>JAUIMM010001433.1:780000-2090000 GCA_031769625.1 Taudactylus pleione | reverse complement strand
TGGAAGTGGTCGCCGCCATTTTGAACTTCTCCCTGATCTGCCGTTGTGACTCTGTAGTCTCCTCTGGAACGCTGCTTCTGGTAATGTTGTTACCCTTCTAGTGGGCCTCTTGTTGTTGGCTGGGATATCATCCTTCTGTTGCCCATCGTGGGATTCTCTTCCTGGCCTCGGCATATGTAAGGGCTGACGGCCATCTTTCATCTGATGCACCTGGCGGTGAAGTTTACGAAGTGCTGGTGATACCAGCCATTTTGAGCTCTCCTATGCGGCTAAGTCTCTTGGTGTCGAGCTCTGGTGGTGTGCTAGCATCCGCTACCTTGCCGCTGAATGTTCATTTCTGCAGTACACATCCTGTTTTTCCTGCTATAAAGGAATTCCTGCTGTGTGACATTTTTTCCTTAATATGGCTCTCTCTGTGCAACAAATCCTTCAGGCTGTCAGGGCCTCTACTCAAAGGCTTCTTGCACAGCTTGAAAACATACAGGCAGATACCCTTCCTCCATGTGTTACTCCTGAGAGATGCTGTGATGTGGATGAGCAAGCTACACAACCAATTTCTGAAGTTATAGCCATCACAGCTTCTACGACTGACTTCATCCCAAATGTATTCCTTCCAATGGATGTGATCAAATCTGAGTCTAATTTCTATCCTATTTCTGGGTGTTCTGTCACTGCTGTTTTACCCCTGATGATTTGTCCTTTATCTCTATTGCGTGTGCCGAGACACCAGGGTTTACCACTTCAATATGCCTCTTCTGCTCCCCTTCATATGTGCCGGGATGGGACTGTCACTGCAAACTCACCTTTTCAAGGGATAGAGATGTTGGCGGACTAATACTACTATTTTGAATCATGTTATTATGTTTAGTTGCTGGAAATTCTATATATCCTGGTGTTGTATGTTTAATTCAACTTTTCTCCTGGCTCTATTTAAGATCTGTAATATATTGCCACTTCTCCGACGGAATGTACTAAAATGTAAAATGTTGCGGGAGGGCTGGGGCTAGTCTGGCTTAGCTTAGGGCCATTAGTATATTGCCCCTGTCATTTATTCTTTATTTCTGTTAGAGGGTGGGGGGTGGGGGTTTAGGTATATTAGTGTAGTTAGTGATGGGTTGGGGGTTAAGGGATCCCAGTATGCCTGGGTTGGGGTTAGGTTATACAGGGTGGGGGGTTATGAGGTGGTTTGTTTTGTGTTCGGGGAGGGTTAAGGGGAGGTTTATTTTACAGGTTTATTTTTATTTCTTTTCTGTGTGGTTGTGATATTTGGGCAGATGTGGTAATTCGACATTGTGTAGTCATGCAATTGATATGTGCAGAAGCAGCGGGATAGAAAGTAGATAATTCTTTGCTTGTAATTTTTTATTCTGTTTACTTATATCCAGTTATATGGGCCCGAATGGCACCTTCGGGCTCCTATTAACTTCTGTTTATATGATGTTGACTATACTTTGTATCCTGCTTTTTTTTATTTTTTTGTATATATAATGTCAGTAATTTATGTACAATATGCTATGCCATTATATATTGAATACCATATATTTTTTGTTAGGTCTGCCACATTATATTTGGTGTATTGTGTTCTTTTAGTATAATGTATGTCATCTTAAAAACAATAACAATTAGTGAATGAAAAAAAAAAAAATACAGATGTGCCCTCAAACATCTAACCATGAAAAGCCTGGCGCAAGTGAGCTATGCAGGGGTGTCTTTTCTCTCAAATGTTGGTCTTCCTCACAACGTGATGTGACAAAGCCACTTCAAGAGACTGCACTCATTAGTTAGATATGTAACACTTGTAAATCTGTGTGCTACAGAGTCTGAATCTGTGCAACAGAACTTGGCGTGAAAAAAAGCCGCGCATGCGGCTGATGGAACGACCCAGATGAACTACCCACGCGAGCGAGCATAGTGGGTGCACACTAGACTAGGGGAAGGCAATAAGCAGCTCCCCAGCTGATGTAGAACTACAAGCTCCCCAGCTGATGTAGAACTACACATCCCAGCATGCCCTGCCAGAGTTCTATTTGACAATGCTGAAACTGCTGCAAGGCATGCTGGGATGTGTAGTTAGTCTATTGTGTACCCAGTTTGAGTCTCTGAAATACTGTTTTTGAGCTAAAAAAAAAAAATACACATGTTAAGACTGCGCATATATAACTTTTCTTTAAAAACTTTCAGTTATGATGACTTTTTTTTTAGAAAATATAGAAACTGCTCTGCGAGACACTGAGATATCTTGGGGTGTAAGGGGCGCAGTCCTGGAGTAGGCACTTCTGCAAACTAAGATCGTTTGCTGGTCTGCTCCTCCTCTACACCCCTCCACCATCTTGGGCTTCAGTTTGTAACTAACCAAGCCCACATGAGAGATGCACATGAGAAAGACATTCTCCAACAAACAGAGTGACAACTAAAGTGAAAGAAAGGGTAGGAACGCAGTGCTCCCCAGATGCTTTCAGAGAAATGGATCTAAGTACCAAAAATCGTCTTTGCTCATTTATTCTATCTGGGGGACACTGAAATACCTTGGGGACATTCCAAAGCTGCCCCTGAATGTTCAGACAAAACTGCACACAAAAAATATGGTCAACCAGGAGAAATGGGATATAAAATTAGATCAGCAAAGTTCGGAAAACATGAATCAGAGTCTATTCAACCTAACAAAACCATGGTGCCATAATTAGCCTCCGTGGAAGAGCTCAAAAACACGATCGCAAATGGCAAACTGAACAGGAAATAGTAGCCACTTCCAAAACTTATGCTTGTGTGAAAGTAGCCTCAACTAAAAAAGGCTACCAACAACTAAATTACTAATAATTATCTCGTGTGTGCACCTGAAAGCACAATAATACAATCTTCCATAAAAGAATCGATCAATGACGAATAGGATCCACAGCACATAAAGGCGGAAGGAAAAACAAAGTCTCGAGGTGAGAGCCAGAACCAGAAAAAGGAAAACGGATCCCAGGCCATAAGGAAACTGGAAACAATCGTTCTGAAACAAAAACCTGGACACAGGACAATCTGGATCTCAGCAACATCCAGACAAGGCTTCGGAATCATTTTCATAGCCACAATCATGGCCAGAGTGACTGACCAAGTGAGTTCAGAAGCCTATGAAGAATGCGACAACCCTGTAAAAACCAACAGTACAAGTTTCAGCAAAATTGAACATTGACTGAAAAGTTCCACCTGGACGGAGAAGCAGCCATCCGGTATCTCCACTGGCATACCATAAATATTCGAACAGCCAAACCATTGCCAGTAGAAGTATCAAAAAATCCCATCTGGCCCTCAACCTTCCTGCACACCCAAGAAAGCTTATAAAAATGGATTAAAAAATCGTAGTCAGAAACATCATGGCATGAACAAGAAAGGCTTATGGATCCTGATTGATTTTGCTGAACAGGCCAACATGTACTCCAACCTAGAGGACATCCAGTGGACCCCATACATCCAATCTAAGCCACTGAGGTGGGAAACCGTTATAGGGAAAACTGCATGAGACAGCAGAGACACCACAACGTGAGTGAAGACCAGATCAAGAGTGTGTCCAGTCACATGGGAGGGTGTAAAAAGTCCATTGAAAGAGACGTAGGGGTCTATTCATTTTCACTTAATTTCTACGAAAGCGCGTCAAAATTAAATATTTTTTGTTGAAATTAAGTTTTTGGGGCATTCATCAAAAAGGTAATGCAGAAGCTATCACAGATAGCCCCCCGCTTACCTTTCTCTCCTGGAATGGCCTGCTATCCCGCATACACAAGTATGGGGACAGAATTAATCAAGCTCCAAAAATACAATAATTTTAGAAACTTGACTGTGGGAGCATTCACCATCTTCAGATGGCGTTCGCTCCATGTCCGGCTCCTTCCCCCGGACAATGGGGCTTTTGTGCACCTGTGTGACCTGTAGTGAAAAGATTTACTGATCTGAAAGGAGCAGTGAGAAGACTTGGGGAGACAGCTGATTTTCGGTTCAGCTGTCTCTTTGCTAGAGCAATGATGAATTACTTCGGTGCTCGTTTCAAGTTGGATTGTTAATTGATAATTAACATAATGAATACAGTCCCAAGTGATGTAGGCAAAGAGTTTAGAGGCACAGGATTCTGTGAGGACATCGATAGGGATATTGAAGTCACCTAAGATGAGGGCAGGAAGGTCTAAAGAGAGAAATTAGGGGAGCCAGGAAGCAAAGTTGTCAAGGAATTTGGAGGGAGGGCCAGGGGGACAATAAATGACAGTTAGTGGGAGGTTAACAGGTTGAAAGACGCAAATAGCATGAACCTCAAATGTAGAAAAATAAGATTTTTACTAACCGTAAAATCTCTTCCTTGGAGTCCATCTGGGGGACGCTTTACATCTGAGTTATGCATAGTGAAGGGTGGAGTCGGACAGTAGCTAGTTGAAAACTGGCTCCCACCCCCTATATAACCCCTCCCCTTTGACCGTAAGCTCATTCTAATGTTTAACAAAGCCGGAGAAAGATCCACGGAAGAAGTGAGAAACCAGAGACCACAGGTATCTAGTATGAAAGAAAACAAGGAAGGGACCTTGGTATCCCCCAGATGGACTGCAAGGAAGAGATTTTACGGTGAGTAAAAATCATATTTCCTTTTTCATCCATCTGGGAGATGCCTTACATCTGGGATATACTAGAGCAAGCCAATTAAGGGGGGGAGCATCAGAACAGACCGCTGTAAGAATTTTCCACCCAACACTGGCATTCCTTGTGCTATATGTATGGACAGTAGAACATATCCGCACAGATCGAAATTATATTGTTAGGCGTCCTATCCCCTTTCAATGTAGTACTGAAAAATGTTTATCTTACAATGGGGAGCTGCACCCAGGAACAAAAATAGACATAAAAAATAAAAAGTATTCCTATAATGGGGCTATATTGAGAAGTATTTTTTTTTGTGACTTTTCCTATTGCCGAAAAATAATCTTAAAATATTACTTTTAATTAGGGATGTGCAGGCTCGGTTCTACTCGGTTCCGTTCGGTTCTTTTTACCGGATCTTATTGGGTTTCAACTGTCACGAGTTTTGGATAGCCAATAAGATTCGGTAAAAAGAACCGAACGGAACCGAGTAGAACCGAGCCTGCACATCCCTACTTTTAATTGATTTTTAAAATTAGGTGAGCAAAATTTTTTTTTTATAAGTGATTTAAATATAACAATTGTGAGAGAGAATTAAAATGGTTACCTCCAACCAAATCTCTTGTATTATTTATTAGTTCATATCATCATGCTGAATAATTAATCTATACGTTAGATGGATGTCTGTAGACCAAGGGACAAATTACATTTTAATCTCTTAACATGGTCCTCACCGCCACTGATATAATTGTTTGAAAGAATGAACTATACACCTCAGCCCTCAAATACCTTTTATGAAAAAAGGGATATATTTGTTCTTAACCAATCAAATTTTTATTATATACTAATTGTCCAGGAACTACAGTGCATTGCAAAAGTATTCCCCCCCCCTTTACATTTTTCATGTTTTGTGGCCGCACAATGTGGAATTAAAATGGATTGTTTGAAGGTGTGCATCATTTTATGCACAGAACATGCCTACTACTGTGAAGTTGTGTTTTTTTGTTTTTTTATATTGTGAATCAAACAACATTTAGGACAACATAACAGAAAATTTCAGCGTGCATAACTATTCACCCCCCTAAAGTCAGTACTTTGTTGAGCCACCTTTTGTGGCAATTACAGCTGCAAGTCGCTTTGGATAAGTCTCTCTGAGCTTGCCACATCTTGCCTCTGGGATTTTTGCCCATTCCTCAAGGCAAAACTGCTCCAGTTCCTTCATGTTGGATGGTTTCTGCTTGTGAACAGCAATCTTCAAGTCTGACCACAGATTTTCAATTGGATTGAAATCTGGGCTTTGACTAGGCCATTCCAACACATTTAAATGTTTCCCCTTAAACCACTCGAGTGCTTTAGCAGTATGCTTCAGGTCATTGTCCTGCTGGAAGGTGAACGTCCGTCCCAGTTTCAAATCACAGGCAGACAAACAGGTTTTGCTCAAGAATATCCCTGTATTTAGCACCATCAATCTTTCCCTCAACTCAAATCAGTTTCCCAGTCCCTGCTGCTGAAAAACATCCCCACAGCATGATGCTGCCACCACCAAGTTTCACTGTGGGGATGGTGTCCTTGGGGTGATGGGATGTGTTGAGTTTGCGCCAGACATAGCATTTTCCTTGGTGGCCGAAAAGTTCAATTTTAGTCTCATCTGACCAGAGCACCTTCCTCCATACATTTGGGGAGTCGCCCACATGCCTTTTAGCAAACTCAAATCGTGTCTTCTTATTTTTATCACTAAGTAATGGCTTTTTTTCTGGCCACACTTCCATAAAGCCCAGCTCTATGGAGTGTATGGCTTATTGTGGTCACATGCACAGATACACCAGTCTCTGCTGTGGAACTTCGCAGCTCCTTCAGGGTTACCTTTGGTCTCTGTGCTGCCTCTCTGATTAATGCCCTCCATGCCCGGTCTGTGAGTGTTGGTGGGCAGCCCTCTCTTGGCAGGTTTGTTGTGGTACCTTGTTCTTTCCATTTGATGATGATTGATTTGATGGTGCTCTGGGGGATCATCAAAGATTTTGATATTTTTCTTATAACCCAACTCAGAATTGTACTTTGTCCCTGACTTGTTTGGAGAGCTCCTTGGTCTTCATGATGTGATGCCTCTTGCTTAGTGGTGTTGCAGCCTCTGGGGCCTTTCAGAAAAGGTGTGTTTATACTGACAGATCATGTGACACTTAGATTTCACATAGGTGGACTTCATTTCACTAATTATGTGACTTCTGAAGGTAATTGGTTGCACCAGAACTTGTGAGGGGCTTCATAGCAAAGGGGGTGATTACATATGCACATGCCAATTTTCAGAATTTTATTTATAAAGATTCTTTTTTTTATATAAATGTTTCTCATTTGACTTCACCAAATTAGACTGATCCATGACATAAAATTCAGATAAAAAAAAAAATTACAGGTTGTAATGTAACAAAGGTAAAAAGACAAGGGGGTGAATAATTTTGCAAGGCACTCTAAATAAAAATATACACACACACATATTATATATATATACATATACATACATATACACACACACACACACACACGGAATCAGTATGATTTACCGGCCGAGGGGATGCCAATGGTCAGAAGACAGACAGCAGCATCCCGATGTTGAAGATCCCAACAGTGGCTGGTAAACCCTCCCTACGGTGGTGCCTAACCCCCAATCCTGCACCCTAAACCTAACCCTCCCCAGGTGGTGCCTAAAGGTGCGTACACACTATACGATATTTTGCACGATTCACCCCGATTTTGACAGAGCGGAATGACAACTTGTATAAAATATGTCCAAATCGTGAGCGTCCACTCACGATCACGATGCGCGTACCCATGGGTCGTACATCGCATCTTCAGATCTTGACTACAGCAGGCAAGATTTGTCAATCTCGTACACAATTTTTTGCAGAGCGTTTGTGTGTTGGCACTATGTATTGTCCATTGCGCTTCACTTGACTGGCATATCCTTGGACACGCCCAGTCTCCATTTTGTGCAGCATTGCGCCTTGATAGGAGACAACACGATTCAAGCAGCTGGCACACCTGATCACGCAGTCCTTATATTTGGTAAGTATAATCATAGTGCTGCTAAGCACCAATGTATCCAATGACCACCAATGTGTTTAGTGCAAACCCTGTCTACCAATGTCTATTATTAAATGCATGACCCACCCACTGACCACAAGTGTGTATAAATGCATGACCAACTGTCCACCAATGTGTATTAAATGCATGATCCACCCACTAACCACTAGTGTATAAATGCTTGATTCACTGTCCACCATTCTGTGCCCAGCCCTATTGTGTATATGTAATATATACTAAAAAAAAAAAAACAGTATAATTCATATTATGAACATAAAAATAATTTAATTATTCTAAATAAAACTTTATTGAAAAATGCAAAAATGTAAAATTAATTTCAACATTAAAACACCGTAAAATTAAAATAGCATAACTTTAAAAAAAATACTATAACTATAAAAACAACACATGGCAACATTAAAAATACTACAAAAAAAAAACAAACTAAAAATTGTTATGACAAATTTCCATTCAATTTTTTTTTTGTTTTACCATAGAAATGTCTTTGGATAAGGAACGCAAATTTATAACTGGCTACCTAGAGCTTTATGAAGCCAAAGAGTGTCTCTGGAGGGGTCACTTGTGACTATGCCAACAAGTCCAAAAAACTATTGGCATTGGAGGAGTTGGTCCAATATAGCAGTCAATACTACAGCGACGCAACAGTTATTAAATGGGCGAGGAGTAAGATACAGAATCTCAAGACAGTTTTTGTGTAAGAGCGGAAGAAGGTGGCAGAGTCCAAAAGATCTGGAGCCTCCACTGATGATGTGTACCACCACACTTTGTGGTATTACAATTTAAACTCCTTTTTCTGGAGTAAGAACCCCAGCGAGAGTCGGTTGTCCTGATGGCCGTGCGAAAGGGAGAAGAGGAGGCGGCTGAAGTTGTCAGCGCCACGCTGTCCGAGGCAGGTTTGGTAAGTAGTGACAGTGCATACACACCATGTTGTTTTTTTGTTTTCTTTTTTTTACATTACTTTCTTTCCATTCCCCAAATGTCCACCCCTTTTTTTTTTATTTTTTTTTTATCTGAGACAGTTCTCCTGCCATGGCACTGCCCCCGGTTCATTAAAAGAGGCCATGTATTCCTCCCTCACTTGATTTACCCATGCAATCCCTGTGTTTTGCAGTCCAGGTGTTGCCACAGACGACAGGGTGGTCAGGGTCGTCTGGCATAGGTGTGCCAGATGCCCTTTGTTGGGTTGTTTAGCGCCGTAAAAAGTTATGCAAGACACAGCACGCCAAGACGACCCAGACAATTTTGTCCACACGCAGGTTTATTGAGGTGTGGAAAATGCGGAAGCAGTTACTGAGAATTCCAAATGCATTTTCCACAATTCGGTGTGCCCTGGAAAGCCTGTAATTGTAGATCCGCTTCTCTCTGGTCAGGCCCCTTTGCGTATATGGCTTTATGATATTCTCGTGTAGTGCGAAAGCCTTGTCAGCCACAAAGTAAGTTTAGGTCGTGCTTCGTTTCCTCCACTGTCGGCAATTTGAGGGTCTTGGGAGGTGAGCCTCTGGTAGAATTCTCCACTCAGTCACGGTTGTAGGAAACTAGAAAGATGGAAATATTGGTTAAAACATGAACATTAATGTTTTGATTATTTTATCTCTACAGGCTCCCACCCAAGAACTGGATTTGTCAGGGGACTCCTAACTTGAATCTGATTGGAGAAAGCAGCCGCAGACGGTGCAGCCTGCAGATGACTTCTTGAGGTAGGCTGAAGGGGTCTTAAGGAGGCCCCCGACCACTTTGATCACCTTCCCACATGTACTTCACACATAAATAGCTCCATGAGACAGATGAGGCCTGACATACAGCTTGAATTTCAGCGTCTGCTGTATGATTTGGTGATCAGCGCACTCAGAAATAATTTGTCTCCAGCCAACTACATCGCTGACCCTGAGGAGGAGATTCTTGGGTTTTACAACCTTTAACAGTTTTATTTTATGTTTTTATACAATCAAAACGTTTTATCTGTCCCAATAGTTAATCTACTGTAATGTGGTGGTGATGACGCTGATTGGACACGGTCACTAAACACATGGCGTAAGGACAGGTTGTTGGAAGCTGGGGCCACAATCTGTACCTGCGCCATGTGTTTCTTGGCCTATTCAATCCGGCGTCTGACCCACTTGTTGATTATATGCATTTATAATGTAAAAAGCAATTGAGTAAAAAAAAAAAAAATGCATTTTCAGAGTTGTTTTTTTATTTTTGGAATTCTAATTTTATAGCGTTGTCATAAAGACAGTTTTTTTTTTTTTTTTTTTTACAAGCAGCCATATTGGCAGCAAATTTTACACTGTTTTAAAGTGCTTTTCTACCTTTCATAAAAAAATAAAAATAAAACCTTTTTTCTTTCTAAAGAAATTAATGTGTAGTGTGTTTTTTCTTACCTTGCAAAACTGGTACTGCAGAACGTTGACAATAGCCTTGCAGGTCTCCGGGATGATGACACCCAAGACTGAGGGGAGATGAGGGACCCAAACTTCAAGTAGCCAAGTACCTCAGGGTAGCCAGCTTAGTATTTTGCCTCTGGACATATGGGGTCACCAGACGCAGCAACTCCTGGAAGGTGGCGTCATCCATGCACAGGAAGTTGCAGTAGTCGTACGGATTGTTCTCCTGAATCTCCATCAGCAACGACATGGGAGAGCGAGTATCCCTCTGCAGCAGCCACTCCTTCGTCCAGCATACTCTCCACCTTTGCTGGTACCTCTCCTTCACCATCTTAGCCCCAGCATAGGCTAGCAAAACTCTATAGCGATAGGGATCCATCACCACAGAATAGAATGTAGTAAAGAACACACTTTGTTAAAGGCAAGCCAAAAACAAAGCAGGGCACAATAGCAATGTACAGCCTTCAGCAGGTATTTAACAAAGCCTCACTAGTCACAGAGCAGAAGTGCACAGACCCAAAATGGGACCTGCTTTATATATACCCCCTTGTTAGACCCGCTCATTATTTAAATTTTCCTGAATTCTTGAAGATCATCGTCAGGTGTTTGGTAAGCTAATATTTCATGTATGATCTAACGATTTGCAAATTGTTAAGGACGCACTATAGATCGTTGGGCAGATTGGACACTTTTTAGCACCATATCATGTCCTGCAGTGCTGGGGAGCTGCCGGAAAGAGTTCAAGGGAAATCGCTTACATTGTTGCATCGTGAGCACATAGTCTACTGTGTACTCACCTTTACCCTGACCTCCCCCCAGTGGTGCCTAACCTTAAGGCCCCCCTCTCCGCAGCCTAACCCTATCCATCTGTAACAAACTTCTCGCTATCCACGACCTCATCTCCAACTCAATCTTCTTGCTACCACTGAAACCTGACTTTCCTCCACTAATTCCACTTTCCCCGCTGCTCTATCCTATGGGGGGCTCTCCTTTATCCACTATGTCAGACCTGATGACCATCAAGGCAGAGGGGTTGTTATCCTCCTATCCCCCCAATTGTATCTTTTGTGTCATCCCCCCTGAGCCCTCCCTTTCCTTCTCCTCTGAACTTCACTATATCAGTCTCTTCCACCCCATCCGTGTCTCAGTCATCTACCATTCCCTGGCCCCACTTCCTTGAAAACTTTGCCTCATGGCTAGCCCACTATCTCTCCTCTGACTGATCCTGATTCCGCCAATCTTCTCACTCTTTCTTCCTCTCAATGGACCTCCTTCTCCACCCACTGCCTTGGCTACTCTCTTGACCTAGACGTCTCCAATACGTATGCTCTCCTTGAATTCTTGAACTCTCGATTGCCACTCTCTGACCACCATCTCTTCTCCTTCACTCTCTCCCCTTCTTCTGCACTACCCATGCCCAAATCTACCTTCACCAGATGCAATCTCAATGGTCTTGACCACACCATACTGTCCCTCCTTGCTTGATACTCTCCCCCATCCACCTTGACCTGCCCAAGCAGATGGCCTTCTTCTACAACCTCTGCTGTCCCCTCCTCTTCCCACTTAACTGCTCCAAACCCGAACCCTGGCACTCCAAACTTGACAGTTTCCTCCACTGAATGCCACTTTGTAAAATTATTCTGTGCACACTTTATCCACTTTAAGTTCATCCTCTCATCCTACAGTTCTGCCTTCTTCCTTGCTAAGCAATCCTTCTTCAAGTCTCTCATCAACACTCAGTCCTCCAACCACCACCTCTTTGCCTCATTCAACAGACTCCTACACCCTCCCTCCCATCCTCACTTTCTGCCACTGACTTTGCCTCCTTCTTCTCCTTCAAAATCGAGGCAAACCTTCAGCAAATCTCCTCCTACCACAATTCCACCGTCATCTGCCCCCCCCCCAGCCACCCCCCTGTGCTCCTTCCTTCCCACCACGGACGATGATGAAGTCCATTCCCTAATCTTATCTCTTATCTGCAGGTGGGGAGTTTGACTGGGGCGGTACACCTGTCAAACAGTAACGCAGGTGTCCTAAGGCGAGCTCAGGGAGGACAGAAACCTCCCGCGGAGCAGAAGGGGCTCCCGCCTACATCACTCCCACTCCACCTGCTCACACCTTGCTCATCTCTTCAGGCTATCCCTCTCCTCTGACATCTTCCAGTCTTCATTCAAACACGCTCTGGTTTCACCCATTCTAAAAAAATAAACAAAATAAAAAAAACTTTGACCCCTCCTCACTCTCTAACTATCACTCCATGGGATCAATTCAATGTAAATTGAATAGCGCTGGGAAGGAGCTGTTCAATTCAGGGCATTGTTAAGCCCGACTGAAGGATTTCTTCTCGCACCCCTACGAGCCGAAATCCGACAAAGCTACTGGCGCAATGATGTTTTCTGCCCTTAGTGCAGCGGAAACAGCATTGCGGTAGGCACTTAAGCCGGTTCTCGCGAGTAAATATGATGTTTAAGGAATTCCCCGACATAACAGCGCACTCAATTGCATAGCTCTGAGAGCTCTTTCCCGGCGTTATTCAATTCGCGTTGAATTGAATCCCATGTCTCTTTTCCCTTTTGCCTCCAAAATACTCAAGCTGCTTATCTTCAACTATCTTACCCGCTACCTCTCTACCAACTCCACTCCACTGAAACTGCTGGCCAAAGTCACCAACGATCTTCTCACTACCATATCCAGAGGTTACTTTCTCTCTGCAGCCTTTAACATCATCAATCACCCTCTCCTGCTGCGCAATCTAGACCACTGGCCTCTCTGACACTATTTTCTCCTGATTCGCCAACCTCTCCTTCCATCTGCCCCCCATACATACTTCCAGAAGGCATCCCCGCAGGGCTATGCGCTTTTCTTTGTATACGTCCTCCCTGGTTGAATTTACCAGTTCCTTCGGCCTCCAGTATCACCTCTATGTCGACTACACTCAACTCTACCTCTCCTCTCCTGATGTATTTCCCTCCCTCCTCTTTCAGATGTCCTAGTTGCCTTTCTGCCATCTCTTCCTGGATGTCTGTGTGCTCTTTCAAACTCAGCATGGCCAAACTGTACTCATTGTCTTCCTTCCCCTAAGAGCCCCCCCCCCCCAACATACCTACCGTGTTTCCCCGATAAAAAGACCTACCCCGAAAATAAGCCCTACCCTTACTTTTGAAAAACAGTCCAAAATAAGCCCTACCCCGAAAATAAGCCCTAACAAAAAATAAAAATAAAAAAAATAAAGGAAAGTAAAGAATTGTAAAGCAGGACTGAGGCCATGATGGGGATAAAAGCAGGACTGAGGGCATGATGCTGTCAATGTTAATTAAAATAAGCCGTACCCCGAAAATAAGCCCTATGGAGTTTTTTTGACCAAAAGAAAAATAAGACAGTGTCTTATTATCGGGGAAACACGGTACCACTGTTGACACCACTACCTCCCCTGTTCCCCAAGTCTGCTACCTGGGGTTGTTTCTAGACTCCTCCCTCTTTCAATCCCCACATTCAAACTTCTGCTCAATCCTGTTTCTCGCTCTGCAACATTGCTCGCATCATACCCTACCTCTCCCAGGATGCCAGCAAAACTATTGTCCACTGATCATTTCTCGTCTTGACTACTGCAACCTACTCTGCTGCAGTCTTGCTCCTCTTCTATCTGTACTTAATGCTGCAACTATAGTTACCTTCCTCTCCCGTTGCTCCACATCTGACTCCCATCTCTGCCAAGCCCTACACTGGCTCCCCATCACCTACAGAACCCTCGTCAAACTCCTAACTCTCACATGTAAGGCCCTCTCCAACTTCACTGCTCCCTACATCTCTAACTTCATCCCGCCCAATCCAGCCGGCCAATGACCATTGCCTTTCCTCCCCTTTGGTTCCTACTTCTCACTTACGAACCCAATATTTCTCCCGTGCTGCCCCCCATTACTGGAATGTTGTGCCTCATTCTATCAGACAATCCCCCATACTGCATAGCTTCAAACAGGCACCGAAAACCGACCTGTTCATAAAAGCATACCAGGCCACTGCTTAACCATTTTGCCACAAAATTCAGCCTCTTTCATCCTCCATCTCCCCTACTGAAGCTACAGTACCTACCCTCAGCTCCCCTGTGTCATCTGTGTCTCACCGACACTTTAGTATGTAAGCTCCTATGAGCCGGGCCCTCATCCTGCTCATCAGTTACACTTGTTTACCTCCTCCTTAGACTCTCTGCTGGGACTCCACTGCATTGTCGTCTTTCCTTCGCATCCTCTTGCAGTGGCTCTAAACCTGTTAGTTGTGGCCTAGCCTATGGGTACAGGTTTCAGTACATAACGAATATTCCCCTTGCCCCACTGGCATCAGTAGCTAACTTGAGAGTTATCGTGTTATTTGTTAATTGCATACTGTATTGCTTATTAAATAGTACTGTGTTACTATGTACTATCTTGTCATTTGCCTTCTTTATGGCACTGTGGACCATGTGGCATCCTATAAATAAAGCTTAATAATAATAACAAAAAATTAGCATATTACAACACTGACAATCACACTAAACACACACAAAAAAAACTTCCAACATAGAGCTGCTTATTTCCTAACATCTGTATGGTTTATACACCCTGTACCTGGTAGTTGATATCCATGGCAGCATCAAGCAAAATTCGGACAACTGCTCGGTGCCCATTGCGAGCAGCCAGATGAAGGGGAGTGTGTTTCCGTGTGTGGCAGCTCAACAAGTTAGGGTGTGCATTGAGGAGAAGCTTCACTACTTCCAAACGCCCATATAAAGCTGCCAGATCAAGTGGTGTCTCCATCTTGTTATTGCGCATTGTAGGGTCTGTCAGTTCCTCCAGCAAAACACGAACCACCTCAGTGTGTCCATACTGGGCTGCACAGTGCAGAGCCGTCTCATTGTCATTGTTCTGCAGGAAAGAAAATGTTCTAAAACTTTTTAAAACATTCAGACAAATATCTTTAGGTTACTTTTATATTACAAGACAGCTACAAAGAAGAAAATGTTGTAAATGTCAAAGTAAGATTAGTATTTTGTCTATAAGAAGCAGTCTTCCAAAGGAATCAAAGTAAACAGGGAAGATGCAACCTAACTTGAATAGTTAATAATATGAAACTTAAATAAGATTTAAATATAGTCATTAATATGGACACAATTGAGCTATAGTGAACTTTATAAATTATAGAAAAACTAAAAACATAAATGTTAGTCTTTAAGCAATGTGGACACAGACTTAAATGCAATAATTAGAGATTTACTTAAAAAAAAATCAGGCGAAACAGTTGTTACAGACAGTTCACTCTGAACTGAGCAATCAGGGGAAAAGCATACCTCTAGGTGGCTCTCATTAAAGCAATCAACAATAGTCTCCAAATCATTCAGAGTGGGAGCATTTTGCATAAACAAAATGTAGATTTCCTTTAATACGAGGAACACATTAATTACCACTAACGTGAAGTGTGTACACTGTATTAAAAAAATTATAACTAGTCAGAGTAAATAGGTAAGAAACTAGGTCTTAAGTTTCAATTATGTGCACCTAATACAAAAGTAGATAAGTTAGTGCAAACATTTAACGTGTATTTTTAATTAGTAGGTGTGTGTTTCTTATATGAACCTACCTCCAAAATACATATATTCACTGCAGAGAATCCTGAAACGGCACATATACCAAGCAATAGCAC
Source organism: Taudactylus pleione (assembly GCA_031769625.1). Lineage (NCBI taxonomy): Eukaryota > Metazoa > Chordata > Amphibia > Anura > Myobatrachidae > Taudactylus > Taudactylus pleione. The sequence continues at coordinate 2,074,239 of JAUIMM010001433.1, read as the reverse complement.
CTATTCTATGTCTTTCCTGATATGCTCAACAATATCTATCTAGTTCCCAAAAAATACAAATTTAAAATCCCCATTTGTTGATTCAGTACAATCAAACTACACTGCCAGTGACAGTGTGACAGTGTGCTCTGTTTTAAGCTGTACCCATAGAATAGATCATCTTCTAATATGCCCAGATACTACCATTTATGTCTATTTTGGCTATACATACAAGGAACATGATCTGAGTCTTGTCAGGTTGGCTCTGTTAAGGCCCCCATACATCACCAATTGATTGCAACAATCGTGCAATTTGCAAGCGATAGTGTATAAAAATCTTTCCCTTTTTCAATCGATTGCAGAATTGCCACAATCGATTGAAAAAGGGAAAGATTTTTATACACTATCGATTGCAAATTGCACGATTGCTGCAATCAATAGGTGATGTATGGGGGCTTTAGTTGATGGAGGCAGATACACAGACCGTGTTATAGCTATTTTTTTCTCCTAACCAGACCTATGGATATGCCCAGAATAGCCAAATTCTATCAGATCATTTTCTAACTCCAGGCTTGTTTTGAGGACACCTGATGCAATATCAAGCCGAAGTGCATGTGACAGGTATTAGAGACTGAAACAATAAAAATCACAGCAGGAAACCAGAAAATGCAACAAAGGTCCTTCAAACGGATGCCATTCATGGGTGATAAAAGTTCACATTTACCATATATTAATTTGGTGCAGTCGCTTCTTGTACTTGCCCATCAGCGGCCAACATTCAAAAGGTTACAACTTACCCCATGTTGCCTCTTATATAGGTCTCTATGAAGACCAGAAAGTGTGTCATGTTTTAATAATAAATGTGCCACAATGTCTAGATAATTACCCAGCATTTGCTTTTGACTTCGGTCCAAAACCTAGAACCACGTTAGCTAAATATGCACAAGAGAGCTACAAATGACATCAAAATGAAGTAGTAAAGTTACCATACTTCCTTCTAGGAGCAGGCAGGGACCCGGGAGGCTGGAGTGGGATCTTTGAGCCATACTGAAATTTTACTATGGGGCTCAGCAATACACTGCTTCATCCCTGTAGCATCACTCACGTTCCTACCAATAGCTTCAAATGTTATTTAGCTATATAAAAAGAGGAATTCAATTAGCTGTGGGACTGCGAGAGCAGTCAATGTATAGGGTGAAGGACCGTGCACTGTCTCAGCAGTCAGAAGTACGTCAGACAATCTTCAGTGTCCAGCCAGCTAGTCACTGACTCCAAGAATGAGATTAAAAATAATTTTTCCAGCCAGCAAGTGATCAGTATCTGGGCTACTAAAAATAATCTCTGTCCAACCAGTAAGTGGACAGTATATGGCCAATAAAAAATATCTGTGTCCAGCAAGTTATATATCTGGCAGGCTATAAAAAATATGTGTGTCCAGTGTCAAATATCCCACAGGCTATAAAATTAATATATGTGTCCCGACAGCAAGTGTCAAATACCCGGCAAGCTATAAAAAAAATGTATATATGAGCAGCGAACAAATGGACAGTTTCTGGCAGGCTATAAAAAAACCTGTATTTGAATCTAGCCAGCAAGTGGACACTCTCTGGGCTATTAAAAATATCTGTGTCCAGCTAGCAAGCGTCAAATTTCTGGCAGCCTATTAAAAATTATATTTGTGTACAGCCAGCAGTTACCCATAAGATGTTAAAAAAAGAAAATAACACTCTTAATTTCTCTTTAAAAAACTTAGGAGTACTAAAGTACAAGAACAACAACATTGCAGAGGCTAGTCGATCTTGTGAATCACAGTGTGTTGTACATGAAAAATATGTCTCTAAACATTGCTTATCAGGAGTAAACAGTGACTGGTTTAAAACATTTAAGTGGCAAACGTTAATGGAATGATGTGTTCCACGTGTATAAAATATGGAAAGATACCACCCACATTGTACAAAAAACGTTCCTAAGCACTGCAAGGTTATGGGCTGAAGGCTTAATTTGTTTTTAGTATTTCCATTTTATCCCATCATAAAATCAAAATAAATCTCTGGGGATTATTAATAAAAGTATGGACAATTTTTGAGAGTTTTTTAAAAATTTTAAAAGTTGGCTTTTTGAGAAAATCAAAAATGAATTGTTATGGTAGACTTCTCTAGATAACTCCTTTTCTTCGAGGTCCATAGGGATACCATGGGGATACTGTGGTTGGAGAGATCCAGGCACCACACATTTAAAGCTTTCAGCTCCCAGGGTGACTTGGGTCCTCCTCCATATATACCCTGCCATTAGCCACAGGCATTCAGTTTTGTTAACAAGTATCAAGGCAGGAGAAGGAAAAAGCAATCGTACACCAGAAACACTCTCACACAAGATGAGGGAATCTGTGACCAAAAGAAAAAATTACCCATGCAGCCAGGTGCGTCAGGGTGCCTTGTGGACCCTATGGACCTCGAAGAAAAGGAATTATCTAGAAGTCTACCATAACTCTAATTTAGAGCACGGACTACATCCAGGCTTCACCTACAAAAATATCTGGAGCCTGAAAAGCTGGAACTACAATTTCTTCATTTACATGAAAAAGGGGCACTACCTTAGGAAGGTAACCTTCCCATGTACGAAGAACAGCTTTATCCTGGTGAAAAATAAAAAATGGGGAGTGTCGAAACTAGATTATTGGCTGAGACAAGATCAGTTTAAAATTGAATCGCAGCGACACCATCTTGCGAAATGGCCGCAAGACGCCATTTTGCGAAATGGCCGCCTTAACGCCATTTTAGATAAACTCACACTTTAGTACATGTGGCGATAATAATATTAGCATTATGCGAATGCATCTGTGACCATCGCCATAGGTTACGGCGATTCACCAAAAGCCTATTTCATTACTTTACGTATTATATAGATATATATTTCAGAAATGGCTTTACAGTATTCCAAAATTGTATTGCATTAGCTGAGTAGAGCAAATGGCCAAGTGACAACTAGCTTGTGTAGATAAGCTTCCTGGAATAACGTCTGCTCTCACTCCAGGTGGTCCGGCTAGAATACACACCTTACATTAGCAGGCTTCCTGCAATGAAATGACTTCAAAGACTAGAGTGTTATCGTAGGTTTGTGTCATTTGCATTCACACAAGAGACTGGGAGAATAAAGGGTTTTTCTTTTGAGCTTGGAAAGGTGGGGGGACTGCTGACAGAGTGGGCATGTGGAACTATCGGGCTCAGCATGTTACACTGCTAGATGTTCACTTAGGGAGATTTAAGTGCACCATTCCTCATACACACATTAATACGCACAATTGCGCTGTTAACTAGTCGCATATTAGCGAATGCATAAGACTTTGTATGAAACCGCTGTTTTTATTAAGCTTTGTGTACACGCATCTGCCCCAAGTTACCTAGCGTCCTTATATCAAACCCCGCATACTCACACACTACATATTCACACATAAGGTTTAATAAGCTTTAAAGTATAAGATTTAAGTTGGTTCAGTTAGTTTAAATGCTGTGAAATAAAGATATTTGATAACTTAGGTTTAATATATGCTAAGAAAGCCGTGTTTAGTTTCGTACTGATGCGTACTCTTTCAACAGAACTCCGGTACTATCGGTGTGGAGATCGCATCATGCATTCTCAACTTATGCACCGCAGAGACTACAAGCAACCAAATGTATATTTTATGAACAACTGTTAGGATGCAGCATGGGGGTGGGAGGGCTGAGACCACCAGTTGTTAGAGGCTGGGTGAGTATTTGAACCAGCCTGTTAAACGCTCTGTAACAGATGCTTCTCCCCTGGGAACCAATGATATCAGCAACAAACTTCTCTATTGTCCTCCCTATTCCTGGGGGGTATAAATATGTGTGCTCAAACACTGGAATTTTAGTCTTCTTGCTGAATGCTGATTGACGGAGGTTTTCTTTCTGAATGCCGGGATCTGGTCCAGAGCGCATGCGTATGTATACTGTACTTGGGGTCTGTATAATTCCTTTGCGTCTAATTGTGTCTGGATCAATAGCGTGTAACTGACTGTACTTTTTACTTGAATAATACTTTGTGCTTCGGAACCACACGTTCCAAGTCTGGAGTCTTTAACTTACTGTATGACTGCGTACGCAAATTGGCGTCATCCTTAGAGGTTTATAGGTAGGATTTTAGAAGGTACGGGCAGGGGTATATAGAGATTCATTTCAATATCGTCAGATGGGGGCTCATCGAGTTAAGTCACTTAATTACTCACACGGCACATACAGCTATCGATATCGCAGCAAAGGGTGGAGTGGCCACATACAGGGTTTTCCTGTAACCACATTGTGCTGAAAAATCGCTATCCGTTTTCGTGTGAGCAAAGGAAGCTGACTAGAATCCAGGGACAAGAAAGGAAAATATGAGATATGGTAAGAACTTACCCTTGCTATCTCTATTTCTACGAAGTCCATAGGGTTCCACAGGATACCTTGGGGGTATAGGTGTGACGTCAGTCGCAGGGCACCAAAGAGTTAAGCTTTCAGCCTCCCAGGATGCACTAGGTCCCCCTCCTATACCCCGCCCCTGGGCCAAGGCACCTCAGTTAGTTACCAAGCCATAGGCCGGAGGAGGAGAAGGAAGAGAGAGAACAAAGATCTGGACACATACAAGAATCACATTCTCACCAGAGGGAGACGGAAAACCGGTGACCAGAGCAAAGCCCATCTGCAGCACAGGTGCGACAGGGCGTGAGTCCTGTGGAACCCTATGGACTTCGTAGAAATAGAGATAACAAGGGTAAGTTCTTACCATATCTCATATTTTCTACTTCAGGGTCCATAGGGTATCCACAGGATACCTTGGGGATGTCCCAAAGCAGTATCCTTTAAGGGTGGGGACGCTCCTGTGCAGAAAGGAGAATCCGCCGCCCGAAGGAAGCATCCTGAGAGGCGAAGGTGTCAAACCTGTAATACCTCACGAAGGTATGGACAGAAGACCACGTAGCAGCCTTGCAGATCTGAACTGCCAAGGCACCACGTCGAGCTGCCCACGAAGGACCCACAGACCTAGTGGAATGAGCCTTCAGAGAAGGAGGGACCGGTAGGCCTTCATGAAGATAAGCTTCAGAAATAGCCTTACGGATCCAGGCTGCCAAAGTTTGCTTTGAAGCAGGCCAACCCTTTTTACGGAAGCCATAGAGGACAAACAAAGCGTCCGACTTCCTAAACGAAGAAGTGCGGTCAACATAAGTCCTTAAGGCCCGCACAACATCCAAAGAGGCCTCACCCACGGAAAGACCCGGTGAGTTAAAGGCCGGAACAACTATTTCCTCGTTAACATGAAACTGGGAAACAACTTTGGGAAGAAACTCGGGCCGAGTGCGGAGCACTGCCCTGTTCCCATAAAAAACCAAGAAAGGGGGTCTACAAGAAAGAGCCCCTAACTCAGAAACACGTCTGGCCGAAGCAATGGCCAGAAGGAAAACAGTCTTAGCTGTTAGCCATTTAAGATCCACTGAGCCCAGTGGTTCAAACGGCGGTCCTTGGAGAGCCCTCAGGACCACAGCCAAATCCCAAGGCGCCACAGGTCGAACAAAGGACGGCTGAATGCGGAGAACACCCTGCATAAAGGTGCGCACATCCGGGATTGTAGCAATCCTACGGTGAAACCAGACAGATAGGGCCGAAACCTGTACCTTCAAAGAAGCAAGGCGAAGCCCATGATCTAGTCCCGCTTGCAGGAAGGCGAGAATCCGAGACAGACGAAACTCCCGCGGTGCATAACCTCTCGGTCGACACCACTGGAAGAACGTATGCCACACGCGATGGTATATCCTCGCGGAAGACGGTTTCCGAGCTCGTAACATGGTACGCACCACAGAGCTGGAAAACCCCCGGGACCTCAGCATGGCCGTCTCAACAGCCACGCCGTCAAAGACAGCCGAGTCAGGTCCGGGTGAAGGCAAGGACCCTGAGACAGAAGGTCCGGTCGTAGCGGCAACCGCAGAGGACTGTCCACGGACAGACCCTGAAGGTCTGAGAACCAGTGCCGTCTGGACCACGCGGGAGCTATCAACAGGAGCGTCTCTCCTTCCTGTTTGAATTTCCGGATTACCCGTGGAAGAAGGGAGACCGGAGGGAACAGGTATGCGAACCGGAACGTCCACCGGACGGACAGAGCATCCACCAGAGACGCCCCTTCGTCTCTTGTGCGAGACCCGTACACCGGCAACTTGTTGTTGTGCCGGGACGCCATGAGGTCGAATTTCTGGAAGACCCCACCTGTCCACCAGTAGTTGAAAAACGTCCGGGTGCAGGGACCATTCCCCCGGATGAACGTCCTGGCGACTTAGAAAGTCCGCCTCCCAATTTAGCACTCCCGGGATGAAGACCGCTGATATGGCCGGAAGATTGCGCTCCGCCCAAACCAGGATCCGAGAGACCTCTACGAGAGCCGCCCGACTGCGAGTTCCTCCTTGCCTGTTTATGTAGGCCACGGTGGTAGCGTTGTCCGACTGGACCTGCACCGGGCGACCCTGGAGAAACCGCTGTGCCTGCTGGAGAGCATTGAAGACCGCACGGAGTTCCAAGATATTTATTGTAAGCTCCGCTTCTGTCGGCGTCCACCTGCCCTGGAACAAGTGTGGACCCGAAACTGCTCCCCAGCCCCGAAGACTGGCGTCCGTTGTCAACAGGACCCAATTTGGAACCCAGAACGGACGTCCCTTGTTGAGATGGGTCGTCTGTAACCACCACGCAAGGGACAGGCGAACCTCCTGGGTGAGCACAATCGTCTGGGACTTCAGAGACTGAGTCAGCCCGTTCCACTTGGACAGGATCAGGTGCTGCAGAGGTCTGGAGTGAAACTGGGCGTATTCCACCATGTCGAACACCGACACCATGGAGCCCAGTAACCTCATCGCAGAGTGTAAGGACACCCGGCGGCTGTGCAGGCAACTGCGCACCCTTGACTGTAAAGCAGAGATCTTGTCCTCCGTCACGAAGATCCTTTGCTGTCCCGAGTCCAATAAGGCTCCAAGATGCAGAATCCTCCGAGACGGGATTAGAGTGGACTTCTGACAGTTGATTAGCCAGCCGTGCCGTTGCAGCAGTGCAATGGTCAGGTCCAAGTGGCGTAACAGGAGCTCTGGAGATCCTGCCACCAATAACAGGTCGTCCAAATACGGCAACATGCGGACTCCCTGCAGCCGCAGAGAAGCCGCCATGACCGCCATCACCTTGGCGAAAACACGTGGTGCTGTTGCCAGGCAAAAAGGTAACGCCCGAAACTGGAAGTGGTCGCTGCGGATTGCAAACCTGAGGAACTGTTGATGGCGCAAAAGAATAGGGACATGCAGGTAAGCGTCCTGTATGTCCAATAACACCAAGTAGTCCCCAGGTTCCAGCGCCAGAATGATGGACCGTAGGGTCTCCATCCGAAACTTCGGGACCCGCAAAGACTTGTTGAGTGCTTTGAGGTTGAGAATCGGACGATATGACCCATTGGGTTTCTGTACCAAAAATAGATTTGAATAGAAACCCTGGCCCCTCTGGGAGAATGGAACAGCCACTATAACTCCAGCCTGGAGCATAGTGTGCAATACCTTCCGCAGCTCCGTTGCCTTGTTCCGGTCTGATGGGAGACCCGTGGTGAAGAAGCGAGCCGGGAGTCTGTGCCGGAAGGAGAGGGCGTATCCGTGGGAAACCACCTCCAGAACCCAAGGGTCTGTCGTAGTGGTCGACCAACACTGGGCGAACTGTAGCAGGCGGCCTCCCACCCTGGGATCCCCCAAAGGGAGGCCCGGACCGTCAGGCCGCAGGCTTGTCATCTGGCTTGGGGGCCGGACGTCTGGTACTCCATGCTTGCTTCCGGGGTGGTTTGGGCCTGCCCTGGGCCCTAGATGACCGAAAGGACGATGGTCCCGAACCAGAAGGAGCAGCGGCCGACGGGAGACAAGCAGATTTGGCTGCCGCCAGCGTGGCCACAATCTTATCCAGATCCGGACCGAAGAGAACTTCCCCGGTAAACGGCAACGCTTCCAGACCTTTCTTGGAATCTGCGTCCGCCTTCCAGGATCGCAGCCACAAGGTGCGACGAGCAGCTACCGCTGCTGAAGAAATTCTAGACACCAGAGTACTAATGTCTAGAGCCGCCTCGTTGATGTAGGTGGCCGAATCACGGAGATTGCCAATCAACTCTGCCTGTTCGGCCGGACAGTCGGATTCAAAAGAAGCCTCTAATGAATCCGCCCAGCGCTCCATCGCTCTGGCAACCCAGCAAATGGCCATAGCCGGCCGTGCTGCCCCCCCTGCAAGGGAATAAGCGGACTTCAGGCAGATTTCTACCTTGCGGTCCGTAGCATCCTTAAGGGAGGACATGGATGGCATCGGCAATGTGGCACTACGGACAAGACGGGTCACGTGAGAATCCACCTGTGGAGGGGATTCCCACTTAGCAAAATAATTATCCGCGAACGGATAAGCCACCGCCAGGCGTCTCTGCGGCTGGTATCTTTTGCCAGGTTGTTTCCACGCCTCCTCTAAATGGTCCACCAACTGACCCGAAAGAGGAAAGACTGTGGCATCGCCCTTCACATCTTTGAAAAAGGCATACTTAGATTTAGCCGCTGGGGGAACTTCGTCCTCAATCACCCAGGCTGTGCGGACCGCCCGAATAAGTCCAGGAATATATACTTTGGACTTAGCATCAGCGTCCTTAGTATGGAGAGGTTCCTGATTGTAAGGATCCAGAATCTCCCCATCATCAGACGTCCCTTCTCCATCCTCATAAGGTGCGGACAGAGACGCCACCGGCCTTTTATGAGGCCGCATCACAGACTCCCCTTGCAACACATCCTACAAGTGCTGTACAGAACTCGTCAGGGAGTTAACCCACGCTGGCTCCTGAGAACCCGGGAGCGGGGAAATAGGGAGACTGTGGGGTACCACCAATTGTCGTGGGAACCCCTGCATGGGTGACGACACCACAGACTGCTGGGACAAACCCATCGGAGTAAACGCGGGCTGCGGAGCTAACTGGCCCACTAAAGCTGTTAACGCCTGAGCGAAACAAGCCCAGGGCGGCTCCTGTACCGGTGCTGTAACCGTAATAGGCCGCGGCAAAGGCCCTCCGCGCTACCCTCCCCCTCCGCTAACGGTACTTTGCACGTGGTACACTGTAGCCGGAGGGGAAAATCACTTTCAGACATGATGGCACCACGTATGTGACCTCTCTCACCAATTAAGTATTAAATAGGCGAGAGACCACCCTGCAGCACCGCACCGCAAGGGCTTTAGCAGAAGAACAGGGACAGTAATAAAGCTGACAGTTTAGAGAAAAGTTACAGGCAGCGCTAGCACAGTCACATACAATGCAGAGAAATAACAATTCCTGCACTAACAGCGCTGATCACTCAACTACACAGACACAGGGCCTGGTAGGACACAGCGCTGCATACACAGACCTGAGCCACAGCGGAGGAGAGGTATGCGGGGGGACCCAGACCACGATGCTTCCGTCCAGCGCTTCCAGCAGCGTTCACCATGCGTTCTGGAGAAGATGGCCGCCGAGGAGCAGAGAGGAGGCTGGCCTGGGGGAGGAGCGCTGCCACAGGACCAGTCGGCAGCATGCAGAGAGGGCTGTGTGCAGCGGGGGAGGCGCCGGCTGTGAGACAGGGAAGGCGCGCTCCCCTGGCATGCATTTAACCCCTGGGACGCCGCAGCGCTACCGCTCTGCTGCGGTCCGCTGTCCCAGGGGGTAGTGGAAGCGCAGGTTGGTCGCCTGGCTCCACGCTGCAGCCTGTCCCCAGGGAGCCCCCTGCCTGGGGACTTAGGACCATGTGATCAGCGGGGACCCACCGCGGGACCCCGCTGCTTACCTCTGTCCCCCTTCAATCCGGCCATGGTCCGGAGCATCTGGGGTCACCGCTAGCTGTGACCCCAGACGCCCACCAGCATCCCCGGATCAGTACCGGCGTTCTGGTACCGGCGGGGTGTAGGGAAGACAGCATGGACGTCAGGACTGACTGTCCATGCTGTTCATCCAGATGTGCAGCCACAGCTGCATGAAGAAAAAGCTTCAGGGGCTCTTCTAGCCCCCACTCCAACAGGTGCACCCGACTCCGGCCGGGCACCAAACTAAACTGAGGTGCCTTGGCCCGGGGGCGGGGTATAGGAGGGGGACCTAGTGCATCCTGGGAGGCTGAAAGCTTAACTCTTTGGTGCCCTGCGACTGACGTCACACCTATACCCCCAAGGTATCCTGTGGATACCCTATGGACCCTGAAGTAGAAAAAGTTTGTTTTCCTTTGTTGATAGAAACTAACGTTTAAAAGGGGTGCCGCAGTATTGAGTACGCGGTTGAGTCGCAGTTTTGCGCACAGTAAAAGACGCACTTTTGCGTACGCAGCTAAAAAGTCATTATACGGTTGTGTGGTAGTCGCATTATTTTGTATGTGGCTGGTCGCACAATAGCGTATACGTACTATATCTGGGTTAATGTTTATTTTTCTGTGCAGGAAAAAGTGTGTAACAGTGAGTATGTGTTGGACAGTTAAGGGTATCGTAGTGTTCCCTCTAGCTCCGGCGGGAGGCAAGGCGCCGGAGCTAGAGAGGGCATGCCCGTCGAGAAGGGGGCGTGGTCATCGGAAAAGGGGGCGTGTCTATAAGACGCGTCCCCTTTTCGTCACTCTTGGGGGCGTGCCCGGCACTTACGGACACACCGGGCAGCCCCCAAGCCCTGCAGACAGGGAGAATAGATGCCGGGCGCATGCGCCCGGCGTCTATTCTCCGGCGGTGACCGGGTCACCACATGTTTCTCCACCCACGGGACACTGCGTCCCGCGGGTGAGAACGGCTCCCGCAGGCTGTGAGGGCAGGGCGCTTTTTGCCCTCCTCCTGGAGGGCAGGGTGCTTTTTGCCCTCCAGAAGGAGGGCAGGGCGCCGCGCCCCGCTAAAACAGCCTAGCGGGAACGCAAGGTATCGTATGATCCTTAAGGGCTAGGTGCAAGGGTTAGTCTAGCCGCTCGGTAAGCAGCTTACCGTTCGGTACACAGAGCAGGTGTATGGTTTGTTATTTTTGTTAGGGACCGGTTCTCAGTGTGACTGCAGTGTTCAATAATAAGGTTGGGTTATTTGAGCATTGTAGTTGAGCCGCACTAGGTGTGATTGTGAGCTGAGAGATAATAGGTGAGCGGGGGAATCTAGAATTTCTTCCGTAGGTGAGCGGGGGCATCTAGAAATTTCTTCCGTAGTTAAGTGAGAGTATCTAGATTGTCTTTCACCAGTTTAAATCTTTATTGAAAAGCATAGGATTTTGTCTCAGAATGGGAGCCATGCAAACAGTAGAGATGTTAGACAATGATGTGCTGCTAATGAAAGCTCCGATTGGATCGGCCCGCCGTATTATACATACTAAGTACGGTACTTATGCAATAAGGTATTGTGATGTATGGTTTAAAATGACGATGAAGAGTGTTAGACCGTTTCCCAGAATTGGTAGTTTTGATAAGGATGTATTAGATAATGTCCGGGATCACATCAGTTTGATGAGCTCCCGAGAGAAAAAGGTCAAATATTGTGAATGTTTAAAATTGTGGCAGCATGAAGGGGATGCGTGGCTTAAAAATGTGCAAGCGACGCAAAATAGCGTCGCGAGCGCATTGCCAGGAAATACATCCGCGACGCTAAATCACAAAACGGGCGAGCCACAAAACGGCGCGCACGTGCGGCAACGTAGCGTTGTGGATAGTATTGTCAGCAGTTCACGCTCACCTCCCCCACCTTATGTGGATGGAGGTGCAAGTACAGTTACCAAAAATACCCATAAAAATGTAACAAGCAATTTGTGCCCTCTCTTAAGCAACCATAAGGAAAATGTTTATGATGTGGATGATGAGCCTATTGTAATGTCTGCCATTTCCCATGCTGTGCAAATGATAGATGCTGCATCACCACAATCACGGGTGGTGCCGCCATCTCCATCGGTAACAGCAAGGGAAGTGTTAACACCCTCTGCACCCATTGAGGAAGTTGTTCATACCATACGTAGCAGCAGCAGATTAAACCCCCAGCCAGGTAACCAGGTCAAAGGTAGCAGCGCTGCCGGTCTGCATCCCATTCGGACGATAACTGTTCCGAATGGAAATGCAGATGCGAACGGTGTAGTGCCCACGAGGGAAGTGGTAATGCATTGTCCTTGGACAAGAGCAGAACAAAATTCCATCATAAATGATTTCCCCGATCCCAAAAAGGAACTAGCCAAATGTCATAGATTTTTGAGAAATTTGGGTAGTTCACATGAGCCAACTAATAAAGATTGGCGTGTGGTGTTAAGGGCCTGTCTGCCACGCAATACCGACGTGACAAAATTTATCACGGATTGTGTATTGGATGGTGACGTTCCCTTAACAGACCAAGTAAACCAAAGTATCATTTCCCGCATTGTGACTCAATTGGGTATATATTTTCCAGTAGTAGTTAACTGGAACAAAATTTTCACAATCAAGCAAAAGGAGAGTGAACCTGCAGAAGACTATTGCGATCGGGCTCTGCAGGCTATCACCCAGTACACTGGGATAGAAGATATTAAAGACAGCACTCACCACAGGGGAATGATAGTCACGGTACTCATGGACGGTCTGAAAGACGACTTAAAGACTCGGGTTCAGACCTCACAACCTGGCTGGAGGGAAGTCACAATAGATAACCTCATAGAGTCTGCCATAGAACATGATAAAAATATCACAAAGAAGAGAGACCCAGAGCGAAAAACTAATGGCTGTCAGTATCCAAGCTCTGGAAGGAATGACAATAAGATCACAGCCAACCGACACACCTGCACCCACACACACACACACGCACCTGAACAATTACACGTCCTCACCAATCCCACACCACAGCAAACACATCCTTACCCCACATATATCATACACAACCACAGGCCTCATACTACCCACAAACTTCATACCTCCCACCATACCCTTATCCTCCATATCCTTACACATACCCACCACCTTTCCCTCTTGCTCAAATCCCACAACAATCTTTTCATCCACCCCGCTCAAAAACATGTTGTAACTGCAAACAAGCGGGACACATAAGTAAGTACTGCAAAGTAAAGAACACAACACATGAACACGGGTTTCCCATGGGTTCATAGGTAACCCCAGTATCTTCTCCCAGGCCTTAATGACTGTTTACAATCTTTTCAACCTGCCAATGTATCTGTTTCATTGTAAAATGTGGACGATTTATTGTTGTATTTTAGGTCATGTTTAAATGATATTAAACGGCAGCCATGCCAGGCTAAGGTCGACTACTCGGAATACTATCCAACCCAGTGGCCCAGGCATTATTTAGAGCAGTAGCTATTAATAACAAGATTTAATTGCAGGAACCTGTATGCAGATACTATATCCCTAGAATTATTAAAAATGATAGGGGGACTTATTTTACAGGTGACGTTTCCAAGAACATGTATAAGGTGATGGGTAACAACACTAAGATTATCCCAGACTGTCTTTTCCATTATTTGCCCCCCTTTGAGATACTGTTCAAACAGGCAGCCTCATGTGAAAGTATGACAATGAGGTTACTGTGCAGGGTCTCACGAAGATGAATGAGAATAACCGAAATTGAAAGTGTTATTAACTAACATGTCTAATGCAAACTGTCATGATGTCAAATCTGGAGAATTTGTTATGATCCAAATTTTTTTAGCTCACGTTGTTTGACTGATCGGTGGAAAGGTCCGTATCTGACGATACAACATCCTCAAAGGGTGGCCGAGGAAGATACGTGGGTCCATTCCACTCACTATAGGGAGGTTAACCAACCGGTGGAGATACAAGGCCGATAACGTGGACCTGTCGATTGCGAGCTTGTGCAGGAAGGATTAAAAAGGTGATGGTGAGATATCTATGAGCTAAAGAAATGTGTAGATCAGTGCTTCCAGCAATGGAGTGGTCTGCTGTGGTCATCCTAGTTCTTTTTCTTTCCACAGTTTTTGTCGTGATGATCTGTTTGGGGATACTCAATGTCTGTGATGGAGGACCGATTGAGGAAATGGGAGCTGATAGCAGTGCTGATGGAGTGGAGTCAGGAGGAGTGCAATGCCAATCAGGGGAGTGTCTGACCAATCTTAGTATTGTAATTGTTATGTTATTTGGGAAGAATACTTCCAGAAGTTATGACCCTCACACATGTTGAAATGCTTGGTATACATAAAAACACACCATCACCATATCTTCACACGCAATATGAACACGGAGGCAAAAGAAATATGATACCTGGTGACGTGCATAAAGCCACTCAGTTAATTAGTGAGACAACTGGCTTTCAAGTTTTAGTCGCACTGGATCCCACCAGAATTGCTCGGGGTACATAAAATTTTAGATATATTCAGGAACTTGCTGAATTGATAGATAATATCACCGAGATGTACGATGACACATTCAGGTATACAGGGAGAGAATTGCAAGCGTACAAGAAAGAACTGGTGCAACACAGGCTAGTGTTGAATTATTTAACTGCTGTTACTGGAGGGTATTGCTTAACGTTAGCCACCCAATTTGGAGTAAAATGTTGCACCTATGTCACCAATGATACCAGCGACCCTAAGGAGGTGATAGACCGGAGGATGGATGAAATTCTGCAGCTAAAATGGGAGTTTCGCAAGAACCATAATGCTTCAGTGGCTGAAGTAGGGGAAAAGATAGAAGTATGGGTTTCATGGCTGAACCCAGTGAAATGGTTCTCAGGTCTAGGGGAATGGGTCCAGGAAGTGATCGCCAGCATAGGCAAATTCTTAATCCTTATACTGATTGTCATCATAATAATTGGCATGTGTGTCCGGTGTGTTCCTATTGTGTTGAAGTGTGGAAAATGTAAAAATAGAGTAAAACGAAAGAATGAAATCATGAAGGTGGCCAGTATGAATACCGAGGTAAATACAGAACTGCATTACAACCCTGAGCTAGGAAATACCATCATTTAATGTATTATATTTAGCCATGCATAAAAATGTATTATTGAAATGTTATTTTTAAAACACCTCGGATAATGTAAAGTCTAAATTCCCCTTCAAGACTGCTTTTATAAGACTGGTGCATCCCCACACCTTTCACATGATCTTCCAAGATCCGCGGTGTGCGTATAATAGTAGTTTTATGTCCCCACTGAGAGACACATTATTGATGGATTAAGAACCACCTTGTGCCATCCCATAATAACACTAAATAATATATAAATGAAAGCCTAAATTACATTTTAAGATCAGATTGTGATAGCATGTTGTTCGCTATCAAAGGGTGGACTGTCGAAACGGGATTATTGGCTGAGAGAAGATCAGTTTAAAATTGAATCGCAGCGACACAATCTTGCGACTGGTCGCAAGACGCCATTTTGCGAAATGGCCGCCTAAGCGCCATTTTAGATAAACTCACACTTTAGTACATGTGGCGATAATACTATTAGCATCATGCGAATGCATCTGTGACCATCGCCATGGGTTACGTCGATTCACCAAAAGCCTATTTCATTACTTTACGTATTATAAAGGATATAGATTTCAGAAATGGCTTTACAGTATGCCAAAATTGCATTAGCTGAGTAGAGCAAATGGCCAAGTGACAACTAGCTTGTGTAGATAAGCTTCCTGGAATAACGTCTGCTCTCACTCCAGGTGGTCCGGCTAGAATACACACCTTACATTAGCAGGCTTCCTGCTATGAAATGACTTCAAAGACTAGAGTGTTATCTTAGGTTTGTGTCATTTGCATTCACACAAGGGTTTTTCTTTTGAGCTTGGAAAGGTGGGGGGACTGCTGACAGAGTGGGCATGTGGAACTATCAGGCTCAGCATGTCACACTGCTAGATGTTCACTTAGTGAGATTTAAGTGCACCATTCCTCATACACACATTAATACGCACAATTGCGCTGTTAACTAGTCGCATATTAGCGAATGCGTAAGAATTTGTATGAAACCGCTGTTTTTATTAAGTTTTGTGCGCACGCATCTGCCCCAAGTTAACTAGCGTCCTTATATCAAATCCCGCATACTCACACACTACATATTCACACATAAGGTTTAATAAGCTTTAAAGTATAAGATTTAAGTTGGTTCAGTTAGTTTAAATGCTGTGAAATAAAGATATTTGATAACTTAGGTTTAATATATGCTAAGAAAGCCGTGTTTAGTTTCATACTGATGCGTACTCTTTCAACAGAACTCCGGTACTATCGGTGTGGAGATCGCATCATGCATTCTCAACTTATGCACCGCAGAGACTACAAGCAACCAAATGTATATTTTATGAACAACTGTTAGGATGCAGCTTGGGTGTGGGAGGGCTGAGACCACCAGTTGTTAGAGGCTGGGTGAGTCTATTTGAACCAGCCTGTTAAACGCTCTGTGACAGATGCTTCTCCCCTGGGAACCAATGATATCAGCAACAAACTTCTCTATTGTCCTCTCTATTCCTGGGGGGTATAAATATGTGTGCTCAAACACTGGGATTTTAGTCTTCTTGCTGAATGCTGATTGACGGAGGTTTTCTTTCTGAATGCCGGGATCTGGTCCAGAGCGCATGCGTATGTATACTGTACTTGGGGTCTGTATAATTCCTTTGCGTCTAATTGTGTCTGGATCAATAGCGTGTAACTGACTGTACTTTTTACTTGAATAATATTTTGTGCTTCGGAACCACAAGTCTGGAGTCTTTTATTTACTGTATGACTGCGTCAGCAAATTGGCATCATCCTTAGAGGTTTATAGGTAGGATTTTAGAAGGTACAGGCAGAGGTATATAGAGGTTCATTTCAATATCGTCAGGAGCAACAAGAAAGCGCTGACAAATCAGAGACTCTGCGTGCAGAAGAGATAGTGAGGACAAAAAGTGTCTTCGCTGTCAACCATTTAAAATCTACAGAGTCCAGGGGTTCAAATTGGGGAAGAACCAATGACAAATCCCATGATGCTACCGGTGGAATAAAAGGAGGCTGAACTCGCAGAACTACCTGAAAAAAAATGTAAATTCGAATATCTGGTAATGAGGCAATTACCAGACTGACCGTGTAGACACCTGCACTTTCAAAGTGGCCAGGCAGAGACCATGGTCTAAATCTGCCTGGAGAAAAGCCAGTACACCTTAAGATCATACTTTCTGTGGGCACACCACTGACCAAAAGAATGCCATTACAGAACGGGAAAAATCTTTTGTCTTAAGATTCAAGAGCCACGTCGTCAAAGCTAGACAAGTTAAGTCCAGATGCAGGAAGGGTCCCTTGTTAGCAGAACCTGCCATAGAGGAAGAGAAAACGGACTGTCTTTGGATTGATTCTGTATGTCGGTGAACCAATGATGTCTAGGCCAAGCTGGAGCTACCAGTATTAAAGTTCCGCCTTCTTGGTTGAATTTCCTGAAAACTCTTGGGAGGACGGAAATCGGAGGAAACAGATACTGCCAGTGCGTCCACAAAGGCTGCTGATGGGTCTCTGGACCTGGACCCGTAACCTGGGGACCTCGTGCTTGTGACGTGATGCCATGAGATCTACTTCTGGTAGACCCCATTTGTTTACCAGAAGCTGAAACACTCACGGATGGAGAGACCATTCTCCGGCGTGTACGTTTGGCGACTGTTGTCGGACTGGATCTGAACCAGCCTTCCCTGGTGCAGGTCTTGTGCCCTTACAAGTGTTTTGTATACTGCTCGCAGTTCCAGAAAGCTCATGGTCAGATGACTTTCTTGATTTGTCCATCTTCCCTGAAAGGTGTGGTGACCTGTCACTGCCCCCCATCCGCAAAGACTAGCATTCGTGGTAAAAAGCACCCAATTTGGAATCCAGAATGAGTGCCCTTTGTTCAGATGATCCTTTCTTAGCCACCATAGGAGGGAGTGACGAACCTCTGGAGTCAGAAGGATCCTCTTGGACCTTATTAGAGGACACTGTCCTTTCCACCTGGAGAGGATGAATTGTTGCAGAGGCCAGGAATAAAACGGAGCATACCCAACCATGTCGAAGGTGGATACCATTAATCCCAGGACCTGCATTGCTAACAGAATGGATACCCTTCGCTTGTGTAGCAGCTTGCGTATTCCCAATGATAGAACAGCAATCTTGTTCTATGGCAGAAAGACCCTTTGTGCCCGAGAATCCAGAAGAGCTCCCAGATGTACATCTGCTGAGTTGGAGAAAGCAATGATTTCTTACAACTGATGAATCAGCTGTGCTTTTTTAGGCAGGCTATGGTCAGTTGAAGATGGTTTTGTAAAACCACCGGAATCTGTGCCAATATCAGAAGGTCGTCCAGATATGGTAGTATTCTGACTTCCTGATGCCTGAGATAGGTCGTCATGACTGCCATTATTTTGGTAAATACAATGGGGGCCGTAGATAGGCCAAAGGGTAGTGCCTGAAATTGGTAATGTTGATGAAGGACAGCGAACCTTAAGAATTATGGTGGGATGGCATAATAGGAACATGCAGATATGCATCTTAAATGTCCAGGGAAACCATATAATCCCCAGACTCCATTGCCAAAATAAATGACCGGAGAGTTTCCATAAGAAACTTTGGTACAAGGATACCAAAGTTTTTAGAGGGTTATTAGATTCAGAATAGGGCGATCAGTCCCATTCAGCTTCTAAACCAAGAATAGATTGGAACAACAACCCATTCCCTGTTGCGACACAGGAACTGGGATTATTACCCCCGCTTGCAGCAGAGAGTGAATGGCTTTCTGAAGGGCCAAAGCCTTGACCGCATCTGAGGGAGGATCTGTGCAAAAAAACTTCTGGGGAGGATGCCTCCTGAAATTGAGGGCATACCCATTGAGAGTCCACTTCTTGGACCCAGGCATCTGTTGTCTGACACCAGTAATCTGCAAACTGAAGCAGTCGGCCTCCCACCCTGGGATACCCCAAGAGGAGGCCCGTCCCATCAGGCCGAAGGTTTGTCGTCCGGTTTAGAAGTTGGACGTCTTGCAGAAAGAGACCTCTTAGATTGTCACATTGTAGTCCTGCGAAAACTAGACGGTTTACAGGAAGACTGTTTTCTTGCTTGTCCCTGAAGACGGAAGGACCGAAAAGAAACCTGCCTAGACTTTATTGTAGCTGTAGATGGCAGACGTTCTGATTAAGAAGCTGCCAGAGTAGCTATTATTTTATCTAACTCTGCTCCAAAAAGTATTTTCCCATAGAAAGGTAAGACTTCGAGAGCTTTCTTTGAACCTGTATCAGTTTTCCAGGATCTTAAACCAAAGGGCCCTGCATGCCTCTATTGAAGCTGCTGATGCCTTAGAAGCTAAAATTCCAGCATATACTGCAGCTCCTCCAAGACAGGAAGCCACTTCCCGTATATGGGATATATACATCATCTGTTCTCTGGTAGCATTTGGTAGAGAGTCTTCCAATGGCCGTACCCATTCTTGTTAACAGCTTTTGCTACCCAGGCTCTAGCCATAGCTGTACGAGTAGCAGCTCCAGAAGATGAAAATATTGCCTTAAAACATGCTTCGATTTTTCTATCTGTGGAATCCTGTAGAGAAGATGCTGACGGAATAGGCAATGTAGCATTTCTGATTAAATAAGCATCCATAGCAGGAGGTACTTCCCAGTTAGTACATACAGAAGCTGGGAAAGGATACAAGGATGTTATTCTTTTATTCACATAAAACAGTTTGTCCGGGTTACCCCATGCCTCTTCCAAAAGCTCAGTGAGATGTTCAAATTACAGGAAACACTGTTTTGGCCACCTTTCTGTGGTGATTAAACACTGGAGCCTTCTTACTATGAGCTGGTTCATCATCCTGAATGTCTAGGATTGATTTAGCCACCCTCACCAAAGAAGGAACATCCACTGTGGACGGATGGTTCTCGTCACCCGTGCTAGACCCTGGAGAGGAACCCTACACCATCTCTTTCCTCTGACGATGCGTCTGTATCCATATGTTGAATAGACTGGTAAAAAGATAATCTGCGCTTAGGCGCCTTAGTAACTATGGGTCTGCTTTCAATATTAGATAGTGCCATACTCTACCTAGAATGGCCATAAACAACTTTCCAGGAAGGATGCATAGGCGGTGTACACATGGCATGCTGTGTGGGAATCGGTATGTAATACCGCCGGCCAAATAGCCAGCAGTGCAAATCCCGGCAGCATCAGGCCGACAGAGCAACAGATCCCGGCAGCGGCAACACCCAGCGCTGGAAATCCAGATCATTCCCAGGTAAGTACTAACTAACCTAACCTACCCCCCTAACCCTGGCTTAGGGGTGCCTAACCCTAACCTCCCCCCCCCCCCAAGTGCCTAACCCTAACCCCCTCCCAACTGCGGCCAGGTGCATCAGGGTGGGTGCCCTGTGGACCTCGAGGAAAATAAATTAAAAACCACAATTCTGTATTTCTTCTTTGGGTTCCATAGGGTCCACAGGATCTACCTTGGGGACTGGGACGGGTGGGGACGCTCCTGCGCAGAGAGGAGAATCCGCCGCCCAAAGGAAGCATCCTGGGAAGCAAATGTATCACATGAGTAGAATTTGATAAACGTATTAACGGAAGACCAAGTGGCTGCCTTGCAAAGCTGTTCAGCCAAGGCGCCATTTCTTACCGCCCACGATGGTCCAACCAACGAAGTGGAATGTGCTGTCACCTGTCAAACAGGGAGAGCAGCCTGTGTAAAGACTTGTGAAATTGTCATACGAAGCCAGCGAGCCAACGTCTGCTTGTTTGCTGGCCAACTTCTCTTGTGAAATCCATATAGCATAAAGAGAGACTCGGATTTCCTGATGGAACTGGTCTGATCTACGTAAATACGAAGCGCTTGAACCACATCCAAGGAAGAGTCACCTGTAGACAGATCCGAAGACTTCAAGGCTAGGACTACAATTTCCTCATTTATGTGAAAACGGGAAATCACCTTAGGGAGGTAGCCCGCCTTGCTACAGAGGATTTTTCTTGATGAAAAATCAGATAAGACGAGCGACATGACAGTGCTGCCAAGTCAAACTCTACGAGCTGAAGAGATGGCGAGGAGAAAAAGAGTCTTCGCTGTCAGCCATCTTAAGTCCACCTTATCCAAGGGTTCAAAGGGATGCGTCTGGAGAGCCCTGAGAACCAAAAGACAAATCCCACGGTGCCACCGGAGGGAGAAATGAAGGTTGCAGCCGAAAAAACCCCTGAAAGAATGTTCTAACATCCGGCAGAGAGGCAATCCTGCGCTGAAACCAAACTGTCAAAGCTGAAACTTGGACTCTAAAAGGAAGCCAGGCGAAGACCTAAAGGTGCCTACACACATGGCAATATTTTACCCGATCTGGCCGATTCCAACGCATCGGATTGACTGATCGTGTAAAATATGCCCAAATTGTGAGTCCCCACTCA
Source organism: Taudactylus pleione (assembly GCA_031769625.1). Lineage (NCBI taxonomy): Eukaryota > Metazoa > Chordata > Amphibia > Anura > Myobatrachidae > Taudactylus > Taudactylus pleione. Next base: position 2,052,908 of record JAUIMM010001433.1, on the reverse strand, counting down.
CGATCACAATGCGCGTCCCCGCAGGTCGCACATCGCATCTTCAGATCTGCCGTGCTGTAGGGCAGATGTGACAATCTCAAGTCATGATGCACTGGATAGTTTAGGAGGCACGATAGATCGTGTGTCAAATTGGCAGCTTTTTCAGAGCAAATCGTACCCACGACTGCCGGGGAGCTCCAGGGGAGAATTCAGGGGGAAATCATACACATCGTGGGATTGTGAGCACATCGCTATGTGTGTAGGCACCTTAACTCTAATCCCGCCTGCAAAAAAGCAAGTACTCTTGCTACCTTGAACACTTTAGAGTCATATATTCTGTGGGAACACCACAGAAAAAATAAATGCCAAATTCTGTTATAAATGCGAGCAGAAGCTGGCTTCCTTGCTCTCAGCATCATCTGAATCACAGAAGCAGAGAAACCCCTGGCCTTCAAGACGGACGACTCAAGAGCCATGCCGTCAAAGCCAGCCTAGGCAAATCCTAGTAAAGACAAGGACCCTGCAGTAGCAGATCCTACCATACAGGCAGTGGACTGTCTATAGACAGATGTGTTAGATCGGAGAACCAATGCCTCCTGGGCCAGGCAGGAGCTATTAGCATCATCCTGCCGCCCTCCTGTTTGAACTTTCTGACGACTCTTGAAAGGAGGGAGATTGGAGGAAACAGGTATGCCAGCCTGAAGTTCTATCTCACCGCCAGAGCGTCCACGAAGGCGGCTGCGGGGTCTATTGTTCTGGACCTGTACCTGGGGACCTTGTGGTTGTGTTGTGACGCCATAAGGTCTATGTCTGGTAAGCTCCACCTGTCCACCAGGAGTTGGAACGCATCCGGATGAAAAGCCCATTCTCCGGCATGTATGTTCTGGCGACTTAGAAAGTCCGCTTCCCAGTTGAGAACCCCTGGGATGAAAATTGCAGAGATCGCTGGAAGATGGCCCTCTGCCCACAGCAGAATCTTTGCCACTTACTTCATGGCTGCGGGACATCATGTGCCTCCTTGATGATTTATGTAGGCCACTGCTGTCGCATTGTCGGACTGAACCTGGACAGGCCTGCCCTGAAGAAGGTCCTGCGCCAGAATAAGTGCTTTGTGCACTGCCTAAAACTCCAATATATTTATTGGTAGGGGACTATCCTGGTCTGTCTAACTTCCCTGAAAGGTGTGATGACCAGTCACTGCTCCCCATCCTCGCAGACTTGCGTCCACAGCTGTAGGGACCTGGAGTGGAACTGGGCATAAGCCACCATGTCGAATGTGGCTACCATGGAGCCCAGTATCTGCATAGCCAAGTGAACTGACACTGTTTGCTTGCGAAGTAGATTGTGCACACAAGACTGTAGTGCTAAAATCTTAGGGAAAGGGAGCCTGGACTGCGCAGCCTAGCTCTTTCTAATGGGATGTGCTTCCTAGCTGAGACTTAATATTACAACATAGAAAAAAGAAAAACCAGATGCATCATACAACCATTAATAATTATGCATTATATGCAAGGTTTTTGGCATAAATTTGGCCAAAGTTATGAGCTTACCCACCATTGTCAAGGTAACCTCATCGGGTAAGTCCCTAACACTATGGGGGTTCATGTCTGGGGTGTGGGGTACCCCCAAACCACCCCAGCCAAACCACCCCAGGGCACCACACAAAATAAAAAATAGCAGTAAGTGAGAGTGGCTTAGTGTTGAAAGTATTACAAAATAAGTGTGTGAAAACGTAACAAAAAACAGAGTGATATAAAAATAAGTGTTAGTGGTGATGCAAGGGGCTCCACGCCCCAAAATTCACCACATAACTGACTAGCTCCATAATATGAAATGTATTACCTGTGGCTTTGTTATAGAGACTGTGCAGTCAGTAAATGATGGGTCCCTAATTAAAAACATCATAGGCAGGTGGGCTGGGTGCTAGTCCAGATCGAAGGCATCTCTGCGTGTGTGTGTGTGTGTGTGTGTGTGTGTATGTATGTATATATATATATATATATATATATATATATATATACACACACACACATAGTATATACACAATCACACAGTATATACCCAAATATATTAAATATTTTGGGGAAAGGGGGCCTGGACTGCACATCCTAGCTCTTTCTAATGGCATGTGCTACCTAGCCGAGACTTAATATTACGACATAGAAAAAAAAAAAAAACCAGATGCACCATACAACCATTAATAATTATGCATAATATGGGAGGTTTTGGGCATAACTTTGGCCAAATTTATTCCAAAAAATGCTCATATTATGTATAATTATTAATGGTTGCATGGTGCATCTGTTTTTTCTTGTTTCTATGTTGTGCTACAATCTTGTCCTCTGGTAGAAGCGAGTCCAGCAGCACTCCCAAGTGCACCATCCACTGAGTTGGAGAAAAGATTTTTTTCCAGTTGATCACCCAGCCGTGCTCCGTTAGGCAAACAATGGTCATCCGTGGAATGACCTAGTAACATCTCCCAAGACTGTGCCAATATCAAGAGGTCATCTAGATATGGCAGTATCCTGACTCGCTGTCGCCTGAGACACGCCGTCATGACTGCCATTATCTTGGTAAACACCCAAGGGGCTGTAGCCAGACCAAAGGGTAGAACCTGGAACTGGTAGTGTTGCTGATCCACCGCGAACCTGAGAAAGGCCGGGTGGGATCTTGCAAGTCGGGACATGCTGATATGCATCCTGTATGTCCAGTGAGACCATGAAGTCCCCAGGCTCCATCACCAGCATAATTGACCGTAGGGTTTCCATACAGAATTTTGGCACCTTGATGAATCTGTTGAGAGAGTTTAGATTGAGGATAGGGCGGTGCGACCCATTGGGTTTTAGAATCAAAAATAAATTTAAGTACTAACCCTTTTCCTGTTGCGTCACAGGGACGGGGACTATGACTCTTGACTCCAGGAGGGCCCCAACAGACTCCCAGTAGGCCAAAACTGCAGGAAGGTTTGTAAGAACAAACCTCTGAGGGGGATGCCTTAGGAATGTAATGGCATAACCCAGAGAAACCAGCTCTCGCACTCAAGGCATCCGTAGTTGTCCGCTGCCAGGCCTGGGAGAACAGTCGGCCTCCAACTCTGACATCCTCCAGGGGGAAGGCCGCCCCATCAGACAGTAGGCTTACCATCTGGCTTGGAGGCCGGGTGCTTGGTTGACCAAGATTTCTTGGCCTGTGGTTTCCTGTGAGACTGACCCTGTTTGACCGAGGACTGTGTCTTTGTACTACTCTGTGGACAAAAGGACAGAGATAACGACTGCCTTCTAGGAGGAGACATAGATGGCAATTTAGCAGACTTCGTTGTTGCTAACGAGGTCATTATGTCATCCAACTGGTCCAAACAGTTCCTTCCCTGTGATAGGCAAAGATTCCAGAGTCCTTTTGGACCCTGGATTTGCTTTCCAGATCTTTAGACAAAGGGTTCTTCGGGCTGCCACCGAGTTAGCAGAAACCTAGAAGCCAGGATGCCCGCGTCAATACCCGCTTCCTCCAAATACATAATCCCTTCCTGCATCTGGCTGAGAAGAGAGTGCTGCTCTTTTGTTGGATCCACTATAGTCTCCTTCAGAGACCTCGTCCAATCCTCCATAGCCTTGGCCACCCAGGCTACAGCCGTAGCTGGTCTGGTAATAGCCCCAGATAGTAATCACTTGAAATCAATGTTTTCATCAAGCTTTCTATCCGTAACCTCTTTTAAAGAAGCTGCAGCAATAGGTAACGTAGCGCTCCTGATTAATCCTGTCACGCGAGCATCTATCGTTGGGGAACCTCCCATTTATTACATGCTCCTGGTGCAAATGGATACCGAGAGGTAACATTCCTTGTGGCATGAAAATGCTTAGGAGTAGTATCCCATGCTTCAGACATGAGATTTGTCAACTGCCCTGACTGAGGGAAATAATCCTTCGTCACCACCAGATGTCTAAAGATTACCTCCTTAGATGTCAGAGCAACCTCCTTTTCCTCCATATTGAGGACAAATCTCACCGCTCTTACTAGAGAGGGAACATCCACAAGGGATTGATGGTCTTCTTTCACCAAGACCAACCCAGAACTAAATCATTATCCGATGAGGACGAGTCAAACTCCTGAGGCAAAACATGACGAGAATCTATTTTGTGCCCCTGCTTCTTTACTACCCACTGGTCTATCCACCTGCGAAGAGGCTGAAAATAGTGGTATACTCTGGCTAGAGTGAGCAGCAGAATTAACCCAACAGGGATTCATGGGGGGCAAACACATGGGATGATGTACATGCTGTGAGTACTCCATAGCATGAGGCACTACAGCAGCTGAAGCCCATACCACCGTGGGTTTGCCTATTAGATAGATGACACTGGTGGTGGTGCAGGTGTACCCGATATATTCGATAGCTGTTTGCAACAGTTTTTACAGAACCCATACTGGTTAACATCCTGGTCAGACAGGCCTGCAGAACAGGACTTACAGGATATAAGCACTGGAGGGCTCCCATCCTCACCTATACCTTCAGACATGACAAAATGTATAAATGGTATAAGGTATACAGTATCAATGCAATGTGACTTTTGTATCAATGAAACACCCTACACAACTTCAGAGGGATGAGGAGAAACACAGTGAGCGTTGTATCTGACAGTTTTGAAAAAATAGGCAGTGTACACACAGCAGCTAGCATACAGTCACATACAATGCATAAATATGCACAATTCCTACAGCAATATGGACTCTGGATCAACTGAACAGACCCGGAGAGGTAATGGTAGGATATAGTGTGCGCTATATGCCAAACCCACGGGAGAGGTATATAGAGACAGACCAAACCTCTGAGACCAACCGTTTCAGCAGTGCACGGACAAACGGTAAACTGTGCGCGTCTCATACACAAGGTGGTAAATTATAGCAAGCCAGACACGGGAATCCGTACCCGGAAGTTGCGTCTGGGGGGAGGAGTGGCCGGGAAAGCTCCTATCTCCCCTAGGCTGTGATTTTGACGGCCGGGTACGCTGACCTCACAGTAGTAAGACGTTGACTAGTGCGCTCTAGTGAGTCTTACCACACGTCGCCGGCGACAGACGATATGGCCCCAGCCGCCCTAGTGACAACACGTTAGACGTAGTGTATTTGCTGTATTGTCCGTGTAACATGTATTACGTGGGCCGCACCATGAGGAAATTGAAATGCAGATTCATGGAACATAGGAAAAATGTTCAGAAAAAATTTACAAATCATAGTGTCCGTAGACACTTTTTAGAATTTCATGAGGGGGATCCCTCAGGCTTGCGACTAATAGGATTAGAACATATCCCCATTACTGCTAAGGGAGGCGACAGGTATAGAACGCTATGTCGCCAGGAAGCAGATTGGATCCTGAAGATGCAATCTCTAAAGCCACATGGCCTTGACGAAACAAATGATCTTGAATTTATTTAATTTAGCCTAATCAATTGATTTGACTTTGTGGCTTTGTATATGATTATATGCGTTTACCTACATCCTTTATGAGATATATGATTTGACTCTTCTGCATTTCGTATGAGGGTTTTGACTCTGTGTGTTATACATGGAAGCAAACTACATATATTTGGTTATAGCCGTATGGCTCTATGTGTGACTATATGCGCTATATATATTTTCTTGTGAGACACATGCAATGATCCTCCTGTATTAACTATATGTCTATGTGTCACGCATTGTGTTCGACTTATGATCTGATTGATTCTACACTTCTGCATAACCTTGGTATGCCAGGGAAGACTTAGGGGGCGATTCAATTCAACGCGAATTGAATAGCGCCGGGAGCGAGCTCCCGGAGCTATTCAATTCAGTGCGCTATGTGGTCAGAGAATGCTGGTTATTGCGCCTTAACAAGGGTGCTAAGGTGCGTTAACAGGCATTATCTGACCAAAGTGCCGGGCACGCGGCTGTTAGCACCGAGCTAAACAGAAAAATAGCTGCGCGCAGGGCACTGTGGTCGGATTTCTCTTCGCATCCCCAGGGGGATGCGAGAAGAAATCATTAGCGCGCCCAAACAACGCAGTGTATTAAATAGCTGCGGGAGCTCCCTCCCGCAGCTATTCAACATCGCGCTGAATTGAATTCCCTCCTTAGAGTCCTCAGTTAAATTTTTATTATAAGCATAGCACGTCAAGTTAAGTTTTTTATATAAATCTCTGAAACCTTTTCAGAATGTTGTATATGTATATTAGCTGATGCAGACACTGTTAATAGCTATGTAGGAACCTTTTATTATTTTTTGGCTTTCGTTTAGCCATTCTGGATTGACCTATTTGAGTGCTTTAGGTGTGCTAAACAGCCTCTGGATTATTACCACCTGAAACTAATTGACTATACTGATTATTGTACCTATTCAACCAGGACAAGCATTTCCGCCTCTTGAGAAAGCCGCCGGTGTTCGGTGAAACGCGTTGAGGATACTGGTCTTGTGACAGTTGCTAATTACCAGCCTGTTCTTACCACACAGCTTTACCGTGAAACCCATCTGCAGTAGTCGGCAACCCACGTGACCTGCACAGCCCTGTGGGAGTGAGAAACTCAGAAAGCTGTGTGCAGAGGGATCCGTGGAGAGAGACGACTGAACACTGCCGGGAGGAATATTCACACTATCGTATTATCATATACAGCGTTAGACCTGCTGGAGCGGTGTCGCATGCAAGAGGACAGTGAGTACTTTGGAACACAGATCTGTCTACGCCATACATTGTTACAACTTTACTGCTTTGTGTCACGACTGAGGCTGAGGTATTGGAAGCTGTAGTCCTGGGTTGCGGGAGAAATCGGAGGCGAGGGGCCTGGATATATGTTCTCCTCGTCCACAGATCTTGGGTGTTGACGAGACCAGGGCAATGGTGCGGAGTCTAACCCACAGGGAGGTATTCGCCAGTGACCCCTCCAAGCGGGATATGGGCCTAGCTGCACCCTGCAGGCAGGTCGCAGTCCTTTGACCAGGTACCCAAGATCCGTGGAAATGGAAACACAAATATCAGGGGCCCCGAGGGAAGGCCTAAATCAAGGCACTTGAGCTGTGGAAGTTCACTGGGAGATGGTACCCGAGAGGGTACTCAGACGCACTTTTGCGCAGAGAGCTGGCACTTGTAGTACTTTCAGATAGCAGCGTGATGACGCTCAGAAGCACAGAAAACACGCTGGTAGTAGGCAAACAGGCAAAGATGTTAAGACATACTGTTGCACGGGAGATCACGGAGTCTTTGGCGCACAGGCAGAGATGTTAAGACACACTGTTGCACAGGAATGGCACTAGAACTGACACGAGGAGTAAGGGAACCTGGACCGGGACTCAACTAATATGCACTAGGAGACAAACGTTGTTCAGGCGATTTCCTGGAGAATGAGAGCCCGATATAAAAAATGAAAAGATCTTTTATTTACTGCCCATAGTGGTGTACTAATGACATTTGGTAATTGGATAAATACACAGATCTGGTGTTTGCTTGCTAATGATACACAGGAGGCTTATATATAGAACTTCAATAGTTTTAATCAAATCTGAACAATAAACAGTACAATATACAGTGCTATAATAACATCAACATAAAAAGAATATAGATTCTAGTGCAGTAAATAGTGGTGAGATAGTGTATTGAACTTGTATGCATACAAAACTAATGGATTCTCGCTTTTGTGATAAATTGATTGATGTTCCCAGCTATGAGTGCAACATTGTTGCTGTAGCTAAAAAGAGCAAATGGATTGGAATATAAAAACAAAAATGTAGAAATAGTAATGTTCTCACAAACTAGCCTGTGAATGGAGCTCCGCAGCAATAAGTGATACACTGGCTTCCCAGTGATAATCACAGTGTCTCTGCCGTTTAGGATAAATAATAAAAACCTCGATCCAGTATAGACAAGACATGCAAGTATCCACCTGTGGATCTCCAATAAACTGTGATGGACAGCCCCACAAAGTGTCTAAATCCCGGTACCTTCCTCTGTGTATAGACAGTAGTCAATGCCACTGTGATGTATAGTCCTGTGAACCAAAGAGTGGTGTCCGTGACAGGAGCGGGTATCTGGCACCACTGAGAGGCAGCGGACACGGTGCAGTGAGCAGCCGTCGGCACACAGCATCCACGTGGACTGTGTTCGTCCAGGAGCAAGCAGCTGACAATCGTGTCTGGAGCCAACGGTGACAGAGCAGCAAGTGCCGCTAGTGATCCTGCAATACGTCCATGCAGGATATGGTGATCGGCAGCAGTGGGGAAAACAATAAGCTCAGCAGTGTTGGATCGGGTGACCGGATCGAATAACTGGCAACAGGCTGGTCTGGAGTCAAAACGTAGCAGGAGGACAAAGGTCAACTCGTTTTGTCCCGTCGATAACCGGGACTTTCCCAAGACTGGCCAGATATATACCCTTAGAAACCTGTTGAAAGGTGCACAGCGTCAGCTGACTGCTAACCCACCACAGGACGGAAGTACAGTCACGTGGGTCGACTGTCATGGCGGCGCTCATGGCGGGAACTCAGATTCCCGGCACAGGACCACCCGCAGCCTCCTGCGCACAGGGAGAATGCCCAGCTCTTCCTCCGCCGCAGCACCAGCCGCCCGACTGCCCGGGAAGTCAGAGGAAGCAGGAGAGACGGTAAGGTACGGCCGATCCCCTGCTGGACCCCGATACTTTGAACTTTACTCAGAAGCATTGTGGAATATTGGAAACACCCAGCTTTGTCTGTGAACGCGCTACCATGATATTTTTTGCTACACTTGTTGCCTTTCCAGTGGCATTGATGCACTCAAGCAGAACTGTTACATCCTTACAATAGAGTTATAAGTCCTTGTTGGTTACATGTGTATCTAGTTACACCATTTGGTAGCAGTCTGCCACAAGCCAGTTTATATCTGTGGATTTTATTCCTGATGTGTACTGTGATTTTATTGTAATCATATTGTTCTATCTATAACCCCACTCCAAGAAGTTTTAGAAATGTTGATTCTTTATTATCATTATTCATGGTTAATTCTGTTTTAATAAAAACAATACAGATTACCCCTTGCTGTGTGTACCAAGCGCCACCTACTTTTTGGTTTATTTTCTACCATTATTAGAGGTTTGGCAAAGCCTCTTGTTGGTGTGCAGCATTGTATACAAGCAAGGGAGTGAGATCTATACACCGCCACTGGCACTTGGGTTAATATATCTGTTTTTCTACACGTTAGAGAAGGCCTTCACCTGCAGCCACCTCTAATGCGTCTCAAAACGGGAGGCGGGGGACTGCTACGTGCACGATTCCCCGAGAGGAATCGCTTAACTGACATCTCCGTTACCTGACCACAGTCCTGGACCTCAGCGTAAAGTCGCCAGCTAAGCCACGCTGAGGTCTGCCGAGAACCTCAGGGCATATAGCAGTGCTGGTGTTTCGGCATTGCCTAAGGTAGAAGGAGTCGCGGTGCCAGCATCTCTCACGGCACCTGGTACCGCTAAACTCTGAAGTTTCGAAAAAACTTAAGTTAAAACATAAAAGAATAAGCCTAGGACTGCCTAGCAGTCCCGCTGTTATAACAGGTGCATCTTGCCGCGCACCAAACAAATAACTGAATGCCTGTGGCTGGGGACGGAGTATATAGTGAGGAGGACAAGTGCGTGCTGGGAACTCCAAAGCTTTGCTGTTTAGTGTATTGGATGCGATCCAACTACATACCCCAAGGTAGATTCTGTGGACCCTATGGTCCTATCGTTACAATTGACAGACAGAAATAACAGACAGTGTCAATACAGCAACTAGCAAACAGTCACATACAACACATGTAATATAATTACAATCGACTCTAAATCAACTACACAAACACTAGAAATGGTAGGATATATACAGCACTATGGGGTCTATGTACTAAGCAGTGATAAGAGAGAGAGTGAAAAGTGATAAGAAAGTGATAAGGTGCCAGTCAGCTCCCAACTGTCATTTTTCAAACACAGGCTGTGAGATGGCAGTTGGGAGCTGATTGGTTGGCCTTATCACTTACTTATCACTTTTCACTCTGTCTCTTATCACTGCTTAGTACACAGACCCCCATACACCTTAACCAAGGGAGAGGTATACAGGGAGACTGACCCAAACCATCCTGAGACCAACAGCTACAGCAGCGCACTGATAGTGGACCGTGAGCGCCTCGTACACGTGGAGGGTAGGCAGGAGCAACCCTGATGCACAAAACCCTTTGTAGGGACTGTGTTTGGGTCAGGGGAGGAGCTGCATCCACCAGCCGGGTATGCTGGCCTCATGGCAGCAGAATTGCGCCTGCTGCCGATCACCAGCGTCAGACGATAAGGCCCCGGTGGTCTATTGGGGACGCGGGCGCTCCCTGGTACCGACAGCAGCGGCTTCCGGTGCGTCTCGGGGGCTGAAAGCAAGGACTCAATGCGCGATTCCCCGTAAGCGAGGAGTCGCCTTACCGGACAACTCCGTGCTTCCGGTTGCAGTCCAGGTCCCAGCTTCGCTGCTAGCAAACTCAGCCGAGACCCGCCGGAATCACCAGCCCTGGTGTTGCGGCCCAGCGGAGGTAGAAGGAGTCGCAGTATATACATCTTAATTCAGACACTTAGTACTGCTAACCCAAAAACATAAAAATTAAATAAAATATAAATAAAAGCTTAGGACTGCCTGAGCAGTTCCGTTACAAAGGTGCGTCTTAATCCTGCCGCACCAAACGAACACCTGAATGCCTGTGGCTAGGGGCGGGGCATATATGTAAAAGGACCCAAGGCATCCTATGAGCTGAAGCTTTAACTGTTTGGTGCCTGGATCTCTCCAACCACAATATCCCAATGGTATCCCTGTGGATCTCTATTGTCCATGAAGAACAAATTTTGAAAAAGTTTAATTTTTATTGAAACATACTACTGTGTTATCATATGAAGGCCTATAAAAAGAGGTTTAAAATGAGACCAACTATCTAGCTCTATTAGGTGAGCTGCAAAGGCAATTTAAAAAACTGTTGAAAGCTAATTTTTTTGTTACAAAATTGCAGCGTTAAAGGCATAACACTTCAAAACCAGTGTACATATCAATCCAAGATTTTTTTTTTATTTTTAATTGAAATTAGACAATGTAAGGCAGAATTTTATTGAAAATTGTGTTGATTTGAAGCGGAAGGACCCTCATTCCTCTCATCAGAAAGCAAATACAGCAACATTATCACTCAAGTACAATTAAGGACTGAATACACTAACCTACAGTAGGGTAATAGATGCACCCTAATGGGATGTAGTAGGTATTACCGCCGGCCGCACGGCAGCCTGACACAATCGTCCCTAAGGTAAGTATCGCTAACCTAATAAACCCTCCCTTAGGGTTGCCTAACCCTAACCTCCCCCCTCTAAGTGACTAACCCTAATCCCTGCTCTAAGTGCCTAACCCTAACCTCCCCCCAGTGTGCCTAACCATAACCCCCCCTTTCCGTAGCCTAAAGATAACCCTCCCGGTCGGGGGGGGGGGTGCCTAACCCGAAGTCCCCCCGTGAATCAGGCTCGGTCAGATATGCTAGCACTAATATGGTAATGCAGCAGGTGGCATCCTGCCTCCTGCATGAATTACTGATCCGAGCTGCACCCGTGGACGCAGCATCGGATCATCTGCATGGTCCTCCGCAGGTTGAGTGACCATGTGGTCACTCAAGTTGCCGATCAGAGTTGCTGAAAAGAGGCCAAGAAATCTCTGTCAGCCAACGAAGGACCTCTTCCCTTCCCCCCAACGACAGTGACTCGCCTCCATTTTGGTAAACGGAGATGGCTGCCACCACCTCTTCACCCAGAAACGGCAGCAAACTATCACCAACATTCTTGCACCGGCGCAGAGCAGTTACAATCGGAGATGTGCGCTAATCATTGGGTTAGCATACGTTGCTGAAACAGCCCCTTAGTGCTGTTGAGTTCTTTATGTTAGTACTACACATGCAGTTGTATATTCAGCAAGAACATGTTTAAGGAGGCTGCTTCTGACCAGAAAAGCATCCTCGACTGTATTATAGTCCAGCAAGTGGAGCAATCTTGACATGAAATTCCTTTTGTTAGTCTCTTAAAATTACAGAGATCTTCTCTGGAAACCATAAATAAAAGTCAACCAATCAGACAGGACCTGTTGGCTGCCTCACAGTGCATGGCGCAATGAGGCTAGGTGTATGAGGACACATCTGTTTAAACAAACATGGAAATCCAGCTGCACAAGCAATTGCCCAATAATGGATTAGTATGTAACTTGGCCATGCAAAAGTTCTTTCAGAGGATTTGGCTCATTTCATTATTTCTGTTTTATACATATTAGGACATACTGTTAGTAATACACAAAGGAAGACATTACAAGCAATAGTAATACAGTCAATGCACTCTTCATGGTATTATGCAGAAGTAGGAAAAAGTACCATAAATAATATGCAAATATTCCATTTTACCCCCTAATTTAGTCTATAAACTATGCACTATCACCAAATGTATACTCTACTATGCATCAAATGTGTTTAAGTGGATCACAAATTAAATGTGTGATTATATACACACATATATATATATATATATATATATATATATATATATATATGGAAAACAAAAAGGTGAGAACAGGCGCCTATATAGTGTAGTATTATATGAAGTATGCAGCACACTCTAATTAGAAAAATGGCATGCGTACCGTAATGACCCAGAACAACAGGTATTTGTATATGAGTCTTTTCTCAGGTTTCACCAAATTAGTCCTCTTAAACACCGAAATGGTAGCCGATTAGACACTCCAAATATAGGATTTAAGGAGAGAGAAAACACTTCTCATGGTGTAGTACGTTTAAAAAAGGTTTTAATCCAAAGTACACATAACACATAAAAGTGGAGAATTACATTGATAAAATTTCAAACAAGCTTATCTGATAGTAGCTGGTCTCAGAGTTTGGGAATACACCCACAGTCCTCAACGCGTTTCGTCCTTAGTGCAAAATCAGCTGGACTTCTTCAGGAGGATTCATATAGTGATCTTAAATGCTGCCTTATATAGCTTTAAACATAATTGCTTATGTGCAAACCAGGTGTTTTCCGGTGATTGCCGCCATTTTATTCAGTATCGCGCATGCGCGGGATTAGATCAATACTCGCGAGTCTCCAGAGGGTATGGGACTTCATGTGCGAGTCGCGGCGCCTTCTTTTGTTTACCCGCGCATGCGCGGGACTAAAAGATACCTCGTGGGTCTCTAAGACACCACGCGTGATCTGCGGCGCCATCTTGTGTTTACCCGCGCATGCGTGGTCCACACGGCGCCGGAGACCTGTAATTTTAATACAGTAAAAAGTTGTTTTAGCTTTAGTTACAGTCAGTGGTGCTGTTAGAACATTCAGCCCTCATGTTATTCGTTCACAGGCTGATAGTCTTACACATATTCAGCTAGAATGTTTATCAGGCATTTAGTATAATGTTATTCAAAAGGTGTCCCACCTACAGTGGCCATTTTATTGAAGTGCTTCTATAGCTAAAATGGCAGCCGCCCTTCGGTGCAGTATATAGCATAATTTAAAAGCAAATTTAAACAGAGATAATAATAAATAGATAGTAGCAGCACATATTTTATAAAACACTAGCAGCAAATTAGAATAAAGTTAATATAGACTAAAAATGAGGATGTATATAAAGGAGGATATATAAAAATATATAAATATATACAAAACAGATCAGTGCATTGGTATAAAATACGTATATATATCTTCATAAAATTAAGGTTATAAATATAACTAAAATCCACGAGATGAACAGAATGGACAATGAAAAATATAAGTATATGATAAAAACAGGATTATAAAAATGGTGCGATCTCATATGTTTCGTTGAGACCAAACGGAGTCATTGTGTTCAAAGTGTAAATCCAATACATTTCACGTTGTGACAACTTTTTCTCTCTATCCCCGCCCCTGTCCCCAAGTGAGACACATTCTATGGCTTTATACTTCAAACCGGTGGGGTCTGCATTATGATATTTATAAAAATGTTTAGGGACGGAGTGGTTGTCAACCCTGTTTTTAATTCCTCGTACATGTTCTTGAATTCTCAATTTTACATTTCTTTTTGTTTTACCCACATATTTCAAGTGACATGGGCATTCAATTACATATATGACCCAATTGCTCATGCAGTTCATCAGGCTCTTAATTTTAAAAGAAGAGGTGTTATCATGATTGGAGAAGTAGCTGTTATTATTACCCACAAACTTACAGATATTACAATTATTGCATTTAAAGAAACCTTTTGTTTGCCTAATCCATTGTAGGGGTTTAGTTTCTAACGGTATTAAATTACTGGGGGCAAGGCAGTTTTTTAAGTTATTGGCTTTCCTGAAGGCCAGTTGTGGTTTGTCCGGGAGTGTTTTACCAAGAATTTGATCAGTCTTTAGTATATTCCAATGTTTATTGAAAATTCTTCGTATCTCTTTTTCTTTGCTATTATATTGAGTGACAAATATTGGATTGTTTTTGTTTGTAGTCCTGGGTCTGTAGACCAAAAGATCTTCACGCTTAAAGTTGGTCGCTCTTTCAGTGGCTTGGTTAACAATCTCTTCTGGGTATTCTCTTTCCCGAAACCTGTTAGAGTAAATACCCACTTGTTCTTTATAGGTTTCCATGGATGTGCAATTTCTTCGTAGACGACAGAATTGGGAAAATGGTATGTTGGTCTTCCAACTGTTTTTGTGTCCGCTCTTGAAATGTACATAACTGTTTGTATCTACTGATTTGATGTAATTGCGACTCTTGATTCCACAGGTATCACTACTCAAAATTAAATCCAGATATTCAATTTCATGTTCGCTAAATTTGTGTGTAAAACATAGATTGTATTCATTCAATTTGATATACTCCATAAAAGACATAAAATCTGTTTCTGTGCCATCCCAGATAAGTAAAATATCATCTATGTACCTGGCGTACAGAAGTAAATGTTTTTTGAACAAATGGTTTCCATAGATGTATTTACGCTCCCAGCTTCCCATGTGGAGATTGGCGAAACTGGGAGCAAAAACGGTACCCATTGCTGTAACTTCAATTTGAATATAAAACCCATCTAAAAATTTAAAATAATTATGACTTAAAATGAATGTCATTAAAAGGCAAATAAAATCTTTATGGTTTTGATTGCTTGAAGCGTCTTCATCTAAAAATTCATGGCAGCTAGATATACCCTTAGTATGTGGAATTGACGTATATAATGATTGCACATCCACCGTTGTGCAATCTCCACACCCTCGGGATCGCTACAGCAAATACCTATTCAAAGAAGAGATCATAAGAGCATCCCCTCTGAAAAGAGGATACAGAGAAGGAGAGGAACCAGAGGAGGAAGACAGAAACCTAAAAAGGAGAAGAAACCTCAAACACCACTAACGGGACCAGGTATACAAAAACAAGGAATTTTTAATCTATCCAACTACCAATTGTCTAATATAGATGTCTCCATTTTGAAGAAAGGGTTTTCTTTTGCCCCGACAGCACGAGCAAATGGTTTTCAAATGTTTATTGACCTGAATAAATATATCAGGATTCTTACATTGAAAAGACATTTCCTGAAAAAAGATACAGGTATCTTAATGAACTTTGAAGCAGCATTAAAATCAGGATTAAAACTTCCATCAAAGTATTATCCTTTAGAGTCAAGGAGCACACAAATAGAAACCTTCTATGACTTAGTTAAAAGAGATTTATGTTCCATTGACAGTAAAGCTCCAAAGAATTCTAATTTAACCAACTTTGAGAAGGAAGCTTTAAAGAAACTAAATAAGAATGAACAACTTATCTTCAAACAAGCAGATAAAGGGGGTGGTCTTGTGATCCTTAATCGGATTGATTACATCAAAGAAGCCCACAGACTTCTGGGAGACCCAATGTCCTATAGGAAATTAGAGAAAGATCCCACTCCGATATTCATAGAGGAACTACGAAAAATTCTAGTAGAAGCACTCCACACTGATATCATTAATAAGGACGAATACCAATTTCTGATAAAAAAACAACCCAGTAATCCCTACTTTTTACTACTTGCCCAAGATCCATAAAAGATTAGTAGATCCCCCAGGACGCCCCATAGTTTCAGGGATTGATTCCTTGACCTCGGGCTGTTCAGAGTATGTGGAGAAGTTTTTGAATAAATATGTGAGTACTTTAGAATCCTATACAAAAGACACTACGTCGATCCTACAGATATTGAATACTGTAGAATGGCAAGTCTGTTTCAAATGGGCAACGGTGGATGTGCAATCATTATATACGTCAATTCCACATACTAAGGGTATATCTAGCTGCCGTGAATTTTTAGATGAAGACGCTTCAATCAATCAAAACCATAAATATTTTATTTGCCTTTTAATGACATTCATTTTAAGTCATAATTATTTTAAATTTTTAGATGGGTTTTATATTCAAATTGAAGGTACAGCAATGGGTACCGTTTTTGCTCCCAGTTTCGCCAATCTCCACATGGGAAGCTGGGAGCGTAAATACATCTATGGAAACCATTTGTTCAAAAAACATTTAATTCTGTACGCCAGGTACATAGATGATATTTTAATTATCTGGGATGGCACAGAAACAGATTTTATGTCTTTTATGGAGTATATCAAATTGAATGAATACAATCTATGTTTTACACACAAATTTAGCGAACATGAAATTGAATATCTGGATTTAATTTTGAGTAGTGATACCTGTGGAATCAAGAGTCGCAATTACATCAAATCAGTAGATACAAACAGTTACGTACATTTCAAGAGCGGACACAAAAACAGTTGGAAGACCAACATACCATTTTCCCAATTCTGTCGTCTACGAAGAAATTGCACATCCATGGGAACCTATAAAGAACAAGTGGGTATTTACTCTAACAGGTTTCGGGAAAGAGAATACCCAGAAGAGATTGTTAACCAAGCCACTGAAAGAGCGACCAACATTAAGCGTGAAGATCTTTTGGTCTACAGACAAAAACAATCCAATATTTGTCACTCAATATAATAGCAAAGAAAAAGAGATACGAAGAATTTTCAATAAACATTGGAATATACTAAAGACTGATCAAATTCTTGGTAAAACACTCCTGGACAAACCACAATTGGCCTTCAGGAAAGCCAATAACTTAAAAAACTGCCTTGCCCCCAGTAATTTAATACCGTTAGAAACTAAACCCCTACAATGGATTAGGCAAACAAAAGGTTTCTTTAAATGCAATAATTGTAATATCTGTAAGTTTGTGGGTAATAATAACAGCTACTTCTCCAATCATGATAACACCTCTTCTTTTAAAATTAAGAGCCTGATGAACTGCATGAGCAATTGGGTCATATATGTAATTGAATGCCCATGTCACTTGAAATATGTGGGTAAAACAAAAAGAAATGTAAAATTGAGAATTCAAGAACATGTACGAGGAATTAAAAACAGGGTTGACAACCACTCCGTCCCTAAACATTTTTATAAATATCATAATGCAGACCCCACCGGTTTGAAGTATAAAGCCATAGAATGTGTCTCACTTGGGGACAGGGGCGGGGATAGAGAGAAAAAGTTGTCACAACGTGAAATGTATTGGATTTACACTTTGAACACAATGACTCCGTTTGGTCTCAACGAAACATATGAGATCGCACCATTTTTATAATCCTGTTTTTACCATATACTTATATTTTTCATTGTCCATTCTGTTCATCTCGTGGATTTTAGTTATATTTATAACCTTAATTTTATGAAGATATATATACGTATTTTATACCAATGCACTGATCTGTTTTGTATATATTTATATATTTTTATATATCCTCCTTTATATACATCCTCATTTTTAGTCTATATTAACTTTATTCTAATTTGCTGCTAGTGTTTTATAAAATATGTGCTGCTACTATCTATTTATTATTATCTCTGTTTAAATTTGCTTTTAAATTATGCTATATACTGCACCGAAGGGCGGCTGCCATTTAAGCTATAGAAGCACTTCAATAAAATGGCCACTGTAGGTGGGACACCTTTTGAATAACATTATACTAAATGCCTGATAAACATTCTAGCTGAATATGTGTAAGACTATCAGCCTGTGAACGAATAACATGAGGGCTGAATGTTCTAACAGCACCACTGACTGTAACTAAAGCTAAAACAACTTTTTACTGTATTAAAATTACAGGTCTCCGGCGCCGTGTGGACCACGCATGCGCGGGTAAACACAAGATGGCGCCGCAGATCACGTGTGGTGTCTTAGAGACCCACGAGGTATCTTTTAGTCCCGCGCATGCGCGGGTAAACAAAAGAAGGCACCGCGACTCGCACATGAAGTCCCATACCCTCTGGAGACTCGCGAGTATTGATCTAATCCCGCGCATGCGCGATACTGAATAAAATGGCGGCAATCACCGGAAAACACCTGGTTTGCACATAAGCAATTATGTTTAAAGCTATATAAGGCAGCATTTAAGATCACTATATGAATCCTCCTGAAGAAGTCCAGCTGATTTTGCACTAAGGACGAAACGCGTTGAGGACTGTGGGTGTATTCCCAAACTCTGAGACCAGCTACTATCAGATAAGCTTGTTTGAAATTTTATCAATGTAATTCTCCACTTTTATGTGTTATGTGTACTTTGGATTAAAACCTTTTTTAAACGTACTACACCATGAGAAGTGTTTTCTCTCTCCTTAAATCCTATATTTGGAGTGTCTAATCGGCTACCATTTCGGTGTTTAAGAGGACTAATTTGGTGAAACCTGAGAAAAGACTCATATACAAATACCTGTTGTTCTGGGTCATTACGGTACGCATGCCATTTTTCTAATTAGAGTGTGCTGCATACTTCATATAATACTACACTATATAGGCGCCTGTTCTCACCTTTTTGTTTTCCATAATCGTCTGGGATCATACAACAATTGATTCTACTGGAGAACATACGGCTGCCACCGCAAAAACGGGAATATAGTGGATAAATATTGATGTAAATAACTGCAATTATACAGAAATATATAGGATTGAGCGCTGCTTCAGTACCTCGCTGTATTAAAATATATATATATATATATATATATATATACACACACACACATATACACACATATACACACACACACACACACACACAGTGGTGGCCAAGATTGCGGACACTTTTTGATATTTTTATGTTTTTCAACTTTGAATGCTTATAAAAACTGTTACACTTCACGCAGTGCAATGATTCATATATCAAATGAAAGGAAATTTAATGCTGAATTCAACACAATAAACAGAGGTCAAATATTTGCATTACGAGGGAAGTTATGCAGTGAAAACAACAATTTTGGGGAAAATCCCTGTGTACTTATGATGTTACTGTCCTATCAGTATTTCGTTGGGTATCCTTTATTTTTCAAGACAGCAGCACAGCGACGTGGCATTGAGCCAATCTTTCTTCTTTATTATTTGGTGCCATGAGACAATTATAGCCTCAATTAATTGTCTTTTCTTGGATGAACGCCTCAGATGGACCAGTTTTTTCAAACGGAACCACAAATGTTCTATGGGGTTCAGGTCTGGGCTGTTTCCTGGCCATCCCAGCACCTGTATGTCATTCTCCATGAACCACTGTTTGGCTCTGCCCCCTGCTTCAAAATGCCTTTATTTTTGGCATTGTGAGGAGGGGGCGGGGGCACGATGATGCAATCATGCGGTTATGCCCTTGGTCCCGCCCCCAACGCCCGGCCATGCCACCCACTGTTTGCAGGCATTCAGCTCCCTCCTGGAAGGAGCTGAATGTCGGCAAGTATGGCATTACTTCCCTTGTAATGCAAATATTGACCTGTATTTTTTGTTGAATTCAGCATAAAATTTCCTTTCATTTGAGATATTGAATCATTGCACTGCGTGAAGTGAAACAGTTTTTATAAGCTTCAAAACGTGAAAAACATTCACAAAATGTGTCCGCAATTTTGGCCACCAGTGTGTGCGCGCATATATATATATATATATATATATAGGTTGCGTCTCCCATATCCAAAATGCTTGGGACCAGGGGCATTTTGGATAACGGAATATTCCGTATTTTGGAATATTTGTATATCATAATGGAATATATTGTGAATGGAACCACCAATATACACACAGAATGCATTTATGTGTTATATACAACTTATACACACAGCCTGCAGGTAATTTTATACAATATTTTCAATAATTTTATGGCTCAAGCAAAGTTTGTGTACAGAAATGAAATTCATTTATGTTTCATATACACCTTATACAGAATGCCTGAAGGTAATTTTGTACAATATTTTGAATAATTTGTGCCTTAGACAAAGTTTGTGTACATTGAACCATCAAAAATCAAAGGTTTCATTATCTCGGTCATGCAAAAATTATTCCGTATTTCGGAATATTCCGTATTTCGGAATATTTGGATATGGGAGACTCAACCTGTATATATATCTATATATATATATGTATATTATATATATATATACACATATATGTATATTATATATATATACACACACACACACACACACATATATATATATATATATATATATATATATACATACACACATACAAAATATAGCGCCTCTTGTGGTTGTTTACCACACAAATTAAATTTGACACAATATAGGACAGTCCCTTATTTACATGGACATCAGCTGACCCCAGGTGATGGTAAGGGGTTGGATATGATATCCCGGCTGTCGGGATGCCACTGTTCACAACAACGACAGCGGCATTCCGACAGCCAAAATACCGACACCCATTGGAATGCAAAGTAAGTTGTTTTCCCTACATTAACCCTCCCGATGCCTAAACCTAACCCCCCCCCCTTCCTAGTGCCTAAAACTAACCTCCCCGCACCATAATCCTAACCCTCCCTCCCGATGCCTAACCCTAACCTTCCCCCTAATGCCTAAACCCGCTACCTAACGCTACCCTCCCCATGCACCCCTATACGTACCATTCGGGATGCCGACGGTAGGGATACTGGTGGCGGGATCCCGACCTGTCGGGATTTCGGCGCCGGTATTTAGACAGTAAGCATCCCGCACGCAGGGATGCTGACTATATCCCGATGGTAAGTCACCCAATTAAAAATGCAGTGAGAAAGGGATAGGTGTATCAGCTACCACTGGTGTCCCACCATATAATATCAGGGAGAGCGATGTACTTAAAAAAATGTCCATTAGATTTGTTAAAAGCAAGATAAACAATTTATTTAAAAATGTAACACATAAAAGATAGCACAGATGTTACAAAAAGCAGAGATTAAAAAAACCTAGAATGGGACAAAGTCATCAGAGGTTCAAGAGACCGAACCCATGGGGAAAGCCTAAGAGGTCGCCAAAAGGGCAGACGGGTCACCGAGAATTTAATATTCAACTTGTCACAACATACTCTAACCAAAGCTGAGAAATCCTTTTTGTCTAGGGGTTTAAGCTTTGTTCTTACTTGTCAATTCAATTAATTTGATTGGTCTATTAACCATTATAAGATTGGTAGAAAAAGTGTCTTTGATCCACAATCATACGCGAGCATTAAAACCTCTCTCAGAATAGTTGACTCAGAGGTACAAATCAGTAAACATGCTAATGTCAGTTATTTAACGGTTTGACCTCAGCTTTAGGGCCATATTCAATTAGAGGTGAAAAGTCAGAGGTCGGACTTTTGGCCATCATCGCCGTTTTTCCAGGGGATAAAATTTCTGGCGCGTGCCCGCTTTTCCCCGTATTCAATTAGGAATCGGCGAAAACGGGACCCGGCGGAAAGGTATCGAAAAGGCCTTTCACTTTTTGAGGAAAACAGCCTGTCACCCCCCAAAAGATGGTCTGACATGGGGGATCACTAAGGGTACCTCCGATTTGACCTGCTGAAGGTAACTGAGGTTTTTAAACATCCGCAGCAGGTGCATTAATGCGTCTTTGATTAAGTGGTGAAGAATAGCATTTAGCTTTATTTTTTTTTTTTAAATAACTAGTCCCATCAAATTTAAAAAAATCTTCAAAAATCCACCTGCCGCAACCACCCGCATTCTAGAAAACACCTGTCGCATACTTGAGGACGCCCCGAGACAATTTCGCTAGTTTTGAAGTTTGTCCCCCTTTTTTTTTTCTGCCCCCCAAATTAAACCACTTTTTTTGGGGTGTCCTAAGCTTATTTTTTTTTAAATGTTGACACAGATTTCTTTAAGGGGACATTCCAAAGGCTGCAGGGTATTATTTTTAATTCTACACCCCAAAACCCCAATTCTGCACTTTTTTTTGCTACCTATGCAGTGTTGAAAACTTACCCCCGTTTTTTTACAAAGACTTTTCGCACCTGCGAAGTCTTTGAAATGGAATATGGGTATAAGTGAAAATGGAGAAAATTACGTCATTTTGAATATGGCCCTTAGTGAGAAACAAGCTTTGAGATAGCTACGTTTGGATGACACCATTGTCATTAGAATGTCCGACAAAGGAAAGGTGGTGGTTCTGTAGGATGTGGCAGATTATGATTGAGAAATCCGCAGACAACTGTCCGATGCATCCACATACATGAGGGTTTCCTTTAATCTACTGCCCAGTATTAAGAAGAAGATAGATCAGGTTGTCATCATGGCACTTAACCACAATTGGATAGATAAAGCCGTTGAGCAAATTTCTGTTGGTTGATCATCCAGTTTGCCCGATAATGTATACAATGCCCAAGGTACACAAAACCCTAGTGGACCCGCCAGGGCGTATCAGCACGGGGGTACGTACTGCAACCCATGGCTCAGCTGCTTGATTTCTACATTCAGCCTATTGTGAAGAACATCAGTAGCTACATTAGTGATACTGACGATTATCTACAGGGTATTGAGCGCTTGACTGGTTTACCTGATGATGAACTATTGGCTAGTATGGATTTCTCATCATTGTATGCCATAATACCACATAATACCCCCCCCCCCCCCCAACCTAATGGACACAATAGCCCCGAGATGACTTAAAGAATATGATCATTTCAACAACCTTCTACAGTAACTTTTCTACAATGATCTGTTATGTCTGAACTACCCACATTGGGACTAATAATCCATGGCCCCCGGAACAATATGCACATAATGAATAGTAATTTTTCTGTCTAGGAAATGCTTATCTCCCTTTAGTAGTTGGTTGTCTGGTGAAGTGGTATTTTCAGGTCTGTGTTTTCTACACTGTTTTTATTCTCACTATTTTTATTTCTAACACTGTTTTTCTATACGGGTAATTTGTGAAATTGCACAGCACTACTTTACGGTTCTTAAATTACGTTACCTTGATACGTTGGATCGGACAGGATCATTTTTTATAATATATCCACTATATCAAAACATCTATGCATTACCTGAGGGGCTCCCGCTAACATCCAACATACCCTTTATACCCTATCCATCATGGGTACATTAAACTATAACAGGTTATAATATAATAATGTTCCACATACAAATTATATGGCTCCTATATGCCCAAGTATCCAAAATATACTTTTAACATTTACAACATAGGAAGTGCTGTACTTCCGGGTTTGAGTTCCAGTGTGACTTGCAAACCGGAAACGCAGATTGCGATCATTAATCGCAGATCGGATGTGTCCCATCGTCCACAAATAAGATTTATGGATAACTCCCCAGGGAGACTGGAGGGGTTTTTACTAAGGTGGTGCCCACCTTTTACTTTATATGGCGCGCTGTAAAAACCCAATTCTATGATTCATTGGGGACCGGAAGTGCCCGGACCATCACCTCTAATAAAAGGACTGTCCATGTAGCCAGTTGTGGAGGGTCTCTGGCTGCCCCTTATCTTTTGGGACACTGTAGGTACAATCATATTTTTAATTATTTTCAATTTATTTGTCTAGTATTGAGGTCACTTCCGGTTCTGGATTACTGCCGACCGGAAGTGCCCAATACATAGCTGCATCAGGTTGATTTTTACTATGCTATGGGTTTATCATTGGCTTGGTTATAATGTGCCCAGACACTTGTCTCCCCCTTCACTTTAGCTATACTTTGGACTGCTGTCCAAACCTGGAAGTGCACACTAATGGCACTTCCTGATAGCTAACGTGTGACGTAGGGTCCATGTGATTTAGTTCTGGTACTTAAGGAGCCGTGGTACACCGGGTGGGGTTTGATTATCCTTCATTGTGGTGGTGGCTCGGTCTTGAGAAAGGCCAGGATGTGGCCGAAACGTCAACTTACAATGCTGTAATGTTTTTGCGAGTAATGTAAATTCATTTTATGAAAAGACCTTGGTGAGTGTACACTCCTTTTTTCAACATTTGGATATATCAATATAGCTATTCCAATTCCCTACTTGTTGTTAGTTAGAACCATGTTAATGAAAGCTATCCATTATATCCTTTAATCTGCGAGTGCCCCATTAAGGAATATCTTTTCTCTTTCTGTGTTTATACTGTTGCCTTATTCCAGGGGCACCTCCCTTAATAATATCACCTATTGGTTTTGGAATTACGTGTGATAGGGAAGGATCTGTGGTTTAATCAAATACTTCTGTGCGGGTGATTCATCTTTTCTTGTGCACGTGTGACTGCATAAGGAGTTTGCCTCAGTGGTTGATGTATATAGTTTAAGCCACTTCCGGTTTTGCATGGTCCTTTGGTGGTAGCTGTGCTGTCTCTTTCTGTTGGGTCTTGATAAAGGTCCTAGTGGACTGAAACGTTGAATTTGATTGAGAGTTGAAATAAAAGAACAAATCTTTTTGCATGAAGTGCGGGGAGTGCCTTTTTTTTTTTTCTCGGGCTATATCCCTCTAAAGGAGCACCCCATGATGTTACAAGTTTGGTTCAGCGTGCAGTTTAATTGGGAAATATATCAATTAAAAAAAAAATTATAAATTATAGTATTATATATATATATATATATATATATATATATATATATATATACACATACATACACACACACACACACATATATATATATATACACACACACACACACATATACATATATATATATATACACATATACACATATACATACACACACACACACACACACAATCATACGCTGGTATGGGTGGAAAAGGAAAATGGCAGCAATAATTTGTTTGTTTCTCGCATTTTTCTTCAGGAAGGATTGTCTAAAGGCACAGGTTCTCAAACTTGGTCCTCAGGACACCAAACAGTGCAGGTTTTCCAGGTCTCCACAAAATCACAAGTGAAATTATTAGCTCCACCTGTGTATCTTTTAAACCGTGTCAGTGAGTAGTGACTACACCTGTGCACCTGCTGGAAAACATGACCTGTGTGGGGTCCTGAGGACAGAGTTTGAGAACCACTAGTCTAAGGGTTGTTTTACTTATCCTATTTTAAGGGACGGATGTCGGCCATATCTATACTCTTCCTAATGAGGTTGGCTAACATTCCGGAAGCCCAAACTTCATTCCAGGGTGTTATTCGTATCCAACCACCTTAAGTCCCACCAGTCCTTCCTTGGGACTTTGTAATGCTTCCAACATTAAATCTGTGAATAAAATGCAGTTTAAAGATCCGAGTAAAACCAAACCCGCTCACCCCTAAAAAACATATATTATTTTTATATATACACACATACATACATATGTACACATGTATACATACACACTTTAGGGGGTGAGGTTAATTTACTTTTTCCCAGAAGGTCCCACAGAGCAGCAGCTGCGGGAAGATTCTCTTTCTGCAGCCGCCCACACTGTTTATCTGACTGGTCGAAATATTGCGACCAGATCAGATAGAGCACTGCCTGGTGTGGTCAGAAAAATGCTACCATGCCAAGCAAGTGGCTAATAACTGTAGAAAGCAAATGGGTAGAGGCTCTTTAGATTCTGGTATCCTGGTTACTCTTGTAAAAGCGGAGTTGGTGAACCCCTCAAAACGTCACAGAAAAACTGTTAGCCTAAACTCTATACACGGGGATACTATATTATATTAATGCTGAAGTGAACACTGAAACAGTGCGATCCCACTGTAGTCCGTAGTTTCTATATTGAAGAGATATATTTTTCCCACTTTTGGAAGCTATGGGAAACCCAATTTATTACAGACCCATCTAGTAATGTTACTAAAACAGTGGAGTGGGAATGTTCCCCGGATCTGAAATGTTCCCTTTTTTAAGCAATATTGGGGAGTCAGAAAATGACGAGAGCAGCAGTAGAGCGCAGAATGATGTACCCCTTACTGAAGTAGACAATGTTGTTGAAAAAGTTGATTGTATGTCTGTCCTGAGGAGAAAATATTTTTTTCTCACTTCAACATCAGTTAAAAGACCCTGCTCTGTTAAAAGCTAGAGAGAATGTAAAAATGGTTGATGGGATCCCAGTAGAGCAGGGGTTCCCAACCATGGTCCTCAAGGCACACTAACAGTCCAGGTTTTGAGGATAGCCATACTGGAGCACAGGTGACTTAATTAGTACCTCAGTTAATTGATTTAACCATCTGTGCTCAAGCCTGGATATCACCAAAACCAGGACTGTTAGTGTGCCTTGAGGACAGAGGTTGGGAATCACTGCAGTAGAGCCTGATAGTAGGTTGTCATAACCTCACATGGCAGTAGGTCAAGATTTGTTGTATGAAAAGTCCAAAAAGGGAGACGATATTGTGGAACAATTAATAGTTCCTAAGGTATGTAGAAGAACGGTGTTGGGCCTGGCTCATGGTCACATAACTGCGGGACATCTAGGGAAAGAGAAAACCTCTGAGGGAATTTTGCAGCATATTTAATGGCCAGGGTTCCATAAAGATGTATCCGACAACTGTGCTTCCTGCCCTGAATGTCAGTACCATGCTCCCAGGGCACATTATAGAAGTCCGCTTGTGCCATTGCCCATTATGGAGGTCCCGTTTGAGAGAATAACTAAGTCATCAGTATATTTTGGTGGTAATGGATCATGCTACCAGATATTCGGAAGAGAAACCATTGCACAATGTCAACAAAGACAAATGCTAGGGAACTAGTACAGGTCTTTAACCATGAGGGAATACCTAAGGAAATACTAACTGATCTGGGTCCCCCATTTATGTCAAGAATCATTAAAAAGGGGCGTGGCCTGGACGGGCAGGGAACAGGGTGCTGATTTCGGCGCTCTCAAGCCTGTATCTCAGTTTTTATCCTGATGCCCGCTGAGGAGTCCAGTTTCTATTTACCCGAGTCAGTAACATCTCTAGAGGCTCTGGAGGATCCTGCCCTGTCTTTGCTGTTTGGTTCTGGTGTTCGCTCCTGGTCTTGGCGTCTCCATGGTGCTAGTCCGCTGTTGCCGAGGTCCTGGATATGTGAGTGGCTCTCCTACTCCCTTTCCTCTGCTCTCCCTGGTGTGCCTTGTGGGGGTCTCTGCTACAGCGGTTGCTGCTCAGCGCTGTGTTGATCATGTAGTTGCTTCTTTAGTGGGGCATGTGCCAGAGCTTCTTCTCTGCTCTTTGCCGGCCGCCAGTTTGGAAGTACCCCCTTGTGGCTGCTGCGCTCCAGCATAGGCCATAACACCCTGCTCTCCTCTCTGCAATATAAGTCACGGGAAGGTTGACCTGCTGCTCAGTCTCTACTTGCACTATTTACCAATTTCCATACCTACGTTGGTGTTGTAATGTGATGGAAGATGCGGTGATCATGGGTCCTGTACAATTCCGTACAAAATGATAGGGCCTTATGGGTTGTTTTACTTGTTTTCTTATTATTCTACATGTATGTATGTATGTGTTGTACGATTGTGGTGTTGTTATTACTGATCTATCCTACATATGCAATTACCATATTTCACTACTATGCTATTTAGAGTCTGCTCCAGTACTTTATTCTGCATGTCCTTTTATTTGTTTTTTGTTTGTCTAAGATTATGTAACCGACTAGATGGCTTTGTTTATTATTTATGGACTACTTTAGAGGGTTTTTTTTATCCTGGGCTGGTTGTTCCTTTGCCGTAAGGTTCATGGGTAATAATAGCTTTGTTAGGTAGTTTGTTTAGTTTTGGGGAAAGGGCTGTTTTGGGGATCCAAGTGTGCCTTATTTGGGGTTAGGTCATACAGGGTGGGGATAATGGGGAGGTTTGTTTTGGACGTATGGTTTTATTTTGATGTATGTGGTACATCTTTTATTTCCTAGTATTTCTTTTGTTATATGTGTGAATATTTCTATTGTCCCCTTCCCACTTTCTCTCATAGGTACATGTTATGGGTATCCGAATGGTACCTTCGGGTACTTATAAAATCCAACAACAAACAATAGGATAGTACATCTATTCTGTTTGCTTACTTATGTTCTTTATAATACTGTTATGTCATATGACATTGTCAATTTTGCACATACTTCACCCTGTCCATCATATTTATTTTTTCTATTGTTTTTTAGGTTTGTTTTTCTGTAAAACCAATAAAAATACTCATTTAAAAAAAAAAAAAAAGGATCATGAAAAAGAGTTGTGCCGCCTGTTTAAGGTTACTCAGCTAAGAAGCCTCCATGTATCAACCCTTAGACTGATGGTTTAATGGAGAGATTTAACAAAACTTTATAAAATATGCTAAAGAAGGTGGTTAATAAAGGTGGGAAAGTTTGGGATTATCTGTTACCCTATTTATTGCTGGCCTTTAGAGAGGTCACAATCTTCCACAGGATTTTCGCCTTTTAATTTGCTACATGGGAGACACCAAAAGGGATTGCTGGATATTGCAAGAGACACATGGGAGGGAAAACACAGTCTTAGAAGATGGTTGTTGAGCATGTTTCTCAAATGCAGAAAACAATAGCACCAGTGGTGCCGATAATGAAATAACACTTGGTACAGGCCCAAGTGGCACAACAAAGGGTGTACAATTGTAATGCCCAATTGCACACCTTTGCTCCTGGGGACAGAGTGCATGTTTCTTAGCCACGTGGCAAGTACCATTTGAAATCTTGGAAAGAGTGGGTTAGGTTAATTATAAGGGGTACCCAGCCTAAGAAAAGAAAGTAAAAGTTCTACCATGTAAATCTTAGAAAACCTTGGAAAGATAGAGTAGCTCTGACAGCCACCCCGGTCCCTCCAGTAACCGCAGTACCTTTGGTTCCTGAAGTAACAATAGCCAAAACTCTCTCAACTATACAATAGCATGAGACTAAAGAATTATTTCAAGAAATTGAGAATTGTTTTCTGACATACCTAGTAAAACATCAAATCATTAAACATGACAATCACTAAACCAGAAGCCTAACTGGAATTGATGTCTAAGAAATAAAAAAAAAAAAAATTGGAATTAAATATAATTGAAGAGTCACATAGTGAGTGGTCAAGTGCCAAACTCTATCCATTCCGAAACCTGACGGGAGCTTCGCTTCTGCAATAATTTCTGTAAATTGATCATGTGGATGAACTTGAAAGACAGCACTGTACTTCACCACTCTAAACTTAACCAAAGGGTACTGGCAAGTGCAGTTTACAGACAAAAGAAAAGACAGCTTTTCTGCACCGATGGGTCTGTTCCAATCTAGCCATTCGGGTTACATAGGGCACCCGCTCCTTTCAGAGGATGATAAATATATTATAAAGCCTTATAGAAAGTATGCTGCTGCTCATCTCAATGATGCAGATATCTATAGTCCTGATTGTCAATCTCACTTACCCAGGATACAAGCAGTGTTGAACTCCATTCTTAAGGCAGGATTGGCAGTCAACCCAAAAAAGTGTTGCTTAGGGATTGAGGAGGTAAAGTACCTTGTATACACCATATGCAGAGGTTTGATAAAACATTAACTTAATAAAATTGAGGCATTACAATATTGGCCATTACCCTTAAAGAAACAGCAGGTGAGAGCTTTCTTAGGAATCACAGGGTCTTACATTTATACCCAATTTTGCCACCATTGCTGTCCCTTTGACTGACCTTACCAAGGGTAAACAGTCAGTTATGGTTAAGTGGAACCTGAGGCAGAAAAGGCTTTTCAGGAGCTGAAGGTAGAGTTGTGCACCCAACCAGTTCTGATAACACCTAGCTTTAAAAATTAATTTGTTGTCCAGACAGATGCATCAGATGTAGGGATAGGGCTGTGTTGTCTCAAAACAAAGATGGCGACGAGCATCCGCTTATTTATGTAGGAAATTGAATATATGACAGAAATTATGACACTGTTGAAAAAAAGAAGCATTGGCAATTAAGTGGGCATTAGAAACAATAAGATCCTACCTTTTGGGGCGAAAATTTAAATTGATTACAGATTAAGGGCCTGATTCAGACACGGTCGCTAAGTTGCGCTCGCTAGGGGCGATTATCGCACATCTGCGCATGCGTAAAAGTACGCATGCGCGAACCAGTCGCTGCGGCAGGGAATTGTGCGCTTGTAGTACACAGACTGGACGCTACTTTGAATGACAGATAGCGTCGTTTGTGGGTGGTGACAGGGGAAGGTGCTTGTGAACGGGAGAGTGGATGTGAAAACGCAGGTGTGTCTGAGCGTCAAAACGGAGTTTAATGGGTGTGCATAATTAGCAAAGTAGCATCATTGAACACATCATTTGGTTGTATTTTAGCCTGAACTGATCGCAGTGCTTGCGGTGGGGTAGGGTCTACCTCAAGGGCTGCAAGCAGCTGCGATGGCTATCGATGCTACCGATTATTCATACACTTCCTGGAGATGACGTGTGTTAAGAGAGAAAAGTGGGCATCTTTATACACCAGCATGCGCTCACTGCCGTCGCTCTCTAAGACATAGAGGGCGTCCTTACGCCACACAGTGCGATCGTGGAATTTGCATACCCGGCCCCTTTTAGCAGCGAGCGAGTGCAACTTAGGACCGGGTCTGAATCAGGCCCTAAGCTCAATTGAAGTGGATAAGAGACCAGTGGGAAATTAACTAGATGGTTAATAGCATTGCAAAATTTTAAGCTTTCAATAAAGCATAGGTCAATTAGCCTACACAGATGCTTTGTCCTCTTTTTTTAGTTTGCTTAGGGCTACAGGTGCTCCGCCCCACAGGCTGAAACAGGAGGGGGGAATATGTGACAAAAACACACTGTAAAGGTTGCCAAGGGGAGATATATATGCCCCCTCCCCACCCCCCCCCCCCCCCCCCGGTTTTTAGCTTCTGTCTGGTAGCAGCCTTGATTGCCAGACCACCTGTGAGAGGCTGCTAAAGATAGTGTAAGTATCTGTAGTCGGTCTCTCGCTGCCTGGGGAACAGGTTGGAGGGGGACACAGATTACTGAATGAAAGTGCTGTACTAAAGGAATAATTTTATTTAGTTAGAGCCGGGCAGGCCAGAATTTACATTTTTTGTTTTGTTTATTTTTGTGCTGCTAATAAAACTAACCGTGGTCACTTGTACCAAGGCCCTGGACTGGTGTACTACTACTTGGCTGCTGCATGTTAAGTGCAACCATTTAACCCAGGAGCTGGCACACTTACCATGGTCTTGCCACAACACACACACATACATACATACACACACATATAAACAAATTACGCACACACGGGTTGTAGTCTCAATCTCAGCGTGCGGGATGCCGGTGCTCAGAATGCCGGCGCCGGAATGAATCCTGAGAAGTCCGATTCCCGGTACTGGCATCCCGACGGTAAGTAGTGGGGTAAGGACTTAGGGTTAGGCACTAGGGTTAGACACTAGGGGGTAGGTTAGGTTTAGGGTGCAGGGAGGGAGGGTTAGGATACCTACCGACCGGTGTTGGTATCCTAACCCTGTCAGGATGCCGGCGTCGGGATTTTGACCGCCGGCATCCCGTACCCAAACCACACACATACCCACCTGTGGTTTACACGCATAAACCCAAGTTTAGATGTCCCGAATATCTCAGCTCATACATTTGCCCTCTTTAAGCTGCCTCGTATCTGCACCTCTCCTACTCTCTGGTAACCAACTCTCACCCCAGTCTCAAAGACTCAAGGGTGGTGAGAAGCTACGAGAGAGGCTCATACAGGCCAAGGAGTTCCCACCCCAATATAAAGAACATACAGTAGGAGCTCTCTGTTTCCGGAACGCCTAGCAAAGCATGCCATAGTTGATACATTATATAGGTGGAAAGATGCATGACAACTGTATGATTAGATGGCACAGTATATTTGACACTGTACATCAGCAGTTTTAAAGCTACAGACATTCTGTGGAAAAATTGTTAGACAAACACATATAGCACCTATGTAAGTAAAACATAATATGGGCTGTGACATGATAAAAAGGAGCTGGCATAACACACAATAGGTTGGCAGGAAACTGATGTACACACCTTAGCATTCACATAAGGATGGAAGGGGCCATACTTTTTCACTTCTGGGCCATTCTACAATAAAAAAAATAAAAAAATGGAGGAAACAAACAAAAGCAAAAAATAAGGAGAGGATGAAAATAAAACAAGTGATAAAATGGAGATGTGGGCTACAATAGCCATGATTATAAAATAAAGCAAATAAAACAAGTTTTTAATCAAAACACATCATCATCATCAGGGACCTAGGCTAGGTATATGAAAACACAAAATACTATTTTGTCTTTTTTGTGGGGTTTAAGAGTAAATAAAAGAAGCAGTGCAAAAAGTGATTAAAGAAGTGTAAAATGTAAGCAGAAAATAATCTGGAGTGCAATAAACACCTAAGGCTGACAGAGCATGCTGGGAGTTACAGTTCAACAGATGAGAGGTCACAAGTTGCGAAAGCACTGGATAACATGCTGCAATCATAAAAGATACAAAAACATTGTCAAGAGAAAACTTCAATTAAAGTGGATACAATAAAGTGCAAAAACACAAACCCAGTCTGAAACCAAAAGTAATAAAGTATTGTTTACTGTAGTATAGTTTTGAATACAAAAAAAGCAGATTAAAAAGTGTTTTGTTAGAAAGTATACCAAAACTCTTGCAGTATTCAACCTGTTTGCAAAACGAATATTAAATGTGATATAAAAATAAAGAATCCATCACAAACTATATGAAAGAAAATATGAATAGATAAAATAAAGGTGTGAGCCACTAAAAAACAATTAGTAACAAGCTGCCCATTACTTAATAAACCCCCTTCCCCTTTTTAAAGCTCTGCCACCTAAGCAGAAATTGACATGTATAGAGTGAGAGAGTGAATACACCATAGAATGGTTCTTGATGTTTTAAAATATAGAATAGCAAATGCAAATATAAAAGATGCCAAGCAACCTTTGCCTATGGCCTTCCTTCTACTGCAACAAACCACAAGGGCACAAAAGCTGATGTCATCAAGTCTCAGGAGGCTAAAGCATACGTAAGGGCCCTCAGCTGACATCATCTGTTACTGGAAAACTCTTTTACTTTAACATTATTTGTCAAACATTATCTCATTCTGATCATACCAGCATGAATTAGAACCAGATATTTATGAAACCTTACAATTTTATTACAGTTTGCAAGAAAGACATGACAAAAACAGTACGTATGATAAGGATGTCTGCATGTCCTTACCCAAAAACTACCGTTCTTTTCTTCTTTTTCCCTTAATTTAATATAGATTTCATCATCAATCCGCTAGCCATGCTGAACATAGATTTACATATTGAGATGGCTGGACAGTGAATTAGCGTTCAGTCAATCACAACACAATTCTAAATGCTATTCTCAATTCAGGTTTTATATGCAGAACAGTCCAATATCTACAAAACTATTTTTTTTTAGCTTTAAATTAGCATCGAAGGGGACAAAAATCAACCTATTTTGAAAGATATCAACACATTTTATGGATTTTGCTTTGGATAAAAACATCTATTTCAGTCTATGACTGAACCATCATAGGGTGTTATTTGTAGCAAGCAGATTCAATGTCTATGTTTTGGAAGCATAAAATACCCCAAGTGCATTTCAGCTAATACCCATCATATAAATGCACAATTTCATTGTAATTATTCCCACAACTTCATCAAAACTGGCTAATAGCTTTCAAGCATTCCCAAGCAAACACTATAGGTCTAGTGTCATTATCAATGAGAAATAGTTATACAGACAATTCTGAAAACCAGCAGAAGAGCTAGAGTTCATGATATGTGGAGGTCAAGCCATATAAAGCCAGAATGGGTGTACAGGAACAATACTCAACACTTTATATACCAGAAAGCCAGTGTGGTGCAACGGAAATTGTGGCAATGGCTTCGGACTGTATGTTGAATAAAGGTTCCCGGGTCGACAGGTTCAGAATGTCAGCAAGGTCATTAGACTGGCAATCAATATGTAGACATGCATGTATGTCGACGAGGTTTACACATCAACGTGTTCAGAATGTCGACATTCAACACGTCGACACAAAGGGCCGTATTCAAATAGCAGCGATATTATCGACTACTTTTCATGTAAAAATGGAGAAAAGACTTTCTCCATTTTAAAAAAAAGGGGGAAAATGTGCAAAATCTCTCTTTTTTTTGTAAAAATGTGGAGATTTCTTAAAGAACACTTTGGATAGCCCCCCATAATGATACTTTAGCGAAAACATTTTTAGTAAATTGCGTACTTTGACAAAAAACGACCGCTGAAATTTCACATTTATTTTATTTTTTTTCGAGAAAAATGCGTTTAATGTATTGGGGCTGGTATTTCGAAGGGCCATAAAGATGCGCCAAGTGTTTCAAACATCGCACGTGGCTGGTGCAGGCGTTTTTAAAAAACCACCGGCGCCAGCCACGAGCGATGTTTAAAACACTAGGCACATCCTTTTGGCCCTCCGAAATGCCAGACCCAATACGTTAAACGCATTTTTCCCGGAAAAAAAAAAAAATTTGACCGAAATTTCAGCGTAGTTTTCTTGCCAAAGTACGCAACTTACGATTTTTTTTTTTTGCTAAAGTATCATTAGGGGGGCTGTCCACAAAGTTCTATAAGAAATCCCCAAAATTTTACCCAAAAATAGGGGTTTTGCTAATTTTTTCGCCTGCCCTAGGCTGGAGTAAAGTTTTATCCAGTTTTAGGTGAAAAACGGCAGTTTTTTCGCCGTCATTGGCAAAATCGGCCACAAATCGGCCTCACAGTCGATCTATCGGATGATACATCAGCAGATCAGACGGCCGATTCGCCAACGAAGGTGAAAACAGCAGATTTCGCCTTTAATTGAATACGGCCCGAAATGTCAAAAAATGTTGTTGATTTTTAGAGTTGTAAACCATAAACCATATGTCGAAATTCTGAACGTGTCGACATTTTAGCCATGTCAAACTTAATGTCTACATATTGATTGTCGACCTAATGACCATGTCAACATTGTGACTGTTAACATTCAGAACCCATTGACATTCTGACACCATACCATGACCTTGAATAAAGTGCAGGAGTTCTAGATAGATCATAGAAAGACGAGAAGATTAATGTTATGTGCTAAATAAATAAATATATATATATATATATGCACACATATACACACACACACACACACACACACACACACACACACATATATATAGTAGAGACAAGGCAGCGGCACTGAGCGGGACCACTCAAAATAAACGGACACTTCAAAGATAATCCTATAGCATGATCAACGTCTCTGGTTTATTGCAACCCGTCTTCAGGTGTATCCTGAAGACTGGTTGCAATAAACCCGAAACGTTGGTCATGCTATAGGATATCTTTGAAGTGTCCGTTTATTTTCAGTGATTCCGCTGAGTGCCGCTGCCTTGTCTCTACTGTTTCACTCTTTGACTGGCACCGCGGTTTATAATTGTGGTTGAATGGGAGTGCCGACGCCAGGAGTATTATAATAATAAAATATATATATATATATATATATATATATATATATAAATATATATAATGAAACACAGTTGATCCGGCACTCCCAATAAATGGTATGGATATGCCTGCTCCTGGTGCCCTCCTTACAGGGAACGGCACCCCCGATACATGTGGCACATAAAGACAGCACTCAGAGACTTACAAATGGTGTATGCAAAGGCAGAAAATTTAATCAACGTTTCGGGACCTCCCGTCCCTTCTTCAGGATGTACAGTACAGGAGGTCCCGAAACGTTGATGGATTACATTTTCTGCTTTTGCATACTCCATTTGTAAGTCTCTGAGTGCCGCCTTTATGTGCCACATACATATATACACACACACACACACTACTTGTCAAAAGTCTGAGCACACCGATGTATTTTAAGGAATTTTCAATTTAACCGCACAGTAACGAAATAAAACCTGTTTTATTGGCTTTGTTTACATAATAAACAACTGTTTGAACAATAAGGAAACAAAAACCAAAAAAATACTTGTTTTGACTTTTAGGCAAGTTTATTTAGGTAGTTTTAGGTAGTCTGCTTTCATTGAAGTGATGACCCTTAGCTTTGATAAGCACTTTGCATATGCTTGGCATCCTATTTACTAATTTTTCCAGCTTTTGGCGATCCATTCGACTACAGCAGCTTTGAAGAGCCTCGCAGAGGCCCTCAGTGTTGGTAGTCATCTGTTTTCGGACTTCCCTGTCTAGTTCTTCCTACAAAAGCTCGATGGGTGAAACATCTGTTGATTGAGGTGGCCATTCCATTTTTGTTACAACTTGAGCGTCTCGTTTCTTTTGCAAATAATTAGTAAACAACTTGGATGTAGTTTTGGATCGTTATCTTGTTGGAAAACGAAGTTCTGACCCAAAAGTCGCCTTCCAGAGGGAAACGCATGACGCACTAATATGTTGTGGCACACCTTTTGATCCATTATTCCATTGATTCTGACTAAGTCACCAACTTGGTTGCCCGCGAAACATCCTCCTCCATGCTTAACTGTTGGAGCTACACAGTCTGAGAGAAAGCGCACCCCTGGACGGCGACGCTCAAAAGCCCGGCGATGCGAGCCAAAAAGTACAAATTTCGATTCGTCGGTCCAAAGCACCCTCTTCCACTGTTCCTCAGTCCAATCCTTATGCTTCTTAACCCATGCGTACCTTTTTGCTACGTTTGTAGCACGTAGAAGTAGATTTCTTACTGCAACCCTACCGCTAAGGCCATATTCCTGCAAGCGCCTGGCCACCGCCCTATCGGACATAGGCTGCGAACAACTTTTCAGCAACTCCCTGCTTATTTCCAGAGCGGTTGTTGCGCTTGCTAGTAGTCACAATGAAGTTGTCCTCACGAACAGTTGTTGTTTTTGGACAATCAGTTTGTTGTCTTGTAACATTTTGACCGGTTTTTGACTTTCTTTCAATAGCCTGATGCACGGCCCCAGCGGATACCTTCAACCATTTGTGGATTTGCCGGAAAGAATAACCTTCTTCCCTCAAAACAAAGAATTGAGCACGTGTTTCCACACTTAACTCACAGTTCTTTGTGGCCATTTTTGACTAACTGGAGCTTTCAGGAAGACAG
Organism: Taudactylus pleione; assembly: GCA_031769625.1. Lineage (NCBI taxonomy): Eukaryota > Metazoa > Chordata > Amphibia > Anura > Myobatrachidae > Taudactylus > Taudactylus pleione. The sequence goes on along the minus strand of JAUIMM010001433.1, from coordinate 2,015,660 downwards.
TGGATTCTGGCGCTACGAAATAAAGATACTTAAATGTCCATGTATCTCTGTATTCAGAAGTTTTCTTTTCCTTTTGTTTCTTCTTTCAATAATTCTCCATGCATATAAAAAATAAACATAAAAAATATAATGATAGTGTAGTATGTTTAGATACTTGATATACACTTTCAAAGTGTGGATGCAAAAATGTGAATAATGCTCTCCACCCTTTACATGCAGGAGGACATACTTCACACAATAGTAGGTAGTTGCTCATCCATATAGTGTTTTACCACCAACACATAGGCATGCACTGTACAAATATATCGTACCCAATTCACACTAAAGGCACAAGGTATCCGTATATAAAGGCATCTTTTATATATAGGCAAGCATACATGCAATCATCATCGAGTAAAGCGTACCCTTACTCACAAGGGACGAAGTGTAGATAATCACATAAAGGTTTCTTTGTGGGACAGCTTATCACTGATCCCTCAGGATACTCCCATAGCAGATAGGTGTAGACACGGAGAATATCCAGTAAAAAACACATTTATTCAAACACAAGACATAAATAGACAGGTAAGATCCCAGGAAGCGTCTATGAAAAAGATAATCACAGCCTAAGTGCCAGAATAGAAAGTCCGGACAATGGCACTTACAGGTAAGTGAGTCTGTTCAAAGTCCAAATAGCGTTCCTGTATCAACAACCGGCCTACACTCCACCAACGCGTTTCGATCCCGGCCCGGGATCTTTTTCAAGGTGTGCTGTGGTATGCGTCTCCAAACCATTTCTTATGTTCCGTAAATGTTCTGCAATACGGACTTTTAACATCCTAGAAGTCCGTATTACAGAACATTTACGGAACATAAGAAATGGTTTGGAGACGCATGCGCTCTCCTCACATTTTAAGAAAATACATCATTGTTCTACAGATCATATAATAAAATTTCTTGGCCTTAAACAAGTTAAAAACAATATAAGATCGAGGGATATGGCACGACACTTAGCCAAGATGGAGATGAAATTGATACATTCATGTCAAACGCTGTTACCAAAGGGATTAAATAGCGATTTTGAATTGAAGTGGTTTATGTAATAGCTTTCCCTTTTCTGTATTTTATATATGGTTTTAAAGTATGTCTTCTTTTTTAACTGTAGTTTTTATTGTTATTTATTCCTAGTCTTTGAGATATTTTATCGTTTTTAAAAAGATTCTTCCGGTGGGGACTCAATGTTTACATTACTATGGCAACTACTATGGAAACGGTATTAACTTCCTGGTTATGTCACCAAACAGGAAGGGTTAGAGTGACACCAAGCCTGAATCTCCATGACGATCGGAGTAAACAGGAAGTGATGTAGACTAGGACGCTCGTGGACACCCCCGGATGGTGATTGGTCCAGTGCAGTATTTATACGCTATACCAGCATTACCACAGCACACCTTGAAAAAGATCCCGGGCCGGGATCGAAACGCGTTGGTGGAGTGGAGGCCGGTTGTTGATACAGGAATGCTATTTGGACTTTGAACAGACTCACTTACCTGTAAGTGCCATTGTCCAGACTTTCTATTCTGGCACTTAGGCTGTGATTATCTTTTTCATAGACGCTTCCTGGGATCTTACCTGTCTATTTATGTCTTGTGTTTGAATAAATGTGTTTTTTACTGGATATTCTCCGTGTCTACACCTATCTGCTATGGGAGTATCCTGAGGGATCAGTGATAAGCTATCCCACAAAGAAACCTTTATGTGATTATCTACACTTCGTCCCTTGTGAGTAAGGGTACGCTTTACTCGATGATGATTGCATGTATGCTTGCCTATATATATATATATATATATATATATATATATTAGGGATGTGCAGGCTCGGATAGGTTCGAGTTTGCACGTGGAGTTCGGATTTTTCCCTCCAAAAAAACGGAACTCAGAACGAGGCAAAACGTCATCTTACATGGACGAACATCATCATTCCTGGACAAAAGACCAGGAATGATGATGTTCGTCCATGTAAGATGACGTTTTGCCTCGTTCTGAGTTCCGTTTTTTTGGAGGGAAAAATCCGAACTCCACGTGCAAACTCGAACCTATCCGAGCCTGCACATCCCTAATATATATATATATATATATATATATAAAAGATACCTTTATATATGGATACCTTCTGCCTTTAGTGTGAGTTGGGTACGATATATTTGTACAGTGCATGCCTATGTGTTGGTGGTAAAACACTATATGGATGAGCAACTACCTACTATTGTGTGAAGTATGTCCTCCTGCATGTAAAGGGTGGAGAGCATTATCCACATTTTTGCATCCACACTTTGAAAGTGTATATCAAGTATCTAAACATACTACACTATCATTATATTTTTTATGTTTATTTTTTATATGCACGGAGAATTATTGAAAGAAGAAACAAAAGGAAAAGAAAACTTCTGAATACAGAGATACATGGACATTTAAGTATCTTTATTTCGTAGCGCCAGAATCCACTGTCTTTTTGTGTTTTATTCTGTATTTTTTAAGCCTATAGATGGTGCTTACTGAGAGTGTGATTTAGGCTGCAATACGTGCGCATCCTAGAGTGTTCACTATTTCATTTTGCTTTGGAGCTTTCAGGAAACTTGTTGACTCCATTCATAGACAAAGTATCAGAGTGTACGATAAACAAGCTTCTATTCGATTTCAGGGGCTGTGCTCAGACTTTTGACAAGTACTGTATATACAGTCAGGTGCATAAATATTGGGACATTGACAGAATTTTCATATTTTGGCCTCTATTCACCACCACAATGGCTTTGAAATGGAACAAACAAGATGCGCTTTAACTGCAGACTTTCAGATTTAATTTGAGGGTAATTACATCCAAATCAGGGGAACGGTGTAGGAATTACAACGGTTTCTATATGTGCCTCCCACATTTTAAGGGGCCAAAAGTAATGGGACAAACTAAACAATCCTAAATTTAACTTTCACTTTTTAATACTTTGTTGCAAATCCTTTGCAGGCAATTACAGCCTGAAGTCTGGAACGCATAGACATCACCAGACGCTGGGTTTCATCCCTGGTGATGCTCTGCCAGGCCTCTACTGCAAATGTCTTCAGTTCCTGCTTATTCTTGGGGCATTTTCCCTTCAGTTTTGTCTTCATCAATTGAAATGCATGCTCAATCGTTCAGGTCAGGGGATTGACTTGGCCATTGCATAACATTCCACTTTTTAGCCTCGGGTCATCGTCCATCTGCACTGTGAAGCGTCGTCCAATGAGTTCTGAAGCATTTGACTGAATATGAGCATATAATATTGCCCAAAACACTTCAGAATTCATTCTGCTGCTTTTGTCAGCAGTCACATCATCAATAAATACAAGGGAACCAGTTCCATTGGCAGCCATACATGCCCACGCCATGACACTACCACCACCATGCTTCACTGATAAGGTGGTATGTTTTGGATCATGAGCAGTTCCTTTCCTTCTCCATACTCTTCTCTTCCCATCACTCTGGTACAAGTTGATCTTTGCCTCATCCGTCCATAGGATGCTGTTCCAGAACTGTACTGGCTTTTTTAGATGTTGTTTGGCAAACTCTAATCTGGTCTTCCTGTTTTTGAGGCTCACAAATGGTTTACATCTTGTGGTGAACCCTCTATATTCACTCTTGTGAAGTCTTCTCTTGATTGTTGACTTTGACTCATATACACCTACCTCCTGGAGAGTGTTCTTGATTTGGCCAACCTTTGTGAAGGGGTTTTTCTTCACCAGGAAAATAATTCTTCTGTCATCCGCCACAGTTGTTTTCCGTGGTCTTCCGAGTCTTTTGGTGTTGCTGAGCTCTCCGGTGCGCTCTTTCTTTTTAAGAATGTTCCAAACAGTTGATTTGGCCACACCTAATGTTTTTGCCATCTCTCTGATGGGTTTGTTTTGATTTTTCAGCCTAATGATGGCTTGCTTCACTGATAGTGACAGCTCTTTGGATCTCATATTGAGAGTCGACAGCAACTGATTCCAACTGCCAATGTCACACCTAGAATCAACTCCATACCTTTTACCTGCTTAATTGATAATGAAATAATGAGGGAATAACTCACATCTGTCCATGAAATAGCTTTTGAGTTGATAGTCCCATTACTTTTGGCCCCTTAAAAAGTGGGAGGCACATATAGAAACCGTTGTAATTCCTACACCGTTCCCCTGATTTGGATGTAATTACCCTCAAATTAAATCTGAAAGTCTGCAGTTAAAGCACATCTTGTTTGTTTCATTTCAAAGCCATTGTGGTGGTGAACAGAGGCCAAAATATGAAAATTCTGTCAATGTCCCAATATATATGCACCTGGCTGTATGTATATACAGGTTGAGTCTCCCATATCCAAATATTCCGAAATACGGAATATTCCGAAATACGGAATATTTTCAGCATGACTGAGATAATGAAACCTTTGATTTTTGATGGTTTAATGTACATAAACTTTGTCTAAGGCACAAATTATTAAAAAGATTGTATAAAATAACCTTCAGACTGTGTGTATAAGGTGTATATGAAACATAAATGAATTTCATGTATGTACACAAACTTTTTTTGATGCACCAAATTATAAAAAATATTGTCTAAAATGACCTGCAGGCTGTGTGTATAAGGTGTATATAACACATAAATGCATTCTGTGTGTATATTTGGGTCCCATTTCCAAGACATTTCATTATAATATGCAATTATTCCAAAATACGGAATATTCCGATATCCAAAATACCCCTGGTCCCAAGCATTTTGGATATGGGAGACTCAACCTGTATATATATATCTATATCTAGAATAGAATTTCCAAAGTAAGGATGCACTCTCTGTGTAAAATAATATGCACAATTTATTCATCTTCAAAACATCCAAGTAGTACAGAAGAATTCAATATTCATGGTCGACGTTTCGGTACAAAGCTGTACCTTTCTCAAGACCTCAGTTCAATAAGTCATACATGAAATTTCGTGGTCAATTGATGTAACAATATCTGTGAAACATACAAGAAATAATATGAGATATGGTAAGAACTTACCCTTGTTATCTCTATTTCTACGAAGTCCATAGGGTTCCACAGGATACCTTGGGGTATAGGTGTGACGTCAGTCGCAGGGCACCAAAGAGTTAAGCTTTCAGCCTCCCAGGATGCACTAGGTCCCCCTCCTATACCCCGCCCCCGAGCCAAGGCACCTCAGTTAGTTACCAAGCCATAGGCCGGAGGAGGAGAAGGAAGAGAGAGAACAAAGATCTGGACACATACAAGAATCACATTCTCACCAGAGGGAGACGGAAAACCGGTGACCAGAGCAAAGCCCATCTGCAGCACAGGTGCGACAGGGCGGGAGTCCTGTGGAACCCTATGGACTTCGTAGAAATAGAGATAACAAGGGTAAGTTCTTACCATATCTCATATTTTCTACTTCAGGGTCCATAGGGTATCCACAGGATACCTTGGGGATGTCCCAAAGCAGTATCCTTTAAGGGTGGGGACGCTCCTGTGCAGAAAGGAGAATATGCCGCCCGAAGGAAGCATCCTGAGAGGCGAAGGTGTCAAACCTGTAATACCTCACGAAGGTATGGACAGAAGACCACGTAGCAGCCTTGCAGATCTGAACTGCCGAGGCACCACGTCGAGCTGCCCACGAAGGACCCACAGACCTAGTGGAATGAGCCTTCAGAGAAGGAGGGACCGGTAGGCCTTCATGAAGATAAGCTTCAGAAATAGCCATACGGATCCAGGCTGCCAAAGTTTGCTTTGAAGCAGGCCAACCCTTTTTACGGAAGCCAAAGAGGACAAACAAAGCGTCCGACTTCCTAAACGAAGAAGTGCGGTCAACATAAGTCCTTAAGGCCCGCACAACATCCAAAGAGGCCTCACCCACGGAAAGACCCGGTGAGTTAAAGGCCGGAACAACTATTTCCTCGTTAATATGAAACTGGGAAACAACTTTGGGAAGAAACTCGGGCCGAGTGCGGAGCACTGCCCTGTTCCCATAAAAAAACAAGAAAGGGGGTCTACAAGAAAGAGCCCCTAACTCAGAAACACGTCTGGCCGAAGCAATGGCCAGAAGGAAAACAGTCTTAGCTGTTAGCCATTTAAGATCCACTGAGCCCAGTGGTTCAAACGGCGGTCCTTGGAGAGCCCTCAGGACCACAGCCAAATCCCAAGGCGCCACAGGTGGAACAAAGGGCGGCTGAATGCGGAGAACACCCTGCATAAAGGTGCGCACATCCGGGATTGTAGCAATCCTACGGTGAAACCAGACAGATAGGGCCGAAACCTGTACCTTCAAAGAAGCAAGGCGAAGCCCATGATCTAGCCCCGCTTGCAGGAAGGCGAGAATCCGAGACAGACGAAACTCCCGCGGTGCATAACCTCTCGGTCGACACCACTGGAAGAACTTATGCCACACGCGATGGTATATCCTCGCGGAAGACGGTTTCCGAGCTCGTAACATGGTACGCACCACAGAGCTGGAAAACCCCCGGGACCTCAGCATGGCCGTCTCAACAGCCACGCCGTCAAAGACAGCCGAGTTAGGTCCGGGTGAAGGCAAGGACCCTGAGACAGAAGGTCCGGTCGTAGCGGCAACCGCAGAGGAATGTCCACGGACAGACCCTGAAGGTCTGAGAACCAGTGCCGTCTGGGCCACGCGGGAGCTATCAACAGGAGCGTCCCTCCTTCCTGTTTGAATTTCCGGATTACCCGTGGAAGAAGGGAGACCGGAGGGAACAGGTATGCGAACCGGAACGTCCACCGGACGGACAGAGCATCCACCAGAGACGCCCCTTCGTCTCTTGTGCGAGACCCGTACACCGGCAACTTGTTGTTATGCCGGGACGCCATGAGGTCGATTTCTGGAAGACCCCACCTGTCCACCAGTAGTTGAAAAACGTCCGGGTGCAGGGACCATTCCCCCGGATGAACGTCCTGGCGACTTAGAAAGTCCGCCTCCCAATTGAGCACTCCCGGGATGAAGACCGCTGATATGGCCGGAAGATTGCGCTCCGCCCAAACCAGGATCCGAGAGACCTCTACGAGAGCCGCCCGACTGCGAGTTCCTCCTTGCCTGTTTATGTAGGCCACGGTGGTAGCGTTGTCCGACTGGACCTGCACCGGGCGACCCTGGAGAAACCGCTGTGCCTGCTGGAGAGCATTGAAGACCGCACGGAGTTCCAAGATATTTATTGGAAGCTCCGCTTCTGTCGGCGTCCACCTGCCCTGGAACAAGTGTGGACCCGAAACTGCTCCCCAGCCCCGAAGACTGGCGTCCGTTGTCAACAGGACCCAATTTGGAACCCAGAACGGACGTCCCTTGTTGAGGTGGGTCGTCTGTAACCACCACGTAAGGGACAGGCGAACCTCCTGGGTGAGCACAATCGTCTGGGACTTCAGAGACTGAGTCAGCCCGTTCCACTTGGACAGGATCAGGTGCTGCAGAGGTCTGGAGTGAAACTGGGCGTATTCCACCATGTCGAACACCGACACCATGGAGCCCAGTAACCTCATCGCCGAGTGTAAGGACACCCGGCGGCTGTGCAGACAACTGCGCACCCTTGACTGTAAAGCAGAGATCTTGTCCTCCGTCACGAAGATCCTTTGCTGTCCCGAGTCCAATAAGGCTCCAAGATGCAGAATCCTCCGAGACGGGATTAGAGTGGACTTCTGCCAGTTGATTAGCCAGCCGTGCCGTTGCAGCAGTGCAATGGTCAGGTCCAAGTGGCGTAACAGGAGCTCTGGAGATCCTGCCACCAATAACAGGTCGTCCAAATACGGCAACATGCGGACTCCCTGCAGCCGCAGAGAAGCCGCCATGACCGCCATCACCTTGGTGAAAACACGTGGTGCTGTTGCCAGGCCAAAAGGTAACGCCCGAAACTGGAAGTGGTCGCTGCTGATTGCAAACCTGAGGAACTGTTGATGGCGCCAAAGAATAAGGACATGCAGGTAAGCGTCCTGTATGTCCAATGACACCAAGTAGTCCCCAGGTTCCAGCGCCAGAATGATGGACCGTAGGGTCTCCATCCGAAACTTCGGGACCCGCAAAGACTTGTTGAGTGCTTTGAGGTTGAGAATCGGACGATATGACCCATTGGGTTTCTGTACCAAAAATAGATTTGAATAGAAACCCTGGCCCCTCTGGGAGAATGGAACCGCCACTATAACTCCAGCCTGGAGCATAGTGTGCAATACCTTCCGCAGCTCCGTAGCCTTGTTCCGGTCTGATGGGAGACCCGTGGTGAAGAAGCGAGCCGGGGGTCTGTGCCGGAAGGAGAGGGCGTATCCGTGGGAAACCACCTCCAGAACCCAAGTGTCTGTCGTAGTAGTCGACCAACACTGGGCGAACTGTAGCAGGCGGCCTCCCACCCTGGGATCCCCCAAAGGGAGGCCCGGACCGTCAGGCCGCAGGCTTGTCATCTGGCTTGGGGGCCGGACGTCTGGTACTCCATGCCTGCTTCCGGGGCTTGACCGATTTCTTAGGGCCAGCCTGTCAAGGAAACGACTGTGGTTTGGGCCTGCCCTGGGCCCTAGATGACCGAAAGGACGATGGTCCCGAACCAGAAGGAGCAGCGGCCGACGGGAGACAGGCAGATTTGGCTGCCGCCAGCGTGGCCACAATCTTATCCAGATCCGGACCGAAGAGAACTTCTCCGGTAAACGGCAACGCTTCCAGACCTTTCTTGGAATCTGCGTCCGCCTTCCAGGATCGCAGCCACAAGGTGCGACGAGCAGCTACCGCTGCTGAAGAAATTCTAGACACCAGAGTACTAATGTCTAGAGCCGCCTCGTTGATGTAGGTGGCCGAATCACGGAGATTGCCAATCAACTCCGCCTGATCGGCCGGACAGTCGGATTCAAAAGAAGCCTCTAATGAATCCGCCCAGCGCTCCATCGCTCTGGCAACCCAGCAAATGGCCATAGCCGGCCGTGCTGCCCCCCCTGCAAGGGAATAAGCGGACTTCAGGCAGATTTCTACCTTGCGGTCCGTAGCATCCTTAAGGGAGGACATGGATGGCATCGGCAATGTGGCACTACGGACAAGACGGGTCACGTGAGAATCCACCTGTGGAGGGGATTCCCACTTCGCAAAATAATTATCCGCGAACGGATAAGCCACCGCCAGGCGTCTCTGCGGCTGGTATCTTTTGCCAGGTTGTTTCCACGCCTCCTCTAAATGGTCCACCAACTGACCCGAAAGAGGAAAGACTGTGGCATCGCCCTTCACATCTTTGAAAAAGGCATACTTAGATTTAGCCGCTGGGGGAACTTCGTCCTCAATCACCAAGGCTGTGCGGACCGCCCGAATAAGTCCAGGAATATATACTTTGGACTTTAGCATCAGCGTCCTTAGTATGGAGAGGTTCCTGATCGTAAGGATCTAGAATCTCCCCATCATCAGACGTCCCTTCGTCATCCTCATAAGGAGCGGACAGAGACGCCACCGGCCTTTTATGAGACCGCATCACAGACTCCCCTTGCAACACATCCGACAAGTGCTGTACAGAACTCGTCAGGGAGTTAACCCACGCTGGCTCCTGAGAACCCGGGAGCGGGGAAATAGGGAGACTGTGGGGTACCACCAATTGTCGTGGGAACCCCTGCATGGGTGACGACACCACAGACTGCTGGGACAAACCCATCGGAGTAAACGCGGGCTGCGGAGCTAACTGGCCCACTAAAGCTGTTAACGCCTGAGCGAAACAAGCCCAGGGCGGCTCCTGTACCGGTGCTGTAACCGTAATAGGCCGCGCCATGGACAAACACTGCCGGCAAAGGCCCTCCGCGCTACCCTCCCCCTCCGCTAACGGTACTTGCACGTGGTACACTGTAGCCGGAGGGGAAAATCACTTTCAGACATGATGGCACCACGTATGTGACCTCTCTCACCAATTAAGTATTAAATAGGCGAGAGACCACCCTGCAGCACCGCACCGCAAGGGCTTTAGCAGAAAGAACAGGGACAGTAATAAAGCTGACAGTTTAGAGAAGAAAAGATTACAGGCAGCAGCGCTAGCACAGTCACATACAATGCAGAAAAATAACAATTCCTGCACTAACAGCGCTGATCACTCAACTACACAGACACAGGGCCTGGTAGGACACAGCGCTGCATACACAGACCTGACCACAGCGGAGGAGAGGTATGCGGGGGGACCCAGACCACGATGCTTCCTTCCAGCGCTTCCAGCAGCGTTCACCATGCGTTCTGGAGAAGATGGCCGCCGAGGAGCAGAGAGGAGGCTGGCCTGGGGGAGGAGCGCTGCCACAGGACCAGTCGGCAGCATGCAGAGAGGGCTGTGTGCAGCGGGGGAGGCGCCGGCTGTGAGACAGGGAAGGCGCGCTCCCCTGGCATGCATTTAACCCCTGGGACGCCGCAGCGCTACCGCTCTGCTGCGGTCCGCTGTCCCAGGGGGTAGTGGAAGCGCAGGTTGGTCGCCTGGCTCCACGCTGCAGCCAGTCCCCAGGGAGCCCCCTGCCTGGGGACTTAGGACCATGTGATCAGCGGGGACCCACCGCGGGACCCCGCTGCTTACCTCTGTCCCCCTTGAATCCGGCCATGGTCCGGAGCATCTGGGGTCACCGCTAGCTGTGACCCCAGACGCCCACCAGCATCCCCGGATCAGTACCGGCGTTCTGGTACCGGCGGGGTGTAGGGAAGACAGCATGGACGTCAGGACTGACTGTCCATGCTGTTCATCCAGTTGTGCAGCCACAGCTGCATGAAGAATAAGCTTCAGGGGCTCTTCTAGCCCCCACTCCAACAGGTGCACCCGACTCCGGCCGGGCACCAAACTAAACTGGGGTGCCTTGGCTCGGGGGCGGGGTATAGGAGGGGGACCTAGTGCATCCTGGGAGGCTGAAAGCTTAACTCTTTGGTGCCCTGCGACTGACGTCACACCTATACCCCAAGGTATCCTGTGGATACCCTATGGACCCTGAAGTAGAAAAACAATGATCTGTCTATCAGGCTCCCTTCCGACAATAAACAAATGAACAGTTGATCAATGTGTCCCACTCATGTTATGTTATAACACCTGAGTGACATTTAATAATATAGGACAAGTGTATATCGCGCCTCCAGTTAACCAACACACACCGTGTAAGTGAGCCATTGACTATACACCGCACATGTGTAACCGCTGCCATACATTCATAGCATATCTAAAAATATCCACAAAGATACAATAAGGTATTAATTAGTTATATAGCCACAGATGTGTGCCAAAAACGTGTGAGCACAACACCATGATGAATTCATAGATACCTGTATGAGTACACACACGCGCCCGCCAGACGCCGCCGCCCCAGCTGGGTTTCTATCTACCACCGCGCACCAGGTAAACTATATTGATGCCAATTTAACTAAGTGTGAATTAAGGGCTTATTAGCCATATATCACATCTTGATATTTTGCATGTTTGTAGGTCTGATTGTTTTGACTACACTCAGTCTCCAGCGCTGCCACACAATTTTTATACTCATACAGGTATCTATGAATTCATCATGGTGTTGTGCTCACACGTTTTTGGCACACATCTGTGGCTATATAACTAATTAATACCTTATTGTATCTTTGTGGATATTTTTAGATACGCTATGAATGCATGGCAGCGTTTACACATGTGCGGTGTATAGTCAATGGCTCACTTACACGGTGTGTGTTGGTTAACTGGAGGCGCGATATACACTTGTCCTATATTATTAAATGTCACTCACGTGTTATAACATAACATGAGTGGGACACATTGATCAACTGTGTTCATTTGTTTATTGTCGGAAGGGAGCCTGATAGACAGATCATTGTTTATTTCTTGTATGTTTCACAGATATTGTTACATCAATTGACCACGATATTTCATGTATGACTTATTGAACTGAGGTCTTGAGAAAGGTACAGCTTTGTACCGAAACATCGACCATGAATATTGAATTCTTCTGTACTACTTGGATGTTTTGAAGATGAATAAATTGTGCATATTATTTTACACAGAGAGTGCATCCTTCCTTTGGAAAGTCTATTCTGTATGTGGACTCACACGTCCGTGGAAGCACCCTGATATTGACATTTTTTTGCCGTGAGTGCGGGACCTTCTTGATTATATATATATATATATATATATATATATATATAGCTAACGCTGCTCCTCACCTCCATGGGGGGGGGGGGGGGATACAAGCTTGTTGTGTGCCGGCTGCCACTAGATGGAATCCGTCAGAGCAATTCAATTGTTGCTCTGTTCGGGCGCACAGAAAATTCGGCGCTGACATCTCTACTCACAAGCCCCCAAAAATTACCGAAAGTGACCCATTTCAGTGCTCAAACTGGACTTTTCGCGTGCGCGACACTGTCCCGTCATTTGGACGGGCTGCTAACTAGTAAAGCCATAAAGAACATGCTATATTATACTGGGTAAAGAAAAATAATTGTTATCCCTCTTTACTCCTGCCGTAATGAACAATATCCCCCATGTTTGAGGGGAAAAAAATTGAACACGTAGGATAAACTGCTTTACTAAATTATGAGGCCAACTTTGTGGCTCAATGTGAAAATAAAAATCAAACTAATGTCAAAATCTAGCTAATAGACATGAAGGTGAACCTCTCCTAGACTGAGAATTACCTGTTCTTTAAAGAATAAGCTCAACCATTATATGACAATATTTAATAATTTTTCAGAAAATCTTAAAAATAAATATAGCATTAAAAGGAAAAATGTACCTGCTCGTTGACCTTAGCATGTGAAGGTCCATGATGAATGAGTAGACGTACAATGTGAGCATCTCCCTTCCATGCTGCCAGATGTAATGGGAAACATCCTTTACAGTCTGCAATATTTGTTACAGCTTCATTCCTTAACAGAACCTCCACCACTTCCCTATTGGAAGACAGAATTCACAATATTAGTCTGTGGAAATTTTCCATTGCTGAATATAGAAATTAACAAAAGATGATTGGAACAGTTTGTGCAAGAGAGTGGGGAAACCAAATAGATGTGTTGGATTGTGCTTCAGAGTGAAGCTTACTAAAATTTACTACAATGTAATAACCACTTCACTTTGAAACAAAATATTTAGACAAGATTTCTCTTAGTAAAAACAGGATTTTGGTACTTACCGTTAAATCCATTTCTCCGATTCCACAGGGGACGCTGGAGCTTCATGACAGTGGGGTATAGACGGTGGGTTGAGTTGAGCCTGGTACTTTAAAAATCTACAAGTGTGACTGGCTCCTCCCCCTCTATGCCCCATCAACCCCAGTTTTAAAGAACTGAGCCCGAGAGGAGACGGAGAACAGACTGAAGAACAGAGAAGGAGAACAGGAAAAGAAACATCCAACATACTGACACACTGCAAGAACACAGCAGGCTGCAGTGATAAACAGTCACACAATAAAAACAGACAAAACTGCAACAGAACTGAAGCAGAACAAGCAACTGAGAACAGGCAAGAAGCACTGGGTGGGCGTCCAGTGTCCCCTGTGGAATTGGAGAAATGGATTTAACGGTAAGTACCAAAATCCTGTTTTCTCCTTCATCCACTAGGGGACACTGGAGCTTCATGACAGTGGGGACGTCCCAAAGCTACCCTCCTGGGGGGGAGAGTGCTGAACGCCCTGCAAGACACTACGACCAAAATTTGAAGCAGAAGCCGCAAAAGTGTCAAATCTGTAGAAACGTACAAAAGTATGAACCGAAGACCACGTCGCTGCCCTACAAAGCTGTGAAGCCGAGACACCTCTACGTGCCGCCCAAGAAGTACGCACAGAGCGCGTAGAATGCGCAAATGGATACCGGCGGTGGTCGAGCAGAAGCAACATATGCCTGACGAATAGTCAGACGAATCCACCTGGCCAAAGTTTGTTTAGACGCAGGCCAGCCACGCCGATTAGCATCATAAAGGACGAATAGAGCCTCTGATTTACGTAGCCCCTCAGTACGGGACACATAAATGCGAAGTGCCCGAACCACATCCAAGGAGTGAGAATCCCCAGAAGAGTCCGACAACGCTGGCACTACAATCGGCTGATTCAGATGAAAACCCGAGACCACCTTGGGCAAAAAGGAAGGCCGGGTACGAAGTTCCGCCCGATCTTCGTGAAAAATCAAGTAAGGGGAACGGCAGGACAAGGCTCCAAGCTCAGACACACGTCTGGCCGAAGCCAGGGCCAATAAAAGGATCATCTTCCAAGTCAAATACTTCAATTCCACCTCCTGCAAAGGCTCAAAGGTGGATGACTGAAGAAAAGATAAAACAAGATTCAGGTCCCAAGGAGCCGTGGGTGGCACAAAGGGGGGCTGAATTCTAAGTACCCCTTGAAAAAAGGTCTGAACCTCCGGAATCAGAGCTAGGCGACGCTGGAAAAAAATAGAAAGAGCAGAAATCTGCACTTTAAGCGATCCCAAGCGTAACCCCGCATCGAGGCCTTTTTGAAGAAAAAGAAGAAGACGTGGTAAATGAAAAGAGGAAGTGGAGGATCCACGACCTTCACACCAGGAGATATAAGCCCTCCAAATGCGATGATAATGCGCTGATGTTACCGGTTTTCTAGCCCTAAGCATGGTAGGAATGACCGACCTAGGAACTCCATGGCTTCTTAGGATGGCGGTCTCAATAGCCACGCCGTTAAACGAAGCCGCCGTAAATCCGGGTACACACATGGACCCTGTTGTAGAAGGTCCGATCGTAGCGGAAGAGGCCAAGGTTCGTCTGCCAGAAGGAATAAAAGATCGGAGTACCAAACCCGACGAGGCCAATCCGGAGCCACTAGGATGACGGTGGACGACTCTCGTTTGATCCGCTTGAGAATCCGAGGGAGGAGCGGAAACGGTGGGAACAGGTACACAAGGCTGTACGGCCAAGGGATCAGTAAAGCATCCGCTCCCACCGCTGCCGGATCCATGGTGCTGGAGCAGTAAAGGGGTAGTTGATGATTTATCCGAGATGCCATCAGGTCTATCTGTGGCTTCCCCCATCTGCAAACCAGTTGATGAAAGACCTCGGGATGAAGGGACCACTCCCCGGGATGAAGATCCTGACGACTGAGGTAGTCCGCTTCCCAGTTGTCGACCCCCGGAATAAACACTGCGGAAATGACCCCTACGTGTCTTTCTGCCCACAGAAGGATGCGACTGGCTTCTCTCATTGCCATCCGACTGCGGGTTCCCCCTTGGCGATTTATGTATGCCACTGCCGTGGCGTTGTCGGATTGTATCCGAACCGGAAGTCCTCGTAACAGAGGAGCAGCCTGTATCAAAGCTCTGTAGACTGCCCGCAGTTCGAGAACATTGATTGGTAAGAGGGACTCCTGCTGCGACCAAAGCCCCTGGAAGTGATTGTCCAGAACCACCGCTCCCCATCCGCGGAGGCTGGCGTCCGTGGTGACCAAGGTCCAATTCCAAATTCCGAAGCGCCGACCCGCTAACAGATGCTCCGTCCGAAGCCACCAGAGCAAGGATATGCGGGTCCGGGGAGACAGACGCACCAGCCGATGCATCTGTAGGTGGGACCCGGACCACTGAGACAGAAGATCCAGTTGAAATATTCTGGAGTGAAATCTGCCGAATTGGATGGCCTCGAAGGAAGCCACCATTTTCCCCAGGAGACGGATGCAAAGATGCACAGATACTTTCCTGGGTCTGAGCACTAGGCGAACCAGCTCCTGTATGGCTATGGCCTTGTCCCTTGGCAAGAATATACGAAGCAGAACAGTGTCTAGAATCATTCCTAGGAACTGAAGTCTCTGGGACGGCATCAACTGAGACTTCTGGAAGTTCACAATCCATCCATGTTGAATGAGAATCTGATGTGTAAGGGACACTTGGTGTAAAAGGACTTCTGCCGTCAGAGCCTTGATGAGTAAATCGTCTAGGTACGGAACTATCGTCACCCCCCGAGAGCGCAAGTGAGACACCATGACGGCCATCACTTTGGAGAATACCCTGGGAGCTGACGAGAGACCGAATGGCAGGGCCTGAAACTGGAAATGAGCTTCCCTGATGGCAAATCTGAGGAAAGCCTGGTGAGGAACCCAAATTGGGACATGCAGATAGGCGTCCTTGATATCTATCGACACCAGAAACTCTTCTGCCTCTAGTCCCGCAATGACAGAATGGAGAGATTCCATCTTGAACCTGTGAAATGAAAGATACTGGTTCAAGGATTTCAGATTCAGAATGGGTCTGACTGACCCATCTGGTTTCGGAACCACAAAAAGGTTTGAGTAAAACCCTTGTTGTCTTTGTGCAGTGGGGACCGCCACAAGGACCTCGGCCTGCAAAAGTTTCTCGATCGCTTGACGCAAAATTAGTTGCTTCAAGGGATCGACGGGCAAACCTGTTGTAAAATAACGCCGAGGAGGAGTGAAAGCGAACTCGATCTTGTACCCTTGAGATACCAGATTTCGAACCCAAGTGTCTGGAGAAGTCCGTCTACAAACCTCCGAGAAACGCTGGAGGCGAGCCCCCACCTTCGGATTTCCGAGATGGGATGGGAGCCCGTCATGCCACAGGCTTGTCTGCTGGCTTGGGATCTGGACGGCGGCCAATATTTGCTTGACGTCCTCTAGCACGGCCTCCTCGCCCCGCTGAAGACGAACCTCGCGATCGTCCCTGAAATCTTGCCGATGCTCGAAAGGAACAAAAGGAAGGTCCCCTAAACGAGCGACGCGGAGGAGGTGCTGATGAAGGTAGAAAAGTACACTTACCTCCAGTGGCCAGCGAGATCCATTTGTCCAGCTCTGGACCAAATAAAATATCGCCTGTGAAAGGAAGAGCTTCCACTGCTCTTTTTGACTCCGCATCCGCTTGCCAGGCACGAAGCCAAAGTGCCCGGCGAGCAGAGACCGCCGAAGCAGAAATCCTAGCGCCTACCTGGCCGATATCTCTGGAGGCGTCTCCTAAGTATACAGCAGACTCCTGAATATGTTCTGCCAAGGTAATCAGATCTGCCCGCGGAGTGCTGGATCTAAGACCCTCAGTCAATTGTTCCGCCCACTTTTCCACAGCCTTGTTGACCCAAGATCCTACCAAGGCCGGCCGGAGAAGTGCACCTGCGGCCGTATAAATGGATTTCAAAGTGGTTTCTAATCTCCGCTCTGAGGTTTCCCACCTCTTCCTATTTTCCGCAGGAAATGGGTAGAGAGAGAAAAAACGCTTAGGAATCTGGAATTTACGGTCCGGATTCTGCCAGGCTGCCGTCATCTGTTCATCCAACTGGAGAGAAACAGGGAATGTGACGGCCATCTTCTGTGACCTGGCAAATAAGGAGTCTTCTAACGATTCTGGAGCTTCCTGGCCAGAAATCTTAAGAACTTCCCTTACCGCTAGAATGAGTGCGTCAATACCCTGCAATGCCTCAGGTTCTTGTGAGTAAGTCTCTACGTCTGATTCGCCCAGCATCTCCCCTTCCTCCTGAGACGAGTGATCCGCTGCCGAATCCTCATCCGACTGGAGAACCGCCGGAAGAGCCCTCTTTTTAGATGAGCGACTTACCGTAGCTTCAGGAGCTTTAGACGCAGAACCATCGCTTGAGCAAGGCTATTCACCGAGCGGACTAAATTCTGAGCCCACGCTGGTTCTGCTAGAAAAGAAGGGTGAGATGTGCCAGATAGATCTCTGGCAGACTCCCGTTCCCTACGGGAAGCGGCTAATTCAGAAGAAAGGTCCGCCATGACCCCGGCCAAACTATTTATGAAGGAGGGAGTGACAGACTGCGTGTTAGCACTGTCTGCTTCACACGTCTCGCACAGGGAAGACCCTTCGGAGCGAGCATGGGTAAACTTCTTCCTGCACTTAGTGCAGGCAAACAGCTTTTGTGATGCAGTTTTTTCTGTCCTGGATGTCATCATGTACTCACAGACAAGCACCACATACAATTCAGGAATGCAGAAGAAGTATAGGGAGAAGCAGAATTACAATAATAATGCTACTCAAGTATGGGAGCAGACAGAGCAATAAGGGAGGAGCAGAATTTCAATAATAATGCTACTCAAATTGCAGGCAGAGCAGTATAGGAGGAGCAGAATTTCAAGAATAATGCAACTCAGTAACAAGGGCAGACAGGCATATAAGGGAGGAGCAGTCAATAGGACCAGAAAGTAGTTAAAACCACCTTCTGTATTTACAGACCCCCTGTAGAAGCTGCTTCCACTGCTCTCAGTCTTCTCCTCTCCCCCTCCGCTCAGTGCCTGCAGTCTCTCTGAGGCGCCACTCCCGTTCAGAGCGCGCCAAACTAGCCCAGGCAGTGAAGGAGGAAGAGGAGGAGGGACCCATAAGCTCCTCCTCCTAATGGCCGCCGCTTTGTATGCGCGCGGCATACACTTATACAGTGGGACGTTCTCTGTCCCCGCACTGACAGCGGGGGCCAGCGGCACGACCGCCGCCAGTGATAACCGTGCCGGTGCCTTTTACACAAGCACCGGCACGCAGAGGTAGGACTGCTGTGAGCGCGCCTACCTAACAGCCAGCGCCGGTGTTCTATCACAACGCCAGCGTGGCACTGACAGCCGCGCACTGTTTTCAGACCCAGCAGTTATTTTCACCTCTCCTGCTAGTCAGGAGAGGTGTGCTACTCACCGGGCTGCTGCGGCCAGAGCGCTGGGCAGTGAGGGGAGAGCGGGGACCCGGACACAAGCCAGTGGTAGCTGTGGCGGGCCCCGCTGAGTCTGATGACTCCTAACTGCCTAAAGCAGCCTCCCCTCCATAGGGTGACCGGACACAGGCTGCAGTAGCCGTGTGGTCCCCTCTCTGGCGGCTCCCACGATGCAGGCAGACTGTCACAGCTAACAGTCTGCCTGTCCTTTTGCTGATGACTTTGATTCTTTTATCTATATAAAAATTAATATAAGGGCTGGAGACAGCCCCTGTGCACCGGCTCTACTCGGGCACATTCTAAAAACTGGGGTTGATGGGGCATAGAGGGGGAGGAGCCAGTCACACTTGTAGATTTTTAAAGTGCCAGGCTCAACTCAACCCACCGTCTATACCCCACTGTCATGAAGCTCCAGTGTCCCCTAGTGGATGAAGGAGAAATATAACAAATTTAATATACATAATCAAAATGAGCAATTTTGACACACATGAGATATAATAAATCTACCACATAATAAAACATACAGGTATAAAATAGTGTCCCTTGGACTTAAATCGGTTCTGGTATAAAACGATATGAAATATGAAACCAGGTAACTAGAGTATAAATCCTCACTAATGAAATGCAATTAGTCACAGTCTCCTGTATAGTTTAGTTGCGTACATATAGGGCTCGATTCAATTGCCCGCGATGTAAATAGCACCGGGAGATAGCTCACGGAGCTATTCAATTGTGCACGGTGTTTAGTCGGAGAATGCCCGTTCTTGCGACTAAACACCCTGTTTAAGGCATGAAAACGGGCATTCCCCGACCTAACTTCCCGGCGCGATGCTGTTTTCCAGGAGCGATGGGCAGAAAACAGCCTCGCGCCGGGACTTTTGTCTGATTTCTGCTCGCATCCCCGGAGGGGTGTGAGAAGAAATACTTAGTCGGGGTTAGCTGTGCAGTGTATTGAATAGCTCCGGAAGCTGATTCCCTTCACTTCGCGCAGAATAAGTCCTCCAAATGGTACAGGTCCACACAATGTGACAGAGCAGGTATATCTGGATTGCCTGGATGCAGTCTGTGGGCACTATTATCCTTTTGTCGACCGGTTTCACTTCCTTCAGGGAGCTTTATCAAGACAAAGATTTGGTTTTGAGAATTAACTAGCCAGCTGGTACTGACTGATTGGAATAGCAGCTGTGAGTGGAAAAACTAAATTATTTACACTAGCGCAAGGATTTCAGCAGTTGGGAAACAGTCAAGGAGAATGAGGAGCCCTTCCGTTATATTTAACAAAGTCCCACATGAGAGGATAGAGAGGAAAGAACTATGGTTTCCTAACACACCAAATAACAGTGGTAACAAAGAGTATAAACGACAGGCAAAGAATTTCCCCAATGGACTTCAAAAAATAAAAAGTACATAAGTTTACATAATTCCTCTTTTTCTGTAAATTATAGACGACGTGAATGGTCATCTGTATTACGGGTATCGCTGGTCCTCTGAATTTGAGTCCACAAGGCTCTAACCACATCAAATAAAGAAATAGAGAGCTCTTCTTCACTATAGCTATACAAGTCCAAAGTTGGAATCACATACCCTATTTAACCCAGGAGTTACAGACAGTAAAAGGTCGACAATGTCTACATAGACACCAGATGTTCGGACAGTGAATAGGTCGACAGGGACAAAAGGCAGCCACGTAAGAAGGCCGCCACGTAAGAAGGCCGCCACGTAAGAAGGCCGCCACGTAAGAAGGCCGCCACGTAAGAAGGCCGCCACGTAAGAAGGCCGCCACGTAAGAAGGCCGCCACGTAAGAAGGCCGCCACGTAAGAAGGCCGACAGATACAAATGGTCGACAGATACTTGTCAGCGTGAAAACGGCTGCCACAAAGAAAAATGGTCAACACGTGATTTATTTATTTTTTTGTGCTAGGTTTAGGCACTTACCCCGACGGTTAGGGTTAGGCACCAGGAGGGACGGTTAGGTACTAGAAGGAACAGTTAGGGTCATGCACCTACCCCGACGGTTAGGGTTGAGCACCAGGAGGGAGGGTTAGGTAGAAGAGTATGGTTAAAAAAAATAATAAATAACGTCGACCTGTCAACCTTTAGCGTGTCCCTGTCCACCTATTGACTGTCTAATATCTGGTGTCTATTTAGACACTGTCGACCTTTTTACTGTCTGTTAATCCACACCCGAAACCCGGAGACCACTTTTGGCTGAAATGAAAGCTTGATCCGAAGGACAGTGGTAAATGAGAAAACAAGACCTATAGTCCAGCTAAATAAAAAAAATTAAAAAAATGCTAGATCTCAAACTCTCCTAACAAATGAAACAGCCAAACAAATTCAAGGCAATTTTAAGATCCCACAAACATATATACGAGGCACAAATGGAGGTTGTGCATGCAGTACACCGTAAAAACATCTGGACTTCAGGCAACAGGGCCAGTTTTCACTGAATGAAAATCAGAAGAGCCAAAACATGACTCTTTACAGAACTGAGGGCCTGATTCAAAGTTGGGTATAAAGCAAGAAAGAGCAAGTAACCCTGCACAGTTGTAAAACCATGTTGTACTGCAGGTGGGGCAGATTTAAAATGTGCAGAGATTTAGATTTGAGAGGGGCGCGTCCAAACTGAAATCTAAATTGCAGTTTAAAAATAAAGCGGTCCAGCATTTCTGGGCTACATGCAACAGTAGCCATTATTTACCACGCATGCAGAAAAAAAAATTGACACCCCTTGCATTACTACATAATTTGTCTAGGTATACAGTTACTTGCTCTTTCTTGCTTTATTCCCAAATCAAAACCTAAGTCTCAACCACCCCATACAGACATTGCAGCAAGCAGTATAGCAACATACAGATGTGTCCTCATACACCTAGCCTCCTTGCGTTAAACAGCCCCTCTAACAGCACCATGCCGTTTCGTGACTCTTTAGCGCAGAACGTCTTTTTGTGTGACTTTGTACCTTCAAATGTGTCTTATTCACAGTGATGCGAATAGCTAGCACACGCAGCTGCTGATTAAAATGATATGCAGCATGCTTATGTTCTCTGTGTGTCTGCAGGGGTATCTGCATGCGAAACGCTGCGTTACAGTTACAGCCTCTGACACCAACGCAGCGTTTTGTATTGCAGATACACCCGTAGACACACAGAGAACATGGGCATGCTGCATATCATTGTAATCAGCAGAAGCTGCTTGTGCTAAATATTCAGTGTGTGAGTAAGACGCATTTGAAGGTAAAAAGTCGCACAAAAGACACTCGGCGCTACCGAGGCACACGACGTTCCCACGTTGTGTGGTGTGACTTGTAGCGCATGAAGGATAGATGTATGTGGACACATCTATAGGTAACATAAAGGACAAAGTAGTAAACCCTTATCACACTAAAAGATATATGTTTCAGTATTACTGTATGGTAATTTCTGGCAGAAGCTGAATCATAGCCTGAATCACCATATGGGACAAACCCTTCGCTCTAAAAGATCATGACTTTAACAGCCACGTTGTTAAAGCTAGCTGCTGTAAACTCAGGTGAAGAAAAGTGCTTAGGGTAACCGGTCTGGCTTTGGTAGAAGCTGCCAAGAATGGTCCCTCTGCCATATTAGAATGTCCATGTACAATTCTCTTTGTGGCTAAACCAGAGCAACCAGGATGACGAACACCTTCCATTTTTTACAAAGCCCTAGGGCACGTGTAAATGAAATTCAAGTTCCACAACACAGGCATGGTAACTACAAGAAACTCCTCGGATCCCAGGTTATGAAGCAGATATTTTGCACCCTGGGGTTCTACCAAGATGCTCATATTAATTCTGGCTGACCCATAGGTTTCACCAGCTGAAGAAAGGCTACCTGATTAAAGACTAATGAGCAGGTTGAAGATACTCTGAGCTGAGAAAACCAGCACATTTTATTCAGCAAAATAAGGTGGATCTCTTCCATTGCAAGAGGACACTAAGAACACCCCTGATGATCAAGGAATGCCACTAACGTGGCATTGTTGTACTGTTTTTACAGAGAACTTCCTCTTGCTAAAGCATAGAACAGCGCCCTTAGATGAAGGAAATGGAAAGGAAGTCTAGACTACTCCAGAATCAAGAAACCCTGAGAGCAAGCCCTGTTCCCCAAAACCAATGGATGGCGTCTGTTGTCATCAGCATACAATTCCATATGCTGAAGGAACGCTCTCAGCTAAGGCTCTCTGCCTTCAACCACTAAACGAGAAACAGACATACTCCTAGGGACAGACATATGACCTAGCTGTACACCCACTGCAGGCAAGAGTAACACAGGGGTGGGGAACCTTTTTTCTGCCAAGGGCCACTTTGATCTACATAACATTATTTGCGGGCCCGATGCCTGCCACGCCCCCTTCGCGTGACATCACATGGGGGCAGAGCAACAATTGCCAGTGATTACAGCAATGCCCGGAGCATCCTGAGGATGCTCGGGGGAACTGTAAGGGCAGCTGTGTGACCACCTGAAGCTTCCCAAGGACGCTCCAGGCGGCACTGCTGCATAGATTCTGTCTGCAGTGTGCCATTCTAGGCACCCTGCTAGCCAGATGAGTCTAGCATAAAAAAGCTCAGAGGGCCAGGCCAAATGATTCTGAGGGCCTTATGTAGCCCCCGGGCAGGAGGTTCCCCATCCCTGGTCTTACAGGACACACACAAAAATCATGCACAGAGTAGCAGTCAATTGTTCTGCCCAACGTCCCTGGGTCAAAGTTCTGCTCAGCGTACAACGGGCGGTCCGACCGGGACCTCAACTCCCTAGTATGTCTTCTGGGTTCCAATGTTACCACTGTGAAGTTTTTGTCCAAATCCATCCAGTGGAAGGCTCAGAATAGGCTACCCGGGTCAGAGCTCTTCCCAGAGTACAACGGGAGGTCTGACCAGGACCCTAACCCCCCCTAAAACCTGGCCAGGATCCAACTGGATCACCTCGTGTTGGTTTCACCCCAATCAGTGCAGGGGTGTCCGAATGCATAACCGGACAGACAGACAAACAGACCAATGAATTTTATATATAAGATTTACACTTATTGTATTAATTTCTTCATTGAGCCGTTGAGAACGGACAATTGCTTTGAAAGGCTATGAGCATATTAGGAACTGCAAGGGTCCATGATAAGGGAATACTGAAGTCTTGCCATATGAAGTGTTCGATTTACAAGATATTTTCTTAACATAGCTTGCAGAAGAGATATTGTCCAAGCTGAAGTAGGAGGTCTAGTACTTACTTGTGCCCATTAAGAGAGGCATGGTGTAACGGGGTGTATCCTGAGCTGTCAACACAATTCACATTGGGGCCACGCCAGATACTGAGGATATAAAATGAGGGAAAAAATTAATGTCATTGTAGTCCAAACACTAAGTTACTAGTAGGAACAAAGAAAATAAAATAATTAAATCAGCTTAAAGTACTTTCTGCCTGTTTATGTTGCTGCTCTGGTGTCGTAACACATTTATGGGCTTGATGCAATTAGCTGCAGTAATTTACCACTTGAAGAAAAGGTCGATTGTCTCGGGTTTTATGCCAGAAGCTATTCAATTACAACCCCTTTTCCTCGCATGGCTAACACGTGCTAACACATAGGATCCAGGATAAGTACTTTAAGCTTTGGGTGAACACATTTGCGGCACCCGACCTAAGGGCACTCTAACAGAAATCAATGTTAAGTGCAGGCTGCAGCTCATTGTATTCCACGCAGTAAACTGATATATGTACCAGAATATTCTAGTATGTATATACACAGTATGTATTCTGGTATGAAAATTACAATTTATATTTTTTGTGGCTATGTTAGCAATTCGGATGAGAAGAATGAATATTTTTTACACTTGAGACCTAATTGGCAACTTTCTAAATCACCTCACAAGGAACGGGGGGAGGGGGGGGCTTCCTCATTCTGAATCTGGCAGTCCTTTTAATCCTTGTATCCAACACTCCAATAATAGTCTATACCATAGATTCTCAAACTCTGTCCTCAGGATCCCAAACAGTTAATGTTTCCAGGTATCATCAAAGAATTGTTTTTAAATGTGTGAGAATGAATACACCTCTGCACCCGCTAGGTGACCTGGAAAACATGTACTGTTTGGGGTCCTGAGGATCGAGTTTGAGAAACACCACCTTGTGTTTCTCAACTCCAGTATTCAAATATCCCTAACAGTTCATGTTTTCTGGATTTCTTTAATCATGCACAGGTGACAATCTATTTTTCTGGGTCAGTAATTATTCAACCTGTTTCTATATACATAAATTCTCAAGACATGACCTGTTCGGGTACTTGAGGGTTAAGGCCTCATACATCTGTGATGGATTGGGGCAATTCCCCATTTCTTCTTCGGGGTCCACAGGGATACCATGGGGGATATTATGGTTGGAAGACCAGGCACAGAACAGTTTAAAACTACTGCTCCCAGAATGCCCTGGGTCCTTCCCCATATATACGCCGCCCCTAGCCATGGGACTTCAGTTGTTCGTTTGGTGAGGCAGGATCAAGATGCACCTTTGTAACAGGAGGACTGCTTAGAGCAGTCATAAGTTGTTTTTTTTTTTTGTTTTTTTTTACAGAGACTCCATCTACCTCCGCCAAGCCGCAACATCCATAATTGTTCTGGTGATTTTCGCGGGTCACGGCTGAGCTTAGCTAGCAGCAATGCTGCGACCTGGACTGCATCGAATGTTCGGAAATGTCAGGTAAGGCGATTCCTCGCTTACGAGGAAGCGCACGCGGCAGTCCATGCGTTTGGTGTCAGAGATGCACTAGAAGCCGCTGCTGTCAGGGCCCGGAATTGTCCGCGTCCTCACAACACCATCCGGGGCCTTATCATCTGATGCCGGGGATCGGCAGCTTAGGGGAGGTAAACTCTGCCCGGCAGCTCCTCCCCCGACCCAGACGCAGTCCCTACAAAGGGTTTTGCGCGTTTGGGTTGCTCAGCCTACCCTTCATGTGTACATGAGACGCTCACAGTCTACGCTCAGTGCGCCCTGTAGCTGTTGGTCTCAGAAGGGTTTGGGTCAGAATCACTGTATACCTCTACCGTGGTTAAAGTATATGGTGCTCTATGTCCTACTATTCCTTGGCGTTGCTATAGCTGAGTTAGAGGAGATTGTAAATATATTACATATGCATTGTATTTGACTGTTTTCTAGCTGCTGATTGACACTGTCTTTATATTTCTAAGGCTGGGTACACACGTAAAGATTTTCTGTCCAACCATCCAACTAGTTGATTGGTTGGAATGAAAATCTGGTAAGGTATGAAAGCAAATTACAATCAGCAATTTGCTCCCAAACGCTGGAAAATGGACAAAAGCCGTTTGTTAAATGTTTGATCTTAACAATATGTTCAAACTTGTCTGAACGACTATTTTCATCTGTTTTCTGGCATTTAGGAGCAAATTGCTGATCATCATTTACTCCCATACGTTACCAGATTTTCATTCCAACCAATCAACTAGTTGGATGGTTGGACAAAAAAAAAAAATGGATTTTTGGTCCTTACCATTGAATCCTTTTCTCTGAGTCAGGCTGGGGGACACTGGACCATGGGGTTGTAGGTGGGAAGGCGTGGAGCTGGCACTAATGACTGAAATCTATAACTCCCCTCCCTCACCCCCCCCCCCCCCCCTCCCTCCCTCTCTGCAACCCCTGACTTCTGCACAACTTCAAAAGTGCCCGGTAAGGAGAAGCAATATTCAATGACACAGTCATACCGAAAAATAATAACGCACTGACGGTCATTTAGGACCGAAATCATAACTCATACTCAAAACGACTGCGCGTGATGGAGGGAACGCAGTGTCCCCCCAGCCTGACTCGGAGAAAAGGATTCAACGGTGTGTACCAAAAATCCTATTTTCGCTTTCCTCAAGGCTGGGGGACACTGGACCATGGGACGTTCAAAAGCCGCCCCCAGGGGAGGGAACGCTCAGGTTCACTGACCGGAGAACTGTACGCCCAAAGTGGGCATACCCGAAGGCAAAAATATGAAACCTGTAGAATCTCGCAAACGTGTGGACAGAGGACCAGGTAGCTGCGTGACAAACTTGTTCAGCTGAGGCCCCATGACGCGCCGCCCAGGAGGCCGCCACAGCCCGAGTGGAGTGAGCCGACACCTTGGCTGTTGCCGGACGCCCCCGCATCCGAATAAGACCTAGATATCACTGAGCTGAGTCATCTTGCAATGGTCTGCTTTGTGGCTGGCCACCCAAGCTTGTTGGCATCGTAAAGGACCAATAAACAGTCCGTGCAACGTAATTTCGAAGTTCCGTCTAAGTAAATCTGTGTGGCCCGGACTACGTCCAACAGTGACAGATCGTCCTGGTCCCTTGAAGACTGGGAAGGTGAGAAAACAGGAAAAACTATTTCCTGGTTCAAGTGAAGAGAAGAAACCACTTTCGGCTGAAAGGATGGAACTGTCCTGAGGACCGCTCTGGCCTCATGGAAAATAAGAAAAGGTGGTTTGCAAGACAAAGCCCCCAACTCAGAGACACGCCGAGCCAAGGCAATAGCCATAAGAAAAAACACTTTCCACGTGACAAACTGGGCCGACAGAACCAGGGTCAAATCCCATGGCGCTACTTGCGGCTGAAACAGAGGCTGCACTCGCAAAACCCCTGTAAAAAAGTCTGTACCTCTGGAAGGAGAGCCAGATGCTGCTGAAAATAAATGGACAGAGCTGAGACCTGTACCTTCAATGATTGAAGCTGCAAGCCGGCTTCCAAACCCCCCTGAAGAAAAGCTAACAGTCTTGGAAGACGGAACTGGGCAGTATGCACTTTCCGCCGCTCACACCACAGAATATAAATTTTACAAACCCTGTGGTAATTCTGTGCTGAAACCTGTTTCCGCGCTCGGAGCATGGTACCGATGACTGAAGGGGAAAACCCCCCTAGCCTTTAAGAGCTCGGTTTCCACAACCAGGCCGTTAAAGCCAGCAGAAGCAGGCCCCCGTGACTGAATGGCTCCTGCCGAAGATCTGGTCACAGCGGAAGTTGCCAACCTGGTGCTGTGGCTAGTTTGAGAAACAAGGCAAACCACGACCGGCGCGAACAGTTTGGAGCCACTAGGGTGACTGACGCTTGCTGCTCTCTGACTCGACAAAGCACCTTTGGTAACATGAGAATTGAAGGAAAGATGTAGGCCAGACGGAAGTTCCAAGGAACTGTCATGGCATCTACCGCGAATGCTAACGGATCCCTGGGCCTCGCACAAAATCGAGGGACCTTGCAATTGTGGCGAGACGCCATCAGTTCCACTTACGGCAGTCCCCACCTCTGGACCACCTGCTGGAAAACCTCCGGATGGAGCGACCACTCTCCTGGCAGAACAGTGGTCCTGCTGAGGTAGTCTGCCTCCCAATTTTCTACTCCCGGTATGAACACCGCTGAGATTGCTGTGACAAACGTCTCCGCCCAAGTGAGAATGAGACTTGCCTCTGCCAAGAACGCTTTTGGTTCTGCTCTGGAGGTTTACATACGCCACCGCCGTGGCATTGCCCGATTGGATCCTCACTGGCCTGCCGGCCAGGAGGGCCTGGTCAGGAGGGCCAGATAAATGGCCCCGGAGCTCCAGTACATTTATTGACAACCCTATCTCTGATGCCGACCAGGTCACCGCACCCCAACCGCTGATGCTTGCGTCTGTTGTGACATTGATCCAGCTGGGAGTAACCAGGGACCGACCCTAGAGAAGGTGACTGGTAGTCAACCACCAGTGAAGTGATTGACGAGTGCTGTCTGACAGAATCAGCAATTGAGAGGAGACGTCGTTCGAGCGGCCCATCCAATTCCAAAGAATCTCCCACTGGAAAATCCTTAAATGGAAACGGCCTTAATGGATGGTCTCGAAGGTAGAGACCATTGTACCCAGTAACTTCATGCCCAGCTAGACGGATGGCCGAGAAGCAGACAGCACTTTCCTGACCAAGTCCTGCAGGGTCCAGGCTTTGGCCTCGGGCAAGAAAACTCTTTGCAGTGCTGTATCGAAGATCACCCCCAAGAACGTCAGACATTGGCACGTAACACGTAACGTAGCATGTAACTGTAACACCTGGACCGTGTAATCCAGGTGGAGCTGGAGTTGGGCAGCCGAATCTGCCTTTACCAGTAAATCGTCTAAGTAGGGTACGATCGTTATCCGCTCGGAATGCAGCAGACTTGCCACCGTTGCCATGATCTTTGTGAAGACCCGTGGAGCCGTCACGAGCCCAAAGGGCAGAGCCTGGAACTGGTAATGAGCTCTCCCAGCAGTGAACCTGAGTAGAGAATGGTGCCCTGCCCAAATTGGTATGTGGAGATATGCGTCTCTGACGTCGAGAGACGCCAAAAACTCATTCGCTGACATACCCTGCATCACCGACTGGAGCGATTCCATATGAAACCGATACACCCGTAGGTTGGCATTCAAGGCTCGTAAATTTAACACCGGCTGATAAGTGCCGCTGGGCTGCCGGACCAGGAACAGGTTGGAGTAAAAACCCCTTTTTTGTTGAGACTGGGGAACTGGAGCTATCACCCCCTCGGAAGAGAGGGAACAGATAGCCTGGTTTAAGACCCTTCTTTTGTCCGGATCCTGGGGCAATGCCGCAGCAAAGAAACGCTGCGGTGGTGGCCCCTTTAGGTGGATCACATAACCTCGGGAGACAACGCCTCTCACCCAGGCATCTGCTCCCGAAGCTACCCACCAGTCTCGTAAAAGGAGGAGACTGCCCCCCACCTTCCCAGAGACCGGAAGGGCTGAACTGTCGGGTATTCGGCTTCTCGGGTGCCCTAGCACCTGAATGCACCAAAGAATCTGCCCCGTGGTGCCAAACCCCTGCTGGGGAAAGAGCGTCCTCGGGCCGTTTGCCCTCTAACCGGACCCCCCCTCGAAAGGAAGAACGGAAGGTCCGGAATCATGAGCCCTTCTGCTTCTGCGGCACCTTAGGCAGGAAGGTGCTCTTTCCACCTGTCACTTGGGATATGATAGTATCCAACTCAGGGCCGAACAGAACACCCCCATAAAAAGGGAGAGCCTCTAAAGCGCGTTTTGATTCGGCGACTGCCACCCAGGCGCGGAGCCAAAGTGCCCTGCGCACCACGACTGCCGTAGCTGAGACTCTAGAGGACATCTGCACTCCATCTTGTGCAGCCTCCCACACAGTCTGCTGCCACACGAAGCTGCTCCGCCAGTTCCAGTAACTCCTCTCTTGATGAGTCCCCGGAAAGGCCTGCCACTAATTTGTCAGCCCACTTGTCCATGACTTGAGATACCCATGCAGAAGCCAATAATGAGCGAATAACCACCCCGGCACCCATAAAGATACTCCTGAGGCATCCTTCTAATATCCTATCCAGCGGATCCTTAAAGGATGCCACCCCTTGGACCGGCAAAGCAGTGTGCTTGGCTAACCGAGCCACGGCCGCATCCAGTCTCGGAGGCAGCTCCCACCTAGTGACCTGCTCCTGTGGAAACGGATATAGGGCTGCAAACTTACGAGGAGTAGCATACTGTTTCTCTGGGGTCTTCCAGGCTTCTTCAACAAGATCCGTCGTTCCAGAGAAGCCGGAAAACAAACGACCCTCTTACGCCTCCACTTAAACGGCCCCTCAGCCGCTGCCGAGGCGTCAAGGCAGTCAAACGATTGTTATACCGCCATAATCAGATCCTCCACGCCCTGACTAGACGTGGAGTCTGAACCTTCTTCTTCGGGCAGAACCTCCTCTATCTGGAGTCCCCACCCCTCCTCCACGGGATCTTCCTCCAAGAAGCCCCTGGATGGTAGAGGATGCTTATGTGTAGTGCACAATTTAGGATCCTCGAAGCAGTGTTAAAAAAGAAAACCTTCTCGAAGCCTGCCGCTGAGCACTCCATGGTACGGACCTACGGAGAACCAGGGCCCTGGTGACCGACCCCCGCTACCGCGGGCTGTGGTGGCAAAGTAGGGGCTGGCACTGCTTGAGCCAGTTTCTCTCTCTGGCAAAGCATTATTACCAAGTCAGAGAGTGACCGGTTCATAACCTGCGCCCACGCGGGTTCCTTCATAACTGGAGTGGCTCCCCGGCTGCACACAAGTGGGCTTCTGACAATCCACGCACAAAGCACCTGCATCCAGATGTCCACATGGCAGTTTAACCTGACACTGGGCATATGTAAAATATAAAGCTTTGGTAGGGGTGTGGCCCTTTGTGTACTTTGTCCATCACTTCAGCCCCCTCTCCTTCCATTCAGTGCTACCCTGCCGAAGCAGGAAGCTCAGGGGAGAAATACCAAACATAATATAAAAAAAAAATAAAAAAAATATATATATATTATAATATATATATATATATATACATATATATATATACATACATATATGCACACACATACATACACACACACAAAAATATAACTTGTGGCAAAGAATATACACTCCCCAACAGGCACCTAAGAGAGTTGCAAAACTACTTAGCTGCACCCTGCCGAGGGAAAGCTGTCTGGACTGTCCCACTATAAAGCTGTGAGCAGCCCATGCAGCTTCCTGGAGTCCTGTACATAGCCACTGGAGAGTGGGGGGAACCAGCAGTCCATGGCTCCTCCCCCTGCTATACTGAAGCAAGCCCAACGGCTTCTCCCTTCAAGTGCTACTCCCCTCTGTGGGGAAAGCACTTGGACTAACCCGCTCTCACCTGCGGGAGGTCTGTAATTGGTGCTCTCCCCACAGGAGCAGACAGGAAAACCCAGCAAGATGGCGCCCAACACCCAGGACCACGCTGACTGCCTGCACCTCTAACAGGTATAGCAACGTGCAATCCCCGGGCCCAGACGGTCTCACAGAAACCCGGAGTGTCTACAACGGAAGAAGCACTCAGCGCTATCCCCCTCTCAGCCACCACTCACGGCAGCCTTACACTGCCGCTGTGCGCTGCTATATAAAGAAAAAGGCTGCAGCGCAACCTTAACAAACGTGCCTTCCTTCCACAGGCACTAAGACTACACTGAAGTCAGGGGTTGTAGAGGGGGGGGGGTTTATAAATTTCAGTCATTAGTGCCAACTCCACGCCTTCCCACCTACAACCCCATGGTCCAGTGTCCCCCAGCCTTGGGGAAAGAGAAAATATTTAGGTGTGTACCCAGCTTAAGTCTGTCAATTGTAACTATCAGTTTTCTCTTCATCCTCTTGGGATGGAGGTTTCTTTCTGAGTCCTTCACATGCTTTAAGATTTTGTGAAGTCTGTCACAAAACATTGCAATTATTGCCTTTACTTTGAACATGTCAAAAGATAAAAGGGATATAGGAGGGGGCCTGTGCTGGTTCCACCCTTCTGATGTGTAAAATCAGAGGGAGAAGAGGAATGGAGAGAACAGATAGACAACTTGAACTGCCACGGTGTTGACAATGCCTCCATCGTCACAACCTCCAGGTCTCTTGTCTTAGAGCAGTAGAAAGTCAGTTCATGAATTTGACTTGATATCATGAGGTCGACCTGAGGAAGACCCCACCATACGTGAAAAAAGACCTATCGGTGTAGAGCCATGGTTGCACGTACTACCGGCTGAGGAAGTCTGTTTTTCAATTTGCTACACCTGGAATTAAAATTTCCGAGATTACCATTGCAAACTTTTCCAACCAAGTTGGAATCCGGCCTATGCACTGTGATTAATGTACGCCACTGTCATGACGTTGTACCCCGACTCCACAACAGGAGATCTGCTGTCTAAATAGTGAAGGAAACCGCCGGCTATTCCAATATGTTTTATCAGCAGACTCGCTTCCACAGATACCCAGTGGCCCTGGAAGTGCTGTTCCTGAAACACCTCTTCACATCCTCTCAGACTTGCGTCTGTGGTGAAAAAGAGTCCCATTCCCCACTCTGAAGGTGTTTTCCTCCAATAGGAAGATCAAGTTCTACCACCAGAGAAGGGTATCCGAGTTCTGGGACTTAACTTTACCTGTAGGTGAAGGAAAAGATGGGATTCTGCTCACAGAGAGAAGGAGTAGTTGAAAAATCCGGCCTCTAATGCCTTGATCCTCTACTCCAGGAGTCGAGTGCAAACATGCACCAATATCGAAGGACCATCCTCACCATGTCCTGAATGGAAGATGCTCTTTCCTGATGAAGGAACTCTCTCTGACATGAGGTGTCCATGTTGCGTCGTTGCAGATGAGACTAGGGAAATACAGCAACCATCCCTGAATATAAGACGGTTCTGAGTTACTGTGACATTTTGCAGTAATTGGACCCTGTAATGGGCCTTCAGCAGAAGATCGTCTAGGTAAGGGATAATCGTGAATTCCTGTATCTGAAGGAGAACAGTCATGACAGCCATGACCTCTGTGGAAATGAGTTCCGGAAAACGAATCTCAGAAGCACCTGGTGAGGCGGCCATAAAGGGATGTGAAGAAGTCGTTGTTGATATCCTGAGATATCGACATTCGCCGTTCTCTAGTCCCGCATCAACTAAAGGGACTCAAAGTAGAACTGGAAAATCATTAGGAACAGAGTGATGTTCTATCAATTCAGAGAAGGTCTGACCGAGCCGTAAGGACTCGAAATCACGCAAAGACTGGAGTAAAAACTAGTCCGATCTGATGGCTGGAAACCTGGATTATCACACTTGTGGATAAAAGTTAGTGTATAGTATGCTGTAAAAACTATACTCCTATTGTTGGAGACATGGTAAAAGTAGAGGGTGAGACTAAAAAGACAAGTTTGTATCCTCGAAAGATGAAAACCCGGACCCAATCGTCCGTACAAGACTCCGTCCATACAACTCTGAAGTCCTAAAGACTCGCTCCCACTGTGGGGACCCCCAGGTAAGAGGAACACCCATCCTGCACTAAACTTAGTAATAGACTTAACCTCATGTAGAGTAGATGTAATAGCGACTCTACCGCAACCTCCGGAACCAGAGGAAGTTGATGGTCCCCTGAACAACTGGGAACAAGAAAGATCCGAAACAAGGGTCCTGTATAAGAACTTCTAGGGAGAGGAACCGCAGACTGGATACGAGAGGATTTACCCCCTGTAGATTACCCTGACAGGGCACAGTTCAAACTCCTCTGCAATGTCTTTAAAATACATGACCAATGATCTACTGCAGTGGGATTCTCACATGCTATACTGCTTTGCATGAAAGAGAGAAAAATTTATATATAAAACCCCCGGGACATCTGAAATTTGTTTATCCGGATGTTCCCTAGCTGAGAACAGAACCAAATCCAGTCTTATTGAAACTGGATTTGAAATAGCAAGTCTGTTACCTCATTTTAAAAAGAAAACTGGGACAGGACTAGTGTCCCCTTTTGTCATACTTGTCGGATTTAAGCCTACAGCAGCTGGTATTCCCAGGCGGTCTCCATATATTCCTCCCAAACCAGTTACCTGGCTTCTCTCTCCACAGGTCTTACCGATCTCAGCTCTGTGAATCTCACACTCCCACAAGGCTCAGCTATGTCACGTGGGTTTGCCGGCAGTTGCAGATGGGTTTCACGGGGGAGTCATGCTACAGTACTGGTATAGATAGTAACATCCTGCCACAAGTCCAGTAGTCTCCGATCCTCAGAGGAAACTGCTCCAGGAGGAATATTCACATTAACGGAGGACACAGTCTGATGACCGCTGGAGCAGTGTTTCAAGCAAGCGGATCTTGAGTACTGTGGGGAGCTGGGACTTTGGTACTGTCCCCCACTCTCCTATTATTTTGAACCCACTATTGGATTATTGTGGAACTTGAGATATTTACCTGAGAACTTATAACAGCTATTACAAATTGCTACAGTGTTGATACTCACCAGCTACACAGGTTTTATTAAAGAACTGCTACATAACAGAGAACTGTTACATTTCAGAGACTTTTATTGGATAGTGATACCACAACTAAAGTGGCTAAATTGATTATGAAAATATCCACCACAAGCTGATTCATATGTGTTGACTAGATGTGTATATACAGTAAATGCTTTTTATATCATTTTATATTGTGATTCAATTGATATACGCATAACCCCACTCCCGGGAGTTTTATAAAGTGTTGATTACTGATTATTTAGTATGTTCAGCTTAACAAATTAATAAACATTTGAAATATCACCCCTTGCTGGGAGCGATAAGTGCCACCTACTATTTTTTGTCTTTTTCTGTTTTGTTGTTGGAGCTGTGGCAAAGCCTCTGGTAGGTGTGCAGCAGTGAACACCAGCAGGGAGGGTTAGTTCTTTACACCCCCCACTGGAGCCTGGGCTATTTCATTGCTAAATGGGAAATACATGCAGTTACACAGTCAGTGTTTTTTGGGGGGGAGGGGTGCACAGTTACAAAGTCAGTGTTAGGAGGTGGGGGTGGCCACAGTTACACAGTCAGGGAGGGTTATAGGGGATGCACATGGTCACACAGTATGAGTTAGGGTGGACACTGCACAGTGATGACTGTAGGCTGTAAGTGACTGACCTGATTGAGTTCAGGGTCTCCTCTCTGTCACCAGCCATCAGAGCAGCACATCATCTGTACATGCTGAGTGTCCTCCCATCAGCTCCGGACCTGAGTCCTCCTGACCGCTGTCCCTGTCTCACAGGTGGATGCAGTCAATCATCTTAAGAACACGCTGGTGCCACGGGCACGGAAGGAGGGGGGTGGTGTCAGGCAGCAATTAAACCAGATGCTGCCGGCAGTGATTAGTTGAGGAGAAGCTGCCAGCAGCTATGGGTTGAGGATAATCCGCAGGCGGTAATTGGTGGAGAAAACGCCGCCCGCGGTGATAGGCTGCTGCAGTGCTGCATACGCACAGACACACAGGCAGCACACTCAGTCAGCGCGGCCTGCGGGACCAGTTGAGATTTAAAAATCGGGATCCCAACTTGCTAAAGCGCGTAAAAACACGCTGTAGTGAGTATTTTGCGATCCCTGGAGCCATTCACTCCCTGCTACAGGCAGTGGTAATAGTCCCAGTTCCTATGTCTCAACAAGGAAGGGGTTATTATTCCAATCTGTTTCTGGTTAAGAAGCCGAATGGGGCTTATCGCCCTATACTAAATCCTAAAACCCTCAACCGGTTTATCCATGTACCCAAGTGTCGTATGGAAACGCTCTGGTCAATTAATTTGGCAATGGAGCTGGGGGATTACATGGCTTCCCTGGACATCCAGGATCCATATTTGCATGTTCCTATTATAACCACCCCACCAACAATTCTTACGGTTTGCTTTCCTTCAGCAACATTACCAATTTCAGGTTCTACCCTTTGGCCTATCTACGGCTCCCCGGGTATTTACCAAAATAATGGCAGTCATGACAGCCTCTCTCAGGCGTCAGGGGGTCAGAATTCTGCCATATCTGGCCGACCTTCTGATATTGGCACAGACTCTGGTTATGTTACAAAACCATCTTCCTATGACCATAGCA
The DNA here is from genome assembly GCA_031769625.1 of Taudactylus pleione. Lineage (NCBI taxonomy): Eukaryota > Metazoa > Chordata > Amphibia > Anura > Myobatrachidae > Taudactylus > Taudactylus pleione. Next base: position 1,979,690 of record JAUIMM010001433.1, on the reverse strand, counting down.
TGCCTACAAAGGCACGGCTGGATAATCAATTGGAAGAAATCGTCACTTTCTCCAACACAGCAGGTGGAACATCTGGGAGTGTTTCTGGATTCTCGGGCACAAATGGTGTTTCTGCCAGAGGACAAGATTGTGGTTCTATCATTGCGAATACGCAAGCTGTTACGCAAGCGAAGGGTGTCCATTCTGTTAGCAATGCAGGTCCTGGGATCAATGATATCCACCTTCAACATGGTGGGGTATGCTCTGTTCCATTCCAAGCCTCTACAAGATTGATTCTCTCCAGTTGGAACGGACAGCATCATCTGATAAAGGTCTCAGAAGATCCTTCTCACTCCAGAGGTTCGTCACTCCCTCCTCTGGTGGCTGAGAAAGGATCATCTAAACAAAGGGCTCCCGTTCTGCATTCCTAATTGGGTGCTTCTCACCACAGACGCCAGCCTTCATGGATGGGGGGCAGTGACAGGTCATCACACCTTTCAGAGAATATAGACAAATCAGGAAAGTCATCTGCCAATAAACATTCTGGAAATGCGAGCTATACAGAGCTCTGGTCATGGCACAGGACCTGCTCCAGGAGAGGCCGGTCCAGATCCAGTCTGACAATGCGACTACAGTGGCCTACCTCAATCAGGGAAGCACAAGAAGTTATGCAGCCATGAAGGAAGTAACAAAGGTTCTGATTTGTGCAGAACGTCATCTTCCGGCCATCTCGGCAATATTCCTACCGGGAGTACTTAATTGGGCAGCAGACTTCCTAAGTCACCAGGACATACACGCCGGCGAGTGGTCTCTCCATCTAGGAGTGGTCCAACTCAAGAGACCCATCAGCAGCCTTCGTGGATGCACTGGCAGTAAGATGGGACTACAAGCTGGCTTATCTCTTTCCTCTGATTTCTCTACTTCCAAGAGTTCTTTCTGAAAATTCAAGCAGGAAGGCAGAATGGTAATACTGGTGGCTCCGGCTTGGCCCAGACGTCATTGGTTCACTGACATACAGAATCAATCCAAAGACAGTCCGTATCCTCTTCCTCTATGGCTGGATCTGCTAACGAAGGGTCCCTGCCGACATCCGGACTTACCTTGTCTGGCTTTGACGGCATGGCTCTTGAATCTTCCATCCTGAGAGTAAAAGGTTTTTCCATTTCTGTAATTCAAACGATGATTAGGGCACGTAAACCTGCCTCTGGCCTCATCTCTAACAGAGGTTGGTATTCTTTTCTATTCTTCAATGGTGTTCCCGTAGGAATTATGATCTTAAGATATTCAGGATTTCCAGGGTACTGGCTTTTCTTCAGGCAGAATTAGACAAAGGTCTACGTCTGGCCACTTTGAGAGTGCAGGTTTCTGCACTGTCAGTCTGGTTCCAGAAGAAAATTGCTTCATTTCCAAATATTAGAATTTTTTCCAAGGAGTTTTGCGTGTTCAGCCTCCTTTTGTTCCACCTGTAGCACCGTGGGATTTGTCTTTGGTTCTTAAGGGACTACAAACTTCCCCATTTGAACCTTTCGACTTGAAGTGTCCCGTTTTAAGGTGAATGAAGAAATTGTTGTTCCAGTTTTTCAGGTTCCAGATCTTTATGTAGGTGAAGCCTCCCTGGATGTAGTTTGTGCTCTCCGTATCTATGCGGCACGTACAAACTCTGTCAGAAAACCAGATGCACTTTTTTGTATTATATGGTTTTCACAAACGAGGATGGTCGGCTAATAAGCAGACTCTGGTGAGATGGCTACTCATGACTTTCTCTCAGGTGTACACACAGCCTGATCTCCCTGTCCCAAGCACGGTGACAGCACATTCTACTTGGTCTGTAGGGCCATCGCGGGCATTTAGCCATGGTGCCTCTGCTGAGAAATTGTGCAGGGCGGCCCACGTGGTCTTCAGACCACACCTTTCTTAGGTTTTATGCCTTTGATACTTTTGCCTCTCAGGATGCTTCTTTTGGGTTACGAGTTCTTTTTTCTGCTCAGGAGCGTCCCCCATCCTAGGGTAACTGCTTTAGGACATCCCCATGGTATCCCTGGGGATCCCTATGGACTCCAAAGAAGAAAATTAGAGTTATGGTAAACTTACCTAGATAACTCCTTTTCTTTGAGGTCCATAGGGTCTGCGGGGCACCCACCCTGACGCACCTGGCTTCATTAGGTTATATTATTTCGGTCATAGATTCCCTCATTTTATGAAAGAGTGTTTCTGGTGTACTATTATTCTTCCTTCTCCTGCCTTGAGGCTTGTTAACTAAACTGAAGTCCTATTGATAGGGGCGGGGTATATATGGGGAAGGACCTGGAGCATTCTGGGAGCAGAAGCTTTAACTGTTTTGTGCCTGCCTTCCAACCATAATATCCGTCATGATATCCCAGTGGACCCCAAAGAAAAGGGAGTTATCTAGGTAAGTCTACCATAACTAATTTTTGCAGATGATTGGGAAAAAACCATCGCGAATGTATGGGGTACACCCATTCACCAATTCCGACCAAAAAGTGATCAAAATTGGTAAATCAGGTTGTCCAACATTTTGGATTTCACCAACCAATCTGGGCTGTAGATTGCTAGTGTAAGGTAACGATCGGCCAATTTGCAGACAATTACTAATAAAATGATGAGCCTTTCAAGATTGACAGATGTCTTTCCTGAAAATTATCTGCAACTCACTGAAAAATATCTAATGTATGGACGCAGGTTACTGGATTAAAAAAAAAATCACACAATCTGTGAATCGTTCTTTTGTGAATGCTGATGTATGTGCCCCTAGTGTTGACAACCACTGGACTATACCTATTATAGCTAGAAAAGTATCCAGTACATTTTTTAAAACTTATTTAGGGATGGCTTGCAACCATTGATGGTTTCGCAATTATCGATGGTCTATGGCCAATGGCAAGTGTTTTTTCCATCGATGACGACCCAATGTTTAGTTCTACGCATGTGCAATAATAAAACATTGATGGCTCAACCACCAATGGTTTTCTGCTGATGGTTACAAACCATAGATGGAAGGAGCCACCAATGGCCATAACTATGGTAAATACATTTATTAACACCATATCCTGTTTTAAGGAATTTTATAGCTTAACCATCCTTACAGTGAAAACCTCATTCCTATGATAAAGGAAATAATTATTCTGCCATTTGCAATAGTCATTTTTTTTAGCTCTATGTTCCATGGTTTAAAAAGTTAATAGAGAAGATAAACTGCAATATCTAATAACTCTTCTATAATACTAAATCATTCTAAATATTTGTATCTACTGCCATATTGACATATGAAAAAAACATGTTAAAAGGCCCCACTGAGTCATCAGCACCAGGGATTTTTTTAACCTACCCACGAAGATACCAGGCAAGGCAGACATCTTGGGCACTCTACATAGGTTACACTGGGGTAATAGACAATGTAATGGGGGAGAATACTTATGCAAGAAAAGCGATTAAATATATATATAAGATATAAATATCTTTCATCATCAGGTCCATGCAATTGTTCATCATACCAACAAGAAAAACCAGGTGAGGTAGCCCTCTTGGCGCACACTATATAGGTTACAAACGGCGAGTAGAGATGTTTGAAGCAAAATAGTGAAATATGGAATATGAGAGTGCGATATGATACTAATGTATCATAAGTCATTGGGCCCGATTCAATTTAACACAAATTGAATAGCGCCGGGAAGGAGCTCCCGGAGCTATTCAATTCAGCGCGCTCTCAGCCCAGACTAAGAATTTCTTCTTGCGTCCCTGTCCTGGGGTGCGAGCAGAAATCCAACAAAACTACAGGTGTGATGCTGTTTTCTGCCCTTAGCGCTGAGGAAACAGCATCGTGTCGGGCAGTTTAGTCAGAGAATGCCGGTTCTCGCCACTAAACATCATGTTTAAGGCGTGAGGGACGCGAGAACCGCCATTCTCTGAAAAAAAAGCGCGCTGGAGCTCCTTTCCGGACGCTATTGAATTCACGTTGAATTGAATCAAGCCCATTCAATCCATGGACCGTTCATTCTACTAAAGTACAAAGCGAGGCAGCCATCTTGTGTATGGGATGTGCAATTCGCAGAAGCATGACATGCAGGGGGGGGAATAGCAGTACAAAACAACCAGAAAGCATAGTCTGCCAGAAATGTGTGAAGGCCAAGATAGTGTGGAGGTCTGTACAGAGAATGGAGCTTCATGATGCAAAAATCTTCGGTGAAGTAGAGTTCCAGAGGTAGCATGAGCAGCCGATAAACTCTATGGTGATGTTGATCGGCAGGGTGAGAACTAGTCCAGAGCCACAGCGTCAATTTGCTGGGTCTGCTGCACATTCTGGTTGTGTGAAGTGTCTGCATGTCAGACGGCTCAGCGATTGATGAAGGACTGCGAAGCATGGGGCGAATAGGTGCAGTGTGAGGCCTGCTCATTGCCTTCTGACTGAGTAGTAGGCTCAATGGCTGGCCTGACGTAGTATAATGGACTTGTAATCTGCTGCCTACTTTATTAGGTAATTGTGGAAATCTTGCATGGCTGAATTCTACTGGTCCAGATGAACTTTGGGGTCCAGGAATTACGCTCTTCAACTCCGGTGGCCATGAAAGCAGGCTGGGAGGTATTGGTGACCCAGTCCAGTGGCCTCCAAGTCCAATTTCGGAATTACAGATAATTGGGAGACCTGATGGATTAACCAAACTAAAATACAAAAGTAAACCTTTGTATTTTAATTTACATTACAGAAAGCCGCCCAAAGCGAAGGAATCTTTACATACAGCGGGTAAAATAAGTATTGAACACATCAACATTTTTCTCAGTAAATATATTTGTAATGGGGCTATTGTAATGAAATTTGCACCAAATGTCAGCAACCCATGCAATCCACACATGCAAAGAAATCAAACCATGCATGTCCATAAATTAAGCTAAGTTATTTGTAATAATGTGAAATGACAAAGGTAAAAAGTATTGAACATGCTTACTGAAATGTATGTAATACTTCATACAAAAGCCTTTGTTGATAAGAACAGCTTCAAGACGCATCCTGTATGGAGAAACTAGTTGCATGCATTGCTCAGATGTGATTTTGGCCCATTCTTCCACACAAAACAGTCTTCAAATCTTGAAGGTTCCGCGGGCATCTTCTATGAACTCTGACCTTTAGTTCTTTCCATAGATTTTCAATTGGATTCAAGTCAGGTGATTGGCTGGGCCATTCTAGCAGCTTTATTTTCTCTCTCTGAAACCATTTGAGAGTGTCCTTGGCTGTGTGTTTGGGATCATTGTCTTGCTGAAATGTCCACCCTCGTTTTATCTTCAGCATCCTGGTAGATGGCAGCAGATTTTTTATCAAGAATGACTCGTACATTTTTCTATTCATCCTTCCTTCAAATGTATGCCAGTACCGTATGCTGAAAAGCACCATGATGTTCCCACCTCCAAACTTCTCTGTTGATATGGTGTTATTGGGGTGATGTGCAGTGCCATTTCACTTCCAAACATGGTGTGTATTATGGCTTCCAAAGAGTTCAATTTTGGGCTCATCTGACCAGACTATATTCTCCCAGTATTTACAGGCTTGTCCAAATGTTGTGCAGCAAACTTTAAAAGAGCTTCAACATGCTTTTTCTTCAGCATTGGAGGCTTGCATGGTGAGCGTGCATACATGCCATGGCGGTTCAGTGCATTACTTCTTGTTTTCTTTGAAACAATTGTACCTGCTAATTCCAGGTCTTTCTGAAGCTCTCCACAAGTGGTCCTTGGCTCTTAGACAACTCTTCTGATAATTCTTTTCAATCCTCTGTCAGAAATCTTGTGAGGAGCACCTGGTCGTGGCCGGTTTGTGGTGAAATTATGTTCTTTCAACTTCCGTATTATGACCCCAACAGTGGTGTTCACTGGAACATTCAGAAGTTGCCTTCAGTATGTTTTGCAACAATAAGGTTGCTAAGGTCTTGGGAGAGCTCTTTGCTTTTACCCATCATAAGATGTTTCTTGTGTGACACCTTGGTAATGAGACACCTTTTATAGGCCATCAGTTGGGATTGAACCATTTTATATTAAATTTGCACTGACAAGGAGCAGGATTGCTTTCTAATTACTGATAAGGCCCCCATACATCAGAGATTGATTGCAGCAATCGTGCAATTTGCAATCGATTGTGTATAAATATCTTTCCCTTTTTCAATTGACTGCAGATTGCAGAATTGCCACAATCGATTGAAAAAGGGAAAGATTTTTATACACAATCGATTGCAAATTGCACGATTGCTGCAATCAATCTCTGATGTATGGGGGCCTATAGATTTCAGTTGGTGTCTTGGCTTTCCATGCATTTTTGCACCTCCCTTTCTTCATGTGTTCAATACTTTTTCCCCCTGTCATTTCACATTATTACACAACTTAATTTATGGACATCTATGGTTTGATTTCTTTGGAATGTGTGAATTGCATGGGTTGTTGCTTTCATTTGGTGAAAAATTTCATTATAATAGCCCCATTACAAATATATTTACTGAGAAAAATGTTGGTGTTCAATACTTATTTTACCCGCTGTACTGTGAACAGAATATGACAAACACTGGAAAGGATGTCAAGGAGAGATATACATGGCCAAGGTTTTTAGCTTTTTTTCTGGTAGTCAAAAGCTGATTAGCAGCTTTGATTGTCAGACTACCTGTGGGAGGCTGATAAAGGGTGTGTCAGTGTCTGTAGTTAGGCTCTCACTGCCTGGGAAACTAGTCAGAGCCCTGTTGAGAGACATTGTGATTACTGAATGATAGTGCTGTGCTAAAGACTGTTTTGCGAGAGGGACGTTAGGTCCCACCACTCAGAGAGAATCATTCTGTTTATTTAAAGCAAGACAGGCTAAAGGTGCCCACACACATAGCGATATTTTACCCGATCTGGCGATTCCAACACATTGGAACGACAGATTGTGTAAAATATGGCCAAATCGTGCCCGCAGGCCGCACATCTCATCTTCAGAGCTGCCGTGCTGTAGGGCAGATCTGACAATCTCAAGTCAGGATGCACTGGAGTAGTTAGGAGGCACGATAGAGCGTGTGTCCAATTGGCAGCATTTTCAGACCAAAACGTGTGCAGGACTGCCAGGGAGCTCCCGGGGAGAGTTCAGGGGGATATCGTACAGATCGTCTGATTGAGATCACATCGGTATGTGTGTGGGCACCTTAAAATTAACTTATGTTTTGTTTATTTTTTGCTGCTAATAAAACTAGCTGCGTATACTGGTGTAAATCCCCTGGTTCGTTGTACTACATGACAAGTGCAACCATTTACCAAAGGAGACAGCACCCTTACACTGATCTTGCCACACAAGTGATAAGCGTGGGTGGCATTATAATATCTCTTGTGGGATGGGTAGTGTTTTTCAGATAAGCAATTTACTAATCACATATAAGTCACTAGTAGAAATTCTATTCTAAGCCGATGGCAGTGAAGTGCCACCTGGAACATTCGACTGAAGGCATGACAGTGGTGCACAGGGAAATGATCAGTGTAGTGTACTAAACATCACATCAGTACATTGTGGAGAATTGAAACTCCATCACTGAGTGGCATAAAGCACATAAACCCAACAGTGAGCTGCATCTCAGGTAAAAATATCTAAATACAAATGTGTTTGATTAACATTTGATATGCATTTTATTAGCATTTGCATGTTTCAGATATGGAAACATTCAGTAACATTACGTAAAAAGTTACTGCTACCTAATTAGAAACACAAATGGGTATGACAAGAAAAAAGGTTTCTATTGTCAGATCAGTTTACATGAATGTAAAAAATAAAGAAAATGACAAAGCTATCCATTATTTTCACTTGTCTGCAGCCTAACTTGACATAACTATCCTCTTTTTTTTGTTTTTGTTCTCGCTTTCTTAAGTTATGGGCCCACTGGAATCCACAGGGAAGTAACATTCTCCTCTCCAGAAACAAAAACTCAGTTTACTGTAAAGAATAAAGCCGCGTATCCATTAGGTGATATTAATGAACGATTACGACATCGTAGTCGGTCAATCGCTCATTAATCATGCACTATAATGTCGGAAACGACCAGCGATGCACGCTCCTGCACCTGGTCGTTTTCAACATCAATCATCGCCTGAACATGATATTAAAGAGTGAACCTGAACAATTTAAATCAGAAAACTGAAGCCGTATTTTAGCTTTGTAGTGTGGCAGATCTGGATACACAGAAAAAACAAGAAAATAAGATATGGTAAGACCTTACTTCTGTTATCTCTATTTCAATGAAGTCCACAGGGTCCACAGGAGACCTTGGGGGGGGGGTATAGGCGATGGCTCTGCCGTCGGGCACCACAGAGTTAAACTCTTTGCCTCCCAGGATGCATCATGGGCCCCCTCCTATACCCCGCCCCCAAGCCAAGGCACCTTCAGTTAAGTAACAAGCCCATGGCCGGAGGAGAAACAGACAGAGCGACAGTCTGGAACACACAAGGATCATATACTCACACAGAATGAGACGGAAAACCAGTGACCAGAACACATCCCAGCTGAAACACAGAGGCGTCAGGGTGGAAGTCCTGTGGACCCTATGGACTTCGTTGAAAAAGAGATAACAAAAGGTAAGGTCTTACCATCTCTCTTATTTTCAACTGCAGGGTCCATAGGGCTCCACAGGAGACATTGGGGATGTCCCAAAGGGACTCTTCAAGGGTGGGGACGCTCATGTGCAGAAAGGAGAATCCGCCGCACGAAGGAAGCATCCTAAGAGGCGAAGGTGTCAAATGCGTAACACCGCAAAAAGGTATGGACAGAGGACCACGTGGCCGCCTTACAAAGCTGAACTGCCAAGGCGCCACGGCGAGCTGCCCATGAAGGACCCACAGACCGAGTTGAATGAGCAGTAACAGAGGGCAGTGCTGGAATGCCCTCATAAGCATAAGCCTCAGAAACAGCCAAACGGATCCACCGAGCCAAAGTTTGCTTATTGGCCGGCCAACTCCTCTTGTGGAACCCATACAGGACGAACAAAGAGTCCGACTTCAGAAGAGAGCTAGTACGGTCCACATAAATCCTGAGCGCCCGTACCACATCCAAAGAAGCCTCACCAGCTGAGAGGTCGGGGGAATTAAAGGCCGGAACGACAATTTCCTCATTAATGTGGAAACTAGATAGCACCTTGGGAAGGAACCCAGGGTCGGGTCAAAAGCACCGCCCTGTCCTGATGAAAGATCAGAAACGGAGGGCGACATGAGAGAGCCCCCAAATCTGACACCCTCCTGGCCGAAGCAATAGCCAGAAGGAAGACAGTCTTAACTGATAGCCAGTTGATATCCACTGAGCCCAGTGGTTCAAATGGAGGTCCTTGAAGAGCCCTCAGGACCACAGCCAGGTCCCAAGGAGCCACAGAAGGAACGAAGGGAGGTTGAATACGAAGAACACCTTGCATAAAGGTATGGATATCAGGAAGAGGAGCATTCCTATGCTGAAACCAAACAGAAAGGGCAGAAACATGCACCTTCAGAGAAACCAGGTGGAGACCAAGGTCCAAACCCGCCTGCAGGAAAGCCAACACTCTAGATACCCAAAAAACCTGGGGATCGTAACCTCTAGGCCGACACCAAGCAAAGTAGGTATGCCATATCCTATGGTAAATCCTGGCTGAAGCCGGCTTCCGTGCTCTGAGCATAGTAAGGACCACAAAGCTAGAAAAACCTTTCGACCTTAGGAGGGATGTCTCAAGAGCCACGCGGTCAAAGACAGACGACCCAGGTCTGGGAAAAGGCAAGGACCTTGAGACAACAGGTCCAGATGTTAAGGCAACAGCCACGGAGTGTCGATGGAGAGACACTGAAGATCCGAGTACCATTGACGTCTGGGCCATGCCGGAGCCACAAGCAGGATCGTGCTGCCTTCTTCTTTGAACTTCCGAAGAACTCGAGGCAGCAAGGAGAACGGAGGAAAGAGGTAAGAAAACTGGAAGGTCCACTTGACCGACAGAGCGCCTACCAGAAGAGCCTCGGAGTCTCTTGACCCGAACCTCGGTAGCTTGCAGTTGTGACGAGATGCCATGAGGTCTATCTCTGGAAGACCCCACCTGTCCACCAGGAGTTGAAATACCAGCCGCGATACCGATGGATCTGTAGGGGGAGTCTCGCAAGATTTTCTGCTATCTGCCGGAAAAGGATAATAATCGCCTGGACATCTGAAATTTTTTATCCGGATGTTCCCAAGCTGACATCAAAAGAGAATCCAGCTCTTCTGAGACCAGAAAAGCATGTCTTTGTTTCTTTAGAAAGAAAGACTGTCAAGCAGGACCTGTGTCCTCCTCCTGTATCTGCAATACCTGGTGGATTGCAGAAATTAAAGCCTCTATTCCCTCGGATACCTGCTCAGACTCCTCCTGGAGTTCTTTCTGTAGGCGAATCTGGAGCATATTCGCCTTCATCTAAAACTGGCATATACTCCTCCTCCGATTGGAGGACTGAGGGCAACAGTCTTTTTTTTGGAGACCTGAGGAGAGGATCCCGTAATGGTACGGGAAAGAGTCATGGCTTTTGAAATCCCCTCCATGGATCTTGCTAAAGACTTCGCACATGCTTGTTCTTCTAGAGCCGCTGATCTGGAAGCCTCTCTTTCTTTTCGAGAAGCCTCCAGTTCAGCAGAGAAAGAGGACATAACACATGTAACCTGTACAGTCCAAGGCGGTAATTCTGACATCTCTGCAGATTGTTGCTCAGATTTGCAATTGTCACACAATCGGGAGGTAGATGACTGCCCCTGTGTAAACTTATCTGCACACTTTTTGCAGGTAAATAACTTTTGAGACGCCTTAGATCTGCCAGTCATGCTACATACAGACCCCAGACAAACAGAAAAGTGTAGTGAAATAGGTCAAAAAGGAGGAAACAGAGAGAGTCAGGAGAGAGCCACACTTGCCCTAATAGCGCTTCTAGCAGTGCCAGAAAACACTAGGCATAGAAGGAAATAACCACTGATAATTAAGTAGTTACTAATCTGCCTTAAATGCTCTCTTGAGCAGACTAAATCCCCACTGTATCACTTACAGTCCAGGTAGGCTACCAGTTTCGTGCAGCAGCGTGTAGAGAAGCAGCAGACGCTGTCCCTCCGGGTAATGGCCGCCAGCACACTTTCAGAGAAGCGCTGGGGCCGCTGGGAGGAAGGAGCAAGACTCCGGAGCTAAGCTCCGCATCCCCGCTATGGCGCTTCATTCAAACTATGAGCACGCTATACACTGAGCTGCCCCACTGCGTAAAATAGCCCATTGAAATGTTAACCTGGCTACCCCACTAGTCGGGGAGCCAGGTAGTACACACAGAGCAGCTCGCTGCCGGCGGCAGTATTGACTGAAGGGGTACGCTATGCGTGTTGCAAGCAGCGGCATGTGGAGACGGAGGTCTCTGTAGTCGGGGACTCCAGGTGAAGTGTGTGCACTTGCGAGCGGGTCCCCACCGACAGCTCCATCGAAGCAGACAGGCAATGCAGCTACTGCCTGTCTATCCTCTTGAATCTTCTGTACTTCAGCGCTTCTAACTAATTACAAAACCCTGAGGAGTGTGAAACACAACCAGCTGTCCTCGTGCACAAACTAAGACTGGGCTTGTAGGGGGTATAGAGGAGGAGGAGCTAGTCACACTTCAAAAAAAATTGAAGTGCCAGCTCTCACTTAGCACCATCTATACCCCACTGTCTTGAAGCCTCCATTGTCCCCTAGTGGATGAAGGAGAAACAGCGGGTCTTTAGAATATTTCAAAAGGGTTCTCAAGAGGGGGAGAGGGAGAGAGTTCCAAAGGTCGTTAGCAGCACAGGCAAAATCTTGGATGCGGGAGTGGGAGGAAGTAATCAGTTGGCATGACAGGTGCCGTGCATTTTTTGAAGAGGGCAGACATGAGAGTGAAGGGAGATGAGGTCAAAGATGTAAATGGGAGAGGAATGGGCGAGGGCTTTGAAAGCAAGCATGAGAACCCTGAATTGGGTTTTGAAGGGGAAGGAGAGCCAGTGGAGGGCTTGTAGGAGAGGGGAGGCAGATGTAGAGCGATTGGAGAGGAAGATGAGCTGAGCGGCAGTATTGAGGACAGACTGGAGAGGAGAGAGATGGGAGATGGAGAGGCCAGAGAGGAGGATGTTACAGTAGTCCAATCTGGAGATGACCAGTAAGTGTATGAGGGTTTTAGTAGCATCCTGGGTGAGAAAGGGTCTGGATCTTGGAAATATTTTTGAGATGGAAACGACAGGACTGTGAGAGGTTCTGGATATGTGGCTTGAAGGAAAGGGAGGAGTCCAGGATGACTCCAAGACAGCGTACTTTGGGGCTAGAGGAGATGGTTGTGCCATCAATTGATAAAGAAATAGTGGAAAGTGAGGTTGTGGGGGAGGGTGGGAAGATGATCAGCTCAATCTTAGACATATTAAGGTCAGGGGAAGAAAAGTAGATCTGAGTAACATCAGCATAGAGATGATAATGGAGGTAAAAAGACATGATTAGTTCACCTAGACAGGACGTATAGAGGGAGAATAAGAGAGGTTCAAGAAAAGAACCTTTAAGAGGATGTGGGGGGGTGGAGGGAGAGGAGACCAAAGGAATGGTCAGAGAGGTAAGAGGACAGCCAGGAGAGGGCAGTGTCACATAGACCAAGGGAGTGAGAGATTTTGCAGCAGGAGAGGGTGGCCCACAGTTTTGAAAGCAGAGCGGTAAAGGGGAATGAGCAGAGAGTAGTGGTCCTTGGATTTGGCAGCAAGGAGGTCATTGACTACTTGTCACGAGGGCAGTTTCAGTGGAGTAGAGATGTATCACTATACTGTCAGTTAGAACCCAGACCCTTCTCTTAGATCACTGCCCGCGGCTGACGGTCTGGATCCTTATGTTATCTTTTGTTTGGTCAACTAGATACAGACTTCGTTATTTATACTCTGACTTCCTTCCTTCTAATGATAAACACTTCTGGGCTAAACTGTGATTAGACAGGCGACAGGACATCCCTTCTCTCTAAAAACCCAGGTACAGTCCTTAGTTTCACACAGCACACTATGAAGGCCCTTGGTTCCACAAGGCTCCAAGAAATAAATGTTCAGTTTAATAGGGCCTATATATCTCAATCTCAAAGAAAATATATGGTTGTAGGGGAAACTGGTCTTTGCCCTAAACGTAAAGCTAAGGGAAGTATCTTTTATACATAATGTCTGGCTATGCCCCCAAGAAGTCAAGTTTTGGCATAAATTTATTGATATTCTACATGTACATTTGTCTCTCAATACTAGTGCTCTGCTTTTCACACATTTTGGACTTCTGAAACACTGTTCTCGAACCAGTCTACTTGGTCGTAATTGACAAATATCATTATGGTAGCCAAAATAGTTATTTTGACCCAATGTACTTCCCCATTTACTCCCAGTATTAGTTCAGTCAAAATGGAATCTTTAGATGTGCTGTACTTTGATAGGAGGACTGCCCTCTCTAATATGGAACAAGGCTTGGAGCGCTTTATAAGACATGGGAACTTTATATCAACTCCCTGTCATTGAGCAGGAAAAAATATTTAGGGGGCGATTCAATTGTTGCTCAGTTAGGGAGCCAGTGCCTCCCAAATGCATGGGGTTTAGCCGCGTACAGCAGCTAACCCCATCTTAAATATTGCTTAGAGCACTCAAACTCTCATTTGGGCGCCCAAACAAACGACTTATCGCACATATCTGCTTGCCACATTGGGAGGCTGCAAACAGAAATGTGTGCAGCAGCGGCTATTCACATAGAAATGGAGCAAGAATTTAATTGCTCCATCAGCGCCCAAAAGACATAGCCATGCCTAAAACAATTGAATCGCCCCCTTAAAGACTTTAAACCCACAACATGGTATTTGCTCTAGCCATTCCATTTGGATGAACTTTTTCTATTGCCCAGATGTTATAGCGGTTATTTAAAAGGGCAGAGTACCACCCCCTACTCCTTTTTTACCCTTAACTGGTATTATTCAAAATAGAACCGTATATCACAAAGTGGGCCGCAATTAGTTGTTTTTAGTCCACCTTTAACCCTTAATATTAACGGTTTCTTTTCTGAGATACATTTCGTCTATATGAGAACTACTGTGACTTAAAACATATTATGAGCTTTTGTCCTCTATATTGTGCATACTGTATATCACTGTGTTACTCAATAAAAAGATTTAGGGAAAAAAATCAAAGAGAAACAAGCATAAAGAATTGGGTTGTCTATATTCAGTTCTGGTGTGAACAGTTAACATGCTTGCGTAAAAAAAAAAAATAATGTGGTGTGAGCATGAGGGCATACCTAATACAGATCATGGTCTGCTGTACATAAAATTAGCAGCCTACTAATTTAAGATATTAACTAATCATTTACTGCTAGGAGAAACATTTTGTACTGGTACTCAGCAGATATTTGCAGTTATTGCAATTTGATCCCTTTAATACTGCTCCAATCTGGTTCATCAATATAGATCACAACAAGCTGCATACACAATTAGTGGTCATTACGCTTATTATTCAATAAAATTGGACAAAGTCTATTCATATAAGTTTTCCATATTATAAAACAGCAGAAACTTGTCAATATCATATTAATGTAATTGGAGTAGAGGCTTATTTAGTGTACAATCAGCTATTTTAAGGAAAGTTATGGGCATGAATTTTCAGTTTATATATCTTTCAATACTAAAGCTGCATACACACACACCGATTCTTTTAATGATTATCGTTAAACGATATCGTTTAACGATAATCGTTTGCAAAAATCGTTCACTTTCTGAGTCAAACGATGAACGATTATCGTTCATGCGCGTTCACGTTTGTAGTTTGTCGTTTGTAGTTCAGTCAGACTTGTCAACGATTTTCATTAAGGGAATATGCAAAAATCGTTTGTAGTTCATAAAAATCGTTCATGACATTTAGTAAATGAACAACTTTAGTAAACGATTTTAGTTAATTTTTTCAAGGGAAAAAATAGTTTACTAAAATCGTTCATTAAAAAAATCGTGTGTGTATGCAGCTAAAGCCTTTATTTCAGAAATTGTCAATTTAAAACATAATTCTTTATATAAGTCTGTGATTTGTAAATTACACCATTTTACTAAGAATGTAAACTGTGGTCACCGGCAGAAAGCATGTTACAAAACTTTTAAATCATAAGGAAACCAAGGAAATGTACCTTAATACTATCCAAGTTATTTAAAGCATGACTTGATTATGTAATACAAGGGAGGATGTATAATCCTTAAATGAAATGGAACCTCTCATGTGAAATGTAACTATTTACTGCAGAGATCTGTGACATATATCTTGGAAACCATACTATTTAAGGAATATCACGTGATCCTGGATTTCCCAGCCAACACAACTACCATAGCGATCTGTTATATCTGCACGTATATTGCTTTGGAAACACAACCCCTGGAGTCTCAGCAAATATAAACTATAACTATTTATCTTGGGGCTTAAACAACATTATGCTTGTTTTATTTACTACACTGAGGATCTTACAGTAATAAATCAAATCAGTTATCTACTTCTATAGTGGACAGTAGGGAGGCCAATCCCAAAATCGGGATTGACGGGATACTGGGATTTTGGCCTGAAATTGCTGGGATTTGAATCCTGGGACTCGAGCTTCCAATCCTGGGATTTCGGCACTAGTGATTGTATGCACTTTTTAGTTTTCTTTTTATGCCAGGCAGTGCTGAACACCTGCAGCACTCGCTCAGACGCTGCCCGGGCCCCCGGATGTGCAGCCCCATGCTGGCCTGCTCCTTCAGCAGCACCCACCAGCCCAACTGACTAACTCTATCCCTGGTATCCCGGAGGGATTGTGCATTTTTCAATCCCGAATCCAGGGATTGAAAAAATGTCCTGGGATTGGCCTCTCCTTAGTGGACAGTATATCTACAATAAAATTTGGACATTTGGTACATGTGATCAACTATGGCTAAATGTAATAACCTACAGGTTGCAAGAAATGCTGATGTTTCTGCAATTTATCAGCAAGATTTAAAGCGGAAGTCTCTTTTAAATGCAAAACCAGGTGAAGTGCATACCTCCCTCCATCCTAAAGTCCAGAAGGCTCATTACACTCACACACACATCTCAATCTCCTTTATTCATACCACAAATACCACAGAAGGAACGTACTAGAAACTAATACATACAGCCCCTTTTCCCTCTCCTGTTCCCATCCACTGTCAAACCATTATTATGGAATCGGTATCATATACCTATAGTTGGGATGCCAACTGTCAATACACTGAGAGCGGCATCCCGATGTCTACAATCCCGACAGGGGAACGGTAAGCACTGCTCCTCTGCCCTATTTACCCCCTAACCCTCCTTTCCTGTACCCTAACCTAATCCTAGCCCCTTAGTGTCTAATCCTAATCTACCCCCAGTGGTGCCTAACCCTAATCCCCCCCCCCCCCTGTAGAGCCTAACCCTAACCTTCCCCCTCCCGTAGCTTAACACTAACCCCACCGCCACGCGGCTAACACCTATCCGGCCCGCTGTACTTACGAGCCGGATGCCGGCTGTCAGGATTACGGCATCTCCAGCCATGTCAGGATTCTGTCGCCAGTCTTCTCATAGTAATTGGGATTCCGGCAGCCGACATCCCAGCCGTAGATATGTTAACCACATACCCATTATTATATATCTATTATAATTGTACAGAGCGTGGTGTACCCACCAACTTCAATCAAAGTAATGACTACATTTGCAAGCATAACAAACTTGAGCTAACGTTCCCGCTAGGCTGTTTTAGCGGGCCGCTGCGCCCTGCCCTCCTTCTGGAGGGCAAAAAGCGCCCTGCCCTCACAGCCTGCGGGTGCAGTCTTCACCCGCGGGTCGCAGTGTGCGGTTACCCGGTCACCGCCGGTAAATAGACGCTGGGTGAGTGCAGGCACCCGGCATCTATTCTCACTTGGGGGCTGCCCGGCGTGTCCGTAAGAGTGACGAAAAGGTGACGTGTCTTATAGAGACGCCCCCTTTTCCATTGACACGCCCCTTTTTTCAGGTGTGCACACAATGCCATGAGAATGGGCTGTTAGTAGATTTCAATTGTAAAATAAATGCAACAAAATATGTAACCATATAATTATTAGTATAACTAGAGAATGTCATGTCAAGAAATAAATCTTAAAATAAAACTACAAAGTAAAAAAGTAGACACATACTAAAAAAAAAAAAAAAAAATTAAGAGATCAAATTGAGGACAAACAGAAAGTTGACCTCCTACATACATTCATTTAGTATACGTGGAAAAAAAAAAAAAAATGGGTCGCACTGACATTATTAGAGCACAGGTTTAAAATTACTTAATGGGGGATGCTATCCCTGGCCGAACCACATTAAATTATTACGGCAGTAGGGCATACCAATACTGTAGGTCATTAAATTAATGGATTTGAGTGTGATAGGAAAGGTTCACGTTCAATTATGAAATAAGCATTTAGTTCAGGTACAGCCCACTGCTACCATGCCTCCTATCTAAATAAAATTAATTAAGCAACTTGGACAGTGCTACTCATCCACTTCACAAATGCTACAATACCTAACCAATCCTTTAACCACCACTAAATAATGTTTAAATTAGGGAAACGTTCAGTACCCTGGCACAGGGGATGCCGATGCTCAAAATACAGGCGCCGGAATCCCAACACCTGTCAAAATCCTTTTGCCGGCATCCCAAAGGTAAGTCGGGGGGTTGGGAGGGAGGGTTAGCTGTTAGGCACTAGGGGAGGAGAGTTAGGTTTAGGGTGCGGGGAGGAGGTATCCAAACCCTGTCGGAATGCCGGTGTAGGGATTTTGACCACGAGGTCCCGAGCGCCGGCATCCCCTACCCATCCCCTTAATTAGGGCGATTCAATTCAACACAATAGTCGTGATGTGCCATTTCTGAACAGCACATCGCGTCCATCCAAATGGCAAGTTGCGCCTTGTAGCCCCATAGTGGTGAGCAGGAAAACTAGCAATATTGTGTGCACCATAACTGGTTGATATGTATATAGCCGAGCACCAAAGCGATGATCGATGGCACACTGGCAATAAGTGAAATGCCCCCCATTGTTCATTATATTTATGGAATTCTTCATAACAGTTAGCAAATAGATAAATAAGACATTAACCACGTGAATATATTCAATGAGATTGTATCTGATACTGATAAAATAAAAAAATACTTTATGGAGGATGCTATAAAAAAAAATCCTTACTGCAAAACGTAACATGTAAATTTAACATCAGACATTTAAAGTTAAATATTCTAGCTATGAATGGTGTATCTATGGGGAATGGAATTAAACCAGTTTCCAAAACACTCTTGACATGATTTTAATATGGAACTCCTGGCTCATATCATGGCATTTATGCACAATGGTCTTAAAACAGTTTTACCATCGATGTATTCATTTTGACAAGTTTTTTTTCTTCTATGCATACTGAGACATATAAGCGCTACCTGCTAATACCAAATCTATCGCTGACCATTTCTGTGTACTTTCTACCCATTCTTACTTTTATGTACTGAAATTTGACAGACTGTAAAGAAGAATTTAATCCAACTTGGGAACACAATATATGCCTTAATATTAATGTGGATGATTGATCTATTTATCACTGAACTCCCCTTATTTTCATAAACAAACTGCCTCAAATTATACAATAATGTCTATTTAATTGTGAAGTATTTTTTCAAACTCCTAATGAATTATTTGGCTGCAGATTTAGGAAAAAAAAAAAAAAAGCAAGCTAAAAACTGATGCTTGAGTATTCAACACCTGTGCTGTACAAGTTACAAGCTTACACAGATGAAAGATAAAGAGCTGTATTCAATATGGGAGCGAAAAGTCTGTGCTGGACTTTTCGCTCCACATCGGAGACTTTCTGGGGATAATATGAGATATGGTATGGTAAGAACTTACCTTTGTTATCTCTATTTCTACGAAGTCCATAGAGTTCCACAGGATACCTTGGGGTGTAGGTGTGACGTCAGTCATCGGGCACCATAGAGTTAAGCTTTCAGCCTCCCAGGATGCACTAGGGTCCCCCTCCTATACCCCGCCCCCGAGCCAAGGCATCTCAGTTTTATACCAAGCCATAGGCCGGAGGAGGAAAAGGAAGAGAGAGAAAAAAAGATCTGGATACACACAAGAATCACATTCTCACCAGAGAGAGACGGAAAAACCGGTGACCAGAGTAAAGCCCATCTGCAGCACAGGTGCGACAGGGCGGGAGTCCTGTGGAACCCTATGGACTTCGTAGAAATAGAGATAACAAAAGGTAAGTTCTTACCATATCTCATATTTTCTACTTCAGGGTCCATAGGGTATCCACAGGATACCTTTGGGATGTCCCAAAGCAGTATCCTTTAAGGGTGGGGACGCTCCTGTGCTGAAAGGAGAATCCGCCGCCCGAAGGAAACATCCTGAGAGGCAAAGGTGTCAAACCTGTAATACCTCACGAAGGTATGGACAGAGGACCACGTAGCAGCCTTGCAGATCTGGACTGCAGAGGCACCACGTCGAGCTGCCCACGAAGGACCAACAGACCTAGTGGAATGAGCCTTCAGAGAAGGAGGAACCGGCAGACCTTCATGAAGATAAGCTTCAGAAATAGCCATACGGATCCAGGCTGCCAAAGTTTGCTTTGAAGCAGGCCAACCCTTTTTACGGAAGCCATAGGGGACAAACAAGGCGTCCGACTTCCTAAACGAAGAAGTGCGGTCAACATAAGTCCTTAAGGCCCGCACAACATCCAAAGTGGCCTCACCCACTGAAAGGCCAGGTGAGTTAAAGGCCGGAACAACTATTTCCTCATTAACATGAAACTGGGAAACAACTTTGGGAAGAAATTCAGGACGAGTGCGTAGCACTGCACTGTTCCCATGAAAAATCAAGAAAGGGGGTCTACAAGAAAGAGCTCCTAAATCAGAAACACGTCTGGCCGAAGCTATGGCCAGAAGGAAAACAGTCTTAGCTGTTAGCCATTTAAGATCCACTGAGCCCAGTGGTTCAAACGGCTGTCCCTGGAGAGCCCTCAGGACCACAGCCAAATCCCAAGGCGCCACAGGTGGAACAAAGGGTGGCTGAATGCGGAGAACACCTTGCATAAAGGTGCGCACATCCGGGATTGTAGCAATCCTACGGTGAAACCAGACAGACAGGGCCGAAACCTGTACCTTCAAAGAAGCAAGATGAACTACCGCATAACCTCTCGGTCGACACCACTGGAAGAACGTATGCCACACGCGATGGTATATCCTCGCGGAAGACGGTTTCTGAGCTCGTAACATGGTACGCACCACAGAGCTGGAAAACCCCCTGGACCTTAACATGGCTGTCTCAACAGCCACGCCGTCAAAGACAGCAGAGTCAGGTCCGGGTGAAGACAAGGACCCTGTGACAGAAGGTCCAGTCGTAGCGGCAACCGCAGAGGACTGTCCACGGACAGACCCTGAAGGTCTGAGAACCAGTGCCGTCTGGGCCACGCGGGAGCTATCAACAGGAGCGTCCTTCCTTCCTGTTTGAATTTCCGGATTACCCGTGGAAGAAGGGAAACCAGAGGAAACAGGTAAGCGAACCGGAACGTCCACCAGACGGACAGAGCATCCACCAGAGACGCCTTTTCATCTCTTGTGCGAGACCCGTACACTGGCAACTTGTTGTTGTGCCGGGAAGCCATGAGGTCGATCTCTGGAAGACCCCACTTGTCCACGAGCAGTTGAAAAACGTCCGGGTGCAGGGACCATTCCCCCGGATGAACGTCCTGGTGACTGAGAAAGTCCGCCTCCCAATTTAGCACTCCCGGGATGAAGACGGAAGACTGCGCTCCGCCCATACCAGGATCCGAGACACCTCTACGAGAGCCGCCCGACTTCAGGTTCCTCCTTGCCGGTTTATGTAGGCCATGGTGGTAGGTCCGACTGGACCTGCACTGGGCGACCCTGGAGAACCCGATGTGCCTGCTGGAGAGCATTGAAGACTGCTCGGAGTTCCAAGATATTTATTGGAAGCTCTGCTTCTGTCGGAGTCCACCTGCCCTGGAACAAGTGTGGACCTGAAACTGCTCCCCAGCCAGGAAGACTGGCGTCCGTTGTCAACAGGACCCAATTCGGTACCCAGAACGGATGACCCTTGTTGAGATGGGTCTTCTGCAACCACCAGGCAAGGGACAGACGAACCTCCGGGGTGAGCACTATCGTCTGGGATTTTAAAGACTGAGGCAGTCCGTTCCATTTGGACAGGATTAGGTGCTGCAGAGGTCTGGAGTGAAACTGGGCATATTCCACCATGTCGAACACCGACACCATGGAGCCCAGTAACCTCATTGCAGAGAGTGTAGAGACACCCGGCGGCTGTGCAGACAACTGCGCACCCTCGACTGTAAGGCAGAGATCTTTTCCCCAGTAACAAAGATCCTTTGCTGTCCCGAGTCCAATAAGGCTCCGAGGTGCAGAATCCGCTGAGACGGGATTAGAGTGGACTTCTGCCAGTTTATCAACCAGCCATGCCTGTGCAGTAAGGTAATGGTCAGGTCCAGGTGACGCAGAAGGAGCTCCGGCGATACTGCCACGAAGAGAAAGTCGTCCAAGTACGGCAATATGCGGACTCCCTGCAGCCGCAGAGAAGCCGCCATAACCGCTATCACCTTGGTGAACACACGCGGTGCTGTCGCCAGGACAAAAGGTAACGCCCGAAACTGAAAGTGGTCGCTGCGGATTGCAAACCTGAGGAACTGTTGATGGCGCAAAAGAATAGGGACATGCAGGTAAGCGTCCTGTATGTCCAATGACACCATGTAGTCCCCAGGTTCCAGCGCCAGAATGATGGACCGTAGGGTCTCCATCCGAAACTTCTGTACCCGCAAAGACTTGTTGAGAATCGGACGATACGACCCATTGGGTTTCTGCACCAAAAAGAGATTGGAATAGAAACCCTGGTTCCTCTGGGAGAATGGAACAGGCACTATAACTCCACCCTGGAGCATAGTGTGCAAGACCTTCCGCAGCTCCGTGGCCTTGTTCCGGTCTGATGGTAGACCCATGGTGAAAAATCGAGCCGGGGGTCTGTGCCGGAAGGAGAGGGCATACCCGTGGGAGACCACCTCCAGAACCCAAGTGTCTGTCGTGGTGACCGACCAACACCGGGCGAACTGCAGCAGGCGGCCTCCCACCTTGGGATCCCCCAAACTGAGGCCCGGACCGTCAGGCCGCAGGCTTGTCATCTGGCTTAGGGGCCGGACGTCTGGCACTCCAGGCCTGCTTCCGGGGCTTGGCCAATTTCTTGGGGCCAGCCTGTCGGGGAAAAGACTGTGGTTTGGGCCTGCCCTGGGCCCTATAAGACCGAAAGGACGATGGCCCTGAACCTGAAGGGACAGCAGCCGACGGGAGACATGCCGATTTAGCTGCCGCCAGTGTGGCTACAATCTTGTCCAGATCTGGACCGAAGAGAACTTCTCCGTTAAAGGGCCATGCCTCCAAACCCTTTTTGGAATCAGCGTCCGCCTTCCAGGATCGCAACCACAAGGTGCAGCCACCGCTGCCGAAGAAATCCGAGACACCAGGGTACTATTGTCTAAGGCCGCCTCGTTGATATAAGTGGCCGAATCACGGAGTTTACCAATCAACTCCGCCTGCTCACCCGGAATCGAAGGACGCCTCCAACGTATCCGCCCAGCGCTCCATAGCTCTGGCAATGAAGCAAATGGCCATAGCCGGCCGTGCTGCCCCCCCCCCCCCGCAAGTGAATAAGCGGACTTCAGGCAGATCTCCACCTTGCGGTCCGTAGCATCCTTAAGGGAGGACATAGATGGCATCGGCAATTTGGCACTACGGACAAGACGGGTCACGTGAAAATCCACCTGTGGAGGGGATTCCCACTTTGCAAAATAATTATCCGCGAACGGATAAGCCACCGCCAGGCGTCTCTGCGGCTGGTATCTTTTGCCAGGCTGTTTCCACGCCTCCTCTAAATGGTCCACCAACTGACCCGAAAGAGGAAAGACTGTGGCATCGCCCTTCACATCTTTGAAAAAGGCATACTTAGATTTAGCCGCTGGGGGAACTTCGTCCTCAATCACCAAGGCTGTGCGGACCGCCCGAATAAGTCCAGGAATATATACTTTGGACTTAGCATCAGTATGGAGAGGTTCCTGATCGTAAGGATCCAGAATCTCCCCATCATCAGACGTCCCCTCGTCATCCTCATAAGGAGCCGACAGAGAAGCCACCGGCCGTTTATGCGGCCGCATCACAGACTCCCTTGCAACACATCCGACAAGTGCTGTACAGAACTCGTCAGGGAGTTAACCCACACTGGCTCCTGAGAAACCGGGAGCGGGGAAATAGGGAGACTGTGGGGTACCACCAATTGTCGTGGGAAACCCTGCATGGGTGACGACACCACTGACTGCTGGGATAAACCCATCGGTGTAAACGCGGGCTGCGGAGCTAACTGGCCCACTAAGGCTGTAAGCGCCTGAGCGAAACAAGCCCAGGGCGGCTCCTGTACCGGTGCTGTAACCGTAAGAGGCCGCGCCATGGACAAACACTGCCGGCAAAGGCCCTCCGCGCTACCCTCCCCCTCCGCTAACGGTACTTTACACGTAGTACACTGTAGCCGGAGGGGAAAATCACTTTCGGACATGATGGTACAAAGTATGTAACCCCTCTCACCAATTATAACTTAAATAGGCGAGAGACCACCCTGCAGCACCGCACCGCAAGGGCTTAGCAGAAAGAACAGGGACAGTAATAAAGCTGACAGTTTAGAGAAAAGTTACAGGCAGCAGCGCTAGCACAGTCACATACAATGCAAAGAAAATCAATTCCTGCACTAACAGCGCTGATCACTCAACTACGCAGACACAGGGCCTGGTAGGACACTGCGCTGCATACACAGACCTGACCACAGCGGAGGAGAGGTATGCGGGGGGACCCAGACCACGATGCTTCAGTCCAGCGCTTCCAGCAGCGTTCACCATGCGTTGCAGAGAAGATGGCCGCCGAGGAGCAGAGAGAAGCTGGCCTGGGGGAGGAGCGCTGACACAGGACCAGTCAGCACAGTGCAGAGAGGGCTGTGTGCAGCGGGGGAGGCGCCGGCTGTGAGACAGGGAAGGCGCGCTCCACTGGCATGCATTTAACCCCTGGGACGCCGCAGCACTACCGCTCTGCTGCGGTCCGCTGTCCCAGGGGGTAGTGGAAAGCGCAGGTTGGTCGCCTGGCTCCACGCTGCAGCCAGTCCCCAGGGAGCCCCCTGCCTGGGGACTTAGGACCATGTGACCAGCGGGGACCCACCGCGGGACCCCGCTGCTTACCTTGCTGTCCCCCTTGGATCCGGCCATGGTCCGGAACATCTGGGGTCACCGCTAGCTGTGACCCCAGATGCTCACCAGCATCCCCTGATCGGTACCGGCGTTCTGGTACCGGCGGGGGTGTAGGGAAGACAGCATGGACGTCAGGACTGACTGTCCATGCTGTACATCCAGATGTGCAGCCACAGCTGCACTGAAGAAAGCTTCAGGGGCTCGTCTAGCCCCCACTCCGACAGGTGCACCCGACTCCAGCCGGGCACCAAACTAAACTGAGGTGCCTTGGCTCGGGGGCGGGGTATAGGAGGGGGACCCTAGTGCATCCTGGGAGGCTGAAAAGCTTAACTCTATGGTGCCCAGCGACTGACGTCACACCTATACCCCAAGGTATCCTGTGGATACCCTATGTACCCTGAAGTAGAAAGTATCGGGCGCGTGCCCGCTTTATCCCCGTATTCAATTTAAAATGAGCGAAAATGGGACCCGACGAATTAATATTGGCGAAAAAAAAAAACAGGAATTTTCTAAAAATAATTGTAGGACCCCCCCCAGACCTGGGGGATCACTATAGGTACCCCCGTTTTTGCCTGCAGAAGAAAGTCGTGTTTTAAAATATCTGCGGCAGGTGTTTTTTCCCGACATTGAAGAAGTGATGTAGAAGAGACCTTTTTTTTAGTTTTTTTTAAGTGTTCCCATCAAATTTGGGGTACATGAAAATGGGTACTAGCATATTTTTAAGTTCTTAAACTAATTTTTTTTAAATTCTGCAGAAATGCACCTGCCGCTAATAGTCTATTCTAGAAAACATCTGCCGCATACATACAGAATACCCCTGAACCTATTGCGCTATTTTTAAACAGTGTTCCCCATTTTTTATTTTTTTACCCCAAAATTAAAATAATTTTTTTGGGGTGTCCAGACTTATTTTTTTTTTTACACATTTTGTTTTAAAGGGGCCATTCCCAAGGGTGCAGGCTGCCATCTACCAGGATGCTGAAGATGAAACGAGGGTGGACATTTCAGCAAGACAATGATCCCAAACACACAGCCAAGGACACTCTCAAATGGTTTCAGAGAAGAAAATAAAGCTGCAAGAATGGCCCAGTCAATCACCTGACTTGAATCTAATTGAACTAAAGGTCAGAGTTGATAGAAGAGCCTGCACCCCTAAAACCCAATTGTGCACTTTTGTTCACCATGTAAAACATGGTGAAACCTTATCCCCGTCTTTTTTCAAAGACTTTTCGATCCGGCGAAAAGTCTTTGAAATTGAATATGGGGATAATTGAAACATGCGAAAAAGACGTCATCTGCAATAATTTATCGCCGATTTCGACTTTTCGCAGCCTAATTGAATACCCCCGTAGGGCGGTATCCAACAGCAGCGCTAAAGTAGCGGCAGGACTATCCTATTAGCCCCGAAGTGCCGCCCGACGCCGGCACTTATCGTGGATATTTTTCGGGACCTCATGGGTCCCGAAAAATAACCCACGATAAGTGCCATTTTTTTCTCCCCCAAAAAAGGCGAAAACACACAGGTCTGCGAGCTTATCGCGGACCCTATGTGTTTTTGTGAAATACAGCGGATAAAATCAGTATTGAACACATCAACATTTTTCTCAGTTAATATATTTGTAATGGGGCTATTATAATGACATTTTTCACCAAACGAAAGCAACAACCCATGCAATTCACACATTCCAAAGAAATCAAACCATAGATGTCCATAAATTAAGTTGTGTGTAATAATTAGGGATGAGCGGGTTCAGATCTCAGAGAACCGAACCTACCCGAATTTCTGGGTTCCGGGGCGATCCGAGGCAAGCTCGGGTCTCCCTGCCTGCCCCGGATCCCTCACCTGAGGCAAAACCTTGCGATCCCGCTGTCAGGTCGCGAGGTTTTGTATTGGGCAGGCTTAACGCTGATTGGCTGAGAGAGCTGTCTGCCACGGCTCTCAGGCAATCAGCGTTAAGCCCATTTAATATGCACACAGGAAGCAAAAGAAGATGGCGCCCGCCATCCCCCCGCTGCCTGACACCGCCGGCAACTCCGACTGCCCGACACTGCCAGCACCCCCCGCTGCTGACACAGTCCGTGACCCCCACACTGCTGCCCCACGTGCTGAGGACACAGTCCGTGACCCCCACACTGCCGGCACTCCCACACTGAGGACAGCACCAGCACCCCTGCACTGCCGACACAGTCAGCAAACCTGCACTGAGGAAACCCCCGCTCTGCCGACACCACCGACACTCTGCATAGAGAACACCCCTGCACTGCCAAAACAGTCAGCAAACCTGCACTAAAGACATCACTGGCACTGCAGACATCACCGGTACCCTTCACTGAGGACACTGCCAGCACCGCAGCACTGCCATTCCATGTCCTGAGGACACCATCAGCAACCCCAGAACTGCCGACACAGCCAACACACCTGCACTAAAGACACCGCTGGCACTGCCTACATCGCCAGTACCCTTCACTGAGGACACTGCCAGCACCGCAGCACTGCCATTCCATGTACTGAGAACACCGTCAGCAACCCTTGCACTGCCGACACAGACAGCAAACCTGCACTGAAGACACCGCTGGCACCCCTGCTCTGCTGACACCGCCGATACCCTGCACTGAGGACACTGCCAGCACCGCAGCACTGCCATTCCATGTACTGAGAACACCGTCAGCAACCCTTGCACTGCCGACACAGACAGCAAACCTGCACTGAAGACACCGCTGGCACCCCTGCTCTGCTGACACCGCCGATACCCTGCACTGAGGACACTGCCAGCACCGCAGCACTGCCATTCCATGTACTGAGGACACAGTCAGCAACCCCGCTTTGCCGACACTGCTGTTACAGTAAGTGCACTATTGGTGTATCCAACCCACACTGTATAACACACTGTATCCGTGTTGGAAATTGGAAGCTGAACCACCACGTTAGTGCCGCCCACTGTGTAACTTAGCATAGTCAGCCAGCTAGCTGGATGCAACCTTTTGGCCTTATCTAGATGAAAAAAAATTATATTGTGAGGTGGTCAAATTTGATTGGAAATGACTGGAAATAAATGTTATTGAGATTAATAATACTGTAGGAACAAAAACAGGCCCATTTTATGTGATTTTAGCTGTTTTTAGGATATTTTAAGAAAAAATCCAGATCCAAAACCGAAAAACAAAACACCAAGGAAAAAAATCCAAAACCAGATTCAGATCCAAAACCAGGGGAGATCCAGATTCAAAACAAAAACACGAGGGTCGGCGCACATCTCTAGTAATAATGTGAAATGACACAGGGAAAAAAGTATTGAACACATGAAGAAAGGGAGATGCAAAAAGGCATGGAAAGCCAAGACACCAGTTGAAATCTATCAGTAATTAGAAAGCAATCCTGCCCCTTGTCAGTGCAAATTAATATAAAATGGTTCAATCCCAACTGATGGTCTATAAAAGGTGTCTCATTACCAAGGTGTCACACAAAACATCTCATGATGGGTAAAAGCAAAGAGCTCTCTCAAGACCTTTGCAACCTTATTGTTGCAAAACATACTGATGGCATTGGTTACAGAAGGTTTTCTAAACTTTTGAATGTTCCAGTGAGCACTGTTGTGGTCATAATCCGGAAGTTGAAAGAACATAATTTCACCATAAACCGGCCACGACAAGGTGCTCCTCGCAAGATTTCTGACAGAGGAGTGAAAAGAATCAGAAGAGTTATTCAAGAGCCAAGGACCACTTGTTGAGAGCTTCAGAAAGACCTGGAATTAACAGGTACTATTGTTTCAAAGAAAACAAGAAGTAATGCACTCAACCGCCATGGCCTGTATGCACGCTCACCATGCAAGACTCCATTGCTGAAGAAAAAGCATGTTGAAGCTCGCATAAAGTTTGTTGCACAACTTTTGGACAAGCCTGTGAAATACTGGGAGAATATAGTCTGGTCAGATGAGTACTGGCATACTTCATATATTTGAAGGAAGGATGAATAGAAAAATGTATGAGACATTCTTGATATAAATCTGCTGCCATCTACCAGGATGCTGAAGATGAAACGAGGGTGGATATTTCAGCAAGACAATGATCCCAAACACACAGCCAAGGACACTCTCAAATGGTTTCAGAGAAGAAAATAAAGCTTCAAGAATGGCCCAGTCAATCACCTGACTTGAATCCAATTGAACTAAAGGTCAGAGCTGATAGAAGAGGCTGTTTTGTGTGGAAGAATGAGCCAAAATCACAGCTGAGCAATGCATGCAACTAGTTTCTCCATACAGGAGGCTTCTTGAAGCTGCCATTACCAAAAAAGGCTTTTGTACGAAGTATTAAATAAATTTCAGTAAGCGTGTTCAATACTTTTTACCTTTGTCATTTCACATTATTACACAAAACTTAGCTTAAATTTCTGGACATCTATGGTTTGATTTCTGTGCATGGGTTGTTGCTGACATTTGGTGAAAATTTCATTACTATAGCCCCATTACAAATATATTTACTGAGAAAAATGTTGATGTGTTTAATAACTTATTTTACCCGCTGTATATAATAATGTAACAGGGTGAGAGTTTAGAAAATGTAAGAGTTTACCAGTAAACGCTCACATTGGTCAAGTTTTATCTGTAAAACGGGAAAACAACTGGATGAGATTTTAGATCGTGAGTTTTTTTAGTCTGAAAAACATGCAGGTTTGTTCTGTTGCTTTGTTCTCGGCCTCTTGATAGAGTTTAAAAAGTGTCAGAAAATACACATTTTCTAAACTCTCATCCTATTACATTTGGCCCATACTATTATGTCAGAAATAATAAGATAGGGTGGAAAAATAAATAATGTCAAAAAACGGGGATAATCTGCAAAAAAAATCCCACTTTTTCGCAGATCGCGGGGATCAATTTAGCGCCCAAACAATGTTCGGGGTTAATTGGATACCGCCCGTAGTCCTTAGAACTGACTTCCAATTAGCCACTGCCTGCGAATCATTCAAAAAATGTCAGCTTTTATCGGTAAAATGCCCCCAATTTTAAATCACATTGGTCATATTGCTAATCTCAAGGAAAGCTGTGAAAATGAAGATCAAAGAGCATTAATTAACCAAGTGCTTAGATAGCACAGTTACTACTGTTGGATCAATTGTTAAGAAATGGAAGATGCATCATACCACCCCTGGGCACTGCCTAGACAAGGGGTCATACCTCAAACTCAGTATCAGAGCAAGAAGGAGACTTGCAAAGGAAGCCACAGAAAGGTCAACTATCACTTTAAAGAATCTACAGAGTTAAGTGGATGAGACTGGTATGAACATGCACCAGTCCACGGGTTCGATTTAATTGAACACGATTTAAATAGAGTCGGGAGAGAGGTCCTGGAGCTATTCAATTGAGCGCGTTTAAGGATTTCTTCTCGCACCCCTCCAGGGGTGCTAGCAGAAATCAGACAAAAGTACAGGTGCAATGCGGTTTTCTGCCCTTAGCGCCGCGTAAACAGCATTGCGCCAAGAAGTTTAGTTGGAGAATGCCCGTTCTCGCGACTAAACAGCCTGTTTAAGGCACAGGGGGCAGGAGAATGGGCATTCTCCGACCTAACAGCAAGCTGAATTGAATAGCTCCGGAAGCTCCCTCCCATCGCTATTTAATTCGCGTTCAATTGAATCGAGCCCATAGTGTTCATTCCAGCACCCTGCACCTGTCATAACCCGTGCAGGTCCTCTTTCCTTCCTCGGGTGTCACTCTCTGCTCTGGTGCTTCCAATACTCAGCTGATGCAACAAACAGCTGAGATACAGACCATAGTGTGCTAGAAGCACCAGAACAGAGTGTGACACCCCAGGCAGTAAAGAGGAACTACACAGGTTGTGACAGGTGCAAGGTGCTAAGGGTCATTCCATGAAATATTGGACACAATACATGAAAATTAAATTGCATCACAGCAGATGCCAAGAAATTTTCAACTTCATTTCTTTCTACTGATGAACTTAATGTAACTGTCACAGCGAGTTCAGATGATGAATTTAACTTTGGTGACTGGTTCTATGTTGAGGATGATGGAAAAAGTTACCCAGGTGAGATCAAGGACATCAGAGATGGTGAATACTCCGTGAGCATAATGGAGCAAGCTGGCTGCAACTGGAAATGGCCATCATCTCCAGATGAAATATTTTATACATCTTCACAGTTAATCAGGAAGATAAACAGGCCTACATTGGATTAATTCACGTGAATTCTACTGGTTTGAGTAATTTGTATCAGAGCTCTTTGACTGGGGACAGAAATGTAACGCGAGTCACAGTCGCAAGTAACATGAGTCACATGTCAAAATTGATTTTAAGTACAGTTTTGTTAACATTAGTTTTTTTGTTTGTGTCAATCATAAGTTTAGCAACTTATAAGTGTATAGTATAACAATACTTTGTCGCACGCATGCTGTCTGCTCTTTAGCTTAACTACAGATATTTTTTGGCTGACTGGTTGGCCAGCCCTGCTCTAACACCACTCTGTTCAACAACTGCCGACCCCGATTTCATTTTGCAGATTCAAGCACAAAAGGAGAATACTAGCCTTAGCGCCATATTTTATATAAAGCGCAACTCGCTGTCTCAGAGCTCTTGTACAACAACCGAGTGTTGCACAAGGAGATACACTAGCCTCTGTCCCTTGTATCATGTCCCAGAACTTTTACCAACCAGGGAATCATCAACAATCCCACGGCATCAAAATTCAGAACTACAGAGGACCAGCACTGACCAGCTACTATCTACATACCTAGGAGAGTTTTTGATGTACTTACATGCTGTAAATGAAAAAAAAATTTACATTTAGGGGGAAATTCAATTGTTTTTCGTGCCCGTCTAAAGTGACGGGAGATCGGGTGCGATATTCAATTGTTTTGGGTGCCCATGCTTTTTTGCGCCCAAAAAGACCAGGGGTGTAGGCACCCAAAACCAAGACATTTCAACAATTTTTGCTTGCCAACTCAAGAGGGTAAGATCAGAAGTGTGTGCATTCACGGCATTTGTGCCTGAAAGGAGCAACAACTTAATTCCTCCTTCGTGCGCCCATTAGTAGCAGCCGCGGACACAAACAATTGAATTCTCCCTTAGCATTTAAAAAAAAAAAAAAAACATGCTACTGCAACACAAGTAAAATTTCAGGTGTGCTAAAATAGAAACAATGATTTTTTAAAGAGACCTAAGGACAGACAGATCAACTACTGCATAAGACAGTAAACACAGAAGTGCCAAAAGTGAAGAGATAGCAGTATGTAAAGGTAATGGTATGTGGTGTTACCATACGGTGACGTCTTGGAAATTCCCAGACCTGATTAGGAATCTGACATCTCTGAGTCTATTTGAACACAGGCTAGACTCCTCATGGCAAGGCTACTTAAATTATCAGAGTTCGCATGGAGCATGATAGTGGGTGCCCGACAGATTTGACAATCCATTTCTGAAGTTGTGTGGACATTCAACTTTCCTCGATCTACGGTGTCACACGTGTACCGGGAATACCTCATGGAAGGTATTAACACCCACCGCGAATAGCGCAGTGGCTGACCACAGGTGCTTAATGATAGTGACCAGTGGCGCCTGGCCACAATTGACCGTAGCAACAGACAAGCGACACTGGCTCAAATAGCATACACTTTAAATGCAGGAGGTACCAGATGCATATCCAGCAAATCAGTACAGCGTTCTTTAGCTTCCATGGGATATGGGAGCAGAGGAACCACCAGAGTGCCCCTGTTAACACTACGACACCGGACACAGCTCCTCACCTGGGCTTGTGACGTAGCTAATTGGACCCTGGAGAACTGGCAACATGTTTTTGTGGTCTCATGAGTCACGGTTCCAGCTGTTTCGTACAGATGGTAAGGCTTGAGTGTGGCGCAGACCCCATGAGGCTATGGACCGCAGTTGTCAACAATGTACCCTGGTGGCAGTTCCACAACTCTGTGGGGTGTGCGCACGTAGTATGGATTTGGTCCACTTGAAAACATAATTGACCAGTAACCACTGTTGCACTGCATGATGACCATTTGCAGACCTTCATGGACTTCGTGTACCCCCCACAATAGTAGAATATTCTAGCAGCATAATGCACGTCATCTGCCCCAAGTTGTCCAGAATTGGTTAGAGAAATATTCTGAAGAATTCCGACGAATGGTGTGGCCACATGAACCATATTGAGCATTTTTAGATTGTGGTAGAGAGATCCATTCTCACCCAATAACCTGCACCTACATATTAGGGAGCTGTGGGGAGACAGCATGGGTCAACATCTCTCCAGAGATCTTCCGTCCACATTGTGTTGCAGCACTTCGCCGGGCTGGAGGGGGTCCTAGACAAGGAATACATACGAATCACCGCCGGACACAAGCCCGGCGGTTCAAATCCCGACAACGGCAGGCCGACACGGCTGAAAATACAGATTGTCCCCAGGTAAGTATGAACTAACCTAATCTAACCCCCCCAACCCCGACCCTCCTTAGGGGTGCCCAACCCTAACCTTTCCCCCAGTGCCTAACCCTAACCCCCCCTTCCCCGCCACCTAAACCTAAGTCCCCCCCGGGGGTGCCTAACCCTAACCCCCCCCTCTCCCTACATCTAGGTCTGTCTGTTATTACCCAGTTTTGTTCTATTACTGTTGTTTCCAAATGTAAAGTGTAATACAATATGCTGTGCTATGGAATGGGATTGAAATAATGGCGCTCAAGAGCAGCCGGTTCAAATCCAGACAGTGACAGGGCGACAGGTGAAAATACCGACGCCCGGTGGTAAGTATGCTAACCCTCCACTCTCTCCCCCCTCTAACCCTCCCTTAGGGGTGCCTAACCCTAACCACCCCCTTGGTGGCTAACCCTAACCTCCCCCCATGGGTGCCTAAACCCAACCCCCCCTCCCCGCACCCTAAACCTAACCCTCCCAGGGGGATGCCTAACTCTAACCTCCCCCTGTCACGACCAGGGATGTTGGTGTATAGGGCCAGCGAGCCTTACCTGTTCGGACGCTGTGGCGGGGTCCCTTTGGTGGGGGCGCAGGCATCTGGAGGTCAGCGCTGCACACTTCGGGGGTCACAGAGACGGAGTTCTGAATGCAGGTGTCAGTTTGGGTCACTTTAGGCAGTGCTGCAGCACGACATGGGCGTCGCCATCTTGGATTTCATCAAGTGACTCATTTCAGCCAATCCACCCAGAGCATTATCAGGAATCCTAGCAACCGTGCACTTCCTTTGGTATTTAAGGGCTGCAGAGCAGTCCTTTCTTTGCCAGTGCAACGTTAATCCCAGTGCAAGCTGGGTACTAGTTCTCTGTGCTCCCTTACTGTTACCTGTTCCTGGCTACTATCCACAGACCCTGCTTGCTCCAGACTCCAGCTACTCTTGTCAGACCTCTGTGAGACAGCAGTGCTTCTCCAGGCTACCACCAAGAGGGGAACCCCTGATGAAATCCGAACAGTCTGCGCTTCTCCCCAGTCAGCCAGTTATCAGTCGGCAGTACTCAGCATAACTGTCGAGTTTACCTCCGTCTGGGCTACCACCTGCCAGCGGTCCACTCATGAATCATACCACTCTGAAATCTGCATCCTTCCAGTACCAGCAATCAGCCCTGAAGACCTCTCCTAGCTCCACTCCGGGTCCAAATCCTAATCCTCCCTTGACACCCCCCTAGTGCCCAACCCTAACCCTCCTTCCCCTAGCCTAAAAGGGGCCTATCCATTAGCAGATGTATTTCTGAGCGATGAAAGACAGGAGATATCCCTTGAAAATTCTGGAGGCTGTGCTGAACGATATATCTGTCATGTACATGACAGATTTTGGCGAACGACGAACGATATCGCATGACATCATTCAGGGAGTGGATTTTTTTCACTGCAGCTGCTGCTAAAATAATTCGTTGTTCGCCGCATATAAACTGCACGATATTGCTAATATCGTACAGCTATATGCGATAATTGACCAACATGTTGGAGAGATGATAGAAGCGATTTATTAGCCGCGGGGGTGCGCATCTGTCATCGTTCAGGGCCTATCCATTAGCAGATATAATGAACGATATATCGTGCAATCGTTCATTTTATCTGCTAATGATTAGGCCCCTTTAACCTTACCTTCCCCACGGGGATCCCTAAACCTAACCCCCCCCCCATCCCCGGGCTAAGTGTATACTTACCTGGCAGAGAGGACGATCGGTCCAGCGTCGGGATTAACATAGGCATCGGTATGTCCCGGGATTACACTGTCGGGATTGAGACCGGCGGTTTCATAACTACAATCCCCTGCACTATATAAGAAACTATCAACAACGTTAGACCTGCATAACTCTTTCCAAAAGACAGGAACACTCACAATTGTAAAAACATTTTGTAAACTGCACCAAAATGTGGCTGGTAATGCACATAGGTAAATTATATATCATACACGTAATAATGGATAGCATATAATTTTTCAATAGGTTATAATTACATTACCCAAGTGACTCAAATAATTTACTAGTTTGTTGTAACTGCACCAGCCTGTTCTTCTGGTAACCTCCCATCTGTACTGAGGACCTGGCAAAAAATATTAATACCTGCATCAGAGCCCCATGCACAGTATTATAGTGTGCTGTGCTATTATAATGGCCAGAGCTGCTGTCTCTTTATAAAATCTAAAATCATGATGCTAGCTGTGTTTCCAACAAAAACAGTGGCATAGCTCTGACCACTGTAGCAGTATGACATCTAATAAGGTCAGTTGAAATGGTTTTCAGCAGATGCATTTCAAATGCTTCTCCAAATGTTAGAGCGCATAATAAAGTCACCAGGTTTTACAGGGTGTCTAAAACGAATGGGGCCGGACAGAGCAATTCAATTGTTGCTCCGT
Organism: Taudactylus pleione; assembly: GCA_031769625.1. Taxonomy (NCBI): domain Eukaryota; kingdom Metazoa; phylum Chordata; class Amphibia; order Anura; family Myobatrachidae; genus Taudactylus; species Taudactylus pleione. Next base: position 1,944,570 of record JAUIMM010001433.1, on the reverse strand, counting down.
TCTGTTGCGCATAACCACGGTTAGACAGCCTCCTGAGGTGGTGAGCAGAAATATGCGACAAGGTGGCTGTTTGGGCACCCAAAGCAGAACTTTTGACAGGGTTAGCTGCTATATGTGGCTAAACCCTGTGCTTTTGGGCAAGTACACGTGGCACGGGAGCCCAAAAGGAGCAACAATTTAATTGCTGTGTTTGGACGCCCAAAGTAATTGTGAACCACTTTAGGGAAAGAAGCATGGACACCTGTAGTTTTACAAGCTGTGTGTGTTTTATTTCCAGCATTCACCTGCAATGCACAGCCTGTTGGTCATTTACACCCACTCCAGTGCTCTGGACCAGTCGTACAGCCTATCTGGCACAGACTCCCTAACTCTACATCAATTTCCACAGCCCTGACTATCACCTGGTTACTTGCTGGCATCAGGAGCACTGGTTTAAACATCTAGCCTAGCTAAACAGATAAGTTACTTCCTGAAGTGATACCCTGCACCCAGGAAAACCCGGATTATGGACTACACCCAGGTTGTGAGCCTAAAACAATGGATTCTCCCAGGATCCAGGCCACCTATTAACCGCATGAGCTCTGGCACCAGTCTCTCTGCCACAAATATTGAATTGCCTCCAAAGAGTTTGAATATTTGCTCTTATGTATTCATACCTTCAGTCACTTACAAGAAGAATTAAAAAGCTAGTAAACTGACTATGACAAGGGCTGTGAATTACAGAGTTAAATAAAATACAGTACATTACTCACAGTCGAGTCACATTATTATGACCACCAGCTAATAGCTAGACGGGAAGGGAGTGACTCAATAAAGGTGCTGGTAGGTTGGCACAGGTATCTGCAGTGCATCCCACAGCTGCTGGAGGGCGCGTGGTGGAGTATCCATATAGCGAACACAACTCAGTATTCACAAATACGCGCTATAATTTTACCCAATATCGGGCACTGGGGACTCACTTTTTTAAAGTACATGGGTCCCCAGGGACGCGCTGAGCTGTGGCCAATCCCTGACAGCTGGCTGCAGCACAGCGTGTCCCCCTGCAGAGACAGACATAACGCTGTCTGTTAGAGCAGCCAATGAGAGTCAGATAAGACTCATTGGCTGCTGCTGTGGAAAGCCGTGCTGGGATCAAGTGTCTGATCCCAGCATCGGCACAGCGTCCATGCCCGGCGCTGGGACAGTGTTTGTTCCCAGCGCCGGGTAAGCCACCGCGGCGGGTCCCTTCCACCAGTGTCGGCGGGAGAAGCTTGGCTCCAGGCGGGAGCTGAGCGGAGCTCGCTGCCTAGAAGCCAAGTAGCGGCGGCGGTGGTTTGGCACTGGCCGTGAGCTTTTGGCCCGCGGTCCAGCTGCCATTAGGAGGCAGACACGACGTCGCTGCTCGTCGCGTCATAGCCCCGCCCACTCACGGCGTCTTGAATAGACGCTGCTGAGCGGGAACATTCAGTCCGTCGGCGGAGGGGAGGAGTGAAGACCTCCCGAAGACAAGTGAAGAGCGGCGCGGCAACAGTTCCAGCGGCCGCGCAAGAGGCCAGAAGACGGCGTGATCAAGAAGGAAAAGGCGGCGCCGCTGGCCAGGACGGGCCAGCGGCAGAAGACTGAAGCTGAGGACCGGAGAGGACTGCAGGGGTGGAAAGTAAAAGAACTAATCGAAGCTCCCCCCGCAGACTCTTTCACCGTGGGGGTAGGTGTCCTTGGGCCACCGTTATTTACCCCTCCCTAGACCACCAGGGTTGCCGGGCACTAGGCCCGTGACATAAATTCAGGCAATAGGCCTGTGGGTATATAGGCGGGCACAAGGCCTGGGCAACATAGGGGGCATTAGGCCCAATTAAAGGTATCTGCCCCCCCAACTAGGAGTGTGACCTGGGCATTAGGCCCACGTCACTAAAGGGCAAATAGGTGGGTCCCCAGTAGTCGACCCACCAATTTGCCCTTTAGTGACCTGGGCCTAATGCCCAGATCACTCCTATTTGGGGGGGCAGCTACCTCCACTGCATAGGGGGGGTCTGAGAGGCATATGGGGGACTTCTGAGGGCACTGCATAGAGGGACTACTCCTTCGGGTAGTGCATAGGGGGGACTACTCCTGGGGGCAGTGCAAAGGGGGGGACTACTCCTGGGGGCAGTGCAAAGGGGGGGGACTACTCCTGGGGGCAGTGCAAAGGGGGGGGACTACTCCTGGGGGCAGTGCATGGGGGGGGACTACTCCTGGGGGCAATGCATAGGGGGGACTACTCCTGGGGGCAATGCATGGGGGGACTACTCCTGGGGGCAATGCATAGGGGGGACTACTCCTGGGGGCAATGCATAGGGGGGACTACTCCGGGGGCCAATGCATAGGGGGGACTACTCCTGGGGCCAATGCATAGGGGGGACTACTCCTGGGGGCAATGCATAGGGGGGACTACTCCTGGGGGCAAGGACTACTACTGGGGGCAATGCATAGGGGGACTACTCCTGGGGGCAAGGACTACTACTGGGGGTAATGCATAGGGGGACTAAAGGGCATTAATGTGCATCATCATGTATAAAGGGCATTAATGTGCGGCATCACTTGTAAGGGGTATTACTGCATGGCACAATGTGTAAAGGCTGGGCTTTGCTGTGTGGCATAATGTGTGAAGGCTGGCCATTGTTGTGTGGCATAATGTGTAAAGGGCATTAATGTGCGGCATAATGTGTAAAGACCGGGCATTTATCCTTTGATAAATATGCCTATTACCTAAAGCGTTATTCATAGGCTAACCATACTATCGCTTTAAAACGGGACACATGAATTAATTACAAAGGTTCTGTGACTGGCTGACTTCATGCCTAGATTTCACCTGGTTTTAATGAGCCACAGAACCTGTGTAATCCATGAGTGTCCCAGTTTAAAGTGATGATATGGTAAACCTACTTATTCACTATGTGTTTTGTGAACAGACAAGTCATATTGCCTGAAAGATCATGGAGGCATTTAGTGTTCCCTCTAGCTCCGGCGGCAGGCAGGGCGCCGGAGCTAGAGAGGGCAATCTTGTGCGCGCGCCGGAAAAGGGGGCGTGGTTATGAAAAGGGGGCGTGTCTATAAGACGCGTCCCCTTTTCGTCATACTTGGGGGCGTGCCCGGCGCTTACGGACATGCCGGGCAGCCCCCAAGCGCTGCAGAAAGGGAGAATAGATTCTCCGGCGGTGACCGGGTCACCGCATGTTTGTCCACCCGCGGGACACTGCGTCCCGCGGGTGAGAACGGCTCCCGCAGGCTGTTAGGGCAGGGCGCTTTTTGCCCTCCTCCTGGAGGGCAGGGTGCTTTTTGCCCTCCAGAAGGAGGGCGAGGCGCCACGCCCCGCTAAAACAGCCTAGCGGGAACGCTAGGCATTGAAACATGCATTTAAGGGGCTTGTGGGAATAACTGATGCTGTTGGGGGTATCAGATGGGCATTTTAGGGAGATGTGGGGAGGTCTTAGAGGCATATGGGGAGCTCTAAAGCATAAATTATGATGGGACCCAGAAATGGTCAGGTAGGACCCCATTTTTTTTTAAAGTGGTGGGTCTCTGGGACCCACAAATTTTGTCACTCACCACGATCACTGCAACTATCGAAGGTGGTCCCACAGATGATCAATTGGGTTAAAGTCTAGGGAATTAGGGGGCCAGGGAAGTACTTGGAAGTCTTGGTCGCGCTCGTCCAACATTCTAGCCATGTGACATGTCACATGGTCTTGCTGGAATATCCCATCCGCCTCAGGGTAGACAAATCAGCATGTATGGGTGTATGTGCTCTGCAAGAATGGATTCATAACCAAATCAGTTGAGGGTGCCTTCCACATGGATGAGTGGGCCCAGAGAATGCCATGAAAACATTCTCCAGACCATAACACTGCCACCACCAGCTTGTGTTCTTCCAGCAATGGTTGCAGGGTGTTTGTTCTCCGATGTTTCTCGCCTGACACGCCAACGTCAATCCGTTTGATGAAGCAGAAAATGTGACTCATCAGAAAAAGCAGCCCTTCGCCAATCAGCGGAGGTCCAATTCCGACAGAGGTGTGAAAATTTAAGCCTTTTCCGCCGATGCCCCTTCGTTAGCATAGGTGCAGTGACTATCTGTTTGTGTCGGAGCCCCATACGCAGTAGGGTTCGCTGAACTGTCATTTTAGACACACGTCTGGTGGCACCCAGGTTAATTTTGATGGTGAACTGCTCCACTGTCGTGTGATGTCGCTCAGCCCTCACGCACCTTCGAATCCAACGTTCACCTCTCACATCAATGGCACCTAGAGCTCCGCAGTTTCCACGTCAGTTATGCGCAATCGTGCCATTTGTGCAGTCACAATATACCTTTACCACAGCAGCACGTGAACAGTTCACAAACTGCGCTGTACTGCCACCCTTGGCTCGAAAGCAGATAATCATCCTTTTTTGCAACTCGGATAAATTGCCCCTTTTACCCATGACACCAACGAGTTTTATGTGTGCAAACGGCCTATAGCACATCTGATACAGGTGAAAGTCGCACTGCACTGACGTTTCTACCTCAGACAGTGCAAGTTATTGGCAGAGTCACAGTCCAGCTCACTGCTCGAATCCGCCCCCTCCACCTCGTTGGAAGGAAGATGCTGGCTGCCCCCTACACCTTGACCTGGCCCATTACAGCCTCACAGCCTCCCCCTCTCCTACATGGTGCCTATCAAACGGTGAGTGAGATGACAGGTGAGAGGGTGCACAAAAGGCTGCTGCTTACCTGTTTTGATGGGGTTCGGTACACCCCTTTTCCTAAATCTCCTGACTCTGAACACAAACTTTATCGCCTCTTCACCTGTAGGCCCTTAGAATGCAAAGCATGGCCCCTTCTCTTTTTGTGGTCAACTGGGGGGGGGGTTCAATTGCTTGCGTTGACGGCTTTAAATACTGGGCACCCGACAAAGCAATTCAATTGTTGCTCCGTTCTGGCACAATAGTCGCTGGTGCTGGAATTTCTGCTTGCAACCTACTGATGTGCAATAAGGCCCAGTTTAGATGGGACCAGGTTTTTTTTAAGTTTAAGGACTTTAGACGGGTTTAGCCACTTTACAAGGCTAAACCCTGTCTCTTTGGGCGCGACATGCGCGATAAAGCATGAGTGCTCTGAGCTGCGAGCAGAAATCCAATAAACTAGTGCCGCGATGCTAGTTGCGGACTTACCACGAGTGCTAGCTGCATCGCGCCCAGAACTTAAGTCAGAGAATGACGTTTATTGTGACTAAACCCCTGCCATTAGATGCTGTAAACTGCATCAACCGATTTAGGTGCTGGGCGCGATGTGAATAATTGAATAGCTTCGGGCACTCATTCCCGGCACTATTCAACATCGCTTTGTTTTAAATTTCCCCCTATGAATGTCTATACAGTCATTGTCGACATGGTGACTGAATACCATTTACTTACAGTGCTATAAACATTGTATATATTAGATACTAGCTTAGATACCTGGTGTTGCCTGGGTTGAAAGATGGACTTTGAAGTACATCTGAAGTTATAATTTATTACATTGAAGACCAACATTGGTGAGCATGGCAAATGAAAATGTGCTTGGAGGAAATTAGTAACTGTCAATGCAAGTGTAGTGTGACAGTTGATCCTCCGACTCACTGCTCTTCCATTGGAAGATATCGTTATCATCCATATCGTTCACTTTAATGTCTAGTGCAGGCCTGGCCAACTTGTGGCTCTCCAGCTGTTGTGAAACTACACATCCCAGCATGCCCTGCCACAGTTTTAGTATTCCCTGGAGAGCCACAGGTTGCCAGGCCTGGTCTAGTGTGTATGAGCCTTTAGATAAAAAAATAGGTAGATATATAGACACGCACTGTTCAGAAGTAGATTATATTAGATTCGGCAAGATGTACTATTATAGAAAAAAAATAAACACACACACACACACATATATATATATATATATATATATATATATATATATATATATATATATATATATATATATATATATATGAGATAGACAGATACATATAGCTCAGGGTGCCAGGAAACAAAAATGTAAATGCAGAAAAAACAGCACTCTTTAATAGATTCAAATACCAGGGTGTTTATTAAAAATCCATACAATTAACAGCTGCCCGAAAAGTCGCTGTACATTGTATGGATTTTTAATAAACCAATGTTTAAGTGCTTCGGTGCCCTCCTGTTTAGGGAGAACAAGTCCCCGCCATACACACCACGCAGCAGGCGGCACTCAGAGGCTTTTCAGTAGATGTGAAATTTTAATCTGCAGTGCCGCCTGCTGCGTGGTGTGTATATTATATATTTTTTTTTTCATTGGTCTGCCTCTTTGTTTGGTTATGCATTCGGAGACCCCTGCACCGATTGGGATGAAACCAACGCGAGGTGGTCCATTCGATCCTGGTCAGGCTTTAGGGAGCTTAGGGTAGCAGTTGGTGTACGCTGGGTGAAACTTTGACATGGGGAGCCTGTTCTGAGTCTTCCACTGGATGGATTTGGACGAAAACTTCAGAGTGGCAACATTGGATCCCAGAACACATACTAGGGCAGGGGTGTCAAACATGCGGGCCCGCCAGCTGCTGTGACTACATTTCCCAGAATGCCATGGCAGTGCATGCTGGAATGTGTAATTCCACTGCAGCTCAAGGGCCACATGTTTGACAACCCTGTACTAGGGGATTGAGGTCCCGGTCTGACCTTCCGTTGGTATACGCTTGGCAGAACTTTGACCCAGGGAGCCTGTTCTGGGCCTTCCACTGAATGGATTTGGACGACAATACATAAAACTTAATAAATTGAAGATTTAAACTGGGTACTTCAGCAAATATCACCTTCATTAAAAGTACACTACAGATCACATATATGCAAATGGAGTTCAATAAGTAAGGTAACAAGACCTCTCACATGTGTAGTGTTCTCTATTTCATTCTAATTTCCAGCCAGGCCATAGCAGGTAGACCACTGCTTCACCTCACGGCCATTAGACTGTAACTCATATCAGTCATACTGTCCCAACATCAGTTGTAAGGTGGCGGGGTTGGTGGATACATTGGCAAACATTGAGGTGCATAGTGTGATCTGTGGTCTAAAGGACACATCAGCCGCCAAAATTTATTGTCAACTTGTCGAGGTGTGCGGTGATAATGTTATGTCACGGAAATAGGTTTGGGGTTGGTGATCTGCCTTTTAATAACCAAAGACATTCAAGATAAGCAGTAGCGATTCGGGTGAGTTATTACGGAGCTACCATTGAGTGAACCATCCTCCCTACAGCCCTGACCTGGCACTGGTAATTTCCATTTCTTTGGACCACTGAAAACGCACCTGGGTGGAAGGCGATTCGCAATTGACGGTGAAGTTCAGCAAGCCATCATGTCCTGGCTTCAGGCACTTTCTTCTAATCTGCTCCAAGGCCATACATATATGTTTATGTACGAGTTGAATACATTTACGCAATGAGAAATCTTGTTACCTTATGTATTAAACCACCCTTATATGTACACACAAGCCCATATCACATTTAATTACAGATCTTGCAGTAAAAGGATCTACAGTAGACAGACACAAAACCAAACTCCTTAGAAGACTTGGTTACATAGCTTGTAGTTCATAAATCATAGCATTCAACAAAAATAGATTCTATGGAATTTGTCAGGGAAATTATACGTAAATGAAATCATAATGTTATAAGTTTATACAAAAAATTTGCAGAATTTGTTAAAAGCTGAGACCTACAGATGTGTCCACATATATCTTACCTCCGTGCACTACATGTCGCATTAAACATAACTCGTGAGTGCTGTGCAACTCGGTAGCGCAAAGCATCTTTTCGTGAGACTTTTTACCTCCAAATGCGTCTTATTTGCAAAGTGATGCAAATAGAACACACAAGCAGCTTCTGCTTATTAAAAAGATATGTGGCATGCCTATATTCTGTGTGCAATTGCGGGTGTATCTGCATAGTCTTCATTCTAGCACACACTGGTCTGTATATCAGAAGTATGTTTCATCAGCTGAGAGTGTTAAAAGCACCAGAGCAGAGAGCGACACTCCAGACAGGAAGGAGGAACTGCATAGTTTGACAGGTGCAGGGTGCTAGAATGAACACTATCTGCATGCGAAATGCTATGTTACAGTGTCATTGGCTGTGACACTAACGTAGCATATCGTATTCAGAATAAAACGATATGCGGAGGTGATCTCGCTGAGCAAAAAAAAATGTGGGTCCCAGGGACCCCTCACTTTAGAAATTTGGGGTCCTAATCCACTGTTTCTGGGTTCCATCACATATTCTGGGTGGTGAAGACAGAACAGTTGTGACAGACCTGGGGGCTGGCAGTGCTGGGGGTAGAGAGGGGGCAAGGGTAGATAGTAGCTGACGCAGTACAGGGAGGGCAAGAAGGGGGTTAGGTGCAGGAAGAACTGGGGGTAGGGAGGGGGGGCAAGGATAGATCGCAGCTGGAACAGTACTGGGAGTTAAGGGCAGGAAGTACTGGGGGTAGAAAGGGGGCAAGGGTAGATAGCAGCTAGGGCAGTACTGGGGAGTAAGAAGGGTGTTAGGGGCAGTGCTGGGGGTAGAGGGGCTCAGGATAGGAGCTGGGGCAGCACGAAGGGTAGGGAGGAGCAAAGTGTAGATAGCATCTGGGGCAGTACGGGGGTAGGGAGGGGGCATGGCTGGGTAACAGCTGGAGCAGTACTGGGATGTAAGAAGGGTGTTAGGGGCAGTGCTGGGGGTAGCCGGGGGTCAGGATAGGAGCTGGGGCAGCACTGGAGGTAGGGAGCAGGCAAGTGTAGATAGCAGTTGGGGCAGTACGGGGGCCAAGAAAGAGGTTAGAGGCAGGCAGTACTGGGGTAGGGTAGATAGCAGCTAGGGCAGTACTGGGGGGGCAAATAGGGGATATGGGGCAGCAAATAATGGGGACAGTGCTGGAGTAAGGAGGGGTTAGGGTAGATAAAACTTGGGGCAGTGGTTACCTCTTTTGCTTCTGCTGGGAGCCCTTGGCCAGGTCACTGTTGTCCGCCTACAACTCCCTTTTGCCCCATGCGCTGTCCAACTCCCGCCTCCTGCGTACAGAGAGCTCAGTGCCAGCTGTTAGAGGGTCCCAGGACCAACGATAACTCTGCTGCAGCCAAATCGCCCACAGACTTCTGTGCAGGTGATGCCGCTGTCCTTCATCAGGGACTCTTCTCTGCTGCTGCCCAACCTGCTGCTAGCTATCCCACTTCTCTATTTAATCCCCCATTGCGGATTGCAGAGTCTGGACTCTGGAGAGCGCGCTTGTGGGGAAGGAAGTGTCAGGACTAAAACAGTGAGGGCGCTTGGCTAGGAAGATCCTGCTGAGTGGTGATTGGCTGGGGGACCTGCTACACAGCGATTGGCTGGGGGTGACGGCGCTGCGTGGTGAATGGTTGGGGGGACGCCGATGCACGGCGATTGGCTGGTGGGACAGTGCCACGTGGTGATTGGCTAGGGAGAGCCGCTGCACAGTGATTAGCTGGGGGGGTGGCGCCTCGTGAATGGCTGGAGGGGACGCCGCTGCATGGCAATTGGCTAGCGGGATGGCACCGAATGGCAATTGGCTGGGGGGAGTCACTGCACAGTGATTGGCTGGGAGGACGGCGTTGTGTGGTGAATGGCTGGGGGCACGGCATTGTGTGGTGAATGGCTGGGGCCGCCACTGCACGTTGATTGGCTACTGAGGTACAAACACGCCAGCGCGTCCTGCGGGACACGATCAGTTTTAAAAACTGGTTCCCAAGTGTCCTGTAGCGCGTAAAGACACACTATAGCACGTATTTTGCAATCACTGTGCGGCATGCCTATATTTTGTGTGCAACTGCAGGTGTATCTTCATGCTACATAACAGTGTCAGCAGCAGTGACACTAACAGAGCATTTTGCATGCAAATACACACAGTTGCACACAGAATATAGGCATGCCGCATATCATTTTAATCAGCAGTAACTGCTTGTGCATTTTTTTCGCAAATTACGCGCATTTGTAGGTAAAAAGTCACACGGAAAGACGAACAGCACTACCTAGTTACGCTATGGCAGGGCGCGACTAGAAGAGTTGTTTAACGCACAAGGAAGTAAGCTGTATGTGGACACATCTGTATACCCACAGGTTAGGGCGAAACTAACAAGTTTAGAGCCACTGCAAGAGTACGTGAAGGAAAGGCAAAGATGAAGTTGAGCCCCAGCAGAGTCCAAGGAGGAGGTAAACGAGTAGCTGGTGAGCAAGAGTAGTAGATTATTAGACAGGAGGGCCCTGCTCATAGGAGCAAACATACTAAAGGGTTTGGGAGACAAACAGATGACACAAGGGAGCTGAGGGCAGATAGTAAGTGGGAGAGATGGAGGATGAAAGAGGCTGAGGTAAACTTTGTGTCAACATGGTTAAGCAGTTGGCTGGTATGCTTTTATGAACAGGTGGGTTTTTAGCACCCATTTAAAGCTATGCAGACTAGGAGATAGTCTGATAAAACGAGGGAGAACATTCCAGTAATGGGTGGGCAGCACGGGTGAAATCTTGGATTCGGGAATGAGAGGTCATTATTAACAGCAAAACTTATGACAAAAGATATCTTTTAAAAAAAAAATTATATATATATATATATATATATATATATATATACACACACACACACACACACACACACACACAGTATGTAAGCAGTATGAACGGCACTCGATGGGCTCGTTAACGCAGAATAAAGAAGGCACTCAGTCCACAGTTTCCTGCAACATTTCGAGGTTTAATCCTCGTCCTAAGGAGAGATAGATTTTATATATGTGTTCACTCTAGCTCCGGCGGCAGGCAGGGCGCCGGACCTAGAGAGGGCAACCTTGTGCGCGCGCCAAAGGTGCGTGCCCGCAAAGGGGGTGTGGTCATGAAAAGGGGCGTGTCTATAAGACGCGTCCACTTTTCGTCATACTTGGGGGCGTGCCCGGCGCTTACGGACATGCTGGGCAGCCCCCAAGCGCTGCAGAAAGGGAGAATAGATGCCGGGCACAGGGTGCTTTTTGCCCTCCAGAAGGAGGGAAGGCGCCGCGCCCCGCTAAAACAGCCTAGCGGGAACGCTATATATATATAAAACTCAGCACTCACCATTGTTAAATCACACACACCAGCATGCATATATAATGGGGTTTTGGTTCATGGATTGATCAGTGCATTTAAGCCCGCAGCCCACATCACGGGACCCTGCAGGCCCTATACTATCAGTCATACTTATGTAAACCTGGTAGCTGCTATCACAGAGTTTAAACTGAAAACATGTTAACTGGTTTAAAGCTCACCTGCCAACTAACTTAAGGCTTTTAAAGGCAAGACAGTCGCCAAACATAGCTTCTATCATACTACCAAAAAGGCAGCTGACACAGGTTAATATAAATGATCTTGCACACAGGTGCATTGCTTAAATAAATAAACTCAGCACTCGCCAGTGTTTTCGTTTTTATTTATTTAAGCAATGTGGTCACAAGCCACTTGCACCCCAGGCCTGGGAATGGCAAATGCAGGTTTGCACCCCAAATCTGGGAGTGGCGAGTGCAGGGGATTTCTGACTATATATATTTATTTATTTTTGACGATTGTGCCTACACAACTACTTACAATTTCCTAATTGCTTAGATCAGCTATAGTGTAAACAACAAGAATATCTAGGCATAAGGATGAATCATCAGTAAGCCTGCAGCTAACTTTACCCATTTTTAACAGTCATTTCACACTTATTTTTAAAATGCAATAACTAAACTGAAAAATAATTGGATATAAAAGTATTTCCTTAATAGCAATGAGTACATTCTTTTACGGACAAGAAATGTGTAAAGCTGGGTACCAATAGGGCTCAATTAAATTGAACGCGAATAAAATAGCGCCGTGAAGGAGCTCCTGGAGCTATTCAATTCAATGCGCTAAGGGTTTCTTCACGCACCCCTCCAGGTACAAGCAGAAATCCGACAAAAGTACAGGCGCAATGCTGTTTTCTGCCCTTATTGTCGCAGAAACAGCATCGCGCCGGGCAGTTTAGTCGGAGAATGCCCGTTCTCGCGACTAAACACCCTGTTTAAGGCACGAGAAAGGGCACTCTCCGACCTAACAGCACGCTGAATTGAATAGCTCCGGGAGCTCCTTCCCGACGCTATTTAATTTGCGTTCAATTGAATCGAGCCCATTAGACTTGAAAACAATGCAATGTCATCAGCGATTTCCCTTGAACTCCCGGGCAAACGATCTAGTGCATACACACTGTGCAATCTTACCAACGACCAAACGATACATCGTGCACAGTTTGGTGGTTAGATTGTTAACTATATAATGTAACCATACCGCCTGATCACCTGCTACTGCAAACACACTGCACGATCTGAGGAGAATCATTAGCGAGATTGACAGCTCTTACTGCATGTACAAAAGATCTGAAGATGCGACCAACGACCGACGGGAACGCAGATCGGCATCATGACAGACAGTACACACTGGACAATTTGTCGTTCCGTTGAGTCGGAATCGGCCAAATCGTTCAAGATATCGTCTAGTGTGTACTCTCCGTAAGTCACCACTAAAACCACTTTTCTACGCATGACCTAAAGCTTTGCCACTACAGTTTATAGGCAAAGTATTCCGAGACAACAATTTAAAGTGGATTACGATTTAGTAATACTTCAAAAATCAACCTTAATTATGGTAATTTTACAGAAAATGTTTATTGCTATAATTTTTCCACCTATCCATTTCTAGCTGTTTTTATAGTGCCTGTCATTAATTTCTTGTGATGCTAGAAAATAGACACTCAGTTGATATGCTCAGAGTTTACAAAGAGACATTCTCACCCTACTCCACTAAAGTGCTTCGCAATTTTTTGTTGTTTTCACGCAGCTACCGACACCATTGATATATAAACTTTTCCCCACTATAACGACAAATGTTCTCGTGACACCCTTTTGGAAATCACTTAACTAAGGAATCAAGGGAATAGCGTCTCTCAGTATTTTTTAGATAAATTGTGATTTCATGATATAACCCCAAATATATAATTTGCAGAGGACAGTAAACTGTATAAATCTATGCAATAAGAATATTGTTCACACTACCATGTTTCTGTGAATGTTCAAGACACACACCAAGTCACTGACAAGAACCAACAAACTTCTCCAACAGATGCAATGTATGCCAGATCTGACATTTTTTCCACCATCTACTTATTCACATTTCCCATGTTTTGATCATAGAATTTACTTTGCATTAATGCCTACCATACGAGGCAGTAACCATAATCAAAATCTGACATTACGTTAGCGATTAAAACACTCATTCGTCGCTTTCTAAATGTGGAAATACAAGTATGCAACATGGGTTTTTTGCAGCCCACTTTAATTTCATGTTGAACCAATCTATAGTGAAGATAGGAAAACCAAAATTAAATGCATAGTTTTTTTCTCCAGTTGACCATTAACTAAACCAAAGCTGAGGTAGTGGGACTGTCCTGCTGCAGCACACACAGCACCAAAGTCTAGGACTTCAAAGACATCAAACTTAACTATAATGAAAATATTAATTACAATTATTATAATTTTATATTTTATTTATAAAACACCAACATATAATGCTGCACTGTGCATTAAGGCAAGCATAAACAGGAAACATACAACGATTTAGGCAGAATGGTTTCTCACAAAGGAGTCTATGTAATGAATCAGGGCACCTAAGTCAATACGGGTATAGCCGCAGAGCAGCACACAGGTCATAGTACACCACATAGGATCTAGCATCAACCTAGCACACAGTGTCAGCAGAGCGGGCATGGAGCACAATAAGGCTGTATAGAGACAGGGAAATGATGTGTTGCCCATAATACCTGGACGCAAATTGTAGCCACTGACACATGTCCCTCTCTCCTTATCACTAGTCCCTAACCACGTCCGGCCACCACCAGGTGAGACATACGGGTGTACAGAGGGGACATACAGTACCTGAGCAGGCTGCTGAGTGGGTGACTGGTAGATCCTCCTCCAGTTGCTCCGGCCCCACCCCCCGCCGCCCCACCGGGACCGGCCCCACTAAGCCGCTTCCCACCTAACAACCTTTCTACCGCTGCCCGGTTGCCGGTACGGGCGGCTTCCAGAAGCTCCTGCTCTTTCCCCATCCCGCCGTCACCCCGGCAACCACGCCTCCGCCGCCACTTCCGAGACGAGCGTGCCTACGTCGCACGTACATTCCATTAATCCAGGGTTGGTGTATTCCTGCGTCACGCTGTGACACGCATCTAGCCGTGCTCCTCCACTCGCTGCTTCAGCAGATTGCTCTTCTCAATAAAGCTTGTTGAAACGTATACGAAAGAAAAGAAACACTGTCTAGTAATAAATAATAACAACAAAACACTAGTAAACACAGGGCACTGCTGTGGGGTGCAGACACACAGTACAGTAACCTGGGCTGAATAATTACAAAATTAAATTATTTATACCTGCCACATCTAACCATACCCAGGAACTAATATGGCACATTCTAAACCTCCCTCCCTCTGTTCCTCTCTCCCTCTCACACACACACACACTTAAATTAGACAAGCTGCAGAAGTTTTATTAGTGCTTCATGTTTTCCTCAGTATCACAAATGAAATAATTAGCACCAACTTTGCATCTTTTAACATATGTCAGTTAATGAATACAACCGCACCAACTAGGACATCTGGAAAACATGGGTAATTATTAACATGGGTAATTATTAATACTGTATAATAATACACTATCCAGTGCATAAAGAGACCAGAATGTACATATATGTCCAGGGCAGTGCTAGGTCCTTCTGCTGCTCCCCTAGACTCCCCTTTTACTCCAAAGCATCTGAAATTAAAATATTCAGCTCAGGAAGCATGGTCCTACTGCCACTTCTAATGGCTTACTCATGCTTGCCAACATTACGGCATTGTGTGCGCAGTACGCACCATCAGCCGATCTGCATACACGGTTGCAATTGCGATCCATGCTGAATTATGCCCTTAATACGAATCCAGGTGGCTGCGAGATTTACGTATTTTCGCACAGCCACTGCATACAATTTCGCAGCTGCAGTGGTATTAGCGTACACCTCTGAATCAGGCATGTAGAAAGGAGGTACAAGCAGTACTGTATAACATAGTTGCCTACTTTTGAAAAACACTTTCAGGGAGATTGTAGATGGGAGTCGTACAGGGGGCGCGGTCTTCTCCGCCCAAAGGGCGTGTCGAGTTCCACCTATGGGCATATATATTGCTATAAGCTGAGACCCTAGCTCCCCCGCTGACATTAATATATCCCTGCCCTGCCACATTGACATTAATACTCGATCTCCCCCTGTCACATTCAGATTAATAGATGTTTGCTGTCACACTTTCCTAAGCCACAGAACAAATCTCTGGTAAAAGTAAACTAATTAGGAACCAGCCAGAGAGATCTGACTGATAACAGAGACATCTGAGGAGCCGAGCTTTCCTTCATCAGCTGACGGTGGACTACAGCTCTCAGTATGCCCAGCCATCAGCTGGGAGTTGTAGTGTAGCAGCATATATTGATTTATATCCTTATAAACTACAGTAATGCATACTTGCCGACAATCAGTTCCCTCCTTCCGGGAGGGAGCTGATTGTCGGCTAACAGCGGGGGGTGTGCCTGGCGATGACATCACATTTGGGGGCGGAGCCACGTGATCGCATCATTGTGGCCCTGCCCCCTCTTCACAATGCCATTATTTTCGGCATTGTGAAGCAGGGGCCGGGGCCACGATGACACGATTCAGTGCGAATCGCGTCACCGGGCCCCCCTGCTGCGGGGGTTTTGATATTAACTCTGCGGAGGGTAGGGATGCCGGCTTCCGGGAGGCTTGCCTGCCTTTCCGGGGGGCCTGGAGGGGCACCTGAAAATCGGGAGGCTCCCGGCCAAATCGGGAGGGTAGGCAAGCCTGCAGTCATGTAACTACCAGGGGCGCTGAGAGGGGGGCGGGTGCTAATTACCCAGGCTTGCTGGAGGGGCCCGGGTCTGGCACCGCTCCCCCTCCTTCTTACATCACACAGCATCCCAGCACACGCTGCTGTGTGCCTGGCTGCACTGGGAGACTGCTCGCTGCTGCTAAGAAGCAGCCATAGCAGTCTCCTATGCCTGTGGGGGGAGCGTTCAAGCTGATCGCGCGCCCCACTGGTTATGCACCGGGAGGGCGCAGTGTGCTGCAAAACTTTACTTCTTTTTTAAAACCGAAGGGGGCATTGCCACACTGCTACTATTAGGCCAAGCCCCCTTTTACCTGGGCTTACCGCGGCTCTTGGCGGGCCTGGTAACAACACATTGAACCTACAAGCAGGGACTATAAGTCTCGATACACTATAACAACCTGATTGTCTGTCACTGCTGGTACATGTAAAATATATTATAAGGGCACAGTCGTGCCCTTATATTGAGGCTGCTGCATGTAAAAAACTGGAATTCTCCCATAGAGAATTCCGGAGGGGGGGTCATGGTGTTTAAGGGGCTACACATCAAAAGTTATAAGTGGTACCAAGCTGATATTTGGCAGGACCGGGTAGAACTGACGCTCGGTGTTGCATGCCAAATTTTAGGGCAAAAACATACACAATGAGGATTTGGGAGTAATCTAAAGTTCCAACTGTCACATTTTTCTGACATTCTCAATTAGGACCACTTTTCTGCTAGTCTATGGGGGTATTTTGGGAAGGCATAACTCAGGGTAGGGGGCGAATTTAGACTTAGGGTTTGTTTTATTTAGGGGTGTGCACCGGCCACTTTTCATGTTTTGTGTTTTGGTTTTGGATCTTTCTTTGTGTTTTGGATCTGGATTGGTTTTGCCAAAACCACCCTTCCGTGTTTTGGGTTCTGGGTTTTGTGTTTTGGATCTGTATTTTTTTTTTTTAAAGCATAAAAACAGCTAAAATCACAGAATTTGTGGGTTTTTCTGCTCCTATGCTATTATTAACCTCAATAACCTTAATTTCCACTCATTTCCAGTCTATTCTGAACACCTCACACCTCACAATAGTGTTTTTATGTCCAAAAGGTTGCACCGAGGTAGCTGGATGACTATGCTAAGAGATACGACTGGGCGGCACAAACACGTGGCCCATCTAGGAGTGACACTGCAGTGGCAGACAGGATGGCAGTTTGAAAAACTAGGCCCCAAACAGTACATAATGCAAAGAAAAAAAAGAGGTGCAAGATGGAATTGTCCTTGGGCCCTCCCACCCACCCTTATGTTGTATAAACAGGACATGCACACTTTAACAAACCAATCATGTCAGCGCCAGGGTCTGCCACACGACTGTGGCTGAAATTATTGGTTCGTTTGGGCCCCCACAAAAAAAGCTGGCAATTAATCTGTCCCTGCACAAACTGGCTCTACAGAGGCAAGATGTCACCCTCATCCACCGATTCCTCACCCTCTTCAGTGTTGTGTAGTACATCCTCATCCTCACAGAGTATTAATACGTCCCCGCTGGAATCCACCACCACAGGTCCCTCTGTACTTTCTGGAGGCTGGTCTCCCTGGAAGAGTTGATAATTAATTTTTATGAACATCATTTTGTGGAAGCAACCTCCTACGCCTTTCGCTGACAAGGTTCCCGGCTGCACTAAACACTCTTTCAGAGTACACACTGGAGGGGCCACTCAGGTAAAATAAAGCCAGTTTGTACAGGGGCCTCCAAATTGCCTCTTTTTCCTGCCAGTACAGGTACGGACTGTCTGACATGCCTACTTGGATGCTATCACCGATGTAATCCTCCACCATTCTGTCAATGGTGACAGTATCATATGCAGTGACAGTAGACATGTCAGAAATTGTTGCCAGGTCCTTCAGTCCGCACCAGATGTCCAAACTTGGTCCTGCCTGCCCTGCATCACTGCCAGCGGGTCGCTTAGGATACCTAAGTTTTTTCCTGGCAGCCCCAGGAGCTGTTGACGTGTCACGTTCCGCTTCAGCTGACAGTGTTTTCACCAGCAGGTCTTTGCACCGCTGCAGGCTTGTGTCGGCCGGAAAGAGAGACACCACATAGGCTTTAAACCTAGGATCGAGCACGGTGGCCAAAATGTAGTGGTCTGATTTCAACAGATTGACCACCCTGGAATCCTGGCAAAGCGAATGAAGGGCTTCATCCATAACTCCCACATGCCGAGCAGAATCGCTCCGTATTAGCTCCTCCTTCACTTTCTCCAGCTGCTTCTGCAAAAGCCTGATGAGGGGAATGACCTGACTCAAGCTGGCAGTGTCTGAACTGACTTCACGTGTGGCAAGTTCGAAGGGCTGGAGAACCTTGCACAACACGGAAATCATTCTCCACTGCGCTTGAGTCAGGTGCATACCCCCTCCTTTGCCTATGTCATAGGTGGATGTATAGGCTTGAATGGCCTTTTGCTGCTCCTCCATCCTCTGAAGCATATAGTGGGTTGAGTTCCACCGCGTCACAACCTCTTGCATCAGGTGATGGCGGGGCAGGTTCAAGAGTGTTTGCTGGTGCTCCAGTCTTCGGCACGCAGTCGCTGAATGGCGAAAGTGGCCAGAAATTTTTTGGGCCACCCAAAGCATCTCCTGCATGCCCCTGTCGCTTTTCAGAAAATTCTGCACCACCAAGTTTATTGTGTGAGCAAAACATGGGACGTGCTGGAATTTGCCCAGATCTAATGCCCGTACAATATTGGTGGCGTTGTCAGATATCACAAATCCCCAGGAGAGTCTAAGTGGGGTAAGCCACTGGGTGATTATTTCCCTCAGTTTCTCTAAGAGGTTGTCGGCGGTGTGCCTCTTACTGAAACTGGTGATACACAGCGTAGCCTGCCTTGGAACGAGCTGGCGTTTCTGAGATGCTGCTACTGGTGATGCTGCTGTTGTTGCTGCATAAGGTGATACATCTACCCAGTGGGCTGTCACAGTCATATAGTCCTTAGTCTGCCCTGTTCCACTTGTCCACATGTCTGTGGTTAAGTGGACATTGGGTACAACCACATTGTTCAGGACACTGAGGACACTTTTTCTGACGTTTCTGTACAGTCTCGGTATCTCCTGCCTAGTGAAGTGGAATCTAGACGGGATTTGGAACCGGGGACACACTACCTCCATCAATTGTCTAAATCCCACTGCACTAATGGCGGATACCTGACGCACGTCTAACACCAACATAGCAGTCAAGGCCTCAGTTATACGTTTTGCTTCAGGATGACTGCTGTCGTACTTCATCCTCCTCGCTAAGGACTGTTGGAGGGTCAATTGTTTAGTAAAAGTAGTGGTGTTCCTACTTCCTCTCTGGGATGATGAACGACTCCCAGCAGCAGCAACAGCAGCGGCAGCAGTAGGCGTAGCAATGCAGGATCCTCTGGAGGAATCCCGGATAGGAGAGTCAGTCATGCCAGTGACATGGCCTGCAGGACTACTTCCGATCCTGACTAAGGAGGAAATTGACGAGGAGGGAGTTGACGGTGTGGTTTGCAGGCGCTTGGATACAACAGGACAACGGGATTTAGGTGTCCCTGGACTGCTTACGGTCTTAGCCAAAGTTTCTGAACCTGACAGTAACTTTTTCTGAACGCGCTGCAGGTGCCGTATAAGGGAGGATGTTCCTAGGTGGTTAACATCCCTACCCCTACTTATTTCACCTTTACATATGGTATATATGGCAAGACAGTTGTTGTCCGGATTTGGATAGAAATATTTCCAGACCAAAGAGGTGGAATGTTTGGTCTTCTGCCCAGGCATGACCGTGATGGGCTTTTTCATCCCACGGACAACAACTGTCTCCCCCGGAGCCTGATTTAAACAAATCACATCACCATCAGAATCCTCCTCGCCAACTTCCTCAGCGCCAGCTACACCAGTATCCTCATCCTCTTGTACTTCAACAGTGACATCTTCAATTTGCATATCAGCAAGTGGACTGTGGGTGCTCCTTTCAGCACTTGCAGGGGGCATGCAAATGGTGGAAAGAGCCACCTCTTCCCGTCCAGTGTTGGGAAGGTCAGGCATCGCAACCGCCACCACACTTGGACTCTCCTTGGGGATTTGTGATATCTTCTTAGAACGCACAGTTCTTCGCTGTGCTTTTGCCAGCTTAACTCGTTTGATCATTTTAGCGGGAGGAGGGCTTCCATCGTCATGTGAAGCCGTTCCTTGCCACTCCATGTCGTAAATGGCATATTGGCAAGTTTACGTTTCTCCTCAGATGATTTAAATGTTTTTTTTTAAGGTCATTTTCCTGAACTTTGTCATTTGGGATTGTATGTGCCCTCTACTATGACATTGGGCATCGGCCTTGGCAGACGACGTTGATGGCATGTTATCGTCTATGTCATGACTAGTGGCAGCAGCTTCAGCACTAGGAGGATGTGGTTCTTGATCTTTCCCTATTTTATGTTTATCGGAGAAAGTTTGGTCCTCCATTTATGTTATATTGATATATACGTGCTGCTAAGGCGCACACAAACACAGAAAATAAATTTTTATTTTTGTTGGAGACTAGTGCACTTTGTGGCTTACACCACCCTTTAAGAAATGAGCCAGCCGGCTCTTTACTTATGGGACACAGGCGCACGCTTGGCGCTGCTCCTTTGTTGATGCACGTGCAGCTACAGTGCACACAATTCACAAAGACAGAAAAAAAAGAAGAATTTTTTATTCTTTGTGGAGCGCACTTTGAGGGTTACACCACCCTTTAACAGACAGATGCACGCTTGGCACTGCTGCTTTGAGAATGCACGTACAGTGCAGACAATTTACAAACACAGAAGAAAATATTTTTATTTTAGTTGGAGTGCACTATGGGGGTTTCACCACCCTTTAACAGACAGACGCACACTTGTCGCTGCTGCTTTGAGGATGCAAGTACAGTGCAGACAATTCACATAGACAGAAGAAAATGTTTTATTTTTGTTGGAGTGCACTTTGGGGGCTACACCACCCTTTAACAGACAGACGCACGCTTGGCGCTGCTGCTTTGAGGATGCACGTACAGTGCAGACAATTCACAAACACAGAAGAAAATGTTTTATTTTTGTTGGAGTGCACTTTGGGGGTTACACCACCCTTTAACAGATAGACGCACGCTTGGCGCTGCTGCTTTGAGGATGCACGTACAGTGCAGACAATTCACAAACACAGAAGAAAATGTTTTATTTTTGTTGGAGTGCACTTTGGGGGTTACACCACCCTTTAACAGACAGACGCAAGCTTGTCGCTGCTGCTTTGTGGATGCAGGTGCAGCTACAGCCCACACAATTCACAAATACAGAAAAAAAAAGG
The DNA here is from genome assembly GCA_031769625.1 of Taudactylus pleione. Classification (NCBI taxonomy): domain Eukaryota; kingdom Metazoa; phylum Chordata; class Amphibia; order Anura; family Myobatrachidae; genus Taudactylus; species Taudactylus pleione. The sequence goes on along the minus strand of JAUIMM010001433.1, from coordinate 1,923,314 downwards.
ATAATTTTTTATTTTTTGTGGAGCGCACTTTGAGGGTTACACCACCCTTTAACGGACAAGACAGCCGGCCCTTTACTTATGGGACACAGGCGCACGCTTGGTGCTACTTTGTTGATGCACGTGCAGCCACAGTGCACACAATTCACAAACACAGAAAATATTCTTTTATTTGGTTTGGAGTGCACTTTGGGGGTTACAGCACCCTTTAACGGTCAAGCCAGCCGGCTCTTTACCTATGACACAGGCGCACGCTTGGTGCTACTTAGTTGATGCACGTGCGGCTACTGCGCACACAATTCACAAACACTAAAAAATGTATTTTTTTATTTTTTTTGGAGTGCACTTTGGGGGTTACAGCACCCTTTAATGGACAAGCCAGCTGGCCCTTTACTTATGGGACACAGGCGCACGCTTGGCGCTGCTCCTTTGTTGATGCACGTGCGGCTACTGCGCACACAATTCACAAACACAGAAAAAATATTAATTTTTTTTGCACTTGGGGGGAGCACCCCTGATGTACAGAGCACCCACTGGACAACACTACAGCACCCATTTAGGACTGGAACACTACACAGGACTTTGGAGTGGACACAGCCCCTATGGACAACTGACTGCACAACACAGTCCAGCCAGCCTCTATGAACTTTGGAGGAGTGGACACAGCCCCTATGGACAACAGCAGCACAGCACAACACAGCCAGCCCCTATGGACTTTGGAGGAGTGGACACGGGACCTCATTCAGAGCCGGACGCTATTTGCGCTCGCTCGTTCAGAAAAAGGGGCTGACTATTTAATTTGAGCGCTCGCTCTTTGCGGTCTGTTGATGCCTCTATGTCTGAGCGAGCGTCCGAAACATGCGCTCGCTATTTTGTAAAGACGTCCCTTGGCCGCTCGCATCATACGTCATCTCCGCTATTTATTTGATTAATCGAGTACATCAAAAGGCGTATGAACTGCTCGCTATTCTTGTGGTAGCATTTTCCTTCTGCAATCATGCGAGCAGTTCAGGCTAAAAGATAACCAAGTGACGTGGTCGATGACGCTGCTTTGTTAATTATGCACACCCTTAAAACGCCCGTTTTGACCATTTGGCACGCCTGCGTTCGGATCTCCACTCCCCGTTTTCAAGCACCTTCCCCTGTTACCACCCTCAAACGCCTCATCCTATAACTCAAATTAGCAGGCCCTCGCTATTTTGCGAGCGCACGATTTCCGACTGCAATGACGAGTTGGCGCATGTGCATTACGACCCATACGCATGCGCAGATGTGCGAACATCGCTCGGAGCAAGCGAGCGGCCGCTTACGAGCGGCTCTGAATCAGGCCCACAGCCTCTATGGACAACAGCAGCACAGCGCAACACAACACTACACTGCACTACACTACACAGCCCAGCCAGCCCTAACTCCCACCCTCCCTCTTCACTGTCCACAGCCGAGTGAGAAAATGGCACCGACGCGGGTACCTTATATAGAATCCAAAACCCGCGAGACCCGGAAGGCGGGATGATGACGTTTTGCCTTGATTTCAGATCCGAGTCAGGCGGGAAAAGTTGAGCCTGACTTGGATCTGCCTCGGATCGTGGGGGTTCAGATTTCAGAAATCCGAACCCGCTCACCCCTAGTTTAATTAGGTAGCTATTGTGCCAGGGTGCGTGCTTTTGGAGTTCAGGTAAGTTAGAAAGTTTAAACTATTACCTCAAGAATGTGCCATTGTACAGATAGGACTTTTCAACTTGTTGCACAGCCTTAGTAGGAGCCTCCAGCAGGTGTAATCACGGTGCCTTCACTTGGATGCACTAAGATGGCCGTCATTTGCGGGCAATAGCATTGCTGGAACACAGCAATGGTAGCAGCGGCAGGGACACGGCAGCGGCGGTAGGGACATAAGCGGCGGCACGAGTGTCAGCGGCAGGTGTCGGCGGCACCGAGCACCATTTTTAAAATTCAAAGATGGTGCTGGGCATTTTTGAAATGGGCGCAGCTGCCGTACTTGGCAGAATGGCTCTCGGAACCAGGCCCGCCGCCGACACATGCACAGGCGTCGGGTACAGCCACCAATGACGTTGCAAGCCGTTATTGGCTCGCGGTGGCCATCTTGGAATTTCAAAGATGACCCCCGCGAGCAGATCACGACTCCCTACATCATCGGAGGCGGCAGCTGAGGGACCCAGCGCTTCTGAAGAGAACACCAGAAGCCTTGAGTAGTCCTTGTCATCTCCCAGGTGAAGCCACCGAAGCCCTGGCAGGTTGGCGCCCGCCAGGTGAAGCCACCGAAGCCCTGGCGGGTTGGCGCCCACCAGGCTAAGACGTGAGAAGTCCTAGTGGGTGGCAGGCCATGCAAAAGAGCTGACAGGCTGCTTCCAACTAGGCAAAAACGCATAAGCCCAGGCAGGTTGGCGCCCATCAGACGAAAACGCTGAAGCTCTGGCGGGTTTGCATCCGCCAGGCGAAGACGCCGGAAGTCCTAGTGGGCATTAGCCACGAAAAAGAAGTGACACAGGCTGCCGCCCACTAGGTGCACATGCCGAAGCCCTGGTGGGTTGGCACCTGCCAGGCGAAGATGCCGGAAGCCCTAGTGGGCGGCGGCCACGAAAAGAGCTGACACAGGCTGCCGCCCACTAGGTGAAGACGCCAAAGCCCTGGTGGGTTCGCGACCACCAGGCAAAAACTACGAAGCTCTGGCGGGTTCGCACCCGCAAGGCGAATATGCCGGAAGTCCTAGTGGGCAGTAGCCACGAAAAAGGGGCTGACAAAGGCTGCTGCCCACTAGGTGAAGATGCTGAAGCCCTGGCGGGTTGGTGCCCGCCAAGCGAAGACGCGGAAGCCCTGGAGGATTGATGCCCGCCAGGTGAAAACGCCGGAAGTCCTAGTGGGCAGCGGCCATGAAAAAGAGCTGACACAGACTGTCACCCACTAGGTGAAGACACCGAAGCCCTGGTGGGTTGGCGCCTACCAGGCGAAGACGCCAGAAGTCCTAGTGGGCTTTGGCCACGAAAAGAGCTGACACAGGCTGCCGCCCACTAGGTGAAGACGCCGAAGCCCTGGCGGGTTGGCGCCCGCCATGCGAATACACAAAGGCCCTGGCGGGTTGGCGCCCACCATGCGAATACACCAAGGCTTTGGCGGGTTGGTGCCTGCCAGGCGAAGATGCCGGAAGTCCTAGTGGGCAGCAGCCATGCAAAAAGTGCTGACACAGGCTGCCACCCACTAGGTGAAGAGGATAACAGAAGCCCTGGGGAGGTGGAAGCCGTGCACAAGAGCTAATTGTCTGCCACCCCTCAGGCGAAGACGCCAGAAGCCCTGGTGGATTTGCGCCTGCCAGGCAAAGATGCCGAAGCCCTGGCGGGTTGGCATCCACCAGCGAAGACACCGAAGCCCTGGCGGTTTGGCACCCACCAAGCAAAGACACTGGGAGTCCTAGTGGGTGGCGGCCATGAAAAGAGCTGACACAGGCTGCCGCTCACTAGCTGAAGATGCTGAAGCCCTGGCGGGTTGGCGCCCACCAGGCGAGGACACCGGAAGTCCTAGTGGGCGGCAGCCACAAAAAATAGCAGACACAGGTTGCCGCCCACTAGGTGAAGATGCTGAAGCCCTGGTGGGTTCGTGTCCACCAGGTGAAAACGCCGAAGCTATGGCGGGTTCGCACCCGCCAGGCGAAGACGCCGGAAGTCCTAGTGGGCGGTAGCCACGAAAAAGAGCTGATCCAGGCTGCCGCCCACTAGGTGAAGACGCCAAAGCCCTGGTGGGTTGGCGCCCACCAGTTGAAAATGCAGAAGCCCTCGTGGGTTGGCGCCCGCCAGGTGAAGACACTGAAGCCCTGGTGGGTTGGCGCCTGCCAGGCAAAGATGCCGGAAGTCCTAGTGGGCGGCGGCCACAAAAAAGCTGACACAGACTGCCCCCCACTAGGTGAAGACGCCAAAGCCCTGGTGGGTTGGCGCCCACCAGTTGAAAATGCAGAAGCCCTCGTGGGTTGGCGCCCGCCAGGTGAAAACACTGAAGCCCTGGTGGGTTGGCGCCTGCCAGGCAAAGATGCCGGAAGTCCTAGTGGGCGGAGGCCACGAAAAAAGCTGACACAGACTGCCACCCACTAGGTGAAGACGCCGAAGCCCTGACGGGTTGGTGCCCGCCAGGCGAATACACCAAAGCCCTGGTGGGTTGGTGCCTGCCAGGCGAAGATGCCGGAAGTCCTAGTGGGCGTTGGCCATGCAAAAAGTGCTGACACAGGCTGCCTCCCACTAGGTGAAGAGGACAACAGAAGCCCTCGGGAGGTGGAAGCCGTGCAAAAGAGCTAATTGGCTGCCACCCCTCAGGCGAAGACGCCAGAAGCCCTGGCGGGTTGGCACCTGCCAAGCAAAGACGCTGAAGCCCTGGCGGGTTGGCACCCGAGAGTCGGAAATGCTGAAGCCCTGGGGAGTTGGTGCCCGCCAGGCGAAGACGCCGAAGTCCTGGGGTGGTGGCGACCATGAAAAAGAGTTTAAAGGCCATCACCCCCCAGGTAAAGGTGCAGATAAAACAAATTATATTTAAAAAAAACGGTGTCTATTCATTTTACAGGTGTACTACATGTACCAGTGGGCCCAAAATTTCCCGCTTGCTGGTACTTGTGGTTTTCCAAGTACCAGCATGCAGGGAGGTGTGCTGGGACCTATAGTTCACCTGCAAAAGAAAATATTCTTTAAAATGCACCAGATCACACAATCAACCTGGCACCCACCGCCCAGGCATGCTGGGGATAGCCCCGGGCTATCAGCCTTGGCCTGGGGTGCCCTGGAGAGGGGGACCCCTTTATTGGGGGGTCCCCAGCTCTCCAGGGATCCGTGGGCTGACTAGCAGTCAGGGGTGATGCTGCAGCTGGGGGGCTGTATTTTTTCCACATTTATAATAAATTTTTCTCTGATCCGGTATTCATTGACCCCATTATTTGGAGGATATATTATATATATATAACCAATCATGAGGAAAAGAAACCGTTACGGGTATATAACCACCATCTATGATTGTGAGTTCTGGTACGCATATTATAGTTTTCCATCAAAGAAACCTTTACATGTTATGTCTCCATTTTTCTTAATGTGAGTTATGGTACGCAGGATACATCTTTTGTTTTTACCTCTCTAATATCTCCGGGTGATGGGAATACAGTTTCACCGAATAGACAATATTATAAACATATAAAATAAAAATATAAACAAAGAAAAACAACAAATAGATTATCTCCCTTATGAGCGATGTCAGATAGGATCTTACAAAGAAACTTTTTGAGGATTACACACTGTGGGCCTGATTCAGACCCACTCGCGAGCGGCTGTCCACTCGCAAGTGGGTCGATGTTCTGGACTGAGCATGCGCACGACGGAGGGAGCTCCGTCGTGCGCATGCGCCAGACGCGACGAGCGAGGGAAAGTCCTTCGCTCGTTGTGTCCGATCAAAGGGGGCGTGCTGTCAATGTTGATTGACAGCACGCCCCCTTTGGTAGGCGTGCCGGGGGCGTGCCTCCCTGACGGGGGTGTTCCCACGGGAACGCCTCCCGTCAAAAGCCGGCCCACTGACATCACTAGTGATGTCAGTGGGAGTGATTTTGGCTCTGATAGAGCCAAAATCACTCCGGAGCTTGCGGTTGAAAACCTCAACCGCAGGCTCCGGCTCGCAATTTCGATGGTCGCGATGGTCTCGACCATCGCGGCCATCAAAATGCACGCTCGTATAGCCTGTGGGTGGTGACCCACAGCTATACGAGCGTCCAGAAGGACGCTCCATTTTCATGGAGGCCGGCCCTCATTCAGAGCGTGCGCTCTGCTCAGAGTGTACGGCTCTGAATGAGGGCCTGTGTTTCTTCTGTGAGTGGGGTACGCTGTTATGCCACAGAGGTCTTGGGGAGATTGGTTTCTCTGCTTCTATACACTGTGATTAGAATTCATGCTTGAGTATTTATACACAGTTATATTTCTCCACATGTCATCTTACCTTGAGGAGGAGGTCATCTAACACCCAATTTCCATTTTTGGAAAAGAAAAAACAGAGGAGACAAGGAGAGGGGAAAAAAAGACTTCATCTTTTAAAAGGAATGTATATACCTTTGTCTGTTATTTAGAAGCATTTTTCAGCGCCCAGTTGTAGTTCTTCTTGCAATATGTGTATTTTATTTTGTGGGTGTGGTGACACCCAATAGCATTTAGAACTCCCATCATTGACTGCTGTGCACAGATTAGGTGGAAACCCTTTATTCAATTTGTGTACTGTGTTTCCAGCAGCAGCCTGACTGGTCTGCCTTCTCATCAACCCACACCTGAGCTCTCTCCACAAGGCAGCAATTAGGCATCTTCCCACAAGGCTTTTCTACTCTGTGTTGGCGGATCTGTCCAGCCCCACACAGAATCACCTGCTCACCAGTGCCAACTCTGGTGATACTGCCACGATATATATATATATATATATTAGGGGTGTGCACAGGCCACTTTTTGTGTTTTGGTTTTTGATCTGGATCTTTCTTCGTGTTTTGGATCTGGATTGGTTTTGCCAAAACCACCCTTCCGTGTTTTGGGTTCTGGGTTTTGTGTTTTGGATCTGTATTTTTTTTGAAAAAAAAGCATAAAAACAGCTAAAATCACAGAATTTGTGGGTTTTTCTGCTCCTATGCTATTATTATCCTCAATAACCTTAATTTCCACTCATTTCCAGTCTATTCTGAACACCTCACACCTCACAATAGTGTTTTATGTCCAAAAGGTTGCACCGAGGTAGCTGGATGACTATGCTAAGCGACACGAGTGGGCGGCACAAACACGTGGCCCATCTAGGAGTGACACTGCAGTGGCAGACAGGATGGCAGTTTGAAAAACTAGGCCCCAAACAATACATAATGCAAAGAAAAAAAAGATTGTCCTTGGGCCCTCCCACCGACCCTTATGTTGTATAAACAGGACATGCACACTTTAACAAACCAATCATTTCAGCGCCAGGGTCTGCCACACGACTGTGGCTGAAATGATTGGTTCGTTTGGGCCCAAAAAAAACAAGCTGGCAATTAATCTGTCCCTGCACAAACTGGCTTTACGGAGGCAAGATGTCGTCCTCATCCTCCTCATCCACCGATTCTTCACCCTCTTCAGTGTTGTGTACAACCTCATCCTCACAGAGTATTAATTCATCCCCGCTGGAATCCACCACCACAGGTCCCTCTGTATGTTCTGGAGGCTGGTCTCCCTGGAAGAGTTGATAATTCATTTTTATGAACATCATCTTCTCCACATTTTGTGGAAACAACCTCCTACGCCTTTCACTGACAAGGTTCCCGGCTGCACTAAACACTCTTTCGGAGTACACACTGGAGGGGGGGCAACTCAGGTAAAATAGAGCCAGTTTGTACAGGGGCCTCCAAATTGCCTCTTTTTCCTGCCAGTACAGGTACGGACTGTCTAACATGTCTACTTGGATGCTGTCACCAATGTAATCCTCCACCATTCTGTCAATGGTGACAGTATCATATGCAGTGACAGTAGACATGTCAGAAATTGTTGGCACGTCCTCCAGTCCAGGCCAGATGTCCAAACCGGCCCTTGACTTATGACACAGGCGCACGCTTGGTGCTGCTGCTGTGTTGATGCACGTGTGGCTACTGCGCATACATTTCGCACACAAACACAGAAAAAAAAGAATTATTTTTTTTTTGTGGAGCATAGTTTGGGGGTTACACCACCCTTTAACAGACTTATGGGACACAGGCGCACACTTAGCGCTGCTCCTTTGTTGATGCACGTACAGCGCACACAATTCACAAACACAGAAGAAAATGTATTATTTTTGTTGGAGCACACTTTGGGGGTTACACCACCCTTTAACAGACAGAGGCACGCTTGTCGCTGCTGCTTTGAGGATGCAGGTGCGGCTACTGCGCATACATTTCACACACAAACACAGAAAAAAAGAAGATTTTTTTATTTTGTTGGAGAACACTTTGGGGGTTACACCACCCTTTAACAGACAGATGCACGCTTGGTGCTGATGTTTTCAGGATGCAGGTATGGCTACAGCCCACACAATTCACAAAGACAGAAAAAAAATAATTTTTTATTTTTTGTGCAGCGCACTTTGGGGGTTACACCACCCTTGAACAGACAGACGCATGCTTGGCGCTGCTGCTTTGAGGATGCAGGTGCGGCTGCTGTGCATACATTTTGCACACAAACACAGAAAAAAATATATTTTTATTTTTTGTGGAGCGCACTTTGGGGGTTACACCACCCTAAAAACAGACAGATGCACGCTTGGCGCTGCTGCTTTGAGGATGCAGGTGCGGCTACTACACATACATTTCACACACAAACAGAAAAAAAGAAGATTTTATTTTATTTTGTTGGAGCGCACTTTGGGGGTTACACAACCCTTTAACAGACAAATGCACACTTGGCGCTGCTCCTTTGTTGATGCACGTGCAGCCACAGTGCACACAATTCCCAAACACAGAAAATATTTTTTTATTTTGTTTGGAGTGCACTTTGGGGATTACAGCACCCTTTAACGGACAAGCCAGCCGGCCCTTGATTTATGACACAGGTGCTCGCTTGGCGCTACTTTGTTAATGCACATGCGGCTACTGCGCACACAATTCACAAACAGAAAAAAAAAATTATTTTTTTTTGGAGTGCACTTTGGGGGAGCACCCCTGATGCACAGATCATCCCCTGGACAACACTACAGCACCCCTCTAGGACTACAGCCTTTATGAGACACTGCACAACAGTCCAGCCAGCCCTATAGACTTTGGAGTGGACACTGGCCCTGATTCAGAGCCGGATGCTCTGACAGAGTGCTTGCTCTGAAACAGGGCCGTCCCTTCTCCTTTTTGGAGCGGCCTCCTGGCCGCTTGCATAGCTGTGGGTGACCACCCACAGCTATAGCGAGCGGCCAAAATGATGGTCGCGATGGTCAAGACCATCGTGACCATCGGGCTTGCGATGAGAGCCTGCGGTAGGGTCTCGCTGCCGTAAGCCCTGGAGTGCTTTTGGCTCTATCAGAGCCAAAAGCACTCCCACTGACATCACTAGTGATGTCAGTGGGGCCGGCCCCAGACGGTAGGCGTTCCCATGGGAGCGCCTCCGTCTGGGCAGCCACGCTCCCAGCACGCCCACCAAAGGGGGCGTGCTGTCAATCACCATTGACAGCACGCCCCCTTTGGTGCGAGACCCATAACGACAGCTTGGCTGTCGTTATTTGGGTCTCGCGCATGCGCACGATGGAGCCGCCTCCATCGTGCGCATGCACACTTGGGCAACATCGACCCGCTCGCGAGCGGGTCTAAATCAGGCCCACAGCCAATATGGACAACTGACTGCACAACACAGCCCAGCAAGCCCCTATGACAGAAGCACAACACAGCGCAGCCAGCCCCTATGGACAACAGCAGCACAACACAGCCCAGTCAGCCCCTATGGACTGAGTGGTCACAGCCCCTATGGACAACAGCAGCACAACACAGCCCAGTCAGCCCCTATGGACTGAGTGGTCACAGCCCCTATGGACAACAGCCCAGCCAGTCCTAGCTCCCACCCTCCCTCTTCACTGTCCACAGCCGGAGTGAGAAATGGCGCCGTCGCGGGGACCTTTTATGGAATCCAAAACCCACGAGATCCGGAAGGCGGGATGATGACGTTTTGCCTCGATTTCAGATCCGAGTCAGGCAGGAAAAGTTGAGCCTGACTCGCATACGACTCGGATCAGGGGGGCTCGGGGGGTTCGGATTTCAGAAATCCGAACCCGCTCATCCCTAATATATATATGTATGTATAACTCCCACTATGCAGTCAGCATCTGTACATGTCCTGCATGGTGGAGGTAAACAATACTTGGGAGTGTAGTGAGAAAGGGTGAGGGTCCTACTTTACAGTGGGCCTGATTTAGAGACGCTCATAAGCAGCGTTCGTTCGTAGTCAGACGATGTTGTACAACCACGCATGCGTCGGTGTAACAGTGCGCAAGTGCGTACGTCTGATTGCGGTCATTTCTCAGTCGATCGAAGACACAGCGAACAGGAAGTGACCTGTCAAATGTGATTGACAGAACTGTCCGTTTTGGGGTGGTGACGGCGGTGGAGATGGAAAAACGCAGGCGTGTCGAGGCGTTTTTTGGGCGTACATAAATTATCTTATGCGAGCGCCAAATGTGAACGGAACAAGTGATACGTCACTTTCTGATCCAATTTCCATTAAGACTGCTCGCTCAGCTTGTGGTCTGGTATAGTCTACCACAATGACGATGATCTCTTCGTACTTCCCTGGGCTCATCGATGGTGTAGCGATTTATCAATTGAGGCCACAAAAACAATCATCTTTTAATTGCTAAACTGCTTGTAAGGTGTTTAGCAAATAGACCTTTTTTAGTAGCTAAAAACCGAACGCAGGTGAACTACTCAGCTGCTAATTTCTGGGTCATACAATCAATTAGCTAACAAATGGGTTTTTTTTGTGTGGCCTTTTAAAATATTTGTAAGTGTTTCTTTTTTAGGGAAACAATTTGTACGCATGTTTGTTTTTTTTCATATTTTTTTTTGGGCCAAGAAACCAATCGTCCTTTTGTTTTTTGATAAGTGTTAATAAATTGTTTTTAACCATTGTTTTTTTTTTAAATATTAAATGTTTCTATTTCCATTGTATTGTTTGTAAGTTTGTTTGAGGGATTACCTTTTAACCAGTTTTTGAATAAATCAACAATAGAATTTTGCAGATTTTGAACATAATTTTATTAAATGATTGTATCCATTTTTTTTTTTTTTTACATAAACATATTTATTTTAAGGTAACAAAATTTAGAAATGATTTTGGCCACACACAAACAAAATAAGTGAAATTTGAACTAAAAAAACAAAAAACAAATAAAAACAATTCACAAGAAAGGAGAGGGAGGTTTTTGGCATGAAGGAATATGGGGCAAACACAGAGATGGATTGTGGGGAAATGAGCCAGTGCTGTCTTCGCCTTTTAGGCCGTTTGGCCAGGGGTTGGAGGGAGCCTGAACGGGTCTGGGATCTCCTTTGGCTGGCCTGGCCAGAGGCAGATGTTGTGGCCTCTGGACTAGGCATAGGGCTAGGCACATTTGGAGGGATGGCTGTTGTTGTGCCAGAGGTGGAGGGTCCTGATGTTCCGGCAGGAAGGGAGGCCGGCTCCAACATGTGCTGGCGAACGAGCTGCTCCAGGGCATTTGCAATTCTCACGTTGGCCGCAGCATTTAGCTCCAGGGCGTCCGCCACCCATAGCAGATTGGCGTCCATCCTCAGCAGAATCTTGGTGTGCTGATACGATTTAACATGGAGATCAGTGAGGAGGGCCTCTGCCTGCGAGGGGGAATGCCCTGGACTGTCTTCCACAGGGTCCCCAGCCGGATCTACTGCTTCCTCCCCTGCAGAGCCAGAAGAAATTCTGCGGCCAAAGCTCACCTCTGGAGCAGACTCATCCGCCTGTGTCTCTGTGAGAAAAAAGAGAAAAGAGTCAAATTAAAATCTAGATATTTTACAAAACACATTTCTGAGTTGTTAACATTACAACATTTACCTGGGACAACATGAGGAGCCGCAAAGTCTGGCATGTCGGTATCCATGTTCAACACGCCCAACACCTCCTCATCCTGCACACACCCCTGTGCTAGCTCCTCCAAATCCGTGAGCTCAAGTGACACAGGGGTGGGACCCCCACCTGTTCCCCCTGCATGCCTAGCCCTATCAGCCAGTTTTTGTTTAAGCCGATATTTGAAGTCGCTCCATCTGTTGGTTAAAAAGTTGGCATTTTTACTGCAGTATTTGGACCTGTAAACACTTTTTAGTCAAATGTATTTTTTGCGTACTGGCGTTTGACCTCCCGGGTTGAACGTTCAAACTCACCCACCCCATTGACAGCACTGGCTATGTCGTCCCACATTTTCCATCTCTGGGTTGCACCCATATTCCTTGGTGCCTGTGCCAGGTTGTCGTTGCACATTTGCACCAAAACCTCCATCTCCTTCCTTGTGAATTGTGGCTGCCTTTTTGTTTTGGCCCTAGTTTGCCTACTAGGCCCAGCAGCCTCTTCCATGGCATCCTCCACACCTTTTTTTTAAATGGTTTAAAAATGTTTAAAGTAAAATGTTTCAAAATGTAATGTTAAACATAAGCATTTTCCCATAATAAAAAAAATACTTACATGGCGCCTCTTGGCTAGTACTTTGCTGCTCTGTACTCATTGTCTTTTCTCAATGCAGCAGACCGATTTGGGCCTTCAGTGATGTTTTTATACATGCGTCAGCATTATTCGTCCGCATCATTCATTGTGTGCTCCTATTGTCCGTCCTTAATTTGAGCGGGAAAATAAAGACTATTTATGGCTTGGTGTGACTCCATTCGAGGTGGTATTTTTTGATTGTTGGAGGTATTTCGGTGTAGAGTGATTTGTTGTTTGGTTGGTGGAACGTGAAGGAGTTTTTTTTTTTTTTTTTGAAGGAGCGTTTTTTTATTACTTTCTTTGTTTAAGTTAGCATTTTTGCGTTTTTTTTTGCTATTTTTATTTATATTTTTGAGTACGTATTTCAATAATTTCCATAAACATTTATTAATAAATAGTTTCAAAATTTTTATATATTTTTTTTTTTTTTTAACAGTTATTTTGGCTGGAACCCAAGTGACCTTTTATAACTTTGTGATATTTGTCTGTTTTTGGTAAGTCTTTTTGGTTTTATTAATTACCAAATTAGATGTGTTGGTCTTAGCATATGTTTCGGTAAGTAATGTGTGCTTGTTCTGTGTAAAATCATGTGTTAAGTCTAAATGTAGCGTACTATTTTGCGAACTAATGTGTGCTTGTTCTGTGTAAAATCATGTGTTAAGTCTAAATGTAGCGTACTATTTTGCGAACTAATGTGTGCTTGTTCTGTGTAAAATCATGTCTTAAGTCTAAATGTAGCGTACTATTTTGCAAACTAATGTGTGCTTGTTCTATGTAAAATCATGTCTTAAGTCTAAATGTAGCATACTATTTTGCGAACTAATGTGTGCTTGTTCTGTGTAAAATCATGTCTTAAGTCTAAATGTAGCGTACTATTTTGCGAACTAATGTGTGCTCCCTTCTCTAAATGTTAGTAAACTATATTTGGTTTAATTCCTAGTTTATAAAATTAATTAAAATAAAATTTTATCCTTTTGAAATGTAGGTGGTTTTTCACATGACACTACCCAGGCCTGTAAGATTCTTTGGTTTTCTTTGAAAAGATAAGTATATTTTTCTTAACACATTTGTCTAAAACAATAACTACCTTGCTTAACAATTCAGGTTGATGTTGGTCGTATTCTCTTGGCCATGGTTCCAGAACCCGACCAACCTCAACTTCGTCCCAGGAATAGGCCTCGTAGGCGTGCAAGGCCCCAGATATATAGCACACGTGTCACCCTTTTTGGAATGCCAGATGCTGAGGTGTTAAGGCGCTACCGTCTGCCTCCAAAAATCATCATCATCATTAATAGAGAGTGATCTTGAACGGCAAATTAATAGTCCTACAGCAATACCACCACTTACGCAATTCATGTCGGTGTTACATTTTTGTGCATCAGGATCCTTTCAAACCACTGTGGGAATAGTTGCAGGAATCTCCCAATCCTCCTTTTCAAGGATCCTGAGGGCAGTGATGGATGCACTTTTTAAACACCTCCATCATTTTATTAAAATGCCATTGGATATGGGTTCCCTTAATGTGGTGAAGGATAAATTTTACCAAATTGCTGGCTTCCCACACATCATAGGGATTGTGGATGGCACTCACATACCACTTCAGCCTCCAGCAAGGCTGGAGGCAATATTTAGGAACCGAAAGCACTTTCATTCGATGAATGTAATGGTGGTATGTGATGCCTCCCTCCAGATCCTGTCCCTGAATGCCAAATTCCCAGGCAGTGCACATGATTCCTTCGTCATCCGGCAACCAGGGATTTGGCACAAATGAAACAACCTACAAGCTAGTGATGCGTGGCTTCTGGGTAAGTTGACACCTTCTGTTGAAACCAATGCAAAGCTTGGTACACAATGGTCCTGATGTTGTTTTTTATATTTTCACAGGAGACAGTGGTTACCCTTGCACGCCCTGGCTGCTCACTCCTTATTTGGTTCCCACACCAGGGCTACAAAGTCAATATAATTCCGCACTTACAGCCACCAGGCAGGTGGTGGAGCGCTGTATCAGCCTTTTAAAAGGCTGATTCAAATGCCTCCACCACTCTGGTGGTGGCCTCATGTATTTGCCGGCTATGGTTTAAAAAATTGTGGTCCTGTGTGGGATTTTTCACAACATCGCCATAAGGAGTGGTGTCCCAATGCAGCCAGAGGATGCCTTGCCTGAGGACGGCCCCCTTGAGGTTGGTCGGAGGTCAGTATGTGGGGGGGCCATATGCAATCAAATTGTTTCCCGGTTTTTTAGGTAATTATTTCAACAAATTAAGTTAATTGACACAATGTAGACATGTATTTTTTAAATGTACACGTTTAACTTTTTTTTTTTTTTTTTATTCCCTAAAATGACCATAAAAATCCTTGCATACTACCTGATCAACACAAATGACTTTATGTGGACACATTGGATATAACTTCGGGAACAATTATTTCCTCTCCTCATTTGTGGATTCATGTTGGCATGCTACTTCAACAAACAGTTCCTGATTTTTTTTTTATTTTGGGAATTGTGGAATTTTTTGGACTTTTGTGTGTGTTTTAACTGTGTGATTTTGTTTGGACAATTCACTTGGTGTTTATTATTTGTGTGCATTAAATTTTTTGATTACATTAAAGAACCATTTCCTTCGTAAATGACAAAAAAGTTAAACCTGTTCCAAAAAATGCAAACATGCTTAATGCATAACACTGTAATTTATTAATTTCTAAACTTTTGTACCCTGCTTTGTTGCTAAAAACAAACACCAAAGGTATTATGGTGAATCAGTATGTTTACAATTCTAGGCCTAAGCAGGTTGCTTTAATTTTTAGATAAATAGATATACGTACTGCGCTCAGCTCAACCTTAATCTAGGCTAGGGAAGTGGCCTCATGTGAACTGGTATATAAACCGTGAGAGTCGGTATGTTTATAAAAAAAGAGGGGTTTTAATGCAAAAAACAGGGGGCATACACAATACATATATAAGTCACTAATTGTAACAAAGACAAATAATTAAGTAGATAAGGTGATAAAGTATAAGTTACTGATTATAACAAATACAGATATATAGGTAGAAAAGGTAATAAACATTAATCGAATTGCATGGTCAGATAAAATGAACATGTAAAGGAGATCATAAATAAATATGATAAACTGCTGTGTTTGCAGATGGCTGAATGTCAGAGCTCAAAATGGGTCCAAGTAATATCGTTAGTGAAGTGAGGATTTGGACAAATAAGTCTTTGGAAATAGGGTTGTAGCGGCATCCCGCTTATTATATGGTGCAGTATGTTGAAGCGCTAGATGAGGTGCCCGGGTGAAGCGTCCTGAGGAAGGGAGTACGGAGTAAGGTAAGTCTCTGGTGTGGCAGGGGTGTGTGGTTATTGGCTACCCAGAGCCTAACTATAGCATCCCCCACACCACGCTAGCAGCTGACCCGGACTGCGGCTCCGGCAGACGCCTGGGAACAGGTGCCCCGCCGGCACCTGCACGGGAGTTAGCAGCAACCGCTCAGAGTTAACCCCCTGGCTGCCGATCTTTCCGTACTCCCGTCCTCTGGAAGCTTCACCTAGCTCCCCTACTGACATTAATAGATCTCTGCCCTGCCACATTGACATTAATAGATCCCCACACACACACACATTACATGACTAGATTCCCACACACACATTACTTGACTAGATTCCCACACACACACACACACAGGACCTCATTCAGAGTCGGGCATAGCGGTTGCACGGTCGTACGCCACCGATGTTTGCTAAAGTGCGTATGCATAAAGTTTGCAATGCGCGTGCGCAAACTAGCTGCTATGATCACAAATTTCTCTCTCCTTGAACACAGCCAGGTCGGTAGTTTGAGTGACAGAATGAGGCGTTTGTGGGTGGTAACAGGGGAAGGTGCTTGAAAACGGGGGAGTGGAGATCCGAACGCAGGCGTGCCTAATTATGCGAACAGCGTTTTATGGGAGTGCATAATTAACAAAGTAGCGTCATGGCACATGTGACATGGGAGGTTTTTACACTGACATGATCGTAGAGCTTAAGAGAGGGTATGGTCAACCTTAAGCTCTACGACCAGTTCCGATGGTTCTCGATTAATCCTTATATGCCCGGAGATGACGTGTAATGCGTACGAGAAGGGGGCGTATTTTTTTGTCTTCCGGCCGCTTCCTCCCCTTGGTCGGCCAGCTACCGATCCGATCTTAGGGACGCAACTTGCGAGGGAATCATTTGCATATCCGGCCCCTTTTCCCGTACCACCATGCGGCCGCAACGACCGACTCTGAATGAGGTCCACAGTCTCACACACACATTACGTATCTAGATTCCCACACAGCCTCACACACACATTACACTACTAGATTCCCACACACAGACACACAGTCTCACACACACACACACACACACTGGACCTCATTCAGAGTCGGTCGTAAGCGGCCGCTCGGTCGTACCCCTAACGATCGAGAATCAGAAAAAAAACAATCGCACGGCCTGGCGATCGCAACCAAAGTGACGCCCATACATGAATAAAGCATGACATGAATAATGTCAGTCGCTGTATGTTAATTTTCCTTTGATGGTTGCGGCCGCTTGTGTTGTGTGCAGATTACACCAAAAATTAACAAAAAAATGCATAGAATAAGCCATCTCCATGAATTATATTTATTCTTATTTGTTAATGCAAACGCAACCGAATCAATTACATGCAAATTAGCAGTGTTATTAGCTACAACAAACTATTATTAGCTGCTTGCATTGTGTGGCTCAAAATAGAAACATCACTCCTAACATCAGTGACACTCGATAGTATCAATTGTACTCTGGGGCTTGAGAGAGCACATACCCAACCTCAAGCTGTACGATCAGCCAGGCCTCTAACCTGCTCGCAGAGTGACGTTTTACTACTTCCGGCCTTCTATGTCGGTCGTAGCAGGAAATTTATGTATGCCCCTGAAACGCCCTGAAAACGGTGAGGAACGCCTGTGTTTTTAGACCACCACCCCTGTCAACACCCACAAACAGCCTTTCATGTCAATCAACTCTCCGAAGACCCTTCCTGCTCGTAAGCCGTACGATCGACAACATTTTGGATCGCAAGGTCTCGTACGCACAACAAGCCGTACGCATGCGTGGTTTGGAAACATCGGATGCGTACGACCGAGCGGCCGCTTATGACCAACTCTAAATGAGGTCCACAGTCTCACACACACATTACACTACTAGATTCACACAGACACACACACTGGACCTCATTCAGAGTCGGTCATAAGCAGCCGCTCAGTCGTACGCCTAACGATCAAGAATCAGAAAAAAAAACAATCGCACGGCCGGGCGATCGCAACCAAAGTGACGCCCATGCATGAACAAAGCACCTCCTCTAGCTAGCGAGTGATAGCAGTTAGCGATCGAGTCAGTCGTTGTCAGTCATTGTCAGTCGCTGTATGTTAATTTTCCTTTGATGATTGCGGCCGCTTGTGTTGTGTGCAGATTACACCAAAAATTAACAAAAAAACGCATAGAATAAACCATCTCCATGAATTATATTTATTCTTAATGCAAACGCAACTGAATCAATTACATGCAAATTAGCAGTGTTATTAGCTACAACAAACTAAGGGTGAGCGGGTTCGGATTTCTGAAATCCGAACCCCACCGAGCCCCCCCGATCCGAAGCCGATCCGAGTCAGGCTCTACTTTTCCCGCCTGACTCAGATCTGAAATCGAGGCAAAACTTCATCATTCCGCCTTCCGGGTCTCGTGGGTTTTGTATTCTATATAAGGTACCCGCGTCGGCGCCATTTTCTTACTCGGCTGTGGACAGTGAAGAGGGATGGTGGGAGTTAGGGCTGGCTGTGTAGTGTAGTGTAGTGCAGTGTAGTGTTGTGCTGTGCTGTGCTGCGCTGCTGTTGTCCATAGGGGCTGTGTCCACTCCTCCAAAGTCCATAGGGGCTGGCTGTGTTGTGCTGTGCTGCTGTTGTCCATAGGGGCTGTGTCCACTCCTCCAAAGTCCATAGGGGCTAGCTGGACTGTGTTGTGCAGTCAGTTGTCCATAAGGGCTGTGTCCACTCCAAAGTCCTGTGCAGTGTCCCAGTCCTAAAGGGGTGCTGTAGCGTTGTCCAGTGGGTGCTCTGTCCATCAGGGGTGCTCCCCCCAAGTGCAAAAAATAATAATATTTTTTCTGTGTTTGTGAATTGTGTGCGCAGTAGCCGCACGTGCATCAACAAAGCAGCAGCGCCAAGCGTGCGCCTGTGTCATAGGTAAAGAGCCGGCTGGCTTGACCGTTAAAGGGTGCTGTAACCCCCAAAGTGCACTCCAACCAAAATAAAAAAATATTTTCTGTGTTTGTGAATTGTGTGCACTGTGGCTGCACATGCACAAAGGAGCAGCGCCAAGCGTGCGTCTGTCTGTTAAAGAGTGGTGTAACCCCCAAAGTGCACTCCAACAAAAATAAAACATTTTCTTCTGTGTTTGTGAATTGTCTGCACTGTACGTGCATCCTCAAAGCAGCAGCGCCAAGCGTGCATCTGTCTGTTAAAGGGTGGTGTAACCCCCAAAGTGCGCTCCACAAAGAATAAAAAATTCTTTTTTTTTCTGTCTTTGTGAATTGTGTGGGCTGTAGCTGCACGTGCATCAACAAAGGAGCAGCGCCAAGCGTGCACCTGTGTCTCATAAGTAAAGAGCCGGCTGGCTCATTTCTTAAAGGGTGGTGTAACCCACGAAGTGCACTAGTCTCCAACAAAAGTAAAAAATTGTTTTCTGTGTTTGTGTGCGCCTTAGCCGCACGTATATATCAATATAACATAAATGGAGGAAAAAAACTTTCTCCGATAAAAATAAAATAGGGAAAGATCAAGAACCACTTCCTCCTAGTTCTGAAGCTGCTGCCACTAGTCATGACATAGACGATAACATGCCATCAACGTCATCTGCCAAGGCCGATGCCCAATGTCATAGTAGAGGGCACATACAATCCCAAATGACAAAGTTCAGGAAAATGACCTTGAAAAAAACATTTAAATCATCTGAAGAGAAACGTAAACTTGGCAATATGCCATTTATGACACGGAGTGGCAAGGAACGGCTAAGGTCTTTCCCTATGTTCATGACTAGTGGTTCAGCTTCACATGACGATGGAAGCCCTCCTCCCGCTAAAAAAATCAAACGAGTTAAGCTGGCAAAAGCACAGCGAAGAACTGTGCATTCTAAGAAGATATCACAAATCCCCAAGGACAGTCCAAGTGTGGTGGCGGTTGCGATGCCTGACCTTCCCAGCACTGGACGGGAAGAGGTGGCTCTTTCCACCATTTGCATGCCCCCTGCAAGTGCTGAAAGGAGCACCCACAGTCCACTTGCTGATATGCAAATTGAAGATGTCACTGTTGAAGTACAAGAGGATGAGGATACTGGTGTAGCTGGCCCTGAGGAGGAAGTTGGCGAGGAGGATTCTGATGGTGATGTGGTTTGTTTAAATCAGGCTCCAGGGGAGACATTTGTTGTCCGTGGGATGAAAAAGCCCATCACGGTCATGCCTGGGCACTAGACCAAACATTCCACCTCTTTGGTCTGGCAATATTTCTATCCAAATCCGGACAACAACTGTCTTGCCATATATACCATATGTAAAGGTGAAATAAGTAGGGGTAGGGACGTCAACCACCTAGGAACATCCTCCCTTATACGGCACCTGCAGCGCGTTCATAAAAAGTTACTGTCAAGTTCAGAAACTTTGGCTAAAACTGTTAGCAGTCCAGGGACACCTAAATCCCGTTGTCCTGTTGTATCCAAGCGCCTGCAAACCACACCGTCAACTCCCTCCTCATCAATTTCCTCCTTAGTCAGGATCGGAAGTAGTCCTGCAGGCCATGTCACTGGCATGACTGACTCTCCTATCTGGGATTCCTCCGGAGGATCCTGAATTGCTACGCCTCCTGCTGCCACTGCTGCTGTTGCTGCTGCTGGGAGTCGTTCATCATCCCAGAGAGGAAGTAGGAACACCACTACTTTTACTAAACAATTGACCCTCCAACAGTCCTTAGCGAGGAGGATGAAGTACGACAGCAGTCATCCTGAAGCAAAACGTATAACTGAGGCCTTGACTGCTATGTTGGTGGTAGACGTGCATCCGGTATCCACCATTAGTGCAGTGGGATTTAGACAATTGATGGAGGTAGTGTGTCCCCGGTTCCAAATCCCGTCTAGATTCCACTTCACTAGGCAGGCGATACCGAGACTGTACAGAAACGTCAGAAAAAGTGTCCTCAGTGTCCTGAAAAATGCGGTTGTACCCAATGTCCACTTAACCATGGACATGTGGAACAGGGCAGACTAAGGACTATATGACTGTGACAGCCCACTGGGTAGATGTATCACCTTATGCAGCAACAACAGCAGCATCACCAGTAGCAGCATCTCAGAAACGCCAGCTCGTTCCAAGGCAGGCTACGCTGTGTATCACTGGTTTCAGTAAGAGGCACACCGCCGACAACCTCTCAGAGAAACTGAGGGAAATCATCGCCCAGTGGTTTACCCCACTTAGACTCTCCTGGGGATTTGTGATATCTGACAACGCCACCAATATTGTACGGGCATTAGATCTGGGCAAATTCCAGCACGTCCCATGTTTTGCTCACACAATAAACTTGGTGGTGCAGAATTTTCTGAAAAGCGACAGGGGCATGCAGGAGATGCTTTGGGTGGGCCGAAAAATTTCTGGCCACTTTTGCCATTCAGCGAGTGCGTGCCGAAGACTGGAGCGCCAGCAAACACTCTTGAACCTGCCCCGCCATCACCTGAAGCAAGAGGTTGTGACGCGGTGGAACTCAACCCTCTATATGCTTCAGAGGATGGAGGAGCAGCAAAAGGCCATTCAAGCCTATACATCCACCTATGACATAGGCAAAGGAGGGGGTATGCACCTGACTCAAGCGCAGTGGAGAATGATTTCCGTGTTGTGCAAGGTTCTCCAGCCCTTTGAACTTGCCACACGTGAAGTTAGTTCAGACACTGCCAGCTTGAGTCAGGTCATTCCCCTCATCAGGCTTTTGCAGAAGCAGCTGGAGAAAGTGAAGGAGGAGCTAGATGGAGCGATTCCGCTCGGCATGTGGGACTTGTGGATGAAGCCCTTCATTCGCTTTGCCAGGATTCCAGGGTGGTCAATCTGTTGAAATCAGACCACTACATTTTGGCCACCGTGCTCAATCCTAGGTTTAAAGCCTATGTGGTGTCTCTCTTTCCGGCTGACACAAGCCTGCAGAGGTGCAAAGACCTGCTGGTGAAAACACTGTCAGCTGAAGCGGAACGTGACACGTCAACAGCTCCGCAACTGGGGCTGCCAGGAAAAAACGTAGGTATCCTAAGCAACCCGCTGGCAGTGATGCAGGGCAGGCAGGACCAAGTTTGGACATCTGGTCCAGACTGAAGGACCTGGCAACAATTTCTGACATGTCTACTGTCACTGCATATGATACTGTCACCATTGACAGAATGGTGGAGGATTACATCGGTGACAGCATCCAAGTAGGCATGTCAGACAGTCCGTACCTGTACTGGCAGGAAAAAGAGGCAATTTGGAGGCCCCTGTACAAACTGGCTCTATTTTACCTGAGTTGCCCCCCCTCCAGTGTGTACTCCGAAAGAGTGTTTAGTGCAGCCGGGAATCTTGTCAGTGAAAGGCGTAGAAGGTTGCTTCCACAAAATGTGGAGAAGATGATGTTCATAAAAATGAATTATCAACTCTTCCAGGGAGACCAGCCTCCAGAACGTACAGAGGGACCTGTGGTGGTGGATTCCAGCGGGGACGAGTTAATACTCTGTGAGGATGAGGATGTACACAACACTGAAGAGGGTGAGGAATCGGTGGATGAGGAGGATGAGGACGACATCTTGCCTCTGTAGAGCCAGTTTGTGCAGGGACAGATTAATTGCCAGCTTGTTTTGTGGGGGCCCAAACGAACCAATCATTTCAGCCACAGTCGTGTGGCAGACCCTGGCGCTGAAATGATTGGTTTGTTAAAGTGTGCATGTCCTGTTTATACAACATAAGGGTGGGTGGGAGGGCCCAAGGACAATTCCATCTTGCACCTCTTTTTTTTCTTTGCATTATGTACTGTTTGGGGCCTAGTTTTTCAAACTGCCATCCTGTCTGCTACTGCAGTGTCACTCCGAGATGGGCCACGTGTTTGTGCCGCCCAGTCGTATCTCTTAGCATAGTCATCCAGCAACCTCGGTGCAACCTTTTGGACATAAAAACACTATTGTGAGGTGCGAGGTGTTCAGAATAGACTGGAAATGAGTGGAAATTAAGGTTATTGAGGTTAATAATAGCATAGGAGCAGAAAAACCCACAAATTCTGTGATTTTAGCTGTTTTTATGCTTTTTTTTAAAAAAAATACAGATCCAAAACACAAAACACGGAAGGGTGGTTTTGGCAAAACCAATCCAGATCCAAAACACGAAGAAAGATCCAGACCCAAAACCAAAACACGAAAAGTGGCCGGTGCACACCCTTACAACAAACTATTATTAGCTGCTTGCATTGTGTGGCTGAAAATAGAAACATCACTCCTAACATCAGTGACATTCGATAGTATTGATTGTACTCTGGGGCTTGAGAGAGCACATACCCAACCTCAAGCTGTATGATCAGCCAGGCCTCTAACCTGCTCGCAGAGTGACATTTTACTACTTCCGGCCTTCTATGTCGGTCGTAGCAGGAAATGTATGTATGCCCCTGAAACGCCCTGAAAACGGTGAGGAACGCCTGTGTTTTTAGACCACCACCCCTGTCAACACCCACAAATGGCCTTTCATGTCAATCAATTCTCGTAAGCCGTACGATCGACAACATTTTGGATCGCAAGGTCTCGTACGCACATGCGCACAACTAACCATACGCATGCGTGGTTTGGAAACATCGGATGTGTACGACAAAGCGGCCACTTACGACCTACTCTGAATGAGGTCCACAGTCTCGCACACACATCACATGAATAGATTCCCCCCCCCACATGCACACACACACACACACACACACACACACACAGTCTCACACACATAAACATCACATAAATAGATTTCCCCCCCTACACACACACACAGTAATAGAACTCCCTCCCTCTCTCTCTCCTCCCCCTCGGCCAGTGGCGGTTCTAGGGGTTGGCTAACAGGGCCGTCGCCTGGGACGCCGGCCCCTATAGGGGGCGCTACTGAGTCCCCAGAAGGTAAAAAAATAATAATCCCATAATAAAAAAAAAAACCAGCGCTGGACTCCCCCGCGTTGCCGGGCGCCTGCTGGTATTTGTTATCAGCGGGCACCCTGCTCCCTCCCTGCAGCGGCAGCCAAAGCTCACTCCAGAGCTCCGGCTCCCACATAGAGCACTATGGGAGGGATGTCATGACGTCTCTCTCCTAGATCCTTGCTGGAGCCGTGGTCGGACCGGACGGCAGCGGACGCAGGAGCGGGGCCTAAGGTAAGTATCGTGTTTGTGTTTTTTATTTGTCAGAAGGGAGGCATGGGGGCATTTCTACTGGGGGCAAGTCTATAAGGGGACATTACTACTGGGGACATGTCTATAAGGGGGCATTACTACTGGGGGCACTACTAAAGGGGGCATTACTACTTTGGGCACTACTATAGGGGCATTCCTACTGTGGGCACTAATATAGGGGGCATTATTACTGGGGCACTACTAATGTGGACACTACTATAGGGGGCACTATTACTGTGGGCATTGTATTAGGGACACTACTACTCAGTACTGTAGGCCTTGTGTATAAGGGGCACTAATTTGGGCATTGTGTAAAAGGGGCACCACTGTGTCTCATAACATGAATAAGGGACTAATGTGTGGCGTAATTTGAATTGGGGATACTGTATTATAAAGGGAATTACTGTGTGTGGCACAATGTAATATGCAGGGCATTACTGCGTATGGCATAATGTGCTATACAGGGCATTACTGCATGTGGCATAATGTGTTATACAGGGCATTACTGCATGTGGCATAATGTGTTATACAGGGCATTACTGCATGTGGCATAATGTATTATAAAAGCCATTACTGCATGTGGCATAATGTGTTATACAGGGCATTACTGCATGTGGCATATTGTGTTATAAAGGCCACTACTGCATGTGGCATAATGTGTTATACAGGGCATTACTGCATGTGGCATAATGTGTTATACAGGGCATTACTGCATGTGGCATATTGTGTTATAAAGGCCACTACTGCATGTGGCATAATGTGTTATAAAGGCCATTACTGCGTGTGGCATAATGTGTTATACAGGGCATTACTGCGTGTGGCATAATGTGTTATACAGGGCATTACTGTGTGTGGCATAATGTGTTATACAGGGCATTACTGCATGTGGCATAATGTGTTTATAAAGGGCATTACTGCGTGTGGCATAATGTGTTATAAAGGCCATTACTGCGTGTGGCATAATGTGTTATAAAGGGTATTACTGCATGTGGCATAATGTGTTATACAGGGCATTATTGCATGTGGCATAATGTGTTTATAAAGGGCATTACTGTGTAAGGCGCATTACTGCACATGGCAATTATTCGCCACGAGGGGAGAGCTTGGGGTAAGCCCCACAGTGTGATGAATTGGGGGTGTTCCGCAAGGACACGCCCCCTTTCTGGAAGCGCGTGTACTTTCAGCGTGTGCAGAGGAACGTCATCTACAAAAAGGTTTTTTTTGGGGGGGGGGGGGCGCAACTGTGAACTTTCGCCCTGAGCTCCACAATGTCTAGAACCGGCCCTGCCCTCGGCACTGACATTAATACATTTGGCAGGAGCTGCAGTGAGCTCTAACACTCACCGTCTCATGCAGCTCCTCTGTCTCTGTCTTCAGTCCTCCAGCATTGGCTCCTCCCCCCTCCATCCTGTGTAATCACTGGCTGGCCAGGGAATGCTGGGACCATCAGTCTCTCCCAGCAAACTGTGTACAGGGGAAGGTGTGCCCAGGAGACCTCCGTGCCAGTAGCCAGGGGCGCCAAGAGGTGGGGGCAGGTACTATTTACCTGGGCCCAGGCTTGCTGGAGTGGCCCAGGTCCTATGCCTCCCCCCTCCTCCCTGTCAGCGGAGCAGCCCAGCACACACTTTTTTCTTAAGGGGGCGTGGCCACACCTCCCGCAATTAGGCCACGCCCCCTTTACCTGGGCCCGACGCGGCTCTTGGCAGCCCTGCCAGTAGCAGCCACACTCCTGACTCCCTGCACCCGGTGAGTACCCCCTGCGTCCTAAGCTCAGGCCCCGCCCCCTATACCTCCGGACTTGCGCATGCCCAGTCCGGATTTTTAGACAGGGCTGTGTAAATGCGGGGGATTCAGCCTACTTTGCGGGGTTGCGGGAGTTCTCACCTTAACTTGGGAGACTCCCGCGAAATTCGGGAGGGTAGGCAACTCTGATTTTTGGTGCAGGATTCAAAGCAGCAATTTTTTTAAAAGCAAAACTAGGCCATTTTTGACAGCCACTTTAAATCCCATGGGAAAAACTATTAGAAAATAGCAGAGTATTGAGGCCCATACAACAGCAATCAATTGGGGGCAATTCTGCATTTTGCAGATGATTGTGTAAAATAATTGTTACTGTATGGGGATTACCGATTCTGACCAAAAAGTGATGGGAAGCAGTGGATCAAGTTGTGTAACATGTTAGATTTCACCGACTAATCGGGCAGTGCGCTGGCTCCCTATACTCATGCTGCGGCGCTATCTTGTTAGTGATGTATTCAGAAAGATGGCGCCGCACAGGAGCTAGCAAAGACTCTGGCGCTATGCCAGCATCTTTGCTCTCTTCTGCGCATGTACATCTTTCCAAATTTGTTACTGGTAAAATGGTGCAGCCGGAGAACGCATAGGGAGCCAGAAAACTGCACAAGAGGCACATTTCATCAGTTTCTGCAGGCTGCAGGGCAAAGGCAGATGAGTCCTGAGTCAATATGGCTATTTACTGTGTGAGTGAGTTAAGCAATATCGGCAAACGGACACTCCAGGTGCTAGGCACAGCTGGCAACCAGATATTCTGGAACACTAGTAGGAGACTCAACAACATTGGCTATGCAAGACACCCCTGCACGACTTGCTATTGCGTGTCTTACATTTGCAAATGTTCCTTACGGAACTATGCTGCAAAATTGGATGAACATTAGGAGGTTTAAGGTGTGGCTGAAACTTTAGGAGATTTATTCCCTGTTTATTATATTGTCAGAGAGCAAGGCATACCTGCTGACTTTCTGGCTGCTCCTCTGGGAGGGAGCAGCCAGATCGGCAGGACGGGGGGGCGTGGCCGGGACAAGGGGGAGTGGCCAGATTGGTGACGGACACTTGTGGGCATGATGGGGTGAGGCCACGTGATCTTATCATTTTGGCCCCACTCCCGCTACACAATGTCGATAACATAGCCATTGTGAATCAGGGGGCAGGACCATAATGACGCGATTCAGTGTGAATCGCGTCACCGCCCCAACTCCCTGCGGGGGTTGCAAAGGTTATTGTGGGCGGCAGCCAGGAGGATTGCCTGCCTTCCCAGGAGGTCAGGAGCGGCACCCGATTTTCGGGAGGCTCCCGACCAAATCGGGAGGGTAGGCAAGTAAGGAACAAGGGGATGGAACAACAGGTAAGTGGAGCTAGCAGCAAGGGTCATGTAAATTAACAATTGATGAGCTGATTTTAAGTCACATACTGATGAATGTATTGATCTCAGTTATTACATTTTACACCATTTAGACATGATTTTGCAGGTTTCCTCTGCATATTCCTCCACTACATGACAGATAGACAGACAGACAGACAGACGGACAGATAGATATTGACGCTAGCTTAAGTCAAAATAGAGATGGAAAGTGGAAAAACAGAAATGACAAGGCAAAAACATGTAGGTGCAAATGGAGTAGCACCCTAGATCCAGTCTCAAGGATGCAAGTAAAGAGGAAATTTGGTCTAGGTAGTGTTACAGGAACAAACACACACATTGTGCTAGGAAGAGATAACATTTTGTGGAATTTAAAGTCTATGAATACCACCTGAAAGATAACAGTAAATTTACTCTGTTTTTGTGTGGTTGGGTGTAGGGGATGTCAGGATGCAGACGGTCACAATATCGCATACTTTCACACATTTAGCTCCCTCCTCCCGCCCGTCGTGGGAGAGTAGGCATGTATGCAATCCCGACTGTCAGAATACCAACAGATTGTGAAGGTAAGTATTAGGGTTAGGGCTAGGCTCTAGAGGGAGGATTATGGTTATTCTGCAGGAGAGCAGGGTTAGGGTTAGGCTGTGAGACAGGAGGGTTAAGGTTAGGCTGCAGGCAGCGGCGCCAAGAGGGGGGGGGAGCGGGTACAAATTACCCGGGCGCAGTTTTGCTGCAGGGGCCTGGCAGGGGCCCGGGTCCAGCACCGATCCCTCTCCCTCTTAAGTCACAGCAGCCCAGCACACGCTGCTGTGTGCTGGGCTTCACTGGGAGACTGCTCGTGGCTGCTAAAGCAGCAGCAGAGCAGTCTCCTATGCCTATGGGGGGAGCGATCACACTGATTGCGCCCCCCATTGGCTGTGCGCTGGGCTGAGGGGCACACAGAGCCCCCTCTACAGCACGCAGCGCCTATTTGCAGCGCTGAAAAAAGTATTTTTTTCTAAGGGGGCGTGGCATGCCTCCTGCGATTAGGCCACGCCCCCTCTTCCCTGGGCCTGGCGTGGCTCTTGTCGGCCCTGGCTGCAGGAGGGGAGGGTTAGGGTTAGACTGTGGAACAGGAGGGTTAAGGTTAGGCTGCAGGAGGGGTGGGTTAGGGTTAGAAAGAGGGTTGGAGTAAGGATTATAATACTTACCTAAATCTGTCGGGATTCTGACTGTCGGGATGCCCCTATCTATATTCTGATTGTCGGCATCCTAACCGTCAGGATCCAGTATCCAACCCGGGTGTACAACTTAAGTCTAATTCTGACGGTGAAATGTGAAATTTTACAGCCAAATGTGAAATGATGTGTTTTGAAATAAGAGTGTACAATGTAAAGCAAGAATAAATAGAGTTTAGAGTCAACAGGTGCTCAAATTAACTTGTATCAGAATAGTGAGCCCACTGCTGGAGGTATGGAAGGAAAGTAGTTACAAGCATCAACTGCTGTCATCTAGTGGTAGTAGACCTGAATGCAACTCTTTACAATGATTTTATAGATCTATAATATTTAATAACAGAAGGATGACTATTATGAGTGATATATTTCTATAGCCGTTGTCTGACCAGGGCACATCATATACCAAATTAAAGGTCTTGGTTCGCAGATTTGAAATATTGGCACTATAACTGGCTGCTTAGTTTCAGAGTTATGTGTCAAACCGTCCACTTGCCATTTACAATGCATCACCATTGTGCTCTGTAAAATGTGACAGTTAGTGAACTCTCCCTGTGCACCTGCTGAATGACCTTGAACATGTGACCTGCTGGATAGTATGGAAACTATGGACCTGATTCAGAGCCGCTCGTAAGCGGCCGCTCGTTCGCTCCGAGCGATGTTTGCCCAACTGCGCATGCGTACGGATCATAATACGCATGCGCGAACCAGTCAGTGCGGCCGAAAATCGTTTGTACGCTAAATAGCGAATGCCTGCTAATATGAGTGACAGGAGGAGGCATATGTGGGTGGTAACAGGGGAAGGTGCTTGAAAACGGGGAGTGGAAATCAGAACGCAGGCGTGCTTAAAGGTCAAAACGGGCGTTTTAAGGGTGTGCATAATTAATACTGGAGCGTCATTGACCACGTCACTGGGTTATTTTATAGCCAGAACTGCTCGCAAATTTGTGGTAGCAAACACCAGCCACAAGAATAGCGAGCAGTTCATACGCTGTTCGATGTACTCAATTAATCGAATAAATAGCAGACATGACGTATGGTGCGAGCGGCCAGGGGGCGTCTTTTTCAAAATTACAACCACAAGTTTTGTTCGCTCGTTCAGACATAGAGGCGTCAACAGACCGCAAAGAGCGAACAGTTCATTTGAATAGCCACCCCTTTTTGTTGAACGAACGACCGCAAATAGCGACCGGCTCTGAATCAGGCCCTATGACAGTTATTTGCAGCTGCATATATCAGCTCATTTACACTAGAGATGAGCGGTTCAGATTGCATGCAATCCGAACCCACCCGAACTTTAGACATCCCAGTCAATACGAGTGGCAGCTCGGGTCTTCCCGCCTGACTCAGATTCTACTTAGAGGCAAAATGTCATCCTCGCAGTGTCGGATTCTCGTGGGTTTTAGATTCTATATAAGGCAAACAGACAGGACTAGGTGTCATTTCCTTATCAGGCACACTGCTGTATGCTGCGCTATACTCTGCTGTATAGGCTGTGCTGTGTCCAGACCCAGTCACATGGCTGTGCTGCTCTTAGTCAATGTGTATAGGGGGCATGCTGCTGTATGCTGTGCTGTTGTCTGCTGTATATAGGCAGTGCTGTGTCCAGACTCACAAGTGGCTGTGCTATTCTTAGTCAATGTGTATAGGGGGGCACTATGCTGTATGCTGTGCTGTACTCTGCTGTATATAGGCTCTGCTGTGCCCAGACTCACAAGTGGCTGTGCTGCTCCGCTGCTGCATGCTGCACTGTACTCTGCTGTATAGGCTGTGTTGTGTCCAGACTCACAACAAGTGGCTGTGCTGCTCTTAGTCAATGTGCATAGGGGGGCATGCTGCTGTATGCTGCACTGCACCCTGCTGTAAATGGGCTGTGCTGTGTTCATCAGTAAAGACATTTACATGCATATATAAGCCCTGTGACTCCATGCAGTTTGAATTGAGCTGTGACCTCAAAAATGAAAAAAAATAAAATAAATATATATATAGTTATGTTCTATTGTTTGTACTGTTTGGTGTGCTTTGCCCTAGTGCACTTTGTTCATGTCTATATATAATCTTTGCGACTCCATGCAGTTTGAATTGAGTTGCGACATCAAAAAATCTAAATAAAATAATAGATAAATTCTATGGTTTGTACTGTTTGTTGCTCTTGACCCTAGTGTGCTTTATTCACATGCATATATAAGCCTTGTGACTCCACACAGTTTGAATTGAGCTGCGACATCAAAAAATCAAAGTACAAAAATAGTGAAATTCTATTGTTTGCACTGTTTCGTGTGATTTACCCTAGTGCGCTTTGTTCACGTGCATATATGAGCCAAGCAGTGATCTGCGAATTGAAAAGTGGATAACGTTCAGTTTAGAGAAGAGCAATCAAATATTGTCACTGCAGCTGCTGCCACCAGTCATGATGATGACACTAGTCCTTCAATGTCATCTACAAAAGCCGATGCTCAAGGGCATAGAGGGTCTGGGCATCTAACATGAAAAATACTATATACAATGCTAAAGAATAAACACATCTAATATAGGAAAGTGTGGTGCAGAAAAACATAAAATTGCCAACTTGCCATTCACCACACACAGTGGCAAGGAAAGACTAAGGCCATGGCCTTTAATTATGAGTGGTGGTTCTGAAAGTGTCAGTGAGGCATCTTCCTCTGCCTCTCATGACGATGCAAGACCTTTTCACTCAGAGTGTAGAAGAGGTGTGAATGAAATTAAAAACACTAAGGCAGTAGAACACACTGCATTCAGAAACAGAAATGTCACAAATCCCTGAGAAGATTCTAAGTGTGTCCACGAGGGCGATGTGTGAGTCTGAACTTTCTGATACTGTTATACTCGCATACAAGCCGCCTTCCATAATTTCTGCTCCCTCTAAAAATGTGGGGATGAGCAGCACAAATATATAGAAATTGAGGATGCCCCCGAGGAAGTGCAGTAAGATGAGGGGGATATTTGTGTAGCTGACGCCGGCACTAATGTGGATGTTGAGAATGAGGATGTTGTTTGTGTAAGTAAGGCACCAGAGTGAGCAGCTCTTGGCCATGAGCCATGATAAGAGGAAGGACATTGTCATGCCTGGGCATAGGACCAACAAATGCACCTCTTATGTGTGGAATTATTTTACCCAAATCCTGCAACAATTGTCAAGTCATATGTAGTTAAAGTTCAACTAGATCCCAGCACCTGCAACCTCTACCGCCAACACCTTCATCCTCAATATCCACAGTAATGATCGGAGGTAGTCCTGCATAGAATTTGTTAAGGCTAGGTGACTCCTCCCCTATCCAGGATTCCTCAGAAGAATCCTTCAGCTCTAGGCCTGCTGCTGCTAGGGATGGATCTTCATCCCTGAAGGGGACCAAGAAGACCACTATTTAAAAAAAACAACTGATAAACAATCCTTTGCATGGGGAAACAAGTATGACAGCTCTCTCCCAGTTGCACAGTGGATCACTGATGCCATCACGGCTATGCTAGTATTAGATCTGCATCCAATATCTGCCATTAATGAAGTGGGTTTCACATAGGACCAAATTCCATCGCAGTACAATTTTACCCGGAAAGCCATTCCTTATCTGTACCAGGACATTACAAAAAAAACTAATTATTGTCCTACAAGATGTCAATGTACCCACTGTCCACCTAACAAGCAGTAGTGGGCACACTAAAGATTACATGACTGTGACAGCCCACTGGGTGGGTGATTCATCTTTAGCAGCAGCAGCAATATCTAACAAACAACACCAGCTCATTCAGAGACAGGCTACTCTGTGTATCACCGGCTTCACTAAGAGGCATACTGCTAACAAACTCTTAGAAAAACTAAGGGAATTCATAGCAAAATGGTTTACCCCACTTGGACTCTCCTCAGGATTTGTGACTTCTGACAATGCCACCAATATTGTGAGAGTATTACAGCTGGGTGAATTCAAACATGTCCCATGTTTTGCTCACACAATCAACTTGGTGGTACAGAGTTTTTTTTACAAATGGCAGGGGCATGCAGGGCATGCAGGAGCTACAGTCTGTGGCCAGAGAAATTTCTGGACATTTTTGCCATTCAACCACAGCAAGAGATTGCAGCAACTGCAAGAACAGTTGAATTTGCCCTGCCACCAACTGAAGCAAGAGGTGGTCACTAGGTGGAATTACACCCTTTATATGCTTCAGTGGATGGATGAACAGCAAAAAGCTATCCACAGCTATACCATAAGCCATGACATTAGGAAAGAAGGGGGAGTGTTCCTTAGTCCAGCGCAGTGGAGAATGCTTTCCATCTTGTGAAAGGTGCTCAAACCCTTTGGAGTAGCCACCTGTGATGTGAATTCAGACACTGCTAGCTTGAGTCAGGTGATTCCCCTAATTAGGCTTTTGGAAAATCAGCTCGAGAATTGAAGGAGGAGATGAAACAAAGTGATTCCTCTAAGTATACCGGACTTATAGATCAAGTCCTTTGTCTGCTTTGCCAGGGTTGCCAATATTTTCAAATCAGATCACTACATTTTGGCAACCGTGATTGATCCTAGGTTTAAGTCGTACGCCATGTCTATCTTTCCAACTGACCCAGATCTTAAGAGATGCAAAGAGCTTCTGGTGAGCAAATTGACAGCTCAAGTGGTACATGACACGATAACATCTCCTTCAGTTTCTCTGGCAGCTACCAGAAAAAAAAACTCAGCTTTCCCAAAAGACCCAGTGGTGATGAAGTGGAGTCAATACAACATTGTGACACCTGGTTGGGTCTAAAAGAATTGCCAAAAATAAGTGACAACTCTACCGCAACTCCATCGAATAGGGTCACCATCCAAAGAATGTTTGAGCATTATTTTCATGACACTGTTCACACAGTCCCTTTGACTACTGGAAAGAAAAAAAAAATACAATTTGGAGGCCCTTGTACAGACTGGCTTTCCATTACTTAAGCTGCCTACCCTCCAGTGTGTACTCAGAAAGAGTTTTCAGCATAGCCAGGAACCTTATCAGTGATCGGTGTAGGAGGCTACTTCCTCAAAATGTGGAAAAGATGATGTTCATCAAAATTAACTGGGTATATATTTTGTAAACATAGCAGACAATGTAGACCACAACAAAGTCATTAACACATAGTATAGTATAGTATCTTAAATATGTGTCCAGTAGAGTAACTTATCAGATAAAAATATACTTTTTTGTTTTGTTTTAATATTTTAACTTATTACAGTACAAATACAAAAGGAGATTATATTGAGGGTGGTGAGGCCATAAAATATAAAGGAAACAGCTTCAAGTGCTGGACAAAGAGGCCCTGCTCCATGTGCTCGGCAATTTTGTCACCCAATACTCACTCCACCCAAACCATCGAATACAGGGGTTAGAGGCCAAAGATGAATACGAGGTGTCAGGGTTCAGCCTAGGATCAGCCATATCTTACCTCCGCGCCGGCTTCCCCTGACTTCTCATTCGGTCAGACATCTGGTGCAGTGATGGGCGCTTTGCTGAGCATTCTGCCTTAGGTGCTTGCGGACTTCCATGGTCGGCTGTTTGTGTCAGGGATCGGAGTTCTCAGCATGGGTGCAGCCATGACAGTTCCTATCATGTGACAGTATCCCAACCAATGGTAGCATGGTCTAGGTCAGCTGACGCTGTGCTCCAATCATCTGCTACCCCTGGGTATATAGCCAGCTCCAGAACTCCAGTAAGCTGCCTGATGAACATTTGTTACTCCTAGTGTGCTAGTAGAGTCCTTGTTCCAGGTTCCCTTGGTTATCTCATTTTCCAGCGTTTCCTCTAGCTACAGTGCGACCTATATCCCTGCCTGTGTATTATTATCAGTGTCTCCCGGAGCAGTAGTGCTAGTTACATTCTTGCCTGAGTGCCAAAAGTGCGTCCACACCCCATTACCTGTGATTCCCTCGAGTGCCACCCCGTGGTGCAAAAGTGCATCCACATGCCACTAAATGTGATTCCCTCGAGTGCCACCCTGTGGTTCAAAAGTGCGTCCACATGCCACTACCTGTGATTTCCTCGAGTGCTACCCCATGGTGCAAAAGTGTGCTGCATGCCTTTACCTGTGATTTCCTCAAGAGCCACCCCATGGTGCAAAAGTAAGTCCACATGCCATTACCTGTGAATCCCTAGAGTGCCACATTGTGGTGCAAAAGTGCATCTGCACACAGTTACCTGTGATTTCCTCTAATGCCACCCCATGGTGCAGAGGTGCGTATGCACGCTATTTCCAGTGTCTCTCTCAAGTGCCAATTTTAGTGTACCTCTCAAGTGCCAATTCTAGTGTACCTCTCAAGTGTCACTTCCAAAATATCTCTCAAGTACCAACTCCTGGTATAACTCCTAGTGTAGTAGTGCCTTTTTTAGGCACTTCCCCTGGGCCACTGATATTTGAGTCTCTATTCCCACAGGGCTTGATTACCTGGTCAAAGGACTGCGTCCTGCCTGCAGGTTGAGCTAAGCCCATATCCCGCTTGGAGGGGTCACTGGCGAACATATCCCTGCAGGTTAGACTCCGCACATTTGACCAGGTCTCATCAACATCCAAGACCTGTGGATGAGGATTTCTGATATCCAGGCCTGTCACCCCGAATTCTGCCCAAACCAAGATCACAACCCCTTTGTAGGGGATTCCAGAACATCAAACCTGACACGAGGATCCCGCTACTTCAAATTCATAAAGGCTCTGAACATTGGTTTCCACTACATATATACTAGGAACATAGGATGTACGCCAGTGTCCGGCTATGAGAAGTTTAGTTGTTATGAGAATATGTCCCACAACATAACGGTTATGATTAGAAAGATGTCCTCGATATACATGAAATATAACTATTAAAGGGTGTGGAGTTATGTGAGCATTAAGAACTGTAGAAATCAACAAAAAAAACTGAGGTCCAAAGGCTGGACAACGCTGGACAGGACCAAAAAATATGGAGTAGAGAGCCAACATGACCACAATTACACCAACATAAATTGGATGTGGAAGGCCAAATCGTGTGCAGCAAAGCTGGTGATAAATATAAACGGTGGAGAAGTTTGTAAAAATGTTCTGTATGGGAAATACACCTGGAGAGACTAAACCATATCATAAAGACAGACTTCCACTCATCTTCTGAGAGATAACAAGATAATTCAGCCTCCCACTTCACTAAGGCAGATCATTTTTGCGGCTTCATTGATTGGATCAAAAGGGAATACAACCACGAAATGCTACCCTTGCTGTCTGCTGTAAGGAATTTGTTCGGAATATAATGAGTTGACATAGCATGGGGGGATTGCGTAATTCTAAATAGCCAGTGTCTTAGTTGAAGGTATTTGTAAAATTCTCTTTGAGGAAGGGAGAACTTAATTTGGATCTGGGTGACAGATGATAAAATGCTTGTCGAAGTGACCTCATTAAAGGAGAGCACTCCCCTGGCTATCCATCGATCAAACTTTAAATTTGGTATAAGGTGCATCAATCCCGCCAATGAAAAGTCAGTGGAAGGGAGAGAAACCTCTTCAGATCTAGAGACAAATTCTAGCCAGGCTTTGCAGGAAGTCATGACTACAGATGAACGCACAATAGATTGTAAATTAATAGTAGGTGGCAACCATAAAGTGTCAGTCAGAGGGAATGGAGTTACCATTCCTCATTCCAAAAGGACCCACATTTTAGGATGTTCAGTAGTGAACCACATGCTAATCTGAGTTAATAAACTAGCTAGTTGATAGCTATGTAGGTCTGGGAATGCCAGTCCGCCGTCCCGTTGTGGGAGAGACATCGTTTTACCCGCTAACCTGGGTTTATTGCCTCTCCAAATGTATTTGAGAAAAGCAGTGTCAAATTTCCTCAAAAGATAGCAAGGGACCATTATGGGGATGGTTCTAAATAGATATATTAATTTGGGAAGGAGGACCATCTTCAGGAAGGGCTTCTGTTTTTGAACTATTTAACTTATAATCATTAACATTAGTATATTCTTCCAATACTTCATGTAAGTGCGAAAGTGATGAAAGTGGGTTTTTG
Source organism: Taudactylus pleione (assembly GCA_031769625.1). Taxonomy (NCBI): domain Eukaryota; kingdom Metazoa; phylum Chordata; class Amphibia; order Anura; family Myobatrachidae; genus Taudactylus; species Taudactylus pleione. Next base: position 1,887,282 of record JAUIMM010001433.1, on the reverse strand, counting down.
AGGGTCAGGAGGATATCATCCGCGAATAAACAAAATTTTGTGAGAGATCCCGTAAAGTACAGGACCTTGGATAGACAATCGAGTTCTGATAGTTTCGGCCAGAGGTTCTATTGTGAGCGCAAAAACTAAAGGCTATAAAGGGCAGCCTTGATGGGTACCATTAGAAATCTGAAACACAGAAGAAAGTAGGCCATTTGTGAAAACTATAGCTAACGGATTAGAGTATAATGCTAAGATGGAAGTGAGAGCTCTGCCACAAATCCCGAACCTACGTAGGACTGCACTGAGGTAGCCCCAGTGAAGCATGTCGAATGCCTTCTAAAGGCATCAGCAAACTCTAATGGGTGGGAAACTTTAATTCCCTTCATATTAGTAATTGCTCTAATTCTTTCCTTTGCCAATTTCCCCATCAGTTTCCTCGCGAGCATTCATCCTGCGCATAGAATTTTTGTTTAAATTTAAAGAGTGTTTTATGGACTTCCTGTAAAGTTAAGACATTCCATTCTTCCCGAGCTTTGAGAAATTCTGGATATAGTTTGTCGTTGGATGGAGATTTTTTATGTCTGGATTCTAAATCCTTCAAACGAGATTCTATTTCGGCTTGACGCCATCGAATTGATTTATGAAGGCTAGCCACTGCCTGGATTGCCGAGCCCCTGACCACTACTTTCTAGGAAAACCAAAAGGTGAATAGAGAGGTGTCCTCAGGCTTGTTGGTCTCCCAGAAAGTGACTGGGAAATAGTTTGCTTAGCCTCTAAGTTCTGGAGCAAATGATCTCCTAAGCGCCAGGGACTAGGAGGAGGTCTGTGGAATGTAATGTCCCCAAGTAAGCTAAGAGCTGAGTGATCAGACTATGTTATGGGCAGGATGGAAGCTTTTTTGATCGGTTGCAGGGACCACTTATCTGAAAGGGCCAAATCTACTTGTGAGTATGAGTGGTGAACATGAGAGAAAAAAGTATAATCTCTCATAGTAGGGTTTCTCTCACACCAAATATCATAAAGGTCATATTGTAAAATTATTCATCTGAACAGATGGGAGTGGTCAATTGTCACATGGGTTTGCCTACTGCGCTGAGTGGAGGACCTATCCATTGATGGGTCTAAGACCATGTTAAAGTCTACCATAGCTAGGATGGAGACATAACAGCAAGATCGTAAGGTATTGCAAAATTTCCTAATAAATTAAACCTGTTTAGTATTCGGGGCATATGCAGATGCAATCGTGACTGGTTTATCATTTAGTTTCCCAAGTAGGATCAAAAGTCTCCCTTCCTGATCTGCCACTTGTTTTTCCAATACAAAATTACAGGCGTTAGAGAACAAAATGGCTACCCGTGCTTTTTTACAGGGTCCATTGGATATGTAGCAAAGGGGGTATGTAATGTCCGAGAATAGAGGGGGAGACTGCTTAATAAAATGTGTTTTTTGCATGCTACAAATGTTATTTTACAATTAGTAAAATAACGTAGGACTAATGTCCTCTTGTTTGGTGAATTCAAACCTTTAACATTCATAGATAATACGTTAACCATTAGCAATCAAAAATCATAATGATATTAGACATAAACAAATAGATCTACAGTTAGACAATATTTGATGTACCCAGATGAGGAGGAAGAAATGCTGAACAAAAAAAATGGAATATAGCTATAGTAATCAATTAAGGGGGTAAAGGGGTTAAAAAAAAAAAATAAAGGCAAAGAAAATAAAAATAGCTCCATAAAGGGGCTATAAAGGGCCACCACCAATGGTGGCACATTGGGCTATGTGGAGGTGGCAATGCCTCTCCATCACTCTATTCAAAAATGATAACATAAATCATTAAGATTTAAAGTGAACCATATAGTAAACTGGATAAGCAATAAACCAGTAGTGACAGTGACAATAATAACTCCTTTCGTATCTTTCTTAGCAATATAATAAAGTAACAAGAAAAGTACCACATTGATCATATACCGGGCTAAACATATAGCAAGCAGTATCGCACGTAGCCAGCTGATGTTTGCATACTGCACATGCATCACACTGCGCGTGCGCGAACCTTTAATAGTGATGGGAACTGCATTAGCAGAAAGCACGCAGGCCCAAAGCAGAGTGATTGACAAGAGGTGCCATTTGTGGGAGGTGACGCGGGAGTGGTTGGGCAGATGCAGGTGCGCCAGTGCATTTAAATGGCGTTTCAGAGGTGTGCATAAATTAGCCACTGCTGTGCTGCACGCAGCAGGCCATCTTTCTGCATGCAGGAATCTCTCAACTCCTGTGGCAGGGTCATGTCAACCACTAGTGTGCGTATGGTTTCGATGGTTGGTGATTGCATTCTGCTATATACTGTAGGTGTGTATATTCGTTCAATCCAATTACATTTCACTTTGTGTAGTCTGAATTGTTTTTATATGTGATGTGTTTACATGTAACAAATAAATATTAGTGCCCTAACAGTTTACAGCATATTCCTTTTATAAAAAACATTACAAATTGTGTAATTCAATCGTAAAATAGAAAACTCAGGAATAGTTGTCTGTCAATTTTTTATTTTATTTTATTGTGCTTCCCTCATGTTGCTGTGGAACTACACATCCGAGCATGCCATTCCACAGTAATTACTAGGGATGTGCAGGCTCGGATAGGTTCGAGTTTGCACGTGGAGTTTGGATTTTTCCCTCCAAAAAAACGGAACTCAGAAAGAGGCAAAACGTCATCTTGCATGGACGAACATCATCATTCCTGGACAAAAGTCCAGGAATGATGATGTTCGTCCGTGCAAGATGACATTTTGCCTCTTTCTGAGTTCCGTTTTTTTGGAGGGAAAAATCCGAACTCCACGTGCAAACTCGAACCTATCCGAGCCTGCACATCCCTAGTAATTACATGCCTTAATAGCAATACTGTGGAAGCCCATGCTTGGATGTGTAGTTCCACAGCAGCTGTAGTGCCCCTCTTAATACATTTTTATTTTTGTGTTTGAAAAATAGTTTTTAATGCATATTCAAATTAAACTCACAGACTTTGATTTAAATGTCCAAAAATATTTATTTAAATTAATAACATGCAGAATGACTATAAATTATGGGTTTTGAAATATATTAAAGCATTCAGAAAACAACAATACTGTAACAAATGAAGTGATTTTTGTAATATACACGATTTTCTGGTCAAATTTGGAATGGGTACACTTCACGTCCTCAAAAACAAAAAATCATCTCCAAATATGTCTGCTACATATGATGGCAAGATACAAGTTCAAAGTATTCGTTATATGGTTTACAGAGGCACTAACCAGATCTCATATTAGGCAAAAGTTCCAAAAGCTTGTTGAAAGATCTGGTTCAAAATTTGCGAAGAAAATCAATCAGGGCAATGACGCTTTGCAGCCCACTCCGGAGATGTAATTTTCCAGATATGGGTGTACAGTCGTGTACCCTGCTCACCCGCATACGCAGGGGGGTTTCTGAGTACCTAGAAACCCCCCCTGCCAGCTGCTCCATCGCTGCGCAGCTGAACTTTTTTTTTTTAAAGAGAAGCTCAGGCAACTGTGCCTGCTGTCATACTGTGCTGGCTGTAGGGGGAGCTGCAGTGGCAGCGCACAGTCCCTCCTAGGCAGTTCACATGGCAGCACCAGCATTGTGAGAGGCTGAGAGGGAGCTGTTGCCGGGTGACAGAGATCTGATCGTACTGCCAGCAGTCTCTCCTGCACTCGAGCTGCACTGCTGGTCTGTGTATAACATGTGGGGTGCAATGATGCCAGAGCTGTATTTATTTCTGTTTTTAATTGAGAGGTGTGTGTCAGTGTAGTCTTTGTCAGTGTGTGTGTGTGTCTGTGTCAGTGTGTGTGTCTGTAGTCTGTGTCAGTGTGTGTGTCTGTGTTAGTGTGTGTCTGTAGTCTGTGTCAGTGTGTGTGTCTGTGTCAGTGTGTCTGTAGTCTGTGTCAGTGTGTGTGTCTGTGTGTCTGTGTCAGTGTGTAAGTGTGTCAGTGTGTGTGTCTGTCGTCTGTGTCAGTGTGTGTCTGTGTCAATGTGTGTCTGTAGTCTGTGTCAGTGTGTGTGTGTGTCAGTGTGTCTATAGTCCGTGTCAGTGTGTGTGTCTGTGTCAGTGTGTGTCTGTAGTCTGTGTCAGTGTGTGTGTCTGTGTATGTCTGTGTCAGTGTGTGTGTCTGTGTATGTCTGTGTCAGTGTGTGTGTCTGTGTATGTCTGTGTCAGTGTGTGTGTCTGTAGTCTGTGTCAGTGTGTGTCTGTGTCAGTGTGTGTGTCTGTCAGTGTGTGTATCTGTGTCAGTGTGTGTGTCTGTAATCTGTGTCAGTGTGTGTGTCAGTGTGTGAGTGTGTGTGTCTGCAGTCTTTTAGATTTTATTTCTACTTCAGGGTCCATAGGGTATCCACAGGATACCTTGGGGTATAGGTGTGACGTCAGTCGCAGGGCACCAAAGAGTTAAGCTTTCAGCCTCCCAGGATGCACTAGGTCCCCCTCCTATACCCCGCCCCCGGGCCAAGGCACCTCAGTTTAGTTTGGTGCCCGGCCGGAGTCGGGTGCACCTGTTGGAGTGGGGGCTAGAAGAGCCCCTGAAGCTTTTTCTTCATGCAGCTGTGGCTGCACATCTGGATGAACAGCATGGACAGTCAGTCCTGACGTCCATGCTGTCTTCCCTACACCCCGCCGGTACCAGAACGCCGGTACTGATCCGGGGATGCTGGTGGGCGTCTGGGGTCACAGCTAGCGGTGACCCCAGATGCTCCGGACCATGGCCGGATTCAAGGGGGACAGAGGTAAGCAGCGGGGTCCCGCGGTGGGTCCCCGCTGATCACATGGTCCTAAGTCCCCAGGCAGGGGGCTCCCTGGGGACTGGCTGCAGCGTGGAGCCAGGCGACCAACCTGCGCTTCCACTACCCCCTGGGACAGCGGACCGCAGCAGAGCGGTAGCGCTGCGGCGTCCCAGGGGTTAAATGCATGCCAGGGGAGCGCGCCTTCCCTGTCTCACAGCCGGCGCCTCCCCCGCTGCACACAGCCCTCTCTGCACTGTGCTGACTGGTCCTGTGTCAGCGCTCCTCCCCCAGGCCAGCTTCTCTCTGCTCCTCAGCGGCCATCTTCTCTGCAACGCATGGTGAACGCTGCTGGAAGTCTGGAAGGAAGCATCATGGTCTGGGTCCCCCCGCATACCTCTCCTCCGCTGTGGCTCAGGTCTGTGTATGCAGCGCTGTGTCCTACCCGGCCCTGTGTCTGTGTAGTTGAGTGATCAGCGCTGTTAGTGCAGGAATTGTTATTTCTCTGCATTGTATGTGACTGTGCTAGCGCTGCCTGTAACTATTCTTCTCTAAACTGTCAGCTTTATTACTGTCCCTGTTCTTTCTGCTAAAGCCCTTGCGGTGCGGTGCTGCAGGGTGGTCTCTCGCCTATTTAATACTTAATTGGTGAGAGAGGTCACATACGTGGTGCCATCATGTCTGAAAGTGATTTTCCCCTCCGGCTACAGTGTACCACGTGCAAAGTACCGTTAGCGGAGGGGGAGGGTAGCGCGGAGGGCCTTTGCCGGCAGTGTTTGTCCATGGCGTGGCCTATTACGGTTACAGCACCGGTACAGGAGCCGCCCTGGGCTTGTTTCGCTCAGGCGTTAACAGCTTTAGTGGGCCAGTTAGCTCCGCAGCCCGCGTTTACTCCGATGGGTTTGTCCCAGCAGTCTGTGGTGTCGTCACCCATGCAGGGGTTCCCACGACAATTGGTGGTACCCCACAGTCTCCCTATTTCCCCGCTCCCGGGTTCTCAGGAGCCAGCGTGGGTTAACTCCCTGACGAGTTCTTTACAGCACTTGTCGGATGTGTTGCAAGGGGAGTCTGTGATGCGGCCTCATAAAAGGCCGGTGGCGTCTCTGTCCGCTCCTTATGAGGATGACGAAGGGACGTCTGATGATGGGGAGATTCTGGATCCTTACGATCGGGAACCTTTCCATACTAAGGACGCTGATGCTAAGTCCAAAGTATATATTCCTGGACTTATTCGGGCGGTCCGCACAGCCTTGGTGATTGAGGACGAAGTTCCCCCAGCGGCTAAATCTAAGTATGCCTTTTTCAAAGATGTGAAGGGCGATGCCACAGTCTTTCCTCTTTCGGGTCAGTTGGTGGACCATTTAGAGGAGGCGTGGAAACAACCTGGCAAAAGATACCAGCCGCAGAGACGCCTGGAGGTGGCTTATCCGTTCGCGGATAATTATTTTGCTAAGTGTGAATCCCCTCCACAGGTGGATTCTCACGTGACCCGTCTTGTCCGTAGTGCCACATTGTCGATGCCATCCATGTCCTCCCTTAAGGATGCTACGGACCGCAAGGTAGAAATCTGCCTGAAGTCCGCTTATTCCCTTGCAGGGGGGGCAGCACGGCCGGCTATGGCCATTTGCTGGGTTGCCAGAGCGATGGAGCGCTGGGCGGATTCATTAGAGGCTTCTTTTGAATCCGACTGTCCGGCCGAACAAGCGGAGTTGATTGGCAATCTCCGTGATTCGGCCACCTACATCAACGAGGCGGCTCTAGACATTAGTACTCTGGTGTCTAGAATTTCTTCAGCAGCGGTAGCTGCTCGTCGCACCTTGTGGCTGCGATCCTGGAAGGCGGACGCAGATCCAAGAAAGGTCTGGAAGCGTTGCCGTTTACCGGAGAAGTTCTCTTCGGTCCGGATCTGGATAAGATTGTGGCCACGCTGGCGGCAGCCAAATCTGCTTGTCTCCCGTCGGCCGCTGCTCCTTCTGGTTCTGGACCATCGTCCTTTCGGTCATCTAGGGCCCAGGGCAGGCCCAAACCACAGCCGTTTCCTCGACAGGCTGGCCCTAAGAAATTGGTCAAGCCCCGGAAACAGGCATGGAGTACCAGACGTCCGGCCCCCAAGCCAGATGACAAGCCTGCGGCCTGACGGTCCGGGTCTCCCCTTGGGGGATCCCTGGGTGGGAGGCCGCCTGCTGCAGTTCTCCCGGTGTTGGTCGTTCACTACGACAGACACTTGGGTTCTGGAGGTGGTCTCTCACGGGTACGCCCTCTCCTTCCGGCACAGACCCCCGGCTCGATTCTTCACCACGGGTCTACCATCAGACCGGAACAAGGCTACGGAGCTGCGGAAGGTATTGCACACTATGCTCCAGGCTGGAGTTATAGTGCCTGTTCCATTCTCCCAGAGGGGCCAGGGTTTCTATTCAAATCTATTTTTGGTACAGAAACCCAATGGGTCATATCGTCCGATTCTCAACCTCAAAGCACTCAACAAGTCTTTGCGGGTCCCGAAGTTTCGGATGGAGACCCTACGGTCCATCATTCTGGTGCTGGAACCTGGGGACTACATGGTGTCATGGGACATACAGGACGCTATGGCGGTCATGGCGGCTTCTCTGCGGCTGCAAGGAGTCCGCATGTTGCCGTACTTGGACGACCTGTTATTGGTGGCAGGATCTCCAGAGCTCCTGTTACACCACTTGGACCTGACCATTGCACTGCTGCAATGGCACGGCTGGCTAATCAACTGGCAGAAGTCCACTCTAATCCCGTCTCGGAGGATTCTGCATCTTGGAGCCTTATTGGACTCGGGACAGCAAAGGATCTTCGTGACGGAGGACAAGATCTCTGCTTTACAGTCAAGGGTGCGCAGTTGTCTGCACAGCCGCCGGGTGTCCTTACACTCGGCGATGAGGTTACTGGGCTCCATGGTGTCGGTGTTCAACATGGTGGAATACGCCCAGTTTCACTCTAGACCTCTGCAGCACCTGATCCTGTCCAAGTGGAACGGGCTGCCTCAGTCTCTGAAGTTCCAGATGATTGTGCTCACCCCGGAGGTTCGCCTGTCCCTTGCGTGGTGGTTAAAGACGACCCACCTCAACAAGGGACATCCGTTCTGGGTTCCAAATTGGGTCCTGTTGACAACGGACGCCAGTCTTCGGGGCTGGGGAGCAGTTTCGGGTCCACACTTGTTCCAGGGCAGGTGGACACCGACAGAAGCGGAGCTTCCAATAAATATCTTGGAACTCCGTGCGGTCTTCAATGCTCTCCTGCAGGCACAGCGGTTTCTCCAGGGTCACCCGGTGCAGGTCCAGTCGGACAATGCTACCACCGTGGCCTACATAAACAGGCAAGGAGGAACTCGCAGTCGGGCGGCTCTCGTAGAGGTCTCTCGGATCCTGGTTTGGGCGGAGCGCAATCTTCCGGCCATATCAGCGGTCTTCATCCCGGGAGTGCTAAATTGGGAGGCGGACTTTCTAAGTCGCCAGGACGTTCATCCAGGGGAATGGTCCCTGCACCCGGACGTTTTTCAACTACTGGTGGACAGGTGGGGTCTTCCAGAAATCGACCTCATGGTGTCCCGGCACAACAACAAGTTGCTGGTGTACGGGTCTCGCACAAGAGACGAAGGGGCGTCTCTGGTGGATGCTCTGTCCGTCCGGTGGACGTTCAGGTTCGCATACCTGTTCCCTCCGGTCTCCCTTCTTCCACGGGTAATCCGGAAATTCAAACAGGAAGGAGGGACGCTCCTGTTGATAGCTCCCGCGTGGCCCAGACGGCACTGGTTCTCAGACCTTCAGGGTCTGTCCGTGGACATTCCTCTGCGGTTGCCGCTACGACCGGACCTTCTGTCTCAGGGTCCTTGTCTTCACCCGGACCTGACTCGGCTGTCTTTGACGGCGTGGCTGTTGAGACGGCCATGCTGAGGTCCTGGGGGTTTGCCAGCTCTGTGGTGCGTACCATGTTACGAGCTCAGAAACCGTCTTCCGCGAGGATATACCATCGCGTGTGGCATACGTTCTTCCAGTGGTGTCGACCGAGAGGTTATGCACCGCGGGAGTTTCGTCTGTCTCGGATTCTCGCCTTCCTGCAAGCGGGACTAGATCATGGGCTTCGCCTTGCTTCTTTGAAGGTACAGGTTTCGGCCCTATCTGTCTGGTTTCACCGTAGGATTGCTACAATCCCGGATGTGCGCACCTTTATGCAAGGTGTTCTCCGTATTCAGCCGCCCTTTGTTCCACCTGTGGCGCCTTGGGATTTGGCTGTGGTCCTGAGGGCTCTCCAAGGACCGCCGTTTGAACCACTGGGCTCAGTGGATATTAAATGGCTAACAGCTAAGACTGTTTTCCTTCTGGCCGTTGCTTCAGCCAGACGTGTTTCTGAGTTAGGGGCTCTTTCTTGTAGACCCCCTTTCTTGGTTTTTCATGGGAACAGGGCAGTGCTCCGCACTCGGCCCGAGTTTCTTCCCAAAGTTGTTTCAGGTTAACGAGGAAATAGTTGTTCCGGCCTTTAACTCACCAGGTCTTTCCGTGGGTGAGGCCTCTTTGGATGTTGTGCGGGCCTTAAGGACTTATGTGGACCGCACTTCTTTTTTTAGGAAGTCGGACGCTTTGTTGTCCTCTATGGCTTCTGTAAAAAGGGTTGGCCTGCTTCAAAGCAAACTTTGGCAGCCTGGATCCGTATGGCTATTTCTGAAGCTTATCTTCATGAAGGCCTACCGGTCCCTCCTCTCTGAAGGCTCATTCCACTAGGTCTGTGGGTCCTTCGTGGGCAGCTCGACGTGGTGCCTCGGCAGTTCAGATCTGCAAGGCTGCTACGTGGTCTTCTGTCCATACCTTCGTGAGGTATTACAGGTTTGACACCTTCGCCTCTCAGGATGCTTCCTTCGGGCGGCGGATTCTCCTTTCTGCACAGGAGCGTCCCCACCCTTAAAGGATACTGCTTTGGGACATCCCCAAGGTATCCTGTGGATACCCTATGGACCCTGAAGTAGAAAATATGAGATATGGTAAGAACTTACCCTTGTTATCTCTATTTCTACAAAGTCCATAGGGTTCCACAGGACTCCCGCCCTGTCGCACCTGTGCTGCAGATGGGCTTTGCTCTGGTCACCGGTTTTCCGTCTCCCTCTGGTGAGAATGTGATTCTTGTATGTGTCCAGATCTTTGTTCTCTCTCTTCCTTCTCCTCCTCCGGCCTATGGCTTGGTAACTAACTGAGGTGCCTTGGCCCGGGGGCGGGGTATAGGAGGGGGACCTAGTGCATCCTGGGAGGCTGAAAGCTTAACTCTTTGGTGCCCTGCGACTGACGTCACACCTATACCCCAAGGTATCCTGTGGAACCCTATGGACTTCGTAGAAATAGAGATAACAAGGGTAAGTTCTTACCATATCTCATATTTTTGCATTGATTGCGTAACCTAGTATTTGGAAACCCCCCTTTGCAAATCCTGCGTTTGCCACTGCTGCTCAGAGCTAGTTCCTCCCAGAGCAGAGCACTGGTCTACCTCACTCAAACACTCTCTTGGGCCAGGAAGTCATTCTTTGATCTCTCTGAGATCTTGGCTGATTGGCCTCAGAACAGAGGCTTGCTCCCCCATGCTGGTCTGGTGTCATGCCCGACTCTGAGGAATCCCCTACTGAGGGGCTGAAAGCTGAGGTGCAAATGGAGACATGTCAGAGGATGACACAGTGGTTGTACTCAGTAGATATAGACTGAGTACACGGGGTGCAAAGTGAGACACACCAGAGAATGACACAGTGGTTGTACTCGGGAGATGTGGACTGGGGGCCTGATTCAGAGCTGAATGCTCTGACCAGAGCGCTCGCTCTGAATCAGGGCCCTCCTCCCTGTTTTAGGAGCGGCCTCTTGTGTTACCACCCACAGCTTATACGAGCGTCCATGATGATGGTCGCGATGGTCAAGACCATCGTGACCAACGGGCTTGCGACGGAGACCCTGCGGTAGGGTCTCGCTGCCACAAGCCCTGGAGTGATTTTGGCTCTATCAGAGCCAAAATCACTCCCACTGACATCACTTGTGATGTCAGTGGGGCCGGCCCCAGACGGTAGGCATTCCCATGGGAACGCCTCCGTCTGGCAGGCACGCCCCCGGCACGCCCACCAAAGGGGGCGTGCTGTCAATCAACATCAACAGCACGCCCCCTTTGGTGCAAGATCCGCAGCGATGGAGAGCCCGTCGCTCGCCGGGTCCCGCGCATGCGCACGACGGAGCTCCCTCCATCGTGCGCATGCGCAGTGGGGGAACATCGACCCACTTGCGAGCGGACTGCCGCTCACGAGCGGGTCTGAATGACCCCCTGAGTACACGGGGAGCAATGCCAGAAAATCCGGAGGATGACACAGGGGTTGCTCTCAATTAATGTGTACCGAGTACTTGGAGTGCGATGCCAGACGCTCCAGACGATGACACAGTGGTTGTACTCAGCTTGAAGTGTACTGAGTATACTGAGTGTGAATGGAGACACATTGGAGGGTGATAGAAGTTGGAGAAGACTCAATAGCAAGGAACGGGAACCTGGAATGAAGTGACGGCAAGCATACACCAGTAGTAACAACGTTGTACAGGCAACTTTCAGGTGTCCAGAGCCTAGTATATATACACTATGGTAGCAGTTCATAGCCACGCTACCATTGGTTGAAGGTGAAAAGGACTATCATAGCAGCACCCATGACGGTAACCAAGACACAGAGCCGCACATGGAAATCCCAAAGCACCTAAGGCAGAATCCTCAGTGCGTCACCCGCCGCCGCACCTGACGTCTGACCGCACAAGTAGTCAGGGGAATCCGGTGCTGGAGTGAGTAACGGTCTGTGCTGAGAGGGTAGTGGAGGTCTGTGCTGAGAGGGTAGGGGGGTCTGTGCTGAGCGGAGAAAAGTGTCTGCTGAGAGAGGAGGGGGTCTGTGCTGTGAGGGAAAAGGGGGTCTGCTGTGAGGAGAGAGGGGTACAGTGCTGAGAATGGGTCTCTGTTTTGAGGGGAGAAGGGTTCTGTGAGGGGAGGATGGTCTGTGTTATGAGGGGAGAGGGGTTCTGTGCTATTAGGAGCAGAGGGTCTGTGATTAAAGGGGAGAGTTGTCTGTACTGTGAGGGTAGAGTGGTGCTGAGAGGGGACAGGGGTTCTGTGATGTGAGACAGGCAGTGAAGGGGGCAGTAAGTGGTGCTGTGAGAGGGCAGTATATGGCGCTGTAGTTAGATGGGCAGTAACTGGATCAGTGTGTGTGCTATGGGTGGCAATGAGTGAGCTGGGGTGGAGTGTGCTGAGTGATTGCTGTGAGAGGGCAGTGGGTCAGTGTGATATGGAATGGACTGGCAGTGAGAGCTAATCAACGGGGCAATCAACGGGGCCAAACTTCAAAAAGCTTAGCAATAGCTAGCAAAGATCAAGTGTATTGTAAATACACAGGGGTATATTTACTAAAGGGAGAGTTTTTAGAAGTGAGTCCGAGAGGATCCAGGCCCTGATTCAGAACTGGACGCTCTGACAGAGCGCTCGCTCTGAATCAGGGCCGTCCTTCCTGATATTTAGAGTGGCCTCCTGGCCACTCGTATAGCTGTGGGTGACCACCCACAGGTATAGCGAGTGGCCAGGAAGATGGTCGCGATGTTCAAGACCATCGGGCTTGCGACGAGACCCTTGTGGTAGGGTCTCATTGCCGCAAGCCCTGGAGTGCTTTCGGCTCAAACAGAGCCAAAAGCACTCCCACTGACATCACTTGTGATGTCAGTGGGGCCCGCCCCAGATGGTAGGCGTTCCCATGGGAACGCCTCCGTCTGGGCAGCCATGCCCCTGGCACGCCCACCAAAGGGGGTGTGTTGTCACTCACCATCGACAGCACGCCCCCTTTGGTACAAGACCCGGAGTGATGGCTTGCCCGTCGCTATCCGGGTCTCGCGCATGCGCACGAAGGAGCTGGCTCCATCATGCGCATGCGCACTGGGCCACCAACGACCCGCTTGTGGGCGTGCAGCGCTCGTGAGAGGGTCTGAAACAGGCCCCCAGTTCCTGCTAGCCATTCTGCCAAGTACGGCAGCGGCGCCCATTTCAGAAATTCAAAGATGGCCGCCACGAGCCATGATTGGCTGGGCGACATTTTTGAAGTGGGCCATGCAAAAGAGCTGACACAGGCTGCCGCATGCTAGGCGAAGATGCTGAAGCCCTGGCAGGTTGGCGCCCGCCAGGCAAAGGCGCCGAAGCCCTGGCTGGCTGGTGCCCGCCAGGTGAAGATGCCGGAAATCCTAGTGGGTGGCAGCCATGAAAAAGAGCTAACACAGGCTGCAGCCCACTAGGTGAAGATGCCAAAGCCCTGGCGGGTTGGCGCCCACCAGGCGAAAATGCCGAAGCCCTGGCGGGTTGGCACTCGCCAGGTGAAGATGTGAGAATTCCTAGTGGGTGGCGGCCATGCAAAAGAGCTGACACAGTCTACCGCAAACTAGGCAAAGATGCTGAAGCCCTGGTGGGTTGGCACCCGCCAGGCAAAAACGCAGAAGCCCTGGCGGGTTTTAGCCCAGTAGGCAAAGATGGCGGAAATCTTAGAGAGCTGACAGGCTGCCGCCCACTAGGTGAAGAAGTCAAAGCCCTGGCAGCTTGGCACCCACCAGGTGAAAAGACCAAAGCCCTGGTGGGTTGGCGCCCACCTGGTGAAGGTACAAAAAGTCCTAGTGAGTGGCAGCCATGAGAAAGAGCTGACATAGGCTGTCGCCTCCACTAGGTGACGACGCCAAAGATCTGGTGGGCTGGTGCCCACCAGGCCAAAACGCAAAGCCCTTGCGGGTTGGCGCCCACCAGGCGAAGAAGCCGGAAGTCCCAGTGGGCAGCGGTCACAAAAAAGAGCTGACACAGGCTGTCACCCACTAGGTGAAGACTCTGAAGCCCAGGTGGGTTAGCGCCCACCAGGCAAATACACCGAAGCACTGGCGGGTTGGCGCCCGCCTGGCAAAGATGCCAGAAGTCCTAGTGGGCAATGGTCATGCAAAAAAAGCTGACAAAGGCTGCCGCCTATTAGGTGAGGAGGACAACAGAAGCCCTGGGGAGGTGGCAGCCATGCAAAAGCACTAATTGGCTGCCACCCCTCAGGCAAAGACATCAGAAGCCCTGGTGGGTTGGTGCCTGCCAGACAAAGATGCCGAAGCCCTGGCGGGTTGGCATCCACCAGGCGAAGATGCTGAAGCCCTGGCAAGTTGGCGCTCGCCATGCGAAGACACTGGAAGTCCTAGTGGGTGGTGGCCATGTAAAAGAGCTGACACAGGCTGCCACCCACTAGGTGAAGATGCCTAAGCCCAGGCAAAAACACCAAAGCCCTGGCAAGTTGGCACCCACCTGGCGAAGAAGCCTAAGCCCTGGTGGGGTGGCGCTCACCAGGCAAAGATGCCAAAGTCCTGGTGTGGTGGCGGTCATGAAATAGAGCTTAAAGACCACTGCCCCCCAGGTGAAGGTGCAGATAAAATAAATGTTATTTAAAACCGTGTCTGTTCATTTTAATATTTCTTTTACAGGTGCACTACAGGTATCAGTGCGTGCTGGGGCCTATAGTTCACCTGCAAAAGAAAATATTCTTTAAAATGCACCACATCACACAATCAACCTGGCACCCACCACCTAGGGGTGCTGGGGATAGCCCTGGGCTATCAGCCTAGGCCTGGGGTGACCTGTGAGGGGGATCCCTTTATTGGGGGGGCCCCAGCTCCCCAGGTATCCATGGGCTAACTAGCTGTCAGGGGTGATGTTGCAGCTGGGGGGCATGGCCGACGGTTCGATTCCCGGCAGTGCCTGGCTGACATATGCAGAGTTCCCGGTAGCGGAAGCCCGATACCACTGGAAATCCTGATCGTCCTAAGGTAAGTATCTACTAACCTAACCCTAACCCACCTTAGGGATGCCTAACACTAATCTCCCCCCCAAGTGCCTAACCCTAATCCCCCCTCTAAGTGCCTAACCCTCCCTCCCCCTAGCCTAACCCTCCCGGGGGGGTGCCTAACCCTAAGTCCCCCCTGGATGCCCTAAACCTAACCCTCCCCCCCATGGCTGTCCACTCACGGTGCCCGGTATCCCTTCGATCGGGATGCCAGGCGCCAGTCTCCCGGCATTGGGGAAATGTCAGGCATCTACATCTAGATGCCTGGCATTTCATCCCTCGCCGGAATATGACAGTCGGGAAGACGGCTGCCGGTATTAAGGCAGCCGGCTTCCCGATTGTATACCGCTGGGGATAACCCCGGGCTAGCGGTCAGGGCTGATGCTGTCCCCGTATTAAGCATAACCAGCACCAGGCTTCTTAGAACCAGTCCTGGTTGACAGAATATGGGGGACAAATGACGTAGGGGTCCTCCATATTCAGCACAACCAGTACTGAGCTCTGAGCCAGTCCTGTTTCTGGAAATACAGGTGGAAAAATGCGTAGCGCCCCCTGTATTTACCACAACCAGCACTGGACCCTTTCTAGTGGGGGGGTGATGCCACAGCCAGGGGAGCCCTCTCACTGCCGCCCTCCAGTTGAAGACACCGTAGGAGTCCTGGGGGAGTAGCAGCCATGAAAAAGAGCTTAAAGGCGGCCACCCCAGGGAAAATAAAATATTTTAAAAAAACTGTCTTTTTTATTTTAATATTTATGTTGCAGGGGTACTATAGGTACTGGCTGGCCCTTAATGCCCCACCTGCTGGTACTTGTGGTTCTCCAAGTACCAGTTTATGGGGATGCCTGCTGGGACCTGTAGTACTACTGCAAAAGACAATACTTAGATTTTCATATGCACCACACTTTACATAATCAACCTGGCACCCACTGCTCAGGGGTGCTGGGGATAGCCCCGGGCTATCAGCCTGGGCCTGGGGTGCCCTGGAGAGGGAGACTCCTTTATCGGGGGGGTCCCCAGCTCCCCAGAGATCACCGACCTGGGCTGACTAGCAGTCAGGGGTGATGCTTCGGCTGGGGGGCCCGGTGAAAGGGCTTCACTGGCTGTGGCATCACCCCCCCGCTAGAAAGAGTCCGGTGCTGGTTCTGGTAAATACAGGGGGACACTACACATTTTCCCCCTGTATTTCAAGAACCAGAACTGGCTCAGATCCCAGTGCTGGTTGCGCTGACCCCTACATCATTTTCCCCCCGTATTTTGGCAACCAGGACTAGTTCTAAAAAGCCTGGTGCTGATTGTGCTTAATTACAGGGGAAACAAGAAAAAAACCATCTAGCGCTATATGTACTAAACTGAGTGGGAAATCTCTATGTTAAATACCAATGTGATAATTGAATTAATAATAGTACAGCAGCAAAGACAAATTGTGCTAGTGGTAACACAAATAACCACCTGAAACGTCAGGCGTATCCAATAATGAAAATGTGAGAAAAATCTCTGCACTAATTAAATTACAAGAGGATTGATATGAATGAACTGACATTCACCACACTGATGTATTAAATATATATTTTTACTAATAATAAAACATATTCAAATTGACCCGTCAAAAATATATAACATATTAAAAATATCAATAACAAGATGATTTAATAGTTAAATACAATAGCACAAAATCCAAAATATGTAACTGAGAGGTGAATCCCAAAAAAGTTATAAGCATATAATATGTAGATAATATCTAAATCTAACTGTCTCTCCTAGAAAGTCTCAATATAAAAATATATATATGACATCCAGTTCACAGGGTTAAAGATCTAAGATACTCCACACTAGACATGTGTTCCTCACCAATGTGCTGGCCGTGTATTATATCCGATAGCCGGCTACATGCATTAGTAATTCCTGGAGGACCTCTGTTAGACTGCTCCGTTTAGATAGACATAATACTGTCTATATCCAGGTAAGTATGAACGGGTGTGTGTCAGAAGAGGCTGTATCCACGGACAGACAGTTTGAAAGCGGCTCACCTGACATTGCAGTGATGAAGATCCAGCGCGTCTCGATCCCAGCCTCCACTCCGACTGTCAGCTACTGTCCTCTGGGGTTGCTGGATAACACATCCCTGCTTTTAAACAGCACCAATTTGTGGTAAATGAGTCCCAGTGTGTCCTGGAATACCACTGCCGCCTTTCATGCCACAATACTGGGGCTTTATCAAAGAGTGACTGAAGGCTACATATCAGCCCCTTTTATATGTGTCCAAATAGATCATTTTGGTGTATCAATCAAAGAAACAATTGACACCTGTTGGAATCCACCTCTCATTCACCTCTCTCAGTAATCCAAACATGCTGTATAATCATGTCATATAAAAACGGCATGATAATGAATTTATCCCTTGTTATAAATAAAAATTGAGAACAAGATAAGCATATAGATGTTTCCACTTTGACATAACATATATAAGAAAGCAGAGATATTGTCAAATGACTTATCAATCTTATTCAATAGGTTAAAATGTGTATACATAATTGAAAAACGAAAAATATAAAAAATATATATAAATAAACTAGGGGTGTGCACCGGCCACTTTTCGTGTTTTGTGTTTTGGTTTTGGATCTGGATCTTTCTTCGTGTTTTGGATCTGGATTGGTTTTGCCAAAACCACCCTTCCGTGTTTTGGGTTCTGGGTTTTGTGTTTTGGATCTGTATTTTTTTGAAAAAAAGCATAAAAACAGCTAAAATCACAGAATTTGTAGGTTTTTCTGCTCCTATGCTATTATTAACCTCAATAACCTTAATTTCCACTCATTTCCAGTCTATTCTGAACACCTCACACCTCACAATAGTGTTTTTATGTCCAAAAGGTTGCACCGAGGTAGCTGGATGACTATGCTAAGCGACACGAGTGGGCGGCACAAACACGTGACCCATCTAGGAGTGACACTGCAGTGGCAGACAGGATGGCAGTTAGAAAAACTAGGCCCCAAACTGTACATAATGCAAAGAAAAAAAGAGGTGCAAGATGGAATTGTCCTTGGGCCCTCCCACCCACCCTTATGTTGTATAAACAGGACATGCACACTTTAACAAATCAATCATTTCAGCGCCAGGGTCTGCCACACAACTGTGGCTGAAATGATTGGTTCGTTTGGGCCCCCACAAAACAAGCTGGCAATTAATGTGTCCCTGCACAAACTGGCTCTACGGAGGCAAGATGTCATCCTCATCCTCCTCATCCACCGATTCCTCACCCTCTTCAGTGTGTACATCCTCATCCTCACAAAGTATTAACTCGTCCCCACTTGAATCCACCACCACAGGTCCCTCTGTACGTTCTGGAGGCTGGTCTCCCTGGAAGAGCTGATAATTCATTTTGATGAACATCATCTTCTCCACATTCTGTGGAAGCAACCTCCTACGCCTTTCGCTGACAAGGTTCCCGGCTGCACTAAACACTCTTTCGGAGTACACACTGGAGGGGGGGCAACTCAGGTAAAATAGAGCCAGTTTGTACAGGGGCCTCCAAATTGCCTCTTTTTCCTGCCAGTACAGGTATGGACTGTCTGACATGCCTACTTGGATGCTGTCACCGATGTAATCCTCCACCATTCTGTCAATGGTGACAGTATCATATGCAGTGACAGTAGACATGTCAGAAATTGTTGCCAGGTCCTTCAGTCCGGACCAGATGTCCAAACTTGGTCCTGCCTGCCCTGCATCACCGCCAGTGGGTTGCTTAGGATACCTAAGTTTTTTCCTGGCAGCCCCAGTTGCGGGAGAAAATGAAGAAGGAGCCGTTGACGTGTCACGTTCCGCTTCAGCTGACAGTGTGTTCACCAGCAGGTCTTTGCACCTCTGCAGGCTTGTGTCGGCCGGAAAGAGAGACACCACATAGGCTTTAAACCTAGGATCGAGCACGGTGGCCAAAATGTAGTGGTCTGATTTCAACAGATTGACCACCCTGGAATCCTGGCAAAGCGAATGAAGGGCTTCATCCACAAGTCCCACATGCCGAGCGGAATCGCTCCGTCTTAGCTCCTCCTTCACTTTCTCCAGCTGCTTCTGCAAAAGCCTGATGAGGGGAATGACCTGACTCAAGCTGGCAGTGTCTGAACTGACTTCACGTGTGGCAAGTTCGAAGGGCTGAAGAACCTTGCACAACACGGAAATCATTCTCCACTGCGCTTGAGTCAGGTGCATACCCCCTCCTTTGCCTATGTCATAGGTGGATGTATAGGCTTGTATGGCCTTTTGCTGCTCCTCCATCCTCTGAAGCATATAGAGGGTTGAGTTCCACCGCGTCACAACCTCTTGCTTCAGGTGATGGCGGGGCAGGTTCAAGAGTGTTTGCTGGCGCTCCAGTCTTCGGCACGCAGTCGCTGAATGGCGAAAGTGGCCAGAAATTTTTCGGGCCACCCAAAGCGTCTCCTGCACGCCCCTGTCGCTTTTCAGAAAATTCTGCACCACCAAGTTTATTGTGTGAGCAAAACATGGGACGTGCTGGAATTTGCCCAGATGTAATGCCCGCACAATATTGGTGGCGTTGTCAGATATCACAAATCCCCAGGAGAGTCTAAGTGGGGTAAGCCACTGGGCGATGATTTCCCTCAGTTTCTCTAAGAGGTTGTCGGCGGTGTGCCTCTTACTGAAACCGGTGATACACAGCGTAGCCTGCCTTGTAACGAGCTGGCGTTTCTGAGATGCTGCTACTGGTGACGCTGCTGCTGTTGCTGCGTAAGGTGATACATCTACCCAGTGGGCTGTCACAGTCATATAGTCCTTAGTCTGCCCTGTTCCACTTGTCCACATGTCCGTGGTTAAGTGGACATTGTGTACAACGGCATTTTTCAGGACACTGAGGACACTTTTTCTGACGTTTCTGTACAGTCTCGGTATCGCCTGCCTAGTGAAGTGGAATCTAGACGGGATTTGGAACCGGGGACACACTACCTCCATCAATTGTCTAAATCCCACTGCACTAATGGCGGATACCGGACGCACGTCTAACACCAACATAGCAGTCAAGGCCTCAGTTATACGTTTTGCTTCAGGATGACTGCTGTCGTACTTCATCCTCCTCGCTAAGGACTGTTGGAGGGTCAATTGTTTAGTAAAAGTAGTGGTGTTCCTACTTCCTCTCTGGGATGATGAACGACTCCCAGCAGCAGCAGCAACAGCAGCAGCGGCAGCAGTAGGCGTAGCAATGCAGGATCCTCCGGAGGAATCCCGGATAGGAGAGTCAGTCATGCCAGTGACATGGCCTGCAGGACTACTTCCGATCCTGACTAAGGAGGAAATTGACGAGGAGGGAGTTGATGGTGTGGTTTGCAGGCGCTTGGATACAACAGGACAACGGGATTTAGGTGTCCCTGGACTGCTTACGGTCTTAGCCAAAGTTTCTGAACTTGACAGTAACTTTTTATGAACGCGCTGCAGGTGCCGTATAAGGGAGGATGTTCCTAGGTGGTTGACGTCCCTACCCCTACTTATTTCACCTTTACATATGGTACATA
The DNA here is from genome assembly GCA_031769625.1 of Taudactylus pleione. Classification (NCBI taxonomy): domain Eukaryota; kingdom Metazoa; phylum Chordata; class Amphibia; order Anura; family Myobatrachidae; genus Taudactylus; species Taudactylus pleione. The sequence continues at coordinate 1,867,146 of JAUIMM010001433.1, read as the reverse complement.
TGGCAAGACAGTTGTTGTCCGGATTTGGATAGAAATATTGCCAGACCAAAGAGGTGGAATGTTTGGTCTTCTGCCCAGGCTTGACCGTGATGGGCTTTTTCATCCCACGGACAACAACTGTCTCCCCCGGAGCCTGATTTAAACAAACCACATCACCATCAGAATCCTCCTCGCCAACTTCCTCCTCAGCGCCAGCTACACCAGTATCCTCATCCTGTTGTACTTCAACAGTGACATCTTCAATTTGCATATCAGCAAGTGGACTGTGGGTGCTCCTTTCAGCACTTGCAGGGGGCGTGCAAATGGTGGAAAGAGCCACCTCTTCCCGTCCAGTGCTGGGAAGGTCAGGCATCGCAACCACCACCACACTTGGACTCTCCTTGGGGATTTGTGATATCTTCTTAGAAAGCACAGTTCTTCGCTGTGCTTTTGCCAGCTTAACTCTTTTGATTTTTTTAGTGGGAGGAGGGCTTCCATCGTCATGTGAAGCTGAACCACTAGTCATGAACATACTAGGGATCGACCTTAGCCGTTCCTTGCCACTCCGTGTCGTAAATGGCATATTGGCAAGTTTACGTTTCTCTTCAGCTGATTTAAATGTCTTTTTCAAGGTCATTTTCCTGAACTTTGCCATTTGGGATTGTATGTGCCCTCTACTATGACATTGGGCATCGGCCTTGGCAGACGACGTTGATGGCATGTTATCGTCTATGTCATGACTAGTGGCAGCAGCTTCAGCACTAGGAGGAAGTGGTTCTTGATCTTTCTCTATTTTATTTTTATCGGAGAAAGTTTGGTCCTCCATTTATGTTATATCGATTTGATATATATGTGCGGCTAAACACAGAAAATAATTTTTTTTTTGGTTTGGACTGGAGTGTACTTTGTGGGTTACAGCACCCTTTAACGGTCAAGTCAGCCGGCCCTTTACTTATGACACAGGCGCACGCTTGGCACTACTTTGTTGATGCACGTGCGGCTACTGCGCACACAATTCACAAACACAGAAAATAATTTTTTTTGGGTTTGGACTGGAGTGTACTTTCGGGGGTTACAGCACCCTTTAACGGTCAAGCCAGCCGGCCCTTTACTTATGACACAGGCGCACGCTTGGCACTACTTTGTTGATGCACGTGCGGCTACTGCGCACACAATTCACAAACACAGAAAATAATTTTTTTTTGGTTTGGACTGGAGTGTACTTTCGGGGGTTACAGCACCCTTTAACGGTCAAGCCAGCCGGCCCTTTACTTATGACACGGGCGCACGCTTGGCACTACTTTGTTGATGCACGTGCGGCTACTGCGCACACAATTCACAAACACAGAAAATAATTTTTTTTTGGTTTGGACTGGAGTGTACTTTCGGGGGTTACAGCACCCTTTAACGGTCAAGCCAGCCGGCCCTTTACTTATGACACAGGCGCACGCTTGGCACTACTTTGTTGATGCACGTGCGGCTACTGCGCACACAATTCACAAACACAGAAAATAATTTTTTTTTGGTTTGGACTGGAGTGTACTTTCGGGGGTTACAGCACCCTTTAACGGTCAAGCCAGCCGGCCCTTTACTTATGACACAGGCGCACGCTTGGCACTACTTTGTTGATGCACGTGCGGCTACTGCGCACACAATTCACAAACACAGAAAATAATTTTTTTTTGGTTTGGACTGGAGTGTACTTTCGGGGGTTACAGCACCCTTTAACGGTCAAGCCAGCCGGCCCTTTACTTATGACACAGGCGCACGCTTGGCACTACTTTGTTGATGCACGTGCGGCTACTGCGCACACAATTCACAAACACAGAAAATAATTTTTTTTTGGTTTGGACTGGAGTGTACTTTCGGGGGTTACAGCACCCTTTAACGGTCAAGCCAGCCGGCCCTTTACTTATGACACAGGCGCACGCTTGGCACTACTTTGTTGATGCACGTGCGGCTACTGCGCACACAATTCACAAACACAGAAAATAATTTTTTTTTGGTTTGGACTGGAGTGTACTTTCGGGGGTTACAGCACCCTTTAACGGTCAAGCCAGCCGGCCCTTTACTTATGACACAGGCGCACGCTTGGCACTACTTTGTTGATGCACGTGCGGCTACTGCGCACACAATTCACAAACACAGAAAATAATTTTTTTTTGGTTTGGACTGGAGTGTACTTTCGGGGGTTACAGCACCCTTTAACGGTCAAGCCAGCCGGCCCTTTACTTATGACACAGGCGCACGCTTGGCACTACTTTGTTGATGCACGTGCGGCTACTGCGCACACAATTCACAAACACAGAAAATAATTTTTTTTTGGTTTGGACTGGAGTGTACTTTCGGGGGTTACAGCACCCTTTAACGGTCAAGCCAGCCGGCCCTTTACTTATGACACAGGCGCACGCTTGGCACTACTTTGTTGATGCACGTGCGGCTACTGCGCACACAATTCACAAACACAGAAAATAATTTTTTTTTTGGTTTGGACTGGAGTGTACTTTGGGGGTTACAGCACCCTTTAATGGTCAAGCCAGCCGGCCCTTTACTTATGACACAGGCGCACGCTTGGCACTACTTTGTTGATGCACGTGCGGCTACTGCGCACACAATTCACAAACACAGAAAATAATTTTTTTTTTGGTTTGGACTGGAGTGTACTTTCGGGGGTTACAGCACCCTTAACGGTCAAGCCAGCCGGCCCTTTACTTATGACACAGGCGCACGCTTGGCACTACTTTGTTGATGCACGTGCGGCTACTGCGCACACAATTCACAAACACAGAAAATAATTTTTTTTTTGGTTTGGACTGGAGTGTACTTTCGGGGGTTACAGCACCCTTAACGGTCAAGCCAGCCGGCCCTTTACTTATGACACAGGCGCACGCTTGGCACTACTTTGTTGATGCACGTGCGGCTACTGCGCACACAATTCACAAACACAGAAAATAATTTTTTTTTTGGTTTGGACTGGAGTGTACTTTCGGGGGTTACAGCACCCTTAACAGTCAAGCCAGCCGGCCCTTTACTTATGACACAGGCGCACGCTTGGCACTACTTTGTTGATGCACGTGCGGCTACTGCGCACACAATTCACAAACACAGAAAATAATTTTTTTTTGGTTTGGACTGGAGTGTACTTTCGGGGGTTACAGCACCCTTTAACGGTCAAGCCAGCCGGCCCTTTACTTATGACACAGGCGCACGCTTGGCACTACTTTGTTGATGCACGTGCGGCTACTGCGCACACAATTCACAAACACAGAAAATATATTATTTTTTTAGCACTTGGGGGGAGCACCCCTGATGGACAGAGCACCCCCTGGACAACACTACAGCACTCCTTTAGGACTGGGACACTGCACAGGACTTTGGAGTGGACACAGCCCCTATGGAGAACTGACTGCACAACACAGTCCAGCCAGCCCCTATGGACTTTGAAGTAGTGGACACAGCCCCTATTAACAACAGCAGCACAACACAGCCAGCCCCTATGGACTTTGAAGTAGTGGACAACAGCAGCACTACACTACACTACACTACACAGCCCTAACTCCCACCCTCCCTCTTCACTGTCCACAGCCGAGTGAGAAAATGGCGCCGACGCGGGTACCTTATATAGGATCCAAAACCCGCGAGACTCGGAAGGCGGGATGATGACGTTTTGCCTCGATTTCAGATCCGAGTCAGGCGGGAAAAGTCGAGCCTGACTCGGATCGGACTCGGATCGGGGGGGCTCGGGGGGGTTCGGATTTCAGAAATCCGAACCCGCTCACCCCTAAAATAAACCCATCTTTATTAAGGGTAACGATCTTATGTATCTCAGTCGGTTACTCTAACCACTACACTATCCCTACCATTTTGATCTTTCTATTATTCTATTCTATAGTACCTCATGAATAAAAAAGGTATATGACACTCAAATATGATACTAGTCATATGAAGTGATTGGTTTTAATCTACTAAAATACCATTTTATTCTGTGTCCTATGATACTGTAAGTACTTACTAAGATAAACACATGATAATCTCTATATACTCATAATCAAATCGGGATAATAAACCAATCATATATATACGAATAAACCATTCGTATATATATGATTATGTGTATCCCGATTAAAGATCAAATCCATAATACCCATAACATACACCCATATCTAATATAGTAGACATGGGCCATACATAACTGAGTCAATCCATCTAAACAAAAAACAGGACAGTGATATATACATGACCATACAGGGGCAACACATAAATACAAATGGAAAAATAGGTACCACATTTAATACTAACGATGAAGTGAAGGGATTGGGAATTAAATCCCATGATATTTGATAAATATAACAACCTCAAAAATACCCATGAGCAGTCTATCTATAATGTATAGACAAGTGGAACCTACATAACGATAAGCTGTTATTGAACTGTAAGAAATTGCCTAGAACCATACCTGTGACACTAAGCGAAAGACTCAAACTGAGACATAGTTCCCAATCTGAATATCCATCATGCTTCTTTAGCACAAAGACGTCTGAATTGGTCCCCACCTCTAGTAGTGTTTGCCACATGTTGTAGTCCCACCACCTTCACACCACTCGGATCACTGTTATGCTTGATGAAAAAGTGTTGAAAAACACTGTGTTTAATGAAACCTCTCTTGATATTGTTTCTATGTTCTCTAAACCTGGTTTTCAATGAACGGGTGGTTCTGCCCACGTACTGCAAGCCACAAGGGCATTGCAGTAAGTAAACACAATACAATGTATCACAATTGATAAATTCTCATATAGGGAACGTCTCTCTATTGCTGTGTGATATAATTTCCATAAGTCACCCATTTGTTTTACCATTCTATTTGTTAACTTATCTTAACCTAAGCCTAGAAATGAACACACTGACACATGTAATGCAATTAAAGAGGTCACAGCCAGAATTTATTGATCGAATTTAAATTGGTAATAGGTGGCAGGAAAAAAGCAGTGCTCCGAGGCCACAGCCTTGCTGGAAACAATAATAACTAAAAAGGAGGCGGATTCCCGCCACGCGCAGACTGACCTGAGGTAGTCACAAAAACAGACAAATCTCAGGTGCACAACTCCAAATTATTAATAATATATAAATGCAATAAAATTTTGCAATCAATAGAGGTTTTTAGCATAATCTTGGCCAAGGTTATGGGCCTACCCACCATATCCAGGTAACCTCTGTAGGGTAGGTCCCTAACATATTATGATTCAAATCCAGAGTGCAGGACACCCCCAAACTAGCCCAGCTAAGCCACCCCAGGGCACCGCCATAGTAAGAAAAGTGCAGTGTGAAAGAGATAGTTAGGAGCAGCTACTGCTGCATATAAAGAATGAAAATAAAAAGTAAGGTACATATATAATAAACAAACAGTGAAGGGTTAAAATGTGTTATAAAAGAAAAATGTGATGTATTGCGGTGCCCTGAAATAGATCAACAAAGGCAATCCAGGGGGATACAGCGCCCCAAAAATGAACCAAAGTTGCACTACAGTATGTAAAACTTGTAGGACTTACCTAGAATTGTGCCTAATACCAGTGTGCATATTCATTACATTAGCACCCCTACCTTATTGGTTTAAAAGCATGGAGTCTTGTAATGAATATGCACACTGGTATTAGGCACAATTCTAGGTAAGTCCTACAAATTTTACATACAGTAGTGCAACTTTGGTTCATTTTTGGGGCGTGGGTCCCCCTGGATTGCCTTTGTTGATCTGTTTCAGGGCACCGCAATATAACACATTTTTCTTTTATAACACATTTTAACCCTTCACTGTTTGTTTATTATATATGTACCTTACTTTTTATTTTCATTCTTTATATGCAGCAGTAGCTGCTCCTAACTATCTCTTTCACACTGCACTTTTCTTACTATGGCAGTGCCCTGGGGTGGCTTAGCTGGGCTAGCTTGGGGGTGTCCTGCACTCTGGATTTGAATCGTAGTATGTTAGGGACCTACCCTACAGAGGTTACCTGGATATGGTGGGTAGGCCCATAACCTTGGCCAAGATTATGCTAAAAACCTCTATTGATTGCAAAATTTTATTGCATTTATATATTATTAATAATTTGGAGTTGTGCACCTGAGATTTGTCTGTTTTTGTGCCTGCAATTAGTCTCATCAGGTAGCACCTCCCATTATTTATATATATTCAGGGTGTGCAGTCCAGAAATCTTTCCTATATACTCCATTTAATGTGCTTTATTGCACACCTGAGGGAAAGGAGATGCCCTCAGTCTGGATTAGCACCCCTACCTTATTGGTTTAAAAGCATGGAGTCTTGTAATGAATATGCACACTGGTATTAGGCACAATTCTAGGTAAGTCCTACAAGTTTTACATACTGTAGTGCAACTTTGGTTCATTTTTGGGTCGTGGGTCCCCCTGGATTGCCTTTGTTGATCTGTTTCAGGGCACCGCAATATAACACATTTTTCTTTTATAACACATTTTAACCCTTCACTGTTTGTTTATTATATATGTACCTTACTTTTTATTTTCATTCTTTATATGCAGCAGTAGCTGCTCCTAACTATCTCTTTCACACTGCACTTTTATTACTATGGCGGTGCCCTGGGGTGGCTTAGCTGGGCTAGTTTGGGGGTGTCCTGCACTCTGGATTTGAATCATAGTATGTTAGGGACCTACCCTACAGAGGTTACCTGGATATGGTGGGTAGGCCCATAACCTTGGCCAAGATTATGTTAAAAACCTCTATTGATTGCAAAATTTTATTGCATTTATATATTATTAATAATTTGGAGTTGTGCACCTGAGATTTGTCTGTTTTTGTGCCTGCAATTAGTCTCATCAGGTAGCACCTCCCATTATTTATATATATTCAGGGTGTGCAGTCCAGAAATCTTTCCTATATACTCCATTTAATGTGCTTTATTGCACACCTGAGGGAAAGGAGACGCCCTCAGTCTGGATTAGCACCCCTACCTTATTGGTTTAAAAGCATGGAGTCTTGTAATGAATATGCACACTGGTATTAGGCACAATTTTAGGTAAGTCCTACAAGTTTTACATACTGTAGTGCAACTTTGGTTCATTTTTGGGGCGTGGGTCCCCCTGGATTGCCTTTGTTGATCTGTTTCAGGGCACCGCAATATAACACATTTTTCTTTTATAACACATTTTAACCCTTCACTGTTTGTTTATTATATATGTACCTTACTTTTTATTTTCATTCTTTATATGCAGCAGTAGCTGCCCCTAACTATCTCTTTCACACTGCACTTTTATTACTATGGCGGTGCCCTGGGGTAACTTAGCTGGGCTAGTTTGGGGGTGTCCTGCACTCTGGATTTGAATCGTAGTATGTTAGGGACCTACCCTACAGAGGTTACCTGGATATGGTGGGTAGGCCCATAACCTTGGCCAAGATTATGCTAAAAACCTCTATTAATTGCAAAATTTTATTGCATTTATATATTATTAATAATTTGGAGTTGTGCACCTGAGATTTGTCTGTTTTTGTGCCTGCAATTAGTCTCATCAGGTAGCACCTCCCATTATTTATATATACATTCCGGGTGTGCAGTCCAGAAATCTTTCCTATATACTCCATTTAATGTGCTTTATTGCACACCTGAGGGAAAGGAGACGCCCTCAGTCTGGATTAGCACCCCTACCTTATTGGTTTAAAAGCATGGAGTCTTGTAATGAATATGCACACTGGTATTAGGCACAATTCTAGGTAAGTCCTACAAGTTTTACATACTGTAGTAAAACTTTGGTTAATTTTTGGGGCGTGGGTCCCCCTGGATTGCCTTTGTTGATCTGTTTCAGGGCACCGCAATATAACACATTTTTCTTTTATAACACATTTTAACCCTTCACTGTTTGTTTATTATATATGTACCTTACTTTTTATTTTCATTCTTTATATGCAGCAGTAGCTGCTCCTAACTATCTCTTTCACACTGCACTTTTCTTACTATGGCAGTGCCCTGGGGTGGCTTAGCTGGGCTAGTTTGGGGGTGTCCTGCACTCTGGATTTGAATCGTAGTATGTTAGGGCTACCCTACAGAGGTTACCTGGATATGGTGGGTAGGCCCATAACCTTGGCCAAGATTATGCTAAAAACCTCTATTAATTGCAAAATTTTATTGCATTTATATATTATTAATAATTTGGAGTTGTGCACCTGAGATTTGTCTGTTTTTGTGCCTGCAATTAGTCTCATCAGGTAGCACCTCCCATTATTTATATATATTCAGGGTGTGCAGTCCAGAAATCTTTCCTATATACTCCATTTAATGTGCTTTATTGCACACCTGAGGGAAAGGAGACGCCCTCAGTCTGGATTAGCACCCCTACCTTATTGGTTTAAAAGCATGGAGTCTTGTAATGAATATGCACACTGGTATTAGGCACAATTCTAGGTAAGTCCTACAAGTTTTACATACTGTAGTGCAACTTTGGTTCATTTTTGGGTCGTGGGTCCCCCTGGATTGCCTTTGTTGATCTGTTTCAGGGCACCGCAATATAACACATTTTTCTTTTATAACACATTTTAACCCTTCACTGTTTGTTTATTATATATGTACCTTACTTTTTATTTTCATTCTTTATATGCAGCAGTAGCTGCTCCTAACTATCTCTTTCACACTGCACTTTTATTACTATGGCGGTGCCCTGGGGTAACTTAGCTGGGCTAGTTTGGGGTGTCCTGCACTCTGGATTTGAATCATAGTATGTTAGGGACCTACCCTACAGAGGTTACCTGGATATGGTGGGTAGGCCCATAACCTTGGCCAAGATTATGCTAAAAACCTCTATTAATTGCAAAATTTTATTGCATTTATATATTATTAATAATTTGGAGTTGTGCACCTGAGATTTGTCTGTTTTTGTGCCTGCAATTAGTCTCATCAGGTAACACCTCCCATTATTTATATATATTCAGGGTGTGCAGTCCAGAAATCTTTCCTATATACTCCATTTAATGTGCTTTATTGCACACCCGAGGGAAAGGAGACGCCCTCAGTCTGGATTAGCACCCCTACCTTATTGGTTTAAAAGCATGGAGTCTTGTAATGAATATGCACACTGGTATTAGGCACAATTCTAGGTAAGTCCTACAAGTTTACATACTGTAGTGCAACTTTGGTTCATTTTTGGGTCGTGGGTCCCCCTGGATTGCCTTTGTTGATCTGTTTCAGGGCACCGCAATATAACACATTTTTCTTTTATAACACATTTTAACCCTTCACTGTTTGTTTATTATATATGTACCTTACTTTTTATTTTCATTCTTTATATGCAGCAGTAGCTGCTCCTAACTATCTCTTTCACACTGCACTTTTATTACTATGGCGGTGCCCTGGGGTGGCTTAGCTGGGCTAGTTTGGGGGTGTCCTGCACTCTGGATTTGAATCGTAGTATGTTAGGGACCTACCCTACAGAGGTTACCTGGATATGGTGGGTAGGCCCATAACCTTGGCCAAGATTATGCTAAAAACCTCTATTGATTGCAAAATTTTATTGCATTTATATATTATTAATAATTTGGAGTTGTGCACCTGAGATTTGTCTGTTTTTGTGCTTGCAATTAGTCTCATCAGGTAGCACCTCCCATTATTTATATATATTCAGGGTGTGCAGTCCAGAAATCTTTCCTATATACTCCATTTAATGTGCTTTATTGCACACCTGAGGGAAAGGAGACGCCCTCAGTCTGGATTAGCACCCCTACCTTATTGGTTTAAAAGCATGGAGTCTTGTAATGAATATGCACACTGGTATTAGGCACAATTCTAGGTAAGTCCTACAAGTTTACATACTGTAGTGCAACTTTGGTTCATTTTTGGGTCGTGGGTCCCCCTGGATTGCCTTTGTTGATCTGTTTCAGGGCACCGCAATATAACACATTTTTCTTTTATAACACATTTTAACCCTTCACTGTTTGTTTATTATATATGTACCTTACTTTTTATTTTCATTCTTTATATGCAGCAGTAGCTGCTCCTAACTATTTCTTTCACACTGCACTTTTATTACTATGGCGGTGCCCTGGGGTGGCTTAGCTGGGCTAGTTTGGGGGTGTCCTGCACTCTGGATTTGAATCGTAGTATGTTAGGGACCTACCCTACAGAGGTTACCTGGATATGGTGGGTAGGCCCATAACCTTGGCCAAGATTATGCTAAAAACCTCTATTGATTGCAAAATTTTATTGCATTTATATATTATTAATAATTTGGAGTTGTGCACCTGAGATTTGTCTGTTTTTGTGCCTGCAATTAGTCTCATCAGGTAGCACCTCCCATTATTTATATATATTCAGGGTGTGCAGTCCAGAAATCTTTCCTATATACTCCATTTAATGTGCTTTATTGCACACCTGAGGGAAAGGAGACGCCCTCAGTCTGGATTAGCACCCCTACCTTATTGGTTTAAAAGCATGGAGTCTTGTAATGAATATGCACACTGGTATTAGGCACAATTCTAGGTAAGTCCTACAAGTTTTACATACTGTAGTGCAACTTTGGTTCATTTTTGGGGCGTGGGTCCCCCTGGATTGCTTTTGTTGATCTGTTTCAGGGCACCGCAATATAACACATTTTTCTTTTATAACACATTTTAACCCTTCACTGTTTGTTTATTATATATGTACCTTACTTTTTATTTTCATTCTTTATATGCAGCAGTAGCTGCTCCTAACTATCTCTTTCACACTGCACTTTTATTACTATGGCGGTGCCCTGGGGTGGCTTAGCTGGGCTAGTTTGGGGGTGTCCTGCACTCTGGATTTGAATCGTAGTATGTTAGGGACCTACCCTACAGAGGTTACCTGGATATGGTGGGTAGGCCCATAACCTTGGCCAAGATTATGCTAAAAACCTCTATTGATTGCAAAATTTTATTGCATTTATATATTATTAATAATTTGGAGTTGTGCACCTGAGATTTGTCTGTTTTTGTGCTTGCAATTAGTCTCATCAGGTAGCACCTCCCATTATTTATATATATTCAGGGTGTGCAGTCCAGAAATCTTTCCTATATACTCCATTTAATGTGCTTTATTGCACACCTGAGGGAAAGGAGACGCCCTCAGTCTGGATTAGCACCCCTACCTTATTGGTTTAAAAGCATGGAGTCTTGTAATGAATATGCACACTGGTATTAGGCACAATTCTAGGTAAGTCCTACAAGTTTTACATACTGTAGTGCAACTTTGGTTCATTTTTGGGGCGTGGGTCCCCCTGGATTGCCTTTGTTGATCTGTTTCAGGGCACCGCAATATAACACATTTTTCTTTTATAACACATTTTAACCCTTCACTGTTTGTTTATTATATATGTACCTTACTTTTTATTTTCATTCTTTATATGCAGCAGTAGCTGCTCCTAACTATCTCTTTCACACTGCACTTTTCTTACTATGGCGGTGCCCTGGGGTGGCTTAGCTGGGCTAGTTTGGGGGTGTCCTGCACTCTGGATTTGAATCGTAGTATGTTAGGGACCTACCCTACAGAGGTTACCTGGATATGGTGGGTAGGCCCATAACCTTGGCCAAGATTATGCTAAAAACCTCTATTAATTGCAAAATTTTATTGCATTTATATATTATTAATAATTTGGAGTTGTGCACCTGAGATTTGTCTGTTTTTGTGCCTGCAATTAGTCTCATCAGGTAGCACCTCCCATTATTTATATATATTCAGGGTGTGCAGTCCAGAAATCTTTCCTATATACTCCATTTAATGTGCTTTATTGCACACCTGAGGGAAAGGAGACGCCCTCAGTCTGGATTAGCACCCCTACCTTATTGGTTTAAAAGCATGGAGTCTTGTAATGAATATGCACACTGGTATTAGGCACAATTCTAGGTAAGTCCTACAAGTTTTACATACTGTAGTGCAACTTTGGTTCATTTTTGGGGCGTGGGTCCCCCTGGATTGCCTTTGTTGATCTGTTTCAGGGCACCGCAATATAACACATTTTTCTTTTATAACACATTTTAACCCTTCACTGTTTGTTTATTATATATGTACCTTACTTTTTATTTTCATTCTTTATATGCAGCAGTAGCTGCTCCTAACTATCTCTTTCACACTGCACTTTTATTACTATGGCGGTGCCCTGGGGTAACTTAGCTGGGCTAGTTTGGGGGTGTCCTGCACTCTGGATTTGAATCATAGTATGTTAGGGACCTACCCTACAGAGGTTACCTGGATATGGTGGGTAGGCCCATAACCTTGGCCAAGATTATGCTAAAAACCTCTATTAATTGCAAAATTTTATTGCATTTATATATTATTAATAATTTGGAGTTGTGCACCTGAGATTTGTCTGTTTTTGTGCCTGCAATTAGTCTCATCAGGTAGCACCTCCCATTATTTATATATATTCAGGGTGTGCAGTCCAGAAATCTTTCCTATATACTCCATTTAATGTGCTTTATTGCACACCTGAGGGAAAGGAGACGCCCTCAGTCTGGATTAGCACCCCTACCTTATTGGTTTAAAAGCATGGAGTCTTGTAATGAATATGCACACTGGTATTAGGCACAATTCTAGGTAAGTCCTACAAGTTTTACATACTGTAGTAAAACTTTGGTTAATTTTTGGGGCGTGGGTCCCCCTGGATTGCCTTTGTTGATCTGTTTCAGGGCACCGCAATATAACACATTTTTCTTTTATAACACATTTTAACCCTTCACTGTTTGTTTATTATATATGTACCTTACTTTTTATTTTCATTCTTTATATGCAGCAGTAGCTGCTCCTATCTCTTTCACACTGCACTTTTCTTACTATGGCGGTGCCCTGGGGTGGCTTAGCTGGGCTAGTTTGGGGGTGTCCTGCACTCTGGATTTGAATCGTAGTATGTTAGGGACCTACCCTACAGAGGTTACCTGGATATGGTGGGTAGGCCCATAACCTTGGCCAAGATTATGCTAAAAACCTCTATTAATTGCAAAATTTTATTGCATTTATATATTATTAATAATTTGGAGTTGTGCACCTGAGATTTGTCTGTTTTTGTGCCTGCAATTAGTCTCATCAGGTAGCACCTCCCATTATTTATATATATTCAGGGTGTGCAGTCCAGAAATCTTTCCTATATACTCCATTTAATGTGCTTTATTGCACACCTGAGGGAAAGGAGACGCCCTCAGTCTGGATTAGCACCCCTACCTTATTGGTTTAAAAGCATGGAGTCTTGTAATGAATATGCACACTGGTATTAGGCACAATTCTAGGTAAGTCCTACATGTTTTACATACTGTAGTAAAACTTTGGTTAATTTTTGGGGCGTGGGTCCCCCTGGATTGCCTTTGTTGTTCTTTTTCAGGGCACCGTAATATAACACATTTTTCTTTTACAACACATTTTAACCCTTCACTGTTTGTTTATTATATATGTACCTTACTTTTTATTTTCATTCTTTATATGCAGCAGTAGCTGCTCCTAACTATCTCTTTCACACTGCACTTTTATTACTATGGCGGTGCCCTGGGGTGGCTTAGCTGGGCTAGTTTGGGGGTGTCCTGCACTCTGGATTTAAATTGTAGTATGTTAGGGACCTACCCTACAGAGGTTACCTGGATATGGTGGGTAGGCCCATAACCTTGGCCAAGATTATGCTAAAAACCTCTATTGATTGCAAAATTTTATTGCATTTATATATTATTAATAATTTGGAGTTGTGCACCTGAGATTTGTCTGTTTTTGTGCCTGCAATTAGTCTCATCAGGTAGCACCTCCCATTATTTATATATATTCAGGGTGTGCAGTCCAGAAATCTTTCCTATATACTCCATTTAATGTGCTTTATTGCACACCTGAGGGAAAGGAGACGCCCTCAGTCTGGATTAGCACCCCTACCTTATTGGTTTAAAAGCATGGAGTCTTGTAATGAATATGCACACTGGTATTAGGCACAATTCTAGGTAAGTCCTACAAGTTTTACATACTGTAGTGCAACTTTGGTTCATTTTTGGGGCGTGGGTCCCCCTGGATTGCCTTTGTTGATCTGTTTCAGGGCACCGTAATATAACACATTTTTCTTTTACAACACATTTTAACCCTTCACTGTTTGTTTATTATATATGTACCTTACTTTTTATTTTCATTCTTTATATGCAGCAGTAGCTGCTCCTAACTATCTCTTTCACACTGCACTTTTCTTACTATGGCGGTGCCCTGGGGTGGCTTAGCTGGGCTAGTTTGGGGGTGTCCTGCACTCTGGATTTGAATCGTAGTATGTTAGGGACCTACCCTACAGAGGTTACCTGGATATGGTGGGTAGGCCCATAACCTTGGCCAAGATTATGCTAAAAACCTCTATTAATTGCAAAATTTTATTGCATTTATATATTATTAATAATTTGGAGTTGTGCACCTGAGATTTGTCTGTTTTTGTGCCTGCAATTAGTCTCATCAGGTAGCACCTCCCATTATTTATATATATTCAGGGTGTGCAGTCCAGAAATCTTTCCTATATACTCCATTTAATGTGCTTTATTGCACACCTGAGGGAAAGGAGACGCCCTCAGTCTGGATTAGCACCCCTACCTTATTGGTTTAAAAGCATGGAGTCTTGTAATGAATATGCACACTGGTATTAGGCACAATTCTAGGTAAGTCCTACAAGTTTTACATACTGTAGTGCAACTTTGGTTCATTTTTGGGTCGTGGGTCCCCCTGGATTGCCTTTGTTGATCTGTTTCAGGGCACCGCAATATAACACATTTTTCTTTTATAACACATTTTAACCCTTCACTGTTTGTTTATTATATATGTACCTTACTTTTTATTTTCATTCTTTATATGCAGCAGTAGCTGCTCCTAACTATCTCTTTCACACTGCACTTTTATTACTATGGCGGTGCCCTGGGGTAACTTAGCTGGGCTAGTTTGGGGGTGTCCTGCACTCTGGATTTGAATCATAGTATGTTAGGGACCTACCCTACAGAGGTTACCTGGATATGGTGGGTAGGCCCATAACCTTGGCCAAGATTATGCTAAAAACCTCTATTAATTGCAAAATTTTATTGCATTTATATATTATTAATAATTTGGAGTTGTGCACCTGAGATTTGTCTGTTTTTGTGCCTGCAATTAGTCTCATCAGGTAACACCTCCCATTATTTATATATATTCAGGGTGTGCAGTCCAGAAATCTTTCCTATATACTCCATTTAATGTGCTTTATTGCACACCTGAGGGAAAGGAGACGCCCTCAGTCTGGATTAGCACCCCTACCTTATTGGTTTAAAAGCATGGAGTCTTGTAATGAATATGCACACTGGTATTAGGCACAATTCTAGGTAAGTCCTACAAGTTTACATACTGTAGTGCAACTTTGGTTCATTTTTGGGTCGTGGGTCCCCCTGGATTGCCTTTGTTGATCTGTTTCAGGGCACCGCAATATAACACATTTTTCTTTTATAACACATTTTAACCCTTCACTGTTTGTTTATTATATATGTACCTTACTTTTTATTTTCATTCTTTATATGCAGCAGTAGCTGCTCCTAACTATCTCTTTCACACTGCACTTTTATTACTATGGCGGTGCCCTGGGGTGGCTTAGCTGGGCTAGTTTGGGGGTGTCCTGCACTCTGGATTTGAATCGTAGTATGTTAGGGACCTACCCTACAGAGGTTACCTGGATATGGTGGGTAGGCCCATAACCTTGGCCAAGATTATGCTAAAAACCTCTATTGATTGCAAAATTTTATTGCATTTATATATTATTAATAATTTGGAGTTGTGCACCTGAGATTTGTCTGTTTTTGTGCTTGCAATTAGTCTCATCAGGTAGCACCTCCCATTATTTATATATATTCAGGGTGTGCAGTCCAGAAATCTTTCCTATATACTCCATTTAATGTGCTTTATTGCACACCTGAGGGAAAGGAGACGCCCTCAGTCTGGATTAGCACCCCTACCTTATTGGTTTAAAAGCATGGAGTCTTGTAATGAATATGCACACTGGTATTAGGCACAATTCTAGGTAAGTCCTACAAGTTTACATACTGTAGTGCAACTTTGGTTCATTTTTGGGTCGTGGGTCCCCCTGGATTGCCTTTGTTGATCTGTTTCAGGGCACCGCAATATAACACATTTTTCTTTTATAACACATTTTAACCCTTCACTGTTTGTTTATTATATATGTACCTTACTTTTTATTTTCATTCTTTATATGCAGCAGTAGCTGCTCCTAACTATCTCTTTCACACTGCACTTTTATTACTATGGCGGTGCCCTGGGGTGGCTTAGCTGGGCTAGTTTGGGGGTGTCCTGCACTCTGGATTTGAATCGTAGTATGTTAGGGACCTACCCTACAGAGGTTACCTGGATATGGTGGGTAGGCCCATAACCTTGGCCAAGATTATGCTAAAAACCTCTATTGATTGCAAAATTTTATTGCATTTATATATTATTAATAATGTGGAGTTGTGCACCTGAGATTTGTCTGTTTTTGTGCCTGCAATTAGTCTCATCAGGTAGCACCTCCCATTATTTATATATATTCAGGGTGTGCAGTCCAGAAATCTTTCCTATATACTCCATTTAATGTGCTTTATTGCACACCTGAGGGAAAGGAGACGCCCTCAGTCTGGATTAGCACCCCTACCTTATTGGTTTAAAAGCATGGAGTCTTGTAATGAATATGCACACTGGTATTAGGCACAATTCTAGGTAAGTCCTACAAGTTTTACATACTGTAGTGCAACTTTGGTTAATTTTTGGGGCGTGGGTCCCCCTGGATTGCCTTTGTTGATCTGTTTCAGGGCACCGCAATATAACACATTTTTCTTTTATAACACATTTTAACCCTTCACTGTTTGTTTATTATATATGTACCTTACTTTTTATTTTCATTCTTTATATGCAGCAGTAGCTGCTCCTAACTATCTCTTTCACACTGCACTTTTATTACTATGGCGGTGCCCTGGGGTAACTTAGCTGGGCTAGTTTGGGGGTGTCCTGCACTCTGGATTTGAATCATAGTATGTTAGGGACCTACCCTACAGAGGTTACCTGGATATGGTGGGTAGGCCCATAACCTTGGCCAAGATTATGCTAAAAACCTCTATTAATTGCAAAATTTTATTGCATTTATATATTATTAATAATTTGGAGTTGTGCACCTGAGATTTGTCTGTTTTTGTGCCTGCAATTAGTCTCATCAGGTAACACCTCCCATTATTTATATATATTCAGGGTGTGCAGTCCAGAAATCTTTCCTATATACTCCATTTAATGTGCTTTATTGCACACCTGAGGGAAAGGAGACGCCCTCAGTCTGGATTAGCACCCCTACCTTATTGGTTTAAAAGCATGGAGTCTTGTAATGAATATGCACACTGGTATTAGGCACAATTCTAGGTAAGTCCTACAAGTTTACATACTGTAGTGCAACTTTGGTTCATTTTTGGGTCGTGGGTCCCCCTGGATTGCCTTTGTTGATCTGTTTCAGGGCACCGCAATATAACACATTTTTCTTTTATAACACATTTTAACCCTTCACTGTTTGTTTATTATATATGTACCTTACTTTTTATTTTCATTCTTTATATGCAGCAGTAGCTGCTCCTAACTATCTCTTTCACACTGCACTTTTATTACTATGGCGGTGCCCTGGGGTGGCTTAGCTGGGCTAGTTTGGGGGTGTCCTGCACTCTGGATTTGAATCGTAGTATGTTAGGGACCTACCCTACAGAGGTTACCTGGATATGGTGGGTAGGCCCATAACCTTGGCCAAGATTATGCTAAAAACCTCTATTGATTGCAAAATTTTATTGCATTTATATATTATTAATAATTTGGAGTTGTGCACCTGAGATTTGTCTGTTTTTGTGCTTGCAATTAGTCTCATCAGGTAGCACCTCCCATTATTTATATATATTCAGGGTGTGCAGTCCAGAAATCTTTCCTATATACTCCATTTAATGTGCTTTATTGCACACCTGAGGGAAAGGAGACGCCCTCAGTCTGGATTAGCACCCCTACCTTATTGGTTTAAAAGCATGGAGTCTTGTAATGAATATGCACACTGGTATTAGGCACAATTCTAGGTAAGTCCTACAAGTTTACATACTGTAGTGCAACTTTGGTTCATTTTTGGGTCGTGGGTCCCCCTGGATTGCCTTTGTTGATCTGTTTCAGGGCACCGCAATATAACACATTTTTCTTTTATAACACATTTTAACCCTTCACTGTTTGTTTATTATATATGTACCTTACTTTTTATTTTCATTCTTTATATGCAGCAGTAGCTGCTCCTAACTATCTCTTTCACACTGCACTTTTATTACTATGGCGGTGCCCTGGGGTGGCTTAGCTGGGCTAGTTTGGGGGTGTCCTGCACTCTGGATTTGAATCGTAGTATGTTAGGGACCTACCCTACAGAGGTTACCTGGATATGGTGGGTAGGCCCATAACCTTGGCCAAGATTATGCTAAAAACCTCTATTGATTGCAAAATTTTATTGCATTTATATATTATTAATAATGTGGAGTTGTGCACCTGAGATTTGTCTGTTTTTGTGCCTGCAATTAGTCTCATCAGGTAGCACCTCCCATTATTTATATATATTCAGGGTGTGCAGTCCAGAAATCTTTCCTATATACTCCATTTAATGTGCTTTATTGCACACCTGAGGGAAAGGAGACGCCCTCAGTCTGGATTAGCACCCCTACCTTATTGGTTTAAAAGCATGGAGTCTTGTAATGAATATGCACACTGGTATTAGGCACAATTCTAGGTAAGTCCTACAAGTTTTACATACTGTAGTAAAACTTTGGTTAATTTTTGGGGCGTGGGTCCCCCTGGATTGCCTTTGTTGATCTGTTTCAGGGCACCGCAATATAACACATTTTTCTTTTATAACTCATTTTAACCCTTCACTGTTTGTTTATTATATATGTACCTTACTTTTTATTTTCATTCTTTATATGCAGCAGTAGCTGCTCCTATCTCCTTCACACTGCACTTTTCTTACTATGGCGGTGCCCTGGGGTGGCTTAGCTGGGCTAGTTTGGGGGTGTCCTGCACTCTGGATTTGAATCGTAGTATGTTAGGGACCTGCCCTACAGAGGTTACCTGGATATGGTGGGTAGGCCCATAACCTTGGCCAAGATTATGCTAAAAACCTCTATTAATTGCAAAATTTTATTGCATTTATATATTATTAATAATTTGGAGTTGTGCACCTGAGATTTGTCTGTTTTTGTGCCTGCAATTAGTCTCATCAGGTAGCACCTCCCATTATTTATATATATTCAGGGTGTGCAGTCCAGAAATCTTTCCTATATACTCCATTTAATGTGCTTTATTGCACACCTGAGGGAAAGGAGACGCCCTCAGTCTGGATTAGCACCCCTACCTTATTGGTTTAAAAGCATGGAGTCTTGTAATGAATATGCACACTGGTATTAGGCACAATTCTAGGTAAGTCCTACATGTTTTACATACTGTAGTAAAACTTTGGTTAATTTTTGGGGCGTGGGTCCCCCTGGATTGCCTTTGTTGTTCTTTTTCAGGGCACCGTAATATAACACATTTTTCTTTTACAACACATTTTAACCCTTCACTGTTTGTTTATTATATATGTACCTTACTTTTTATTTTCATTCTTTATATGCAGCAGTAGCTGCTCCTAACTATCTCTTTCACACTGCACTTTTATTACTATGGCGGTGCCCTGGGGTGGCTTAGCTGGGCTAGTTTGGGGGTGTCCTGCACTCTGGATTTGAATCATAGTATGTTAGGGACCTACCCTACAGAGGTTACCTGGATATGGTGGGTAGGCCCATAACCTTGGCCAAGATTATGCTAAAAACCTCTATTAATTGCAAAATTTTATTGCATTTATATATTATTAATAATTTGGAGTTGTGCACCTGAGATTTGTCTGTTTTTGTGCCTGCAATTAGTCTCATCAGGTAACACCTCCCATTATTTATATATATTCAGGGTGTGCAGTCCAGAAATCTTTCCTATATACTCCATTTAATGTGCTTTATTGCACACCTGAGGGAAAGGAGACGCCCTCAGTCTGGATTAGCACCCCTACCTTATTGGTTTAAAAGCATGGAGTCTTGTAATGAATATGCACACTGGTATTAGGCACAATTCTAGGTAAGTCCTACAAGTTTACATACTGTAGTGCAACTTTGGTTCATTTTTGGGTCGTGGGTCCCCCTGGATTGCCTTTGTTGATCTGTTTCAGGGCACCGCAATATAACACATTTTTCTTTTATAACACATTTTAACCCTTCACTGTTTGTTTATTATATATGTACCTTACTTTTTATTTTCATTCTTTATATGCAGCAGTAGCTGCTCCTAACTATCTCTTTCACACTGCACTTTTATTACTATGGCGGTGCCCTGGGGTGGCTTAGCTGGGCTAGTTTGGGGGTGTCCTGCACTCTGGATTTGAATCGTAGTATGTTAGGGACCTACCCTACAGAGGTTACCTGGATATGGTGGGTAGGCCCATAACCTTGGCCAAGATTATGCTAAAAACCTCTATTGATTGCAAAATTTTATTGCATTTATATATTATTAATAATTTGGAGTTGTGCACCTGAGATTTGTCTGTTTTTGTGCTTGCAATTAGTCTCATCAGGTAGCACCTCCCATTATTTATATATATTCAGGGTGTGCAGTCCAGAAATCTTTCCTATATACTCCATTTAATGTGCTTTATTGCACACCTGAGGGAAAGGAGACGCCCTCAGTCTGGATTAGCACCCCTACCTTATTGGTTTAAAAGCATGGAGTCTTGTAATGAATATGCACACTGGTATTAGGCACAATTCTAGGTAAGTCCTACAAGTTTACATACTGTAGTGCAACTTTGGTTCATTTTTGGGTCGTGGGTCCCCCTGGATTGCCTTTGTTGATCTGTTTCAGGGCACCGCAATATAACACATTTTTCTTTTATAACACATTTTAACCCTTCACTGTTTGTTTATTATATATGTACCTTACTTTTTATTTTCATTCTTTATATGCAGCAGTAGCTGCTCCTAACTATCTCTTTCACACTGCACTTTTATTACTATGGCGGTGCCCTGGGGTGGCTTAGCTGGGCTAGTTTGGGGGTGTCCTGCACTCTGGATTTGAATCGTAGTATGTTAGGGACCTACCCTACAGAGGTTACCTGGATATGGTGGGTAGGCCCATAACCTTGGCCAAGATTATGCTAAAAACCTCTATTGATTGCAAAATTTTATTGCATTTATATATTATTAATAATGTGGAGTTGTGCACCTGAGATTTGTCTGTTTTTGTGCCTGCAATTAGTCTCATCAGGTAGCACCTCCCATTATTTATATATATTCAGGGTGTGCAGTCCAGAAATCTTTCCTATATACTCCATTTAATGTGCTTTATTGCACACCTGAGGGAAAGGAGACGCCCTCAGTCTGGATTAGCACCCCTACCTTATTGGTTTAAAAGCATGGAGTCTTGTAATGAATATGCACACTGGTATTAGGCACAATTCTAGGTAAGTCCTACAAGTTTTACATACTGTAGTAAAACTTTGGTTAATTTTTGGGGCGTGGGTCCCCCTGGATTGCCTTTGTTGATCTGTTTCAGGGCACCGCAATATAACACATTTTTCTTTTATAACTCATTTTAACCCTTCACTGTTTGTTTATTATATATGTACCTTACTTTTTATTTTCATTCTTTATATGCAGCAGTAGCTGCTCCTATCTCCTTCACACTGCACTTTTCTTACTATGGCGGTGCCCTGGGGTGGCTTAGCTGGGCTAGTTTGGGGGTGTCCTGCACTCTGGATTTGAATCGTAGTATGTTAGGGACCTGCCCTACAGAGGTTACCTGGATATGGTGGGTAGGCCCATAACCTTGGCCAAGATTATGCTAAAAACCTCTATTAATTGCAAAATTTTATTGCATTTATATATTATTAATAATTTGGAGTTGTGCACCTGAGATTTGTCTGTTTTTGTGCCTGCAATTAGTCTCATCAGGTAGCACCTCCCATTATTTATATATATTCAGGGTGTGCAGTCCAGAAATCTTTCCTATATACTCCATTTAATGTGCTTTATTGCACACCTGAGGGAAAGGAGACGCCCTCAGTCTGGATTAGCACCCCTACCTTATTGGTTTAAAAGCATGGAGTCTTGTAATGAATATGCACACTGGTATTAGGCACAATTCTAGGTAAGTCCTACATGTTTTACATACTGTAGTAAAACTTTGGTTAATTTTTGGGGCGTGGGTCCCCCTGGATTGCCTTTGTTGTTCTTTTTCAGGGCACCGTAATATAACACATTTTTCTTTTACAACACATTTTAACCCTTCACTGTTTGTTTATTATATATGTACCTTACTTTTTATTTTCATTCTTTATATGCAGCAGTAGCTGCTCCTAACTATCTCTTTCACACTGCACTTTTATTACTATGGCGGTGCCCTGGGGTGGCTTAGCTGGGCTAGTTTGGGGGTGTCCTGCACTCTGGATTTAAATTGTAGTATGTTAGGGACCTACCCTACAGAGGTTACCTGGATATGGTGGGTAGGCCCATAACCTTTGCCAAGATTATGCTAAAAACCTCTATTAATTGCAAAATTTTATTGCATTTATATATTATTAATAATTTGGAGTTGTGCACCTGAGATTTGTCTGTTTTTGTGCCTGCAATTAGTCTCATCAGGTAGCACCTCCCATTATTTATATATATTCAGGGTGTGCAGTCCAGAAATCTTTCCTATATACTCCATTTAATGTGCTTTATTGCACACCTGAGGGAAAGGAGACGCCCTCAGTCTGGATTAGCACCCCTACCTTATTGGTTTAAAAGCATGGAGTCTTGTAATGAATATGCACACTGGTATTAGGCACAATTCTAGGTAAGTCCTACATGTTTTACATACTGTAGTAAAACTTTGGTTAATTTTTGGGGCGTGGGTCCCCCTGGATTGCCTTTGTTGTTCTTTTTCAGGGCACCGTAATATAACACATTTTTCTTTTACAACACATTTTAACCCTTCACTGTTTGTTTATTATATATGTACCTTACTTTTTATTTTCATTCTTTATATGCAGCAGTAGCTGCTCCTAACTATCTCTTTCACACTGCACTTTTATTACTATGGCGGTGCCCTGGGGTGGCTTAGCTGGGCTAGTTTGGGGGTGTCCTGCACTCTGGATTTAAATTGTAGTATGTTAGGGACCTACCCTACAGAGGTTACCTGGATATGGTGGGTAGGCCCATAACCTTGGCCAAGATTATGCTAAAAACCTCTATTGATTGCAAAATTTTATTGCATTTATATATTATTAATAATTTGGAGTTGTGCACCTGAGATTTGTCTGTTTTTGTGCCTGCAATTAGTCTCATCAGGTAGCACCTCCCATTATTTATATATATTCAGGGTGTGCAGTCCAGAAATCTTTCCTATATACTCCATTTAATGTGCTTTATTGCACACCTGAGGGAAAGGAGACGCCCTCAGTCTGGATTAGCACCCCTACCTTATTGGTTTAAAAGCATGGAGTCTTGTAAAGAATATGCACACTGGTATTAGGCACAATTCTAGGTAAGTCCTACAAGTTTTACATACTGTAGTGCAACTTTGGTTCATTTTTGGGGCGTGGGTCCCCCTGGATTGCCTTTGTTGATCTGTTTCAGGGCACCGTAATATAACACATTTTTCTTTTACAACACATTTTAACCCTTCACTGTTTGTTTATTATATATGTACCTTACATTTTATTTTCATTCTTTATATGCAGCAGTAGCTGCTCCTAACTATCTCTTTCACACTGCACTTTTCTTACTATGGCGGTGCCCTGGGGTGGCTTAGCTGGGCTAGTTTGGGGGTGTCCTGCACTCTGGATTTGAATCGTAGTATGTTAGGGACCTACCCTACAGAGGTTACCTGGATATGGTGGGTAGGCCCATAACCTTGGCCAAGATTATGCTAAAAACCTCTATTAATTGCAAAATTTTATTGCATTTATATATTATTAATAATTTGGAGTTGTGCACCTGAGATTTGTCTGTTTTTGTGCCTGCAATTAGTCTCATCAGGTAGCACCTCCCATTATTTATATATATTCAGGGTGTGCAGTCCAGAAATCTTTCCTATATACTCCATTTAATGTGCTTTATTGCACACCTGAGGGAAAGGAGACGCCCTCAGTCTGGATTAGCACCCCTACCTTATTGGTTTAAAAGCATGGAGTCTTGTAATGAATATGCACACTGGTATTAGGCACAATTCTAGGTAAGTCCTACAAGTTTTACATACTGTAGTGCAACTTTGGTTCATTTTTGGGTCGTGGGTCCCCCTGGATTGCCTTTGTTGATCTGTTTCAGGGCACCGCAATATAACACATTTTTCTTTTATAACACATTTTAACCCTTCACTGTTTGTTTATTATATATGTACCTTACTTTTTATTTTCATTCTTTATATGCAGCAGTAGCTGCTCCTAACTATCTCTTTCACACTGCACTTTTATTACTATGGCGGTGCCCTGGGGTAACTTAGCTGGGCTAGTTTGGGGGTGTCCTGCACTCTGGATTTGAATCATAGTATGTTAGAGACCTACCCTACAGAGGTTACCTGGATATGGTGGGTAGGCCCATAACCTTGGCCAAGATTATGCTAAAAACCTCTATTAATTGCAAAATTTTATTGCATTTATATATTATTAATAATTTGGAGTTGTGCACCTGAGATTTGTCTGTTTTTGTGCCTGCAATTAGTCTCATCAGGTAACACCTCCCATTATTTATATATATTCAGGGTGTGCAGTCCAGAAATCTTTCCTATATACTCCATTTAATGTGCTTTATTGCACACCTGAGGGAAAGGAGACGCCCTCAGTCTGGATTAGCACCCCTACCTTATTGGTTTAAAAGCATGGAGTCTTGTAATGAATATGCACACTGGTATTAGGCACAATTCTAGGTAAGTCCTACAAGTTTACATACTGTAGTGCAACTTTGGTTCATTTTTGGGTCGTGGGTCCCCCTGGATTGCCTTTGTTGATCTGTTTCAGGGCACCGCAATATAACACATTTTTCTTTTATAACACATTTTAACCCTTCACTGTTTGTTTATTATATATGTACCTTACTTTTTATTTTCATTCTTTATATGCAGCAGTAGCTGCTCCTAACTATCTCTTTCACACTGCACTTTTATTACTATGGCGGTGCCCTGGGGTGGCTTAGCTGGGCTAGTTTGGGGGTGTCCTGCACTCTGGATTTGAATCGTAGTATGTTAGGGACCTACCCTACAGAGGTTACCTGGATATGGTGGGTAGGCCCATAACCTTGGCCAAGATTATGCTAAAAACCTCTATTGATTGCAAAATTTTATTGCATTTATATATTATTAATAATTTGGAGTTGTGCACCTGAGATTTGTCTGTTTTTGTGCTTGCAATTAGTCTCATCAGGTAGCACCTCCCATTATTTATATATATTCAGGGTGTGCAGTCCAGAAATCTTTCCTATATACTCCATTTAATGTGCTTTATTGCACACCTGAGGGAAAGGAGACGCCCTCAGTCTGGATTAGCACCCCTACCTTATTGGTTTAAAAGCATGGAGTCTTGTAATGAATATGCACACTGGTATTAGGCACAATTCTAGGTAAGTCCTACAAGTTTACATACTGTAGTGCAACTTTGGTTCATTTTTGGGTCGTGGGTCCCCCTGGATTGCCTTTGTTGATCTGTTTCAGGGCACCGCAATATAACACATTTTTCTTTTATAACACATTTTAACCCTTCACTGTTTGTTTATTATATATGTACCTTACTTTTTATTTTCATTCTTTATATGCAGCAGTAGCTGCTCCTAACTATCTCTTTCACACTGCACTTTTATTACTATGGCGGTGCCCTGGGGTGGCTTAGCTGGGCTAGTTTGGGGGTGTCCTGCACTCTGGATTTGAATCGTAGTATGTTAGGGACCTACCCTACAGAGGTTACCTGGATATGGTGGGTAGGCCCATAACCTTGGCCAAGATTATGCTAAAAACCTCTATTGATTGCAAAATTTTATTGCATTTATATATTATTAATAATGTGGAGTTGTGCACCTGAGATTTGTCTGTTTTTGTGCCTGCAATTAGTCTCATCAGGTAGCACCTCCCATTATTTATATATATTCAGGGTGTGCAGTCCAGAAATCTTTCCTATATACTCCATTTAATGTGCTTTATTGCACACCTGAGGGAAAGGAGACGCCCTCAGTCTGGATTAGCACCCCTACCTTATTGGTTTAAAAGCATGGAGTCTTGTAATGAATATGCACACTGGTATTAGGCACAATTCTAGGTAAGTCCTACAAGTTTTACATACTGTAGTGCAACTTTGGTTCATTTTTGGGGCGTGGGTCCCCCTGGATTGCTTTTGTTGATCTGTTTCAGGGCACCGCAATATAACACATTTTTCTTTTATAACACATTTTAACCCTTCACTGTTTGTTTATTATATATGTACCTTACTTTTTATTTTCATTCTTTATATGCAGCAGTAGCTGCTCCTAACTATCTCTTTCACACTGCACTTTTATTACTATGGCGGTGCCCTGGGGTGGCTTAGCTGGGCTAGTTTGGGGGTGTCCTGCACTCTGGATTTGAATCGTAGTATGTTAGGGACCTACCCTACAGAGGTTACCTGGATATGGTGGGTAGGCCCATAACCTTGGCCAAGATTATGCTAAAAACCTCTAATGATTGCAAAATTTTATTGCATTTATATATTATTAATAATTTGGAGTTGTGCACCTGAGATTTGTCTGTTTTTGTGCTTGCAATTAGTCTCATCAGGTAGCACCTCCCATTATTTATATATATTCAGGGTGTGCAGTCCAGAAATCTTTCCTATATACTCCATTTAATGTGCTTTATTGCACACCTGAGGGAAAGGAGACGCCCTCAGTCTGGATTAGCACCCCTACCTTATTGGTTTAAAAGCATGGAGTCTTGTAATGAATATGCACACTGGTATTAGGCACAATTCTAGGTAAGTCCTACAAGTTTTACATACTGTAGTGCAACTTTGGTTCATTTTTGGGGCGTGGGTCCCCCTGGATTGCCTTTGTTGATCTGTTTCAGGGCACCGCAATATAACACATTTTTCTTTTATAACACATTTTAACCCTTCACTGTTTGTTTATTATATATGTACCTTACTTTTTATTTTCATTCTTTATATGCAGCAGTAGCTGCTCCTAACTATCTCTTTCACACTGCACTTTTATTACTATGGCGGTGCCCTGGGGTGGCTTAGCTGGGCTAGTTTGGGGGTGTCCTGCACTCTGGATTTGAATCGTAGTATGTTAGGGACCTACCCTACAGAGGTTACCTGGATATGGTGGGTAGGCCCATAACCTTGGCCAAGATTATGCTAAAAACCTCTATTAATTGCAAAATTTTATTGCATTTATATATTATTAATAATTTGGAGTTGTGCACCTGAGATTTGTCTGTTTTTGTGCCTGCAATTAGTCTCATCAGGTAGCACCTCCCATTATTTATATATATTCAGGGTGTGCAGTCCAGAAATCTTTCCTATATACTCCATTTAATGTGCTTTATTGCACACCTGAGGGAAAGGAGACGCCCTCAGTCTGGATTAGCACCCCTACCTTATTGGTTTAAAAGCATGGAGTCTTGTAATGAATATGCACACTGGTATTAGGCACAATTCTAGGTAAGTCCTACAAGTTTTACATACTGTAGTGCAACTTTGGTTCATTTTTGGGGCGTGGGTCCCCCTGGATTGCCTTTGTTGATCTGTTTCAGGGCACCGCAATATAACACATTTTTCTTTTATAACACATTTTAACCCTTCACTGTTTGTTTATTATATATGTACCTTACTTTTTATTTTCATTCTTTATATGCAGCAGTAGCTGCTCCTAACTATCTCTTTCACACTGCACTTTTATTACTATGGTGGTGCCCTGGGGTAACTTAGCTGGGCTAGTTTGGGGGTGTCCTGCACTCTGGATTTGAATCATAGTATGTTAGGGACCTACCCTACAGAGGTTACCTGGATATGGTGGGTAGGCCCATAACCTTGGCCAAGATTATGCTAAAAACCTCTATTGATTGCAAAATTTTATTGCATTTATATATTATTAATAATTTGGAGTTGTGCACCTGAGATTTGTCTGTTTTTGTGCCTGCAATTAGTCTCATCAGGTAGCACCTCCCATTATTTATATATATTCAGGGTGTGCAGTCCAGAAATCTTTCCTATATACTCCATTTAATGTGCTTTATTGCACACCTGAGGGAAAGGAGACGCCCTCAGTCTGGATTAGCACCCCTACCTTATTGGTTTAAAAGCATGGAGTCTTGTAATGAATATGCACACTGGTATTAGGCACAATTCTAGGTAAGTCCTACAAGTTTTACATACTGTAGTAAAACTTTGGTTAATTTTTGGGGCGTGGGTCCCCCTGGATTGCCTTTGTTGTTCTGTTTCAGGGCACCGTAATATAACACATTTTTCTTTTACAACACATTTTAACCCTTCACTGTTTGTTTATTATATTTGTACCTTACTTTTTATTTTCATTCTTTATATGCAGCAGTAGCTGCTCCTAACTATCTCTTTCACACTGCACTTTTATTACTATGGCGGTGCCCTGGGGTGGCTTAGCTGGGCTAGTTTGGGGGTGTCCTGCACTCTGGATTTAAATTGTAGTATGTTAGGGACCTACCCTACAGAGGTTACCTGGATATGGTGGGTAGGCCCATAACCTTGGCCAAGATTATGCTAAAAACCTCTATTGATTGCAAAATGTTATTGCATTTATATATTATTAATAATTTGGAGTTGTGCACCTGAGATTTGTCTGTTTTTGTGCCTGCAATTAGTCTCATCAGGTAGCACCTCCCATTATTTATATATATTCAGGGTTTGCAGTCCAGAAATCTTTCCTATATACTCCATTTAATGTGCTTTATTGCACACCTGTGGGAAAGGAGACGCCCTCAGTCTGGATTAGCACCCCTACCTTATTGGTTTAAAAGCATGGAGTCTTGTAATGAATATGCACACTGGTATTAGGCACAATTCTAGGTAAGTCCTACAAGTTTTACATACTGTAGTGCAACTTTGGTTCATTTTTGGGGCGTGGGTCCCCCTGGATTGCCTTTGTTGATCTGTTTCAGGGCACCGCAATATAACACATTTTTCTTTTATAACACATTTTAACCCTTCACTGTTTGTTTATTATATATGTACCTTACTTTTTATTTTCATTCTTTATATGCAGCAGTAGCTGCTCCTAACTATCTCTTTCACACTGCACTTTTATTACTATGGCGGTGCCCTGGGGTAACTTAGCTGGGCTAGTTTGGGGGTGTCCTGCACTCTGGATTTGAATCATAGTATGTTAGGGACCTACCCTACAGAGGTTACCTGGATATGGTGGGTAGGCCCATAACCTTGGCCAAGATTATGCTAAAAACCTCTATTGATTGCAAAATTTTATTGCATTTATATATTATTAATAATTTGGAGTTGTGCACCTGAGATTTGTCTGTTTTTGTGCCTGCAATTAGTCTCATCAGGTAGCACCTCATATTATTTATATATATTCAGGGTGTGCAGTCCAGAAATCTTTCCTATATACTCCATTTAATGTGCTTTATTGCACACCTGAGGGAAAGGAGACGCCCTCAGTCTGGATTAGCACCCCTACCTTATTGGTTTAAAAGCATGGAGTCTTGTAATGAATATGCACACTGGTATTAGGCACAATTCTAGGTAAGTCCTACAAGTTTTACATACTGTAGTAAAACTTTGGTTAATTTTTGGGGCGTGGGTCCCCCTGGATTGCCTTTGTTGATCTGTTTCAGGGCACCGCAATATAACACATTTTTCTTTTATAACACATTTTAACCCTTCACTGTTTGTTTATTATATATGTACCTTACTTTTTATTTTCATTCTTTATATGCAGCAGTAGCTGCTCCTAACTATCTCTTTCACACTGCACTTTTATTACTATGGCGGTGCCCTGGGGTGGCTTAGCTGGGCTAGTTTGGGGGTGTCCTGCACTCTGGATTTAAATTGTAGTATGTTAGGGACCTACCCTACAGAGGTTACCTGGATATGGTGGGTAGGCCCATAACCTTGGCCAAGATTATGCTAAAAACCTCTATTGATTGCAAAATTTTATTGCATTTATATATTATTAATAATTTGGAGTTGTGCACCTGAGATTTGTCTGTTTTTGTGCCTGCAATTAGTCTCATCAGGTAGCACCTCCCATTATTTATATATATTCAGGGTGTGCAGTCCAGAAATCTTTCCTATATACTCCATTTAATGTGCTTTATTGCACACCTGAGGGAAAGGAGACGCCCTCAGTCTGGATTAGCACCCCTACCTTATTGGTTTAAAAGCATGGAGTCTTGTAATGAATATGCACACTGGTATTAGGCACAATTCTAGGTAAGTCCTACAAGTTTTACATACTGTAGTGCAACTTTGGTTCATTTTTGGGGCGTGGGTCCCCCTGGATTGCCTTTGTTGATCTGTTTCAGGGCACCGTAATATAACACATTTTTCTTTTACAACACATTTTAACCCTTCACTGTTTGTTTATTATATATGTACCTTACTTTTTATTTTCATTCTTTATATGCAGCAGTAGCTGCTCCTAACTATCTCTTTCACACTGCACTTTTATTACTATGGCAGTGCCCTGGGGTGGCTTAGCTGGGCTAGTTTGGGGGTGTCCTGCACTCTGGATTTGAATCGTAGTATGTTAGGGACCTACCCTACAGAGGTTACCTGGATATGGTGGGTAGGCCCATAACCTTGGCCAAGATTATGCTAAAAACCTCTATTGATTCCAAAATTTTATTCCATTTATATATTATTATTAATTTGGAGTTGTGCACCTGAGATTTGTCTGTTTTTGTGCCTGCAATTAGTCTCATCAGGTAGCACCTCCCATTATTTATATATATTCAGGGTGTGCAGTCCAGAAATCTTTCCTATATACTCCATTTAATGTGCTTTATTGCACACCTGAGGGAAAGGAGACGCCCTCAGTCTGGATTAGCACCCCTACCTTATTGGTTTAAAAGCATGGAGTCTTGTAATGAATATGCACACTGGTATTAGGCACAATTCTAGGTAAGTCCTACAAGTTTTACATACTGTAGTGCAACTTTGGTTCATTTTTGGGTCGTGGGTCCCCCTGGATTGCCTTTGTTGATCTGTTTCAGGGCACCGCAATATAACACATTTTTCTTTTATAACACATTTTAACCCTTCACTGTTTGTTTATTATATATGTACCTTACTTTTTATTTTCATTCTTTATATGCAGCAGTAGCTGCTCCTAACTATCTCTTTCACACTGCACTTTTATTACTATGGCGGTGCCCTGGGGTGGCTTAGCTGGGCTAGTTTGGGGGTGTCCTGCACTCTGGATTTGAATCGTAGTATGTTAGGGACCTACCCTACAGAGGTTACCTGGATATGGTGGGTAGGCCCATAACCTTGGCCAAGATTATGCTAAAAACCTCTATTGATTGCAAAATTTTATTGCATTTATATATTATTAATAATTTGGAGTTGTGCACCTGAGATTTGTCTGTTTTTGTGCTTGCAATTAGTCTCATCAGGTAGCACCTCCCATTATTTATATATATTCAGGGTGTGCAGTCCAGAAATCTTTCCTATATACTCCATTTAATGTGCTTTATTGCACACCTGAGGGAAAGGAGACGCCCTCAGTCTGGATTAGCACCCCTACCTTATTGGTTTAAAAGCATGGAGTCTTGTAATGAATATGCACACTGGTATTAGGCACAATTCTAGGTAAGTCCTACAAGTTTACATACTGTAGTGCAACTTTGGTTCATTTTTGGGTCGTGGGTCCCCCTGGATTGCCTTTGTTGATCTGTTTCAGGGCACCGCAATATAACACATTTTTCTTTTATAACACATTTTAACCCTTCACTGTTTGTTTATTATATATGTACCTTACTTTTTATTTTCATTCTTTATATGCAGCAGTAGCTGCTCCTAACTATCTCTTTCACACTGCACTTTTCTTACTATGGCGGTGCCCTGGGGTGGCTTAGCTGGGCTAGTTTGGGGGTGTCCTGCACTCTGGATTTGAATCGTAGTATGTTAGGGACCTACCCTACAGAGGTTACCTGGATATGGTGGGTAGGCCCATAACCTTGGCCAAGATTATGCTAAAAACCTCTATTGATTGCAAAATTTTATTGCATTTATATATTATTAATAATGTGGAGTTGTGCACCTGAGATTTGTCTGTTTTTGTGCCTGCAATTAGTCTCATCAGGTAGCACCTCCCATTATTTATATATATTCAGGGTGTGCAGTCCAGAAATCTTTCCTATATACTCCATTTAATGTGCTTTATTGCACACCTGAGGGAAAGGAGACGCCCTCAGTCTGGATTAGCACCCCTACCTTATTGGTTTAAAAGCATGGAGTCTTGTAATGAATATGCACACTGGTATTAGGCACAATTCTAGGTAAGTCCTACAAGTTTTACATACTGTAGTGCAACTTTGGTTCATTTTTGGGGCGTGGGTCCCCCTGGATTGTTTTTGTTGATCTGTTTCAGGGCACCGCAATATAACACATTTTTCTTTTATAACACATTTTAACCCTTCACTGTTTGTTTATTATATATGTACCTTACTTTTTATTTTCATTCTTTATATGCAGCAGTAGCTGCTCCTAACTATCTCTTTCACACTGCACTTTTATTACTATGGCGGTGCCCTGGGGTGGCTTAGCTGGGCTAGTTTGGGGGTGTCCTGCACTCTGGATTTAAATTGTAGTATGTTAGGGACCTACCCTACAGAGGTTACCTGGATATGGTGGGTAGGCCCATAACCTTGGCCAAGATTATGCTAAAAACCTCTATTGATTGCAAAATTTTATTGCATTTATATATTATTAATAATTTGGAGTTGTGCACCTGAGATTTGTCTGTTTTTGTGCCTGCAATTAGTCTCATCAGGTAGCACCTCCCATTATTTATATATATTCAGGGTGTGCAGTCCAGAAATCTTTCCTATATACTCCATTTAATGTGCTTTATTGCACACCTGAGGGAAAGGAGACGCCCTCAGTCTGGATTAGCACCCCTACCTTATTGGTTTAAAAGCATGGAGTCTTGTAATGAATATGCACACTGGTATTAGGCACAATTCTAGGTAAGTCCTACAAGTTTTACATACTGTAGTGCAACTTTGGTTCATTTTTGGGGCGTGGGTCCCCCTGGATTGCCTTTGTTGATCTGTTTCAGGGCACCGCAATATAACACATTTTTCTTTTATAACACATTTTAACCCTTCACTGTTTGTTTATTATATATGTACCTTACTTTTTATTTTCATTCTTTATATGCAGCAGTAGCTGCTCCTAACTATCTCTTTCACACTGCACTTTTATTACTATGGCGGTGCCCTGGGGTAACTTAGCTGGGCTAGTTTGGGGGTGTCCTGCACTCTGGATTTGAATCATAGTATGTTAGGGACCTACCCTACAGAGGTTACCTGGATATGGTGGGTAGGCCCATAACCTTGGCCAAGATTATGCTAAAAACCTCTATTGATTGCAAAATTTTATTGCATTTATATATTATTAATAATTTGGAGTTGTGCACCTGAGATTTGTCTGTTTTTGTGCCTGCAATTAGTGTCATCAGGTAGCACCTCCCATTATTTATATATATTCAGGGTGTGCAGTCCAGAAATCTTTCCTATATACTCCATTTAATGTGCTTTATTGCACACCTGAGGGAAAGGAGACGCCCTCAGTCTGGATTAGCACCCCTACCTTATTGGTTTAAAAGCATGGAGTCTTGTAATGAATATGCACACTGGTATTAGGCACAATTCTAGGTAAGTCCTACAAGTTTTACATACTGTAGTAAAACTTTGGTTAATTTTTGGGGCGTGGGTCCCCCTGGATTGCCTTTGTTGATCTGTTTCAGGGCACCGCAATATAACACATTTTTCTTTTATAACACATTTTAACCCTTCACTGTTTGTTTATTATATATGTACCTTACTTTTTATTTTCATTCTTTATATGCAGCAGTAGCTGCTCCTATCTCTTTCACACTGCACTTTTCTTACTATGGCGGTGCCCTGGGGTGGCTTAGCTGGGCTAGTTTGGGGGTGTCCTGCACTCTGGATTTGAATCGTAGTATGTTAGGGACCTACCCTACAGAGGTTACCTGGATATGGTGGGTAGGCCCATAACCTTGGCCAAGATTATGCTAAAAACCTCTATTAATTGCAAAATTTTATTGCATTTATATATTATTAATAATTTGGAGTTGTGCACCTGAGATTTGTCTGTTTTTGTGCCTGCAATTAGTCTCATCAGGTAGCACCTCCCATTATTTATATATATTCAGGGTGTGCAGTCCAGAAATCTTTCCTATATACTCCATTTAATGTGCTTTATTGCACACCTGAGGGAAAGGAGACGCCCTCAGTCTGGATTAGCACCCCTACCTTATTGGTTTAAAAGCATGGAGTCTTGTAATGAATATGCACACTGGTATTAGGCACAATTCTAGGTAAGTCCTACAAGTTTTACATACTGTAGTAAAACTTTGGTTAATTTTTGGGGCGTGGGTCCCCCTGGATTGCCTTTGTTGTTCTGTTTCAGGGCACCGTAATATAACACATTTTTCTTTTACAACACATTTTAACCCTTCACTGTTTGTTTATTATATATGTACCTTACTTTTTATTTTCATTCTTTATATGCAGCAGTAGCTGCTCCTATCTCTTTCACACTGCACTTTTCTTACTATGGCGGTGCCCTGGGGTGGCTTAGCTGGGCTAGTTTGGGGGTGTCCTGCACTCTGGATTTGAATCGTAGTATGTTAGGGACCTACCCTACAGAGGTTACCTGGATATGGTGGGTAGGCCCATAACCTTGGCCAAGATTATGCTAAAAACCTCTATTGATTGCAAAATTTTATTGCATTTATATATTATTAATAATGTGGAGTTGTGCACCTGAGATTTGTCTGTTTTTGTGCCTGCAATTAGTCTCATCAGGTAGCACCTCCCATTATTTATATATATTCAGGGTGTGCAGTCCAGAAATCTTTCCTATATACTCCATTTAATGTGCTTTATTGCACACCTGAGGGAAAGGAGACGCCCTCAGTCTGGATTAGCACCCCTACCTTATTGGTTTAAAAGCATGGAGTCTTGTAATGAATATGCACACTGGTATTAGGCACAATTCTAGGTAAGTCCTACAAGTTTTACATACTGTAGTGCAACTTTGGTTCATTTTTGGGGCGTGGGTCCCCCTGGATTGCTTTTGTTGATCTGTTTCAGGGCACAGCAATATAACACATTTTTCTTTTATAACACATTTTAACCCTTCACTGTTTGTTTATTATATATGTACCTTACTTTTTATTTTCATTCTTTATATGCAGCAGTAGCTGCTCCTAACTATCTCTTTCACACTGCACTTTTATTACTATGGCGGTGCCCTGGGGTGGCTTAGCTGGGCTAGTTTGGGGGTGTCCTGCACTCTGGATTTGAATCGTAGTATGTTAGGGACCTACCCTACAGAGGTTACCTGGATATGGTGGGTAGGCCCATAACCTTGGCCAAGATTATGCTAAAAACCTCTATTGATTGCAAAATTTTATTGCATTTATATATTATTAATAATTTGGAGTTGTGCACCTGAGATTTGTCTGTTTTTGTGCTTGCAATTAGTCTCATCAGGTAGCACCTCCCATTATTTATATATATTCAGGGTGTGCAGTCCAGAAATCTTTCCTATATACTCCATTTAATGTGCTTTATTGCACACCTGAGGGAAAGGAGACGCCCTCAGTCTGGATTAGCACCCCTACCTTATTGGTTTAAAAGCATGGAGTCTTGTAATGAATATGCACACTGGTATTAGGCACAATTCTAGGTAAGTCCTACAAGTTTTACATACTGTAGTGCAACTTTGGTTCATTTTTGGGGCGTGGGTCCCCCTGGATTGCCTTTGTTGATCTGTTTCAGGGCACCGCAATATAACACATTTTTCTTTTATAACACATTTTAACCCTTCACTGTTTGTTTATTATATATGTACCTTACTTTTTATTTTCATTCTTTATATGCAGCAGTAGCTGCTCCTAACTATCTCTTTCACACTGCACTTTTATTACTATGGCGGTGCCCTGGGGTGGCTTAGCTGGGCTAGTTTGGGGGTGTCCTGCACTCTGGATTTGAATCGTAGTATGTTAGGGACCTACCCTACAGAGGTTACCTGGATATGGTGGGTAGGCCCATAACCTTGGCCAAGATTATGCTAAAAACCTCTATTAATTGCAAAATTTTATTGCATTTATATATTATTAATAATTTGGAGTTGTGCACCTGAGATTTGTCTGTTTTTGTGCCTGCAATTAGTCTCATCAGGTAGCACCTCCCATTATTTATATATATTCAGGGTGTGCAGTCCAGAAATCTTTCCTATATACTCCATTTAATGTGCTTTATTGCACACCTGAGGGAAAGGAGACGCCCTCAGTCTGGATTAGCACCCCTACCTTATTGGTTTAAAAGCATGGAGTCTT
This sequence comes from Taudactylus pleione, assembly GCA_031769625.1. Classification (NCBI taxonomy): domain Eukaryota; kingdom Metazoa; phylum Chordata; class Amphibia; order Anura; family Myobatrachidae; genus Taudactylus; species Taudactylus pleione. The sequence goes on along the minus strand of JAUIMM010001433.1, from coordinate 1,830,524 downwards.
GTAATGAATATGCACACTGGTATTAGGCACAATTCTAGGTAAGTCCTACAAGTTTTACATACTGTAGTGCAACTTTGGTTCATTTTTGGGGCGTGGGTCCCCCTGGATTGCCTTTGTTGATCTGTTTCAGGGCACCGCAATATAACACATTTTTCTTTTATAACACATTTTAACCCTTCACTGTTTGTTTATTATATATGTACCTTACTTTTTATTTTCATTCTTTATATGCAGCAGTAGCTGCTCCTAACTATCTCTTTCACACTGCACTTTTATTACTATGGCGGTGCCCTGGGGTGGCTTAGCTGGGCTAGTTTGGGGGTGTCCTGCACTCTGGATTTGAATCGTAGTATGTTAGGGACCTACCCTACAGAGGTTACCTGGATATGGTGGGTAGGCCCATAACCTTGGCCAAGATTATGCTAAAAACCTCTATTGATTGCAAAATTTTATTGCATTTATATATTATTAATAATGTGGAGTTGTGCACCTGAGATTTGTCTGTTTTTGTGCCTGCAATTAGTCTCATCAGGTAGCACCTCCCATTATTTATATATATTCAGGGTGTGCAGTCCAGAAATCTTTCCTATATACTCCATTTAATGTGCTTTATTGCACACCTGAGGGAAAGGAGACGCCCTCAGTCTGGATTAGCACCCCTACCTTATTGGTTTAAAAGCATGGAGTCTTGTAATGAATATGCACACTGGTATTAGGCACAATTCTAGGTAAGTCCTACAAGTTTTACATACTGTAGTGCAACTTTGGTTCATTTTTGGGGCGTGGGTCCCCCTGGATTGTTTTTGTTGATCTGTTTCAGGGCACCGCAATATAACACATTTTTCTTTTATAACACATTTTAACCCTTCACTGTTTGTTTATTATATATGTACCTTACTTTTTATTTTCATTCTTTATATGCAGCAGTAGCTGCTCCTAACTATCTCTTTCACACTGCACTTTTATTACTATGGCGGTGCCCTGGGGTGGCTTAGCTGGGCTAGTTTGGGGGTGTCCTGCACTCTGGATTTAAATTGTAGTATGTTAGGGACCTACCCTACAGAGGTTACCTGGATATGGTGGGTAGGCCCATAACCTTGGCCAAGATTATGCTAAAAACCTCTATTGATTGCAAAATTTTATTGCATTTATATATTATTAATAATTTGGAGTTGTGCACCTGAGATTTGTCTGTTTTTGTGCCTGCAATTAGTCTCATCAGGTAGCACCTCCCATTATTTATATATATTCAGGGTGTGCAGTCCAGAAATCTTTCCTATATACTCCATTTAATGTGCTTTATTGCACACCTGAGGGAAAGGAGACGCCCTCAGTCTGGATTAGCACCCCTACCTTATTGGTTTAAAAGCATGGAGTCTTGTAATGAATATGCACACTGGTATTAGGCACAATTCTAGGTAAGTCCTACAAGTTTTACATACTGTAGTGCAACTTTGGTTCATTTTTGGGGCGTGGGTCCCCCTGGATTGCCTTTGTTGATCTGTTTCAGGGCACCGCAATATAACACATTTTTCTTTTATAACACATTTTAACCCTTCACTGTTTGTTTATTATATATGTACCTTACTTTTTATTTTCATTCTTTATATGCAGCAGTAGCTGCTCCTAACTATCTCTTTCACACTGCACTTTTATTACTATGGCGGTGCCCTGGGGTAACTTAGCTGGGCTAGTTTGGGGGTGTCCTGCACTCTGGATTTGAATCATAGTATGTTAGGGACCTACCCTACAGAGGTTACCTGGATATGGTGGGTAGGCCCATAACCTTGGCCAAGATTATGCTAAAAACCTCTATTGATTGCAAAATTTTATTGCATTTATATATTATTAATAATTTGGAGTTGTGCACCTGAGATTTGTCTGTTTTTGTGCCTGCAATTAGTGTCATCAGGTAGCACCTCCCATTATTTATATATATTCAGGGTGTGCAGTCCAGAAATCTTTCCTATATACTCCATTTAATGTGCTTTATTGCACACCTGAGGGAAAGGAGACGCCCTCAGTCTGGATTAGCACCCCTACCTTATTGGTTTAAAAGCATGGAGTCTTGTAATGAATATGCACACTGGTATTAGGCACAATTCTAGGTAAGTCCTACAAGTTTTACATACTGTAGTAAAACTTTGGTTAATTTTTGGGGCGTGGGTCCCCCTGGATTGCCTTTGTTGATCTGTTTCAGGGCACCGCAATATAACACATTTTTCTTTTATAACACATTTTAACCCTTCACTGTTTGTTTATTATATATGTACCTTACTTTTTATTTTCATTCTTTATATGCAGCAGTAGCTGCTCCTATCTCTTTCACACTGCACTTTTCTTACTATGGCGGTGCCCTGGGGTGGCTTAGCTGGGCTAGTTTGGGGGTGTCCTGCACTCTGGATTTGAATCGTAGTATGTTAGGGACCTACCCTACAGAGGTTACCTGGATATGGTGGGTAGGCCCATAACCTTGGCCAAGATTATGCTAAAAACCTCTATTAATTGCAAAATTTTATTGCATTTATATATTATTAATAATTTGGAGTTGTGCACCTGAGATTTGTCTGTTTTTGTGCCTGCAATTAGTCTCATCAGGTAGCACCTCCCATTATTTATATATATTCAGGGTGTGCAGTCCAGAAATCTTTCCTATATACTCCATTTAATGTGCTTTATTGCACACCTGAGGGAAAGGAGACGCCCTCAGTCTGGATTAGCACCCCTACCTTATTGGTTTAAAAGCATGGAGTCTTGTAATGAATATGCACACTGGTATTAGGCACAATTCTAGGTAAGTCCTACAAGTTTTACATACTGTAGTGCAACTTTGGTTCATTTTTGGGGCGTGGGTCCCCCTGGATTGCCTTTGTTGATCTGTTTCAGGGCACCGCAATATAACACATTTTTCTTTTATAACACATTTTAACCCTTCACTGTTTGTTTATTATATATGTACCTTACTTTTTATTTTCATTCTTTATATGCAGCAGTAGCTGCTCCTAACTATCTCTTTCACACTGCACTTTTATTACTATGGCGGTGCCCTGGGGTAACTTAGCTGGGCTAGTTTGGGGGTGTCCTGCACTCTGGATTTGAATCATAGTATGTTAGGGACCTACCCTACAGAGGTTACCTGGATATGGTGGGTAGGCCCATAACCTTGGCCAAGATTATGCTAAAAACCTCTATTGATTGCAAAATTTTATTGCATTTATATATTATTAATAATTTGGAGTTGTGCACCTGAGATTTGTCTGTTTTTGTGCCTGCAATTAGTGTCATCAGGTAGCACCTCCCATTATTTATATATATTCAGGGTGTGCAGTCCAGAAATCTTTCCTATATACTCCATTTAATGTGCTTTATTGCACACCTGAGGGAAAGGAGACGCCCTCAGTCTGGATTAGCACCCCTACCTTATTGGTTTAAAAGCATGGAGTCTTGTAATGAATATGCACACTGGTATTAGGCACAATTCTAGGTAAGTCCTACAAGTTTTACATACTGTAGTAAAACTTTGGTTAATTTTTGGGGCGTGGGTCCCCCTGGATTGCCTTTGTTGATCTGTTTCAGGGCACCGCAATATAACACATTTTTCTTTTATAACACATTTTAACCCTTCACTGTTTGTTTATTATATATGTACCTTACTTTTTATTTTCATTCTTTATATGCAGCAGTAGCTGCTCCTATCTCTTTCACACTGCACTTTTCTTACTATGGCGGTGCCCTGGGGTGGCTTAGCTGGGCTAGTTTGGGGGTGTCCTGCACTCTGGATTTGAATCGTAGTATGTTAGGGACCTACCCTACAGAGGTTACCTGGATATGGTGGGTAGGCCCATAACCTTGGCCAAGATTATGCTAAAAACCTCTATTAATTGCAAAATTTTATTGCATTTATATATTATTAATAATTTGGAGTTGTGCACCTGAGATTTGTCTGTTTTTGTGCCTGCAATTAGTCTCATCAGGTAGCACCTCCCATTATTTATATATATTCAGGGTGTGCAGTCCAGAAATCTTTCCTATATACTCCATTTAATGTGCTTTATTGCACACCTGAGGGAAAGGAGACGCCCTCAGTCTGGATTAGCACCCCTACCTTATTGGTTTAAAAGCATGGAGTCTTGTAATGAATATGCACACTGGTATTAGGCACAATTCTAGGTAAGTCCTACAAGTTTTACATACTGTAGTAAAACTTTGGTTAATTTTTGGGGCGTGGGTCCCCCTGGATTGCCTTTGTTGTTCTGTTTCAGGGCACCGTTATATAACACATTTTTCTTTTACAACACATTTTAACCCTTCACTGTTTGTTTATTATATATGTACCTTACTTTTTATTTTCATTCTTTATATGCAGCAGTAGCTGCTCCTATCTCTTTCACACTGCACTTTTCTTACTATGGCGGTGCCCTGGGGTGGCTTAGCTGGGCTAGTTTGGGGGTGTCCTGCACTCTGGATTTGAATCGTAGTATGTTAGGGACCTACCCTACAGAGGTTACCTGGATATGGTGGGTAGGCCCATAACCTTGGCCAAGATTATGCTAAAAACCTCTATTGATTGCAAAATTTTATTGCATTTATATATTATTAATAATGTGGAGTTGTGCACCTGAGATTTGTCTGTTTTTGTGCCTGCAATTAGTCTCATCAGGTAGCACCTCCCATTATTTATATATATTCAGGGTGTGCAGTCCAGAAATCTTTCCTATATACTCCATTTAATGTGCTTTATTGCACACCTGAGGGAAAGGAGACGCCCTCAGTCTGGATTAGCACCCCTACCTTATTGGTTTAAAAGCATGGAGTCTTGTAATGAATATGCACACTGGTATTAGGCACAATTCTAGGTAAGTCCTACAAGTTTTACATACTGTAGTGCAACTTTGGTTCATTTTTGGGGCGTGGGTCCCCCTGGATTGCTTTTGTTGATCTGTTTCAGGGCACCGCAATATAACACATTTTTCTTTTATAACACATTTTAACCCTTCACTGTTTGTTTATTATATATGTACCTTACTTTTTATTTTCATTCTTTATATGCAGCAGTAGCTGCTCCTAACTATCTCTTTCACACTGCACTTTTATTACTATGGCGGTGCCCTGGGGTGGCTTAGCTGGGCTAGTTTGGGGGTGTCCTGCACTCTGGATTTGAATCGTAGTATGTTAGGGACCTACCCTACAGAGGTTACCTGGATATGGTGGGTAGGCCCATAACCTTGGCCAAGATTATGCTAAAAACCTCTATTGATTGCAAAATTTTATTGCATTTATATATTATTAATAATTTAGAGTTGTGCACCTGAGATTTGTCTGTTTTTGTGCTTGCAATTAGTCTCATCAGGTAGCACCTCCCATTATTTATATATATTCAGGGTGTGCAGTCCAGAAATCTTTCCTATATACTCCATTTAATGTGCTTTATTGCACACCTGAGGGAAAGGAGACGCCCTCAGTCTGGATTAGCACCCCTACCTTATTGGTTTAAAAGCATGGAGTCTTGTAATGAATATGCACACTGGTATTAGGCACAATTCTAGGTAAGTCCTACAAGTTTTACATACTGTAGTGCAACTTTGGTTCATTTTTGGGGCGTGGGTCCCCCTGGATTGCCTTTGTTGATCTGTTTCAGGGCACCGCAATATAACACATTTTTCTTTTATAACACATTTTAACCCTTCACTGTTTGTTTATTATATATGTACCTTACTTTTTATTTTCATTCTTTATATGCAGCAGTAGCTGCTCCTAACTATCTCTTTCACACTGCACTTTTCTTACTATGGCGGTGCCCTGGGGTGGCTTAGCTGGGCTAGTTTGGGGGTGTCCTGCACTCTGGATTTGAATCGTAGTATGTTAGGGACCTACCCTACAGAGGTTACCTGGATATGGTGGGTAGGCCCATAACCTTGGCCAAGATTATGCTAAAAACCTCTATTAATTGCAAAATTTTATTGCATTTATATATTATTAATAATTTGGAGTTGTGCACCTGAGATTTGTCTGTTTTTGTGCCTGCAATTAGTCTCATCAGGTAGCACCTCCCATTATTTATATATATTCAGGGTGTGCAGTCCAGAAATCTTTCCTATATACTCCATTTAATGTGCTTTATTGCACACCTGAGGGAAAGGAGACGCCCTCAGTCTGGATTAGCACCCCTACCTTATTGGTTTAAAAGCATGGAGTCTTGTAATGAATATGCACACTGGTATTAGGCACAATTCTAGGTAAGTCCTACAAGTTTTACATACTGTAGTGCAACTTTGGTTCATTTTTGGGGCGTGGGTCCCCCTGGATTGCCTTTGTTGATCTGTTTCAGGGCACCGCAATATAACACATTTTTCTTTTATAACACATTTTAACCCTTCACTGTTTGTTTATTATATATGTACCTTACTTTTTATTTTCATTCTTTATATGCAGCAGTAGCTGCTCCTAACTATCTCTTTCACACTGCACTTTTATTACTATGGCGGTGCCCTGGGGTGGCTTAGCTGGGCTAGTTTGGGGGTGTCCTGCTCTCTGGATTTGAATCATAGTATGTTAGGGACCTACCCTACAGAGGTTACCTGGATATGGTGGGTAGGCCCATAACCTTGGCCAAGATTATGCTAAAAACCTCTATTAATTGCAAAATTTTATTGCATTTATATATTATTAATAATTTGGAGTTGTGCACCTGAGATTTGTCTGTTTTTGTGCCTGCAATTAGTCTCATCAGGTAGCACCTCCCATTATTTATATATATTCAGGGTGTGCAGTCCAGAAATCTTTCCTATATACTCCATTTAATGTGCTTTATTGCACACCTGAGGGAAAGGAGACGCCCTCAGTCTGGATTAGCACCCCTACCTTATTGGTTTAAAAGCATGGAGTCTTGTAATGAATATGCACACTGGTATTAGGCACAATTCTAGGTAAGTCCTACAAGTTTTACATACTGTAGTAAAACTTTGGTTAATTTTTGGGGCGTGGGTCCCCATGGATTGCCTTTGTTGTTCTGTTTCAGGGCACCGTAATATAACACATTTTTCTTTTACAACACATTTTAACCCTTCACTGTTTGTTTATTATATATGTACCTTACTTTTTATTTTCATTCTTTATATGCAGCAGTAGCTGCTCCTAACTATCTCTTTCACACTGCACTTTTATTACTATGGCGGTGCCCTGGGGTGGCTTAGCTGGGCTAGTTTGGGGGTGTCCTGCACTCTGGATTTGAATTGTAGTATGTTAGGGACCTACCCTACAGAGGTTACCTGGATATGGTGGGTAGGCCCATAACCTTGGCCAAGATTATGCTAAAAACCTCTATTGATTGCAAAATTTTATTGCATTTATATATTATTAATAATTTGGAGTTGTGCACCTGAGATTTGTCTGTTTTTGTGCCTGCAATTAGTCTCATCAGGTAGCACCTCCCATTATTTATATATATTCAGGGTGTGCAGTCCAGAAATCTTTCCTATATACTCCATTTAATGTGCTTTATTGCACACCTGAGGGAAAGGAGATGCCCTCAGTCTGGATTAGCACCCCTACCTTATTGGTTTAAAAGCATGGAGTCTTGTAATGAATATGCACACTGGTATTAGGCACAATTCTAGGTAAGTCCTACAAGTTTTACATACTGTAGTGCAACTTTGGTTCATTTTTGGGTCGTGGGTCCCCCTGGATTGCCTTTGTTGATCTGTTTCAGGGCACCGCAATATAACACATTTTTCTTTTATAACACATTTTAACCCTTCACTGTTTGTTTATTATATATGTACCTTACTTTTTATTTTCATTCTTTATATGCAGCAGTAGCTGCTCCTAACTATCTCTTTCACACTGCACTTTTATTACTATGGCGGTGCCCTGGGGTAACTTAGCTGGGCTAGTTTGGGGGTGTCCTGCACTCTGGATTTGAATCATAGTATGTTAGGGACCTACCCTACAGAGGTTACCTGGATATGGTGGGTAGGCCCATAACCTTGGCCAAGATTATGCTAAAAACCTCTATTAATTGCAAAATTTTATTGCATTTATATATTATTAATAATTTGGAGTTGTGCACCTGAGATTTGTCTGTTTTTGTGCCTGCAATTAGTCTCATCAGGTAACACTTCCCATTATTTATATATATTCAGGGTGTGCAGTCCAGAAATCTTTCCTATATACTCCATTTAATGTGCTTTATTGCACACCTGAGGGAAAGGAGACGCCCTCAGTCTGGATTAGCACCCCTACCTTATTGGTTTAAAAGCATGGAGTCTTGTAATGAATATGCACACTGGTATTAGGCACAATTCTAGGTAAGTCCTACAAGTTTACATACTGTAGTGCAACTTTGGTTCATTTTTGGGTCGTGGGTCCCCCTGGATTGCCTTTGTTGATCTGTTTCAGGGCACCGCAATATAACACATTTTTCTTTTATAACACATTTTAACCCTTCACTGTTTGTTTATTATATATGTACCTTACTTTTTATTTTCATTCTTTATATGCAGCAGTAGCTGCTCCTAACTATCTCTTTCACACTGCACTTTTATTACTATGGCGGTGCCCTGGGGTGGCTTAGCTGGGCTAGTTTGGGGGTGTCCTGCACTCTGGATTTGAATCGTAGTATGTTAGGGACCTACCCTACAGAGGTTACCTGGATATGGTGGGTAGGCCCATAACCTTGGCCAAGATTATGCTAAAAACCTCTATTGATTGCAAAATTTTATTGCATTTATATATTATTAATAATTTTTAGTTGTGCACCTGAGATTTGTCTGTTTTTGTGCTTGCAATTAGTCTCATCAGGTAGCACCTCCCATTATTTATATATATTCAGGGTGTGCAGTCCAGAAATCTTTCCTATATACTCCATTTAATGTGCTTTATTGCACACCTGAGGGAAAGGAGACGCCCTCAGTCTGGATTAGCACCCCTACCTTATTGGTTTAAAAGCATGGAGTCTTGTAATGAATATGCACACTGGTATTAGGCACAATTCTAGGTAAGTCCTACAAGTTTTACATACTGTAGTGCAACTTTGGTTCATTTTTGGGGCGTGGGTCCCCCTGGATTGCCTTTGTTGATCTGTTTCAGGGCACCGCAATATAACACATTTTTCTTTTATAACACATTTTAACCCTTCACTGATTGTTTATTATATATGTACCTTACTTTTTATTTTCATTCTTTATATGCAGCAGTAGCTGCTCCTAACTATCTCTTTCACACTGCACTTTTCTTACTATGGCGGTGCCCTGGGGTGGCTTAGCTGGGCTAGTTTGGGGGTGTCCTGCACTCTGGATTTGAATCGTAGTATGTTAGGGACCTACCCTACAGAGGTTACCTGGATATGGTGGGTAGGCCCATAACCTTGGCCAAGATTATGCTAAAAACCTCTATTAATTGCAAAATTTTATTGCATTTATATATTATTAATAATTTGGAGTTGTGCACCTGAGATTTGTCTGTTTTTGTGCCTGCAATTAGTCTCATCAGGTAGCACCTCCCATTATTTATATATATTCAGGGTGTGCAGTCCAGAAATCTTTCCTATATACTCCATTTAATGTGCTTTATTGCACACCTGAGGGAAAGGAGACGCCCTCAGTCTGGATTAGCACCCCTACCTTATTGGTTTAAAAGCATGGAGTCTTGTAATGAATATGCACACTGGTATTAGGCACAATTCTAGGTAAGTCCTACAAGTTTTACATACTGTAGTGCAACTTTGGTTCATTTTTGGGGCGTGGGTCCCCCTGGATTGCCTTTGTTGATCTGTTTCAGGGCACCGCAATATAACACATTTTTCTTTTATAACACATTTTAACCCTTCACTGTTTGTTTATTATATATGTACCTTACTTTTTATTTTCATTCTTTATATGCAGCAGTAGCTGCTCCTAACTATCTCTTTCACACTGCACTTTTATTACTATGGCGGTGCCCTGGGGTAACTTAGCTGGGCTAGTTTGGGGGTGTCCTGCACTCTGGATTTGAATCATAGTATGTTAGGGACCTACCCTACAGAGGTTACCTGGATATGGTGGGTAGGCCCATAACCTTGGCCAAGATTATGCTAAAAACCTCTATTAATTGCAAAATTTTATTGCATTTATATATTATTAATAATTTGGAGTTGTGCACCTGAGATTTGTCTGTTTTTGTGCCTGCAATTAGTCTCATCAGGTAGCACCTCCCATTATTTATATATATTCAGGGTGTGCAGTCCAGAAATCTTTCCTATATACTCCATTTAATGTGCTTTATTGCACACCTGAGGGAAAGGAGACGCCCTCAGTCTGGATTAGCACCCCTACCTTATTGGTTTAAAAGCATGGAGTCTTGTAATAAATATGCACACTGGTATTAGGCACAATTCTAGGTAAGTCCTACAAGTTTTACATACTGTAGTAAAACTTTGGTTAATTTTTGGGGCGTGGGTCCCCCTGGATTGCTTTGGTTGATCTGTTTCAGGGCACCGCAATATAACACATTTTTCTTTTATAACACATTTTAACCCTTCACTGTTTGTTTATTATATATGTACCTTACTTTTTATTTTCATTCTTTATATGCAGCAGTAGCTGCTCCTATCTCTTTCACACTGCACTTTTCTTACTATGGCGGTGCCCTGGGGTGGCTTAGCTGGGCTAGTTTGGGGGTGTCCTGCACTCTGGATTTGAATCGTAGTATGTTAGGGACCTACCCTACAGAGGTTACCTGGATATGGTGGGTAGGCCCATAACCTTGGCCAAGATTATGCTAAAAACCTCTATTAATTGCAAAATTTTATTGCATTTATATATTATTAATAATTTGGAGTTGTGCACCTGAGATTTGTCTGTTTTTGTGCCTGCAATTAGTCTCATCAGGTAGCACCTCCCATTATTTATATATATTCAGGGTGTGCAGTCCAGAAATCTTTCCTATATACTCCATTTAATGTGCTTTATTGCACACCTGAGGGAAAGGAGACGCCCTCAGTCTGGATTAGCACCCCTACCTTATTGGTTTAAAAGCATGGAGTCTTGTAATGAATATGCACACTGGTATTAGGCACAATTCTAGGTAAGTCCTACAAGTTTTACATACTGTAGTGCAACTTTGGTTCATTTTTGGGGCGTGGGTCCCCCTGGATTGGCTTTGTTGTTCTGTTTCAGGGCACCGTAATATAACACATTTTTCTTTTACAACACATTTTAACCCTTCACTGTTTGTTTATTATATATGTACCTTACTTTTTATTTTCATTCTTTATATGCAGCAGTAGCTGCTCCTAACTATCTCTTTCACACTGCACTTTTATTACTATGGCGGTGCCCTGGGGTGGCTTAGCTGGGCTAGTTTGGGGGTGTCCTGCACTCTGGATTTAAATTGTAGTATGTTAGGGACCTACCCTACAGAGGTTACCTGGATATGGTGGGTAGGCCCATAACCTTGGCCAAGATTATGCTAAAAACCTCTATTGATTGCAAAATTTTATTGCATTTATATATTATTAATAATTTGGAGTTGTGCACCTGAGATTTGTCTGTTTTTGTGCCTGCAATTAGTCTCATCAGGTAGCACCTCCCATTATTTATATATATTCAGGGTGTGCAGTCCAGAAATCTTTCCTATATACTCCATTTAATGTGCTTTATTGCACACCTGAGGGAAAGGAGACGCCCTCAGTCTGGATTAGCACCCCTACCTTATTGGTTTAAAAGCATGGAGTCTTGTAATGAATATGCACACTGGTATTAGGCACAATTCTAGGTAAGTCCTACAAGTTTTACATACTGTAGTGCAACTTTGGTTCATTTTTGGGGCGTGGGTCCCCCTGGATTGCCTTTGTTGATCTGTTTCAGGGCACCGCAATATAACACATTTTTCTTTTATAACACATTTTAACCCTTCACTGTTTGTTTATTATATATGTACCTTACTTTTTATTTTCATTCTTTATATGCAGCAGTAGCTGCTCCTAACTATCTCTTTCACACTGCACTTTTCTTACTATGGCGGTGCCCTGGGGTGGCTTAGCTGGGCTAGTTTGGGGGTGTCCTGCACTCTGGATTTGAATCGTAGTATGTTAGGGATCTACCCTACAGAGGTTACCTGGATATGGTGGGTAGGCCCATAACCTTGGCCAAGATTATGCTAAAAACCTCTATTGATTGCAAAATTTTATTGCATTTATATATTATTAATAATTTGGAGTTGTGCACCTGAGATTTGTCTGTTTTTGTGCCTGCAATTAGTCTCATCAGGTAGCACCTCCCATTATTTATATATATTCAGGGTGTGCAGTCCAGAAATCTTTCCTATGACCTGAGGTAGTACCATCCCCCCTTAATTGGCACAGCCTTCGACCCTTCCCTTGGACAGGGACCAGGTCCCCCCTTATGGGCAGTGACCAACTTGGCGCTCTCAAAGGAAAAATGCTACCCAGGCACTCCTGCGCTAAATAATAGGCTGCCCAGGAGCACTGCTTCCCGCCAGGCTGAAACTTCTACCTATTGGAAGAAAACACTGAAATGCACAATCCAACAAAAACAAAAAAGCATACCAACCAGCTTAGTTTGAGTGGTTTGAAGAAACTGGAAAAGAGGAAAATGGCTCCTCTTACCAGGGTATATATATGGGTAATTTGAAACCTCCCACAAATCCTATGATAGGCTGATCTCATGACTACCTAACCACACCTTTGCCCAAGCCTTAACCCTTAACTAACAAATTTTAAATATCAAACAGGGTGCTTATCTATCCTCAAACTTAATTAAGTATTCGTATGCATTAAGTCACCCATTTGTTTTACCATTCTATTTGTTAACTTATCTTAACCTAAGCCTAGAAATGAACACACTGACACATGTAATGCAATTAAAGAGGTCACAGCCAGAATTTATTGATCGAATTTAAATTGGTAATAGGTGGCAGGAAAAAAGCAGTGCTCCGAGGCCACAGCCTTGCTGGAAACAATAATAACTAAAAAGGAGGCGGATTCCCGCCCCGCGCAGACTGACCTGAGGACAGGGACCAGGTCCCCCCTTATGGATGGTGACCAACTTGCCGCTCTCAAAGGAAAGATGCTACCCAGGCACTCCTGCGCTAAATAATAGGCCACCCAGGAGCACTGCTTCCCGCCAAAGCCCGGTTCATAGAACCAGGCCCGCCACCAAACTGTGACCCCTCAATACCTAAAGGAAACCACATAAGTCGCTGATAAACAGCTCTAACTCTACTCCCGTTAGGTGTACTCCATCAGGCCTATAGAAGCTCTCTTCCTCGTAACGCAAACGTGGGTGCCATTTGATGCGGCCCCCCACACTGAGGACAAAACAGCCAATTGCCATATTAACCTTACAACGAACACCGTCTAATGCCTTACCACCCTGGGGTCCTCGCCAAACTCGCCGTGGAACAATGTCCGACCAAGCGATACGTACATTGGGCCAACGGTTAACTAGCACTTGCAAGTCATTCCTAACAGCATGTATCAGCTCGATGCCTTTGCAAGTGCCCAAATCGTTCCCCCCCAAGTGAATGACCACCCAGTCCGGGGCCCCGAACTTATCCTCTGCCATCCATAAGGCTTCCAGTAGTCGCTTCCAGCGCATACTGCGGAAATCCAACCAACGGACGTCATCTGCACCTAGCAAAAGGGGGGCCTGCAATGCTAAGGGGTGCTGACTAGCCCAAAATATGAATGAGTGTCCTACAAACCACACCCGACCATTAGCATTCCTGGGTAACCCTGCAAGAAAAGTTACCTAGTCAGAAACTGAATCACATATAATAATAAATGCATCTTAAGGAAGGGAAACAATAGTTGGGTGACCCAGCTGAAGGTGAAAAACATAAAACTTTGAGGGCAAAACTGAAAAGCCCCTCAAACTCCAAAGCGGCAGTAGGCATAAGGCCCCTGGGTTTCCCAACAAACTCGCAAGGAGCGCAGCTACACAAGCAACTTGTCCCCCCTTAAATAAGTTTTATAAGCTGATGACTTCCATCGATCCATTTTTTGTAAGGTGTCGACCGAAGCACCATCAACTGCTGCGCAGGTTGCTGCCCCTATCCTAAATGAATGCGTCCCGAACTGGTCTGTGGGCAGGCCTAAAGCGATAAGGCAATTCTGAAACAGCTTTATGAACTGAAACTTAGATAAGAGTGTAAGGTTAATATGAACAAGCCACTGCGTGCCACCTGGAGGGCGAAGAGCATTAAAATGCTGCGCCAAGGCAACTGGGCAAATTACACCATCTGAGTGTTCCTTGATAGAAATCCAACGACCCCTGCCAAGTTGGTCTGTCTTGGACCTATGAATTTTACACAATAACAATTCCGTCTTAAATACCACGTGTTTTAACAATAAACCCGACGTCGCAGAACTCTTACTAGACGCCACAAGCTCACCGATTCTAAACGCCCCAAAATATGCCAATGAAAAAGCTAAACTAAAAAGGGCTGTTTCGCCTAATGCAACCCCTGATACTGCCACAATCAGATCTTTAAGCAAAGCCAGGTCAATTGGTCTATGCGTGTCGCCTATGCTAGGCAGTTCCTTCGCCAACCCCTTCATCGCTTTGATTAGCATAAACGATTTTGTGGGATCTGCCATGCCATGTAGTTTAGAAATGTAAGCGATACCATACAGCGCCGCAGACATAGCCGCCTTAGAATGACCCCCTTCATGCCAGTTCCAAACAAACTCTGCCATACAGTCGTCAACCGTCTTACCTCCCTCACGTGTGGAAGCCAAGAAACCCTGCCAATCGTCCCAAGCTGCCGTATAGGTCTTTAAAGTGCTAGGGGCCAGAGAATTCATTGCGAGGACTTTGATGCCGGCACGACAATCTGCATACATGGAAAGGGCAGTTTAAACCATGAAGAGAAGCATAAGGAGCGAGAGAACGAAACCTGTCCCACTGTAAACAAGATAAGGAATCTGCTATCTCATTAGAAAGACCCGGAACATGCTGCGCCCTAAACTCAATGTTCCTCCGTAAGCAAAGAAGCGTCAAGTGCCTCAACAACCTCAAAGCCAACGGAGATTCTGCCCTCTGATTATTTACTGCCTGAACAACACCCAAATTATCGCACCAAAAAAGGATCTGCCTATTACGAAGCCTGTAAGCCCATAACTCAACCGTCACCACAATGGGGAAAAGTTCCAGAAGCAGTATGTTCTTAGTAAGGCCCAAACCCCCCAAACTTCTGGCCAAGGCTCCGCGTACCAATCCCCTTCAAAAAAGGCACCGAAACCAATGGAACCGGATGCATCAGTAAATAGTTGAAGCTCTGAATTATCTACTGGGGCCTGGAGCCATATCCGAACACCATTAAACTCGCGCAGGAAAATCAACCAAACTTGAAGGTCCCTCATATCTTGGGATATTCAAACGTGGTGATGGAGCCTCTTGACACCCGCCGTGGCTCTTTCGAGCTGCCTACAAAAGACCCGATCCATAGGAATGACTCTACAGGTGAAGTTAAGGAGGCCTAGCAACGACTGCAATTGCTTCAGTGAGACTTTCTTTGACAAAACAAAAGCTTCAAGCAACTCCCCCAAACGTCGCACTTTTTCAATTGGCAAACGGCATAACCCTAGCACGGTATCTATTTCTATACCCAAATACGTCAAGCGTATAACCGGACCCTCCGTCTTGTCCCCGGCAACAGGAACGCCCACCACTGTAAACAAAGCCTGCAAGGAAAAAAGTAAATCCTCACAAACCTGGGTATCCGCTGGCCCCACCAACAGAAAATCATCTAGGCAGTGGGTAACCCCCACTTGCCCTGTACCCGCCTGTAAGCACCATTGCAAAAAGGAGCTAAAACATTCAAAAAAGGAACACGAGATGGAACATCCCATCGGCAAGCATCTATCAACATAATAGAGCACTGCATCTCTAAAACCCATGTACTTAAAAGATTCGGGGTGAAGGGGCAACAGCCGAAAAGCGGACTCGATATCCACCTTGGCTAATAAAGCCCTTCTCCCAAAACTCTGTACTATATCTAGAGCCTGCTCAAATGATTGATAAACGACCGGGCAATCTGATGGATCTAGCGCGTCGTTGACCGACCCTCCCTCAGGGTAAGAAAGATGCTGTATCAACCTAAACTTACCCGGTTCCTTTTTTGGTACAACCCCTAAAGGTGATACGCACAAACCTTCCAAAGGTGGGGAAGTAAAAGGGCAGCACATGCGCCCCAAACCGATTTCTGCTTCAATCTTATCTCGAACCACTTCCGGGTGTAGGCGCGCCGACCTAAGATTTCTTTTAGACACAACCGAGACCTCCCGTGTCACTGGTAATTGAAACCCCTGTAACAAAAAGGATAACGAGCCAACCAACTCTTCAAAGCCCTTAGGTCTACCAGCGAAGGTGCTTTACCTAACACCGCCCCGCGATTCATCGGGCTGATCACCTCGACTTGCCCACACACCGCCGGTTCGCCCACACTCTTTAGCCGGGTGCCCGCTCCCGCAGAGCATGCACATGTGTCTATACCGATAGCCCGACCCTCTATTACACTGCGCGTTATTATACGCGTAGCATTTTCCTCTGCCAGCTCCAGCACCACCTGGGCGGGCCGGAAAAGGCTGTTTTCTCACTACCGAGGGATCCGAAGAAGCGCAAGGAAGCTGGTTGACTTCAAGCTGCACCTCTACATCTTTGAAGCCAAACTGAAAAATCGCCTGCCCTTCCTGCTTTTTTCGGAATGTCTCATCATATTTCCGCCAAGCTGTACCTTTGCCTGATGAGTGCATGCCATGCACCATATGCATATATTTGAGTACATTCATGTACTCGGCTGGGCGTGACTCGAGGTAGCAAGCTGCGAAGACGAACATCCCTGCTTCCCAATTCTGGAACGAACGAAAACTTTCTTCTGCAACTGCACCTGCAGATTTTGCCCGATCTAACGCCTTTTTTGTGTCGGCCGTAATTGAAAACATGTCTACGAATTTTCCCTTCCTAATCTTCTACCTAACCTTAGACCGCAAACCCCTAAGGATGGCGGTGTTCGTGCAATGAACCATATCCCCTGTAGCATCTGGAACCTTAGCTGCCGATACTGTACTGGTCTTTTTAGGACTACCTCATTTCCCTTTAATCTTGTGCGCTAAGTTACGCATAAGCTTACGCGGCCTTTCTGATGAACTCGCTGAATCGCTAGAATCAGTGGAAGATGAGTGTGTACTGTGCAATGTGGAAACGACATGCTCACCAGACAACGCCGCCGAAGAACCAGCCGCTTCCTCCTGAGTGCTTCCCAACATTCCCTCGTTGTGCGGTGTGCCCACCACGACTTGTCTCATCAATGCCACCTCACCATCCGTCTGCTGGATCTCGACAAAACGATTGAAACTCTCCAAAACTGCTACCTGGGGGCTTGACACAATCAATGGTGAATCGGACTGACCCTCTATCCATGAACAATAAAAGGAACATGGGAGGCCTGGCGCGTCAGAGGGGGGTGGGCAATTGCAGGTGGCTGGGAAGGTAGAGGGGGGGAAGGGGGGGTAATCTGCACGGATGGTGGTTGCACAATTACAGGGGCCTGGGTGACGGAAAAGGGGGGGGGGGAGAACATGGTGTTGCGGAGCAAAACCTTGCGAAAGGGGCGCTGCCGGGGGGGCGTATTGGAAGATTGCGGCAGGATTCGGGTGGTGGTACATGATAGGAGCGGAATGGAAAGTGGCTGGATTTGAAAATTGGGGAGGGGGAATGGTGCCCGGGAAATAAGGGGACCAGCTGTACTGCTGAGCCAATAATGGGTTGAAGGAGGGGGTTGGATTTGCCGGAAATCAACAGCCCTCCAAGGCAAAGGGGTGTAACCCCCGATTCTGGATGGAACCTGAGGGAGAAGAGGGACTGATGAGGGAAGCCCTGTGGCCTGGTGACGGCTGTGGACGTGGGGGTCCCCCTACTCCTGAAGTAGTGGGGAAGGGGGGGTGGTGCGGGGCTGAGCGGTGCTCCAGGGCTCTCTGAGGGACCTAAAATGGCCGCCGCGACCCCGAGGGTGGGGTCAACCGCCGTTGCAGGGTGCGAGATGGCCGGAGGCTGTGTGGCCTGGGGAAGCACTCCATGGCTGCCTGAGCTGCACGCAGCACCACCGGAGAGCCAGGCAGCCATGAGTTGGGGGGAGGCAGCGGGGGATGAGAGGGAGCTGTGGACGGCAGAGGGCGAGCGGGTGAGTGTGCGCGCCCGCACGGGATCGCGCCTGGCCGTCTGAAGCGCACCGCGCACAGCTGGTGAGGAGGCAGCGGTGGAAAGGGGCCTAGAAGCCTCCATTAAGTGGCGGGGGGGCGCTGAACGGTGGGGCCTGGGCATGATAATAGCCAGGTTGAGGCAGGGGGGGGGCCTGAGATCAGAGAACGGAGGGGGGTGAATGAAGCAGGGCTGAAGAGCAAAAATGGGGAGGGTGGGGAAGGAGCAGAAAGGAAAGAGACAAGATATAGAGTAACTGAAAGACAAATAGGATGTGAGATAAAACAAAAAGGGAAATTGGACAAAGAAATAAAGCTATATAATAAACTGTGTGTGACACTTGGTTTGAAGAAACTGGAAAAGAGGAAAATGGCTCCTCTTACCAGGGTATATATATGGGTAATTTGAAACCTCCCACAAATCCTATGATAGGCTTATCTCATGACATGACCACTACCTAACCACACTTTTGCCCAAGCCTTAACCCTTAACTAACTAACAAACTTTAAATATCAAACAGGGTGCTTATCTATCCTCAAACTTAATTAAGTATTCATATGCATTAGTTCTATTGGAGATGTATGTACAGGTCAAACATCTAGTTTTCCTCTATAACACCCCATTGTAGGAACAGATAACCACATAGTATTTTTACCCTTATTCTCCTCAGTGTTATTTATAGTTTTCCTAAGCATACTAGGTGCCAAAAGATTTTTTAAGTTTCTGTTTCTCTTAAACACTATCTTAAGTTGAGGTGCAATAGTAGATTGTAATATAATGTCCTGTTGAAGAATCCTATACTTTTCTCTTTAGATTTTTTTGATATTAACAGATTGATTGTTAAATTTAGAGATAAAGTTAATTTGAGTGACTCCTGCTTTATCATAATATCTATCAGTTGTAAATTTGGTCTTCATTTCAATTAATTCCATTCTTTCAGTTTTCTCCACCCTCATATAATCTGCCTTTAGTAGAGGTTTAGGATAACCTCTTATAAAGAAAACATCACACATATCCTTTGCCTGTATTTTAAAATCTTCCATAGAGGATCAATTTCTCCATAGTCTACTAAATTGGCTATAAGGGAACGTGGGAACGGTCAGTAGCCAGAGCCAATCAGCGGCCGCTCTACAGTCAGTGTGGCCGCTGATTGGCTGGCGGGACTTGCAAAGCCCATGCAGTCCCATCAGCTGGCATTCGGGAGGTATTAGTATGTGTGGCAAGTCAACACACATACTGATACCCGGTGTGTGGTGCGGTAACTTTGTTTTTTGTTTTACAAAGGCCATGAATTACTGCGGAGACCAGTGCCAGGATATAAGTGAGTATGAAATCTTTTCTGCAGGGCCAGTCAACACGGATTCTACTGGACAAGGGACAGACACATCTGGTATAGGTTAGAGATGAGCGGTTCGGATTCTGTGGAATCCGAACCGCTCCGAACATTGGGGATCCGAGTCCACCCGAACCCTGTTCGGGTGTTCACCGCCTGACTCGGATCCCCGTTCGGGGCCGAACGGCGGCCGCCTGATGTCGGATTCTCACTAGAGAATCCGACATCAGGTCTCCTCGCGTGTAGGGCAGAGCGCAGTGATAGCGCTCTGCCCTACACAGACACAGACACACAGCCGCCAGCGGCAGCTGTGTGTTTGTTACAGCAGCCAATGAGAGTCACACAGACTCTCATTGGCTGCTGCACGGAGGGAGCCGGCTGGAGCTCACACATGAGCTCCGTCTTCCGGCTCCCTCCTCAGCGTGTGACAGAGCGGACGGCGCGGGAGCGGGGATACAGGTAAGTTTTATTTTTTTTATTTTTTTACTTGTCAAAGGTCCGGGGGCGCTACTGGGGGGGGGGGTCTGCACTACTGGGGGGGTCTGCTACTGGGGGGGGCTATACTACTGGGGGGGCCATACTACAGAGGGGCCTGCTACTGGGGGGGCTATACTACTGGGGGGGGGTCTGCACTACTGGGGGGGGGTCTGCTACTGGGGGAGGCAATACTACTGGGGGGGCCATACTACAGAGGGGCCTGCTACTGGGGGGGGCTATACTACTGGGGGGGGGTCTGCTACTGGGGGGGCCATACTACTGGGGGGGCCTACTACAGGGGGGGCCATACTACAGGGGGGGCCCATACTACAGGGGGGGCTACTACTGGAGCAGCCTACTACTGGGGGGGCCTGCTACTGGGGCAGCCTACTACTGGGGGAGCCATACTACTGGGGGGGCATACTACTGGGTGGCATGCTAATGGGGGGCATACTACTGGGGGGGCCTGCTAATGGGGGACATACTACTGGGGGGGCCTGCTAATGGGGGGCATACTACTGGGGAGCATTCAACTGGGGGCACTGCATAGTGGACCGTACTACTAAGGGGACTGCATAGGGGGCACCACTGCTGGGGGACATTGTGTAAGGGACACCGCTACTGTGGGCATTGTGTAAAAGGGTCACTACTGTGGGCATTGTGTAAAAGGGGCACTACTGTGTGTCGTAACATAAATAAGAGACACTACTTTATGGTGTAATGTGAATCAGGCCCTATGTGCGGTGTAATGCTAATAAGATTGTGCACTGTGACTCCTAGGGCCGTAGCCCACTTTGTAAACAAGTACTGTGACTCTGCTGGCCGTACCCCACTGGGTGGGTGCACTACTTTTCATTTCTGCCACTGCTGTGTGGCAATGTGTCATAGATGTGCTTTATACTGTGGTGTCTGTGTCGTTGTGCCGCTGCTTTGTCGCTTAGTAACCAGTCAGCTCACTGCAACCTTTGGCCAATAATGTTGAAAACAATATTATAAGCTGTGATATGGTCTAAATTGACTGGAAATTAATGTTATTGAGGTTAATAATACTCTAGGAAGAAAAAAAAGACCAATTTATGTGATTTTAGCTTTTTTTGTCAATTTTTGTAAAAAAATCCAAATCCAAATCCAAATCCAAATCCAAAGCCAGTCACCGCAGTTTGGCAAATCCAAATCCAAATCCAAAGCCGGACGACGAATTAGAACCAAATCCAAATCCAAATCCGGCAAAAATGGTCCGGCGCACATCCCTAGTATAGGTATGTGTGAATGGGTAGGCGTGTGTTATAAAGTTATACTTTGCATGTTGTGTGTTTTGTGTTTATTTAACTATTTATTTTACAGTGGGGGTACAGGTGCCGCCCGTCTGCTGGCACTTGTAGATACAAAGTGCCAAAGGGCAGGCATGCTGGCACCTGTAGTCCCAGTGTAAAATACAATAGTTTACTTAAATATCCCCACTTTATTTCCCCTGTACCCAATGCTTCAGGGGTGCAGGGAAGAGCCCCAGGCTTCAGACCAAGCATGGGGTTAAGGGAGAGGGGGCCCCCTTTTTTGGGGGGTCCCCACCTCCCCTGAGATCCCCGGCTTGGCCTGACCGGCTTCACATAAAATGGACCTTTTTTTGTTCCTACAGTATTAATAACCTCAATAACATTTATTTCCACTCGTTTCCAGTAAATTTTGACCACCTCACAGCTCACAAGGGGACCTGGAAGTGTGCTTTCCAAAAATAAATAAACAATTGACTTAAATAATGCTTTGCAAATCTTCTAAAGGCATTTCCCAACCTGTAGAGGGACATAAAAAAAACATAGTTAGTTAGTGGTCTTCAAACTGCCGTTTTTCCCACTGTCCACTTAACCATATGAGATATATTGTGAACAAGCGGAACAGAGCAACAAATGCAACATTTCAGACCTAAGGTTTAAGTATTATGTTGTGTCTTTCTTGAGCGCCATGACTGCTTGCTGGGAGTAGATTTTTTTCATCCCAGAAGGGGACCAGGAAGCGTGCTTTCCAAAATTACATAAACACTTGACTTAAATAATCCTTTGCAAACCTTCTGTTCTGTAACGGAATTTTCCGATCTGTACAGGGACATTAAAAAAAAACAGAGTTAGTTAGTGGCCTTCAAATTGCCATTGTTTCCACTGTCTACTTCTTCTTAGATATGTGAATGTTATGTGGAAGGCCAAAAATTGGGTGGACGACACATGGCTGATTGATCAACCATGGTGACTGAATTAGTGTCATAAGGAAGATGAGGCATGTCATGTTATGAGTTGGCCATATGGGGTATGTTGCTGTTAAGTGATCAGGCTGGTTATCAGTGGACACATTAGTTGTTATTCTGGGTTGCCATCTCCTGAAGGATGTTTATTTTACCAACAGACAGAGACTACCTACCTATCAGCTCAGGCATAGACACTTCCTGAGGAACAGAGCTCTTTTCTCTGGAGGGAAGCCAAATAGGTGGGAGCCCCTGTACTTCTAACATCTGAAGCTCTTATATCTCAGCATCATCTATACTAGAAGAAAAAAAAATTCATTGTGGACATCTAGCTCCTCTTTCTGTACCCTGCTTACCCTTTTTGGACAGGAAGTCCAGCATGGATGGTTTGAAAGAAGAAGGCCTAGCAACAGATGGGGATGGTCATTATCAAGACTGGTCCCCCCAGTGGGTGTAGTCTGGGAGGTATTGGTTGGCATGCAGGCAGCGGAATAACAAAGGCCTCCATGTTGTCTGTGCTTACTATTCCGTATTTCAGTTTGCGATTCAGGTAGGAATAAAGTGGGCTACAGAACACAGTGACAGAATCACTGGATGTCTTAGTGCATTCAGGCCAAATATGTTCCATGAATTCCCAGACAGATTCCGGACAGATGAATCCTTTGCTTGTAATAATCTTTGGCTATATATAACACCCACCTTTGGCAGGAATTACCAGACACTTTGAAGGCTGTAACTTTAAACTGCTTTATAAGAAAACGTGTGAATGAAACCATTCCACACTGCAGAACATGATGGAGAAATCCCTTGAAGTTCAGCACCTAGAGCATCTTTTTTCATGTTCTCTGAGGCCTTTCCTGACTGTGAAGAAGCATTCTCCACACTGTAGTCTTCCATTGTGACTTTTTAATGGTGATTTCAATGTTGTCCACTGGCTGAAATCCATCTCATCTGACGGTTGTGTTTTCACCATGCAAATGAGACAATTCACATCCAGAAGGTGACTCTTATGTTTAGCCGTGGTGTCAGTCTCTCTTTTGGCTGAATTAGGCTTTAGTTTTTTTTCACAAATATATGCTTTAGTTTTTTAGAGCATAAAACTTTATAAGCTGTTAGGATAACATTTGTGCTATGTTTAAGATTTAAAAAATTTTTTTTTGTAACCCAATAACTTAAAAAAAAGTTTTCATTGCAATATTCATGCAGCCCCTTGACAGACAGCAGCACAGCACCCCTGCACAGCTATGCCAATGACAGGTGTGGCTGACATGCACACAAAAAAAATAGTTTATTTATTATCTTGGGCAACAGCCCCTTGACAGACAGGAGCACAGCACCCCTGCACAGCTACGCCGATGACAGTGACAGCCAGGTGTAAAATTGATCATAAATTAATTTAAAAACAATTCATTGGGTGCAGCCCTTGGCTCTTAAATTGATCATAAATTAATTTAAAAACAATTCATTGGGTGCAGCCCCTGGCTGTTAAATTGATCATAAATTAATTTAAAAATAAGTCATTGGTTCCTAAACCAACCATAACATTAATTTAAAATGTCAGGCAGCAATGCCCCAATCAGCACATAATGGAAAGGAAAAAGGTGCAAGATGGAATAGTCCTTGGGCTCTCCCACCCACCCTTATGTTGTATACGAAAAAGGACAGTTTAACAAACCAATCATTTCAGCGACAAGGACTGCCAATTGTGGCTGAAATTATTGGTTTGTTTGGACCCCCATAAAACAAGCTGCCAATGTGCTTTGGACATGGAAAAGAAAATAATCCCATACACAAACTGGCTTTACATTACATTATCATCATCCTCGTCATTCCCATCAGTGTGTACATTATCTTCTTCACACAATATTAATTCATCCCCGCTGGATTCCACCATAGGTGTCTTTTTTTTATGTAATTGTTGGTCAAGGTCTTCCTCGTGGAATTTGTAATTCATTTTAATGAACATCATCTTTTCCACATTTTGAGGAAGTAACCTCCTACGCCAATCACTGACAAGGTTGCCAGCTGCACTGAAAACTCTTTCGGAATACACACTGGAGGGTGGGCAACTTAAGTAATGCAAAGCCAGTTTGTGTATGGATTCCAAATTGCCTCTTTTTCCTGCCAGTACTGAAAGGGACTGTCTGACATGTCTATTAGGATATTATCTCTGAAATAGTCCTCCACCATTCTATGAATGGAGACTGTATCACACATAGTCACGGTAGAAGACATGTCACTAGCAGGCAGTTCTCTCAGGCCCGACCAGATGTCATTTTTTGATGACTGATCTGCATGACCAGCAGGCATTCTGTAAGGAAAATTGAGTTTTTTCCTGGCAGCTGTTGAAACTGAAGGAGGAGATGAAGGTGTTTCACACTCGGTTGCAGCTGACAATTTTTTGAACAACAGCTCTTTGCATAGTTTGAGATTTTGGTCTTTTGGAAAAAAACTCAAAAGGTAGGACTTAAACCTAGGATCCAGAATGGTGGCCAAAATATATTTTTCAGATTTCAATAGATTGATGACTCTTGGATCCTGGTGAAGTGAATCAAGGGCTTGATCCACCAGTCCGACATACTTTGCGCATTCGCTCCATTTCAGCTCCTCCAGCTGTTTTTGCAAAAGTCTGATGAGGGGAATGACCTGACTCAAGTTCAAAGGGTTTGAGAACCTTGCACAACACGGAAATTATTCTCCACTGCTCTTGAGTAAGGTGCATTCCCCCTTCACGGCCTATGTCATAGTCCACTGTATAGGCCTGGATGGCCTTTTGCTGTTCCTCCATCCGCTGAAGCATATAGAGGGTAGAATTCCACAGAGTTACTACCTCTTGCTTCAGCTGATGGAAGGGCAAATTTAACTGTACCTGCTGGTCATGCAATCTTCGACAAGCGGTTGCCGAATGTCTAAAATGTCCGGATATTTTGCGTGCCACCGAGAGCATCTCCTGCACGCCCCTGTCATTTTTTTAAAAATGTTGCACCACCAAATTCATTATGTGAGCAAAACATGGGATGTGTTGGAATTCGCCCAGATGTAATGCTCTCACAATATTGGTGGCATTGTCCAAAATCACAAATCCCGAGGAGAGTCCAAGTGGGGTAAGCCATTTAGCAATTATTTCCCTGAGTTTTTCTAAGAGGTTCTCAGTGGTATGCCTCTTAGTGAAACCAGTTATACAAAGAGTAGTCTGCATCTGTATCAGCTGTCTTTTGGGAGATGTTGCTGCTGCTGTTGTAGGCAATACACCTACCCAGTGGGCTGTCACAGTCATGTAATCCTTAGTTTGCCCTGTCCCACTTGTCCACATATCAGTGGTAATGTGGACAGTGGGTACAAAGGCATTTCTGAGGACATTAATAAGGTTTTTTTTAATGTCCTTGTACAGATTTGGAATTGTCCTTCTAGCGAAGTGGAATCTAGAAGGGATCTGGTAGCGAGGACACAGGACCTGAATTAACTGTTGAAAACCCACTGCAGTAATGGCGGATACTGGACGCACATCTAATACCAGCACAGCTGTTATGGCGTCAGTAATCTGCTGCGCAACTGTGTGATTGCTGTCATACTTGTTTGCCCTTGCAAACAATTGTCTAACAGTTAGTTGTTTTTTGGAGGATACGCTACAAGTAGTCTTCCTCCTGGTCCCCTTCTGGGATGAAGATCCACTGACAGCAAAAGCAGCAGCATCAACAGGCGTAGTCATTAAGGATCCTTCTGAGGAATCACAGATAGGAGAGGAGTCAATCATGCTTGGAATACCAACATTGGATGCAGCAGGACTACTTCCGATGACAAATGAGGATGTTGATGATGCAGGTGTTGGTGTTGGAGATCGAAGGTGCTTGAGAGAGAGCAGGTAGGTGACACTGGACTTGTTACATTTTGAGTTTTGGAACTTGTCGACGTACACTTTGATATTTGATGAATACGCTCCAAGTGACGTAACAAGGAGGAGGTTCCTAGGTGGTTTAGGTCCCTCCCTCTACTCACTCTTGCATGGCAATGGGTACATATGGCTTGACAACTGTTGTCCGGATCGGGATGTAAATAATTCCACATGTGAGAAGTAGATTTTTTTTGTCTTTTGTCCCAGCATGACAACAATGGGCTTTGGCTTTTTCAAACCATGGACAACAGCTGTTGCCTTACTTACACAAAGGACATCCTTGGCATCAACATCCTCATCACCAACACCTTCATCATCAACATCCTCATCATCCTTAGCGCCTTCATCCACCAAAATATCCTCCTCCTCCATGTGCAATTCCACAGAAGCATCCTCAATGACTATGTGTGCAAGATGTTGACTGCCCTTCCCCACATTTACAGAGGGCACACAAATGTTGGAACTTGGAGGATCCTCCAGTACACTAGTATTTAGGTCTGGCTCACACATGGCAACCGTGGACACACTTGCACTCTCCTTGGGGATTTGTGATTTCGGTTTCTCAGGGCACACAGTTGGTTTTTCCGGAGCTGTCTTAACAACTTTCACATTTTTATTTGGACCACCACCACTACTACTACTACTACAAGCAGAAGGGCTATCAGAATCAGCAGTCTTCTTCATAAAGTAAGAAGGCCAAGGCCTTATCCTTTCCTTGCCACTTCATGTAGTGAATGGCATATTGCCAATTTTTTGTTTATCTAAAGTCAAATATCCTTTCAATTCTTTTTTCTTAATTTCATTAAAACCTGCTTGACCATATCGATGGCGTGACTTAAGCCCTGGGGCATGGGCCTTCCTAGAGGACGAGGAAGTTGACGGCCTTGCAGTGCTGGCGGCAGCTAAAACATGTGGTTCTTGGCCTTGCTCTCCTGTCATATGACAGCCCTCCATATTTTTTCTGCAGTCCACAAGCAGTGTCGCAATCACCAATAGTGTAGCCAAGGTGCGGTTACAAAATTCACACACGTGCAGTCGTGCGCACACTCAAATATATTAGAAAAACCGACAAATTATGATTTATATTTTTTGTCAGCTCCAGAAGAACTTGGCCCCCGAGTAACAGTTGATCACGACTGTAGTCGGGCAGCACAAGCTTGCAACGTGTGTTACTGGCTGGATCTTGTGCACTACTGCTGTTAAGGCGAAAACCCACCCACACAAACAAGAAAAAAATATGATACTTTTATTGTATTTTTTTTTAGAACGAGTGGAGTCAGGCAGCACAAGGTTCCAACGTGCATTACTGGCTGGATCTTGTGCACTGCTGCAGTTAAGGCGAAAACCCACCCACACAAACAAGAAAAAATGTGACTCTTTTATTGTTTTGTTTTTTAAGAACAATTGTAGTAGGCAGCACAAGGTTGCAATGTGCGTTGCTGGCTTGCTCTTGTGCGCTACTGTGGTTAAGCCTGTTAACGGCGCATGCACACACAGAAAAATATAAAAACTTTAAAGACATTTTTTTTTTTTATGGAACTTGGGCCCAGAATGGATCAGCACAGACAGCACAGTGATAGTGACAGCACCGTGACCAGAGACCAGAATTGATCAGCAGTTACCAGCCCAGGACACAGCAGATAGCACCAGCACCTCTCCCAGCCCTACACTACCCACCCTCCCTGTTCAGTCTCCACAGCCAGAGTGAAATTGCGTCCATCGCGTGGTCCCTTATGTACTACATTGATCATAGAGACGAAAGCTCGCGAACCGCGAGATTTCCATCTCTATGGTTTTGCCTCAGTTTCGAGAACCGAGTAAGGCAGGAACCGCCGAGCCTGTTTGGATTCGACTCAGATATGCTAAATTCGGGTGGCCTCGGTTCTCTGAGAACCGAACCCGCTTATCTCTACTTTTAACCCATTTTTTTACAGGTACAACACAAGCAGCTTACATATATCTCACTGAGAAGACACTGCAATCTCGAGTGAGTCATCTCCTGCAAAACCTGCTACTCAGGGGAGAAATCTCCTGCAAAACATGCTACTCGGCAGAGAAATCTCGTTCGGCCATCTCACTCTCAGTTAAACGCCCTTCTTTGTAAATTTGAGAGTCTCAGGAGCTTCAAATCACCTGAGTTTAGGTGAAGCTAATCGAGTTGAAAAAAAAGTAAACTCTCCCAGACTTGATTCTTAGTAAATTTACCCCTTATACTTACAGAAACAGGTGCGCTCATCCCGCAGCGTGTAGCCCGTTCCCTCATGTATTATTACAAAAATGATCCTCTATTGACATCTAATGGTAAAAAAGTAAACTAGCACTTATAACTTAAATTCTGTCTGCAGACTAAGAGAACACTTATAAAAAAATGAAAAAATTTAAATAAATATGTATAAATGAATATATAAGTAAAAATAAAAAATTTGTGAATGTTGAATAAATAAGTGAAATAAGGCAAATATATAGGATAAGAATATTATCAAAAAAAATTAATTATCAAAAAAATAAGTGTGATATATAAATCAAATACTAATGTGCTTATAAAAATACTAAAATATGTATCTGCTAAAATGAAATAATGCTCAAGATATATATATTTATCATTTTAAAGCTACGTTAGAAAAAATGAATTTCTAAAAACGCAAATAATGCGAACAATGACATAAACGTCCCAGCTTAAATAATCATCAATCAGTAGAATTTACAAAAAACAATTTAGATTAAGACCCTCATTTAATCCATATGGACTCACTGTAGTTAAAGTAAATATCCAATGAAACTCCATTTGAAACAATTTTCTAGACATGTCGACACCTCTGATAATCATGGGTACATGATCTACCATGCAGTAGCGCAACGTCGCCATACTATGATTGGCCTCTGCAAAGTGACGGGCCACTGTCTGGTCACTATTACCTTGTAGGAGAGCTGACCTGATGGTCGCTCTATGTTGGGCCATCCTTTCCTTAAATTGCCTCTCTGTCTTGCCCATGTAGCATAAGCCACATGGGCAAGACAGGTGGTACACGACAAATTTAGATGTACACATTAAAGGATATTTAATAAGTAAGGGTTTACCCATATATGGATGAAAAAATGTATCGCCAGGGATAAGAAAGCTACAGGTCACGCAACCTAAACATTTATGACAACCAGGCTTTTTTTGTCAAAAAATTAGATTTTCCGGAACCCAAACCTGTGATGTCAGTCCTGAGCAGTAAATCTTTTAAGTTTGGGCCTCGTGTGTAACATGGCATTAATTTATAATTTTTTAACATCTTTAACTGTGGGTCTGAAGAAACCATTAACCACAGAGCTTTAGCTTGTTTACTGGTCTCATTACTTTTATAATTGTAACGATTTACCCATGGTAGGCACTCTTGCTTAGATGTAACATATGCCTTATCCTGTAATAATGCTGATCTGTCTAATTGACAGACCTTAGCTTTGGCTTCATAAACAATTTTGCCCATGCCCTCCAATTGTACCTCTCTCTCCACAGGGTCGATATTAATACGGCAAACTCTAATAAATTGCGAGTAAGGCAAATTGGCTACTGTAGATCTCGGATGAAAGCTCTTGTATTTAAGCAGTGTATTTCTGTCTGTGGCCTTGGTAAACAGTTTTGTTTTGACTTTACCAGCCACAATGCTCAAATTAACATCTAAAAAATTAATATTCTCCTGTCTATAAGTTATAGTGAGTTTAGCATGATCGATTAGTATGAGTCTCTATAATTTCTAGGGATGTGCGCCAGACCATTTTTGCCGGATTTGGATTTATTTGTAATCCGTCATCCGGTTTTGGATGTGGATTTGGATTATTTACAAAAACTGACAAAAAAAGCTAAAATCACATAAATTGGGCTTTTTTTTCTTCCTAGAGTGTTATTAACCTCAATAACATTACTTTCCAGTCATTTACAGTCAATTTAGACCACCTCACAGCTTATAATATTGTTTTCACCATTATTGGCCAAAGGTTGCAGTGAGCTGACTGGTTACTAAGCGTCAGAGCAGCGGCGCAGCAGCACAGACACCACAAAGTCTTCTATTTTTATACAGAGGGCTATCGCCCACAATGTCATAGTGCTTGTGTTTTTTATACACAGAGAGTCTGTGGCCTTGGTAAACAGTTTAATTTTGATTTTACCAGCCACAATGCTCAAATTAACATCTAGAAAATTAATGTTCTCCTGGCTATAAGTTCTAGTGGATTTAGGTGGGCATGATCGATTATTATGAGTCTCTATAATTTCTAACAGTGTGTTGGCAGGACCTGTCCAGAATATCAATAGATCATCAATATAGCGCCAATATTTAAAAATAAATCGACGAAAAGTGAGTGAGCTAAAAAATAGCTCCATTTCTGCCTGATACATAAACGCATTAGCATAAACTGAGGCTGTGTATGAACCCATTACGCAGCCTGCTAGTTGGATGAAAAATTGGCCATCATGTATAAAGTAGTTATGCGTAAGTGTAAAATTCAGCAAAGTCAACAGAAAATCAACATCTGGGCCTTTATATAAAACATTGCCCTCAATAAGAGATCTAACAGCCATTAGGTCAGCTTGATGTGGGATTCAGGTACATAAGCTCACCACATCAATGCTGGCGAAGGTGACATCATTTGGTATGATCTCAATCTCTGACAAATCTCGTAATAAAGTTGACGTGTCCTTCAAATGAGTAGACGTATTCATGATGCATGGCTGTAGGTTAAATGGCTAAAAGTTCACACAGAGAACCCCTGGCAGAGCTTATAGGTCTGCCAGGAGGTCTCTGTGTGTCCTTGTGGATCTTAGGTATGATGTAAAACAATGGGACCTTAGGATGTAAAACTTATAAGGCCCTCTGTGTTTTAGCAGTAATATTGCCCTGAAAAACTGCTGTTGAAAGAATATTATTCACTCTGGAACATTTTTGTAGGGTCTTGATCCAACAAAGCATAGGTGTTGACATCAGCCAGTAATCGTGAACATTCCTCTCGGTACATATTAATGTCCATGACCACAGTCCCTCCTCCTTTGTCCGCTCCTCTGATTATAATGTCTTGACACTCCCTCTGAGCTTTAAGGGCAGACTGTTTCATTATGGGACAAATTCCTGTGTATAGGAGTATGCACATCCCGAGGAGTTCGCTCTAGCCTCCTTGAGAATGTTTTGATGGATGCATTTACCGATTGTGGGTCAAAGGTAGAAGGAGGACCCAGATGTTGAATCTGTTGAGGAATATCCAACATAGTAGAATTTGAACAATCTGACTGCTTTCCAAAAAATTCTTCTAGTATCAGTTTCCTCTGAAGTTTATAATTGTCAAGTTTCTAAATAAAAGGGTTGTGTGTGTTTGTGGGTACAAAACTCAACCCGTTGCTTAACACCCGTATTTCATCTGGTGAGAGTGGGGCACTATATAGATTAAGACTAGATCCTGCAACCTCTCGGAGGTTTCTTGCCTCCTCTGCCTCTCCGATTGGCCACCACATCTTGTCTGTTTATTCTTACGCCAGCCCGCATATTGCAGGTCACTACCCCTAAAAGGACTGCCCGACCTGGTGCAGAAATTGTTGAGGACCTTCATTGTCACTGGCGGAGGTGCTTGAGTAACCAGTTTGTCTAGATCCAGTGTAATGTCCGCGTCCACGCCTCGGTCTGGACTCCCCTGGGTGGCGATAAGCTGTGTGTAGCCATTTGTAAAAAGAAAAGGGTTGTGTGTATTTGTGGGCACAAAATTCAAGCCGTTCCTTAACACTCGTATTTCATCTGGCGAGAGTGGGGTGCTAGATAGATTAAAGACTAGATCCTGCGACCACTCAGAGGTTTGTTGCATCCTCTGCCTCTCTGATTGGCCACCACGTCTTGTGAGTTTATTCTTACGCCAGCCCACGTAATGCGGGTCTCTATCCCTAAAAGGACTGCCCGACCTGGTGCAGAAATTGTTACACCAATTGTGAAAAGAAAAGGTTTGTGTGTGGTTGTGGGCACAAAACTCAACCCGTTGCTTAACACCCGTATTTCATCTGGTGAGAGTGGGGCACTATATAGATTAAAGTCTAGGGCCCTCATTCAGAGGCGGTCGATAGAAGCGATCGCTCTCTCTGAATGAGGGCGGCCGCTTCATTTTTTTAGTGCGGCCTACTGGTCGCTAGCTAAGCTGTGGGTTACCACCCACAGCTTAGCGACCAACCAGGGTGATGGTCGTGATGGTCAAGACCATCGCGACCATCGGGGTTTGCGACGAGACCCTAAGGTTGGGTCTCGGCATCCGCAAGCCCCAGGGAGCTTCCTGCTCTGATCGAGCAGGAAACTCCCCACTGACATCACTGCTGATGTCAGTGCGGCCGCCCACAAAACGGCAAGCATTCCGTCAGGAACGCCTCCATTTGTGTAGCCCCCCCGCCCCACCTACAAAATGGGCCGAACTGTCGATCAACCTCGACAGCTGGCCCTTTTGTAGTGAGTTCTCTCTTGCTCCTGGGCTTGCACATGCGCAGTGTGGCCGGTGCTTGTGCGCAGGACCAAAACATCAACCCGGTTGCAAGCGCTCAGTACTTGCGACCGAGTCTGAATGAGGTCCTAGATCCTGCAACCTCTAGGAGGTTTCTTGCCTCCTCTGCCTCTCCGATTGGCCACCACATCTTGTGGGTTATTTGTTACGCCAGACCGCGTATTGCAGGTCTCTACCCCTAAAAGGACTGCCCGACCTGGTGCAGAAATTGCTTAAGGACCTTCAATGTCACTGCAGGAGGTGCTTGAGTAACCAGTTTGTCTAGATCTAGTGTAACGTCCATGTCCACGCCTTGGTCTGGACTCCCTTGGGTGGCAATAAGCTGTGTGTAGCCAATTGTATACTTGGTGTTATGAATAATCCTGTTGTACTTTGGATAATTTTTTTTTTTAATATCGGATGAGATCATTTCGATATGTTTCAATCTGATTTTTAAGTTTATCCATCCAATTTACAGATTGATCAGAAGTTAAGGTGCTTACGTGCTCTATTTCAAATGATAAAGTTCTTATGTGGACTCCTCGATGACGAGCAACATAAGGTCCATCAAGCACTTGTTTAAAATTGATAACCATTTAGTACAAAATGGGGCACTATATCTCCCGATGGTTGGAATGTTATGTACCCTAAAACCTCTGGGAATTTGTCTGTTTCGATAATAATCATAAAGAGTCATCACGTGGTATAAAAAAAAACAATTTTACGTCTTTTCAATTTTAATATAATTCACGAAAAACATCTACATTGGAAATAGCAGCCGATTCAAAAGCCTTATCTGTATATAAAACATTGGACGCCTCCACATCAGAAAAACTAAAGGCTTCCTGTGTATCACACTGCAGCATAAACGTAGCTGAGTGTATAGATTCATTATTAGCAGCAGACATATTTGTGCAAACATGAGCAAAAAAGTGCAAAACTTGTGCAAAAACAGCTATGAAGTGCATATAATTCAATAAAGGCAGTAATTACTGCAATGTAAAAGAAAGGGATCCGTGCTTAATTCAGTGCAAAATAGATGGTGAACATATATGTTGTATTAAAATAGCGTCCTATCCTGTTTGAAAAAACCTCAGACGGTGCCTTGTATGCAAATGGAGTATTTCAACACTATACACACCATTTACTATGCAGAGAATCCCAATACTGGCACTCAGAATGGTGAGGAACAATTAGAATACCTGCCAGGGTGCTCACCCTGGGGACCTTAGCCCCCTCAACATAAACCACAAAAAAAGCAGTTCTCCTGGATTGGAAGGCGAACAAAACACCGATGCTTTTACTATCAACGTTTCGGGGTCAATTCCACGTCATCAGGGCACACAGCAAAATATAACAGTGACCTTACATTTATACTTACAAAACAGGTGCGCTCATCCCGCAGCATGCAGCCCATTCCCCCGGCGTCCGACACTTCACTTCCGGTTACAGTGACGATGTCACACCAGAAGTTATTATTGCAAAGTGTCTGCTGTAAGCAGAAAACAAAATACCAACGTGAATGCATAATATACATGACAAAATAAATAGTGACATATGCTATACCCATATTCTGAACACTCTTCAAAAAAGGAAACAATGTTATATGTGAAAAACAGGGAAAAAATCTGATTAAATAGTAATAAAACTTGTGTATTTTTACAAAAATAATCCTCTACTGACATCTAGTGGTGAAAAAGCAAACTAGCACTTATAACCTAAATTCTATCTGCAGACTGAGAAATCACATAAAAAAAAAATAAATAAATATGTATAAATTAATATATAAGTAAAAATAAAAAAATCAGTGAATGACAAATAAATAAGTGAAATAAAGCAAATATATAGGATAGGAATATTATCAAAAAAATAAGTGTAATATATAAATCAAATGACTAATGTGCTTATAAAAATACTAAAACCATTTATCTGCTAAAACTAAATAATGTTCAAGATATATATATATTTATTTATCATTTTAAAGCTACTCTAGAAAAAATGTATTTCTAAAAAATGCATATGAGAACAATGACATAAACGTCCCAGCTTAAATAATCATCAATCATTAGAATTTACAAAAAAACAATTTAGATTAAGAGCCTCATTTAATCCATATGGACTCACTGTATTTAAAGTAAATATCCAATCACACTGCATTTGAAGCAATTTTCTAGACCTGTTGCCACCTCTGATAATCATGGGTACATGATCTATCATACGGTAGCGCAACGTCGCCATACTATGATTGGCCTCTGCAAAGTGACGGGCCACTGCCTGGTTACCTTGCAGGAGAGCTGACCTGATTGCCACTCTTTGTTAGGCCATCCTTTCCTTAAATTGCCTCTCTGTCTTGCCCACATAGCATAAGCCACATGGACAAGACAGAAGGTAAACGACAAATTTAGATGTACACGTTAAAGGATATTTAATAAGGAATGGTTTACCCGTATATGGATGAAAAAATTTATCACCAGGGACAAGAAAGTTACAGGTCATGCAACCTAAACATTTACGACAACCAAGTTTTTTTGTCAAAACAATTGATTTTGAGGAACCCAAACCTGTGATGTCAGTCCTGACCTGTAAATCTTTTAAGTTTGGGCCAAACACTTAATGACCATGCCCTCCAATTGTACCTCTCTCTCCGCAGGGTCGGTATTAATACGGCAAACTCTAATAATTTGCGAGAAAGGCAAACTGGCTACTGTAGATCTCGGATGAAAGCTCTCGTATTTAAGCAGTGTATTTCTGTCTGTGGCCTTGGTAAACAGTTTTGTTTTGATTTTACCAGCCACAATGCTCAAATTAACATCTAAAAAATTAATATTCTCCTGGCTATAAGTTATAGTGAGTTTAGCATGATCGATTAGTATGAGTCTCTATAATTTCTAGGGATGTGCGCCAGACCATTTTTGCCGGATTTGGATTTGTTTCTAATCCGTCATCCGGCTTTGGATGTGGATTTGGATTTTTTACAAAAACTGACAAAAAAAGCTAAAATCACATAAATTGGGCTTTTTTTTCTTCCTAGAGTGTTAACCTCAATTAACCTCAATAATATTAATTTCCAGTCATTTACAGTCAATTTAGACCACCTCACAGCTTATAATATTGTTTTCACCATTATTGGCCAAAGGTTGCAGTGAGCTGACTGGTTACTAAGCGTCAGAGCAGCGGCGCAGCAGAACAGACACCACAAAGTCACGGTGCTTCTATTTTTATACAGAGGGCTATCGCCCACAAAGTCACAGTGCTTGTGTTTTTTATACACAGAGGGCTATGGCCCACGGAATCACAGTGCTTGCATTTTGTTATACACAGAGGGCAATCGCTCACAAAGTCACGGTGCTTGTATTTTTATACACAGGGCAATCGCTCACAAAGTCACGGTGCTTGTATTTTCATACACAAAGGCTATGGCCCACAAAGTCATGGTGCTTGAATTTTTATATACAAAGGCTATGGCACACAAAGTCACGGTGCTTGTATTTTTATACACAAAGGCTATGGCCCACAAAGTCACGGTGCTTGTATTTTTACACAGAGGGCTATAGCCCACAAAGTCACAGTGCTTGTATTTTTATACACAAAGGCTATGGCCCACAAAGTCACAGTGCTTGTATTTTTATACACAAAGGCTATGGCCCACAAAGTCACGTTGCTTGTATTTTTACACAGAGGGCTATGGCACACAAAGTCATGGTGCTTGTATTTTTATACACAAAGGCTATGGCCCACAAAGTCACGGTGCTTGTATTTTTACACAGAGGGCTATGGCCCACAAAGTCACAGTGCTTGTATTTTTATACACAAAGGCTGTCGCCCACAAAGTCACAGTGCTTGTATTTTTACACCAGGCTTGCCTACCCTCCCGATTTGGCTGGGAGCCTCCCAATTTTCGGGTGCTACTACTGGCCCCCCAGAAAGGCAGGCAAGCCTCCCGGAAGTCTCTGACCCTCCCTACCTCCCCCCTAAAAAAACAGAAATACCCACAGCGGGGGGCCCGGTGACACGATTCACGCAGAATCACGTCATCATGGCCCCGCCCCCTGCTTCACAATGCCGAAAATCATGATGACGCGATTGTGCAGCCCCGCCCCCTGCTCCGCCCCAGTGTGACTCAAAATGGCTGCCCCACCCCCAGCTCCGCCCCCAATGGCCGGCCCCGCCCCCCACTATAGGCCGACAATCAGTTGGAGCTGATTGTCGGCAAGTATGTTTTACACAGAGGGCAATCGCTCACAAAGTCATGGTGCTTGTATTTTTATACACAGAGGGCTATGGCCCACAAAGTCACAGTGCTTGTATCTTTACACAGAGGACTGTCGCCCACAAAGTCACGGTGCTTGTATTTTTGTACACAGAGGGGTATTTTTATGCACAGAGGGCTATGGCCCACAAAGTCACGCTGCTTGTATTTTTACACAGAGGGCTATCGCCCACAAAGTCACAGTGCTTGTATTTATATACACAGAGGGCTATGGCCCACAAAGTCACAGTGCTTGTATTTTTAAACAGAGGACTATGGCCCATAAAGTCACAGTGCTTGTATTTATATACACAGAGGGCTATGGCCCACAAAGTCACAGTGCTTGTATTTTTAAACAGAGGGCTATTGCCCACATAGTCACAGTGCTTGTATTTTTATACACAGAGGCTATGGCCCACAAAGTCACGGTGCTTGTATTTTTACACAGAGGGCTATAGCCCACAAAGTCACAGTGCTTGTATTTTTATACACAAAGGCTATGGCCCACAAAGTCACAGTGCTTGTATTTTTATACACAAAGGCTATGGCCCACAAAGTCATGTTGCTTGTATTTTTACACAGAGGGCTATGGCACACAAAGTCATGGTGCTTGTATTTTTATACACAAAGGCTATGGCCCACAAAGTCACGGTGCTTGTATTTTTACACAGAGGGCTATGGCCCACAAAGTCACAGTGCTTGTATTTTTATACACAAAGGCTGTCGCCCACAAAGTCACAGTGCTTGTATTTTTACACCAGGCTTGCCTACCCTCCCGATTTGGCTGGGAGCCTCCCAATTTTCGGGTGCTACTACTGGCCCCCCAGAAAGGCAGGCAAGCCTCCCGGAAGTCTCTGACCCTCCCCACCTCCCCCCTAAGAAAACAGAAATACCCACAGCGGAGGGCCCGGTGACACGATTCACGCAGAATCACGTCATCATACACAGAGGGCTATGGCCCACAAAGTCACGCTGCTTGTATTTTT
This sequence comes from Taudactylus pleione, assembly GCA_031769625.1. Taxonomy (NCBI): domain Eukaryota; kingdom Metazoa; phylum Chordata; class Amphibia; order Anura; family Myobatrachidae; genus Taudactylus; species Taudactylus pleione. The sequence goes on along the minus strand of JAUIMM010001433.1, from coordinate 1,792,668 downwards.
ACACAGAGGGCTATCGCCCACAAAGTCACAGTGCTTGTATTTATATACACAGAGGGCTATGGCCCACAAAGTCACAGTGCTTGTATTTTTAAACAGAGGACTATGGCCCATAAAGTCACAGTGCTTGTATTTATATACACAGAGGGCTATGGCCCACAAAGTCACAGTGCTTGTATTTTTAAACAGAGGGCTATCGCCCACATAGTCACAGTGCTTGTATTTTTATACACAGAGGGCTATGGCCCACAAAGTCATGGTGCTTGTATTTTTATTAGAGATGAGCGGTTCGGATTCGTCAGAATCTGAACCGCTCTGAACAGGTGGAATCCAAGTCAGGTGGGAACACCCGAACTTGCATTCGGGTGTTCCTGCCTGATTCGGATTCCACCTCAAGGCCATACATAACCCGGCCGGCGTCGGATTCTAGCGAGACCTCGCGAGACCCGGGTGATGTTCGGTTTCTATAAAAGGCACGGTGCCCGGGACTCAGCACCATTTCTCAGCCAGTGAGGACGGACATAGTTAGACTAGAGAGAGTAGCAGGCAGTAGACTAGTTCTTCCAACTTTTTTTCTTGCCACTGGACTTTAAAGGGCATTAGCCCTCTGACTGCGATAACACAATCATATAAAAAAAATAAATAACCTCCGTGACTTTACTGGGCATAAGCCCACTGTGTGTGCTCCGTGACTGGGCATAAGCCCACTGTGTGTATACAAGCTCCGTAACCTTACTGGGCATAGCCCACTGTGTGTATACAAGTGTGTGGGCACTCCATCGCTCCAGGTCTCGCCCCAAAGGGGGCGAGCTATCTATGTTGGGTGACAGCTCGCCCCCTTTGGTGGGCAGGCCGGGGGGGGGGGGTGGCTGCCCAAATGGATGTGTTCCCATGAGAACACCTGCCATTTGGGGGCGGCCCCACTGACATCACAAGTGATGTCAGTGGAGAACTTCTGGCTCTGTTAGAGCCGAAAACTCTCTGGGGCTTGCGATAAATGAAATCCTACCACAAGGGTCTCGTCGCAAGCCCGATGGTCGTGATGGTCTTGACCATCGCGACCATCATCATGGCCACTCGCTATAGCTGTGGGTGGTCTCCCACAGCTATGCGAGTGGCCGAGAGGCCGCTCCAAAAATTAAAAAGGCTGGCCCTGATTCAGAGGGAGCACTCTGTCAGAGCGAGCGGCTCTGAATCAGGCCCTGTGTGTATACAAGCTCTGTGACAGGACATAAGCCCACTGTGTGTATACAAGCTCCGTGACCTTGCTGGGCATAGCCCACTGTGTGTATACAAGCTCCATGACAGGGCATAAGCCCACTGTGTGTATACAAGCTCCATGACCTTACTGGACATAGCCCACTGTGTGTATACAAGACTCGTGACAGGGCATCAGCCCACTGTGTGTATACAAGCTCCATGACCTTACTGGGCAGGGCCCACTGTGTGTATACAAGCTCTGTGACCTTACTAGGCATAGCCCTCTGTGTGTATACAAGCCTCAGGACAGGGCATAAGCCCACTGTGTGTATACAAGCTCCGTGAAAGGGCATAAGCCCACTGTGTGTATACAAGCTCTGTGACTTTACCTGGCATAAGCCCACTGTGTGTATACAAGCTCTGTGACTGCTTGGGCCTTAGTCCACTGTATACAAAGCTCTGTGACTCCGTGGGCCTTAGCCCTCTGTATACAAGCACTGTGACTTCTTGGGCATAAGCCCTCTATGTATACAAGCTCTGTGACTGCTTGGGCCTTAGCCCACTGTATACAAGCTCCGTGACTCCTTGGGCCTTAGTCCTCTGTGTATACAAGCACCATGAGTCCTTGGGCAGTAGCCCTCTGTGTATAAATGAAAAGCACCGTGACTCCTTTGGGCAGTAGCTCTCTGTGTATAAAAGCACTGTGACTCTGCAATGTCCTTTTCAATATTCAGCATAAGGGTGGGTGGGAGGGCCCAAGGATAATTCCATCTTGCGCTACCTTTCATTTCTGCCACTGCTGTGTGGCAATGTTTCATAGATCGGCTTTAAACTGTGGTGTCTGTGCCAGTGCGCCGCTTCTCTGACACTTGGTAACCAGTCAGCTTATTGCAAGCTTTGGCCAATAATGGTGGAAACTATAATTTAAGCGTGAGGTGGTCTAAATTGACTGGAAATGACTGGAAATTAATGTTATTGAGGTTAATAACACTCTAGGAAGAAAAAAAAAACAATTTATGTGAGTTTAGCTTTTTTGTCAATTTTTGTAAAAAATCCAAATCCAGTCACCACAGTTTGGCAAATCCAAATCCAAAGCCGGACGACGAATTAGAACCAAATCCAAATCCGGCAAAAATGGTCAGGCGCACATGCCTAATTTTTATACACAGAGGGCTATTTATTTATTTTTTTCAAACTATTCATCAGAGCATAGAAAAAGATATCACAGTATAAATTGATAATACGTATAATATAGTATATATCAATCACTTATACAATAAGTTATCTATATACATAACATCTTCCCTGGATGTGGCCGGCTGGGCCCCCCTCTCCCCTTTCCATCAAAAATAAAATCAAATATCTTTCTAATATTAATCCAGAGGGTCAAAAACAATCTGAGGGTCATTAAGCAATATACGAGTCTCATTCCATGAGGTGTATCAAAAACAATTGAAAATTTGATGTTTAATAGATGTAGATAGCGAATCTATAAACCCTTCCCATAATTGGAAAAAATAAGTTGTTTTAGCTTCTTTTGTAAGGTGGATTCTAACCAGTCCATCTGAAAAACATTAAATCATTTATTTCTAAATAATGATATCGATGGGGGTAATGGGTTAATCCACATTTGAAGTAGACTTTTATGGGCCACTGCAGAGATTGTCATCAACAATTTCTTAGTTTCAGGTGGGGCTCGAACATCGGGTGGTAAAATGCCCAATATTGCCCATTCCGCTGATAGGGGTAAATAGTTAACCAAGCAAGACGAGGCATATCTATTGACTGATGTCCAAAATTGTCATATCAGGGGACACTCCCACATACACTGAACAAAAGTTGCCTTCACAGCACCACATTTAGGACAGTTGCTATTGTCCGACGCTCAGATCACAAACCTGCGGTGGGGGGAAATATAGCCATTATGGTAAATGTTATAAAACATCTCCCTATACATACTTGCTGAGAGTATAGACTGAGAATAAGAAAATGAATTCAATATTTTATCCATAGATAAGTGAGGGAATAACTGTGACCAAGAAGAAAGACCTGTAGCTATTTTTTCATTATCCATTGGAGGATGAAGAATTTTAAAATGTAGGGATATCGTCCTCCTCCCCCCATAGGATGGGCCAATAACAGATCCAGAGAATTAGACCAGTCTGAAGGTGAGAATACCCTAATTACCAAGCTTACATAATGTTGAGCTTGATGGATCGCCCAAAAGTTAGATTGAGGTACGTAATATTTAGTGGAAATATCAGCCACCCGCAATGGCTCACAAGACTCAGCATCAACCAGCGCACGGACCCACAAAATCCCCCCCTTTTCCCAAGAACCAAAGGGCACCAAAGCAGTGCCATTTTGAAATTCGGGATTGAGTGTTAATGGGAGAAATAAAGAATAATGGCTATTGAGGTTTCTCTGTTTTCGTGTAAAATGCCATAGTCGCCAAGCCGAAATTAAAAGAGGATTGTGAACAACCTAATCTGGAAATTCCTCCCTGCGAGAATGTAAGAACGCTAATAGATGGCATTTAGGAAGAAAGGATTGATCTAAAACCGAGTCTGTAAAATTATCTTTTTTGTGTAACCAATCTCTGATATATCTCCAAATCCCAGCATGGCTATAGAGTTTAAGGTTAGGTAAGTTAACTCCCCCATTATTTCTGGTCTGTTGAAGTTTCAGTAGTCCTATATGGGGGCGATTGGACTTCCATATAAATGTCCTGAAATTTCTATATATAAGCTTCTCATCCATCGCAGTCAATAAAATAGGTAGCATTTGTAAGGAAAATAACAGTTTAGGGAAAGAGATCATCTTTAGCAGATGAATTCTACCAAGGAAAGATATTAAAAGATGTTTCCATCTAGACAATTCCCCCAGCACTTTATCAATTAGATGTCTCATGTTGAGGTCATACAAATCTGCAATATATCTAGGTAACTCAATTCCAAAGTATTTAAGGGATTTCCTAGCTCAAATAATAGGATAAGAGTCCCCCCAAGCCGGTTTCACTTTGCGGCCTAAATATAAGGCCTCCGATTTCTCAGGATTAATTTTGAAACCTGATATTTTAGTGTAGAGTGCCATCTTGTCCAAAATTTTAGTCAGAATAGACTCTGGTTTCAAAATATATAAGAGTAGGTCATCCGCAAATGCCTGAAGTTTCAACTCCTGGGTACCTACTTTAATTCCTTGAAACTCAGTCCAAGATTCAAATATTCACAGTAGCGGATCTAAAGCTATATTAAAGGGTAAGGGCGACATTGGACAGCCTTGTCTGGTACCTCTGGTCATAATTATCGGAGAACTACATACCCCATTAACAAGATTAGTTGTTGGAGAAGCATATAAAAATTCAACGAAATTTGAAAATGGAAGTCCAAATTCCCTTCTGAACAGGTGAGTCCAGGAGACCAAGTCAAATGCCTTTTCCACATCTAAACTCAAAAGCATGGACGGGGGGGGAATTGTTCATCTCGGAATGTGATATAATTGCCGCCAAAGCTCTTCTAATTCCTTTAACAGAGAATCTACCTCGAGTAAATCCAAGTTGATGGTTGGTGAGAATTTGAGGTAAAAGAAGCTGAAGACGGTTTGCCATTATTTTTGTCAGAATTTTAAAATTTTGGTTGAGGAGTGTTATTGGTCTGTAGGAAGTAACTAATTCTGTATCACGGGAAGGTTTAGGTAGAACAATACTATGTGCCTTATTAAAATTTGGGTATTGAGTATTACCAGATAGTATATTTTGAAAAAGTTGTGTTATTAGTGGGCGTAACATTTTGTAATATTGCCCTGAGAACCCATTGGGGCCAGGTGTTTTGTTATTTTTAAGATTGGTGATAACTTATTTGGATGGGTGGCAGAGCTAGAATAGCTCTACGAAACTTTGCCAGCCTAGGAGCAACGGAGGCATAAATTTTCCAGATATACCTGTATATAATCAGGCAGCACTTTTGCGACATTTGCGCGATTGGCTGCACCAGTCCTCCATATATACTAATGTCCATGTGGAACAAAGTTTTCTACTAGAAAGTGATCTAATAAGTTTTCTTCATCAACATGATCAAGAGATATCTGAAATATATAAATCAATTCTGCTACTGTGGACAACTCGAAAGATATGGCATATCTTACGACATAAGGCTGGATTAAATGCCTATCACACTCTTCATCTTCCATTGATTCATAACCCCAGTTTCCTTGATGGCATGGCTGCTCACCCTTTTACACTATGGCGTCTGGCAGGTATAAACAATATTAATCCTCTGGTTTCAATAGAGGAAAAGCGTATGCTTACATATACGGAAGTCTAAAATAATTTCCCAATGATAAACCCTTATCCATTAGCATTTCTGCAAATGCGCTCTTATCTTACACATGTTTTACAGTTTTTTTCTGATAAGGATTGGAACAATACGCTGGACACTTTTCTGTCATATCAGGTACCACATCATAGAGCTATCTCAGTCCATTATAATTTCTTAAGGGATATAATTGATCATTCCACAATTTCTGGAGGTGTGGCTAAATGGCTAACTCATTTCCCAAATCTGACAATTCCGAGGTTAGAAAAGGCATTGGAGTTCTCTAGAAGAACTTTGCCAGCCAGTATGTATACTGAACTCTTTATAAATATTTATCACAATGTCTATTTATCCCCAATTAGACGTTTCAAAATTGGATCATCCGATAATCATTTATGCCCACGATGCCAACAGGAAGAAGCAGACAATTTTCATTGTCTATGGGCTTGCCCGATAGAAAAAAAATTTTGGCATCAGATAAGAAGATATACAGAGACAAATTTTATAAATTATGTCCCTTTTACTCCTGAGTGGGCGATATTGGGGTTTTTTGACCCAGAACAACGTATAACCTCAGATAGCAAAAAATTACTATTGATTATGAGTGCGGCAGGTAGGAAAACCATACTACAGGGATGGTTGGATAGCTCACCTTCCCAATGGTCTCTATTCATGACAAAATTATATTTTATTTTTAAAATGAATTGGATAGAGACCATGATACAAAAAAAAAAAGGTGGAACGTTTCTTTACATTATGGGAAATATATATAGACACACTTCCAGTTACCACAAGAAAACAAATACACTGTAGTTTGAAAAATACCACATGGTATCTCACAAGATTAGCGGTAGATGATCCTCCTATTAATATTATTTGAGAAGATGGTTTGGTTGTTTCTCTCTCCAGATCAATAATGTTCTACTTATATTTGTTATGTAAGATTTTACATTGAATGTTGTAAGACACAAAAATATGTCTTGTATTATAAATGCATATTGTCTCAATAAAAAATTTATGAAAAAAAAAAAATTGGTGATAACTGCCGAAACCTCCTCCTCAGTTATATCTTCGGTCAATTCTTCTCTTTGGGAAGAGAGCTTAGGCAGCCTTGCTTCATCTAATAAAATGTAATGTAGTTCAGGAAATTCAGGAATAGCAGTATATAACTGTTCATAATATTTCTGGAATATAGATACTATCTCAGAGGTACCAAGGACTCTGGATTGAGTAGAGGGGTCACATATAGCCTTTATAGAGTGTTTGGGGCATTGCAATTTAACCATGTTTGCCAGATGGCGGCCTGATCTATTTCCCCATCTATAAAATTTATTCTTAGTATAGTCCCGTTGGGTCAGTGCGTTAGCCAACAAAAAGCTTTCTAGTATCTGACGGTGATGATTATAGAGTATAAAATTAACATCTGATGATAACATATGATCATACATAACCCTCGTATGCCTCATTCATTGCCTTAAGTAAACAATCATATTTTGTACAATTTTCCCGTTTCTTCCCAGCCATATAAGCCATTATATGACCTCTCAGCAATGCTTTAGAGGTTTCCCAGAATAAGGGTGAATCGTCCCAATGTTCTAGGTTATCATCTACAAATTCGTTCCACTTAGTTGTAAGAAATTGTTTGAAATCATCTGATTGTCCCAAGAAAGATGGAAATCTTCAAAATCTAAAAGACTATCCTGGGGATCTAGTTTTGATATTTAAAGAAATAGGAGCATGGTCCGATATCATAATACTATGGACGTCAGGAGATACTGTTGAGGGGACCAAATGATCTGCCACCATTAGATAGTCAATCCTAGAAAAAGATCTATGTACTCGGGAATGGAAAGAGTACGTTTTAACCGTAGGATTAAATAATATCCAAACACCACATAGACCATGAATCGAAGTTAACAATCCAATTCCACCAGTATATAGAGGAAGAAAATATAGAGTGTCTCATTTGCCACACTATTAAAATCTCCTCCCATCATCAGATTTGGAGTAGTTCTCCTCAAAAGCAAGCTAGATATTTTGTGAAAAAAATCCATATTAGGGGAATTTGGGGCATATAAAGTAAGGTATAAGGATCGCCTCTTATCATAACATCTAAAAGTAAATATCTACCCTCGGGGTCTCCTTCTGAACTCAATATAGAGTAGGGATGTGCAGGCTTGGATAGGTTCGAGTTTGCACGTTGAGTTCGGATTTTTCCCTCCAAAAAAACGGAACTCAGAAAGAGGCAAAACGTCATCTTGCATGGACGAACATCATCATTCCTGGACAAAAGTCCAAGAATGATGATGTTCGTCCATGCAAGATGACGTTTTGCCTCTTTCTGAGTTCCATTTTTTTTTAGGGAAAAATCCGAACTCAACGTGCAAACTCGAACCTATCCGAGCCTGCACATCCCTAATATAGAGTAATCTAAATATGTATTAAACAGGATAGCAAGTCCATTTTTTTAAGTATAAGAAGAAGATATACACTCTCCAATCCAGGGCCCACGTAAAGTCCCCTTTTCAGAATCCACCCAGTGGGACTCCTGTAAAAAAACAACATCAGAATCTAGGCGTCTAAGATGGTCCACTACCCGTCTCCATTTAATAGGAGAATTTAAGCCCTGAACATTCCACGAGACTACTCGTATATTATCTCGCATCTAAGAGAGAGGTTTGGATGGTTCATTATGTAAATTTGTCATCTTATTTCAAAAATAGCCTCAATAGTAAAGAGTATAACTAGTATCCAGCCCCCTTCTCATCCCAGCCAGTGAGAAGGGTAGCAATTCAGGAAAAAAGAACCCCACCGACCATGTCCAGCAACCACATAAAATATAGAAACAAAAATACATTTGAAAAAACACAGAATTCTAATAAGTATGAAACTTTCAGTCACATGCTCTGAAAAACTTCTTTGTCCAACATTTTCCACCAAAAACTGTAAATAAGAAGTTTGTGTCAAATAACATTGTCAGGACTGTGACTATTTCAGTACGTAAAGATAAACTACATTTGCCAAAGTTCCATTGTGGTCGTTGGAGGAGCTATCCTGGTTGCCGGCGTTCTCCAAATACAGGGGATAGAGAGTTAAAATAATCCTCTGTCTCAAAGGTGTTGTCAGGTTGTGGGATTTCTGATTGCTTATTATTTCAAACCTGATTCCATTTGGGTCACATGTTCTGAACTTCCTATGGATCACAGACCTCTAGTATAAAGCCTGTTACTAACTGTGTCTCAGTGTCTGTGCAACGTTACTTTCAGGTCTTTCTTGGACTCCTGCCAGATCCCTGCTGTGCCTGTGGTTTGCTGTGGACTTCTATATCTCTGCCTGTGTTCTGGTTAAACTTCTGATACTAGTTACCAGCCGCACTACAGAGCTCAGCCATTGCCTAAGTATTGTTATTCTGCTCCATTGCTGTGGTTGCATCCCCTGCTGGATTATTTACTCTACCTGTTGTCTTCTACTTCCATGGACATTGAACTCACCTTTACTACAGTTGCCAACTGCACCGTTTCAGTTATCGTCGTCGGACCCTTCGTGCTTCGCGGGGCTCAACCCTGCTCCGGATCTCCATCACACCACAGGGCACAACCCTGCTCCGGACCCTTACTATATCGTGGGGCTCAACCCCGCTCCGGATCCTTGTCACACTGCAGGGCTCAACCCTGCTCCGGACCTTCACTGCTTGCAGGGCTCAACCCCAATCTTTACTACATCACAGGGCTCAACCCTGCTCCGGTTCTTCACTGCATTGCAGGCTCAACCCTGTCACGGATCTTCACTGCATCACAGGGCTCAACACTGCTTCACATCACAGGGCTCAACCCTGTCTTGGATTTTCACCATGTCTCAGGGCTCAACCCTGTTCCGGATCTTCACTACATTGCAGGGCTCAACCCTGTTCCGGATTTTCATCACACTACAGGGCTCAACCCTAGTAATATCCTTTATACCATCCTGAGGTCTTAGCCTCATATTGGACTCGGGGTTCCCTATCACATTAGTATCAGAGACTTTATTTACATATGGGGGTTTACTCCTATATTGACTACTGTATATCTGAACTTCTGTGTTTTTGAGACTTTATGTGAAACGTTGCTATATGTTTTGCCTGTGAATAAATTCTATTTCCTTTTATTCCGTGTTACTGAGATTCCATGAATAGGTCATTCCTAAAACCACCTCAGTTTATAGTGCCCATTAGGCCCTACTCCTTCCAGGAGTCTCAAGTGTCGGCAGCCGTGACAAACATACTTAAAAAATTTCAAAAACAAACATTGACATATAAAATATCAAAACAGGAGAGAATAAAGCCCAAAAATGTGGCCATCTTCTACCCTGACAGATCAACAAATAATAAAAATATAGAAAAATAAACATGATATACAATATATAGTCCCTCTATATCATAGTACAATTTATGCATTTATAACAAATCAAGTAACATGCCCAGAGGCGGAAGCAGTGAAAATAGACATTGAGCGTACATAATCTTGGGCCTGTTTAGGATCATCAAATATATGTGTAGTACCATCGTTTGTGATTTTCAGTTTTGCAGGAAATAGCAATGCAAATTGAACATGGTTATCATGTAGCATTTTACAAGTAGGCGAAAATTCTTTACGTCTTTGGGATACATAAGCTGAGAAATCCTGAAAGATCAAGAGGGAATGACCGTCTACAGTCAGAGAGTTTTGGCGACGATAGGATTGGAGAATCAATTCTTTGTCTCTATAATTTAAATATTTAGCAATTACAGGACATGGGCGTGAACCAGTAGCCGATCTCTCAGGTCCCAATCTATGCGCCCATTCAATTATCATAGGGGTTGTTGATGATGTGATACCAAGGGCCACAGTTAATGAATGTTGCAAGTATTCTAACAAATGCTGCCCTAACAGATTCAGGGATTCCTATAAATCTAAGATTGTTACAGCGATTCCTATTTTCTAGATTATCGCTTTTGTCAATCAGGGACCTGACAGTATCGCCTTGGTATTTGGAGGAGGATTGAAGGGATATTAAAGTATCCTCCACGTCACTTGTACGTTGTTGTCCACTGCATCAAGGCATTTGGAATGTGAATCCAATTGGGAAACCACAGTAGTAATAGTATCACGAAATTCTTTAAATTGTTGCTCCATTATAGGTTTAATAACTAACAACATCTCCTGAGCTGCCGCCGTTGCTGAGGGAGCAGCTAACACAATCAATGATTGTGTATCCCCCATAGGGACTAAAGGAGGTGTGTCTGGAGAGGAAGAAGGAGATGATGAAGACATGGATTGTGTAATTTTTGATTGGGATGAGTTCGCCTTGGTAGATTTTCTAGTCATAGTAAAATATTTATACATGTAACCCTGATTAAGGGTTAAAATAAGAACTGTACTCATAAATCTATATAATATTTATAAATGTACAATTTATGAGGTAAAATATATATATGTATAGTCACAATTCATGATATAAATCAGTGATTCCCAACCTCGGTCCACAAGGCACACTAACAGTCCTGGTTTTAGTGATATCCATGCTTAAGCACAGATGTTAAATCAAAATAACTAAGGTACTAATTAAGTCACCTGTGCTCAGCTATGGCTAGCCTTAAAGCATACTTGCCTACTTTTGAAAAAGCATTTCAGGGAGATTGTGAAAGCAGCACCTATGAGCGCGTGTTACAGTGGGCGTGTACTGATAAATCTGAGAGGCGTGTCCTAAAACCTGACTTACATCCAAATGTAAACCAGCCCAAAAGCAGTTAGTAAGATCTGTTTGTTGATGAAAACACACTACTAAACACACTAATACTTTTCAGAAATTCATAGGGATCATTTTGCCTTATAATAACCAATGCAAGGAAATGACACTAATGATCCCATTTGAATGGATATATCTCTGTTTTTTAATATAACAGCTTCATAATGGGGGTAAGGATGAAATGAGGGAGATTGCTAGACTCTTCAGGGAGACAGGGAGATTGCTACTATTTCAGGGAGTCACCCTGACAATGAGGGAGAGTTGGCAAGTATGCCTTAAAGCCTGGACTGTTAGTGTGCCTTGAGGACTGTGGTTGGGAACCCCTGATATAAGTATTTAATGTATTAACATATCAATTTATGTGGTACTCTTTTATCTCTGTTGTGAGGATGTGCTACAGTGTGTTGGATGCACTGGAGGAAAAGGGGTGGAGTGAATTGGTTCCTGTCAAGAAAAGAGGATCCGGTGAGAGGGAGGATATATAACAGCTGTTAGCAGCAGCTGACAGGCAGTTTGCTGATCCCTCCCTCCAGTGCCTGCCCTCCTGTGACTCGGGCAGCCAGTGAGCGGCAATGAACGGCGCAGGTGGGCAGAGCCAGAGAGGGAGCTGAGCTGGGGCAGCGGTACTCACCCTACCATGCCGGTGGTGTCGCGGGAGGTGGTCCTGGCAGCAGAGAGGATCGAAGGGACCTGCACTGGTCGGGGGAATTCCCTGGTGGGAGGAGGTGGCTGGCTCAGACTGGAGGCCAATGGTGGAAGGGAGACTACCGGCGTCATGGAGCAGGTGGCTACAGCCTGACCGGAGGTGGAGCCTGCAATAGCCGAAAGCAGTAGAGAGGTGCCAGTCATGTTCAGGAGGTAGAGCTGTGGCTGGATTCCAAATCGGACAGGGCAGCAGCACTGCTGTGCTGGAGTGAGTAGCTGCTGCTCTTACACTCAGTAGGAAGCCCAAGCCTTCATCTAAGTCCCCAGACATAAGCAGATAGATGGACTAGTCTGTACAAGGAGGAGGCACATGCAGCAGTAGTGCCATCTGGCAAAAGTGTGTCCCGCAGCAGTGAGTAACCTTGAAACAATCCACTCCCACAGATGCACCCTCAGTTTCCATATTAATACAGCTTATACATTATACTATACCTGTCTCAACTATATCAGCACCAGTTAGGATGTATTGAGGGGTATAGGGATGTCCACCCCTTTCCAATAGTACAAAATAAGCCAAAACTACTACAGTATATACCGTAGTGGATTATTTTTTAGACTACTACAGTTGCGCAGTTATGTGGCGTTACATAATAATAGAGAGGAATGTAGAAGACACGTGGTTCATTAAAAAGAACTAAGGTAACCACTTCTAGAAATTCTCTGCTATAGGAGGAATTTGGGGGAGTGAAGCAAGTAGCATTAACCCGGTTTATGGATATTTAAGGACTGAGATCAGTTATCTATCACAACAGTATCTAAATATACAGAGTGGAAAAGACTGCAACTTCTGTCAGAGTAATTGCAGCTCTGTTGGATACAAATCTAAGACAGAAACAAACCATAAATTGCTGGAATATAACATTAGCCTTACTTAGGAAGAAATTCCATATAGCATCTATAGCACTGGTTCCCACTCCTAAAAAGACTCATTCATTGAATTTGTAAACTGATGATCTGATGTTAGATTTGTTTTGTATAGCCCTTTGTCAGTGTTATATAGAGGAAGGGAGATAATGGAAACATGGATACACTGACAGGGCTCATAGTAGGTACCCCGGGGCAGTATATTGACTTGGATACTAAATGTTTTATTGCAGAAACAACGAGACTCAACTTACACGGCTTCAGTAAACTTTGGGACTAGTGAGATAGACTCTTTAATCTTAGTGTATTACCTTTTTAGACGGGGGATTAGGGTATCATATAATCCTCAGACCTGTGTACCTGTTATGTAATTTCTATTGTATGCTATGTATTTAAGAATGTAGCAAGGTAAAATGTAACTCTGTGGGTCTAAGCTTCCCATTATCAATGTGTTTATCAAAGGAAACCTAATACCCGTGTATATGGTAATGCAGGCAATTATTAATGGTTATAGTTTGTATATGCATTAAGTATGAGAGACATCTATATTAAACTATAAGTCTACTTAACTGGATTACTCAATTTATTATTACAGTGTTCTAATATTTGCATAATAGGGTTTTCCCAAGTAGGCCCACACTATATACTAGTACTTGGGTGGAGGCACTGATAATATTATATGTACCACTTAAAGTAATGCAGATTGTAGTGTCCCTGCGAATCCCCTCGGCACACTAGTCACGGTATTTTCGCAAAAAAAATACCGTGACCAGTGCCCCGCGCATGTGCCGACCGGCCGCCGCTGCTACCCCCGTCATTAAGAACCCCCCGTGACCCCCCCTTCCCCCCCGCGACCCCCCCTCTCCCTTAATTACACTTACTTGTCGGATGCCTCCGGTGAAGTCTTTCATGTCCTCCGGTCAGCTGATCTCCCATCCTGCACCATGACCCGGTCAGCTGATGACCGGGCTGCAGTGCAGCATGGGAGACCAGCTGACCGGAGGGGAGACATCACCGGAGCCCCGACCACTGGTCCATGGAGTCAGGTAAGTGAATTTTTTTTTAACTATTTTTTTTTTTTGCAGTGTATCAGCGTGTGGTCTGTTTACGTCACACAGCTGATCACTGGGGCCGGCTCCTGGCTCTGCTCTGCCTTTTAGAGTAGAGTAGAGTAGAGTAGTAGCCCGGTAACCGGGGGAGACCCTGAATAACACCTCCTCCAGGTGGCGTTATTATCACAGGGCTTTCCCCCGGTATTTTTTTACAATTTATTTTTAGTAACTTTGGTCAGATCACATTTCCCATTACAATTATGGGAAATGCGATCTGATTACTAAAAATAAGTGATAATTAGGGGTTGGAGTAGAATTTAGTAAAAATAATGTTAATAAATAGAGCCCATAGGGTGGAAATAGGTTGGTACATTAGACTAGTGAAATGGGAGTTAGTAACCTGGTGTCCCATTGGAGGGTAAAGGGGGGTTACATACATAACCTGTAAAATCACATTCAGTATGCAGGTATTTGAGGAACATCAATATATAGAAACCCAATTTACATTAAAACAGACAATTGTAACTCAAAGGGCGTAGTGTATTCAGATATATTAAAGAATTACATTTTGGTATATATAGCAAAAGTAAGCACAAGAATAGTCCAGGGGTGAAATATAATATCCGGCAATAAACACACCGTAATTCAATCGATAAAACAGGCAGTATGGCTGGGATAGCAAATATTACTATTACTCCACTACATATAAAAATAAATATTAATATATATTTAGTGGCATAGCCTGTTTCACATCAATAAATGTCAATCAGTCCAGACAGTAGAGCTCTCTCCCATACTGAAAAAAAAAGAAAAATGGCAGGGAACAGCGCCTCTCACCACCTGGAGATCACCGCTCCTTCACCCAATTCCAGCACCGCTCAGCCCACAGCCAGGACCAGGATATTAAACAAGTCACCAGCTCCGTCAGAGACCTCTTGCAGCCACGATAAGATGCAACCCCATGGACTTCAGCCACCATGCAGCAGGGTTTCACATCAGGCAGAAGAGGCCACCCATACAGCACACTGCACCTTCGGTGTTACCACGTAATTCTCCGACTCCAGTCGTCCCTCAGCAGGATTTTTGTTCAGCTACACCCAACAGAGACAGCCGTCCGGTTTTCAAACCAGTTCCTTCTCCAGCAGGTAAGCGGCAACAGGTCGGTAATGTCAGGTACCCCGCAGCAGCAACAACATGTGTTGTTAGCCTGTCAAACACGCAGCAGTAAGATGGTGGGTGGGGATGCAGGAAAGCTCCCAGTAGGTGAAGTAGGATTCCGGGGAGCACAATGTGAATAGCAGGGACTGCATTCCAGATGGTCTCCGGTTTTCAAGCCAGTCTCCTTAGCTGCAGGTAAGCCTTAATAGGGTGGCAGTGATAGATGTCCTGTGAAAAACTGTGAAAAACTGCGTCGCTGGGCTTTCACAGGCACAGCAGTAAGATGGTGGGCGGGGAGGCAGGAACGCTCCTAATAGTTGGAGCAGGACTCCAGGGAGAATATAGTAGGGAACTGTAAATGACCCGCATCCAGTTCTCTGAAGGGTCACCACAGCGACCAGCACCGTTATAGAAGTCTGGGTCAGCAATTTATGGCTTATAATTTAGATAAAAGACCCAGGCATTCAGGAGCTCCTCTAAAATGCGGCCACATACGAGGCCCGCCCACCGGAAGTCCCAGTGCTTGTATTTTTATACACAGATGGCTAAGGCCCCCAGAGTCTCGGTGATTGTATACATAGTGGGGTATAGCACCAAAAAAGTTTTATTTTGTTTTTCTTTTTAAACTTTAAACTTTGCAGTCAGTGTACCCCCTTACACAATCACAGCCACTTGTGAGTCTCTGGACACAGCACTTGATCAGCAGAGTGTAGCGCAGCATACATCAGCGTGCAGTGTGCCCCCTTACAGTCACTTTTGCCAGTGCAGCCAATTGTGAGTCTCTTGACACAGCATTTAATTAGCAGAGTATAGTGCATCATCAGTGTGCAGTGTATCCCCCTATGCAGCCACTCAGCATGCCCCCTCAGCCAGACCACCTACATGCAGAGTTGCGCACAGTATGGAGCATGCAGGAGAAGTGGTGCTGAGTCCCGGGACTCGGTGCCTTATGTAGATGTGAACAGGTTCACCGCTGCAGGGCCTGACCCATGTCTGAATCCAGTGTTCACTGGACCAGCAATCAACGGCGTTCCAGGTGGCGCAGTGCGGTGGTGAGTGACAAGGCTGGATGAGCTTGCATCTGAAAAAATTCAAGCTCATCCAAACAAAGACGTTGATTTTGAAATTGGCGCCGTTTGTGAGCCAGTAATGGCTCACGGGTGGACAGCCAATCTGGTTCCATCACGGTGAGCCAATCACGGCTTGCAGCATAATGGCTCCGCCCCCTCACGGCTTCTTAGACTAAGCGCTGTCGAGCGGGGTGAGTCAGTCTGTCGGCGGGGATCGAATGAAGAGGATCGCCTGCAGAGAAAAAGAGTTCCAGAGGCGCTAGAAGATGCCAGAAGACACCCGAAGCCAGAAGTACTGCGGCTGAACATTGAGGATGGTGGCTGTCAGCGGAGGGCGGAGCTATAGCTGAGGACCGGACAGATCAGCAGTGGTGGGAAGGAGAAGAGCTTCATGAAGTTCCCCACTCCAGACTCTTCCAGCGCGATGGGTAGGCAGTCTTGGGTCACCTTACTTATATTTAACTCCTCCCTAGACCATCAGGGTTCGGGCATTAGGCCCGTGACACAGTCAGCCCATTGGTAGGTGGGTCTGCATCATAAGGTGATTTGGGCATTAGGCCCAAATCACTAGACCTAGCCCATTGGTAGGTGGGCCTGAATAATAAAGTGGTTTGGGCATTAGGCCCAAATCACTAGACATAGCCCATTGGTAGGCAGGCTGGCATAATAAAGTGATATGGGCATTAGGCCAAGCTCACTAGTCATAGCTCATCTGGAAGTTGGGCAAGAGCCCTCATCTAGGTTTTGAGTCCCAGTCACTAGGGATATCCTTTCTGGGTACGGTACCAGAGGATGTCTGGCATCAGCACTGAATATATCCAGGCTTGGGTAAAGAGTAGTTGTTGTTCCCCTGCAAGGCAAACCTAGGAGAGCAGGATATACGGAAGTATCATCTGTGGTTCACAGACAGGGCCGGCCGGCCGGGAGGAAGGAGAAAGCAGCTACATTGAGAGTGTCTCTGTTAGAAGTGTATTGTCACTAAACCTAGTTATTGCATTGTTTAAAAGAATGTTTCATTGATTCTTTTCTTGCTATATTGAACTTGCTAATTGTGTTTGCAGTAAATTCATAAGGAGAATATATTACCTGCCTAATTAGTTTCACAGAGGTGAAGGTTGTGTCCCGGGTGGGTAATCAGGTAATTCCGTTGTGTTCATGCTTGTAACAGTAGTTTGTTAAGGTAGGTAGGTTGTTCTGTTTTTTCATTAGGGGCTGACGATCAACTTGTCAAGGTGACAAGAAAAATCTAGTGTGAGTATCTCTCATTGTCTGTCTATCCTTCACCTGAGCACGGGATAGGGGACCTCACACAACGGTGTGAGATCCAAGGTACACCTGAGTGTGCAAACACTTCATAGGTGATTACTGGGTAGCTGAGGCCTTGCACCAATGATGACCATTCACCCGATCAGTGAAGGTCGTAGCAATCCTTAGTATTTACAGTGTCTCCGGAGCAAGGAGACCCCGTTCTGACTATCTGTCTGATTCCCTCGGGCATGTTCGGGTCCAGTATCAAACCAAAGAAGAAGATTGAAACTATACCTTAAGTTTTTAATAAGGAAAAAAGCCCCAGGACTCGCCGTGGAGAAAACTGTGAGTGCTGTCTAAAGGCGTTCGTTCTAGACTCTACTTTTCACAAAGAGGCATACTATCGCCTCTCGCGAGAGCTCGGCACTCTTGCAAGATTCGACATCAGGACGCTGATGTCGGGCTCGCAGTGGGGATCTGAATTGACGGGAACACCCGAGCATCTGCTCGGGTGTTTAAATACAGTAAATGGAAACTTGGCGCCTTCTAGCAAATATCTCCATTCCTTCAACGCCAACTTTACAGCTAGTAGTTCTTGCTCACCTATGGCGTAGTTCCTTTCGGCAGGAGAGAATTTTTTAGAAAAGAACCCACACGGATGGACTCGGTTGTCCTCATAACGTTGAGACAAGACTGCTCCCACAGCTTCAGATGATGCGTCTACTTCCAACAAAAAAGGCCTGTCCAGATCGGGTTGTCAAAGAACTGGTGCTGAGATAAAGGCCTGTTTTAGAAGATGAAAGGCAGATTCTGCCTCAGGTGACCATTGGGCAGGATTAGCACCTTTGTGGGTCAAGGCTGTAATGGGAGCCCGCAGTGTAGAAAATCCCTTAATGAAGCGTCTATAATAATTTGCGAAGCCCAACAATCTCTGGATGGCCTTCAGTGTCTGAGGTCGGGTCCAATCCAGAATTGCCTGTACCTTCTTGGGGTCCAATTCTAAACTGGAGCCAGATATTACATAGCCGAGAAAAGGTACACTGGGCACTCCAAAGACGCACTTCTCCAGTTTGCAGTAAAGGTGGTTTTCTCTCAAACGGGTCAGAACTTCTTTAACATGTTCTTGATGTTTAGCCCCAGAGGGTGAAAAAATCAGTATGTCATCCAGATAGACAACAACAGAAACATATAACAGATCCCGGAAAATCTCATTAACGAAAGTTTGAAAGACAGCAGGGGCGTTACACAATCCAAAAGGCATTACTAAATACTCGAAATGTCCATCTCTGGTATTAAAAGCGGTCTTCCATTCATCGCCAGCTCGGATACGAATGAGGTTGTAAGCCCCTCTTAGATCTAATTTAGAAAAAATGACAGAGCCCTTGACCCTATCAAACAACTCAGTAATCAGGGGAAGAGGATATAGATTCTTTACAGTAATGTCATTAAGGCCTCGATAATCGATACATGGTCTTAGACCACCGTCCTTCTTGCCAACGAAGAAAAACCCAGCTCCGGCAGGTGAAGTAGAGGGGCGAATGAACCCCTTTGCCAGGTTGTCCCGGATGTATTCGGTCATGGCTTGAGTCTCAGGCAAGGACAGCGGATAGGTACGACCACGAGGTGGTATCTTATCAGGTATCAATTCAATTGGACAGTCCCATTCCCTATGAGGGGGTAAGATATTTGCTTGTTGTTCAGAGAAAACGTCGGCAAACATCTGATATTCCTTGGGAATGGCAGAAGAAACTAATGGAACTGTCTTTCTCACAGGTCGAATTTTTGGAAGACAGGATTTCTGACAGTCCATACCCCATGACAGAATCTGCATAGAACGCCAGTCAATCCTGGGATTATGTTGACGTAGCCAGGATAGACCAAGAACGGGTTCATAACTCCTAACTTGATGTCTCCAGGGTCAGTTAGGATTTGGCATTTCCCAGTTTACGGGGGCAGGAGATCAGCAGGTGACCGGACTCTCCGCAGTACAGACAGAGGTTCTTTTGCATTCTTCTCTGACGTTCTTCTTTAGAGAGGTGTGTATGATTCACCTGCATAGGCTCCTCTTCAGTAGGGGAAGGAATGGGACGGGTAGAAATGGAGGGGGTAAATGACCTTTGCCGGTCAGTTCTGTTTTTTTCAGCCTGACGTTCCCTGAAGCGTAGGTCAACTTTGATACACAACGAAATCATGTCGTTCAGATTAGTAGGAAGCTCTTGAGTGACTAGATCATCTTTTAGTCGGTCTGACAACCCATGCCAGAAGGTCGAGGTGAGGGCTTCCTCATTCCATTTGAGCTCTGATGCTAAAATTTGAAATTGCACGGCATATTGACTGACAGGACGGACCCCTTGTCTCAGTGTCATGATGTTTGATGATGCTGATACAGTACGCCCAGGTTCATCGAAAATCCTCCTGAAGGATGACACAAACCCTGCGTAATTATCCAGCAGCGGATCTGAGCGCTCCCAGAGTGGGGAAGCCCATTCCAAGGCCTGGCCGGATAACAGAGAGACTATATAAGCCACTTTAGTTCTTGCAGTTAGAAAGTTGTCAGGCTGCAGGGTAAAATGTATGTCACACTGATTAGGAATCCTCGGCAGAGTTTAGGGTTGCCATCAAATTTACTTGGTAAAGGAAGATGTAAGCGGGAAGATGATCTGCCTCCTGTATTCCCAGACGCTAAAGCGGATGTAGATGCTGGTACTCCAGGAGTAGAAAAAGAAGTTTGCAAACTATCCTGTCGCTTGGACATCTCTTGCAGAAATTGAGCCATCTGATGCTGCATGTTTTCCAGATTTTCTAAACGACCAGAAATGCACCTGAACAAATCCACTCCTGACTCCTGATCCGTGGCCGGCTCCATGTGGCCAGTGCAAACTGTGATGTTCTGGGTTGTTTGTGGACCCGGGGTGGTAGCAGAAGTGATCACAGAAGCAGATTTAAAAATAAAACTAGAATTTTAATAAGTGCTTGAGTAGACAGATAATGGCAGTAAATAAAAGTCCAGGAATATATAATGTGCACAAAAGTTCTGTGGTGGGAGTAAAAGGGTTAATGTCCAAGTAGAAACAATTAAAGCTGTCCAGGTGTGCAGGTAGTGAAACTGAAAATAATCAAGCCAGGTTTGCAGGTAGTGAACTGAAAATAAACAAGCCAGGTATACAGGTAGTGAACTGAAGCACAGGATGTCAGCAGGCTCAAGCAGTCAGGTATGGGCAAGGGTGATGGAGGAGGCGTGGTAGTCCAGTGGGAGCTAGGAGCTGACAGGCAGACTGGCAGACAGCGAATTCACAGGAACAGGAAAGCACAGAGAACTCCCTCTCAGCTAGGCTGAGATACACGTTGCACTGGCAAAGAAGGAAGGCACTGACCCTTCCTAAATACCCCATGCCGTGCTGTTACTGGCCGGAGGGAACATGTGACTCACCAGGATTGGCCAGCCGCATCACATGGCCAGAAGGCAAGATGGCGGTGCCCATGCCAAACGAAACGGAGACACCGCCAGTCCTCACCAGTGCAGAGTGACAACAGGGCAGCACAACAACGCGCGCAGCCAAAGCCCCCCGCCAGACACCAGCTCCGCCACCAGACAGCCTGCGCCACAACGACCTCACAGGTAACACCCGCCTAGTGCAATGCTGAAATACCCTGGCCGTGACAGTGTGGACTCGGAATTCCCACTGTTCTGAGCGGTTCAGATTCCACAGAATCCGAACTGCTCATCTCTAATGATTTCTAATAGTGTGTTGGCAGGACCTGTCCAGAATATCAATAGATCATCAATGTAGCGCCAATATTTAAAAATAAATCGACTAATAGTGAATGAGCTAACAAAAATAGCTCTATTTCTGCCTGATACATAAACGCGTTAGCATAAACTAGGGCTGCGCATGAACCCATTGCGCAGCCTGCTAGTTGGATGTAAAATTTGCCATCGTGTATAATGTAGTTATGCATAAGTGTAAAATTCAGCAAAGTCAAAAGAATCAACATCTGGACCTTTATATAAAACATTGCCCTCAATGACAAATCTAATGGCCCTTAGTTCAGCTTGATGTGGGATGCACATAAGCTCACCACATCAAAGCTGGCCAATGTGACATCCAAAGTGACATTGGTATTATCTCAATCTCTGACAGATGTCGTAATAAAGTTGATATGTCCTTCATATGAGTAGACATATTCATGATGCATGGCTGTAGGTATGCATCTATATAAATGGCTAAAGGTTCACAAAGAGAACCCCTGGCAGAGATGATAGGTCTGTGTGTCCTTGTGGATCTTAGGTATGATGTAAAATAATGGGACCTTAGGATGTAAAACTTTTAAGGCCCTCTGTGTTTTAGCAGTAATATTGCCCTGAGAAACTGCTGTGGAAAGACTATTATTAAGTTCACTCTGGAACTTTTTTGTAGGGTCTTGATCCAACAAAGCATAGGTGCTGACATCAGCCAGTAATTGGGAACATTCCTCTGTACATATTAATGTCCATGACCACAATCCCTCCTCCTTTGTCCGCTCCTCTGATTAGAATGTCTTGGCACTCCCTCAGAGCTTTAAGGGTTGACTGTTCATTACGGGACAAATTCCTGTATATAGGAGTATGCACATCCCAAGGAGTTTGCTCTAGCATCCTTGAGAATGTTTTGATGGATGCATTTACTGATTGTGGGTCAAAGGTGGAAGTAGGACCCATATGTTGAATCTATTGAGGAATATCCAACATAGTAGAATTTGAAGAATCTGACTGCTTTCCAAAAAATTCTTTTAGTCTCAGTTTCCTATGAAGTTTATAATTGTCAATTTTCCAAAGAAAAGGGTTGTGTGTGTTTGTGGGCACAAAACTCAACCCTTGGCTTAACACCCATATTTCATCTGGTGAGAGTGGGGCACTAGATAGATTAAAGACCAGATCCTACGACCTCTCAGAGGTTTGTTGCCTCCTCTGCCTCTCCAATTGGCCACCACATCTTGTGGGTTTATTCTTACGCCAGCCCACGTATTGCGGGTCTCTACCCCTAAAAGAACTGCCCGACCTGGTGCAGAAATTGCTTGAGGACCTTCATTGTTACTGGCTAAGGTGCTTGAGTAACCAGTTTGTCTAGAGCCAGTGTAACGTCCGCGTCCACACCTCAGTCTGGTCTCCCATGGTTGGAGATAAGTTGTGTGTAGCCAAATATCTACTTGGTGTTGAGAATAATCCTGTTGTACTTTGGATAATTTTTCATTTTTATAACGGATGAGATCCCTTCGATATGTTTCAATCTGATTTTTAAGTTTATCCATCCAATTTACAGATTGATCAGAAGTTAAAGTGCTTACGTGCTCTATTTCCAATGATGACATTTTCTCTTTGATATTATTAAGTTCTTTAGTGGAATCCTCGAAAATGAGCAACATAAGGTCCATCAAGCACTTGTTTAAAATCGATATCCATTTAGTACAAAACGGGGCATTATATCTCTGATGGATGGAATGTTATGTACCCTAAAGTCTGTTTTGATAATAGTCAGAAAGCATCATCACGTGGTATAAAAAAATCAATTTCACTTTTTTCAATTTTTGAAACATCTTCATTGGAAACATCAGCAGCCGATTCAAAAGCCTTATCTGTATGTAAAATATTGGACACCTCCACATTAGAAAAACTAAAGGCTTCCTGTGTATCACACTGCAGCATAAACGTAGCTGAGTCCATAGATTCATTATTAGCAGCAGACATATTTGTGCAAACATGAGCAAAATTTCTGCAAAAATAGCTATAAAGTGTACATAATCCAATAAAGGCAGTAATTACTGTAATGTAAAAGAAAATGATCCGCGCTTAATTCAGTGCAAAATAGATGGTGAACATATATGTTATATTAAAATAGCATCCTATCCTGTTTGAAAAACCTCAGACGGTGCCTTGTATGCAAATGGAGTATTTCAACACTATACACCCCATTTGCTATGCATAGAATCCCAATACCGGCACTCAGAATGGTGAGGAACAATTAGAATACCTTCCAGGGTGCTCACCCTGGGGACCTTAGCCCCCTCAACATAAACCACAAAAAAGCAGCACTCCCGGACTTGTAAGGCAAAGAAAACGGCGGTGCTTTTACTATCAACGTTTCGTGGTCAATTCCCCGTCATCATGACACACAGCAAAATATAACAATGAACTTACATTTATACTTACAAAGCAGGTGCGTTCATCCTGCAGCGTGCAGCCCATTTCCCTGGAATTCTACACTTCACTTCCGGTTACAGTGATGACGTCACACCAGAAGTGACATCCTCGGGGTCACAGGCCTAACACAGCCACTAGGAGGAAAACATTGTATATAAGACATTATTGAAATGTCTGCTGTAAGCAGGAAAACAAAATACCAACATGAATGCATGATATACATGACAAAATAAATAGTGACATATGCACATTTTTTGTGCTGAAAAAGTACCCCCTCGGCTTATACTCGAGTGAAGTGTAGCACTGACCGGACGGAGATCGGTCAGCGATACACAGCACAAACACACAGCCGCCGGAGCCGGCAGCTGCGTGTTTGGTGTAATCAGCAGCCGCTGAGAGTCTGTCAGACTCTCAGCGGCTGCTGCTGCTCCCACTGCGGGAGCCATCTTCCGGCTCCCGCAGTGGGTAATGGGAGACACGTCGTCATGACGACGTCTCTCCCATGCAAAGCGGCCGGAGGAGCGGATAGCGGCGGGACCAGGAGCGGGAGTTGCAGGTAAGTGATTTTTTTATTTTTATTCTTCTCACGTCTCTCTCTACTGGGGGCGCTTACTACAGGGGGCACTACCAAGGGGGCAATTACTACAGGGGGCACTAAAAGGGGGGATTACCACTGGGGGAACTACCAGGGGGGGATTACTACAGGGGGCACTATAAGGGGTGATTACCACTGGGGGTACTACCAGGGGGGGATTACTACTGGGGGCACTAAAAGGGGGGATTACCACTGGAGGCACTGAAAGGGGGGATTACTACTGGGTGCACTACCAGGAGGGATTACCACTGGAGGCACTGAAAGGAGGGATTACCACTGGGTGCACTACCAGGAGGGATTACTACTGGGGGCACAACCAGGGGGAATTACTACTGGGGGCACTACCAGCTGCTGCCATTTCCCACACTAGGCCTATACTCGAGTCAATAAGTTTTCCCACTTTTTTGGGGTAAAAGTAAGTACCTCGGCTTATATTCGGGTCGGCTTATACTCGAGTATATACGCTATACAGTATATTAATAAAACTCGTGTATTATTACAAAAATTATCCTCTGGTGACATCTAGTGGTGAAAAAGTACACTAGCACTTATAACCTAAATTCTGTCTGCAGACTGAGAAAACACTTATAAAAAATGAAAAAATAAATATGTATAAATGAATATATAAGTAAATATAAAAAATGAGTGAATGACAAATAAATAAGTGAAATAAGGCAAATATATGGGATAAAAATATTATCAAAAAAATAAGTGTGATATATAAATCACACTTTATTAATGTGCTTATAAAAATACTAAATCAATTTATCTGCTAAAACTAAATAATGTTCAAGATATATATATATATAATTTTAAAGCTACTCTAGAAAAAATGAATTTCGAAAAAATGCAAATAATGCGAACAATGGCATAAACGTCCCAGCATAAATAATCATCAATCATTAGAATTTACAAAAAACTATTTAGAGGACTTCCGGTGGTCAGAACATCAAGTATGGCCACTTTTTAACTCAGCTCCTAACAGCAGGCTTAGAATCTGAAGACATCTTGACAAATCTTATGATTTAAAGGTTTATTGGGGTCGCACTGTGGGCTTGGAGCCGTCGGGACCTTGTGGTGCGGCTGAGCACTAAAGATTTCGACTGTGTCCGGTCATCTCTGAAGACCCTCGCTGCTACTGTGTCACAACCCTGGCTAGAATTTTACCTTTGCTTTGAGACTTACCTCTGCCAGCTGCTCCATGGATCTGTGTTTGTAATTCACCTGGGAGATCTGCTCTGAATCATGCTGGTTGTAACATTTCTGTGTGTGCAGACTGCTCTCCTTCCCACAGTGATTAGCCACCTGGACTCTCCTCTGTCTGTGAGCATTGCTAGTCCTAATTGGAATTGCAGGTGTGGTCCTGATTCTCAAAGGCTGCAGAGATGATTACTCCCTCTGCATGTTGTGCCTTCCACCACTCAGAATACTACTTCCAGACCACCTGTCCGTATCCTCCAATTGCTGCCAGACCCAGGGTATATATATCCTCCCCTGATAGCAGTCTGGGCCTGAACATCTCATTCCGTTCTGTGGTGTACAGCTTATGCTATAGCTGTACCTCTGAGTACAAGTGTATCCCAGGCTCCTGCTGGTTCCTAGACCAGTTCTATCTGAAAACCTGCTGTGTCCAGCAATCCTGCTACCGCCATCTCCATTCGGTTTCCCAAGCCACAACCAGTAGCTTCCACGCTACCATCTACCAACTACGGCTCCCAGGCCGCGGTCAGTGGCTTCCACACTTCCATCTATCATCTGCAGCTCCCAAGCCACAACCAGTAGCTTCCATGCTACCATCTATCATCTACAGCTCCCAAGCCGCAACCAGTAGCTTCCACGCTACCATCTATCATCTACGGCTCCCAAGCCGCCACCAGTAGCTTCCATGCTACCATCTATCAACTACGGCTCCCAAGCCACAACAAGTAGCTTCCATGCTGCTATCTATCATCTACGGCTCCCAAGCCGCAACCAGTAGCTTCCTCGCTACCACCAACCATCTACGGCTCCCTAGCCAAACCAAGTAGCTCCTTTGCTACTATCGCTCACCTCACAGCTCCCTAGCCACTCCAAGTAGCTTCCGAGCTACCATCAGTCTCCTTATGGCTACCCAGCCGCACCTAGTAGCTCCCGTGCTACCACCGTTCACCTCATGGCTCACTAGCTGCACCAAGTAGCTCCCGAGCTACCACCACTCACCTTACGACTCCCTAGCCACACCAAGTAGCTCCCATGCTACTATCGCTCACTTCACGACTCCCTAGCCACTCCAAGTAGCTTCCGAGCAACCATCAGTCTCCTTACGGCTACCCAGCTGCACCTAGTAGCTCCCGTGCTTCCACCGTTCACCTCATGGCTCACTAGCCACACCAGGTAGCTTCCGAGCTACCATCGCTCACCTTACAACTCCCTAGCCACTCCGCATAGCTCCCGTGCTACCATCAGTCTCTACACGGCTTCCCAGCTGCTCCAAGTAGCTTCCATGCTACCATCCATCTGCAAGCCAATCTACTGGTACCCCGTCCAGCTCAGTAAGCCTTCCTGCCGGTCCCAGTCCGGTTCCTCCAAGTTCCTTCTGGTCCCACTCCAACATTTCAAGTTTCCAGTTCCAAGCATTCATCATCAAAGGCAGTTCTCACTGCTATCCAATTCTTATGTTAAAAGAGCTATTCACATTACCCATGGTTCCAGTCAAGTCGGTCGGTCTCCGCTGAATCCGGTTCATCACCAGAGTCAGGTAAATCACAAACACCAATTGTGACATGCTGGACTCGTAGCGTGATCCCGGCTGTGGACATCTGCTCCCCGCACTCCTTCCTAACAGTGGTAGTTTCCAGGAGGCTGATCCTCGATGCTGCCTGAGACCAGGAGCTGCAGAGACTGCAGTTCCAGTGGTGGGGCTGTACTGGAGGAGAGAGGTGGCCTCCTCTCTCTGCTTACCAGCTTTACTGCCTGCCTCCTACTGAAGGACATGTGGGGTGCTGCTGGGCTACCTTAGCCTAACCAGAACAGCCATTCAAAATTCCTGGCCATCCTACCTCAGGTCAGTACTACTCCAGTGGAGTCAGTGGGGCTTCGTGGTGCGGCTGTGCATGGGAGACATCTGCTGTGGCCAATTACCTCTGTGCAGATCTTGGCTGCTGTTGACTCTGGTGTGTGTGTCTGGCTGTGAGGACTCTGCTACCCACGCTTCTCACTATCTTGTGCGTTCCAACACCCCTGACCCTGTCCTGTATGGCTATACTGCAAGAACATAGTGTGGTGCCCTGCACGTTCTGTCGCTCAGCTATTAATCCTGGTGGGTGGCCTCTGCTGGTACTTTCTCCTCTAGATTAGTGACAGCTGGCACTGCATTAGATGTGCCCTTGGAAGTGACCTGCGGCCACCGTGGACAGTCTTCCCTGGCACCTATCTTATCAGATACAGAGTTAAAAGCCGACAACATCTTGGGTAAAAGAATTATAGAATACGAAACCATATAGCCATCAGGGCCCAGGCTTTTACCAGTAGGGGTGTTTTCTAGAGCTTCTTCCAATTCCTCCAACGTGAATGGGCTGTCTAACCAGTCTCTATCCTCATCAGAGATAGAGGGGAACTTACCTTCCGGAGATAATTAGATACAGTCTCCTGAAAAGCAGTAACCTCTGTGGGAGAGCCCAAGGATGAAAGGTTATACAGCTTTGAATAGTAAGAATGAAATGCTGAGGCAATATTGGGGGTCAATCTACAATCTCTACCAGTCTCATCCTTGAACCCCCTCTATAAAAGAGCCCACAAGGCCCATGCCAATAATTTACCTGGTTTATTACCCCATTGAAAATAACGATTTTTACATAAACGAAAATCTCTTTTCACCCCTTCATTCAATAGTTTATTGAGTTCAGATCAGGCCAAGGATAAAGCTTTCTGATCTGCAACTGACAAAGAGGCTTTGTGTTTCAATTCAAACAATCTAATTTGCTGGAGCAAGTGTAGCTTATGACCCTCTCCTTGTTTTTTAATAAAAGAACCTGATTGGATCAATTTCCCCCTCAATACACATTTGTGAGCATCCCAAACAGTGAGGCTGGAAACCTCAGGAGTGTCATTTAGTTCAAAATAGTCAGTGAGAGTCTGGTCCAACTGAGGTTTACAATAAGCATCCGAAAGAAGGCTTTCTTTTAAGTGCCAAGTTCAAGGTTTAGGAGGAAGAAGACTGGTAGAGAGTGCAAGAGTGATCGGGGCATGGTTAGTCCAAGTCATTGGTTCAATTGAGGTATGTTGTAAGAAATGTAAGAAGCTATGGGGTAAAAAAAAATAGTCCAATCTAGAATAAGAGTTGTGGGGAGAGGAGAAAAAATTTATAGTCTCGGTCAGTAGGGTGTTGTAAACACCATGCATCGATCAGCTGGTGCTCGTGTAGCGTGTGTCTAACACTTCGGTATGGTAGAGGGGCAACTATAGGAGGAAATGGAAGTGCCCACATCAGGATGAAGTGAATTAAAATCGCCCCTAGAATGAGGATCCCCTCTTTCAAGGCATCGATACTGTCTAACACTGTTTTTAGGAATGAGAGTTGGTTGGTATTAGGCACATAGAGACATGCAAAGGTGTAAATCTGACCATGGAGAGTGCCCTTAACTAAAAATGCCTGACTATCAACTATAGAAAAGAGCTCCAGGGCTGTGAAAGGGAGATGACAAGAGAATAAAATTGCTATTCCTAGGGTTTTATCATCTCTATTATTACTATAAAAAGTATTAGGAAAATTGCGTCCTTTCAAAGAAGGAGCCACACCAGCTTTAAAGTGTGTCTCCTGGATAAAAGCCACATCAGCCTTAAGGGCATATAATTCACGCAGTGCCCTGGATCATTTTTCAGGTATATTTAGCCCTTTTGCATTTATTGAAACAATCCTAAGGGTTGAATTCCTAGAACTGGTCGCAATCATATACTAATAATTAACTTGGTGAGGGGAAGGGGCATGGGAAGGGAAAAGAAAAGAAATGTAAATAAATAAAACAAGAAAAAAAAACCACAATAGGTAATAACAATAATGGAGAACACTGAAAAACTGATCCTTAACTGCAGGGTTTGTCACATACACAACCTGGCATAAGGAAAAGCATATGTGGTGTGGGGGGACACCACGGGTCAGTAACAGCAGCCACCAAAGTTAGAAAAACATAGTAAACTAACAGTGCAGAGAACTACCTAATGCTGGGCATACACGGCAAGATAAAATGTCTGTCAGACCGACAGACATTTTATCTGGCCGGCTGCCAGCCGCAGATGTCTGCGGCATACACTGTGAGAGAAATCTCACAGTGTATAGCCCGACATCTGTGCTCCGCCCCGGGGGAGGAGACATTTCCCTGTTCCTTCCGTAGGAAGGAACACAGGAAATGTCTGTCTGTTGGCCGCGCTGGGCATACACTGCCCGATGCGGCCGACAGTTACTGGGTAAATATTGCATCGGACGGGCATGCTGGACAATCCAGCATGCCTGACCGAGCATTATTTAACCCTCGGTCGCCCCCCCCACGCTACAATTATCGCGGCGATCCGCCGATATCAGGCGGATCGTCCCGATAATTGCAGCGTGTATGGCCAGCATTAGCATTTACAGTCTCAAAATATTATAAAATCTAAGGTAGACCTAAGACATAATACTTCCAAAAACACGTCAATAGAACAACAAAACATGGAAAATAAAAAAGAGTGTAAAGAATCTGTCAAAATAGACCGAAAGAACATGGGGAAAACATATCAAACATGCAAGGCACAAAAGTGAGCCATACTCACAAAAACTCTGGGTTAGCATGAGTCCAGGCAGTAGGTACACAGTTGAAAGGGGAGATATAACAATCTCTAACTGTAAAGAAGGCAGATGGCAAACAGTGTGATAATTCCATAAAACAGATGACTATCCAAAAAAGTCCCTGTAATATACTGTATAAGCCGGCTAAACCCAGGTCCATGGGATTAACAAGGCAGAGCAGGCCAAAAAAAATTAATGTCACCCGACTATCGGATTGGCTTCTACGACGCTTAGGACTCTTTGCTGGGTGTTCAACAGCTTGCCATCTGTCGTTGTCCATCTGAAGTGCAGATGGAAAAGGGCTCATTGTGCAATCTTGCCAATCTGGGAGCTGGGGAGGAGCAATCCCCAAAGCGGCTCAGAAGGAAGCTCAAATCCGAAGGATCTTTAAGGATGAGCTATTTCCCTTGGTGCTTTACCTGTAGACTGAAAGGGAAGCCTCATTTACAGCACAAATTGAGATTATGTAGTTCCACCTTAAGAGGTCTGAGAGCTCTGCGGTTCTGGAGAGTAGACCACGACAGATCTTGGAAAATCTGGATCCTCTAGCCATCTATCTCGATGAAGTCTTCATTACGGACCTTGCATACAATCTCCTCCTTCTGTGTAAAATAATGTAGGCGACATATAATGTCTCAAGGCTGGTCTCCTGCTGCACTTCAAGGCCTTAGTGCCCTGTGTGCCCTATCAAAGGCAATTGAAGAGGAGGGTCAGATTCAGCCGCAGGTTGGTGAAGGCAAGGAGCAGGCGTCATCATTGAGCAGTGATGGGGCTGTCGGCTTAAGGAATTGTCACAGGTCTGATATAGAAGGAGTAGAAGGAGGAGGACAGGTGTCTTTTTCAGCAGAATGCTTTTTAATCTTCCCATGGCTCACAGCAAATTAGATGTTAGGACAAAATAAATAAATAAAAATAAGTTATACACACTTCTTAAAATTATGAGACATGTACTTAGACAGTGGTAAAGCGACTGCTGGTCACATTCCCCAGTGAAAAGTGGTCTAGGTCACCATGTACCCAGCCAGTGTTAGAGCATAAGAGCTAGTCGCATTTTGGGGCAAATCGGAGGACCTTGAGTTCTCTTGTACCTATAATATGTCCCGCAATTACAGCAAAAATCCACAAGAGGGTGCTCAAGTGATAGAAATAACAACTGTTAGGACTACCTGAAGTACAGTGAATAAATTAAAGATTGCCACGCCCACTGTCTCCGGAGATCGGCTCCTTCAGACCCAGTACATAGGATCCAAAGCAGTGTTAGTGCCAGCAGCTGCAAGGTAAGTGCAGGGTCTTCAATTCTGAGTGATTTCAGGCAGCTGGGGAGCCAGGGATCACAGCAA
The DNA here is from genome assembly GCA_031769625.1 of Taudactylus pleione. Lineage (NCBI taxonomy): Eukaryota > Metazoa > Chordata > Amphibia > Anura > Myobatrachidae > Taudactylus > Taudactylus pleione. The sequence continues at coordinate 1,761,385 of JAUIMM010001433.1, read as the reverse complement.
AGGGTGCCTGGGTCTCTGTAAAAATCCAAGTCCCGGCTCCAATCTTTAGGGAGGCAGGAAGCTTCCCCCAACTCTGTAATCACTACCAGGCCCACAAAGAGCCGTGCTGGGCCCCACTAAAAAAGGGGGCATGGCCCAATCATGGTAGGCATGGCCATAACCTCGTAGGTTAACAAAAGAGGTTTTGCAGGTGGCACTGCACACTGGCGAGGGGCGTGCAGTGAGCCCCCTCAGCCCGGCACATAACCATTGGGGGGCATGATCAGCTTGATTTCTCCCTGAACGGGCTTAGGAGACTGCTGTGGCTGCTTCTTAGCAGCCACAAGCAGTCTCCCAGGGCAGCTCAGCACGCAGCAGCATGTGCTGGGCTGCTGTGATGTAAAAGGGGGGGAGTGGTGCCGGTCCCGGGCCCCCGCTGGACCCTTCCAGCATGCCCGGGCCCAGGTAATTAGTACCCACTCCCCCCCTCTCGGTGCCCCTTGCTGGCTGGCAACTTTCAGGCTGGGGGGCAAACCCAAGTGAGAGGCCCCAGGTTTTCTAGAAAACAATCACTCATTATGCCATATTATACTGCCCCAAAACACAATATGCCACATCATAGAGCCCCCAATACACAATGTCAAATTGTAGTGCCCCCCCGATACACATACCACATCATAGTGCCTACTGATACACATTGTAGTCCTCCAAGTACACATTATGCCACATTGCCATGCCCCTGATACTCATTATGCCATATCATAGTTCCCCAATACACATTATAACTCATTGTAGTGCCTCCAATACACATTATGCCACATTTTAGTGACCCTGATACATACTATGCCACATTGAAAAGCACAAGCCATTTAACAGGGGATTTTGTCCAGCTTAGACCCTCCCACATACACACACATAAAGCTGTTGTGAAACTGCATGTCACAACAGTTCTGAAGGGCATCAACTGGAATGCCAGGATGTAGCATAAATTTCAGCCACTGACAGCGGTGTGTGGAGAGGGGGTAGTGGAGGATAAAAGTTCAAAGCTTGTCCAAGTATGTGCCCCTGAGATTAATACATTTCTCAGTCCGAGATAGGATCGAGCTGTCCTCCTGGTCTTTGAAGTTGCCGTTATACTGTGGTGAGCCAGCTAATTCTCTGCACAGGCAAAGTGAAAAAAGCAGAGTGCCCAAGAAAGCTCACCACTGGGGAGGGAGTGAGAAGCAGATTGAAAAGGGACAAAACATCCTTGTCTTGGCTGCTTCACAGAGTCCGGGGCAAAAGGTGGGGGATACAGGAGTCTCCCATCCCCACTGAATATGGCAGCGGTAGACAACTATTGGTCCAACAGGCTCTGTATCAGTGTGGCCTATCGGTTGTCATCCTGCCATCACAGCATAATCCACTCTGCTCAGGGAGCCACCAGTGATTGTGCCTTATGATAACTGATAAGGGCAGAGGCAACTGGGGGACGTCAAAGCAGGGCTGAAGCTTAGAGGAAATGACTAAGCCATGATGCAGCCACTCTTATTTTATTGGATGGGGATGACACAGTCAGATCTTATTGGCTACAGTGCATCATTTAAATATGCACACAAACACATACAGTATATGAATATCTATAAAAATATACATACATATATATATATTTATACATACATACACATCAGTGTGCAACTCCCAATGGCTCCCACTGCAAGGGAGACAGGTGTTAGTATTGTCTGTTTGTATTTTCTGTTTTGTTTGCATTTTCACCAGTAGGGGTCACCAGATCTTTCAGATATGTTCTGGTCCTGACCTGAGGTGCTGCTCTCTGGTGAATCTGTGATTATTACATCATGAGTTACACCTGTCTGCCAGCCTTATAGGCAGTCTGCAACCAGCAGTGAGTGCTGGTCGTTGTTTCTCTGTTTGCCTTGTATTCCATTTGGTCTGTGTTCCAGTTCAGTCTGTCTTTTTTCATTGGGATCTTCCTGCCTGCAATACCAAGGTATTACCCATACAAGCTCTGTGTCTCTAGCCTATGGATGTTTATGGACTTTTTTGCATATCTGAACCATTTGTCTTTGTCACAATTTTGAAACCTGTGTTTACTTACCAGTCTGCAGTCAATTATTCATGCTAGCTCTATATTTCCAGCACAGTTTCTGTGTACCCTGCTTATTCACTTTTTTTCAAAATTCATCTGCATTACCCTGCCATCATTTCCAACCCTCAATAAAGATTTTTGGTGTTTAATATTTCATGTCCTTGTGATTTTGTGTTATTCCAAAGGGGTTTCCATAATGGAATGACCAGCCCAAACGAACAAGAAAATACTGTCACTATGGATTCTCTAATAAAACTCCTAGTAATGGAACTCCCTGGAATACTCAATTATTCCATTCCTCATTTTAAAGAGGTTTCTCTGCACAATCCGCAGACAGACATTATTCTGCTGCGTGCTCAGATAGCACAAATTCTATCCTTTTTGCCTAAAGTTCTTTAGAAACTTACACATAAATATTCCTTCTAGTGAAACTGCTGTTTGTGAACAGCTGGCAGAAAGTTACACCTCTGTACACCAACCAGGGTCTATTAACCATACCAACTTACAGAGGGACTTTGGGCCTGATTCAGACCCGCTCGCAAGTGCTTGAGCGCTCGCGAGCGGGTCAATGGTGTGCACTGTGCACGTGTAGTGGCCGCACTGCGCATGCGCAAGCCCCGGAGAGAGAATCTCTCGCTCCGTGGCTCACTACAATAGGGGAGGCTGTCGATGTTGATTGACAGCTCGACCCATTTTGTAGGCGTGGCAAGGAGGTGGCTTCACAAACTGAGGCGTTCCCAAGCGAACGCCTGCTGTTTGTGGACGGCCCCACTGACATCACCAGTGATGTCAGTGAGAGAGCTTCCTGCTCTATTAGAGCCAGAAGCTCTCTGGGGCTGTGGCCACAAGACCCTACCACTAGGGTCTCGTCGCAAGCCCGATGGTCTTGTCCATCGCGACCATCATCCTGGCCGCTTGCAATAGCTGTGGGTGGTCACCCACAGCTATGTGAGCGGCCAGAAGGCCGCACAAAAAAAAAAAAACGCTCAGATTCAGAGTGAGCGCTGTTTCAGAGCGTCTGGTTCTGAATCAGGGCCTCTGTTCCAGGTACTGTTGCAGCCCTTAATGCAGAGCACCAGATTACTGTGCAAATCGAGGGTTCAAATGGCCCTCATGCTCCCCTTACCGAAGCAGAGAGCTTTTCGCAGATCTAATCACCTATTCTTGTATTGTGCTAGTCCATAACATTTTCTGCGTTAGTTGGTCATGCAGTCGGGGTCTAAATTAGGTTTTTTAAGAAGTGGTCTAACAATTGCTTCCTTTAGTGGTTCTGGAAAAATGGCTGTTTGCAAAGAGCATTGAACTATTTTTGCAATTACAGGGCCAATAATGTCTATACACCCTATGAGAAGCTTGGTTGAGGCAGGGTCCAGATCACAGGTGGTGGGTTGCAATATTTTGATAATTTTAGCAATGTCTTTTGCATCCATTATGTCAAAGCTGTTCCAGGGAGACTGGTGGCTTACCTTGGCAGGCTTGGTAGTTTGGCACTCCTTTGATGGCACTGTGGGGATTCCAGCCCGGATGGAGGATACTTTATCTGCAAAGAATTTTGCCAACTCATTGCATCTTGACTGGGAGAGTGTTTCATCATGCTGCAGGCATGCTGGTTTGCAAAGCATCTCCACTGTACGGAAAAGCTGAGCCGGCCTATTGTTTGCTGCCTTGATCTCATTTGAAAGGAACTCTGTTTTCTTACGGGTGATTGTTGATTGATATTCTCTTATTTGTTTGATTAGTGTTAACTTATCCTCTACCAGGTTCATCTTCTTCCATCGTCTTTAAAGTCTACGCCCCCTTTTCTTGAGTTCACTAACACTATTGTCAAACCAAGGGGCTTGACGGTGTGGTATGAGGGGTCGTATACGCACAGGGGCAGTTATATCCATTGCAGCTGTCACATCCCTGTTATAGTAATGGACAAGGGAACAAGGATCTTCACAGGCCCCCATTACCGCAGAAAGATCCAGGTTTGCTGCAAGAGCCTGGGGAGTCATGCCCCTCCTTGGACGATACCTTGTCAATTCCATGGGTAAAGTTCTATTTTGAGGGGTTACAACTGAGAAGTGAATTGAGTGGTGGTCTGACCACGTGACTGGGTTTATATTTAGGTCAGAGACATCTAATCCAATGTGGAAGACCAGATCAAGAGTGTGACCACTTATATGAGTAGCCGAAGGGATGACTTGTGTGAGGCCCAGAGCATTCATTGTGCACAGGAGATCTTGGCCAAGGTGTGAGAGCTCATCATCAACCCATGCATTGAAATCCCCAAGGATCAGCCATCTTTGATGCTCCAGAACTAGTCCAGCAACAATATCTGCAAATTCTTGTAGAAATATCTTTCCATCTCCAGGGGGGCGGTAAATGAGAAGTACTCTGAATCCTAATTCTGTAGAACTCCCAGCAGCGATGCACTCAAATGAGTGAGTCATTTCCATTGGGTGGACCCTAAGTTTAAGTGCTTTTCTAAAGCAGATGGCCACTCCCCCTCCCCTGCGGTTAAGTCTTGGGTTGTGAATGACAGAATAATTTGTTGGAACTGCAGTTTCCAAGATAGGTGCTGCATTTTCATCTAGCCAAGTCTTTGTAATACAGGCAAGATCTGCAGATTCAATAAGGTCAGCAATTGTGGTAGTCTTGTTTCTTATAGATCTGGCATTACAGAGGACAGACCTGATTGGGCATACCGGAGTGCCTGTAGTTTTCTTTATATTGAGTGTGGGAGCTCTGGGGATGTCAGTCACAGAGTGGGAGTTTAATGATCTGTTCTTCCAAGCACAGGGCCGTTTGATAGGTACCACTTCTATTTGTCTCCTATATGAGACTGGTGAATCTGAAGGCAAGGAACTTACGTGGTTACAGCGGATAAGAGATTTTTGTCCTCGCTTCCCACGACTGCCCCGTTGAGTTTTTTTGAAAATACCAAGGGATTAAAGAATGGAAGCCTGTGCTGGATCAATAGGAACTGCTGCTCGTGGTGGGCGGAGTGAGAGCATAAAGCTGGAGATGTAAAAAATACATTGGGTCATCGATGAGAGAGCATGAATTACATTTGATGATGAGAGAAGATCAAGTAGTTTTAATTTTTCTGTTTTCTCAACTCTGTGTATGATCCAGAAGTTATAATGGGAATCATGAGCAGACTAATATAATTTGGCCATTGCTATGTCCAGCTGCTTCTGGGTTGCAAAATTGATCTCTTAGCTGGGTATTTTAAACAATGTTTAAGAATGAAAGGCAGTTTTTTAATTATATTTTTTATTTATTATACTTTTAAAGAACATTTTATGAGGTGTTTCTTTGCACTTCAAGGGCCTATTGTGAGAAGCAGAGGAGCTGTGGCCAGTGCTGTGTGGGCTTTAACACCCCCTACACTCTCAGCCTCAATAGAAGTATGTAAAAGTATAAAAATTGCATCATTTTGTGAGGAAAATAGAAATACAATTTAAATTATTGTTTTATGGGTAGCTATGGCAGGTAGCTAGTCATCATCAGGCTGTCATGATGATGGGCCTATTTTTTTTGTGTAGGCCTCAATTTACAGCTCCATCCGCCCCATAGTTAATCTGGCCCTGGGTCTGAGTCCTATGGCCTTCAGTGATGTGACATGGCTTGATGATGCACGTAGCATCGCGCCTGCAACAGAAATGAGGATAGGCCATGAAGAGAGTATGATCAGCACGGAAATATAAAAAAAAATCCTTTTAGTGAGATATATATAATAAGGCATTTTTTATGTAAATACTAAAATATTTGTGGAGGCTTTTATAAAACATAAATGTAACTCTAAGGGAAATGAAACTTTGCACTGTGCAGAATGAGGGTAATTATGGGAGGAAAAACATTGCTTATTTCTACTTGCAGCTTTAAAGTGTGCAAGCACAAAAATTCTACTTTATAGTAGCACGTTGGATTCCCACGGAACCAATCCCTTAAATGAATAAGCAGTGGTTCCCAAACTGTATGCCATGGCACCCTGGGGTGCCTCAGGGCACTTGAAGGGGTGCCTCAGGGCACCTGCAGGGGTGCCTCGGGATGGTGGTCCAGTACCAAATAAAATTATTTTTAGTCAGTGATAGGCAAAACCAGTGCTAATGACTGCAAATCAAACAATATGTGGACAAAAAGAAGCGCAGCCCTGTCAACCACCACATAACTGAACCTAAGGGTGACATATAAGCACAATTTACTACATTTAATTTTTGCTGTATTTCTCAACTTTTGGTCAAGGGGTGCCTTGGAAAAAATGCTGATACTCTAGGGCGCCATGATTCGAAAAAGTTTGGGAACCCATGGAATAAAGGCTTGATTCATCATGGGTCGCTATTGCAATCGAGGCTGCGTAACCGCACGCAGTTGTGCTGGGAAAACATGCTAATGTTTGCAACCACACAGCCAGCATGGAGACGCCCACTATCGCTGTCTCACATCTGTAAGACCTTGCAGTCCTGCGTATACATAGGTAACATCGGCTCATCATGCAGAGTTACAGCAACTCTGACCTGTCTCAAAAATTGAAAGTCTCAGTTGGCACTTAAGCTGCGTATGCGTCGCAGTGGCTAATTTATGCACGCCCATGAAACGGCGTTCAAATGGACAGGCACTCCTGTGTTTCTCTGACCACGCCCCCCGTCACCACTCCCAAATGATGAATCAGGTCCTATGTCCTTAAAAGTTTGATTAAAATGTATTCATAGGAAAGACTGGCAAACTTAGAAATCTTGTTTATTTATGTACTTATACTGATATGTATTGAATGCCTAATGCTGACCATACACTAGTATGACCAGCATAAGATGAGATTCATCTTACGATTTCCCTTGAACTCCCCGGCAGCTCCATGGCAGTCCCGGCCGCATGATTGATACACAATGTACATATGGGATGACCAGTATTTATTGGCTTGTTTGCATGTAGACAGCCTCTTTTTCTGGATCTTTGAAACAGGATCAGGCTGAGTATCTTTGCCCTTTTATACATCCTTTCTTACTTTGTATTCCCAGTTTTATATGCCTTTCTTTGGTCCCCCTGTGTCCCTGCTTTCTCACTTGTGCCATCTTTCAGCCAGCAATACAGTGTCCACACCTGCTGTTCCATCCCACCCCTTCCACCTCCTTGTCTTAGTTCTCCACCTGCTTCGCTTTCTCATGTTTGGGCCCCCTCCCCCTTTTTCCCCTCTCCTGCCCAGGTTTCCCCAGGCGCCGGAGGCTCCTGACTGCACAAGGCCCGGCAGCTCACTCGCCTCCACTGTGCCAGTGGGAGGACCCGCTCCCATGGTTCCCACTGACACTCTGCATTTGTTACCACCCCTCGGAGGTCAGCGCCATTGTGCATCCTCCGGATCCCTCACTTGCCCTCTGCTGCCGACGGTCCTGGTTCAGTTTGCCCCACGCTTAGCGTAGCTCCTGCAGGGGTAACCCCTCCTCCCCCACCTGCTCGGGCTTCCCCGGGGCTGCAGGGTCTTCTGCCCAAGCAGCCTCCATCAGCACTCTTTTCCCCTCGCTCCAGCGGGAGCTCCCGCTTCCGCGGCTCCCACTGTGCACTCTGCAGTAACACCTTTCCCTCTCCGGCGGCTAGCGCCGTTGTGTAGTCCCCTTGTGGCGGGCCCGGCGCCCTTCTTAATATCCCGGTGGCCATTTTGGGCGGTGCTCCTCAGCACCGCTCTTCAGGGCAGTCATTCTGCCACCCCAGTTTTGGCCCAAATGTCCCCTTGTTACCCAGGCAAATTGCCACAGGCAGCAGGTATCACAGTTTTCTGCATGCCTCTTCCCCGCTAAGCCCTGTTACCTCTACTCCTTGTGTCTTCCTCACTCCTTATCTTGTGCAGGGGGTTCTGGGCAGGACGCCCCTGGGCAGACTTCATTGAGCTCCAGGCTTGCTCCCCAGTCCACCAAACCCCCTATTTTTTTCCTAATTTTTCCCCTTATTAATTTGCTCCTCAATCCCTCCCTTTGTTTTTTCTCACCCCTCTCCTTTGCCACAGATTTCCTCCTTAACTATTGCTCCCCCCTTTGCATGTATCATTCCTCAGCTTACACCTCTATTCCACCAGGTGCCCCCCCCTTCCCCTGCAGCCATTGGCAGCTCCTGGTCGCACCGGGTACCCCCGCACTTCCCGGGCTGCCCTTCCAACTCTATTATCCATTCCGGACGCTCACTTCCCCATACATCATCGCTCCCACAGCGGTGTTTCCTTTGCTTTTTTCTCACCTATCTCCTGTAGCTGCAGGTTTCCTGTGGTTGCGGTAGGAGTTTGGGGAGAAGACTTGATGGCTCGTGCAGCTGTTGATCCTGTACGTGTCGAGGTGGCCATGGCAGTCGAGCCGGCCATGGCAGTCGAGCCGGTGGCTCCTCCGTGTAAACGCTTTGAAGATGAGGTTCTGGGACCACCTGGTTATGGTGAGTATGAATTGTTGCACAAATTTTGTTCTAACTTCAGTTCTTCCTCTCATCTTCCATTCAACTGGCATGCCCACGTAAGATGGCAAGAGGGTTGTGCAGCGTTCAGCCAAGAGGTCAGGGGATAATTCTAGGATAGCTGATGACACAGGTTATAGGGGTTAGTAACAAGGAAACTGTACATTGTGCATAAGCAGCATTTCTGCACGGTTGCACTACAGCAAGGTAGGATCCGCAGAGGTAAATGTGTAGAATTTTTCTCGCTCATTGATGTGATGTAGTAGGGTGTAATCAGGCTACATAGGCGAGCGCCATGGGTGAGATGCAAAATTTTTACTATAATAATTGGTTTAAAACTTTAAATACATGCTCATCTTCGCCGCATTGCTATTTGATGAACGGGCTGAGGAGCATGGGTATTGTATCAATACATTTGGTGCGTGACATGTTTGTCTGGTCCATATTGGGCATGGGGTGTGTGTGATGCCCAGTTCAGGTGGAACTATGATGGTAGGGTGGTATGCCTTTTGGGGGTTACAGAGGTTTTAGGTTTGGTAGAGGTATCTCAGCAGCGTCTACCCCCCTTGGTTATGGGGCCACCCCACAGAACTTCTTCTGCTGGTAAGCTTGGTTATACGGAGGTGGCGGAGAGGCAGATGTTTCGCCTATTATGATTCCCGATTCTCTCGGGGGTCAGGTGGTCATTTGTACTCTCCTGTCGCCTCTGCGGTGGTGAGCTCCTGGCCAAGGATTGCCGACGTGAATCGGGGGCTTAGCCCCCGATTTAGGGGTCAGCTCCAAGGGAGCCAGTTAAGGCTTAGTCACCGTTTTGTTACTACTTTTCTCCAGGGTTATATCTAGCCTGGTAGGTAGAATTTTTGTTGTTGCAGGGTTTTTCATTCGGCTTTGGTTGGACGTTGGTGGAGCCTGTACTTGCCAGGGCACCCCATAACTTGCGTTCTTTCAGGGTCTATTACTTAATTTTGCAGGCCTGGTTTTGTTGTGGGCCTGGGGTGGTAAAAGGAGCAGACACTGAAGCAGATTTAAAAATAAACGTGTTTTTAATGAGTGGCTTAAAAGACATGAATGTGGAAAAACAAAAAGTCTGGGTATAGCACTAAAGTGCACTTGGGAAACTATAGTGAAGCAATGGGAAAAAGTCTAGGTAGTGATAACAGAAGGTAGTCCAGTATTCCAGGGTTTGTGAGGCTGAAAAGAATTGCAGCTTGAAGTGAATGGCAGGCTGAAGTGAATTGCAGGCTGAGAAATAATGTCCAGGGAAACTGCAAGTGGAGGCAAGGTGCAGGGTAACAGCTGACAGGTACTCAGGCAAGGGAGGGGCAAAGGAGGAGGCAGGAGCCAACGGGGCTGGAACAGGCGGGGTGAAGCAGGCTAGGTAATGGTCCCAACAGACAGGTGAATGAGCACAGAAACTCTCTCTCTCTCTCAGCTCTCGCTGAGAAACATGTTGCTCTGGCAATGAGAGGAAGCTTGTCACTCCCTTAAATACCCAGTGCTGCACTGTAACAGGCCAGAGAGAGCATGTGACACACCAGGATAGGGCGACTAGGTCACATGACCGGAGGCAAGATGGTGGCGCCCATGCCAGAGCGGAACGGAAGCACCACCAGGTCTAACCAGACTAGAGTGACAGTATGCCCGCACAGAACTATCCAATGCACCCCGCCAGATACCAGCACCACCACCAGACGCCCCTCGCCATAGCGTCCTCACAGGCAATACCTGCCGGCCGGCATGCCTAGAAACCCTGGTCGTGACAGGATGGAGGTTCCTTTTCCTCATTCCCCATCAGTATCTCTCCGGTGGAGGTTTCCCACACAGGTGGTGGGTTAGTCTCCAGTTAGTGCAGCATTTATCCTAGTCATTGTAGAGTTCCGTTAATTATGCCATCCCCAGAGGTCCTTCAGAGCAGTTTCTCCATGTTGTTGAATTCTGGTTTTAGTACGCAGTTTGGGTTACGGTCCCTTGCTGGTACGTTTGATTCTGGGTCGGCTTTTTGTTTGTTGTCTTGCACTCGGAAGTCGGGCAATTCCTGGGGTTTTAGTGGGTTTCAGGTGATTTGGTAAATAAATGTTTGCCTACAAGCTGTGCAGTTTCCTGTGCCTATTTTGAGAAATCCAGTTTCTTTTGCATCGTGTGTTCATGCCGGCATTGGACAGGTTGGTGTAGTACATCATCCTGCTGACTTTCTCTTCATAGGTTCAGGAAGGAGTGACATCTGTTCGGACCTCCTCTTTTCTGTGCAGGCACTTTTTCCTTGTTTTGGGGTTCCAGTTGCACATGACAAGATTGTAGGTCACATTTTCTGTTTGTCTTTTGGGGATCGAGATAATCGCTACAGCAGATTGTGGTCATTTACCAAGCGGCTAGGTTTGTTAGTTGCTTGCTCAATATTGCGGATTGCTTAGCGGTTTACACAGTTAGAGTGAGCGTGGGCTAGTTATTTGATAGGCTCCTTTGACTTTGCTTTCTATATCGTTCCCATGGGATGATTTGTCTTCAGGAAGTTAGAGTGGGCCACTGCCGGGGGGATCCAGCTTCATAATCATGTTCGTTTGTCGGCAGAGAGTAATGACGCACTCTGTTGTTGGGCCAGGTTTCTGGTTCAATTTAATGGCAAATTGTCGCTGCAACTGTTTCACCAATGCGGCTGGCTCACCAGGTTTTTGGCTCCTTTTTTGATGGATTTTTCTGCACGGGTCCTTGGCCCCGGGTTTGGTGCGACGCAGGTCTTATGAGTAATTTGTTGCTGTTGGAGCCATTCCCAATTTCGTGGCCATAGATCTCAGTGCGACTGAGTTGTTGACTAATTAATTTCTGGTGCGACAGAATTGGGTTTAGCTCATGCCATCAACAACCGAAGCTCGTTTTCATTTGCATTTGCTGGGTCATTTAGTTTTGTGCATTTAGGTATCGAATTTTAGATTTCGAACATATAGTTTTTGAGCTGCAGTCTCTCGTCCCAATGTCACTTTGGTCGCAATTTTGGCAAGCTTATGGTGCTCAGCCATCTATGGAGGGTAAGTCTTTGAATATTTGCTCTACTTCTTTGTTTGGAACCATTCATAGTAGGGAAGGTCCAAAGCCTCTGTGGTGGTGGCGCTAGCGGGGATCTCATTCTATTGTAAGCTTAAAGGTATTTTATGACCAAACCCAGTCAATTATTTTTGCTAAGCTATTACAGGTTGGGTGAAGGGGTTCCCCGCTCGCGTCGTATCCCCTCGGCCCATTTACATGCAGCTTTTGATGATGTTGCTTGTGGTTATGGGGCAGGTGGTTTCTGACGGGTTTGAGGTGTCTCTTTCACATTTGAACTTTTTAGCTGCATTCTTGGAGCGTTTTAATTTGAAAGAGTTGGTGGCTGCCAATAAGGCATCTTCATTGTCAAGGTTTTTTGTTTAAAGATATTTGTTTTTAGAAGATCAGATCAGTGTTTTGCTTTGCAAGCTTTGGTGGGCGGAAGAGGCCAAACAGATGGGGGTAGATAGTTTACTTGACCGGTACGCCTTGCGGCACATTATACATGTGGCGTCCTGCGAGTGGAGCACAATGGTGGTTTCCATGCCGATCTTATCCTGCATACCACATTTCAGTTCGCTGCTTTTTTGATCGGGGTTTTGGCTGGGTTAGGTTTGTATGCTTCAGCTTCTAGTACTCATTTCTTTCAAATTGGGGCAGCTATTGGTGCAGCGACTGCGGGGGCATTTTCCTGCAGAGTTTAGGATGTGAAAGACGGCTGCCTACGAGACTTAAAAACGTTGCAACAAAAGGTAGTTGCGCACCTGGCGCCAACCCGAAATGTTTGTTTACCAGCCAATTGTTGAACGACTAGCGTTCAACAATTGGGGGGTGGTGAAGGGCTTTTTAAATTTTTCCTCCCGGGAGCCTTGATCTGGCCCAATTTGGTTCATGGGTAGGTTTTTTAGTTTTTCCTCTTCACTCGGGTTATTTGTTTCCCCTCTTATGCATCTCTGTTAGTTAGGTGCTATGTGTCTTCTTAAAGTTGTGTCGGGATGGTTTGGGTTTGGTGAGGTACACCTAGTACGGTATTTAGTTTCTCACTGAGATTGCAGCGGGTGACAGTCTGGTTTGGCTTGTGGGCCACTCCAATATTTTTTGGGCTGAGCGGCATGGTTTGGCTACATGGCGGTTTTGTTGTTTTGTGGGTGACAGGTAGTAGAAGGGTGTGCGAGATTTGGTAGAGTTTTGTGCTTGATTTGCTTGTGTCCTCAAGTGGCTTAATAGGGTGTGTCTGACTAGGGGGTGTTGCCTGTCGGGAGCAATGATGTGGTGCAGCTGAAAGGTGTGGAGTTGATCATTCCTGGTGAGAGGTTTTGTTGGGATAAAGGCTGGATGGGAGGATTGTGTGATCTGTAATGGTGGCTAGTTTGACTTGGAGAGCGGTGCGAAAGCATGGTGCGCTGGACAGGGCAAGAAAGAAGGTGAATGTGTCAGAAGCCTGTCATGCTGTGTCGCTGGGTGGCTTGGTTGTGAGTAATAGCTTTTACTTGGTGATTTAAATCTGTATTTTTCATTGTGACGGAGGGCTTATAATGACTTGGGTTGGTGCGCTCATTAAGAGTTTGTTATTCTGGGATAGGTTGTGTTGGGTGGCGGGCCAGTTTCCTTTGGAGTCTGGCTTTGGTGGGAGTACACTGCAGCTCAGTGGCTTTATGTGGCACAAGATAACTTTGTGGTGGCACCTGCCCTCAATGAACCTGGTGAATTTGTCCTTCTCCGTGCGGGGGGACCCGGGCGCTTTTGTACGGTGGCATCTCGGATTGGCCCAGGAGGGAAGTGGGACCCTTGCAGTGTTAGTGCATCTAGAGGGGGGACGTTTCAGTCGTTCCGAGTATTTGAGCGACGTGAAAGGTGACTACCCTGGTTAGGTTAATTAATTATAAATAAAAGCTGTGACCTTTTAGCCAAGCTCTTGTTGTCTGTGTTGTTATTTATTAGTTAAGTAAGTAGACAAGGTTGTTAAGGGTTAGAAGCAATAAACCAATGTATTTCTTACTGTATCCAGCAGCATAGAACTATGCACAAAGTAACAAGTACAGTATGTGTGGTAAAATGCAAGCTGAAAGGATGCAGAACTGAAGCACGGCTGAGGGGAGGAGGGATAAAGAGTTGAGTGAGGAATGCACCTAATACTCTCCACCCCCACATCTCACACATTCCAGCTGCCTGTTGTGATGTCATCTGAGTCACAGGAAGCAGCATAACATGAAGGGGGATGGTACAGCTCTTTAAATCCTGAATAAAAAAATCCTGTCCCAACGTAGACAGATGAAAGACGGTAAATAATATTTTTTTTAACTCTTGATGTAATGTGTATGTATGCAAGTAAACATGAGCTAAGCAGTATGTCTGCACTTAAACTTAACTTAGTGTAGGTGTACAGAAGACATAGTAATAGGGAGTATGTCTTTAGGATACTGTACTTGTCCTATGTATGTGTGTCATTATATAGATTTGTATAAAAAAGAATAAGTAACATATTCTGTAGTCATAAAGCAATATATAAGACCACACAGAATGCTTATATTTTACACAAGCAAATGTCTCAATCAAAATAACTAAAGGTTAAGGAGTTTGAATAATTAATTTATTTTAGATAGTCATAGATTGTCCAAGCATTAAATCTCGTTCTGCTGATAATTTTTTTTTTTAATGTAGGCTTTTTTTTAGTAAGTAACGTTAGCATGTCCACTGCGCTTTCCATTTGTTTGATTATCAATTTACAGTGTAAAAGGTAATACTTGAAAGCTCAAGTACAAATGTGCCCTCATACACCTAGCCACAATACGCCATATGATGTGAGTCTCCTGATGTGACTGAGCCGCTGGGATAGGTGTAACATACTGTCATTTTCTTCAAATTTTGCATGTTATTCGCATAGGAGAAGGAGCGAAACACCATGTGTACTAGTGATGCTGGGCTGAGACTTTAACTGCACAGGAATTAGTTTTAAACATGTACAAAGTCACATATGAAACACAAATGAACTTGGGGCCTCATTTATTAACAAGTTTTATCACCAAAACAAGTGATACATTTCACTGTGTATGATAAATGGTGCTCCAGCCAATCAGCTCCCAACTGTCAACTGTTAGAAAAATGACAGTTGGGAGCTGATTGGCTGGAGCACCATTTATCATACACAGTGAAATGTATCACTCGTTTTGGTGATAAAACTCGTTAATAAATGGGAGCCTTGGTGTGAGAAAAAGCATGCTGCATTGTAGAATTTCGTGGACAGATTCAGACTCATTTGCACACAAATGTCTTACATGAAATTGTTCAGTGCAATCTAGCAAAGTAGTTTTGTCACTTCCAGTTGTTTTATTTGTATGAAAAAGATGCTCAGCGTGGCCAAATCACCAAGGACCCTACACTGGCTCCCCTTCAGAACCATAATTCAAACTTCTCACACTCATACCGCTTTTATACCTAAATTCCGGGTCTGACCCGGAGGTTGGAACAGGGTTCCAAACCAGATCAGACCGGGAATTTAGCTGGCACCGACCCAGGATATTCCCGAGTCGGCGCTGTTCACACCGGAGCCGAGTCTACAGTGACCCAGCTCTTTGGGCGTGGAAGTGGATGCTTGGAGATGACATCTCCAAGCGCCACTGAAACCGGCATGCAGCGTGCTTCAGGTCATCGTAACCCGGATCGCGTCATTTACACTGCAGGGTTTCACGGGTCAGTCCCGTGTTAAACTCATACCTGCCTACTCTCCCGGAAGTCGTGGGAGGCTCCCGATTTTTCGGGTAACCCCTCGCACCCCCTGAAAGAGTAGGCAAATCTCCCGCATCCCGCACACTTCCTAGTGAAGTGGGCAGAATGGGGAGATTTTCAGAGATGTTTGCGGGTCCGTACGGAGGGGACGGGGCTAAATGACGCATATCGCGTCATTTAGCCCCGCCCCCCTCCACCCGGACCCGTGAATTGCGGGCTTTTCCTGTGAAGGGGGTGGGGCCTAATGTCATCTATTGTCTGGCCCCACCCCCCAGAGATGAGAGAAGCAGCTGCTCCCGGAAAAGGTTCCCTGCAGAGTCTGTAAGTATGGTTAAACCCTGCAAGTTACCTGGGTTGGATTGTTGGGTCACTTGACCTGGGAATCCAACCCTGTCCCCTTTTACACCAAGGAGCTACCCGGGTTAACCCTGCAATAACCCCTGTTTTAGCTCTGATGTAAAAGGGGTATTACTTACAAAGCCCTCACCCAATTATCTCCTATTTAAATCTCTGGCCTGATCTCCCTTCAAACTCTCACCCGCCCACTTCACTCCACAAAAGAATGTCGCCTCTCCTCCCAACTGATTACTTCCTTCCACTCCCACATCCAAGATTTTGCCCTGGCTGCTCCCTGCCTATGGAACTCTCCACCTCTCTTTAAAACTTAAAATGGGCTCTCAAGACCTACTTCTTTATCAAAGCCATCCAGTTCTCACTCTAGCCTACTGCTCCATGCTCCTTGTGTCCCCCATCTGTGTCACCCATCTGTCTTCCCCGCCCTTTTGAATGTAAGCTCTCATGAGCAGAGCCCTCTTCCCTCAAGTGATTTTCCTTCCCCTACTTATACCATCATCTACTCCCAATAATGGCACCTAACCTTTGGGTTCTGCTGCCCTGTTGCTTATTTAAATATTATGACCACTGATGCGGCTAATGTTTATACCATGTCCACTTTTTTAATTTTGTTCGTTCAGTTTCTGTCTATGTACTTTGTAAGGTGCTGCATACCCCTTGCGGCGCTATATAAATAAAGGATGATAATAATAATGACTGTAAACTGACAGCAGGGCTGCTTGTATTTCATGTGACAGTATTTTGCCTGTCCTGGGTTGTGTGCCTTTGAGCCTAGCTGGATGAAATACAGTACATTTCTCATGTCAATATTTTGAATGTCAACATTCTGTCCATTCTGTCTGGACAGAATGTCGACATTCAACATGTGACAATGACAGAATGTCGATAGCGAATTTTGCCCTGATTTTACGGTTAGAGCTTTCTGGTGTCGATATTCTGAATGTTGACATTTTGTACCACACCTGCTGGAGTAAAGGACTTAATTGAAATAGATGGAAAAGTACTAATATCTCCTACCTCTAAGGTGTTGCAAGTTTCTGCTTCTTTTTATACAGTTGGAAGAAGCATTGCAGTGCACTACTAATAGCAAGTTACATTTAAATGTGTACAATCTTCAGTCTGGTATAGTCACTAAAACATCATATTTGTATATATTTCATGCCTCACTTCTGGGTGGAAATGTAGAAAAAAAAAAGCGGATGCAACTTGTAGGGGTAATAGAAGAATGATTGGAGGAGGAAATATCATGACGGATGGCCTCAATTTTGGAGGTAAAAAAGGAGGCAAAGTCAGTGGCAGTAAGAAAGGATGGGAGGGGGTGTATTGAATGTGGCAAAGAGGAGGTGGGGGTTGGAGGACTGACTTGAAGAAAGATTGCTTGACAAGGGAGAGGGCAGAGCAGTAGGAAGAGAGAGTGAACTTGAAGTGGAGAAAGTCTGCTAAGGAAGAAGAGTTTCTCTAGTGGCATACAGCAGTGGCATTTTTTAGGGAACCAGGTAAAATTTGGTGTGCCAAGGTTGGGACTTGGAGTAGTGAAGTGGGACAGGAGAGGTGGGGCAACAGAGTCAAGCGCAGAGGTGAGGTTGTAGAAGGAGGCCATCTGGTTGGGGCAGGCAAGGGTGGATAGAGGGAAGAGGAGAGAATCAAGTGAAGAAGAGAGAATAGCGGGGTCAAGAGCATTAAGATGGCATTTGCTAATGGTAGATTTGGGTGTGAGGTGGGGTGCAGAAGAAGAGGAGAGATTAAAGGAGAGGAGATGGTGGTCAGTGATTGGGAAGGGAGCGTTGGAGAAGTCAAAGACAGTGCAGAGATGGGAGAAGACAAGGTCAATGGAGTGGGCAAGGCAGTGGGGGGAGGGGGGAGGAAGTTCATTGAGAAAGGCCAAAAGCGGAGGAGAGGGCAAGAGGTTTGCTGGAAGCTGGGTCAGTGGGGATGTTGAAGTTGCCTTGGATCAGGGAGGGTTGTGTGTATACATAATTACCCTCAATAATAGGGCTCATGCAAGTGTACACTGATAGTGATGATTACCGCTATGAAACCAAGCATAAAGATGGGGCAGTCCAGTCACATAGATATGTTCATCTCTGCATATGGGCAGTTACTTTCATGCATGCAATGAGGGCACAATTATGGCTGACCTGTGTTGAAGTCTGTCTCGATCCATGTAACTCTATTTTTTAAATCCCATTTTGACTTTAATGTCTAAAATATTTTGTTGAACTGCAAAATACAGTAAATCCTATGTACTTATACTACTAACATCCCACTTTACAAAATCTCCAGCTTTGGTCCTTTAAAATGCAACCTCTATTGTGACCATAATAATATGCTGTATGTATTGCGAAATACAAAACAAAAACCGTTTGTTGCACCTCCCAACATGCTCCTCATCCCACCCCTAACAGGACAGGCTTACTACAACCCCGATTCTTCCCACTCTCTCCCAGGCAGTAGGTATGAGTGACCCTATCTCTGAAGGTTTTCTTAGGAGTGGTGTGGTTTTGCTGCTTGTGAGATACCTCCCATACCCTCCCTTCCCCCTATGCCACCATCAGGGGGGGACTGCCAGGCCTCCTGTCCTGGAGAGAGAGGGAGCCCGGGTGGCAGTGGGGAGTTAGAGTATCAGTGCTGTGGCATTTGAACTACTATGGGGCTGGCCGCGAGCCAATCACAGCTCGCGGAACAGCAGCCAATCAGGAGAAGCTTCTCCTGATTGGCTGCCGTTATGCAAGCTATGATTGGCTTGTGGCCCGGCTCCACAGTTCTAATGCCGCAACGCAGATGCTATTTTCCTCTGCCTGCCACTGCATTACTCGCCGCTGCCACCCTGGCCCCTTTCTCAGGTACTTTTATATACATGTTGACCCTGTCTTGTGCCCCCACTTGAGTACAGCCAGCCTTCCCTAAGCACTCTCCTTCCCAGCCATCCTTCCCTGCCCACCCCCCAAGTCCAGCCAGCATTCCTTCCCTGCCCACCTCCCCCCAGTGTAGCCAGCCTTCCTTTTCTGCCCACCCCCCCAGTGCAGACAGCTTTCCTTCCCTGCCCCCCCAGTGCAGCCAGTCTTCCTTCCCTGCCCACCCCCCCCTGTCCAGCCAGCATTCCTTCCCTGCCCACCACCCCCATTCCAGCAAGCCATCCTTGGCTGCCTACCCCCCCCCAGTTCATTCAGCCTTCTCTTCACTCCCTCCCCATACTTGCCGACATCTCGGCAGGGGAATCCAGGAGGGGGCTGGCAGGTCCGTCCAGCAGGGAGGATGGGGGCGGGCCAAAGAGACAGAGCGGGGGCGTGCCGACGCGATCACGTCATAGTGGCCCCGCCCCCGCTTTATAATGCCAATATTACTGGCATTATAAGGCAGGGGGCGGGGCTACGATGACGCGAATCGCGCTGAATCGAGTCATCACACCCCTGCACCGCCCACTTTTGCGGCTGGCGTGGGGGATAGCGGGGAGCCGGCATCTATTCCGGGGGACTTGCCTAGTCTTGCGGGGTGTCTGGAGCAGCACCCGATTTTCGGGAGGCTCCCGACAGTCCCGTGAGAGTAGGCAAGTATGTCCCTCCCCCTTCTATTCCAGCCAACCAACCTGTCCTCCCTGTTATAGTCCATCCAGTCTTCCCTGCGGCACCCCTATGTCTAGCCACCCTGCCAGCCTTCTCTGCACTGCCACTCCCCTAGTGCAGCTGGCCATCCCAGCCCTTTGCCCCCCCCCAGACCAAACCAGCCTTCCCTGCCCTTTGCCACCCCAATCCACTCTTCCCAGCCAAGTGCCCCCGGCATTTTAGCCTTCCCTGCCCTGTGACACCCCATTAATATCCAGTGTTTTCTACCTTGTGCCCCCCCTCCACCATGTCTAGCCATCCCTGATTTACACACCAATTGATGCACCACCCCCGAAGTAGCTACACCCACATTATCTACAACTCCACCCAAGTCTGCCCTATACCCCGGGGGGCCCTGCCTATTTTGTCAGTACCGGGCCCCAAACCTTCTGATTGCAGCTCTGACAACCCCCCCCCCCCCCCCCATATACTAGCAGTGATCATAGCCTTCTGTAAGTTGTTAGACAGGGCTGACACCAGAAATTGCAGAGCCCAGTAAGGATTAAATTGGCAGGGCCACCCTTCAACTGAATGGAAACACAGGATATGCCAGTAAATAAACAGTAAATAAACAGTAAATAAATGCGCTTCATGCCACACAGACCTCTCCTCTTTTCTTCAAACCTTCCCACATGACAAACATTGTACTTACCTGGCATCTTTAGTTATGTGTCATTGAAGATGGTCTTGCCTCCGTTTGTTCATGTTGTTGGAAATGTGTCTACAGGTACGGTGGTATGGCAGAGTTATGTACACAACAGTGGAATGTAATATGACTACACAGTCCAGTTGCTTAACCAGTTAAATGGTTTATTTGGAGATAGGTGAAGTATAGCCTGTCACGCTCTGGACTATTAAAACCACTTTCTTACCTCTAAGGTGCCTGTCAAGGGTAGCACAGAGGTCCGCTCCCGCTGCACATTGCTCCCGGCTGGTGCTGAGGTCTGTCTGTGCTGCTCCTGCCCCATCCACTCAGTGGGCCTGATTAAGCAAGGATCGCAATTGCAAAACTGCACGCAGGCAGCTTTGCAATTCCATCCTTGCTGATATGCAAATGCAGCAGGAAGTGTATGACACCCCCTGCCGCATTTGCAATCCAACACTGCGACAGAGGTTGCAGGCTGGCATCACCATTGTGACCATCGATGGTCGCGATGGTGGTCCGTGCCGGGCCTCCAGCCAGCTGGGCAAGCCTCAGCTTATTCAGACTGGCCAGCTTGCGAGCCCAGAACACTGCATTGATCAACGCAGATCCTGGGCTGGCCACTCCAGGAGACACACATGCCCACGTTTCCGGGAATGCTGGCTGCCCCCGCCCCCATACTGCCCCTTAAATGCCTCTGCCTGTCAATCAGGCAGAGGCATTCAAGGGTCTGCGTGCGACCCATTCTGCACATTTGCTCCATGAGCGATATCGTTAGTGTTTGGCCTTGATCTCCCAGGCTCTCCCAGGCAAACGACATTGAGCATACACACTGAATGATATCGTTAATGATATCGTTCAGTGACATCACCCTGCAATTCCCTAAACATGCAGTTCTTAACGATATTGTCAGATTGACCTGCATGTTGGGCCGACAACAGAAATCGTGGACAACCCGGGGGAGTGTGCATCATCCATCATTTTGAGCATACACACTGGACGATATGAACGATAACGATATCGTTATCTTCCATATCGTTCACTTTTATCGTCTAGTATGTATGTCCCTTTACAGCCACCATCTGTTCCAGCCAGTACTGCCAACCATTTGTTTCATCCGATGCTTCCAACATCGGACTCTTATCACATCCTCACTTCAGTTCCTCAATTCATCAACATCGGTCCCAACTGGTCAAGTTCATCAATTCCTCAACATCTGATTCGAATCCATAAAGTTCTTCATATCTTCAACATCGGTCTCAAACCGATCCAGCTCTTAATCAAGCATCATAGGTTCCAATCTGATTCTGCTCATTCATTCAGCATTATCATCTCCAGTTCTCATTCCAACCCGCTATTTAATAAAAACATGCTTTTTCTGTCCTCGCCATTGGGCCCGTTTTGTTTGTATGCTTGTATATTCATTCATAAGGATACTGAAGCATGGGTAACAACTGCTATGCTGCTTTATTCAGCCATTTGCAAACTATAGACACACTGCACACCAGACTACACTCACTTCATAACATTCCCCATGGTCCTAGGTACCATCACTGAAAATTCAATCTTTCACATATATAGTAAGGGAGTGTTTACACACATTAAGCATATCTAGTGCAATAACAACACAGGGCCCATCATCCACCGTATCTCTCTCTCCTCACATCATTACATGAGGAAGTCCTGGCTCAAGCCACCAAGTTCCTTCACGCATCTCTGATCCCTTCAGCCTCCTACCCCTGTTCCTACCCAAACAAACCCTCAGGCGTGACACAGCCATACTGCGATAAACTGGAAGGTATGGAGCAGAGTGGGGTGTGACAGAGCTCACTAGCCGGTGAGTATACAGCTCTAGTGGGTAGCAGTGCAGGATGCTGGAATAATGGTAATATCATATATATCTGAAGTTTTTATTGGAGCTAAATGGAAGACATCCATCTCCCGCTGTGGCACCCTTATACAGTGAACAAGGTGAACCCGTGCATGCGGAAGTGCAGACCTCAAAGGCCATCTTGGAAAAGGTCAATGCAGCATCCCTGCAAGGACAAAATAGTCTGTAGACCAAGATGCCAGATGGCCACGGGTGCTGCTGGTTCTGCCGGATAGATGTGCAGTGTCCCAGCAGTCAGCCATCAATCAGTGCACCGCACAGATCATTGGTGGAGGATCTTTCTTTAGTCTGTCTGGACCGGTGCCATGCTGCCGGTGATAGTTTACACTTCCTGTGTGAATCCTGGTTCCTGTCAGTTTGTCGGAGTCTCTGTCTGCCACTATCCGGCCATTTCGTGTCCTAAGACTACTTAGTCTGTATCCCTGGCCGTCTATACTGTCCTACTGTCATCCTCAGTCTGTGGCTTTGCTGCACCCGTAGCATTCCCAAGGCCACATCATAATGTTTGGACCACATTACAGCCCTCAAGGCAGCACTTTGGCTCCACATCATATTGTTGAAGCTGCTTCATGGCCCTCAAGGCCGCATCATATCTTCTGAGCCATATCTCGGCCATCAAGGCCACATCATTTACTTGAAGTTGCACCTCAGCCCTCTGCTCTCAAAGCCGCATCCTGCCTTCCTAGTCGCATCTCAGCTCTCAAAGTTGCATCTAATTATTCAGGTCACTAAACAGCGACTATTCCAGCATAGTGACTTTTACTGAGGCCTGTTTCATCCAGTATCACCATCAGCCACATAACATCCTGTGATCTGCAGGATTGCCATGCAAGCCCCTACTGCACCGAGTTTAAGACCAGACGGCCACCTAAGTACTGGTGAGTGTATCCAGCTCAAAAGGGACAGCGGGTGGCTGTTATTGGCAGAAGACCTTGCCAGCTGGACTCTAGGGTTGTTTTGTCCTTTAGAGCAACTGTGGGAGAACCATTTTTGATATAAACTACTGTTGACATGGCTTCCACCCAAAACTGTATGTCTAGGCCTGCATTTTTCAGCATACTGTTATGTATGTGACCATGGCTTGGTGGGAATGGCCAAAGGCAGTAGTTGTCGAAGCTGGATGTCTTTGAGGAGTCTTATTTTTGGCACAGTCTTCAGAAGTCTGAACAAATTCTCTGACATCCTGAGTGATAGTAAACCAAACAAGACAGTAATTCCAGGGTCCTAGAAATTCCTGGATGACTAAAATGAAAGTCTGATAAAATGGTGCCCCTCAAACATTCTGGAATGTACAAAATCCCTGAGGAGTCTCAGAAGGAGCCTGAGTTTGCATGGACTGAAGTTGAGTGGAGAGGTCTTGTGCTTCACTGGCTGGAAATTTGTGACAAGGTGTTATGAGCTGCCATTGCAGCTCATCTGTATGCAAATCCTGGCACTTGCTAGATGGCTGGGACATTGTGTCTCCCCAACTGCACTGGTTCCAGGACGCTGCAGGGAATTGTGGTCTGTCAATAACTAGCCCGGCCATATGTGCAGTTATGCAGCTGCTGCTACTTGTGTTAATTAGAGGCGGTCTCTCTGCCATCACAGTAAAGACATAGGGGTAAATTTACTAAGAATCCAGTTTGGTCAAGATGACAATCTCGGGTGAGTTTAGGCATGTTTTTCATCTCGCAAATTTACTAAAGGCACAGTTGGGTGAGTTTCAGAGAGATTTCTCTCATCTCACTCGCAAAACTTGGGTGAGCTAGCAAACTCGAATCTTATCAACATCGGACAAAATCTGAAGTACTTTTCAACTAAAAAACAAATCTCGCAAATTTACCAAGAATCGAGTTGTGAATCTCAGGTGAGATGCCTGCCAACTCACTGCCAAATTGACATTTTAAACACACCTCCAGATCTGCGAGTTTGGCTGAAACATACTCAAATCTTTTATTTTTTTTTTTGTAAAAAGAAAGTATGGTGGTCGCTAACATCAGCTTAATGATATTGCTCAGGTGCTTGTAAAGGGCGGGGTTTATACTTAACCACAGAAAAAAGAAGATTCCCTCCAGCACGCTGCAGCAATATTAGCAAAAATACTTGAATCCTACATGATAATAGAAATTCAGAGGTATTGGTTGCATACATTTGCAAATATATGATTAAGCGCCGGGCCAGTGTCAAGGCTCCTCTATACCGGCATCCCTAACATTAAGGGGTTCACGTCCGAGGTGCAGAGCAGCCCAAAAGAACCCAGCCAAGGACCACTCCCAGGGCATTACATGAAAAATGGAAGAAGATAGTGAAGTGTAAAGTATAGATAATCAATAAGTGTTAATATAATAAGAAAGAATTAAAATTACATAAATAATAAACAAACAAATGGAAAAGTGATGAAAATATATCTATGTGAATTAAGTGGTGATTCCCTGAAAAAGGCCCAGCCAGAGCCACTCCGGGGGCCCCACGCAAAAACGCTCACCCCAAAATAATTATTGCTACAAAATAGTAGCACCCACTCTGGGTCATATAATTACAATTAATGTACTGCATGATAACAGCACATGTATAAGCTGAGAGCTGACTCACCTCGGAGGTATACCCCAAAAACCTCCAAATGGCACTATACGGACCAGTATATTCTCCCAATGCTGCCTCCTTTCATGCCTCTCAGAACTGCAAAAAGAAACAATGTATTTATTTTTTTTGTAAATTGTTAAATGTGTTTAAATTATCGTAAAAAAAAAAAAATGACGTGAGGTCCCCCACAAAAAGACTAACCAGCCCCAAATTTGTCTGCCTGTACTGGTTCTTACAGGAAAAAAAAAAAATGTGTGTGGTTCCACTGTAAATTAAGAACCAGCACCAGGCAGCAGGGCCAGAGCTGGTTTTAAATATATGGTAAAAAATTTTGTGTGAGGTTCACCATATATTTAAAACCAGCTCTGGACCCTTTCTAGCGGGGGACTGATGCCACAGCCAGGGGTGCCCTTTCACCAGGTCCCCCAGCCGCAGCATCAGCCCTGACCGCTAGTCAGCCCAGGCCAGGGATCCCAGGGGAGTTGGGGACCCCCCAATAAAGTGGTCACCTTCTCCAGGGCACCCCTGGCCTAGGATGATAGCCCGGGGCTATCCTCGCCACCCCTGGGCAGTGGGTGGCGGGTTGATAGTGTATGTGTAGTGTGTAAAAATTTGAATATTTCACATTGTCTATACAGTGGAACTGCAGGTCCCAGCAAGCCTCCCCCACATGCTGGTACTTGGAGAACCACAAGTACCAGCATGCGGGGCATTAAGGGCTCAATGGTACATGTAGTTCACCTATAAAGAAATGTGTAAAAAAAACACAACACACCGTGAAAATAAAATTTTATTACATACATATACATACACATACATGCTCACCTGCTCCCAGATGTTCACGTCCCCTTGTCAACGTACAGTATCCAATGGAAGTACCTGTAAAAAAGCTCTAATACTCACCTTTTGTCCCACGATGTTCCAAAGAGGGGCATGGATACTCTGTATCAACACGCATCAGCATGTTTATACAGTAACGCTAATGGGAGCTCAGGGCTTGAGCTCTCATTATTGCCGGGATGTCAGCCAATGAGCGGCGGCTTCCATTAGCGGCCGCTCATTGTGTGGGACCCACATGGACTTAGCCAATGAGCGGCTACTCCACGTGGGTCCCAGTCAATGTGCATTCGCTAATGGAAGCCGCTGCTGAATTAGTGACAGTGGTACTGTGGCTGGATGCTGTAGTGACAGCGGTACTGAGGCTGGACGCTGTGATATCAGCAGTATTGAGGCTGGACGCTGTAGTGACATTGGTACTGAGACTGTAGCACAATGTATTCTGAACACACTAATTTGGTAACTGCTGCAAGCACAGGAGAGATATTCTGAACACACTGGAGCACAATGATTTGGTAACTGCTGCAAGCACAGGAGAGATATTCTGAACACACTGGAGCACAATGACTTGGTAATTGCTGCAAGCACAGGAGAGATATTCTGAACACACTGGAGCACAAGAGTCAGCACTGGTAATCACAGGAGTAACACAAGGACAGACCTGGAACGAAGTAGCATCAGCAGACACTGGAACACAACAACATTGCTCAGGCAACTTCCTGTGGTCCGCAGTCTGGCTTTATACCCTACAGTAGCAGATCATTGGTGGACAGCGTCAGCTGACCACCATCATGCTACCATTGGGTATGGAGTCGTCAGGTGATGCAAACTGTCATGGCCGCGTCCATGACAGCAACCGCAGAAACCAGGCACGGAGCAGTCCCAGGCAGTTCACATGGCACTAGGTAGAATACACAGTGCGTTACCCTCCGCTGCACCTGACATCTGACATCACGGAAGACAAGGGGAAGCCAGTATAAAGGTGAGCAATGGCCGATCCTAGGCCGCAACCTGACACTGTATTAATATACACATATTTTGCGGTAGAGCACTGCATCTGATCTGCAATGCATTGGTGTATAAAGCAGAGTATATTTAATAGTCTATGACATGTTTTTGTAATTAATATGTGTTTAAATGCACTTCTTGGATTTGCCTGTAAAACACATGACCAGCTTCTGTGACTGCAGGAAATTAGATGCTAAGGGGTAAATTTACTAAGATTCGTGTTGGTCCCGATTTGCATTCTCGGGTGAAAATATAACTTTTTTGCAAATTAGGAAATTACTATCATTATACTCCGGTGATTTGTGTTAGTTTTGGGGTTGAAATCGGGTGGTTTTGCAATAGAAATTATATCACCATCGGCTCTATTCGGAAGTACTTTTCACTCGTTTATGCCTAAATCGGGAATTTACCATTTTCATTTTGTTCAATTCGTCCGTTTTACACTCAAATCGGGGACCACACCCAGAGCTGCGAGTTGCATTCCAACTTACATAAATCAGTGTGATTTGTGTATGTTTATGAATGGCTAGTGTGTTGTAAGGGTTAATTTTAATGGAAAAATGTACGTGAGGTCCCCCCTAAAACAGAACCAGCCCCGGACTTTTCATAGCCAGTCCTGGTTGTCTAAGTACAGGGAAAAAAATGCGTAGGGTTCCACTGTACTTAGCGCCTGATTCAGAGGCTCTCGCTCTGAATCAAAGTGTTTTTTTTTTTTTCCCCCGGCCTCCAGGCCACTCGCTAAGATGTGGGTGACCACCCACAGATTTAGCGGGCGGCCTGGCGATTATCGCGACCATCGGCATTGCGAGGAGACCCTAAGGTGCGGTCTCGGCACTCGTAATGCCAAGTGGACTTCCCGCTCTAATATAGTAGGACCGCCCACAAACGCCTCTGTTTGTGCAGCCACCCCCCATACCCACCTACAAAATGGGGCGAGCTGTCGATCAACATCAACTGCTGCCCCGTTTTGTTGCAAGCCCCAAAGCGAGTGAAGTTCTCACTCGCTCCGGGGCTCACACACGCGATTGCGCACTGGGCCACCATCGACCCGCTTGCGAGCGCAATGCGCTCGCGAGTTGGTCTGAATCAGGCCCTTAGTACAACCAGCACTGGGCTCTGGGAACCAGTCCTGGTTCTGGAATTACAAGGGAAAAAATGAGTAGGGTCCCCCTGTAATTCCCAGAACCAGCACCGGTCCCAGAAAGCCTCCACCACATGCTGGTACTTGGAGAACCACAAGTACCAGGATGCAGAGCATTAAGTAAATGCAGGCATTCGCTATTTTGCGAGCACACGATTTCCAACCGCACTGACTGGTTGGCGCATGCACATTACAACCCATACGCATGCGCAGATGTGCGAACATCGCTCGGAGCGAACGAGCGGCTCTGAATCAGGCCCTCTGTTAGCCATTTAATGCTTACGACAAGTGAGACCCTACCCTAGGGTCTCGTCGTAAGCCCCGATGGGTGTTAACCCACAGCCTAACGACCACAACAGGGGCGGGCGGTCAGGATGCAAGTGGTCGCCCAGTTTCTGAGCGACCGCTTGCATCCTCCGACCGCCTCTGAATGAGGCCCTAAGTCTGGGACAGCGCCGACAGTGCCAAAAAGAAAATATTATTTTCCAGGGCTCGAATCCGGGAAAAGCACTGTTATAACCTCTAGCCCACATGCCAGCTATATCAAGAAACGCACATAGCGGTCTCATCGGTGTGCACTCCACCCACCCGCTGCTGTTTTTAATAATATTAAAATGTGTCTTCCTTTCAAAATATTATACTTGTACATATATACACAGTGCCCCACCGTTAAAGAATAATTCATCCCATCTCAGTGAAAGCTGTGCGTGCATCTCATTAATCTACAGTATCGGTTATACCGTCATAACAACACGGCAACTACACTACTGTACAGTTATGTACAGTATGTGTACGGATTTGCGTCATGTTCTAAGAGTTTGTGATATTAAAAAGATTGGTTGTGCGAACATGCAAATACAGAGCGTGAATGTGATATCCATCGAATTTAACAGAATGGTATTCAGTACAAATTACAACAGTGGAGCACTCGCCACCCAGCGGTTAAGCGCTGTATTACATGCCGTAGTGTAACATTCGTTAAAGAATACCACTGTACACCAAAGTCCATGCATCACGTAACGATCCATGGCGCGACACAGAGGCCTAAATGGAGCGTTATGAGTAACAAACTAGCTGTAGATATCATGAAATAGCGGCTTATGGAGAATATGAGAGGGAATATCTTTGGGTTTAGAATGCAGTAGGGAGAATGGGTAGAACAAGGCATTGTCAAGCCTGGAGTCTGTGAACACATTCCTGTCTAACAGCTGTTGATATTAAAATGACCCTCTATATACCCCTGCCTGTATCTTCTAAAATCCTTCCTATAAACCTCTAAGGATGACGCTAATCTGCGTATGCAGTCATACAATGAATAGAGACTTCAGACTCAGAACATGTGGTTCCGAAGCACAAAGTATTATTCAAGTAAAAGTACAGTCAGTTACACGCTATGATCTGTGTACAATAAGCGCAAATAAATCATACAGTCATATGCATGATTAAACTTCAAAATACAAAGAGAGACACAGAGAGAGAGACAGAGTGGGAGATAGAGACACACAGAGAGAGAGAGAGACACACAGAGAGAGAGAGAGACACACAGAGAGAGAGAGAGACACACAGACAGAGAGAGAGACACAGACAGAGAGAGACAGAGACACCAAGAGAGACAGACACAGAGAGAGAGAGACAGAGACACAGAGAGAGAGACACAGACAGAGAGAGAGACACAGAGAGAGACACACAGAGAGAGAGACAGAGAGAGAGAGACACACAGAGAGAGAGACAGAGAGATACAGAGAGAGAGAGACACACAGAGAGAGAGACACAGACAGAGAGAGAGACACAGAGAGACAGAGACACAGAGAGAGACAGAGAGAGAGAGACAGACACCGAGAGAGACAGACACAGAGAGAGACACAGAGAGAGAGAGACACAGAGAGAGACACAGACAGAGAGAGAGACACAGAAAGAGACAGACACAATTTAGGCGCAAAAGGAAATTATACAGACCCCAAGTACAGTATACATACGCAGGCGCTTCCGGACCCGGAGATAGGCATCAGCAAGAGACCCCTAGTCATACAGCGTTCAGCATGAAGACTGAAGACCGGCGTTCATGCACTCATATTTATACCCCCCCAGAATAAACAGGACAACAGGGAAGTCTGTTGCTGAAATCATTGGTTCCCAAGGGAGAAGCATCTGTTACAGAACATTTAACAGGCTGGTTCAAATAGACTCTCCCTGCCTCTAACAGCTGGGGGTCGTCCTCTTCACGCCCCCTGCAGCATCCTAAACAGTTGTTCCTAAAATATACATTTTGTTGCTTGTAGGCTCTGCGATCCATAACTTGAGTTTGCATGATGCGATCTCCTCACTGATAACACCGGAATATTGTAAAAATAATACGCATCAGTACAACTCCGAACACGACTTGTTTAGCATGTATAATACCTTCGTTATCAAACATCTTTATTTCTCAGCATTTAACTAACTGAACCAACTTAAATCATACACTTTAGAGCTTATTGAACCTTATGTGTGAATATGTAATGTGTGGGTATTTCGGGGTTTGATATAAGGATGCTAGTTATTAATGGGTGAGATTTAAGTGCATAATTTCTCATACACGAAGTGAACATCCAGCAGTGTGGATTGCTGAGGGTTGTAGTTCCACATGCCCTCCGTCAGCAGGCCCCCACCTGTCCTGTGTTCAAAGGAAAAAAACCTCTTTTGTTCTCCTAGACTCTTGTGTGAACTGTGAATCCAGCTGTGAAGTTGGGGCCATCCTGTCTAGGAGTCAGACAAATCCAATTGTGTAGATCAATGCCTGGATTATATTACAATTGCCACAACTATACTTTATCTGCATCCAGGGACTCCCAATTTGTATGTAAAAATACCCATTGTCTATTCTTATTTACTTTTACTCAGAAAGCTTGTTTTTCCAGTTGCCCTTGGTAGATTAACAGAAACATCTGTTCTTAGCTCCTGAGTTGTAACTTGAATTGACGCTGGCCACAAAATGGCGTCTTGCGATCTCATTTCCAAAATGGAGCCTTGCGGCCATTCGCTAGATGGCGTCGCCGCGATTAAATTTTAAACTGAACTTGTCTCAGCCAATTATTCAGCTTCGACACAGCGCACCTGAACAGTACTGAAAGGGAGTAGGGGGCATAATCCGGAATGCCTATTCCTACTAATACCTTCAGTGCCATAAATTTGTTTGGAGCTACAGTATGGAAGGTTTTTTCCCTTGCCAAATGAACCGAGTCATTATTTTACGTAAATAATCAATATCATGTGTTTTTAGGCCTTAGGGTTGAAATTGCATGATGTAAAATAATTTAGGGAATATTATACTTTGTAGCACTGCTACTCTACCTAAGATAGACAATGGGAGAAGTTTCCAATTGTCTAGTATTGTTGTGACCTTGGCTATTACAGGTGAAAAGTTTTCCTCATACATTCTAGAGGGATCTGGTGTAATCTGGTCACCCAAGTATGTTGTTTTAGTCTGAGCAATTTTAAACAGTAATAACAAAAGGATTTGTGTGCTAGCTCTCTGGGAGGTACCCAGAGATAGTAATTCAGATTTGGTCATTTTGATACGGTAACCAGACTTTGCTCCAAATGCATCAATTAATCTAAGTATTTCTTGATTATTTCTTGATTAGATGATGCTGGGTCGTACATAAATAGCAGCATATCATCTGCAAACAAAGCAAGTCGCAGTTCAACGTCACCAATCCATATTCTTTTGAAATAGGTGATTCCAACCAAGTTGAATGCCTTTTCGGCATCAAGGGAAAGTATTAAATTATATGTCTGTGAAGGGGAGGATGTAGTGACATGTATAGCTGTACTCTCCTTACATTTACTTCAGAATGACATCCCCAGATAAACCCTGTTTGATCAGGGTGAATTATGTGGGGAAGTAGACGCTTCAGACGATCTGCCAATATTTTAGTTAATAATTTGTAATCTACGTTCAGCAATTATATGGAACGATAAGAATCTGGCAGGGACAAATCTCTACCTGGTTTCGGAAGTAGTTTCAATATAGCCGAATTAAAGTGAGGAGGAAGGGATTGTAAATGAATTAGAGAACCTGCACTAGTACATCACCTATTCGAGGCAAAGGGATTTTATAAAAATCTGCACTAATGCCATCTGGCCCTGGAGCTTTATCTCCTTTAAACTGTTGTATTGAATGTTTCACCTCCTCCAGAGTGATTGGAGCAAGTATAGATTGTGCCATTTCAGATGAGATTTTCAGACTAGGGAGGGTATCCCAAAGGTCTGTGGGTAGTGTAGCTTGGGAAGAGTCACAATTTTTGGGGGGGAGGTGAACCCGACTAAAGTTCCTCATAAAAGGATCGCATAGTTTCTGTGATTTCTACATTTGTTGTAGTGAGGGGACCCTGTGGAGTTTTCAAGGGATGGATAACCATAGGGGGGTGAGAGCCAGGAAGGAGATTTGTAATAAGTTTCCTGGTCTTGTTACCAAATCTATGACATTGATAATTAACTGAGAATAAGTAACTATCTCCTAATCCCTGCATAAATTCATCAAAATGTGTTAGAAGATAAAGATGTTTGGTGTGAGCATTAGGCTGTGATTTATATTGTAGAAAGACTGAAGTCAAGGAAGTTTGAAACTCTAAACATTGAGCAGCAATTTTTTTGTTGGTGGCTGATACATAGGAAATCAGCCAAAACAATATAGGATCAGTCTCCAGGTGAGTCGAGTTATTGTTCTTATATTCCTCCCATGCGGCTTCATTTGAGGGACTTGGATAAGTATGAAGGAAATTTCCATACCCTGGAGATCCCCCTGGGTGGCGGGGATATGTAAGGTGGCTGAGATCTGATAGGGAGATTGCTTCTATTTGGGGATCTGTAATGTTTGGGAATAAAGTTTGTGACTAAAATGAAATAAATTCTAGTACGGACATACTTGCCGACATCCAGGGCAGACATCCGGGAGGGGAAGCCAGTCTTCTTCGGCGGGGGGTGTGGCGCAGCATAAAGGGGCAGGTCGAGGAAGATGATGTGGCAGTGGGGGCGGAGCAAGGGCATGACCTCACGTTTGCTTCATTGGAGCCCTGCCCCCTCTTCACAATGCTGACATTAATCGAATCGCGTCACCATGCCCCCTCGGCTGCGGGGGTTTCTATTGTAACTGTGGGGGGTGCAGATGAGTTGGTGGCTGCTGGGAGGCTTGCCTGCCTTTCCAGGGGGCCAGGAGCGGCACCAGATTTTCAGGAGGCTCCCGGCCGAATCGGGAGGGTAGGCAAGTATGAGTAAGGGTGTGATGGGCTGCTGTCAAGCAGGTATATTCCTTATCGATAGGGTGTAAAGCATCAATCAGCTGCAACCTTTCTGTTATCACAACTGTTTGTGATTTTGTCTAAGTATGTAGAGGAGATCAGGTTGAAATCACCACATAAAATGAGAGGGTCCGATATAAGTGGACTAAGAGTTGCTAATAGCTTTTGAAAACAGGGCTTAGAATACATGTTTGGTGCATAAATATTACATAATACATATGTGCGGCCCTTAATCTTAAGTGAGACTACTACATACCTGCCTTCAGGATCTATATGAGTAGCAAGAATTTCAACAGGAATATGACGTTTAATCAAGATGACCACACCTCAGGCTCTGGAATTAAAAGAGCTAGAACCTATAACTGACCAATTCAACATATTAAGTTTTGTGATCTCTGCTGGAACAAGAAGTGTCTCCTGTAAAAATGCCAAATCAATATTTTGCTTATTAAGATAAAGGAGACTCTTTCTTTGTTTTGCCGGGGAATTGAAACCCCCGACATTCCATGACCCTATATTTATATCAGGCATCTCTCAGCGGATATGACAAAAAATATAACCAGCATATCATCAGGTTTGTAAGAACAATATGCGGTGGGAAAACGGGGAAGGTGTTAGGAAATGGAGGTTTAGTCTTAGGAGTAGATGGCCTAGGCAGATTGTGGCCAGTGGGCCGTGAGCAAGATGTTGCCTTTGGGCCGTGTAGCAGCCTTGAGGGCTGAAAACCTTGGCTGGTTGTGGCCTGTGGGTCATGAGTGAGATGCGGCCTAAGAGCCGTGTAGCACCCTTGAGGGCTGGTATGCCTTGGCTGGTAGAGGCCTGTGGGCCGTGAGCAAGACGCGGCCTTGGGCCGTGTAGCAGCCTTGAGGGCTGGTATGCCTTGGCTGGCACTGGCCTGTGGGCCATGAGCACGATGCGGCCTTGGGCCATGTAGCAGCCTTGACGGCTGGTATGCCTTGGCTGGTAGCGGCCTGCGGGCCGTGAGCAAGATGCGGCCTTGGGCTGTGTAGCTGGCTTGAGTGTTGGTATGCCTTGGCTGGTTGCGTCCTGTGCCGCCAGGTTGATACAAGTGTTGGTATGGTGGTTTGCGTACTCAGGGCCTGATTCAGAGCCGGACGCTATTTGCGGACGCTCGTTCTAAAAAAGGGGCCGGATATTTAAACTGAGCGCTCGCTCTTTGCGGTGTCTTGATGCCTCTATGTCAGAGCGAGCGTCCGAAAAATGCGCTTGCTATTTTGTAAAGACGCCCCTTTGCATCACACGTCATCTCCGGGATTTATTAGATTAATCGGGAACATCGAAAGGCATCTGAACTGCTCGCAATGGTTGTGGTAGGATTTTCTTCCCGCTATCACTGCGAGCAGTTCAGGCTAAAAGACAACCAAGTGACGTGGTCGATGACGCTCCTTTATTAATTATGCATTCCCAATAAACGCCCTTTTGACCGTTAGGCATGCCTGCGTTCGGATCTCCACTCCCCCGTTTTCAAGCACCTTCCCCTGTTACCACCCACAAACGGTACATTCTGTCAATCAAATTAGCAGCTCCTCGCTGTCTTACAAGCGCACGATTTCCGACCGCAATGACTGGTTTGCGCATGCGCATTACGACCCATATGCATGCGCAGTCGTGCGAACATCGCTCAGAGCGAACGAGCAGCCGCTTACGAACAGCTCAGAATCAGGCCCTCAGGACGCTGAGGTGCGGCCTATGTCACCGGGTTGACACAACCGATGGTATGCTGGGTTGCGCACTGAGGACGCAAGATGTTATGCGGACTGTGCTGCCTTGATGGTACAAACAGCAGGCAAGAAATAAGGCTGACAGAATGACTGGAACTCGACTGGAAACAACAGGAGACTTACCACAACCGGAAACACGTGAAACGCTATCACAGGCATCGGAACAGCATTCGCATTAGGAGGAAATAGAAGCAGAAGCCAATCCAGATAAATCCTGGCATGATGGACAGGAGGTAAGAGTTTCATCGAACGCTCGCCCGGCGTTCGCCTCGCCCTGCATACAGAGTGCCGCGGCTTGTGACAGACGGAAAGAAGGGAGGGAAAATTGGGTGGGGTGAGAGAAAAACAATAACAATACAGGGTTAATTTATTCTTTCTAGTCACAAAACATAATGTAAAGTGCTACAGTGTGATGTGAGAACAAAGGTAAATGACATTAGGCTTCCGTGTGTCATATATCATATATAATACAGAATAAAACTAAGGGCCGTATTCAATTAGCTGCAAAAAGACGTTATCGGCGATAATTTATCGCAGATGACGTAATTTTCACAGTTTTGACTTTTCCCCATATTCAATTTCAAAGTCTTTTCGTAGGTGCGAAAAGTCTTTGCCAAAACCTGGGGATAACTTTTCACCTATGATTATGTGGCGATAAAAAGTGCAGAAGGTGTTTTGGGGTACAAAGTAAAAAAAAGTACCCTGCACCCCTTGCAATGTGCCCTAAAGGTACCCCCAAAAATTTACTTTCGTTTTGGGGGCAAAAAAAAAATATTGGGGGACAAACTAGCGAAATAGACTCAGGGAGAGTCCCCAAGTATGCGGCAGGTGTTTTTTAGAATGCGGTTGGTTGCGGCAGGAGGATTTTTAAGTTCATTTTAGGGACTTAAAAATATGCTTGCACCCATTTTCACGTACCCCAAATTTGATGGGACTAGTTATTTTTTTTTTAAAAGTTACTAAATGCTATTCTTCACCACTTTGTTAAAGACGCATTAAAGCACCTGCCGACACCATTTAAAAACACTAAATACCTTTAGCAGGGCTTTTCAGGAGTACCCATAGTGATCCCCTATGTTAGTACATCTTTTGGGGGGTGACAGCCTGATTTCCCCAAAAAGTGACAGGACTTTCTCACCTTTCCACCGGGTCCCGTCTTCATCGATTCCTAATTGAATACGGGGATAAGCGGGCACGCGTTCGATATTTTATCCCCAAGAAAACATGCGATGACGGCGAAAAGTCCGGCCTCAGACTTTTCGCCTCTAATTGAATATGGCCCATAGTGTAAATAATGCTATTAGATATAAGAACTGGTTAGAAAGGAGAATGAAGATGAGGGTGACATGTAACTAGTATATCTGGGTTAAGCCACATCAAATAAGCAGTATTAACTTGTGTGGGTAATAAAAACATAAACATTATAAGTAGGAAATTCCCCTCTTTTTTTTTTTGTTAGTTTTTTTAGACATGCAAAAAATTATTTTGTGGTACGTAATTAGGCCAGATGAAAGGACCGATTTCAACTAGTTCCATAACATGGATATAATCAGGAGTTCCAGTAGATTGTGCGGTCCCATTTAGTACAATGTACAAGAATGGTATCGAATAGAGTCATCTATTATCCGTTTTTGGGGGGTCACTGATATCAGACGGCGTTTCGTGGGAAAGTTCTCGCAAGAATGCTGCGGCACCTCCAGGAGTTAGGTAGTCTTTGTGGGAGGATCCATCATATAATCGTAAATGTGTTGGATATAACAAGCCAATTTTGCGACCCTCTGTAACCAGCTGCAAACATATGGGAGAGAAAGCCTTGCGGGTCCTAGTCAGTTCCACTGAGTAGTCATGAAATATAAAAAGCTTATAGCCCTCCCATTGTAGGTTCTTCACTCGTCGGGACGCAGACCACTTTATGCAGGTAATTCAGGCAGCGAAAAAGCTGTGGACTCTTTCTATAACTAGATCCCTGCATTCCTGTTCAATGCCCAACAGGGAAGGTAATGTGTTTCTGACAAAACGGGCTAGTGAAGGACTTTTAACTGATTCAGGAAGTCTCACCAATCTAATGTTGTTTCTGCTGGAACGATTTTCGATATCATCTAACTTGTTCCATATTTGGTAATTGTCAGTGTTTAACTGCTTGACAGACTGTTTCAGCCCTTCCACATCATGTATGGCTGCTCCTAATTGATTATCTGCCTGTGAGAGTCTCTTAGACAAATAATGAATCTGTTGTGTGGCGTCATTCACAGCCTGAGAGATAAGGGGAGCCACTGTGGATTTTATTGCGTCTACCACCTCGCTTTATGTGACAGGGGCATCCTGTAGGCTGCCTACCTGTTCTGCAGTGGTTGGTGATGGGGACAGGTCCCGTATCTGGTGCCATATTGCCGGCCGTGCGGCGCTTCTCTTGGCATGCTGTCTGGGGACAGGGCTGCGCCACCGAGGTAACATAGCGGTTTATTGGAGGTTCCCAACGGTGCTGCAGTGTCAGTGGGGCTGAGTGGAAGCTGTTACCAGCCTTGTAAAGGTTAGTGCCAGGGTAGCTACGGCGGAGCTCAGACACAGGTCTGGGCTACCACTAGGTAGCTTTAGGCAGCTGCCTAGTGCGCCGGACAATGGAGGGCGCCACTGGAAGTGTAGTGAAGACCGCATAAAAGTGCAGTCCGTACTACACAGTAAATAACACGCAGCCAGCGGCTGTGTGTTTGTGTTAGCAGCCAATGAGAGTCAGACAGACTCTCATTGGCTGCTGCACCCTCTGCCGGAGCCGGGCTGGAGCTCACTCATGATCTCCATCTTCCGACTCCCACAGCAGGTGATAAGAGAGACATCATAATGTCTTTCCCATAATGCAGAGCGGGTCGGCCCAGGAGGACAGAGGAGCGGACGCAGGAGTGGGGATTAAGGTAAGTTGTTCTGTGTGTGTGTCTGTCCGGACCTGCTGGGGGGGGGACTACTACTGGGGGCACTATATAAAAAGCACTGCATCTGAGGGATCACTACTGGGGGCACTGCATAGGGGGGGGATTACTACTGGGGGCTCTATATAAGGGGCACTATATAGGGGGGACTACTACTGGGGGCA
Source organism: Taudactylus pleione (assembly GCA_031769625.1). NCBI lineage: Eukaryota > Metazoa > Chordata > Amphibia > Anura > Myobatrachidae > Taudactylus > Taudactylus pleione. The sequence goes on along the minus strand of JAUIMM010001433.1, from coordinate 1,724,000 downwards.
ATGTATTGGTGGGACCACTGCTGGTGCCACTGAATGGGGGAACTACTACTGTGGGCACTATGTAAGGCGGCACTATGTAAGGGGCACTGCATTGGGAGGACCACTACTGGGGGCACTGCATAGGGGGGGATTACTACTGGGGGGACTATATAAGAGGCGCTGCATAGGTGGGAATTCTACTGGGGGCATTATATAAGGGGCACTGCATAGGGGGACCACTACTGGAGGCACTGCATAGGGAGGGACCACTACTGGGGGCATTGCATAGGAGGGAACACTACTGGGAGCATTGCATAGGGAGGACCACTACTGCCGGCACTACTGGGGGCACTGCATAGGGGAGGACTACTACTGGAGGCATTGTATAAGGGGCTCTACTGGGGGCACTGTATAAGGGGCACTACCAGGGGCGTCTTTAGAAAGGAGGATTTTTTTCCTTGTCCTCTATTCTATCATATATAGACCTCTGCGCTAAGTATCCATTAGGTCCCTCAGCCTGGTTTTACTATCACCAACTTACACATTGGTATGTCTTGATGAATACAGGTCACTAAACCCTCCTATAGCGGTGCTATATCTTATTGGTATTCCGTATTGTCTCCTACAGCTTTGATGGTTAAATCCCCTGCCCAACTTCGGTGAGAAGCAGATCTCCAACGTACCTTCACCCTTTCACAATGGGAGACTATTTATATTTCTTCTTTCTCCTTATCTAAATGCACTAACCATATTGAAATGTATGTAAAACTTTTAAATAGACTATATTTGACCCCCTCTAGGTTACATAAAATTTGGCCCACAGTCTCAAAGTTCTGTTGGCGTCTCTGCCACTCTGAAGGTTCTATCTTCCATGTTTTCTGGGATTGTCCTTTTCTACGCCCCTTCAGGGAAGAAGTTTTTACTCTCATTCATGATGTTCTGGGTCTCACCCTAACTCTGGACCCCTCCCTCGCCCTTCTCCACTGGTATCTTGCCTCTGTCCCAAAATCTGTCCGTTATGTTCTCGGCCATATTCTGATATCTGCTAAGGCCACTATAGCTCAACACTGGAAGTCCCCTACCCCTCCCCATTTGCCAAAGTTATAACGAAAACACAATTCCATTTTGAAATGGAGATGAGAGACGTTGATTATTCTATGGCCACTTCATCCCCCATTGTGAAATGGCACCCCTGGCACCTATATGTTACAGATGGAAAGGATGCACCCCTACCCCTACCTTCTCTAAATCCTTCTCCTTTTGGTTTGAATGAGCTCCCACAGGCGGACCCATATTTAGCTTATTGCTTATCTCTGCATTTATGGTTTTAGAATTTTGTCTATGGATGTATAGTCAGCCCCCCTTGTATTTGTTTTACTTATGTTCTCCCTTTTCTCTTTTCTGTACCCATAAACATTCTGCAATATATTCAATAAAAAAGTATTGATGGAAAAAAAAGAAAGGAAGGGTCCGTGTGCATTCCCCGTCCGGGGCCCCCTCCTTTCTACCCAGCAGCTGTCAGCCGACTGATGCCGGCCACCGGAGCATTAGTAGACTCTGGCCACTAGAGTGTGCCCGGAGTCTACTGCGCATTTGTGCAAAATGCTGGAACAATTACCGCAGTGGACATTTTTCCGGCTTTTTGTACAGCGCTGACACCCGGCGCAGAACCTCGGAGAGGTAAGTTTTAAATAATATGGCTGCAGGGAATGCGATGCAGGCCCCCCTGGACCCGGGGGCCCATGTGCACCGCACATCATGCACCCACTATAGATACGCCCCTGGGCACTACTGGGGACACTGCATAGAGGGGACCACTACTGGGGGCACTGTATAAGAGCTTATGTAGCTATCCGAGGGTGGGGAGGGGGGGCGCAAGGCTGAAGAAATGTCTAGGGTGCCAAGAAACCTTGCACCGGCCCTGCTTAGACAAGTGCTGCTTCACTCCATAAAACCGGAACCGGAAGTCAAATCTACCTATTATAAACGATTTGGATCCATCCTATATATATTAATTGACAGACACATTTTTTTTAATATATTACAAACTTGTAATCAGTGGCGGGCTGGGCCGGGGGGCAGGGTGCCATGTGCCCCCCGGGCCGCTGGCCACGGGCAGTCTGTATCTCTGTGATGGAGTTCAGTCAGTGCTACACAGTGACTAACACACAGCCGCCAGCGCCGGCAGCTGTGTGTTTGTTTTGAGTGGCAGCCAATGAGAGTCTGTCAGACTCTCACTGACTGCCGCTACGCCCACTGCAGGAGCCGCTCCATCTTCCGGCTCCTGCAGTGGGTAATGGGAGAGACATCATGACGTCATGACATCTCTCCCATAATGCAGAGTTGCCCGGCCCGGGAGGACGAACAGAGGAGCGGATGGCGGCGGCAAGAGCAGTGATTCAGGTAAGTGTTTTTTTTATTTTTTATTACGTGGGGGAGAGTACTACTGGGGGCACTACGAGGGGGAGAGGACTACTGGGGGCACTACAAGGGGGAAACCACTACTGGGCACTACAAGGGAGATTACTACTGGGAGCACAACAAGGGGGGGGACTACTACTGGGGGCACTACAAGGGGGGGGCTACTGCTGGGGGCACTGCATAGGGGGTACCACTACTGGGGGCACTATATAAGGGGCTTACTACTGGGGACACAAGGGGCACTGCACAGGGGGACCACTAGTGGGGGCACTATATAAGTGTTTTACTACTGGGGGCACAAGGGGCACTGCACAGGGGGGACCACTACTGGGGGCACTGTATAAGGGGCACTGCATAGGAGGATCACTACTGGGGGCACTACTGGAAGCCTGCATAAAGGGATCCTCTCCTGGGGCACAGGGGGCACTGCATATGGGCACCACTACAGGGGGCTGCCCCTAATCTTTATTTTTACTTTACATTAATTCCATATGGACCCGCCTCCTCCCTGGAACACTTGAGGGGGGGGCGCCGTAGCACGCATGTGCTCCGGGCACCCTGGCTACACGCTACTCCTCTGCCAGGGCCACATGCATGCATTTGCCCCCCAGGCTAAAAGTTGCCAGCCAGTCCCTGCTTGTAATCACACTAAATAAAAGTATCTATATCAAAGAACTTATTCTCACAGATGGAATTGACATGTTTAGTGTTTAAAATGTCGTGACAAGTTAAAAAAGCCTTTAGGCCTCTTATAGCTATGTTGGTTAACTTTGTTGTAGAATTGTTTAGAGGGATCTATTCTTTTTATAAAGAACTGCAGGTTTGTTTTAGGTAAATCATTTTTAAAAATATAATTTTTTAAATCTCTGAATTTGATTAGTAATATTCTTGATTTCTATTGAAGAACTATTAAAGTGAGAAATAAATGCTACATCTCTACCAAATATCATATCAGTGATGGTTTGAGTATTTTTTTTTTTATTCTGAAGTAAATATAATCTATCCCAGGGACAAACACAGGATTTTTAGGACGGGGTTTCCATATTCCCTGAGGAAGTCCAAAGGATGAAACGCGTTGGCCACTACCAGCCTCTCCTATAAGGATTTTTTGCAACTACATTACAGATAAGCACTTTATTTTATTTACTACTTTTTGTATTAATTTGTCTGTATGTTCCTATCACACTTTCTCTTGATATATGTAATAAAGCCCCCCTGCTTTGAAATATTACCACATCTGATGATGGGTCTTTTTTTGGTCTAAAGCCCACCACCGTTATATTTGGAAACCTCTGGGGCAAGAGGAAAAGGGAATTTGGATGATTAACAAAAGAACACACGTACATACTAGTATACAAGAATTTATATGGTACGCATACCAATTAATATTAGCCTATCTGTGAATCGGAAATACTACACTATATATTTTTTTCTCTCCTGTTTGGCTCTGGTACGAGCCTTTTCCATCGAGGTCCCCCCTGACACCAGAACTCCGGGTCCAGTACCATCTACATCTCTTTGACAGAGTCTTCAGATAAGCCTTAAAAAACTTTTATTTGGTACGCACACTATTGTTATTTGAGCACGGGCACTTTTGTTTGTAATCTATCACACTATTGGGCACATGTCCTTTCCACCCCATTTTTCCAGATCACATTTCATCTGATTGCCATACAGGTATATGGAAAGGACTGCTGCCTCCTCCTACTAGAAGGATCTAAGTGTTCGATTGGATATTTATTCTTCTTTTAAGACATTTGCACCACAAGAAACATTGAGGGTATCACACTGTGTGCGATTAAGGAACTACAACCTCTATCTATCTATCTATCTATCTATCTATCTATCTATCTATATATATATATATATACATAGCCACACGCAGCATACACACATAACATACACACACACAACACACTTACAAACACACATACAGCTTACATACATGTAGCATACTTACACACACCCTATTTGCCGGGTTACTGCTGCCGGGTGGCCGTGATGATCAGGGGCGGATTGGGCCACCGGGAAACTGGGGTACTTCCTGCTGGGCCGGACATCTCTGTCATTAGCAGCCCCGTCAGGGCCTTCACTGCTGTGGCCGCGCATGTTAGAAGTGGCGGCGGTGGAGATGCCGAAGATGTCAGGCGGCTGGGCCGTGCAGACAGCACGGTCTCTCAGGGCTGCCAGTAACACTGCCTTGTAGTTACCTCTCCCCACCACCAGGTGTCTCACTCCAGTGTGGCCTCCTCATTAGACAGCACAGCTTGCGCATCGTCACTGGCTGAACTGCTCTTCGATCTGAACACGGCTGGTGGTGCAGTCTGACCAGAATTGGATAAATGCTGATAAGGTAAGTGACCCTCTGGGGGGGGGGGCTGAACACAGCTGCCAGCACACACACACACTGATATGTGACATTGCTATTATATAGGGGAGAGGGAACAGTACAGTGACATAAAAGGGGGAATAATACAGCCCCCAGCACACACTGATATGTGGTATTATTGAGGGAGACGGGACTGTACAGTAATATATGAGGGAGAATAACACAGCTCCCATCACACACTGATATGTGGTATTATTATTATATAGGAGAGAGGGGCAGTACACTGATATATGAGGGGAAATAACACCGCTCCCAGCACACACTGATATGTGGTATTATTATTAATATATAGGGAAGAGGGGACTGTACAGTGATATATGAGGGGGAATAATACAGCTCCTAGCATACTGATATGTGGTACTATTATTTTATAGGTGACATGGGACAGTACAGTGATATAGAATGGGGAATAACACAGCCACCAGCACACACTGATATGTGGTATTAATATTATATTGAGGTGAAGGCACTATACAGTGATGTGAGGGGGAATAAAACAGCCCCCAGCATACACTGATATGTGGCATTATTATTATTATTATATAGAGGAGATGGGATTGTACATTGATAAATGATGAAGAAAAAAACAGCTTTCGTCTCTCTTTCTATCTTTCTCGTTTGTTTCTCTACGTTCCCACATCTCTCTCTGAGATTTCTTGCTGTCTCTCCTCCACTTGCCCCCTATATACCATCCGATCTATTCAGATATGTCATCAGATCCTGCCCCTTTCACAGACCCCACCTCCTCCCATTTAGGGCTGCTGCAGAAATTTCCCGGGCTGGTTTTCCATCCCAATCCACCCCTGGTGATGATCCTTCCTCTTTTTCAGTGCCGTAGCTAGACATTCTAGTGCCCTGTGCGTGAAAGAGTATCGGTGCCCCCCCCTTCCCCATCATTTTTCACCAATTAATATTCACATTAAATAAATAAATAGGGAAATAGTGATAGAGTTTTTTTACAAAGAAAAAAAGAATTCCAGAGTTATTAGTATTTTACATTACTATATCCCACCCTCCTCCCCTCTCAGACGTTCCCGATGCAGATTCACCAGCAACCACCTGGCCAATTGGACCACACTGACACTGGCTGTGCAGATATTACTTTTATTTTATACAACCATGGTGCCAAACAGCCCCACCACCATTTTCCCTGGGACTCCTATGTCTCACACACATACATCACAAACACCCTCCTACCTTCCTCCCCGGGACTTCAAATACACACACACACACATACAAACACACACACATACATCACAAACACCCTACCCCCCTTCCTCCCCGGGACTTCAAGCACACACACACACATCACAAACACCCTCCCCCCCATGTGGGACTTCAATGTCACACACACATCACACACATACATCACACAGATACAGCTCACACATACCACCTAACCAGCCAACACTAACAAGAGACTGACCTGACTTGATTCTGCAGTCAGCCTCTCAGTGCCATTCAGCCTTTCCACACCATGCCCAAACAGCTCCTTGTCCTCGATCCCTTGCAGACTATGCACTGTGGGAGTTGAGTGAGTCGCTGGGAGACATCATGATATTTCTCCTTAAAGCCAGTGCGCCATGCGGGAGCCGGGGGAGGCAGAGCTCACAGCAGGGTTATGGATAGATTCCCTTCCATATATGTACCTACTGAAGGGGATCTACACACAACCCTCACAGCAGTGGGACCACCGGGTGCGCCGCTGATATACATTGTAGTAGGCACCCGGCAAACAGAAATTGCAGCAGCGGCCAGGTCTGCCCCCAGAGCATCTCTGTGCGGCCACCCTGGTTATGGCCAGAGACGGAGACAAGACTGCATCCGTCTCTGAATTTTTTTTTTGGATGGTCGGGGGGTTTCTGAGTACTCAGAAACCCCCCTGCGTGCGCTAGTGTATCCTTGGCTCTAACCTCTCCCAAAGCTAGGAATAATAGTTCTTCTGGGTAGCCCCAAGGCTAGAGCAGAAGAAGCGGGATGTAGTCAGGATGCCGGCCGCCGATATTCTGACACCGGAATCCCGAGCAGGATGAAGATCTTGATGCCGGCATCCCAAAGAGGATGAAGATGCCGTGTCGGGATCCTGACCGCCGGCATCGCAAAGGTAAGTATCCAGCTTACTTTTAGTGTTAGACCGGGGATGGTGGGATTAGGTTGAAGCACTTGCCCAGGGGAAGGTTAGGGTTAGGCACCACGATGGGAGGGTTAGGTTTAGGGTGCTGGAAGGGGGGGTTAGGGTTAGGCACCACCGAGGGGAGTTGTTAGGCACCCCCCCAGGGAGGTTAGGGTTAGGCACCACCAAGGGAGGGTTAAGGTTAGGGGGTGGAGAGTGGGAGGGTTAGGGTAGTTACCAGCCGTAATCGGGATTTTCAACAGTCGGCTTCCGGCATCGGTCTTTGAACTGATGGCTATTCAGCCACTGGGACATCATACCCAATCCCAAGAAACATCTCTATCCCAAATGATGAAACAAAAACTCCTGTGGATGTTCAGAATGGGCTCTCTGCAGTCTTTTGTGTGACAGCAGCATTTACCTCTGATGAAGCCGTGAGTGAGCCACAGGGAAATGCATCAGATGTTACTGCTCTCTGAGGGGGCATTTAAATTGTTGAGTGGGCGGCAATAATGAATGGGTGTCCAGGGTTGCAATTCCATTGTTCTGGGCGCCCATTAATATCACAGTCTTCACGCCCTATTAGACCAAAAATGGCTAAAACCCATCTAAAGTCCTGGTTAGGATGCCCAAACTACATTTAGGGTGCCCTAGCCATGGTTTTCTTTGCACATATTTGCTTGCACTCTTCTGATGCTGCCAGCAGAAATCCTAGCGTCGGTGTACATCGTGCCCGAATGGAGCAACAGATAATTGCTCCATCGGGCACCCTAAATGCCAAATTGTCAGAGCCGTAGCTAGACTTTTTGGTGCCCTGTGGCAGAAAGAGCATTGGCGCCCTCCTCATTTTTCAAAGGGACATAATGCACCCAACAAAGGGGAATGCTCTGTGTGATGGCACCGACCGCACTACCCTAGCTACGGCCCTGTGAATCGCCCCCTTAGTAAGAGGCGAATAGGAATCAGGACTCCCACTAAATGATACAGCTTGTGTATGTTCCCTGCTGCACTATACAACTGACGCTGCTGCCATCCATTCATCATCCAGTGCAAGAGTACTAGTTGTGCCTGGAACAGGCCTGCCAAGAGCCGTGGTGGGCCTGGGTAACAGGGGGCGTGGCTAATCATGGGATCGCTCCCCCCCACAGGCATAGGAGAATGCTGTGGCTGCTGCTGCTGTGAGGGGGGCGGCGTTGGACCTGGGCCCCCGCCGGGCCCCTCAGGAAGCCCGGGCTCGGGTCATTTGTACCCGCTCCCGCCCCCTCTCGGCGCCCCTGGCCTGGAATATATGCATGGGGCAGCATCATCACCACTACTATTGCCGCATGCCTGCCAGCTACATGAGACGGGACTGACAGTGCTGCTTTTCATTTTCTGCATCCTTCAGCTGCTTTCTGGAGGGATTTGTAGAAAGCAATATACACAATTACAATCATATTGTACCCTCACCACTATTTCTCCATCCCTGTGGAGTTTTGTAATCGGTATATAAGCTGTTCACCTTTGTTAATTGGACCTCTGGTTTGTAAAAACTACGGTGTAGATTTCCAAAATCGTCTAAAACAGACACGTGGTTATGTTGCCCATAGCAACCAATCTGATTCTAACGATCATATCGCTATTGCATTCTAGAAAATGATACACATAATCTGATTGGTTGCTATGGGCAACACCACTAGTCTGTTTTAGAAGCTTTAGTAAATATACCCCTATATAATGGCTAGTAACTTTTTATAATTGCTGCATAACGATTCGCCTTCTGATAATGGTGTACTCTTTACCGCAAGCCGAACAGAGGAGGGAAGCTGCATAGTTCCCTGCTGTCTGCTCAGCATCCGGCGCTGGCTTCACCCCCTTTTCCCAGGGTCCTTTGCAGCAGATCTGACCTGACCTCAGAAGCCTGCGCATGTGCAGTGAGAATGCAGACATATCGGGCACCTGATATGTCTGCATTCTCACTGCGTCCAGGGATCACGGAGAGGTCGGATAGCGCATGAAGACTTTGAAGATGTAAGTATACACAAATGGCTAATAACATCACTATATATCGCATTGATGTGATGTGATATATATATATATATATATATATATATAGTGATATTTATAATGAGCCACTTCATGTTCTACAACCCTTTTAATTGTATAAACTTATTAAACTGTTTTCACTAGCCCGCAAGTTTCCATTTAATATTTTATATATTGTAAATTTTAACCACCGCTGTGTTTTTTTTTTTTTAAATACATAGATATAACATATAAAAGTACAATAAAGACACAATTTTCTGTTTTTTTTGTTAACATCAAAATATATATATACACATATATATATATATATATATATATATATATACTGAAATCACACAAAGTAACAGTATATTGAAAATATAGAGTAAATAAAATAAAATAGACAGGGGAGGGGGGGGAATGGTTTGTAGAATGTCTGATGAGCCACAAATTATCAAACAAAGTCATACCGAGAAGGAAAGCCATCATTCTCTGCCACTACTCACTATAGTTGCCTACAGAGATACCAATTGGTTAATTCAAACACTTTACACATTTTTTGTATTGAGTCCATCGAAATAGCAGGAAAGTACGGTTCCCATTTATTATAAAATGCTTGACTCCATTTTCAATATCAAACAAAGCATTTCTCCTGTCTATGTACATATAGTCTAATAATGCTAACTGTATTTCTCTGACGGATGGGATAGATTTTGTGATCCATTTGTTAAGAATAGCCTGTTTTGCTGGAGTGACTATCAAAGTTAATAATGGAATTAAATGTGATATATCGTCTTGCGTAGACCATAATGCAAAGTGGGCAAATAAAAAGGCAGGTGGTGAAAATTGTAGATTTAATTGAAAGGTGTGATTAATAAAATATAAAACTTTATACCAGAATCTTTTGATTTTTGGACAGTATAAAAAAAACATGCATAAAAGATACTTGCTCCCCAGAGCATTTGGGACAACGCCCATCATCATCTGAGACCATGGGCCAAATGTAATAGGTAGTCTGGTTTGGTAAATTGTGAGTTTGGTGCTAAACTCGCAATTTTTCACAACTCTCCAATGTAATAGGGTGTCTGTTCACTAAAACTCGCATTTTTCAGAGTTACTAAAACTCTCCATCTCAAACTCGCATCCAGATGTTTTCACATTGAAATCAACTCGCCCAATGTAATAGAGTGTCTGTTTCAGAATCGCAAAAAAAAGTCCCCAAATAATAGACCTGCTTCAGGCTAGCGAGTACATCCTGAGCAGGTCTGATTAACACAGAAACATGCACATATCCATGAGATATGTACATGTTTCTGTGTGTATTTATGTAAAATGTTTTTAAATAAAAAAAAAATGACGTGCATCCCCTCCCCAAAAGCATAACCAGCCATCAATGATACAATGTCGCGACATTGTATCATTGATGTAACCACAAGATTAACCTCAATTAATCTTGCGGCTACGATGTAGCGGTTCCCACCATAGACTTCAATGGGGATTTCTCACCATAGAAGTCTATGGGACACACTGGCTGGCCACATTCTGCCAAACAGGGAGCTGTTCCGACAGAGATGCTCCCTGATTGGCTGGCGGCCCCTTCACTGACGGGGCACACGTGTGCCCCGGTCATTTACGCGGAGCAAAGGTATGTGTACACACATACCTTTGCTCAGTCCGCATGGATCGGGTTTTTTTGCGTTTTTTTATTTTAACCCCTGGATTGCCTACTTGGAGAAGTGGACGTGATCGACACATAGGAGAGGTGAGTATGGATTTTTTTTTTCAGGTACACCCCTATGGATTACTTCGGATACTAGGTGAGTATGTGTGAGTGTGCATGTATGTTTTATTAAAATTATTCACGCATTTCTTTAGTTGTGGAACTACAAGTGCCAGTGGCCTGTAATGCCCCGCATGCTGGTATTTGTGGTTCTCCAAATACCAGCATGCAGGGTAGGCTTGCTGGTACTTGTGGTTCTACAACTAAAGACAATATGGAAACTTTAATTTTACACTTTACACTAACACTATCAACCCAGCACCCACCGCCCTAGGGTGCCGGGGATAGACCCGGGCTATCAGTCTAGGCCTGGGGTGCCCTGGAGAGGGGTACCCCTTTATTGGGGGGATACCCAACTCCCGGGGAAAGCGGTGAAAGGTTTTCCCTGGCTGTGGCATTATCCCCCCGCTAGACAGAGTTCGGTGCTGGTTCTGGAATTTTCAGGGGACCCCTACTCATTTTGTCCCCTGATTTTCCAGAACCAGGACCAGCTCAACAAAGCCCTGTGCTGGTTCTTAATATACAGGGGCCCCCTAAGCAGTTTGGCCCCGGTATTTTTTTAACCAGAACAGGCTTTATAAAGCCCGGGGCTGGTTATGCTTTTGGGGAGGGGGTGCACGTTTTTTTTTTTTTTAACACACACAGAAGCCATCACGGATCTCACTGATCTGTGATGGCTTCTCTAAAACTCGCACCTTTTAATGCTACTCGCATTAAAAGGTGTCAGTTTACATAGTCCTAAACTTCCCTAAACTCGCAAATGCAGTACCCTCGAGCTGAAAAGTTCGCAGGATATTGAATTTGCGAGTTTCAGTACAAACTCACACTTTTTAAAAGTGCGAGAAAGTGCGAGTTTGTACTGTTACTAAAACTGACACCCTATTACATTTGGCCCCATATGTTTCCTACAGTTCGGAGCTATATAGGCTCTGTGAAGGATTTTGTAGTGAATTTCTTGTAATTTAGTTGATGCCAAAATCTTTAAAGTTTTATTGGTGTAAGAAATTATTGTTGAGAAATCAGGAATGTTTTCCATTTCTCTTTCCCACCTACCTTGAATCCTAGCCCATAGTTTATGGGGATCATTAGGAAGAAGATCAGTGTATAAATATCTAATACGGTATGTTATTGTATTAACCTGTCGGAGGAGACAGTCTATATAGTTCGGGACTATTGTTTTAGTTTGAAATCCAGGAGACAAGGAGGTTTTTGAATTTATATAGTGTCTTACTTGGAGGTACATGAAAAAATGTGTGTTTGGTAATGAATATGTTGTACACAATTGTTGAAATGTCAGAATCACACCTCCAGGTCGAACACATCACAGATAACTTTGATTCCTTTCAGTTTCCAAATAGGGAACCATGCGTTTTAGATGGAGAGTAAAAAAGTCGGGTTACCCCCAAATAGGGGTATATCTAGATTTAGTAAAGTCTAGCGAGAGTTTTTTGTTTAATGATTTCCACGCATGATAAGTAACTCTAAATAGGATGTGATTATATAAATGTGAGGGGATAGCTGTGTAATAACGCTGCTGGAGCAAAAGGGTGAAAAATGATCTCCTCTAAATTTTTATTAGTATAAATGCTAGGAGACAAGAACCAATCCGAAATATAGCGGATGAGAGTTGCCTGTAAGAAGGCCTGAATATCTGGAAGCGCTAATCCCCCATTACTCTTTGGTTGAATTAATCTAGTTCTAGGAATTTGTTTTTTTTTGCCTTGCCATATAAATTTCACAAAGGCAGTAGTGCAAATCTTAATGTCTTTCTGGGTTAATGTTATTGGTAATACTTGCATAAGATATGTCAGTTTTGGGAATAAAATACTTTTAATTAACGCAATTCTGCCCAAAAGTGACAAAGGTAGATGGAGCCAGTTGTCAATTTGGGACTTTATTGATTTAATTAAGGGCGTAAAGTTTTCCGAGTATAGCTTATATAATGTAGCGGGTATCTGCACACCCAAGTATATCAATGAGGTGCTACTGCTTTGTAATTGGTATAAAGACACTATTTGTTTAGTTGCATCTATCGATTTGTTATTGGAAAAAAGCAAAACCTCTGATTTTTGAATATTGACTCTATAACCTGAAAAAGAACCAAAGTGTAAGATGGTATCTAGTATTGAAGGAATAGATACAACCGGGTTTGATACAAACAGCATCATATAGTCAGCGAATAATGTAATTTTTAGTACCAGAGTACCTACTTTAATCCCTGAATACATAGTGTTATTACGTAACTTAATCGCTAGTGATTCCAGAGCAAGTGCAAAGAGTAAGGGTGAGAGGGGACATCCCTGTCTAGTCCCTCTATGTATTGCAAATGGTGTAGATAAGTAACCATTAGATAAAATTTGTGAAGTGGGGTTGGTAGATAGCATCTTAATTATGTCTATATATGTCAGAGGGAATTCAAATCTATGGAGGGTCTTGTGAAGGTGATCCCAAATCACCAAATCAAAAGCCTTTTTCGGCGTCCAATGATAACATTAGACCAGGATCACCCCCATTCACCTCTACTTCGTGAGCTAAAATTGCCAGGACCTTCCGAATATTGGTGACAGAGTGTCTGCCCCATATAAAGCCTGTCTGATCTGGGTGGATCAATGATGGCATTATTATTTTCAATCTTTCTGCTAGTAGTTTGGTAAATAATTTATAATCGGTGTTGAGCAGAGATATGGGTCTGTAGGAGGCTGGTGAATCTAAGGGCCTCATTCAGAGCCGAACGCTCTGACCAGAGCGCTCGCTCTGAATCAGGGCCCTCCTCCCTAAAAATGGAGCGGCCTCTTGGACGCTCGCATAGCTGTGGGTTACCACCCACAGCTTATGCGAGTGTCCATGATGATGGTCGCGATGGTCAAGACCATCGCGACCATCGGGCTTGCGACGAGACCCTGCGGTAGGGTCTCGCTGCCGCAAGCCCTGGAGTGATTTTGGCTCTATCAGAGCCAAAATCACTCCCACTGATATCACTACTGATGTCAGTGGGGCCGGACTCAGACGGTAGGCGTTCCCATGGGAACGCCTCCGTCTGGCAGCCATGCCCCCGGCACGCCCACCAAAGGGGGCGTGCTGTCAGTCACCATCGACAGCACGCCCCCTTTGGTGCGAGACCCCGAGCGACGTATTCCTTGTCGCTCGCCGGGTCTCGTGCATGCACACGACGGAGCTCCCTCCGTCGTGCGCATGCGCATTCGGCCAACATCGACCCGCTTGCGAGCCTCCTTCGCTCGTGAGCGGGTCTGAATCTGGCCCTAAATCTCTACCTGGTTTAGGTAGAACCTTTATAAGTGCTGTGTTGAAATGTAAAGGAACAGATTTCAATATCAAAATTGAATTAAAGAATTTCTAACAGAAAAGGGAGGATCTTAGGTTTTAGGATTTTTAAAAATTCTCCCATGAGGCCATCAGGTCCTGGCGATTTTAGAGGTTTCAAAGTTTTAATTGCGGTATCTAGTTCTTCCAGTGTAAAATGTTTTAATAATGAGTCTATTTGTATATCTGATATCTGGGGGATACAAAGATCTCTCCAAAACTGAATTTGCTTAGGTTTATCTGGTGACTCTTGGGAGTACAGTTTTTCATAAAATTTCAGTTATTTCTGTTCCAGAATATTGCATGGTACCACTGTTATCTTTTAATGACTTGATATCACACGAGTTTCGCATCCCTCTCAGTAGGTTAGAGAGGAGGCGCCCAGATTTATTGCCATGCTTATGGAACATAAATTTGCTATATCGGATTGATCTGTCGCCTACTTGCGATAGAATATCATCATAATACAATTATTTATTTTTGTAGTTTTGGACATTAATAGTTGAAGGAGACCCCTTCATTATGTGATATGCTTCTGATACTTCTCTCTGAGCATTTATTAGTGATTTTGTTAGATCTTTTTTATAACGTGATGAATAAGATATGATTACTCCACGCAGCGTAGTCTTTGCTGCTTGCCATAGTAGAATATGTTCAGTCTGTTGTTGTGTATTATTGAAAATGTAAGAGTCCCATTCTGCTTGTAGCATGGCTTTAAATTTTTGTGAATGTGCTAATGCTGTGGGGAAACTCCATTGTTTATGGGACCTAACATTGGACGCCATAAGTAATTTAACCCAAATGGGAGCATGATCTGACACGAGAATAGGATCAATCCCACACCTTGAACTTCCAAAAGAAGAGAGTCAGACAATAACCAGTAGTCGATCCTAGAGAATGTTGTGTGGGGGGTGAGAAAAAAACGTGAATTCTTTTGTAGTGGGATTATGAAGTCGCCATACATCTGTGAGTTTTAATTGTTGATTAAAATATGTTAGCCCAAATTTTGGAATAGGCTGACCTCGCCTGCTTGCAGATTGACGATCTAAATAGTTGGAAGCCAATATATTAAAATCACCTCCCAGGAGGATTTGTGCTTCTACATGAGGGTATAATTTATTGATTAACCTTAAAAAGAAAGATTTAGTGTAGCAGTTGGGTGCATATACATTGGCTATTATAAAACATTTCGTATCAATAGTTACATCAATAATAACGTACCTTCCATATACATCTTTTATCTTTTGTAGTGTTATGGACGTCAGTAGCTAGAGATTTCCGTGCGAGGATGGCAACACCTCTAGAATTAGATGTATATGCAGAGTACGCCAACACTTTATAACGTAGCATATTCAATTTGATATGTTCCACATCTTTCAGATGCATTTCCTGTAGCAGTGTTACATCTGTGTGGGATTTGTTTAAATAGGTAAGAATCCTCTTATGTTTAATGGGGGTGTGTATTCCCTTGACATTCCATGAGTAGACTTTTAAATCTTTCATATTAGGTACTTACGATGTGACAATCAACAAAAACATTATAACTGAATGGCTCACTAAGACAAAGGATGGGGGTGGGATAGAGAGAGAGAGGGACATTGGGAATTCCAGAGAAACAACAAAATAATAACATAAAAGAGAGGCAGTTGACATTCAATTTTCTTTGTATTGAAAACTTGTGAGGATAGAACCAATCTGCCTAATAGTACAGTAGAAAATTACATCACAATTGCAAAATAAAGAAATAAACGTCCTAAAAATAGACATTACAAAACAAGAGGTATTGGCCCCTCAGTGGTCATTATAATAACAATATGCGTAAATGTTATAAAAATACACCTACGCTGGATAAAATTAAATATATGAAACTAATTCTAATATTCCATGACTAGTTTTAGATTCTATGATAACAGGCAGGTAAAATAGTCATTATTGATATACTAGTAAATGATATGAAATCAATATGCCCTCATGTCTACTTAGAAGTTATATTTATGGATCAAAGCTGACTCTAAGCCATGAATCTGTGTCTAGGGCTCACAAATCATTTAAGCGGAATTAGATGACTTTTGAGCAAGCAATACAACCTAACATAGGAATGAAAGTAATACAAGCCTGTCTTTCAGCTTGTATGCTCTGGCATGGAGTTTTCCTGATTCTCTTGTCGTTCCAATTCATCCTCGACCAGAAATTCCTCTGCGTCTGCCAGAGTCATAAAGTCTTTAAAGTCTTTACCTTCAAAGATACGCAACCAGGCTGGATATATTAGGGCAAATTTTCTATGTGCTCTAGCAAATTTAGTACAAACAGGCGCCATTTCACAACGTGCTCTTGCCACCTCAGCGTAGTAGTCCTGAAACATTAGTAATGAGCGGTCTTTCCATTGGATTTCACCCACTTGGCGTGCTGCGGATCACAAGATCACTTTCTGATGCAAATTGAGGCAACGGAAGATTACTGCTATGGGTCTGGATTCTTGGCCATCTCTATATGGGCCAAGCCAATGTGCTTGTTCGATTTCAAATGTCGAAAGTTCCTCTTCAACTTTCAGGAGTCTTGGGAGATCAGACTTTAAGAAGGTGAGTAGGGAATGGCCTTTGTAGGTTTCCGGAAACCGATCAGTCGCAAATTGTTACGATGTGATCTATTTTCAAGATCGTCTAATTTATTTTTCATCTGGTAATTAGATTTTTGTAGTTGGGAGACCAGATCTTTGAGTTCAGAAACATCTTGCAGTGTTTCACCAATGTGTTGTTCATTGTTGTTTACTTGTGTAGAGACCAGCCGAACTTGACGTTTAAGATCTTGAATGGATGCTGTGAATTTTTCAGCCTACGCTTGCATGAGAGGTTCCATAGTTTCACGGATAGCTCTGACTACGTCAGAATAAGTAATTGCTTGCGTATTTTCCATATTTATGGAATGGGAAGGAGAGTTAGCTTGGTATGTTGACCCAGGAGACAATGTTTTTTCATCAGAGTTGTATGTTGGGGAGGAAGTTTGTTTTTATGTGGACAAGCTTTTTGCGGTTGTCCCTTAGGCACAGAACTAACCTGAGCAGATCTTCGCATTAGGTAATGATTCTGATGGGTTGGCAATTGCATTGATGATATGGCAATGATACCGATGGTGTGGAAAGTGTGCCGAAGGCAATTGGGCCGATGTTGCGGCGATGGTGCTGATGTTGCGGCAATTGCCGTAGATAAATAGTCTAGAGTGTGAAGATGGCTTTGAGAGCTGATGGTGCGGCAAGTGTGCCGATGTTGCAGCACGGGAGCTGCTTGGAGCGGCTTAGAAGCCGAATGAAGAATTCTGGTAGCACGGGAGCTACTTGGTGCGGCTCGGAAGCCGTATGGTGAACGTTGGCAGCACGGGAGCTGCTAGATGCGGCTAGGAAGCCATTTGGAGATTGGTGGTAGCACAGGAACTGCTTGGTGTGGCTAGAAAGCCGTATGGTGAACGTTGGCAGCACAGGAGCTGCTAGGAAGCTGTTTGAGGATTGGTGGTAGCACGGGAGCTACTTGGTGCAGCTGCTCGATGTGGCTAGGAAGCCATTTGGAGGATGATGGCAGCCCGGGAGCTACTTGGTGTTGGCTGGGAAGCCGAATGGAAGCAATATCCTGCAGAGAACAAAAGCTGTCCATGCAGCTAAGCTGATGAAATCCACAGACACGCTATAGTCGGCACAGTGCAATAGTTCAGTGAGTATAAATAGGCTGCAGCACTTAATCAAGCTGCACCTGTGGATGAGACATCATTTCCTGAGGCGTGCCGATCACCTAGCAACAGGAGCAACATGAGTAACCCCTTCCTGCCTCTGGGAAAGCTGTCAGAAAGGGTCAAGTCGTGACCGTGACTTGTAACAGTTACAGGAAACTGCAGAGCTTTTGACATTGGCAAAATGATCTGTAAAACCCTCCGCCTACAAAGTTGTGTAAACCCTGACTGTAATCAAGTCATGAGCGATCCATCTTTCTGATAGCAGTTTGTGATATCTCACCTAGGGGCCCATTTATCAATGATCGCTTGGCAACATGATCAGGGCATGCCAGAGAGCTGCCGGCCAGTGCAGAGGGTGCTGCACATGTGTCCCGCACACTACACATGCACATCCGCCATAGCCGGGAGGGTATGGCGCGGTGTAGCCCGTAGGCTACAGTGGCTAATGCCATCTTCAGATGGCATTAGCGCGGGGGCCAATATCTGTAATGCATCACTTACCGAATATTGGTAAATTTGGCAGCATTGCATCCCCCATTGAAATGGGGGATGCAGCTGCCAGCGGTAATGAAGGGATCACAGCAGGTATCAGAGATACCTGCTGCGGTCCCTCCTTAATACATATGGGGATACTTAATATTTGAGGTAAACCCCCAAAAAGGGGTATTTTCTGGGATTATACCTCATATACACTTTGATAAATGTGTCCCCTGCTGAGCAAACCATACATGCCTACTCTCCCTGGAATCGCGGGAGGCTCCCAATTTTTCGGTTAACCCCTCACACTCCCGGAAGAGTAGGCATTTCTCTCGCATCCCGCCTACTTCCTAGTGAAGTGGGCAGGATGGGGAGATTTTACCTGGAATGTTCGTAGGGAAGGGGCGGGGCTAAATGGTGCAAATTGCATCATTTAGTCCCACCCCCTCACGGACCTACAAATCACGAGGGTTTTCTGTAAAGGGGACGGGGCCTAATGCCTTCTATCGTCTAGCCCCGCCCCCCAAAGAGGAGAGCAGCAGGTCCCCTCCTGTTGCTCCCGGAAAGCTGCCCAGGAATGTCGGCAAGTATGGAGCAAAGTTTAACAAGTGTACTGTCTTCCAGAGGAACATACTGCATGGAGGTTAAAGACTTTACTGTATGACACTAATTGATTTTAACCCCATTAAGCAAGAGCTGACTGCGCAAGACCAGATAACAGTGAGATGATGCACAGACATCTTTGGTGACAAGTTAGAATGGACAGAATAGGTTCAAAGTTGAATTACAAGTCAAAAATCAGGGTTGCAAGAAAGAGGTTGGGTCAATAATAGCTAGTCAGATAGCAAAAGGAGTGTGTGCACTAAGTTGTCTTGTAAATCCAGCATCCCCATGCACCTCTAATCCTAACACTGAAGAGGAGAACAGATGTGCCCCCAAGTAGAAGACAGGATGTAGAATGGAAAAGTATTATCTATGGATGTTGGTATATGTGTCAGCTGTGTGTGATAGATGTGAGTCCATATCTATATAATAAGCAAGAAAGTGTGTCTGTCTGTCTATCCGTCTTTTTGTCCTTTATGCACGGCCACAGTTTTGGACCTAGCTCCACCAAATATGTCATGGTGGTGTAGTTTGATCAGGATTAGTTTTTTGCCTAGGTTTGAACTTCGGGGGGCCACACAATACCTAAAAATGGGGACACTCTTCCATTACACAGGTTCCAAGGCTGGCTTCACTGGAAATTGGCAGTATGCCAAAAACCTGTGAGAAAGCTACAAAATTATCCTTTTAGCCTCAGTCTGAGCAAACTTGATGACTCATTAAAATTTCATATTAAATTCAATTCAGAGCCTTGTGTTTGCATGCAAGGGTGTAACTAGAATTTTGTGGACCACATAGCAAGATCTTAAAAGCCCCACAGGGGTAAAAAACACATACATTTGCCCCACACAGACTCTATTCAGGTTATGCCACACAAACCCCATTCAGGTTATGCCACACAGAATCCACACAGAAGTAGCCCTTATACACATTATGCCACACAGTAGTAGTGCCCCTTATATATTATGCCACACAGTAATGCCCTTTACAAATTATGCCACACAGTAGTAGTGCCCCATATAACAAATTATTCCACATAATAGTAGTGCCCCTTACACATTATGCCCCCCCAGCAACTCACCTCCCCATGTCCCTCCAGCAGCCTCTCTCCTCCCCCTGTGTGCCATCAGCAGCCAGCTGGTGTGGATTTGGGGCCAGGCTGCCAGCTAATTACAGATGGTTCACCGGCAGGCAGCGGCAGACAGGGACAGACAGTGCCAGTGCAATTTGCATCTGGCACTGGTCACGAGTCAATCGGAGCTCACGGACCAGCAGCCAATTGGGAGCCGCCACTGCTGATTGGCTGCCGGTCCACGAGCTCTGATTGCCTTGCGACCAGCGGCATCGTCTCTCCATGACAGCTGGCGGTCCGGCACCAAATCAACATGACTGACATCTGAGAACCCCTCTATGGCCCTAACTGGAACGGCCCACCTTGTGTGCATGATTGGGTAAAGGGGGAGCAGCGGTCCACAGAGGCAGCTCGGATACCATAGCAGCTGCACCCCTTGCACCCACGGTAGTTATGTCATTGTTTGCAAGCATGTTAGCAAACAGTGGGGTCCTTTTCAGGATCAATGGAATGGGGTTATAGGCAAGGACAATGTAAACCAGATAAAAGCTGCAAGTGTACTTCAGGGTCCAGTCTTCAACCTGGGCAATGCCAGGTATCCCAGCTAGTTTTGAATAACCAGGGTTGACCGTTATTAACTGACAGGAACAGGTCCAGGATAACACAGGGTTAAATGCATGTATGCAGATACAGGTACAACAGCAGGTATGTAGTTCCAGATTCAGCCTGGGACAGCAGGAATATGCAGGGCTCATTGGTGTGACACACAATAGTGATACACACTTCTCTAGCTAGTGTTGGCAATGGCATATAATATAATATATTACTTGCTGATCTATCTAATGCATTTTTGACGAAAGAACACGGTAGCCTTAAAACGTTTGCATTAACAACAATACGCCTGGTGATTTGTCTGTACCTGATATAGAATATTTCATTATGGAGATACAGGACCTCATCCGGAGTCGGTCGTTGCGGCCGCACGGTCGTACGCCACGGATGTTCGCTGAACTGCGCATGCGTAAAATTCGCAATGCGCGTGCGCAAACTAGCAGTTACGATCGGAAATATCTCTCTCCTTGAACTTGGCCACGTCGTTAGTTTGAGTGACAGGATGAGGCGTTTGTGGGTGGTAACAGGGGAAGGTGCTTGTGAACGGGGGAGTGGAGATCCGAACGCAGGCGTGCCTGACTATGCAAACGGCGTTTTATGGGAGTGCATAATTAACGAAGTAGTGTCATAGCACACGTGACATGGGAGGTTTTTACATTGACATGATCGTAGTGCTTAAGAGAGGGTATGGTCAACTTTAAGCTCTACGACCACCTCCGATGGTTTTCGATGGTCTCGATTAATCCTTATATGCCTGGACATGACGTGTAATGCGAACGAGAAGGGGGAGTTTTTTTAGTCTTACGGCCGCATCCTCCCCTTGCTCGTCCAGCTAACGATCCCATCTTAACGACGCAACTTGCGAGTGCATCATTTGCATATCCGGCCCCTTTTACCTTACGACCGTGCGGCCGCAACGACTGACTCTGAATGAGGTCCACTGTGGGGACAAATACTAGGCAACTCCATTCACTCCCAAAGTTGCAGGAATAACTTGAAAGACGTGTAGTGAAGCCGTGTATGCGCAGTAGCGCATTCAGCTGGGAGGTCAGAGGTCACGGTGATGTTAACACATCTCTGACAGCACTGGTGTCAGGGAGGTAAACAAAGAGGGAGACTTCATAGGGTACTCCCCACTCAACATTGCCACCATAAGTGAAAGTGAAGCTTCAAGCTTCAATGTTGCGTAGTTTCTTAAGTTAAACTATGGTAAAAATAATGTGAATTGAGAGGAATTTAAGCAGAAAAATTGAAAGAACGTGATACTAGACAGTACTGTATTATGGAGCTGTATTATTAATATGATGTCCGCTTTAGTACAGGTCTTGTTCCATATATATTTCCAGTTTTCTAAGAACTTCGTAGGAAATTAGTAAAAGACCTATGCAGAAGTGTCCACATACATCTAGCCTCCTTGCACCTTAAACAGCCCTTCTAGTTGCACCATGCCGTTGCATGACTCGGTAGCGCAGAGTGTCTTTCCCTGCGACTCTTTCCCTTAAAATGTGTCTTGTTCACAAAGCGATGTGAATAGGGCGCACAAGCAGCTTATGCTGTTTAAAATTATATGTGGCATATCTATATTCTGTGTGCGACTGCGGCTGTATCTGCATGCGAAATGCAACGTTTCACAATGTAGCATTTCGCATGCAGAAATAGCTGCATTTGAACACAGAATATAGATATGCCACATATAATTTTAAACAGCATAAGCTGCTTGTGCGCCCTATTCACATCGCTTTGTGAACAAGACACATTTTAAGGGAAAAAGTTGCATGAAACGATGCTCTGCACTACCGAGTTGCACAGCGCTCACGCATTATGTGTAACATGACTTGTAGCACACGAAGGATAGATGTATGTGGACACATCTGTATAGGCACCGTTTTATGTGCAAAACCTGTAATTTGGCAGAATTGTGCAAACGTAGCTACGCTGCATTGTCTTCACTGCTAGTAAAATAAAACCTCATGTGTAGATATCAACAAGTGTCTTCTCAATATTCCAGAACTCCCACCTCGATCTCCATCCTCTGATGAGCAGCTTTCAGGTTCTATAGAGCATCAGGACATTGTGCAAAGCGTGGATTGCAAGATTTGTGGTGACAAAGCTTCTGGGTTCCATTATGGGGTACATGCATGTGAAGGCTGCAAGGTAACCTACATTATACATATTATATATTTTAATTACTATCAGACTACTCCAGCTTGTTAATTCTTATCTTCTTACTAAATGAGAGGAACACTTTTTCACTTTGTGACACGAGGTAAAGAGGATACAGAAATATAAAGTGATGTCAGATGAGGGGGAAGCTCATCACAAAGATTTGACAATATTGCAATAAAGTAATATAATATAATCAAAATTAGTTGCAACACCTTATAAGATCTGAGAAAAACACTGAATGGAATCCAGTAATGTAATGAAAGTGAATTTAATAAAGGTGTCACAACTTGCTCAGGAGGATTTCCTACTGAGGAGCTGAAAGCTGAGGTCCCGGGTTGTGGAAGGAATCTGAGGCGAGCGGCCTGGATGTATGTCCTTCTCATCCACAAGTATCGGATATTGGCGAGACCTGACCAAAGTCGCGGAGTCTAACCTGCTGGGAGGTGTTCACCAGTGACCCCTCCAAGCAGGTTATGGGTTTAAGCTGCACCAAGCAAGCAGGTCGCGGCCCTTTGGTCAGTTATCTGATACAGGTGGGAAATGGAGGGAGATAACAGCAATGAGGCCCAAGAGAGTGTATTTCTGAAAGAAGCACTAGCGAGGATTCTGTACTAGGATATTGTACTGAGTGTGTGGGCAAGGTATCAGATGCACCGCTGGCACAGGAAAGTGACACTGTAGTTGTACTTGGATGTTGTACTGAGTACGCAGGCAAGGCATCAGATGCACCGCTGGCACCGGAGAGTGACACACTGGTAGGATGTACAGAGTACACAGGCAAGGTATCCAGACGCACCGCTGGCACAGGAGAGTAACTAGAAATGACTCGAGAGCAGAATATCAAGGGAACCTGGAACAAAGTGACAGCAAGCAAACACTAGTAGAAACAACATTGTACAGGCAACTTCCTGTTGTCCAGAGCCCAGTAACATACCCCAAGGTAGCAGTCCATTGGATGAAGGGTCAGTCAGGTGATGGAGACTGCCATGGCTGCGCCATTGTTGGCGACCTCGGTAACCAAGTCACGGAGCAGCACATGGATGTCCAAGTGCACCTAAGGCATAATCCTCAGCAAGCACCAGACGTCGGTCCTAGGCCGAAACCTGACAAAAGGGTAGATCTTGACTTTGCCTAGAACATATTCATGGAGATTTATTGTGATGATGTAAAGTGGTCTATCCAGGGAGACCAAATGCTAGAAAATGTTATATGTCATGGATTATCCTGGTAATCAATTTCAAACAATTTTGGCAAACATTATTAATAAGGCCAGAAAGAGATGGTGGGGATGGGTCCTTCCAGTTCGCTGCAATCATGGCATGGACAGCATGTAGGATATAACTAATTAATTGGGTAACGTGAGAAGACAAATTAGAGAGTTTGCAGGGAAGCAAAGAGTATGAAAGGAAAGGGCGCATATGAATACTTGTTAACTAAGTGATGAGGTTATGAACCTTATGCCAATATTGGGACATTTTTCACCACACATGGGACATCGCACCTGTCTGAAAGTATTCCATCCAACATTGATCAGAGATGCTTAAAAGGATTGCATGGGAGCGCACCCGAACAATAAAATAGCTTATAAGCCACTTCTTTAGTCTTAGATTTTGACAGATGTACACAGATCTTTTCTGATTCCTCTGGGTCAAGAGTCTCCCCAATGTCCTCCTTCCACTTTATAATTGTGCAGGTTCTTGGGTGGTTGATTGCATATTGGTAGAGTTTTATGCAGTTTTGAGAGAAGACACCTTGAGCTGGTCCTGCAAAGGAAACAGAGATTCCAGGGTGGTGGGGTGAGACACATTACGAAAAGACTCAATAGAAGCATAGGAATGTCTAATTTGTAAATACTGATAAAAGCAAGAGGAGGGGAGCAAAAAACATTTTTGGAGTTCACTGAAATCTGGGAAACTGTGGAGCTGGGTAACATCAGACACGAATTTGATGAAGTCCAAAACTTAAATCATCTGTGAATGAGGCCTGGCGGGAAGTCTGGGTTATTCTATAGAGGGCTCATTCTGGTGGAGCTTTCAACAAGGGGAAATGCCAATTTTCAAAAATCTCAGATTTTAAGGGATAATTTCAAAGTGGGAGGAGTAGGACAAAAGTAAGGGTCTGTCTGTGGGGTTGAGTCAGAATAGTGTATATGGAGAGAGAAAATAAATTATATTGGCCTCATAACTAAGGATAGCCTGATCTAGGTGGAAAGTTAAGTAATACTCTGATGTTTAATATGCAAAGGCGGACCAGAGGCTTTCTCACAAACCAAATAAATTGGGATTTGCTGCTCTGCAAGTCTCTTAGAAAATGGCAAGGTAATCTAGCCGGAAGTGTCTGAAAAAGATAAAGAAGCCTAGGTAAGATGCTCATCTTAACTGCGGCTATCCTACCAACCCATGATACATAAAGCTTGCCCCAGGAGCACATCTATTTCAAATGGGAAAGAAGAGAAGTTGAGAATTTGTTTTTAAAGTTAGGGAGGGAGTTAGATGTTTCAAGCTGCTGAAAAAATATAGGTGGAACGGTGTGGGAGTTGGAAAGTGTTAGAAGTACATCATCTTTGTAGAGTGCCAATTTGTGCTCATCGGAATACATTTTTATTCCAGTGATATCTTGGATATATTTCAGTGTTCAGGCCAGAAGCTCCATTTAGAAGGGCGAACAAGAGAGGTGACAAGGGACAGCCCTGGAATGTTCAATTAGAAATGTGGAAAGAGGATGAGGAGAAACCATTAATAAGGACTGCCTCTGAGAGGTTATACTAGTGTGCAAAAATCCCGGAGAAAAGAACCAGAGAAACCGATATCACAAAGGACAATATGCATAAATGACCAGCTGATCCTATCAAATGTTTGCCGTGCATCAAAGGCCACAAATAGAGCTGGGGTGACCGCCTTGAAAACTACACATATTATTTCTAAGGCTTGCATGGTGTTGTCTACAGCTTGGTGGCATGGGATGAAGCCAATTTGATAAGGTGATGACCTGAGCTAATCTTTTTGCAAGACAATTTTGTATTAATAATATATAGCTGAAAAACCAATCAGCTCCTGATGCAGAAGCCATAGAAGCCTCTTTAATAGCTTGGGTCAGTTCCTATGGGGTAATGTCTTTATTTGAAAATTCAGCCTGAGCCTGAGAGAGTCAAGGCAAATTACAAGAGGCTATATAATTGTGCATTGATGAGGCAACATGGAATCTTGAGGGAGATTATAAATTAGAGTAATAATCATGGAAACAGTCAGCAAAAGCTTGGGGATTGAAAGTTAGGAAGCCTGAGAAATCTCTAATGGATTCCATCCCATTTTGGAAACACTTATTTTGAAGCTGGAGGGCCAGACGGGAGTCGACCTTGTCACTTCTCTAATAGAATTTCTGGCATAACCAGTGGAGTGTCTTAGCAGCTTCACTAGAGATAAGTTGATATAGCTCACCACAGAGTGGCAAGAGTTTCAGATAGGCCTTGTGCGAGGCACGAAGCTGATGAAAGTGCGCCATTGTTTCTATTTGTTTTTCAAGCTCTTGAAAATGTTTATTGTGTGTCCTGTATTCCTGTGCTAATGAGAACCCCCCAGTGGACTTATGAGCCTCCCATCAAGGCTGCGTACACACCTATGTACATGTATGTATGTATGTATGTATGTATATAAATCTATAACAGTTCCAACAATCGGCACTCCCTATCCAAAACAATTCTTATGGCCCTGTGCCTTCCCTGCAAAAATCCATGTATAGTTCCCAATATGGGCGGCACTCTCTGGTCTTGTTCATTCAATAAAATAAGGGCACGGATGCCTGCATGATATCAATCAACATTTGAATTCTTTACAGAATTTTCATCACGATCATACATGTAATACAACACTTTTCTTACGTTTATAATGTTCAATCAGCCATGCAGTCCGAGTCCTCCCCGTCACGCCCGTCGGGACCCAATGACATCACAAGCCTGTGACGCACGCAATCCGGTGCTCCCTGGGCTGTCGGAGGGGTTACTGGGCAACTTGTGACACCCTCTACTAATTTTCATCAGGATCATACATGTAATACAACACTTTTCTTACGTTTATAATGTTCAATCACCCGTGCAGTCCGCGTCCTCCCCGCCACGCCCGTCGGGACCCAATGACGTAACAAGCCTGTGACGCACGCCATCCGGTGCTCCCTGGGCTGTCGGAGGGGTTACTAGGCAACTTGTGACACCCACTAACATACTGTTACAAAGAAGATCCAATAAAAAAGTTACATTAAAACTACAATAGGAAAGTAGCAAATATTAGTGCGTTGTAAAAGGTTATCTAAATAGTATGTATTTGCTACTTTCTAATTGTAGTTGTAATGTAACTTTTTTATTGGATCTTCTTTGTAACAGTATGGTGGTGGGTGTCACAAGTTGCCTAGGAACCCCTCCAACAGCCCAGCGAGCGGGGGACGGCGTGCGTCGCAGGCTTGTGATGTCACTGGGTCCCGACGGGCGTGTATTACATGTACAAAGTAAATGAAAATGCCAGCGCTCCCTCTAGGAGATACAGGGAATATAATTATAGTGGTAAACAACACACTCGAAACGTAGAGTCACTGGAATAATATATAAATGTCAGTCTCCCAAAACAGTGAAAACTGATTTCTTTTCAAAATTCATTAAAATATCCTTAAAAGACAGTGAAAAAACTGGTTTCTTAGATCCTCCTAGTTGTCACAAATGCTTCTTTAAAAACTTCTTCATATATGACAGCACCTCAAAAAGATCACAAAATGGATTCCACCATGTGAAGTAAAGTAACATTTATTTTTACATAGTCTAAAAACTTCCCAAATACAATTTCAGGAAATATAATAAAGATGGCAGCGTACCAGAATTGACCTTTACAGAAAGGCACAGTGTAAAAGCAGAAGGGGTTACAATGCTACCCCCACAGCAAATCACCTTCCCTGTAGATGGACAGGTTATCTCTCTGTATTGGTGAAGACTGGCAGTCCCTTCAAACCAACGCGTTTCGGCCAGAAAAGCCTTTGTCAAGGTATCTACAAGTGTCTAGAGGTGCCTGATTTATATAGAGAGGTCCAGATGAATGATAAGCCCGCTTTTTTTCTTAATTGCCTAAGTGGGTGTGTTCAAGCGGCGCTATGCGTTCCATTCACTTGGAACGCATGCCCGCTATTTCCGCCGGAAGTGACGGTACGCCCCGCTCGGGTGTAGATTCCCAACACGCTGTGCGTTCCATTGTCGTGGAATGCACAACCGCTGCTTCTGCCGCTGTCTCTGGGTTCTCTGCGCAGTGCGTTCCACTCAGCATTCCCGGATGTTTCGAGTGTGTTGTTTACCACTATAATTATATTCCCTGTATCTCCTAGAGGGAGCGCTGGCATTTTCATTTACTTTGTTTTGTACCTTGGGTGACGTGTGTAGGTCACCAGATATATACCAGCTGCATTCTTTAGTTTTTGGAGCGCGGAAAATTATTGATTTTCTTTCTATCGCGTGTATTACATGTATGATCCAGATGAAAATTCAGTAAAGAATCAAAACATTGATCGATATCATGCAGGTGTCCGTGCCTATATATATATATATATATAGTGGTTGGACCAGGGTAACGTCGAGATATACACCATTCGGAGGGATTGAGTGGAGCACCTGTCAACTAGGAACAGGGCAGCACAGACGGTGTAATGGTTAGCATTACTACCTCACAGCACTGAGGTCATGGGTTCGATTCTCACTACGGCCCTAACTGTGTGGAGTTTGTATATTCTCCCTGTGCTTGCGTGGGTTTCCTCCTGGTACTCCAGTTTCCTCCCACACTCCAAAAATATACTGGTAGGTTAATTGGCTCGCAACAAAAAATTAACCCTAATGTGTATGTGTGTGAGCATGTGGTAGGGAATACAGACTGTAAGCTCCACTGGGGCAGGGACTAATGTGAATGGACAAATATTCTCTCTGTAAAGCGCTGCAGAATATGTGTGCGCTATATAAATAACTGGTAATAAATAAACAGGTCTATTCATGACTGAATAAAGTTAAGTTAAGAATTACATACCTACCATGCGTCATATAAGTTTAAGACCAGAGGAAAGTGCACAAAAAGCCCTAAGAGTCTCAGAGGGAATCTTAGTGATTATAGGGCTGATTCCAATGTGAATGGTATTGCACAGCCGCAAGGAAGCAAATGCAAGTGCACCAGGAGGTGTCTGTTGGAAGTGGAGACACCTCCTGCATGCATTTGCAATCATAGTGCAGCGTCCGTAGATGCTGCTTCAGATAGATGGTTGCTGCGTTGGGTTTTATATAGATCTGGCTCTGGACCCTTAGGTATGATGGATGTGCATAGGAAACAAGGTGGCTTGATAATACTTTGGTTCATGGGTATGAACTGGAGCTTAGGTACACTAGTATAGTATACTCAGAACAGACTTGTGATATGCATGGATACTGGACTGGAACCGGAGTGAACAGACCAGGTCCACTGGTCCCTTGTCTAGTGACCCGTGAAGGCCAGTAAGACCAGATACATACTCCAGGAACAAGGGTGACCTCCAGTACTCAGAATAGTATAGTACTGGTAAATAGGAACTCAGAACTTAAGCCAGGAATCTGAATATTATGGGGTCAGAATATATGAAGTCAGAACTTAACCCAGGAATCTGAATATAATGTTTCAGAGTACAACTTGTGGGAGCTACAACTTTGGTATTTTATGATACCTGATGAACTCCTGCACTGTTAAAACTTAAAAAAAGTGCCCTTCACCAATAACAACCCCCTTTCCCGGAACACACACTTGTTTGTAGGTACTCGGCTGCATCCTGGACTTCGCAGTTAAAGTAATAACAGTGCAGGAAGCACAGGTATCAAAATATAGACATAGGAGTGTGACACTCTAAGAACTCATATAGGGAACTACACCTAGATTCTCAGGAGGTTGACCATAAACCCAAGCCCTTACTCCCATACTAGACAGAAGTCTGTTTAAAGCTAATTGATGTAGTAATACAAATAGCACTTCTAAAGAGTGATTTAACAGAATACTTTCCTGCAGTTAACGTCACTGCAAGCTAGTAACAAACAAGGATTCAATTTAGCTATTTAAGCAGCTAAGAAAAGGGTATGCAGTTATATTTTCCCTACATTAGCAATATATACATTCTTAAGCAATAGTAATAATCCCAGAATTATAATTCAATAAACATGAGTATTTGCAAAACTCAGTAATTTCTTAAGGGGCCTATCCATTACCAGAGTTTGTGAACAATCCGACCAAAACCAGGAGGTTTTAGTCGCATTGTTCACAAAGTTGGGTAATTTATAGCCTGCAAGGACCAGCGATGCGCATGCACGCTGGGTCCTTGCCGTCCCCGACTATCTACTGAACATTCCCATCAACCGGATGATGCTCATCAGGTTCGGCATGTTTAGAGATAGGAGGTTGGGCTCCTGCACTGAATGACGTTCAGTGAACGTTGTTCACTGCGGGCACAGTACGTCGGTGACCTTAAGGTCTGAACGCTAGATGTTCAGACTTTCAGGTCGCCTAATGGATAGGCACCTTTAGATATACAGCAAACTGCAGGATAAGACATTTCAAAACATATGGACTATCCAGAGTAGTATATTAGCCAGGTGTACATCTGCTAGCAATAATATGTAATAGAATGTATCCAGGATACTTAGCAGATAAAGAAACCAGCAATCCTTCTTAGGCAGCTTACAAACAACTAGAACCAGGGACCAGGCAAGACATGGAATCCTGTGGGAGACACAGCCAGAACAGAACAACCCACACAGGCTAGGGATGGCCATCGACCATCAATAATTTGAAATCATCTATGGTTTATGGCTGATGTTGAATTTTTTTTTTTTTTACCATCGATGGCTGAGTCAATGGTTCTTAGCCATCGATGAACGAGTGGGAGCCGATGGTTTTTATTTATTTTTTGGATGTTATCATGCAGTACATTAATTTGTAATTATATGACCCAGAGTGGGTGCTACTATTAGGTAGCAACAATTATTTTGTGGTGAGCGTTTGGGTGTGGGGTACCCAGATTTGCTCTGGCTGGACCTTTTTCAGGGCATCACCACTTAATTCACATAGATATTTTTTCATCACTTTTATATTTGTTTGTCTATTATTTATGTAATTTTAACTCTTTCTCATTATATTAACACTTATTGATTTATCTTTACACATCTATACTTTACACTTCACTATCACCTTTTTTCCCTTTTTCGATTGATGCCCTGGGGATAGTCCTTAGCTAGATTCTTTTGGAGTTCCCTGTGCCTCGGACGTGAAGCCCATAATGTTAGGGACACCAGTATAGAGGAGCCTTGACGCTGGCCTGGCGCTTATTCATATATTTGCAAATGTACAGTATGTAACTAATGCCTCTGAATTTCTATTATTATGTAGGATTCAAATATTTTTGTTGATGTTGCTGCATTGTGCTGGAGGGCAAATCACTTTTTTTATGTAAAAATAAATGAATGTTTGATTCTGAAAGGAATGCTAAGACCCCTATTCATGACAGTACCCCCCTTTCACGTGTGGCTACTGGGCACTTAGGACGGGGCTTATCAAGATAATTGCAATGGAATTTTTTGATTAAGGAGGGGTCAAGATACCCCAATAACAGGGTTTATTAGGAAACCTTCTATAAAAGCTTCTCATCAAAACCTAAGCATGTAGATCAGCCACCCAGGAACATTCCGCAGGTCCTTACCTCTTCCAATGTACCAGGTAATACAACTGTTGCGATTCCAGAGTGGAATCAACTAGAATTGAGTAGAGCAGAGGTTGAGTTGGAAGTTGGTGGGGGTACCCCTTTGAGTGTGCTCTCATTGCTGCATTGTTTTATGGTTGAAGGTTGGAGTCTGGTGCCAGCCTTGAGGGCTGGAATGCAGAGATTAGTCGTGACCAGGGATGTAGGATGTGATGCAGCCTGGAGGGCTGATTAGTCCTTGCAAGTACGGCCTGTGGGCGAAGGTTGATGCAGCCTTTGGGCTAAGGAGGCAGCCTTGAGGGCTGGTCGGACTTGGCAAGTTGCGGCTTGAGGGCCGAGGATGGGGTGCAGTCTTTGGGCTGTTGAAGCAGCCTTAAGGGCTGGTCAGTCTTGGCAAGTTGTGGCCTGAGGGCCGAGGATGAGGTGCAGCCTTTGGGCTGTTGAAGCAGCCTTGAGGGCTGTTCGGTCTTGGCCTGTTGTGGTCTGGAGGCCAAGGATAAGGTGCAGCCTTTGGGCTGAAAGTCTTGGATATGTGGTAGCTTGGCTGAGTTGCGACCAGTGTCGCCAGGATGACACTGGTGATGGTGCGCTGGATTGCACACTCAGAACACTAAGATGCGACCAGTGCTGTTGAGATGACACTGGCGATGGTACGCTGGATTGCTCACTCCAGATGCTGTGATGCTACCAGTGTCATAAGCAGCACATGACAGATGACATGCAGACCGGTCCGCCTAGATGGAACAAAACGACAGGGAGACACTCAACAGACTGGACTCTGGAACTCGACTGACAAGCAGGAGACTGGAAACTGGAAGCACGAGTAACTCTATCACTGGCAAGAAGTGCAGGGCTGGCTGGGTTTTAACAGGAACAGGCCCCAAGCAGCAAGCCTCCCTTAACGATGCAGCTGTGCTGTGCTCAAACAGGAGAATTAATTAGCGTGCACCTGACATTGTACACAGACAGGCAGTAATTAATGCAATGCCTCAGACAGGAGCTGCAAACACTAAAGGGGCATACACGTAACGATTTTTTGAACGATTTTTAACTATAATGACGTCGTTATCATTCAATCTTTGAAAAAATCATTCAGTTTCTGAGTTATAGTGATGAACGATTATAGTTCATGCGCGTTCCCGTTTGCAGTTTGTAGGTCACTCTGACTAACCAACTGAACGATTTTCATTAAGGGAAGTTACAAAAATAGTTTGTAGTTAAAAAAATCGTTCATTACACTTTAAAAAATCGGACAGAAAATCGTTCATAAAATCGTTCAGAAATCGTTGGTAACATAATCGTTACATGTGTATGCACCTTAAGATCTTCTTAACCGCAGATCTTGACAACAACTGTCTCTGAATAATCTTAGACTCAAGAATCCTCTCAACTACAAATTTCTGATGACTATCCACCAGCACCGGTGTTGGTTTTCTGGTAGGCCTAACTGGAAAATTTCTTGTACTGAAAGCAGGTTTAAGCAAAGAACAATGAAATGAGCTAGTAACTTCACACAAAAATATACAGCATTAATTTTATTGCAAATTCTAAATCGTCCAATATATCTATGACCTAATTTATGAAAACGTTGCTTTAATCATAAATTCCGAGTAGAGACCCAAACCATGTCTCCAACCTGGAAATTGCATGGCCTCCTATGTTTATTGACTGCTCTACAAGCACGTTCCTTAGCTCTGTCCAAGGCCACATGAGCAGTCCTCTAGATCTTTTTAAAATGTGCAGCCAAATCACAAATCTCCTTAGGTATCACCTCCTGAGGTATGGTTAATGAAAACGGTTTGGGATTAAGACCTTAATTGCACAAAAATGGGGAAATCCCAGAAGCAGAATGAAACTCATTATTATACGAAATTTTGCCCATGGCAACAAACCAGCCCAATCCTTCTGCTG
Organism: Taudactylus pleione; assembly: GCA_031769625.1. Lineage (NCBI taxonomy): Eukaryota > Metazoa > Chordata > Amphibia > Anura > Myobatrachidae > Taudactylus > Taudactylus pleione. The sequence continues at coordinate 1,690,702 of JAUIMM010001433.1, read as the reverse complement.
CTGACCCACATGTAGTCTTAAGAACTGTTCTAAAATCTGGTTAACTTTTTCTGTCTGTCCATTCATCTGGGGATGGTAGGATACTTGCCGATTTTTAAGTTTTCCTCCCTGGAAGAAGCCCGGAGAAGAGAAGCAGGTGGGCGGTGTTGGGGACCGTGCTGGATGGTTTGCGTCATTAAGCCCTGCCCCTCGCTATAATTTACAGTGATTGCTGCATATTTAAATAAGGGGCAGTGCCAAATGACTCGATTCTCATAGAAACGCGTCATTAGGTCCCGCCCCCTAATTACGGACTGCAGATCCCCGGGACTATTCTCCCCATTCTGCCCACTTCACTAGAAAGTGAGCGGAATGCGGGAGAAGTGCCTACTCTTCCGGGGGTGTGGGGGTTACCCAAAAATCAGGAGCCTCCCGCAGGTCCTGGGATTGTAGTCAAGTATGGATGGTAGGCAGTAGAAAAACTCAACTCCACCCCCATCAACAGACAAAACAGCCTCCAGAAACTAGCCACGATATTACTGGGTATACCATGCAAATGAAACATATTAAACACAAACAGTTTTGCCAACTCCCTGGCAGGAGGCAAGCCAACCAAAGGAACAAAATTTGCCATTTTCGAAAATCAATTCACAACAACCCAGATAGCAGTAAATCTCTTGGATTCAGGTAAATCATCAATAAAATCTATGGATAAATGTGTCCATGGTTTAATGGGAATAGGTAACAGAGTCAGTGGACCTAGAGGTTGACCTCTTGGAACTTTCACTCGACCACAATCGGGACAAACCCTAACAAATTTCCTAATGGAATTTTTCATAGAAGTCCACAGATATACCTAGATAACAATTTAAGAGCCTTAAAGATCCCAGGGTGTCCTGAAATGTTACTACAATGCACCTCCTGCAAAACTGTTCACCGCAAGGAGTCTGGAACAAACAATTAACCGGTAACTCAGGGGGCACCTGACTCAGTAGTGTCCTTACAAAGAAAATAGATCTCAGACTGCACATTCTGGACATATATATATAATTGGAGGTGCTACCTGTGGAGACCATTGATATATACACAAAGAAGAAATACAGGTGCACAACTCCAATACATTTTGCAGTAAATACAATAGAGGTATTTGGCATAATCTTGGCCAAGCTTATGGGCGTGCCCATCATATCCGGGTAACCTCTTGTCGGGCAGGTCCCTAACATACTAAGGCTCAAATCCAGAGCGCAGGACACCCCCAAACTAGCCCAGCCAATCCACCCCAAAGCACTGCTCTAATAAGAAAAGTGGAGTGTTAAGAGTAGCCGCTGGCCGCATATAAAGCATAAAAATAAAAAAGTGAAATACATATATATAAAGGAAACAGACAGTAAAGTATTAAAATGTGTTAAAGGAAAATGTGTTATACTGCTGTGCCCTGTAATGTCTTTAACTGTTGATCTAACTCTTTAGCCAAACCCAGAACAATTCTGTGACCGGATGACCTTGGCCAACACCCGATTACAGATTAGTTTTGATCCTCACTGGATCTTGGGGTATCAGGGATTCCCTCTTACCATCAGTAACCACCTGTTACTGACTCCGCCCACTGCGTTGTAGGCGTGTAACTTTGCTGTGTATGCTCCGACGAGCTGTGACCACACCTTCTGATTGGTGTAGGCTGATTCCACCTGAGCCCTCACAATGGACCAGGCTCTGCTGGCAGAGAGCTTGAGCTTGGAGACACTGGGCTCAAACCAGAACAGCCAGAGAACAGAATAGCATTTGGCGCAATTTTGTTGTTGCAGGATTCAATGTAGTCATAAAGGCAAGATATTTATTGCTCAAGTAGTCTTATTTGATGTCCATAAGAAAAATATATGAACTTACAACACCAGGTGCTATTTTAAATATAAAACAAAAGTTGTTTGTAAATAATGTATAAAGAGTCGCTACCTAATAAATAGTTCTGATATTACTACTTAACAATAAACAATTAATAAGAGGTGGTATCTGAAATTATTCACCTCAGGGTGCACTCACATAGACATAAGGATACATATAATACAATAAAATATTTTATTAAAATTACACAGTATTAACATATAAAAAACATTTATAAATCAGCATCTAAATGGCCATTCTCGCATAACCATCATAATGGATCAATAATAGCGTGTGTGAACAATCAAAGGTCCACTTGTGTAAATAAGTATATTGATCTTCTTTAAGGTTGTAATTATGCCCAAATAGAGCAATATTGCACTCAAGTCCCGTCAAAAATTATGCTCCTTATTAGGCGGGGGGGGGGGTAATGAGATTTCCAAAGCAAGTTTCAGCTGTTAAATGTCCACTCCAGTAATACCTGAAGTTTGCCAATCAACACTCTCTGCAGCCAACCAAAAGGTGATTCAAGGTAGCTATTTCAAAGAGGGTGAAGATTTAGTGGTACAGTCTCGGTATATTTACCCAGCTCTCCTCTCCCTGACGTCTGTAGGGGCACTGCTGGTCCAAAATGCTGCTATCTTGCTATTGCAAAGGTGTAAAATCCCTTTCTCTGTATGGTTGCAGGGGGATAGATGTTCTCTGTATGTGCTCTCACCTCACACAGCAGATTCCTGTTCTCACTGCAGAGCCACGGCTTGAGACAATGTTGCAATCTGGATATGTGAGAATATCAACCTGTTGAAGAAGCCGTCACATGACGGGGAAACGCGTTAGTGATTTTATATTCGTATAGTTGCAGGGACAACATCTATCCCCCTGTAACCATATGGAGAAAGGGATTTTACACCGTTACAATAGCAAGATAACAGCAGCATTTCGGATCAGCAGTGCCCCTACAGACGTCAGGAAGAGGAGAGCTGGGTAATTATACCGAGACTGTACCACTAAATCTTCACCCTCTTTGAAATAGCTACCTTGAATCACCTTTTGGTTGGCTGCAGAGAGTGTTGATTGGCAAACTTCAGGTATTACTGGAGTGGACATTTAACAGCTGAAACTTGCTTTGGAAATCTCATTACCCCCGCCCCCCTAATAAGGAGCATAATTATTGATGGGACTTGAGTGCAATATTGCTCTATTTGGACATAATTACAACCTTAAAGGAGATCAATATACTTATTTACACAAGTGGACCTTTGATTGTTCACACACGCTATTATTGATCCATTATGATGGATATGCGAGAATGGCCATTTAGATGATGATTTATAAATGTTTTTTATATGTTAATACTGTGTAATTTTAATAAAATATTTTATTGTATTATATGTATCCTTATGTCTATGTGAGTGCACCCTGAGGTGAATAATTTCAGATACCACCTCTTATTAATTATTTGATGTCCAAAAAGATACACACAAACCAGGCTTGCAGGCCTTGTATATATAGTCAGAACAAACAATACAACATGGTGAAATCCTCCCACAGTTGGTCTTGTATACCAATCAGACCATCTATCCCAAATGTAATTAATTACAACTCACATCCCACAGGAACTATTAATTTACTTTCATCCTTTGATACATTTAACACACAGAGTCAAAATATCTATGTAGGTTAACCAGCATTAGTATTAGCATTCTTTCTTCCTCCAATATGCAGGAAATCATGGAAAACAACTGTTTTTCCCCAAAGGCACAGACACGTAGGGGTAAATTTACTAACAATCGAGATTGGTCGAGATGTCAATCTCGGGTGATTTAAGGGTTGATTTTCATCTTGCAAATTTACTAAAAGTAAAGTCGGGTGAGATAGAGAGAGATTTCTCTCTTCTCACTTGTAAAACTCGGGGGAGATAGCCATCTCGAATCAACTCACCATCAGGCAAATCACAAGTACTTTTCACCTAAAATATACATCTGTCAAATTTACCAAGAATAGGGATGACAAGCTCGGGTGAGATGACAGCAAACTCTCTGCCCAAATCGCTTTTCTAACTCTCCACCTCCTGAGCTGCGAGTTAGCCCGAAACATACACAAATCATTGTGATTTGTGTCTGTTTCTCCCTTTAATAAGTAAAAAAAAATGGGTTAAATTAATTAAAAAAATTACGTGAGGTCTCCCCCCCAAAACCTAACCCTCCCCGGACTTGTCAGCCTCTCCTGGTACCTAAAATTATGGGGAACAAAACGAGTAGAGTTCCATCATAACTTAGGTACCAGCACCAGGCTGCAGGGCCAGTCCTGGTTTTAAATATAGCGGGAAAACATTGCGTAGGGGTCCCCCTATATTTAAAACCAGCACCGGACCCAAAATGTCCTGGGTGTAATGCCACAGCCCAGAGACCCTATTACCAGGTCTCCAGGGCCAAAGCATTATCACCCCAAGCCACTCAGGCCAAGCCGGGGATCTCAGGGGAGGTGGGGACCCCTTAAAAAAGGGGTCCTCCCTCTCCCGTAACCCCAGGTCTGGTCTGAAGCCTGGGGCTCTTCCCCACACCCCTGGGATGTGGGTACGGGGATAATAAAGTGTTAAGAAACTATTGTATTTTACATCGGTGCTAGAGGTGCAAGCATGCCTGACCTTTGGCACTTGTGGAACTACAAGTGCCAGTAGGCGGCCAGCACCCAAACCTCCACTGTAAAATAAATAGTTAAATAAAGACAAAACACACACACCTTAGACAGTAAAAGTTTAATAAACACATACATCATTCACACATACTTACCTGTACTAGCCAGTTGGTCCACTTGTCCCAAGTAGAAATCCGTGTGCATGGCCCTGCAAAAAAGATCCTATACTCACCTACATCCTGGTGCTGCTCTCCATAGCAGCCACGATCTTGTTAAAACAAAAAAGACTTACCCGAAGGAGGATCTTGAAGAAGTCTGGCTATTTGGCAGTTTGACGAAATGCGTTGAGGAGTTTTTGGTGTGAGGAGTAGTCCATACCTTGCGTTTGGTGACCTGACTCAGCTAAGCTCAAAATTCTGTTCTTAGATGTACGTTTTAGATGCTGTTTTATTAAATGTGATTTTTTTTTTATATTTTACTCATTGGTACCTTTGTTCCCTCCTTTTTAAATAAGCCACGTGAGTGACAGTGTGGACGTCAGGACAAAAGTCAAGAGTCCTTTGGTACGAGCACATGCACTATATTATGGGTAGGGGTATTTATTGGCTATAAGGTATATATTTATTGGAGTTTTTTGCACAAGCACTGTGCACTTTTTTGCTATACACTTTTGTGTTTTGTGTGATATGCACTAGTGCACTTTTACAAACCTATATAGTTGGCATTTATATGCATGCAACACTTTTGTCATATTTATATGATATTTTACTAATACAATTATTTTTCACTATATTAAATTTCTGGAGTTTTGAAGGAAGATTTTATACTCCTGGAATAACTACACAGTTTCGATATTGACACACTAGATGGCGCTGCTGTTTCACTATTGTTGAACTATTATTTGGACTTTTGGAACAACGGTCTTCTATTGGAAACGTTAAAGCTGCCACTCAATACAAATGAGGGCGTGGGACTGTAAGAAGGACTTTATTCTATTATCCTGGACTTCCACCACTTGTTTTTAGAACAATCCACCACTATTATTTCATATATATATCATCATTTTTCTCTGTAAATATATTTAATGGGCTATTGTAATGACAGTTTCACCAAATGACAGCAACAACCCATGCAATCCACACATGCAAAGAAATCAAACCATAGATGCCTATAAATTAAGTTATGTGTAATAATGTGAAATGACACAGGGAAAAAGTAATGAACACGCTTACTGAAATTTATTTAATACTTCGTACAAAAGCCTTTGTTGATAATGACAGCTTCAAGCCGACTCCTGTAGGGAGAAACTAGTCGCATGCATTGCTTAGGTGTGATTTTGGCCCATTCTTCCACATAGTCTTGAAGGTTCCCTATGAACTCTGATATTTAGTTATTTCCATATATATGTGTGTGTGTGCATTACTGTTGGAACAAATCCCATCTCCCAGCATTGGAACTTGTCTATGCCAGGTCCCAGCATCATGCAGAGGCCAGCGCAGCCTGGGTCTAAGTGCTCCTGACTGCAGTCCTGCTCCTTGCCAATATCTATCACATTTACAACTGGCGCTTCCACGCTGATTGGTCCATTCAAAAATGGTGCAGAAACATGAGGGGTTAACCCCTTCAGTGCTGTGGTGGCCATTTTATCCACGTGGGCCAGGTCTTCGGCCACAAATTATTTCAGGCAAAATAATGGGAATCTCTAGAACAACCTTAGAATGTATATACAAAAAGCTTCTGGACAGCGTATCAGCCTTCTTAGAACCTAGCTGAAATGAGATGCTTCCATTGGCATGGGTGCCGCCATCTTGCCCGTGGCCATGTGATTCAAGCTGTCCAATCCTGGTGGGTCATGTGTTCTTTCCAGCCAGTCACAGCGCGGCACTGAGTATTTAGGAAGGTCCAGAGCCTTCCTTCCTTTGCCAGTGTAACGTGTTTCTCAGTTGCGGCTGAGAGAGAGTACCTGTGCCTTACCTGCCTCCTTGGAAGCGCTACTAGTCTGAACCTTGCCTGCTCCAACCTGCTGGACTTACCCTGCACCCTCCATTTACCTTTTCACCTGCCTGAGTACCTGAACCTGCTGTTTCCCTGCACCTAGCCTCCACTCACTCCCAGCTAGACTTCATTACCTCTGCCTGCATTCTGTTACAGCTCACCATACCTGCATTCTGTTACAGCTCACCATACCTGTACACTGGACTATTCCTGCCTGTCAGTATCTGGACATTCTCTCTTTTACCCCCACTACAGCTATCAAGTGCACTTTAGTGCTATACCTGGACTTTTTTGTTTGCCATTCTCATGTCTTCTAAGCCACTTATTAAAAACTCCACTTTTTCATTTAAATCTGCTTCTGTGTCTGCTCCTATCACCACTCCGGGTCCACAACAAAATCAGAATCTCACACCTATATTTTACTCCTTCCAACCAATGCTTCCACTCCTCCAGAGCTCACGAATACCAACATCGTACTTGAGCTTGGGTTCAGAAAATTTCCTAGAGAAAAAGGAACACGGATGCAACCTCTTGTCCTTCTCCCTGACCTGAGACAACACTGCTCCTGCCCCCACCTTAGAGGCATCAACCTCCACAATAAAGGGAGCACCTAAATTGGGATGAATTAACACTGGAGCAGTCATGAAAGCCTTCTTTAGAGAAATAAAAGCTAACTCTGATTCAGAATCCCAATCGGAAGGATCAGCCCCCTTTTTAGTCTTATTCGTGAGAGGAGCAACCACTACAGAAAACACCTTAATGAATCTCCTATAATAATTGGCAAATCCTAAAATTCTTTGGGGTGCCCTTAATATTAAGGGGTTTAGCCCAATCCTCAATGGCCCGGATTTTAACAGGATCCTTAGAAAAACCTTGCCCTGGAAAATAACATACCGCAGAAATGATACCTCAAATTCACATTTTCAATTTTACCATAAAGGCTGTTAGCACGTATCTTCTGCAGAACTTGACACATTATTCCTATGTTTCTCAAGATTCCAGGAATAGATCATAATGTCTTCTAGGTAAATCACCACAAACCTGCCTAAAACACCCAGAAATACATAATTTATAAAATCCTGAAACACAGCAAGTGCATTAGTAAGCCCAAATGGCATGACTAATGACTCATAATGACCAGAATGAGTGACGAATGCAGTTTTCCATTGGTCGCCCTCACAAATGCAAATCAAATTATATGCACTTCTAAGGTCTCAAAAAATGGAGGTTCCTTTTAAGTTGATCAATAATTTATGAATAAGGGGCAAAGGTAATTGTTTTTGACTGAGATCTTATTCAAGCCTATGTAATCCATACTTCAATTGTGAGCACCGCTAAGGTAACTTAAGGTTACTTTCGCGGTTCACACCATTGAAGTCAATTGTGGGAACCGCTCATTGGCTGAGAGGCAAAAAACTCGCCTCTCTCAGCCAATGAGCACTCAGCACCAGGATTTCTATAGTGAAAATCTGCCACTGAGTTGTCATTCGGGAAGTGCTGTCATTAGCGGACAGTACTAATGTCCGCTGGTCTGTGAATTTTAGTTTTTTTGCTTTGCCAAGCCCTACAGATGCCTACAAGAAATGAAGAGGACATGATTCATGCATAGGAGGGGGTGAGTATGGAATTTTTGTACAGTAATAGTATGGATTACTACTGGACAAGTGGACGTGAATTGGCTACAGGGATACATAGGTGAGTATGTGAGATAGTGAGTGTGAGTGTACATGTATGTTTTTATAAACTTTTACTTTCATGGTGTGTGTTCTGTAGTTTTTTCAATATTTGTTTTGCAGTGGAATTACAGGTACCAGCGGGCCCGTAATGACCCGCATACTGATACCTGGCTGCTGGATCGAGAGGAGCCACGGATCGAGAGGAGCAGAAGAGGGAGAAGGAAATAAGGTAAGTGGCAATGGTATTGGGGGGAGGAAAAGGCTGAGACACACGTCGGGGGAGGAAAGAGGCAGAGACATGCTAGGGGGAAAGAGGCTGAGACGCTGGGGGGGGAAAGAGGCTGAGACACACTGGGGGGGGGAAGAGGCTGAGACGCTGGGGGAAATAGGCTGAGACACGCTGGGGGGGGGAAAGAAGCTGAGAAAAGCAGGGGGAAGAGGCTGAGACATGCTGGGGGGGAAGAGGCTGAGACGCTGGGAGGGAATGAGGCTGAGACACACTGGGGGGGAAGAGGCTGAGACACGCTGGGGGGGGAAGAGGCTGAGACACGCTGGGGGGGAGAAAGAGGCTGAGACACACTGGGGGGGGAAAGAGGCTGAGACACACATCGGGGGAGGAAAGAGGCTGAGACACACGATGGGGGAGGAAAGAGGCTGAGACACGCTGATGGGGGATAGATGCTGAGACATGCTGGTGGGGGACAGATGCTGAGACACACATCGGGGGAGGAAAGAGGCTGAGACAAGCTGATGGGGGACAGAGGCTGAGACACGCTGGGGTGGGGAAGAGGCTGAGACACATGCTGGGGGGGGAGGCTGAGACACATGCTGGGGGGGAAGAGGCTGAGACACATGCTGGGGGGGAAGAGGCTGAGACACATGCTGGGGGGGAGAGGCTGAGACACATGGGGGAAGAGGCTGAGACACGTGGGGGGGGAAGAGGCTGAGACACGCTGGGGGAAGAGGCTGAGACATGCTGGGGGAAGAGGCTGGGACACACTGGGGAAAGAGGCTGGGACACACTGGAGGAAGAGGCTGAGACACGATGCGGGGGAGAGGCTGAGACACACATCGGGGGAGGAAAGAGGCTGAGATATGCTGGGGGAGGAAAGAGCCTGAGACACACATCGGGGGAGGAAAGAGGCTGAGACACGCTGGTGGGGGACAGATGCTGAGACACGCTGGGGGGGAAAGAGGCTGGGACACACGCTGGGGGGGGAAGAGGCTGAGACATGCTGGGGGGGGATGAAGCTGACACACACGTCGGGGGAGGAAAGAGGCTAAGACACGTTGGGGGGAGGAAAGAGGCTGAGACATGCTGGGGGGGAAGAGGCTGAGACATGCTGGGGAGGGGAAGAGGCTGAGACATGCTGGGGGGGAGAGAGGCTGAGACATGCTGGGGGGGAGGGAAAGAGGCTGAGACACGCTGGTGGGGGAAAGAGGCTGAGTCACGCTGGGGGAAAGAGGCTGAGACACGCTGGGGGAAAGAGGCTGAGACACACGCTGGGGGGAGAAAGAAGCTGAGACACACATCGGGGGAGGAAAGAAGCTGAGACATGCTTGGGGGAAAGAGGCTGAGATACATGCTGGGGGGGGAAAGAGGCTGAGACGCACGCTGGGGGGGAAAGAGGCTGAGACACGCTGGGGGGGAAAGAGACTGAGACATGCTGGTGGGGAAAGAGGCTGAGACACACGCTGGGGGGGAAAGAGGCTGAGACACACGCTGGGGGGGAAAGAGGCTGAGACACGCTGGGGGGAAAGAGGCAGAGACACATGCTGGGGAGGAAAGAAGCTGAGACACGCTTGGGGGAAGAGGCTGAGACAGATGCTGGGGGGGGAATGAGGCTGAGACACTGAGGGGGAAGAGGCTGAGACATGCTGGGGGGAGAAAGAGGCTGAGACATGCTGGGGCTGGGGGCGAAGAGTCTGACATGTTGGTGCTGGGACACACGCTGGGGGGAAGAATGAGGCAGAGAATGCTGGGGATGGAGGGAGAATAAGGCTGACATGCTGGGGCTGGGACACACCCTGGGACTGGGGAGAGAGAATTAGGCTCACATGCTGGGGCTTGGGGAGAGAATGAGGCTGACACGCTGGGGCTGGACAGACTGGAGTTACTGACTGGGAGGCAGTGAGGGGTGGTGAAAAAACAAGGCTGGGCAGCAGGACAGACACTGGATTTAATTACTGGGGGGGAGTGAGGGGTGGTGAAAAAATGTTGGGGTGCGGGGTGCCAGGAATGAGCGGGGTGGGGGGGACCCAAAGCATATTCTTGCACCTGGGCCCACCACTCTCCAGTTCCCCCACTGGTGCAAATACTCATGCAGCAGGTAAAAGTAATATCCAAAGTAGGTACCCCAAACCTACACACATAAATGTCACAAAGTTAAATGCAGAAATCACATAACCTGCGCTTAGTAAAAAAATTCCACCTAGGTGTGACCCTTTGGTAGCTTTCAATCCACTGGATTATAGTATGTACTGTATATCATGTAGTAGTCCTTTAGGGATGGATCCTCTCATAGGACGTTGTTTTACTCAAAACAATAAAGAAAGTGCATATAGTGAAGCACAATTTAATAAACAACAAAATAATACATAAAACATCAAGACAATGTTGCAGCATTTATCCCCTAGACGGGGTGTCCCACATAGACATAGGAGTTGCAATTACCGAATGGCAGAGAGAACTGTCAACGGGCTGTTCTCAATGAGCGTGTGATGTAAACATCTCAGTGGAAATCTCGGGCATTCCACTGGGCACCGCTCACATCACCATCTGTCCGGCTCTGCAAGACCTCTGTCAGTCCGTTGTGTCCCCCGTATCCACCGATGCGTTTCGACCCCTGGTTCTGGGATCTTTTTCAAGGTACATTTCAATGGTGAATGCTGCTCAAAGTTCCGTACAGTCCTTAAATACCGGGGCAATCCAATCACAATGCTGCCGCTGCGGCTGATCCCTAGACATAAACCAACTACAATGTCCATGATCCTTTGCGGCGGCGGACACGTGTTTCCTCCGGGTGTTACATCATATCAAGGATCTTCGGAGTTATAACATAGGGCCTGATTCAGACCTGGTCGCAAGCGCATGCGTGAGACCCGGATAGCGACGGGCAATCCGTCGCTCAGGGTCTTGCACCAAAGGGGGCGTACCACAAGGGTCTCGTCGCAAACTGATGGTTGCGATGGTCTTGACCATCGCGACCATCATCCTGGCCGCTCACATTAGCTGTGGGTGGCAACCCACAGCAATGCGAGCAGCCAGGAGGCCGTTCCATCAAAAAAAAAAAAAAAGACGCCCTGATTCAGAGTGTCTGGCTCTGAATCAGGTCCATAGTCTGCATTTAATCAATGGACAAGATACTGTCTTCCCCCAATTGCGTCATATCTAGTATTACTCTCAGTGTCTGCTGTTGTTGTCATAGTGATATATACACAACTGAAAGGCTTGTATTCGTATTCTGTCATCTCCGGAGACGCAATGTACGATCATAATGTATCAATCCATGGGGAGACAATATCCCATTTTGTGATCCTCGGTAGATAAAACACAATGAATTAGATATATAAAAGCAATATTTGAAAATGATTAAATATTAATAAAATGAATGAAATTAATAGAACCACTACTACAAGAGACTATAAAGTGCAGACATGCAGTGAAAAGTGCGATAGTGCCAAAATATTGCATATATGTGCAAACAAAATTAAAGAAACCATTTGACCTCAAAATCGAGGTTAAGGCCCGCCGGGTTTAGGGTCCCTAATTCAAAAATGTTTCTCATCTCAGCCTTTGCTAATTGTTTGGCTAAATCTCTCCTCAGCCAATGGTCTTTAATATTTTGTAGACCCATGAAGCATCTTATATCAGCTGGGTTGCTATTGTGATATTTTTTATATATATTTTTTATTTTTCACTCCAGCCATTTTCAAACCAGCAATCCTTCTTAGGCAGCTTGCAAACAGCTAGGACCAGGGACCAGGCAAGACATGGAATCCTGTGGGAGACACAGCAAGAAAAGAACAACCCACACAGGCCCAAGAGCCAGCACCTGATTAAAACTGCTGGCAAACCAATCACAGTAGACCAGGCCAATGCCCAGGCTGCCATCATCATAACAGGTGAACAAGTCAGCAACCATTCCAATGATTCAATCTAGACTCGACCAGCCGAATACAGATATAACAGAAACTGAGAGTCAGGATAAGTAATACAGCTTACTGGACACCTCAGTGTACATATCATATACTGCATGCTGAACCCTAGGCCTGGAACTAACACCCTTCTCTGTACCAGCCCTAGACAATAACACAGTGCAGGGAAACCAATACAGAGTCAGCACAATAGTATAACCTGATAACGTGGACACCACTAAGCACAGAGTAACACAGCATAAGTAACTTGCATGCACTGTACCAGCGGTATGATGGAATGAAGACTGCGGCTTTTCTCGCTGGCTCTGCACTGAGAAGTAAAGTTGGAAGCTGCTGCACTATTAGGGGACAATACACAGTGGCAGGTGAAAGGCAATATACTTGCTGACTGAGGCAAAGTGGTTGGAGCAGGTCGGTATGCAGCATGGGAGCTGCGGCACTGGCAGGTAATGGAATACAGCGGCAGATAAAAAGCAATATACTTGCTGACTGAGGCAAAGTGGTTGGAGCAGGTCGGTATGCAGCATGGGAGCTGCGGCACTGGCAGGTAATGGAATACAGCGGCAGATAAAAAGCAATATACTTGCTGACTGAGGCAAAGTGGTTGGAGCAGGACTGTATTGCAGCGTGGGAGCTGCAGCGCTAACAGGTAACAGACACACCATTATATTATAGGCAGATCTGTAAGCAGTGTGGACTCTGTGGTGCTGACAGGTAACACTACACAGCGGTAGATGGAGAGCTGGTAGTTGTAAACTTGCTGGCTGATCAGAGTGGAAGAAGCAGGTCTGTGTACAGCGTGGGAGCTGCACACAGCAGGTGATGATACTCAGCGACGGATGATAGTGAGAGTCCATGAAGTAGCAGAGTCACAAAAGACATGATCACAGGATACAGGAGTAAAGGCCCCCATACACCTACGTGATTTTTAGACGATCACACGATTTTCGACTCGATGTACGTTCAGTCTTGTGGAATCGTGCATTTTTTCATCCGATGCGCGCTCCCGTGGGTCCTTCAATCGTATCTTATGATTATATGTGCAGCACATATGTTCCATCTTATCGTGTTCAGAGCGTGTCTTTATTTTTGTATCATGCGATCCATCGTGTGGCAATACAATCATTTCCATGACTGTTTGTCCCTATTCCCTAATGAGCACGTGAGGCACATGATCGATCATACGACTGATCCTGTGCAAAGAAAAAAATAAACACTTGCCGACGGAACTGCAGGGTAATCGGATGTAAAACAGATCAGAAGCTGATCGTGTAGGTGTATGGGCCCTATAAGCCTGGAGCCTAGAACTATCCTGGGAAGGAACACGTTGCAGGAAGGAGCACGTTGTTCAGGCAATGGATTGCTCACAGGAACTGGTTTAAATAGGAGGCAGTGAATAGCCATTGGTCAGACTGTCCAGGTGATCACACGGGTGCATTATTTAATCACAGTGAGGCATCCCTGGGATTTCTTGGAAACAGAAATAAATGAATGTTTGATTCAGAAAGGAATGCTAAGATTCCTGATTCGTGACAGACGCTTACATAGCATGGCTGTCAGAAGCCCTCTGCCAGGTCTAGAAAGTCTGCATCAGATGGCGCAAATGCTTGGCATGCCCCCCTCTGCTTCCCAAATGGTGTAGCATGTCTCTCATGCTGCGGCTAAGGTGGGACTGCAAGCGATCACGCAGGACCCATTCTGAACATGCGCAGAACAAGTCCAAGTATTGGCTAAGCGCGTAAGCAATTGTAGCAGTGGCATAGGGAAATGCAATGTGGATAAGAGCTGCTGTAATAGCAGGAGTGAGAGCATCTTATTCAATACACAGATCAACCATAATATTAAAATTAGAGATGAGTGGTTTGGGTTTATTCTGTTATGTTCAAATCTCAAAAACTGCATCATATTGGCTATCCAGCTCTCACGTGTTTTGGATAGCTACTAAAACAAATCCAAACTTGCACTAATTTGGCTAAAAGAATCTAGTCAAAACTGAACCGCTCATCTCTAATTAAAACTACTTACATGTGAATTGAATGATATTGATTATCTCATTACAACCGTTCCCGTGAAGGGATGGGAAATATTAGTCAGAAAGCAAACACTCAGTTCTTGCAGTTGATGTGTTGGAAGCAGGAAAAATGGGCAAACATAAGGCTCTGAGCAACTGCGTCAGCCGGCTCAAAAACAGCAGGTCTTTGTGGGGTGTTCCCAGTATGCAGTGGTTTGTACCTACCAAAAGTGGTCCAAGGAAGAACAAGTGAATCGGCGACATGGTCATGGGCAATCTATGATCTAAAGGTGTCAGAACACACAGTGTTCGCAGCCTGCTGCCTATCCGGCTGCGTAGCCGCAGACCGGTCACTGTGCCCATGCTAACTGCTGTCCACTGCCGAAAGCCACTACAATGGGCACGTGAGCATCTGAGGAATCCTATTTTCTTTTACTTCATGTGGACGGCCATCGGGGAATATCCTGGCATTTATTGGGTCCACCTACCTAAACATTGTTAAAGACCAAGTACACCCCTTCGTGGCAACGGAATTCTCTGATGGCAGTGGCCTCCTGTCACACTGCAAAAAATGTTCAGGAAAGGTTTGAGGAACATGACATTGAGTCCAAGGTGTTGACTTCAAATTCCCCAGATCTCAATCGAGACTAGAATCTATGGGATGTACTAGAGAATCTAGTCTGAGCCTTGGAGGCCCCATCTTACAACTTACAGGACTTAAAGAATCTGCTGCTAATACCATGGTGCCAAATAACACAGGACACCTTCATAGGCCATGCCTCGATGGGACATCACTGTTTTGATGGCATGAGGGGCACCAACACAAAATTAGGCAGGTGGTTTTAATGTTATGGCTGACTGGTTTATATGTACATATTAAAAGTTATATATATATATATATATATATATATTTTTTTTTTTTTCTAACTGCACAAAACTACTTCTTTGGGACTTCACAGTCCTGCAGGAATAGCAGTCAGCTGCAGGGGGCAGGTGTTCTTGAGGATCGCCAAATCTCTGTTGCTGTAGTGCTGCATGGAAGAGGGGGGGACACTGGGGGAGGATGGATGTAGGGAGTTCAGACTGTGGGCAATCCTGTTAGGATCATCGATCACAGGGTCTGATTCAGCAAGGATCGCAGTTGCAAAGACGCACGCAATCGGTCGATTAATTCACAATGCGCATGCGTATGTGTCGCAGTGCGTGTGCGTGAACTAGCAATTGCGATGGGAAATGCATTTGCAGAGACTATGCAGACCCCGAGCACAGTGATTGAGAGGAAGAGCCATTAGTGGATGGTGACGGGGGGGTGGTCGGGTGAACGCAGGCATGCCAGTACGTTGGGACAGCGTTGCAGAGGCGTGCATAAATTATCCACTGCAATATCATACGCAGCCTGAGGCCTCATATCGTGATGTGAAGTTAGCAATTCCTGAGTGAGGTCTGACCTGCCTTAACTGTGCGTATGGGTCCGATGGTACTCGATGTTACTGATTATTTCGCAATGTTTCCCAAGTATACTGATGTGTGTAAGGGGAATTAGGCGCCCTTATGGTAAGCTGTGATCGCAATGCGATTGCAAACATGTGCATTTCACGACTAATAATAGCAACTGCGGTGTGTGCAAAATAGCAGAATAGTGATCCTTGCAGAATCAGGCCCACAGTCTCAGTCAGTGTGGCTGGGGGATGTGTGGGCAGTTGTTTTCCTGCAGCTACGGCCAGGGTGGGAGAAGGGGGTCTCTGACATGATCACATCAGATAAAACCGTGTCAGGTAAAGCCCAACTTGGTGTGGTGATGGTCGTATGATCCAGGAAAGTGATTAATAACATTTGCTGGCCAATAGTTCTCAACCTTTACTTGTTCAAAGATAAGTATCAACACAGGTGTTCAAAAGTCAAGTAAGTTGCATAGTTATAGTTAAAGCTTCTGTCTGTTCTTTTTATATATAAAGTTGCATTTCTATTCGGTCCATCATACACTGGGATGTTTTTTGTTAGAAACAAGGGGTCTGATTCGGAATAGCTTGCAATTCCGAAGAAAACTGAGAAGTCTGCATACACAACTTAGAGCCGGGGTGAGGAACCTTATTTCTGCCGAGGGCCATTTTAATATATTATTATTATATATATTATATATTATTATTCACGGGCCTGGTGCAGGCCACCCCCCTCCATGTGATGTCACATAGGGTGGGGCCACAATCGCTGGTGATTACAGAAATGCCCGGAGCATCCTGAGAATGCTCCAGGGAGCTGTAAGGGCAGCGGTGTGACCGTCTGAAGCATCCTAAGGACGCTCCAGATGGCACTTCTGCAGGGTGCCATTCTAGGCACCCTGCTAGCCAGATGAGGCTAGCAGAAAAAAAGCTCAGAGGGCCAGATCAAATGATTTTGCAGCCTTATACAGCCCCAGGCCTGAGGTTCTCCATCCATGACTTAGAGCAATTAGGAACTATTCGGAGTCATAAGCATCTGGGTCTCTTCTCACTTATGGCTTAAAGGACATTACTGGGCGGCAACAAGGCATTCGCATGGTGAAGAAGTGTTCCATAGGCAAGTAGACAGAGTTGTGGGCTATACACAGATGAGTGTATGCAGATATGTCTGATTCTTGTACCAAGGATGGTTTCTTCCAAGGGAAGGATTGCATAGATGCGGCTGCCTCAGAATAGAGGCAGATGTCCACATAGATTTCTGATTCCTTGAAGCTGCTGGAAATATAACTGCTCTAAATGCAACTTAGGTTCAGGCCCAAACCTAGTAGTCTATAGAAATTACTTTTGATCCATCCAACGGTCCATTGATAACCAGGGCCGTAGAGAACCGCGGCGTGCCTAGGCACAGAGGGGCGTGGCCTAATCGCGGGAGGCGTGGCCACACCCTCTCGAGCAAAAATAAAATAAAAAGGCTGTATGCCCCTCAGCCCGGTGCAAAGCCAGGGGGGAGGCGCGATCAGTGTGATCGCTCCCCCCCCCACAGGCAAAGGAGACTGCTGTGGCTGTTGCTCAGCGAGAGAGAAGGGAGGGGGGAGCGGCGCCGGACCCGGGCCCCAGCCGGGCCCCTCAGGAAGCCCAGGCATGGGTAATCTGTACCCGCTCCCCCTCCCTATCGGCGCCCCTGTTGATAACTTCCAGGCTAAGCTGGTACAGCATTGCAATGGCAGTTGCCTACAGAAGACTCCAAAGCATTTTTTTTACATGCATTTCATGTAAAGGTAGGTGAAGGGGTTCAGTTAAGGGTTGCCCATCAGTGTAGTTTGTGTGGATACAGATGGGTCCACATACCGGTACATCTAGCCTCCTGCGTGTTAAACAGCCATTCTAGTCGTGCCATGCCGTGGTGTGACTCAGCAGCGCCGAGCGTATTTTCATGCGTCTTTTTACTTTCAAATGTGTTTATTTGCACAGATATGTGAATAGAGAGCACTAGCAGCTTCTGCTGATAAAATTGATATGCAGCATGCATACAGTATGTTCTGTGTGCGACTGCAAGTGTAACTGCATGCAAAATGCCAAGTTACAGTGTCAGCGGCTGTAACACTGTAACGTAGCGTTTCGTATGCTTGTGCTAGCTATTCACATCACTGTGCAAATAAGATGCATTTGAAGGTAAAAAGACGCACGAATAGATGCTCTGCTCTACTGAGTCACACGGAGCTCCCGCGTTATGTGTGGCGTCTGCTCTACTGAGTCACACGGAGCTCCCGCGTTATGTGTGGCGCGACTTGTAGCGCACGGAGGATAGATATGGACACATCTGGGCCTTGTTAATAAAGTAAAGAATCGGCAATTAACTTTTCTTAATGAAGTGCAAGATAGACTAATGCATCAATATTTTTTCTTTTCTAATTCTTATGATAAATTGTTTGGAACCCAACTTGCACACAGATATTTTTGTGGAAATAATAAATATTTTTATTTTCACTTTCATAGGGTTTCTTTCGGCGGACCCTGCGGATGAGGCTTCAGTATGAGCACTGTGATCGCAACTGCAAGATACAAAAGAAGAATCGTAACAAATGTCAGTACTGTCGGTTTAACAAGTGTCTGAGCCTTGGAATGTCCCACAATGGTAAGCAGAGTGGGCATGATCAAAGCTGTATTTTGTTTCTGCCACTTTAAATACATCTAAATGCTCACTATAACAAGTAAATGTTGTGTCCTACTGAAGTCTCACATATGAACACTGCAAAAAATATTGAACCAGCTTTTTTAATACAATTGTGTAAATAAAACAAAAATTAAAGTACTTTAAAACAGATTTCACTATATAAATATATATAAATATATAAAAGCTGTCAAACTACCTTTAAACTAGAGATGATCGGTCCGGATTACATTGAATCCGGACCGCTCTGACTTTGTTAATCCGAGCCTCTTCAGAGTCCTGGCTTGGGGTTTCCTGCCAGGCTCGGATGTCAGATCGAGGCAGAATGTCATCCTCCCGGCTTAAGATTCTCGCAGGTTTTGGTTTCCATATAAGGAGCAGTGACCAAGACTCGCGCCATTTCACTCCAGTCCAGTCATGCTTCTGCATGCTGCGCTCTGCTCTGTGGTGCTCAAGTATTCTGCTGGGGCTGTGTTCATCACTAAGGGGCTGTGTCCATCTCTTAAGGTGCATACACATGGTCAGATTTTTCTTCAGATCTGAATGAAAAAATCGTTCATATCTGAAGGAAAATCTGACATATCTGACATATCTGTCAGATGAATGATTTGAACGATGCGCGTTACCGATGGTCAGATAACGATATCTGACATCTGATGTGTTTGCAGTCAGACTTGGACGTTTCCATTCATTTGAATGCAGTCAAAAATGGTTCAATCATTCAAATCTTTGGTAAAATCGCTCAAATCGTTCAATCGTTCATCTGACAGATCTGACAAATCTGACCGTGTGTATGCTACATAAGGGGCTATGCTACTGGGGCTATATCCATCTCTAAGGGGCTGTGCTGCTGTCACTATGCCCATTTGCATACCTCCCAACATTTGTTGGAGGTAGTCGGGACGTGCAAGCGCCGAAGGTGCGCACACCCAAAAAGGGTGTGGCCTAGTAAAGGGGGCATGGTCTGATGACACGCCCCCATTCACATCACTAATGGGGCGTGCCCAGCATCACCGAGATGCTGGGCAGCCCACGGGCTTCCCCCCATACTCTGAATAGATGCTGTGCGCATGCGCACAGCGTCTATTCTAGCTCTGCATACACGCTGCTCTGCATAGCAGAGCAGCATGTATGCTTCCTCCAACTTCCCCCCCACCGCGGGACAATGCGGCCCGCGGGCGGGACAGTCTCAGAAAAACGGGACAGTTGGGAGATATGCATTTGTAAGGGGCTGTGGTACTGACACTGTGATGAAACAGTTATTTTTTTCTTAAAGAAGTGGGGCCTGATACAGAATATAATGTCAATATATATGGGTCTCTCTGTAGGAAGATGTATCTGTATAATGTCATGCTAAAGTCTAATGTGAGGTGTCAAAAGTCTTAGGGGCAAATTTTTTAGAAGTGGAGATGTTGCCCATAGCAACCAATCAGTTTCTATTATCTTCTAGAACAGTGTTGGCTAACCTTGACACTCCAGCTGTTATGGAACTACATAACCCAGCATGCACTGCTACAGTTTTGCTATTAGGGCATGCTAAAACTGTGGCAGGGCATGCTGAAATATATAGTTCCACAACAGCTGGAGTGTCAAGGTTAGCCAACACTGTTCTAGAAGGTGCTAGTTAAATATTAAGTAGAATTTAATTGGTTACTATGGGCAACATCTCCACTTCTAAAAACTCTCACTTTCTTCTTCAGGACCATAGGGGGTCCACAGGGTTGACCTTGGGGTATAGCTGGATCTGGATCCACGGGCACCACGCAATTAAAGCCTTAGGTCCCAGGATGCACTGGGTCCATCCTCCTCTATACCCCGCCCCCAAGCCACAGGCACCTCAGTTTTAGTTGGTGCCCGGCCGGAGTCGCGTCACCTTCATGAGAAGGGGGGCTGATTAACAGCCCCATAGCTTTTATTTATTTGAGTTTGCTAAATTTGTATTTTATTTTTATTTTGAAACTCTTCAGAGCGGTAGCGTTGGACTGTCCATCGAACGTCCAAGCTGCCGCTCCTACACCCGCCCGCGCCGCAACGCCAGTACAGATCTGGGGATCACGGCCGGACCCCTGAGTCTGTTCTAGCTGGGCTCTGGGGGATCCCTAGACTGCTGCCGGAGCAGGTAAGGATCGCGGGTCACCGCTTGCGGTGACTCGCGTGTGTATTGTGCAGTCTCCTGCCTCCGGTCTCTGGGGACAGACCGGAGGCTCTGGCAGTGGCTGTGGGCCCCCCCCTCTCCGGAGGCATACCCCGCGCGTCCACTAGACCACCAGGGATTACATGCGGCAAGCGGGAGCCGGCATCCAGGGGGTTAATAGCCGGTCAGGGGAGGCAGCCTTCCCTGTTTAGCGGCTCCTCCTCTCAGCTCAGCGCGCCTTTCCGCTCTGGTCTGGTGTCGCTGAGCTGCTTCCTCCTACGGCCACTCCTCCTCTGAGGTCTCCGGCGGCCATCTTTTTTTCTGAAGTGGCAGCACTGATCTCCCAGGCTGATTGTGGACCGGTCCCCCTGTGTACCTCTCCCCTGCAAAAGGACAGCGTATACAGCACTATAGCCCTCCCAGATACTGAATATGGGCAGGTTGATTGTAGTGACAAGGTGCAGTGAGTATTACTTCTGCATTGTATGTGACTTTTGCTATCGCTGACTGTCTGTGTCTTTTTCTAATAACTGTTAGTCTTTGCCTGTCCCTTTCTCTCTCCTACAGCCCTAACAGGTGTGTGTGGGTTGCTCTGTAACCTCACTTATATAGATTCAAGTACTTGTGAGGTTTGTCACATACAGTTGCTTGCTACACGGTGCCATATCTGTGGACCGGTGTGCTGCAAGCTTGTGGGTTTACCAGTGGTCCGCTTTTTGTACTTCCTCATTTACTATATTTATATATCTGTATATATATATTTAGATTTTGTCGGGGCCAATGTCTGACAAGGAAGTTGAGCGCTCTGCTGCTCCCACTCTGATCTCCTGCAAGCGCTGAGCTGCAGTGGTAATTAAGGAGGATTTATCACAGGATGGGCTGTGTGTGAGGTGCTTTCAGTTCCCTGGCCCCTCAAACCCCCCAATAATGGGACAGGACCCTCCTTGGGCATTTGTTTCCCAGGTACTGGCCTCCATAGCAGATCGCCTGGCGGTCCCAGCAGTTCTCACCCAGATGGGGTTACCCCAAGCTGCTATTCTCCCATCGCAGGGTGTCCCACAATTATTGCAGTCTTCCCCTGGGCCTCAATCTGCCATATCTATGTACCAGTGTGCTGCAAGCTTGTGGGTTTACCAGTGATCCGCTTTTTGTACTTCCTCATATATTATATTTATATATCAGTATATTGTAACAGGACTGGATTAGGGGTCCCTCTACTGGGGTAGATGGACTCCCTCTTCACACACACAGCAGCCGGAAAATAGTACACCAGTCTGGGTCTCGTGCTAACTGGTCAGCACCAGTCTTTATTGTGCCAAGTAAAAACAAAACAAAACATAAAAGTAAACGCTAGTCCGTCTGGGGGCTAACTAAACAAGAGGTTCCCTCTCTAAAGAAACAGTGGGGCCTACTGCCTCCACCATCAACACAAGCGCATGCACAGACCTTACAGGTAGTTTCATCAAGTGTGTCTGAGCCAGCCAGCCTGCTTGCTCTTCCAGGTATGAGACACTCCCTTACAATTAGACACAGCCTATATCAGCCAGTTCCAGGTGCAGAGCTTAATGAGTCTGCTAGGAGGCCAAAAACCAAAACCTGGAGTGGGTTGTGGATGGAGCCCACACTCTCCTCACATCCACACCCCCAGGTCCCAAACTGGCTTTTCCAAAAAGCCAAAACTCAAATCTGCTTCAGTGCAGACTTTCTCCTGGGGGCTTTTTTAGAACACATAGGTCAAAAACCTAGGGCAAATGTATCTACCACTGACCACTTTACCAGTGATCCTATCACATATCCCCCCCCCTTTGTTTCGACCTGTGGGGCGGAACAACTGAAGCCCCCAAGCAATGTACGCGTGACAACGCATCTACATTGGCCAGCTGGCTTCCTGGCCTGTGCTCTATTGAAAACTTTAAGGTTTGTAGCGCCATGAACCACCTCGTTATTCTTGCGTTACTGTCCTTGTTTTCGGACATCCATTTCAGAGGGGCATGGTCAGTAATCAGTTTGAAATTTCTTCCCACCAAGTAGTACCTGAGAGTTTCTAACGCTCATTTTATGGCCAAAGCTTCCTTTTCCACTGTGGCATAGTTTCTCTCATGGGTATTCAGGTTGGGTACATAAGGCTATTTTTAATTCTTGGAAAGCTTTCTCCGCTTCCGGACCCCATTCCACCATGGTTTTATTTTTGCCCTTGGTAAGGTCAGTAAGTGGGATCGCAGTGGTGGCAAAACTGGGTATGAACCTCCTATAGTATCCAGTGAACCCTAAGAAGGCTCTCACCTGCTTCTTATTGAGGGGTTGTGGCCAGTTCTGTATTGCCTCAATCTTATTGAGCTGTGGTTTTATCAAACCTCTGCCAATGGTGTACCCCAGATATTTTACTTCCTCCATCCCTAGACAACACTTTTTCGGGTTGGCCGTCAAACCTGCCTTAAGGATGGAGTCTAACACTGCTTGTACTCTGGGTAAGTGAGACTGCCAATCAGGACTATGTATGACCACATCAGCCAGATAAGCCGCAGCATATAGTCTATGGGGTCTTAGAATCCTATCCATCATTCTTTGGAAGGTAGCAGGCACCCCATGTAGCCCAAAGGGTAACATATTATAATGAAACAATCCTTCTGGCGCAGAAAAAGCTGTTTTTTCTTTGGCGTTTTCGGTTAATAGCACTTGCCAATACCCTTTGGTTAGGTCCAGAGTGGTTAAATACCTTGTTATCCCCAGCCTTTCAATTAGTTCATCCACCCTTGGCATCAGGTAGGCTTCAAATTTTGAAACACTGTTCAGGTATCGTAAGTCATTCCAAAAACGCACACTCCCAACGGGCTTTGGAATCAACACAATGGGACTGGACCACTCACTATGTGATTCTTCAATTACCCCCAATTCTAACATTTTTTTAATTTCCTTTGACACAGATTCCCTTTGGGCTTCAGGCAACCTATAGGGCTTTATGTTAACCTTAACCCCCGGGTCAGTGACTATGTCATGTTTGATGACCGTGGTTTTTCCTGGCAGGTCAGAAAACAGTACCCTATTTCGGATCAAAAATTCCTTGACCTCCTGCTGTTGACTGGTTGACAGGGTTTTTGCTATGGTCACTTCGGGTACCAGGGAACCGGGTTTTACTGGAGGGGCTTGGACGGCTGACAGTGGCGCTCTATCCTTCCAGGGTTTTATCAGGTTCACATGATATATCTGTGCAGGTTTTCTTTTCCCCAGCTGGTAAACTTTATAGTTGACCTGTCCCACTTTTTCTAAGATCTCAAAGGCCCCTTGCCACTTAGCCAACAGCTTACTTTCTACCGTGGGAACCAACACCAACACTCTGTCCCCAGGAGCAAAGTTTCTTAACTGTGCATTGTGGTTATATACCCTATACTGTGCTAGTTGGGCCTATTCCAAGTGCTCCTTAACTATCGGCACTACAGCCGCAATTCTCTCTTGCATCTGGGAAACATGTTCAATCACTGTTTTATAAGGACTCGACTGCCCTTCCCACGTCTCCTTGGCAATGTCTAGTAACCCTCTTGGATGTCTCCCATATAACAAGTCGAAAGGTGAAAACCCATTAGAGGATTGGGGAACCTCTCTTATGGCCAACAGCAGATAAGGCAACAAATAATCCCAATCTTTGCCATCTTTGTCGACTACTTTCTTTAACGGTCTTGTTAAACCTCTCGACCAGTCCATCGGTTTGGGGGTGATAAACCGAGTTCCTTAACTGGTTAATCTTAAATAGGCGGCACAACTCCTTCATAACTTTTGACATGAACGGGGTACCCTGATCAGTTAGTATCTCTTTAAGTATTCCCAATCTGCTAAAAACATGGACCAGCTCTCTAGCAATGGACTTGGTAGATGTAGTGCGTAGTGGTATCGCTTCCGGGTATCTGGTAGCGTAGTCCAGAATTACTAGAATATAGTGATGTCCCCGGGCAGACTTCCACAAGGGTCCCACCAAGTCCATAGCTATCCTTTCAAATGGTACCTCTATAATTGGTAGTGGGACTAGAGGACTTTTGAAATGTGGTCTGGGAGCTTGATACTGGCATTCAGGACAAGAGGCGCAAAAGTCAGACACGTCTTTATGGACACCGGGCCAAAAAAACCTCAGCACGATCCGCTCAGTGGTTTTCTCTACCCCTAGGTGGCCTGCCGTTATATGACCATGGGCCAGATCTAACACCGTTCTCCTGTAAGCTTTGGGGACTATTAATTGTTCCACAATCTCCTCCCCTTTCTTAGTCATCTGATACAACAGGTCCTGACATATTACCATGTGAGGATACGTCAAGGGACTATCGGGATCTACTGATTTACCGTTGACCACCTTGACATTCAACCTGGCTTTCACCAGAGTAGGGTCATTTAACTGCTGTACGGCAAAGACCTCTCCTCTGACCTCTAAATCCGGCAAACGATCAACGGGCTCTACAACACTTGGTGAGCCACCATCACGCTCCGCATTGTCTATTTCGCCAATCATGCTAGAAAATGGGAACATCTCTGACTCCGCCACTACATAAGTCACCCTTTCAGATGAGGCAGGGTGATTTACCACAGTGCAAAACTGGCTTTCCCACAACTTTCAGAAGTGAGGAAAGTCCCTTCCCAATATTACCTCATACATTAAGCCCGGTACCAAACCCACGGAGACTACTGCGGTACCACATGGCCTCTCGATGTTCACTTCGGCAGTAATATAATACCGAGTATCCCCATGTATGCATGTCACACCAACAGTTTTTCCCTTATATTTCAAAGGGGTCACCAGCTCAGATCTCAAAAGTGTATCCAGGCTACCAGAGTCTAACAGAGCCTCTACACGGCTGCCTTCCACAGTGAATACACACAGGTGTTTATCAGTCTCAGCCTGCCGGTCAGCAGTACAGGCTAGCTGCGCAAAAAAGATCCCCTGCGGTTGACAAAAGCAGTATCACATTGCATGGGCTCAGAGGTAAGAAGAATTAGCTGCTATATGGCCGAAGCCACCACATCGGAAACATTGAGTCACATTAATGTCTAGTGTTTTACAGGGCAGGAACCTTCCTGGCCTAGCAAGCCTGTCTTCAGGTTCCCCACCCTCAGTCTTAGGCACATTCCACCGCCCATCACCCTTCTCCCCAGGAACAGTCTTACCATTGTTGTTGGGAGTTCTCCGGTGCACCATCGGGGCTCGGTGGGGCAGACTCATCAGCTCCTTAGCCGCTACGTACCTCTCCACAAGTTCAACTAACTGGTCGGCGGACTTAGGGTCGGCATGGCTCACCCACTTGCACAAGGATGCAGGTAGGGATCGCAGATACCGGTCCATTCCGACTCGTTCGACGATTTGTGGTCCTGTCAGCATCTCGGGCTGTAGCCACTTGGTGGATAGATGGACAAGGTCGTGCATCTGCGAGCGTGGAGGTCTGTCGATTTGAAACTCCCAGCGGTGGACTCGTTGGGCACGAACAAAGGTGGTGACCCCCAAGCGAATAAGGATCTCCCGTTTCAGTTTCACATAGTCCTTAGCATCGGCCAGGCACAAATCGTAATAGGCCTTTTGTGGCTCCCCAGACAGAAAAGGTGCCACCAAACTTGCCCATTGCTCCTTGGGCCAACTCTCCCTTTCTGCCGTTCACTCAAACGCGGTGAGATATGCCTCCACATCATCGCCCGAAGTCTTCTTTTGGAGGAAGTGACTGGCTCGGGTGGAGTGAGCGGTGCTGGGAGGACCAGTATTAGCATTTCCAGGCCGGGCCACTAGGTGTTGTACCATCTCTTTGATGGCCTGGCTGTTTTCCGCTAAGGCCTGGCGGTTTTCCTCGAGGGTGACTTGTTGTTGCCTTTGGGCTGTCTCCAAGGCCAATAGCTGCACCCTGGAGGATTTCTGCTGGATTTTGTTTGTTTCCTGCTGAGCTGCTGTAGCCTGAAGCAGGGCTTTTACTACGTCCTCCATTTTAACTCCAGGTGCTGGTTGGAAGCTGAACCTTGCCTCTCTGAGCATTGGCTGACGCCACCGCCAGGGATTCAACAATCACGTGTCTGCCCCTTTATATTTTAAAGGACAAATCTTTTCCTTGCTGCACTTTTCAGTGTGAGCTTCCCCGCATTCCCCACCAATTGTAACAGGACTGGATTAGGGGTCCCTCTCCTGGGGTAGATGGACTCCCTCTTCACACACACAGCAGCCGGAAAATAGTACACCAGTCTGGGTCTCATGCTAACTGGTCAACGCCAGTCTTTAATGTGCCAAGTAAAAGGAAAAACAAAACAAGTAAACGCTAGTCCGTCTGGGCACTAACTAAACAAGAGGTACCCTCTCTAAAGAAACAGTTGGGTCTACTGCCTCAACCATCAACGCAAGCGCATGCACAGACCTTACAGGTAGTTTCATCATTGTCTCTGAGCCAGCCAGCCTGCTTGCTCTTCCAGGTATGAGACACTCCCTTACAATTAGACACAGCCTATATCAGCCAGTTCCAGGTGCAGAGCTTAATGAGCCTGCTAGCAGGCCAAAAACCAAAACCGGGAGTGGGTTGTGGATGGAGCCCACCCTCTCGTCACATCCACACCCCCAGGTCCCAAACCGGCTTTTCCAAAAGCCAAAACTCAAATCTGCTTCAGTGTAGACTTTCTCCTGGGGGCTTTTTTAGAACACATAGGTCAAAAACCTAGGGCAAATGTATCTACCACTGACCACTTTACCAGTGATCCTATCACAATATATATATTTATATTTTGTCTGGGCCAATGTCTGACAAGGAAGTTGAGTGGTCCGCTGCTCCCACTCTGATCTCCTGCAAGCGCTGAGCTGCAGTGGTGATTAAGGAGGATTTATCACAGGATGGGCTGTGTGTGAGGTGCTTTCAGTTCCCTGGCCCCTCAAACCCCCCAATGATGGGACAGGACCCTCCTTGGGCATTTTTTTCCCAGGTACTGGCCTCCATAGCGGATCGCCTGGCGGTCCCAGCAGTTCTCCCCCAGATGGGGTTACCCCAAGCTGCCATTCTCCCAACGCAGGTGTCCCACAATTATTGCAGTCTTCCCCTGGGCCTCAATCTGTTAAAGCCTATCCGGGTTTGCCGCTATATGTGCAGCCTCCTCCGGTGAATCAACAGTTGGTTTTCCCTTTTCAGGACTTACACAGGGGGGTCAGCCACCCTGGGTGGATGTATTTTCTAGTTCGCGGCTTCATCTTCAGCTTTTCAAACTATGCTGAGGAGTGATAAGCCCCAAAGGGTGTCTAAGCGCCCTGTGATGTCATCCCAGTCTACGCAGCTCTGAGACTCAAAGGCATCCTCGGATGACGGGGAATTAACTGAGGACAAGTACAAATGGGCAGCTCAAAAATCATGCGGTCCCCACCACATATCATGCAACAATACAAAAAAAAAGATACTCCAAGCGCTCCTTTTTCTGAGATATAAATGAGTCTCTTTTTAAACCACAGTTTATTGGAATGGCAGATTTTGCTTCTTCTATTGTATATCTTCCTTCAAGAATCCCTCAAAACAAGCAGAAAAAATATACCGTTGGCAGGCAATTTTAATTTAAAGGTGTAGATTTTCTACTCCTACTTACATGTAAGTATAGATGGTCCGTCTTATCACAGCATATAGGGATTGACTTCTTTCTCTTTAATGGATAATGTAAGGTCCGCACCCAGCAAGGTGTATCAAAACCTCAAGGAGAGTTAGAAACAACAAAAGCGACCATAGTGTAATACTATTACATTTATTTGGTATAACCACATCAAACAAAATAAAAATGGCCGCGTACTAGATGGGGCCTTCCAACCAAGGCAAGCATGTACACATACGATAGTGAGTGAAATACCCGGGTTCAGATCACCTCTCTGTGGTACTCCTTGAAATGGTATGGTCACCCCCACGGTCGCGGCCCCTCCAGTCACACAGACGCGTTTCGGCTTCAAAGTCTTTATCAACGTGTGACTGGTAAATTAATTAGACCTGTTTATATAGTCCTGATGTAACTCCGCCCTTTCTCTCAATTAGTCCCATCAATGTCTATATGTTGCAAACACAGTGTTTCTTGAGTGATACAAAATGTATACAAAATATTAACAAATTGTATATGATTTTAGAAGTATATATAATTGCACTATAGGATCTCCAATAATAAGTACTCGATATTGGAGGCCGGTCTATTCAAATGAGGTGCCTGTAACTGATGAGGCTCCTACGTATATCTGCCCCTTAAGGTGGTTCTCAATACACACCTCTGTTCATGTCGTGGACCATGTGACTGTACACCTAGGCCGGATAACAGTGGTGTCCATCATAACCGGCAC
Organism: Taudactylus pleione; assembly: GCA_031769625.1. Lineage (NCBI taxonomy): Eukaryota > Metazoa > Chordata > Amphibia > Anura > Myobatrachidae > Taudactylus > Taudactylus pleione. The sequence continues at coordinate 1,661,816 of JAUIMM010001433.1, read as the reverse complement.
GTGTGAATGTGTGAATTCTTGAAGGAAGATATTCAATAGAAGAAGCGAAATCTACCATTCCAATAGACTGTGGTTTAAAAAGAGACTCATATCTCAGAAAAAGGAGCGCTTGGAGTATCTTTTTTTTTTTTCTGACTCAGATTCCCCTGTCCGGGAGGTGGAAACCAAGTCTTCTATTAATGTACAGCATTGGCGGTGCGATCCATTCTTGACATAGAGGATGACGCCCCGGCCCCTAAATCCAAATTTCCGAATTTCAAACATGCAAAGGTGAATTCAGCTGTTTTTCCAACTAGCTGACCAGTTGACTGTCCACATGGCGGAAGCCTGGCAGTTGCCTAGTAAGAGGTTCCAGCCACAGGAACGTATGGCGTCTAGCTACCCGTTTCCTGCAGGTCATTGCAAGAAGTGGGAATCCCCACCTGTGGTGAATTCTCTACGCTGCCTTTACCTTCCATCTCATCACTAAAGGATTCCACGGACAGGAAAGTGGAGACTTACTTGAAGTCTATCTATTCTCTCTCGGGGGCTGTGGCCCATCCGTCTATGGCTATCTCCTGGGTAGCTAAGGCCATTGAGAGCTGGGCCAATGTGCCTGAGGATAACCATTCTGAGGAATCTCCGGAGGGCCAGAAAGCTTTGGTGGCACAGATGAGAGATGCTGCTGCCTATATTGGCGAAACGGCTTTGGATGCAAGTCTGCTGACTTCCAGAGTCTCGGCCACAGCTGTGTCTGCTCGCCGCTCTTTGTGGTTACGCTCTTGGAGGGCGGATGCTGATTCCAAGAAAGGCCTGGAGGCCTTGCCCTTCAATGGGGAGTTGTTGTTTGGTCCAGACTTGGACAAAATTGTTGACACCCTGGCAAAGTCTAAGTCTACTTTTCTGCCTTCAGCAGCTGCAGCTTCCAAGGCAAGGACCTCTGCATTTTGGTACTCAGGGGAAATCCAAGGGTCAGTCCTGCCCCAGGCAAGTGGCCGCCAAGGCAGCCCCTAAGCCTATGCCTAAGAAACAAGCTTGGAGTGCTAGGCGCCCTGCTTCCAAGCCGGAGGATAAACCCTCTCCCTGATGGGACGGGTCTCCCTCTGGGGGATCCCAGAGTGGGAGGCCAACTTCTTCAATTTGCCCAGTATTGGTGCAATACCACCATGGATGCTTGGGTACGTGAAGTGGTCTCTCAGGGGTACATCCTATCCTTTCGTCACAGGCCCCCCCCCCACCAGAGTCCTCCTTCAGGCAAAGCCAAGGCCTTGCAGATTCAGGAAGCCAAAGAGTCCTTGCTGAAAGCGGGGGTTATTATTCCAGTCCCGCTTTCTCGGCTCAGGATGGGGTACCACTCTTCTTTGTTTCTGGTTCAGAAACCCAGTGGGTCTCATCGACCTATTCTCAACCTGAAGTCTTTGAACAAGTTCCTCAGAGTGCCCAAATTCAGGATGGAAACTTTACATTTCATAATTTTGGCTATGGAACCTGGGGACTACATGGTTTCCCTGGACATCCAGGATGCATGCCTTCATGTTCCCATAGCGCCTTCACACCAGCGGTATCTGTGGCTTGCTATACGGCAGCACCACTTCCAGTTTCAGGCTCTACCCTTTAGCCTCTCCATGGCCCCAAGGGTTTTCACCAAAATTATGGCAGTCATGGCTGCCCATCTTCGGAGCAAGGGTATACGACTTCTGCCGTATCTCGACGACCTCCTGTTGCTGGCGAGCGGAGGTACTTCTACAACATCTACACCTAACGATCGCTTGTCTGCAAGCGTACGGGTGGCTGATAAATTTGAAAAAGTCCTCCCTAATCACCACACAAAGGATGGTCCATTTGGGAGCCATTCTGGATTTTCAGCAGTAGAGGATTTTTCTGACTCCAGAAAAGATCTCCTTCTTCCATCTGCGGGTGCACAGTTGCCTGAACAGTTGCAGAGTGTCTGTTCATTCGGCAATGCGGGTTCTGGGGTCGATGGTGTCAGCATTCGAAATGGTGGAATATGCCCAGTTCCATTCCAGGCCCCTGCAGGGGCTGATTCTATCCAAATGGAACGGGTTACCACACTGGATCAGAACTCAGATGCTGGTGTTGTATCCAGAGGTGCGTCTGTCTCTATCTTGGTGACTTCAGACATCTCATCTCACCAAAGGTCACCCCTTTTGGATCCTGGACTGGGTTTTTCTGACAACAGATGCCAGTCTCTGGGGTTGGGGGGCAGTGACAGGTTCCCTCTCACTTCAGGGCCATTGGACAGCAGAAGAAGCAATTCTCCCGATCTACTTTCGGGAACTTTGGGCCGTATACAGGGTGGTTCCAGTTGTCAAATCACGTTCTTCAAGGAAGAGCCGTGCAAGTTCAGTCTCACAACATCACCACGGTGGCGTACGTCATCCATCAAGGGTGCACTCGCAGTTGAGCAGCGATGATAGAGGTGTCACGAATCCTGTCTTGGGCGGAGTGCCACTTTCCAGCCATCTCGGCAGTGTTCATTCCAGGAGTCCTCAATTGGGAGGTGGACTTTCTCAGCAGTCATGACGTGCATCCCAGGGAATGGTTGTTTCACCAAGAGGTGTTTCAGCTCCTTGTGGAAAATGGGACCTACCGGAGGTGGCCCTCATGGCCTCCCGTCACAATCACAAGTTGCCCATGTGTGGTTCCAGGACAAGAGATGTCAAAGTTAGCTTAGTGGACGCTCTGTCGGTCAGATGGACCTTCCAGTATGCGTATCTATCCCTCTGATATCCCTACCTCCTCTGGTTCTTCGGAAAATCAAGCAGGGAGGCGGCAAGCTTCTGCTGGTGGCTCAAGCTTCGCCCAGATGTCCTTAGTACTCAGATCTTCGGAGTCTCTCCATCGACACTCCGTTCCTTCTGCCTCAATGTCCTGGCCTGTTGTCTCAGGGTCCCTGCCTTTACCCGTCTCTGAGTTGTCGTTCTTTACCGGTGTGGCTCTTGAGACATCCATTTTGAGGTCCAAGGGCTTCTCTAGTTTAGTCATTGATACGGTACTTAGGGCGCATAAGCCTGCGTCTTCCAGGATTTACCACAGAGTGTGGCATGCTTATTTTCAATGGTGTGACAAGAGAAATTACGATCCTCAAGTGTTTCGCGTTTCTAGGGTTTTGGCGTTCCTTCAGTCTGGTTTGGACCTCGACTGACGCCTGGCTTATTTTAAGGTTCATGTCTCCACACTATCTGTGTGGTTCCAGAGAAGGATAGCTCCATTGCCAGACGTCCGCACCTTTTTCCTGGGTACTCTCAGGATTAAGCCTCCCTTTGTGCCCCCTGTGGCTCCTTGGGATTTGGCGGTGGTTCTTCGGGCCCTCCAGAGGCCTCCACTTGAACCTTTTGAGTCTGTGGACCTCAAGTGGTTACCTACTAAGACCCTTTTTCTCCTGGCTATTGCTTCGGCCAGGAGGGTGTCAGAATTGGGGGTGCTTTCCTGTCATCCTCCCTTTCTGATATTTTCACCAGGACAGGGCGGTGCTTTGCTCTCGTCCTGGTTTTCTGCCTAAAGTGGTTTCTAAGTTTCATATTAATCATGAAATTGTTGTGCCGGCCTTTCAGTCACATGACCTGTCAGCTGGTGAGGCTTTCTTGGATGTGAACCGTGCTCTCAGAATTTCTGTGGACCGGACCTGTTCTGTTCGGAAGTTGGATTCCTTGTTTGTCCTCTTTTTCACAAGAGGGGTTGGCCATGGAGCCTCAGTTGTGCAGCTGTGTAAGGTGGCTACGTGGTCTTCCACACAGAACTTTCTAAGGTTCTATGTCTTTGACACTTTTGCCTCTCAGGAGGCTTCCTTTGGGTGCCGGATTCTTCTTTCAGCATAGGAGCATCCCCGCCCTTAGTTGGACTGCTTTGGCACATACCCAAGGTCAACCCTGTGGACCCCCTATGGACCCTGAAGAAGAAAATTAGAGACATGGTAAGAACTTACCTTTGTTATCTCTCTTTCTTCGAAGTCCATAGGGTCCACAGGGCACCCGCCCTAATGCATCTGGCTTCATATGGGCTGTGTGGCTGGTCACCGGTTTTCCGTCTCCTTTTCTGTGAGTATGGTTCTTGTGTTTTGCAGTCTTCCTTCTCTCTGTTGTTCCTCCTCCTGCCTTGGCTACTTACCAAATGAGGTGCCTGTGGCTCGGGAGCAGGGTATAGAGGATGGACCCAGTGCATCCTGGAAGCTAAAGCTTTAACTGCATGATGCCCGTGGATCCAGATCCAGCTATACCCCAAGGTCAACCCTGTGGACCCTATGGACTTCGAAGAAAGAGAGATAACAAAGGTAAGTTCTTACCATATCTCTCATTTTCGTAAATATGCCCCTAGTGTTTAGTTCTTTGAAGCTAGGATGAATGTTAAAAGGGCTTTCCTTCCCATAGCATCATAAAACTTGGTCAACTGTTAATATCTGTGGTTGTGGGTATTGAACACAAAGTACAGGGTCTGTTCCTTGCCCCAGGAGGCCAGGTCTATAGACCCTGGAGTCAGGATGTGCAGCTGGGCATAAAAAGAACCTTACTTTGACTTGTATAAGTGGTATCAGTTTGCTGTCTCAATCAAACAGATTGGGTGAGCCAATCAGCCACCCTCTGTGGGGAGGGTTAGTATTTCCCCCCCCCCAGGGGGGGTGAGGGGGAAATAGCACACAGGGATAAAATACAGGTTAACTGACAGAAGGTGTGATTCTCTGCTTGAGGTTGTCGACAAGACACAGGGTACCTGAATTCATCAATGGGAAGGCTTCATCCCAAAGCTGCCAGTGTAAGGTCACGGCAGTGACTCTCAGATTGTCGCATCTGGGAAGAGTCGTCATGGCTGTCCGTGACAATTGGTTCGCAGCGGTGGGATAAAAAGTGTTTTATTTTTATAAAAACTTAAGTGAAAAAGGGAGTACTCTGAGGGAGGAACCCAATTTCACCAGATTCCAGAACTCAAAGCTTATATTAGTAAGAAGTCACACAGTGAAATCAAATTCTGTTCCCCTCCCCTTTCCTTTTATTTATTTTTTTGACGAAAAACTACAGAAAGCTGAAGAAGGAAGAGCTTGTGGAACTATGGGCCTCATTCAGATCCGCTCGCAAGTGCTGAGCGCTCGCAAGCGGGTCGATGTTGTGGCCCTGTGCATGCGCAGCAGCCGCACTGCACGTGCACAAGCCCCGGAGTGAGAGAGAGATTCTCTCGCTCCGGGGCTCACTACAAAAGGGGCGGCTGTCGATGGTGATCGACAGCTCACCCCATTTTGTAGGTGGGCTGGGGGGCTGGCTGGCCAAACGGAGGCATTCCTGATGGAAAGCCTGCCATTTGGGAGTGGCCCCACTGACATCACTTGTGATGTCAGTGGTGAGCTTCCGGCCCTATTAGAGCCGAAATCTCACTGGGGCTTGCGGCAGACGAGATCCTACCCCAAGGGTCTCGTCGCAAGCCCCGATGGTCACGATGGTCTTGACCATCGCGACCATCAACCTGGCCGCTCGCTAAAGCTGTGGGTGGTCTTTAGAAAGAAGTGGCCACCCTCAATCAGAGCGAGCGCTCGCATTTTGTGAGCGGCTCTGAATGAGGTCCAATGTGTGGAGCAGGTCTGATCACTGAGAATCAGAGCAACGAGCAGATGATTCAAACCCTCAAAGACGCAGACCAGTGGCAAGTAGCTGGAGGGAGTCAGTCGGACTCCAGGTCTGTTGTAGAGGGGCAGTTGACACTGGATGGTACGGGGTCCACTCGTCGTAGCTCGGACTCCTCCAATACCTCCAGTGGATGCCATGGATCGGTATCTGCATTCAGCTCTGAAGTATGTGAAAGAGCCCGACCTGACTATAGTACTGCAGCTTGTGGAGAGGTTCCATACTACAAAGGCTGCAGAGCGTAAGGCCACAAGGGACCTGGAAGTGGCTGCCATGGACTGGGACTGCAGAGCGTAAAGAGGCAGCTGATCACAGGGTCCAGTTGGAGTTAGATAAACTCGCCCATCAGCGTGTAACCGGCGACGCAAATGTCCATCGACCAGGTCGAGATCAATTTCCAGTGATGGAAAAGGAGGGTGAACTGGACACCTTTTTCTGGACCTTTGAAAAAACTTTCCGGCAGATTCATTTGGACTCAAATCTGTGGGGCAGTTACTTAACCCCTGGCCTAAGAGGGGAAAGCACTGGATACATTAGCTGACCTTCCGCAGCAGATGGATGGGAATTATGCCGAAATCAAGAAGGCAATGTTGGCACGATTTAACATCACCTCGGAAGCTTAAAGGCAGAAATTCAGAGGTCTAACACGCAGCACCTCTGATACTTATGCAGGACTGTCCGCACAGCTAACAACCTTCCTGCAGCAATGGCTGGATGGAGTGCAGGTGACAGACTTTGAAGCGTTAAATGACCTTACTCTGCAGAAGCAGTTCATCTCCCTGTGCCCAGCAGAAGTTGAGTGGGTCCTGGATCGCGAACCCAAGTTGACGAAAGAAGCTGCCAGCCTGGCAGATAAGTACACTGCTACCCGGAACACCACCGCAAAGAAAAGCTGGGGATCGCCAGGGCAACCCACCTGGAAGGAGAAGCAACCTGGAGGAGCCATCACATCTGCACCTGCGGTGCCTGTTTCAGCACCAGTAAAGTAGGTGGTGGTAAAAATGGTTTGGGCCACCGGTGTTATGTATGTGATGATATCGGGCACCTCAGTGCCAGTTGTCCGGTAAAGATGACACCCTCTCCTGCAGGCGCCCCACCAATGAAACCCGTACCCTTGTACGCACGAGGATCGCAGGAGGGTGCCAGTGATAACCTGCAAACCGTGGTCGTAGGAGAGCAAGTAACTGTGGGGCTAAGGGATACTGGGTCTGATTTGACTTTGGTACACCCCACTTTAGTGGACCCGGAGAGCTTTATTCCTGGAAAGACAATTGCCATATGCGGTGTTGGGGGAACCCACTCCAAAGTAGCCATGGCCCGGGTATACCTGGACTGGGGGGTGGGCAGAGGTTTCCGGGAGATGGGTGTGCTGCCCCATTTGCCTGCAAATGTGTTGTTGGGTACAGACCTGGGCCGCATGCGGGCCACCTATGTGACTGAACCTGATGACTCTAGCAAAATTTTACCAGTTTTTTCCACTAACCCCATGTGTGAGAGGGGGTAGTGATTTCATGTACTGTTGAAAATGATCATGTTGATTGGCAGGTACCCAGAGAGAATACACCAGAACGGATTAAAGTTGGTAATGCTGAAAATGTATTGACCTGTGCCACTGTAGAAGGTAATTCTGCCAATACATGCATCACTGCTGGGAATAATGTGCCTATGTGTGGGAGGACCAGGGAAAACCTGTGTGCATTACTGATATGTCTGCTGAGGATGCTGCCAAACATGTATGTGTGGTCACTACACGGTCTCAGACCAAACATTTAAAGGGAGCAGTAGGACACGCTGCAGCTGTGATCCCCCATGCTGTAAAGCACAACGGAATATGCTGCGCTATAGAAGAAACTGTTAATAAATAAAATAAAATCCCCCCTGACCCCCCTTGTGAGAGCAGTTCACACACACAGGAAGAACTCCACCCACACACTGAGATTGCCTTAGAGAGTCTAGCATTTCAGGCAGAGCTCAGGATTGACCCCTCAATGCTCCCCCCCAGAAGCTGATGAGCCTGACAAAGCAAACACACAGCGTGTACTGGGAGAATGGTTGCTTGTACAGGGAGCGCTCTGTCCCTGGTACCACTCCAGGGCAAGTTATAGAGCGACAGTTGATAATACCCCAAACTTACCCGGAGAGTCTTCTTAGGGTAGCGCATGAAATACCCCTAGCACGGCACCTTGGTGTGAGCAGGACCAAAGCACACCTGACACCCAAGTTCTACTGGCCAGGCATGCTGCAGGACATACCAAGCTACTGTAGGTCCTGCCATACCTGTCAGTTAGTGGGAAAGTCCCATTATTGCCAAACCATTTGAGCATGTGGCCGTAGACATTTTAGGGCCCCTTGCAATTCCCAGTAGCTAAGGGAAAGAATACATCTTGACTGTAGTAGACTACGCCACCCGGTACCCGGAGGCGGTAGCTCCCTCCTCCATTTGGGCAGACAAAATAGTGGACGCCCTTATCACCATCATCCCTTGGTAAGGTTCCCGGAGGAGATGCTGACCGACCAGGGCCCGCAGTTCATGTCCAGCCTCATGCAGATCCTCTGCAAAAGAATGCACCTGATCAACTCGCCTTATCACCCAGCTGAGAATGGACTTGTGGAGAGGTTTAACAGCACTCTGAAGCAAATGCTCCGTACATTTGTGGAGTCCCAGGGAAGAGACTGGGAGCGATTCCTGTTGCACCTCCTCATCCACTGGCTTCTCACCCTTCAAACTCTTGTACGGATGCAAAGATTTGATCCGAGCAGGCTGGGAAGTTTAGGGAAAAGCTGCAGACCTGGATGGGGTTGGCCCAGGGCAATCTTAAGGCTGCGCAAGCCAGGCAAAATCTCTGTTATGACCGTAACGCCAGGGAGCGTGTATTTGAGGTGGGGCAGAAGGTTCTGGTATTGATTCCGATGAGGCAAAACAAACTGCAGGCTGCTTGGGAAGGTCCATACATGGTAGTCCAGCACATAAAGGATGTGAACTATGGGCCTGATTCAGACCCACTCGCAAGCGGCTGTTCGCTCGCAAGTGGGTCGATGTTGTGCACTGCGCATGCGCACGACGGCGGGAGCTCCGTCGTGCGCATGCGCCAGACGCGACGAGCGAAGGACTTTCCTTCGCTCGTTGTGTCTGATCAAAGGGGGCGTGCTGTCGATGTTGATTGACAGCACGCCCCCTTTGGTTGGCGTGCCGAGGGCGTGCCTCCCAGACGGGGGCGTTCCCAAGGGAATGCCTACCGTCAGAAGCCGGCCCACTGACATCACTAGTGATGTCAGTGGGAGTGATTTTGGCTCTGATAGTGCCAAAATCACTCCGGGCCTTGCGGTTGAGAAACTCAACCGCAGGCTCCGGCTCGCAGTGGCGATGGTCGCGATGGTCAGGACCATCGCGGCCATCAACCTGCACGCTCGTATAGGCTGTGGGTGGTGACCCTCAGCTATACGAGCGTCCAGGAGGACGCTCCATAATTATGGAGGACGGCCCTCCTTCAGCGCGTGCGCTCTGCTCAGAGTGTCCGGCTCTGAATGAGGGCCTATGTCATTGCCAAAGGAGAGGGCAAAAAGAGACATAGAGTCTATCATATAAATATGCTCAAGGCCTACCACAACAGGGATCCATGCGTGCTAGCAGTTTTCAGCCTCCCGGAAGATGTACAGGGACCGGACCCACTGCTGGACCTCACTTCCGTTGCAGCATCAGATGGTACCCTGGCAGATGCCCAGTATGGGGAGGAGTTAACTGAGGTGCAGCGAAGTCAGCTGTCAGACATTTTTCACAGGACGGCCAGGGAAGATGCACCTAGTCACACATCATGTAGACACAGGCAACCAAACCCCACTTAGACAGCCAGCATACAGAAGCACTTTAGAGGTGTTACAGGCAATGAGGTGGGAGGTGAATGACATGCTGTGCCTAGGGGTAATACAGAAGTCCTGTAGTTTGTAGGCAGCGCCCATAGTGCTGGTCCCAAAGAAGTGTGTGGGCACATGGTTCTGTATGGACTACAGGAGGTTAAACGAGGCCACAGTATTTGATGCATATCCCATGCCCAGGATTGATGACATGTTAAGTCAGCTGGCCTCGGCATGATACATCACCATTATGTGGTTTGCCTTTATCGCCCCATTGGGCTGTATGAATTTTTAGTCATGCCCTTTGGGATGAAAAATGCCCTTGCCTCGTTCCAGCACCTGGTTAATAACCTGCTTGAGGGCCAGGAGGGCCACGCGGTCGCGTACCTGGATGACATTGCGGTGTTCAGTCAGACCTGGGAGGACCACTTGATCCATTTGGATGATGTATTGAAACAAACCACTGTGGCTGGCCTGACCATTAAACCAGAGAAGTGCCAGCTGGGTATGAGAGAGGTACAGAACTTGGTGCACAGGGTAGGGGGTGGTAACCTACACCCAGAACCAGGGAAGGTGGAAGCGATTGCTTCCTGGCCAACCCTTTCCACCAAAAAACAGGTCATGTCCTTTTTGGGGACCCCGGGGGGCACTATCTCAAGTTTGTGCCGCAGTATAGCACAATTGCAAAGTCTCTGATGGATCTCACAAAATAGCAGCTTCCCCAATTAGTAGACAGGACCGAGGCATGTGAACAAACCTTTCACCAGTTTAAAACAGCCCTGTCCGAAGCAGCAGTACTGCCGGCACCTGACGTCCGACGCAGGTTCCTAGTGCAGATGGACGCATCTAACTTTGGGCTGGGGGCTGTGCTCAGTCAGGTTGATGACCAAGGTGGGGAAACTGCTTCCTTGCAAGGTAGCATATGCAACCATTGAAAAAGAGTGCCTTGCCATAGTCTGGGCCCTCCAGAAACTGCAGTCATATCTGTATGGATGCGATTTCAAAGTAATAACGGACCACAATCTGTTAAGTTGGCTTCATCACGTCTCCGGTGACAACGACAAGTTGCTTCGATGGAGTTTGTTGCTCCGGCAGTACAACTTCTCCATCCAGCACAGAAAGGGATCCCAGCATGGGAACTGCGAAGGTCTGTCTCATCATGGAGAAGACAGCAGCCCATCCACGTAGGATACTGACAGCTGTCAGAACATGGCATGGCAGTCTATGGCATGCAAAGCCAATGCTCCCATACCTGTCTTACGGACGGATGTGTTATGAAAAAGTAAATTTTTCTTTAAAGAAGAGGGGCCTGTTACAGAATATAATATATATGTCTCTCTCTGTAGACCCTGGCAGGGCCGCCATCAGGGGGGACTGCTGGGACTGGAGTCCCAGGCCCACCCTCTGGCTGAACATTGCTACCACCTCTGCATAGCCTGCAGCCTGCTGAACTACCCCCTTGTATAGAGGAAAGGGGGCCCGGCCACCGCTGCTGCCGCCTGCCGACCCGGTCCCCACGGCCGTTGTTAGTAATTCATAGAGATGGAGGAGGCAGCCAGGGCCCACTTGGGCTGCTCCTCCACCAGCTTACAGTGACAGTCTGATGGAGTCAGCGCGCGTGACGTCATAACATCATGGCGCGCCACTGTAGGGCGAGGTCGACATCGGAGGAGCCGCGGATGAAGAGGAGCGCATCTGCAGTGCTGGCCTGGTGGACCATGGAGGAAGTAGCCGCCACATCAGGTAAGTGGGGAAATGGATGGTCAGCATAAAAATGCAGGGCCTGGCTGCACAGACTACATTCAATAACGGGGGGCTGCCTTTTCTGTCAGTCCCGGGCCCCACAACTTGTGATGGCAGCCCTGGAGTCAGGATGTGCAGCTGGGCATAAAAGAACCTTACTTTGACCTGTATAAGTGGTATCAGTTTGCTGTCCCACTACTTCAAACAGTTTGGGTGAGCCAATCAGCCACTCTCTGCGGGAAGGGTTAGTATTCCCCCTTCCTCCCAGGGATGGGCACACAGGGATACTGGACTCAGGCTCACTGGACAGAAGGTGTGATTCTCTGCTTGAGGTTGTTGATAAGACAAAGGGCACCTGAATTCGTCATTGGGAAGGCCTCACCCCAAAGCTGTTCAATCCGTCGCGATCTGAATGGTCTGTTTTCTCCCAGTTTATTATTTTCTTTTGTTTACTTGAAATTGTGATTAACTGTGTCTGTAACTTTTTGTAACATCCTTATATCCTTTTTAATTTTTGTACATAAGCTTTGAAGATATCTCTTGAATTAAACAAAACTAATTTTAGTTCTTGGAATCTGTGTTTTTATGACCCAAACGCCTCATGTTTGGCATGTTACCTATGTTTAAATATTGATCATTTGTGTGTACAGGTGAGAGCAGAAGCTTGCCTTGCGCTTTAGCGTTAAATTGGTCTCCTGCTGGTGGCAGATACCGGCGTTAATAACTACACGCGCTGAGGTACTGGTGTAAGGTCACGGCGGCGACTCTCAGATTGACGTATCTGAGAAGATTCGTCACCGGGGGTCCAGTCACTGTGTCCATCTCTAAGGGCTGTGCTGCTGGGGCTGTGTCCATCTCTAAGGGGCTGTGTGGTCACTGTGTCCATCTCTAAGTGGCTGTACTGTCACTGTGTCCATCTGTAAGGGGCTGTGATGCTGTCACTGTGTCCATCTATAAGGGGTTGTGCTGTCACTGTGTCCATCGCTAAATGGCTGTGCTGTGTCCATCCACAAGCTGTGTCCTGTCCCCTACTTAGTTTAATTCCATCACAGTGGTGCTGCACTGATTGCGCAGGCCCCACCCATTGCGTTAACAATATGACTCCATATTTGTCAGCAAAGAAAAGTTGAAAAATAAAAATGAAAATTGTTATATTTGTACTGTTCTGTGCACTCCACCCCAGTATGCTGTAGTACCCCAGAGCGTGTACGTAAAAGTGGTCTGACTCTACGCAGTGTGAGCCAAGCTGCCAATTTGAAAAAATAAAAATTGTTTGTGCTGTGTGCTGCACCCCAGTACACTTGTAGTACCCCAGAGCGTGTGCATAAAAGCAGTCTGACTCCACACAGCTGTGAGGTGGTCAAAATTGACTGGAAATGTATGTTATTGAGGTTAATAATACTCTAGTGCAGTGGTTCCCAAACGTTTTTGAATCGCGGCGCCCTAGACTATCAGCATTATTTTCATGGCACCCCTAAGCCAAAAGTTTGCTATTGAGAAATTCAGAAAAAAAAATTTGTGAAGTAAATTGTGCTGACCTGTCATCCTTAGGTTTAGTTATGTGGGGGTGGACAGGTTTGCACTTCTGTTTATCCACATATTTACATTACATTGGCCATAAAAAATTTGATTTGGTGTAGGACCACCAACCTGAGGCACCCCTGCAAGTGTCCCGAGGCACCCCAGGGTGCCTCCGCGCACAGTTTGGGAACCACTGCTCTAGTGGAAAAAAAAGTCCCAATTATGTGATTTTTAGCTTTTTTTTGTCATTTTTTTTTTTTTTATAATTCTTTATTTTAAATGGTCAATCAGAATACAATTTAGCACAAAAAGGAGAACAAATAAAGGGTCACAAAAACCCAATACAGTCCATAATTTTAAACAATAATAGACAAACAAAACTATTCAAAAATACTTGTTAGAAAAGAGGGGGAGGGGTATACAGAGGGCAGGAGGAAGGGAGAACATGACATATCATCTAGAGAATCAGTACATATCAGACATCTTTTTGTAAATTTTTTTAAAATATGCAAATCCAAAACTAGTCATGGGGGTTTGGCAAATCCAAATCCAAAACTGGACGATGAAACAGAGCCAAAACCAAATCCAGTATATGCTGTTACACTCCCTTTTATTCTTTATGGATGTTTCAATAGTAATACAAATATTGCCATTCACAAAGCTAAATTCCTCTCAGCAAGACAGGTACCCCGGCCTTATAGACACCGAGACACTCACAGGGGTGGCTGGCATTGTTTTCCACAGAGACAACTGGCACTGCAGATGACTGATGAATAGAGGTGATCTCTGCAGCAGTCCTATCCTTTTAAATAATTAGATGCCTGCAAACCACTTGTAGATCCATGGCACCAGCTCAGCAATGTCACATATCTCCGATGTGGATTTATTTATTCTTTTAAATCCGATAAATTTTTATTAAATTTTTAGCATATAAAAATAGAACAATACGAAAACATAATACATTTGTTAATAAACATAGTGGCATGTAATAAAGGAAGTTAAAATAAGTACCAATAAATGTGTGGACTTGTTCTTAGCTACATGTTATGGTTTTCGCATGGTTGTGTAAGACCTCTAGAGCCAGGGAGAGGTTCTTCCACCAATAACAGCCACCCGCTGGGCCCTTAGTGATTTATTTACACACCAGTACTTAGGTGGCCGCCTGGATTTACGCCTCCAGCAGTAGAGGCTTACACAACCAACGAGAGCCTGCAGGACTGCTGACAGGATGGTGATATGGCAGTCCTTCCACAACTGGCTACTTGGATTGAGGCTGCAGGTAATGGTATTAAAACAGGCCTAATGAACAGGGCGACAGATGATGGGTCTCAGGAATGTCTAGGGACTGTGGTGCAGCTGGGTAGTCAGGCAAGAAGCGAGTGGACTAAGCAGGCTGCACAGCAGGAATGACCAGGACTGTGATACTGCAGGATATTAGACAAGAACTGGACAAAAAAGATACAGACAAGATCTAGACAGACAAATGCAGACAAGGACTAGACAGACAAAATACAAGCTAAGACTTGACAGACAATGAACAATGAAGTGGCAGGACCAGTGGCTGAAGCAACAAAGTTCAAGGTGCAGCCTTGAGGGCCGGGGTGTGACTGGAACCTTAACAATGCGGCCTTGCAGACCATGGTGCGGCTATGACAGCTGAGATTAAATGCAGGCTATGATGCGGCCTTGCGGGCCATGGTGCGCCTATGACAGATGAGATGCGGCTTGAGAGGTGAGATGAAATGCAGGCTATGATGTGGCCTTGCAGACCGTGGTGCGGCTATGACAGCCAAGATGCGGCTTGAGAGGTCAGATGAAATGCAGGCTATGATGCAGCCTTGCGGCTGTGGTGTGGCTATAACTGCTGAGATGTGGCTTGAGAGCCGAGATGAAATGCAGGTTATGATACGGCCTTGTGGGCCGTGGTGCGGCTATGACAGCTGAGATGCGGCTTGAGCGGTGAGATGAAATGCAAGCTATGATGCAGCCTTGCAGCTGTGGTGCGGCTATGACAGCCAAGATGCGGCTTTAAAGCCAATAGTTGTTCAGGTTGTGATGCAGCCTTGTGCTGAGGTGCATCTGGAACAATATGGCAGGCAGGTGAACTCTGGCATGACAGGAACACAGGCAGGAAGCAGACTGACACGCTTGACAGGACTCTGGTATAAAAATGCCACAGGCAGCAGCAGGGTATGTTTCACAGGCTAATATAAAACAGACAGACAGGTGCAGGACACTGGAAGAATGACTCCACATACAGGAACTGTGGGACAAGGTAAGACCAGTAAAGATTCAGAATTCAGAGCACAGAACAAACATTCTCCTGACATCAGATAATATAACTGGCACTGAGTGCAGGGCTGGCTGAAACTTAAGAGATGCAGAATCCAATCAGAGAAAAACTTGCAATCCTCCCTAATGACAGGCTAGTGTGCACCTGAGCTGCACACAGACAGATGATGATTAGTGAGCACCTGAGTCAAAACACACAGACAGGAATGACAGGCTATGAGCTAAGCACACACAAGACAGGATTTCAGCTACCTGCAAAAGCCGGAACAAGGACAGGACATGATGCAGTGTCCCAGTAGCAACTATGACTGGGAACTGCCACAAAGATGATCGGAACATATATCTGGAAGCAGGGTCGCCATCAGTGGGGGCCCGGCGTTTGGCTGAATGGTGGGGGGGCCTGTCAGGGCCCGCCCGCTACTACCGCCACTGCAGAGCCTGCAGCCTTAACTACCCCCTTGAAATGAAGAAAGGTGGCCCAGCCGCCGCTGCTACCGCCTGCCGACTCGGTCCCCGTTAGTAATTGAATGGATCATCGTCATAGGAGGGAGCTGGAGGAGGCAGCCAGGGCCACACTCTGGCCGCTCCTCCACTAGGTTACAGTGACAGACTCCAAAACAATAAAGCTTGTTTTGGAGTCAGCGGGCGTGTTGTCATGGCACGCCGCTGGAGGGCGAGGGTGATGTCGGGGCCGCGGATGAAGAGGAACAGCTGCATATGCAGGACTGGTGGGCCGCGGAGGAAGCAGGATCCTTCTCAAAGTAAATAAGGTAAGTGGGAAAAATGACTGGTCAGCAGGGCGCACAGACTGGATTTAATAATGGGGGGGTGAGGTGATAAAAAAAGGCAGGGCGCACAAACTGGATTTAATAAGGGGGGTGATTAGGTGATGAAAAAAAAAAGGCTGCACAGAAACTGGAATTAATAATTGGGAAGAGGGGGTGAGTGAGGTGGGTAAAAAAAAGGCTGGGTAGCAGGGTGCAAAACTGGATTTAATAAGCGGAGGGGGGGCCCTGCCTATTTTGTCAGTCCCGGGCCCCACAATTTCTGATGGCAGCCCTGTCTGAAAGAATAATATATAGTATTTACAGTACAAAAGCATAGACAAATACAGCATACTCCACCAATACTATATAGATTAGGATCAGAGACCCCTCTTCCTTGACAGTAGTAAGGTGAGTCTAGCCACTGTGCCCAAATGTCAACATATTTTTTCTCTGAATTTCTAGCCACATACACATATTTCTCATGAACAGCGACTGCGATAACCAGTGAAAGCCACGTCCCTAGGTCTGGGCCATTTGTCGCCATCCACAGTCGTGCTATACACACTTTGGCAAGCATGCATAATGTAGCGTTTGGTATATTTGTCAACTACATCATCATCTATTACAGCTAGTATACATGTTAGAGGGGTATTTATGTCCTGAGGTATACCCCTAGAAACTATGATACGGAATACAGCTGTGGTGACTAATCTGGGACTAGCTAAGATTTCTTTCCATGCATCTTCTGCAATTACCCCTATATCAACTTTCCATCTTAATGGTTAGCAAATCAGTAGTAAGGTTGTATATTCAACAAATTAGAATAAATCACAGATATCAAATGTCTAGAACCAGCAGATTGTAGTAAGCTTTTAACAGGGGACTCTAGTATAATCAGAGAGGCATCTGCAAATTGGGCACTAATAGCATGTCTAAGTTGGAGATAGCAATAAAAAAACTGTTGTAGGAGTTGCTGGAAGGACTTCAAAATCCCTGTATGGTACAATTGTCGGAGCGACACTTTCCCCAGACCTCTCTAACTTGCAACAAGTTCCTTAAGTCCGCGAGCATCAGAAAGGGGAGTATCTGGGTCTCTGCTTGCATTATACATGAGACCAGCCTCCAATTAGAATAGCTTGTCTAACCAGCGGGATATTAACTACCTGTAAATTATCCCTTAAAAGTAATTGACAAGTCGAGAGCCCTGATGAGGATTGCACCAACAAGAGAGCAGGTAATGAATCAGGTGTATTATTATTGACCCATTCCCATAGATGGGCTAGTTGTGCAGCATACAGTAGTAATAGAATTTGAAGAGGGGAAGTGCCATACTTCCTGAATAATGGGACCTAGTGAGAGTGTCCAACTTGATTCTAACCCTTTTATTAACCCAAAGCTATCACGGCTGCCTGACTCCTGGAAGGAGTCAGGCTTACTGGGCACTATAAACTGAGGTGGTTTTAGGAATGACCTTTTCATTAAATCTCAGTAACATGGAATAAAATTAAATAGAATTTATTCACAAGCAAAATATATAGCAACGATTCACATAAAGTCTCAACAACCTAGAAGTTCAGATATGCAGTAATCAATATAGGAGTAAACCCCCATATGTAAATAAAGTCTCTGATACTAATGTGGTAGGGAACCCTGAGTCCAATATGAGGTTAAGACCTCAAGATGGTATAATGGACCTTACTAGGGTTGAGCCCTATAGTGTGATGAAAATCCGGAACAGGCTTGAGCCCTGCAATGTAGTGAAGATCCGGAACAGGGTTGAGCCCTGAGACATGGTGAAAATCCAGGACAGGGTTGAGCCCTGTGATGTGAAGCAGGGTTGAGCCATGTGATGCAGTGAAGATCCATGACAGGGTTGAGCCCTGCAATGCAGTGAAGATCCAGAGCAGGGTTGAGCCCTGTGATGTAGTAAAGATCCGGAGCAGGGTTGAGCCATGTGATGTAGTGAAGATTCGGGACAGGGTTGAGCCCTGCGATGTGGTGAAGGTCCGGAGCAGGGTTGAGCCCTGCAGCGTGACAAGGATCCGGAGCAAGGCTGAACCCCGCAATGTAGTGAGGGTCCGGAGCAGGGTTGAGCCCTGCGGCGTGGCGGGGATCCGGAGCGGGGTTGAGCCCCACGATGCATGAAGGGTCTGGCGACGATAACTGTAACGGTGCAGTTGACAACTGTGGTAAAGGTAAGTTCAATGTCCATGGAAGTAGAAGACAACAGGCAGAGTAAATAATCCAGTAGGGGATGCAACCACAGCAATGGAGCAGAATAACAATACTTAGGCAATGGCAATGCTGAACTCTGTAGTGCGGCTGGTAACCAGTATCAGAAGTTTAACCGGAACATGGGCAGACATATAGCAAAGTCCACAGCAAACCACAGGCACAGCAGGGATCTGGCAGGAGTCCAAGAAAGACCTGAAAGTAACGTTGCACAGACACTGAGACACAGTTAGTAACTGGCTTTATACTAGAGGTCTGTGATCCATAGGAAGTTCAGAACATGTGACCCAAATGGAATTAGGTTTGAAATAATAAGCAATCAGAAATCCCACAACCTGACAACACCTTTGAGACAGATGATCATTTTAACTCTCTATCCCCTGTATGTGGAGAATGCCAGCAACCAGGATAGCTCCTCCAACAACCACAATGGAACTTTGGCAAATGTAGTTTATCTTTACGTACTGAAATAGTCACAGTCCTGACAGTACCCTCCCCCCTTTTTGGGTGGTCTCCGAACACCCACCAGGTTTTAAAGGGAATTTAGCATAAAAATTACGTAGCAATTTAGGAGCATGGACATCAGAGTCTTTTAATCCAAGATCTCTCCTCCAGGCCGTAACCCTTCCAGTCTACGAGATATTGCAATTGATTTTGATGCTTACGTGAATCCAGAATCTTATCGATCTCAAACTCCACACCTCGAGAAGTTGTTATGGGAGGTTCTTTAGCCAAGCTGTCGTGAAATCGATTAAGAATCAATGGTCTAAGCAAGGAGAAATGAAAGGAGTTAGGTACATGCATGGTTGGAGGTAACTAACTTACATGCCACTGGGTTGATAATTTTTACAATACGAAAAGGTCCAATATACCGGGGAGCAAACTTCATAGTAGGTACTTTTAAGTCGAAGATTTCTAGTAGACAACCAGACTCGATCCCCAACAGAATATTTAGGAACAGCCGAACATTTTCTATCAGCAAAAATTTTATAATTATGATAGGCTTTCATAAGACACTTATGTACCTGTCTCCAAATTCCAGAACAATGTTGGAGGGTAGCTTTAGATGCTGGAACGTCCACTGTAGGAATTGATTGAAGCTCAGGAACTCGAGGATGCCGACCAGAGTTGGCGAAAAAAGGACTTACACCTGTAGCAGATGAATAATGAAAGTTATGGGCAAGCTCAGCCCAAGGCAAAAAATCCATCCAATCATCTTGAGAAGAGGAAATATACATTCTCAAGAAGGTCTCCAACTCCTGGTTCACTCTTTCGGTTTGTCCATTTGACTGAGGATGATATGCAGAAGAAAACTGTAATTTCATTTGCAATGATGAACATAAGGCCCTCCAAAAACGAGCAACAAACTGGACACCCCGATCAGACACTATCTCAGAAGGAAGTCCATGAAGATGGAATATCTCTTTAATAAATATTTGTGCTAATTTGGGGGCTGATGGAATTCGAGCCAAAGGACAAATATGCGCCATCTTGGTAAAACGATCCACCACTACCCAAATAACCGTACACCCCCTAGACTCAGGAAGATCTATGGTAAAATCCATGGAAAGATGGGGCCATGGTCTGGTAGGAATGGGTAGTGGATGGACAGGACCTACAGGAGACTGCCAGGAGGATTTATGTTGTACACACTTAGAACAAGAACGTATAAACTCTTGGACATCTTTTTTCATGGAAGGCCACCAATAAGAACGTTGCAAAAATGAGTACATTTTATGAACCCCTGGATGTCCAGAGAAACGAGAATTATGGGCCCAAGAAAGAAGTTTACCTTGTAACTCAGGTGCCACAAATATCTTCCCAGGAGGAGGATCCAGAGAGATGGAGGTTAAAGAAAAGGCCAGAGGGTTAATTATAGGGTACCTTTGATCCTCATTTTGTTCTTTCTCTTCCAACATCGAGCGAGAAAGTACATCTGCCTTTTTATTCAATGAACCTGGACGATACCTGAGGACAAAATCAAAACGAGAAAAGAAGAGTGCCCAACGAGCCTGTCGTGGTTTCAAACAATGGGCAGTCTTCAAATACAACAAATTCTTATGATCTGTAAAAATAGTAACGGGATACTTTGCGCCTTCTAATAAATATCTCAATTCCTCCAATGCTAACTTAAAAGCTAACAATTCTTTGTCCCCAATGGAGTAATTACTCTCAGCACTGGAAAACTTTCGTGAAAAGAATCCACAAGATACTGTTCTCCCATCTGCAGCCACTTGGGACAAAATAGCCCCAACTCCATAAGTGGAGGCATCCACTTCGAGCATGAATGGTGTCTCAACATCAGGTTGAACTAGAATAGGGGCCACAGAAAATGTATCTTTAAGAGTCTGGAAGGCATCCAATGCCTCTGGGGACCACACTTTGGGATTAGCCCCTTTTTTTGTCATAGCAGTGATTGGAGCCACAATCATTGAAAACGCTTTGATAAACTTTCTGTAATAATTGGCAAAGCCTAAAAATCTCTGAATAGACCTTAATGAAGTGGGCAAAACCCAATCTTGAATAGCCTTCAACTTCTCGGGGTCCATCTGAAGTTCGGAATCAGAGATAATAGACCCCAAAAAGGGTATAACCGGAACTTCAAAAACGCACTTGGAGATCTTACCATAAAGCTTATTCGCTCGAAGGCGGCTTAATACCTCTTTGACATAGGTACGATGATCAGAAAGATTCCTGGAAAAAATCTAAACATCATCAAGATAAAAAATAACAAACTAATAAATTATATCTCAGAAAATTTCATTCACAAACTCCTGGAACACCGCGGAAGCATTACATAAACCAACAGGCATGACGAGGTTCTCATAATGGCCATCTCGCGTATTAAATGCAGTTTTCCACTCATCTCCTTCTTTAACTCTGATCAAGTTGTAAGCTCCCTTAAATCAAGTTTAGTAAACAGTCGAGACCCCTTAACTCTGTCAAACAATTCTGTAATGAGAGGCAAAGGATATTTATTTTTTACTGTGATCTCATTTAGACCTCTAAACTCGATACATGGACGAAGACCACCATCCTTTTTCTTTACAAAAAAGAAGCCTGCTCCAACGGGAGTTGAAGAAGGCCTGATAAACCCCTTTCGTAGGTTATCTTGCACATATTCCGACATGGCTTGAGTCTCAGGAACAGAGAGAGGGTATACTCGACCTTTGGGTAGCATTTTACCAGGAATAAGTTCAATAGGACAATCCCAGGCATGATGCGGTGGAAGTTCGTCTGCCGCCTGCTCAGAAAAGACATCAGCAAATTCATGATAAGGCTGTGGGAGAGAAGGTGGAACATCTACTTTCACTTCAGCCATTCATACCACATGAATCAAACAATTTAATTTGCATTTAGGACTCCAGAAAGAATTTGAGAACAAGTCCAATCAATATGAGGGTTATGAAGAGTTAACCATGGTAAACCAAGAACTATATCATACATAGAAATAGGTAGTACCAGAAACTCTAAACTTTCTTCCTGCAAAGCTCCTACCCTCAACTTCATAGACTTTGTTTGATGCGTGACATATCCATTAGAAATTCTAGTCCCATTTACTGCAGAAAGGGAAAGAGAACGGGTTAATTTGACAACAGGAATTTGCAATTTTTGAACCAATGACAGCAAAATAAAGTTGCCCGCTGTTCCAGAATCTAGCAATGCAGAAAACTCTTGACACAGAGACCCAAAATCAGGAATATCCACAGAGATTAAACAATCCTTTTTGGGGAAAACTTTTGAAAGCACCCCTAGGTTGACTTCCCCTCCATCAACTAGGGACAATCGTTTTCCCGGCATTATTAGACATTTAGCCAAAACATATTCTGAGGATGCACAATACAAGCACAAATTAGAACGCCTCCTATGTTGCTTCTCCACTTCAGACAACTTAGCTTTATTGATTTGCATAAGCTCATCAGATGTACCATGAAAGGAGCGAGGCTGGGGAAGAGAACTTGTAAAACACTCAGTGCGACTCCCCTGAACCCCTCGTTTTCGCATACGCAAATCAATTTTAATAGTCAATGAAATTAACTCATCCAAAATCTCAGGAAGATCCCGAGTCACTAACTCATCTTTAAGTTTCTCAGAGAGACCATTCCAATATGCTGCTCTTAACGCCTCATTGTTCCACTTAAGTTTTGCCGCTATAGTTTGAAAGCGAACCACATACTGACCAACTGGAGCTGTTCCTTGTTTTATTCGTAAAATGTCCACAGACGCGGCCACTGATCTTCCAGGTTTGTCAAATATCCTTTTAAAAGTGGAAACAAAAGCTTGGTAATTAGACATTAAAGCATAATTTCTCTCCCATAAAGGAGAGGCCCACTTGAGAGTAGCACGAGACAATAATGACACAATATAAGCCACTTTAACACGAGAGGTGGTAAAACTTTGGGGTAATAATTCAAAATGAATTTCACATTGGTTGAGGAATCCTCTATAAGTTTTTGGATTACCATCATAAGAGGTAGGAGTCAGTAAACGTAGATGAGAAGCAGAAGTCCCTGATGTACTTGTAACAGGAATCTTAAGTTTATCAAGACATGTGGAAAGATTCTGTAAACATTGCAAAACTTGAACTTGAGTATTTTCCTGTACTTCCAGATGGGCAGTCAAACCTTGAAGCACCTGTACCCCAGGGGTAGCCTGTACCAGATCCGGATTCATTGTTAGGTCTGTGCAAACTGTCGGCTGCTGACACTTGAGACTCCTGGAAGGAGTCAGGCCTACTGGGCACTATAAACTGAGGTGGTTTTAGGAATGACCTTTTCATGAAATCTCAGTGACATGGAATAAAAGTAAATAGAATTTATTCACAAGCAAAATATATAGCAACGTTTCACATAAAGTCTCAACAACACAGAAGTTCAAATATGCACTAATCAATATAGGAGTCCACCCCCATATGTAAATAGAGTCTCTGATACTAATGTGATAGGGAACCCTGAGTCCAATATGAGGCTAAGACTTCAGGATGGTATAAAGGATATTACTAGGGTTGAGCCCTGTAGTGTGATGAAAATCCGGAACAGGGTTGAGCCCTGCAATGTAGTGAAGATCCGGAACAGGGTTGAGCCCTGAGACATGGTGAAAATCCAAGACAGGGTTGAGCCCTGTGATGTGAAGCAGTGTTGAGCCCTGTGATGCAGTGAAGATCCATGACAGGGTTGAGCCTGCAATGCAGTGAAGATCCGGAGCAGGGTTGAGCCCTGTGATGTAGTAAAGATCCGGGACAGGGTTGAGCCCTGCAAGCAGTGAAGGTCCAGAGCAGGGTTGAGCCCTGCAGTGTGACAAGGATCCGGAGCGGGGTTGAGCCCCACAATGTAGTGAGGGTCCGGAGCAGGGTTGAGCCCTGTGGCGTGACAGGGATCCAGAGCGGGGTTGAGCCCCGCGATGCACGAAGGGTCCGGCGACGATAACTGTAACGGTGCAGTTGACAACTGTGGTAAAGGTAAGTTCAATGTCCATGGAAGTAGAAGACAACAGGCAGAATAAATATTCCAGCAGGGGATGCAACCACAGCAATGGAGCAGAATAACAATACTTAGACAATGGCAATGCTGAACTCTGTAGTGCGGCTGGTAACCAGTATCAGAAGTTTAACCAGAACATGGGCAGAAATATAGCAAAGTCCACAGCAAACCACAGGCACAGCAGGGATCTGGCAGGAGTCCAAGAAAGACCTGAAAGTAATGTTGCATAGACACTGAGACACAGTTAGTAACTGGCTTTATACTAGAGGTCTGTGATCCATAGGAAGTTCAGAACATGTGACCTAAATGGAATCAGGTTTGAAATAATAAGCAATCAGAAATCCCAAAACCTGACAACACCTTTGAGACAGATGATCATTTCAACTCTCTATCCCCTATATGTGGAGAATGCCAGCAACCAGGATAGCTCCTCCAACGACCACAATGGCAAATGTAGTTTATCTTTACGTACTGAAATAGTCACAGTCCTAACAAAAGCAATGAAGACAGTAATCCATCTATCTGTTTAAATACCTTCTGAGAAATATATACCGGGGAGTACTGAACCACATACAGAGCTTGGGCTGTAAAACCATTTTGACAAGATTAACTCTGCCGGTCAAAGACAAGGGTAATTTTCCCCATATGGCAATACGAGATCTGAGATAGTCTACTTGCGGAATAATATTCTGCGCTACATAATGTTGGGGATCATTGGATATCCAAACCCCCAAATATTTAAATGAATCCACCCATTCAACGGAAGAGCTACAAGGGGATTAATAGGGCAGGCTCCTCTGATGGGAAGAATACACGATTTATCCCAATTAGTCAGTAATCCTGAATACTGGCCAAATGAGCCAATAACATCCAGGACCTTAGGCATAGAGATATCATATTTTGTAATCCGAGAACCCAGCCGGAATCCAAAAATGTCAATACAGTGTATATTTCAAATATAAAAAATAACAGCCCTATGCGTACATAGTATTCCATTAAAATATGGCAGATGTAACATATCAGCATATAATGACTCGCATATATGGGTACCTAAGCCAGTAATGCAGCGGGAACAACAATACACATAACACATCATAAAAACAAAATAAAAGCATGAAAAATGCAACCATCACTTATTTAGCAAATCCTGGCAGCAGAGGTGAGGATTAGAGCATCAATCATTGGCCAAAGCAAGCCTGGCCGGCCTGTGACGATCCAACCAAAGTGCCGCCTCTCTCGGAGTCGTGAAGAATTTGGTTTCTCCATCGGCGACTAATCGGAGCTTAGAAGGATATAGCATGGCATTGGAAATGTTCAACTCACGGAGGCGCCTTTTAATTGATAGAAATTGGGCCCTGTCCTTCTGAATCTATACAGCACAGTCGGGGAACACCGATATCTGAGTCTCGGTCCACTGTAAAGGACCCTTAGTGCGAGCCAGACAAAGTCACGGTCATGGTAGTGAAGGAATTTCATTTCGAAAGTACGTGGTGGGGCACCAGGATGTAAGGCTCTGGAGGTGAGCTCTTTCCACAGTGAAGAATGATGAAAAGGAATCAGCCCCAAATGCGTCCAACAGCCACTTTTCTAGGAATTTCTCAGGGTTGGTACCTTCTTCCTTCTCTGGTAACCCAACAAATCTGACATTATTGCACCTAAGACGCCCTTCCATGTCGGTCATTTTACTTTGTGTAAAGAGCAGCTGTGAGTTGATGGAATCAACACGAACACCTAATGGCGTTATTTTGTCCTCCGGGATGGACATACGCATTTCTACTTCTCCCACTCTCTCCTGAACACATTGTAGATCATGGTGAATAATGGAGATATCTGATTGCACTTTGCCAATTTTTTCCGAGAGCCTACTTTCACAAGCTGTCACTGCTTCAAGAACACGCTGAAGTGCAGCCTCAGAGGATTCAGCTGAGGCTGAGGATTCTGAAGGAGATGCAGGAGGAGAATTTTCACCCTGTCCAGCGGACGCGGGCTGGGTACTTTGGTGTTTTGGAAAATTTCTCTAGCTTAGCTGCAGCAGCAAGATGGTGATGTTTCACCATTGTTAATTATATATGACTGTCCCCAGTGGTATATAGAATAATTTGCAACAGTGGAATAGCAGAGACAATGTCCCCTGTATCTTCAGTACAGGCGCTGTAAGAGTGAGCACAACACTCTGGGAATAACCAATTTCACCAGCAATATAATGCAAATAGCTTAATATCCAGAAATAAAGAATGGTGAAAGCTGCAGACCCCTCAGGCAGTTATGTAGCAGATCATCAGTAAAACAAGCATGAGGGGGAGGTGCTCAACATGGCTTCTACTCCCAGCACTTATATGATGCAGAATGGACTCACCAGGCTGCAGGCAAACGAAAAGGGGACCCTGAGAGCACAACAGCTTGTCCCAAGCGTCTGGAGTCCAGCCGCTAGGACAGCCAGGCACCCCGCCACTAATCCATAGCACATTGGTGCAGGGCAATAGCGCCGGCGTCTCACGTGGTCAGGCCCCGGCACAGGACCTGCCGCCGCGATCTGGATGGTCCCTGGATGCATGGGCATACTTTCACTTGTAGTTCTATAAGCATCCCTATGCTGTGCCAGCCATGGATATGCAGGATCTTATAGTTAGCACAGGCATACCCAAGAAGTACATGGCTGCCGTGGCTTGCTTGGTCAGTAGTGGTAAAATACTACTTTTAACCCAATACTCACCACTGATTGGTGCTGGGATGAGCCCGGTGCTATTAGTGTTTTTTTTTTTCCTGTGGGGTTCCCTGTTATAGTAGCTCCATACCAGATTGTCATTGCCTGGTGTTGGTTGTGACCTTTGTGAGGGGACTCCACACAGTTTGTACCCTCAAATTAGCTATAATCAAACCAAGCTATGGTGCTTTATTATTTTTTGGGGGTCTGGGCATATTTTTCCCTCTTATTTATTTTTAGATTTATTTTACTCACAAGTCATCAATATCATATTGATGATACAGAATGGTACATCTAGTATGAGGCTGCATTCGTTTAAGTGTATCTTAACCAAGGTGCATTCTTACACAGTAATTTAACCCGCAAATATTCTGCGTCTCAAAATACACAGCTTTGAATGCACGTCTGTAGATCATACTACATGTATGTATTGCCCGCAAAATTAAATTCAATGCTAAATTAGATCTTTTTCATGCCTTTTAATATAGCTTCAGAGAAAAAGGATCCACACCGAGAATTCTATTTAAGAAGGCAGCACTTGCTAAAGGGGTTATTAGCTCGTTCAGTATTTTGCATACAGTGACTGTACTGCCTACACTATCTACAGATGGTATTAGCGGTACGATCCCAGCGATGGAGACCCAGCAAAAGCCTTTCTGGCTTCAGCAAAGCCAGAAAGGCTTTGCAGAGTCCTCGCTGAGTGAAAGCGCAATACGTAGATGAATGTTGTGCATTACTCATTAGCCTGTTGCTGGATGCAGTAGGCTGTCGGCAACATAGTGGAAGATGGTGCCAAGGACAATGCTGAACCGCGCCGGATAGGTAAGATATTTAAATACCAGTGACATATTCGTTAGTATTACTGTAAAACTAAGTGAACTATGATGCCTGTATATAGTTTTATTGTTAAATTGAGCCGCAAGTATTAACTCACTAAGAGCTCTATTTATTAACATTATTTTTACTAAAATAAAGTGAAAAAGGGTGTTTTCACACCCTTTTCACATTATTTTAGTATCACCTATAGTTATTACAGGGCAATTGGAGTAGAATTCGTAAAATTCTACTCCAACCCCTAAGTATCACTTATTTTTAGTAATCAGATCGCATTTCCCATAATTGTTATGGGAAATGTGATCTGGCTAAAGTTACTAAAAATAAATTGTGAAAAAAATACCTAGGGAGGCCCTGTGATAATGACGCCACCTGAAGGTGGCGTTATCCAGGGTCTCCCCCAGTTACCGGACTTCTGCTCCGCTCTAATGGGGAGAGCAGAGCCGAGAGTCGGTCCCAGTAATCAGCTGTGTGGTCTAAACAGACCGCAAGCTGATTACTGTAACAAAAAGAAAAAAAAATTGTCAAAATTTTTTTTACTTACCTGACTCCAGGGACCGGTGATCGGGCCTCCGGTGATGTCTCCCCTCCGGTCAGCTGGTCTCCCATACTCCACTGCGGCCTGGTCATCAGGTGATCGGGTCCCAGCGCAGTATGGGATATAACCTGACCGGACGCATGGAGGACATCACTGGAGGCCCGGATCATGCAGGTAAGTGCTATTAAGGGAGTGGGGGGGAAGCGGGGAGGGAGGGGGGTCGCAGGGGGTCCATGATCACAGGGGGCGGGGCTTAGCACCAGGAGGGGGTAGCAGCGGTGGCCGGTCGGCGCATGCGCGGGCACTTTGTCACAGTATTTTTTGCAAAAATATCATGACTGGTGTGCGGAGGGGATTCGCAAGCTCTGTCCCTGCAAGGGATTTGTAGTAAATGCGAATTCAGTCGATAATATCACACTGCAATCTGCATTCAATATGCGGATTGTAGTAAATAGAGCCCCTAATATACTGTATGTATGAATCTGCTCACTAAAGTACAACCTGATATTATGTTTATAATACTATTGTCCCTACTACCTCATATATTTTTATATAGGTGAGTAACATGCCTGAATATGACACAAAGTTTATTACCCCATAGTAAAGTACTAAAAAAACAAACACATCAATATTGTGTTATTATACCTTCATTTGAAAGACATACTAAATCCCTCATCACCTTTGGTTTTATCTCCTGCCTAAGTCACATGTTATTTTCCTCATCATTTTCTTCTTAATCTTTTTTCTTTTCCTCCTTCCTTCTTCCTTCTTTCAAATTATAATGCAGATTCCTGATTATTGGGAATCTGTGCAATGGTGATACAAGGCTGTGTTCTCGGTCGCAGATGCTGACACTTCAGATTCCTCCTGCAGCGTTA
Source organism: Taudactylus pleione (assembly GCA_031769625.1). Lineage (NCBI taxonomy): Eukaryota > Metazoa > Chordata > Amphibia > Anura > Myobatrachidae > Taudactylus > Taudactylus pleione. The sequence continues at coordinate 1,633,366 of JAUIMM010001433.1, read as the reverse complement.
GAATTTTAGCAGGATGGAATTGCTAAGCTCCTTGTGTGTTGCTTTGCAATTTCATCCACTGATGAATCAGCCCCACCATTTGCAGATATTGTTAGCAGCTTTACAGGGGTATTCAATATGGAGCGAAAAGTCAGTTTTTGCGATAATTTCGCACCGATGACATCATTTTAGCTGGTTTTTGGTTTTACACCGTATTCAATTTCAAAGACTTTTCGCAGGTTTGAAAAGTCTTTGAAAAAAAACGGGGATAACTTTTCACCACTGAATAGGTGGCGAAAAAAAGTGCAAAATTGGGGTTTAGGGGTGCAGGCTTAAAAAAAATAGCCTGCATCCCTGGGAATGTCATTTTATAATAAACTGTGCCAAAAAAAGTTTAAAAAAAAAAAATAGGGACACCCCTAAAAAATGATTGAAAATTTGGGGTGAAAAATAAAAAATTGGAAAAAAGTGTTTAAAAATAGGGAAATAGATTCAGGGCTATTCTGCAAGTATGCGGCAGGTGTTTTCTAGAATAGGTTATTAGCGGCAGGTGCATATTTGTAGAATTTTTAAATAAAGACTTTAGGAACTTAAAAATATGCTAGTACCCATTTTCATGTACCCCAAATTTGATGGGACCACAAAAAAAAAAAAAATAACCTAAGTGCTCTTCTGCAACACTTCTTCAATGTCGGGAAAAAAACACCTGCAGCCACTATTTAAATCCCCGACTTTCAGTTGCAGGCTAAAACGGGGGTACCCATAGTGATCCCTCATGTTTTTACAGTTTTAGGGGGTCCTACAATTTATTATATTGAATACGGGGATAAAGCGGGCGCGCGCCCGATACTTTATCCCTGGAAAATCTCTGATGTGGAGTGAAAAGTCCACCACGGACTTTTCGCTCCCATATTGAATACCCCTATTAGTCTATGGGGTAGAGTGTTGCTGGAGAGTGATCACAGCTTGGCCCATGCTCCTTTCTTTACCCCTCTCATTTTATTCTGTGGTGGCCTGATGTCGCTGTATGTGTAGTGAATATGCTGTGTCTGAACACGGAACTGAAGTGATAGTGAACACTATCGGGTAAATGTTATAACTTGCAGACATCATCGACTTCCTGGCAAGTCTCCCTAATGTTTTAAAGATTCAATAATTTAAAAGGCCAAACCAACCTGGCTTTGTCTTTTAAATCATTGCCCCTTTCAAACATCGGGCACACTCTCCGGAAAGTCGCAGATGTCTGCAAATCAATGGATATTACATTTACCCCTATGACATTTACTATAGACTCTTCACCGAGACCAGTTTGCCCTACAGTATGTAGTGCTACGAGCATGACTGGACATGGACTAAAAATAGGTCCTGGCATTTAAAGCACACAGACCCAACTCGCATCAGCACCTGGCTCCTGCCGTAGACTCCTTCCCTTACTATTCCTGACTCCTTTCACTTCTTAATCTATGCTCTACAAGTATAATTAATCAGGGCCGGATTAAGGTCTGTGGGGGCCCCTATCAATAAAAGTTGAAGATTCTTTTATATATATATATATATATATGCACACACACGCATATATATATATTTTAACACACATATATGTGTATATATGTGTAAATATATATATATATATTTTTTTTTTATTTTTTTTTTTAACACACATACTGTGTATACCCAAATACTACCCTCATTCACCAATTACTTCCCTACTCTGTCATGCACTAACAACACCCCAGCAGAACCCAATCACCCTCTTACATTCACAGCACTCAGATATTCCCCCATACACTACCAACACCCAGACACTCTTCTCATACACTACCATCACCCAGGCACCCCCTCCTATACTACCAGCACCTAGGCAACCCTCCTACACTACCAACACCTAGGCGCCCCCCTCTTACACTACCATCACCCAGGCACCCTCCTACTACACTACCATCACCCAGGCACCCCCCTACTACACTACCAACACCCAGACACCCCCCTACTACACTAAAAACACAGACATCCCCCTCCTACACTAAAAACACACAGACACCCCCCTACTATGCTACCAACACCCAGACACCCCCTTACTACACTACCAACACCCCGATACCCCCCCTCCTACACTAAAAACACAGAAACCCCCCTACTACACTACCAGCACCCAGACACCCTCTCCTACACTAAAAACACACAGACACCCCCCTACTACACTACCAGCACCCAGACACCCCCTCCTACACTAAAAACACACAGACACCCCCCCTACTACACTACCAGCACCCAGACACCCTCTCCTACACTAAAAACACACAGACACCACCCTACTACACTACCAGCACCCAGACACCCCCTCCTACACTAAAAACACACAGACACCGCCCCTACTACACTACCAGCACCCAGACACCCCCTCCTACACTAAAAACACACAGACACCGCCCCTACTACACTACCAGCACCCAGACACCCCCTCCTACACTAAAAACACAGACACCCCCCCTACTACACTAAAAACACAGACACCCCCTCCTACACTAAAAACACACAGACACCCCCCTACTACACTAAAAACACAGACACCCCCCCAAGTACACTAAAAACACACAGACACCCCTCCTACACTACCAGCACCCAGGCACCCCCCTACCTTCCAGCTGCAGTGTACTGCTTGTGCTCCCTCCATGGTGTTCACTGCGTCCACTGACAGAGCAGAGGAAGCAGATCCTGGGCCCCGGCCGCCTTATGTGGGCGGAGAAGAAAGGACAGGAGCGGAGGAGCTGATAAAGGAGGTAGCCCGGTCAGTTTGGAAAGGGGGCGGAGCCTAATTGCAGGCCTCGGCACCATTAAAAGATTTCAAAAAATTGTTTATTATGGGGATGTGGCCGGGGGCAATGTGTGGGGGCCCCCTATGTGTGGGGACCCCGGGACGACCGCCCCTGTCACCCTGCCCTTAATGCGGCCCTGTAATTAATATAAGAGCAACATACAATACAATTCTCTGTATTAAAATACACATAACAGTGCACATTCTGCAGGGACTGATCCATGTGACAGTCAGATATTTGGTATTTGGTTGGTTCTGGGCCTGATTCAGCAGTGATCGCAACTGCGATTACACACGCAATCGGCCTATTGTTGCATTCTGCGCATGTGTATACATAGCAGTGCGCGAACACTCCGCTGCGAACGGGTGATTACGCAGACCCATTGCAGAGTGCTTGACAGGAAGTACCATGCAGGGGTGGTGACGGGGGGGTAGTCGGCGAAAAACGCATGCGTGCCAGTGCGTTTGAAAGCCATTGCAGGGGCGTGCATAAATTAGCCACTGTGATGCCATACGCAGCGTGTGTACTCACTACATGCGATGAGGTTAGCAATTCCTGAGTAAGGTCAGACCTTGTGCAACTGTGCGTGAGGCTGCGATTGTACTCGATGTTACCAATGGTTTTGCAGTCTTACTAAGTATTACGGATGTATGTAAGGTAAGGTAAGGTGGGCATCCTTGTTAGGCTGCGTATGGCATAGCGATCGCAGACATTAGCATATATTTGCAGTGAAACTGCGTGTGTAATCGCTATAGCGATCGCAGTTGCGATCCATACTGAATCGGGCCCTCTGTTAGGTATAGCTGGCACTTCATTGGTGTAGCACACAAAGAAAAGGGAAGGCATTTTCCAAATTGATCAAGCTCTGGCTTAGCAGTCATAGAGGATTAGATAGTGTTCACTGTGTGAATTGTTGAGGGCAGGGGTGCTGAACACAGAGGACGACAAATCTGTGCACACCAAAACAGAGTCACAACTACACAATTTTGCGGCCCATGTTCATAAATAGCATTGGTGCCCCCATACACAATGAAAGCAAAGAGAGTCTACGCCTTTGGTGCGCCGAGAAAAGCAGGTGTGGTCTCACTGGGAAGGGACGTGACCACACACCAGTACCCAAAATTCAACTTATGCCACACAGTAGTGTGCCTTCATCACATTACACAGCACAGTAGTGTTTCGTTATGTCACACAGTAGTACCCCTTATTCACGTTATGTCGCACATTTGTGGCCCTTATTCACATTACGTCACATTGAGGGCTGTACAGACATCATGTCCCTTAGTATTTTGGCTCCAGAATGCTACAGTTCCCTATTATTGCTGCTAAAGCTTGGCACATTGCACATTTTTGATTTGTGACTGAAACTTATGAAACTATTGTACTGGAGTCTACATTGGGATTACATGCATTATTCATGAGAAATATATAACTTTTTTTGCATTATTTCTTGGAGTGCTTTTTTTGTCTTGTATCATATCTTTGGTACAGCATTTGTGTATATATATATACAGTCAGGTGCATAAATATTGGGACATTGACAGAATTTTCATATTTTGGCCTCTATTCACCACCACAATGGCTTTGAAATGAAACAAACAAGATGTGTTTTAACTGCAGACTTTCAGATTTAATTTGAGGGTAATTACATCCAAATCGGGTGAACAGTGTAGGAATTACAACAGTTTCTATATGTGCCTCCCACTTTTTAAGGGGCCAAAAGTAATGAGACTATCAACTCAAAAGCTATTTCATGGACAGGTGTGGGCTATTCCCTCATTATTTCATTATCAATTAAGCAGGTAACAGGTCTGGAGTTGATTCTAGGTGTGACATTTGCATTTGGAATTAGTTGCTGTCGACTCTCAATATGAGATCCAAAGAGCTGTCACTATCAGTGAAGCAAGCCATCATTAGGCTGAAAAATCAAAACAAACCCATCCGAGAGATAGCAAAAACATTAGGTGTGGCCAAATCAACTGTTTGGAACATTCTTAAAAAGAAAGAATGCACCGGAGAGCTCAGCAACACCAAAAGACCATGGAAAACAACTGTGGTGGATGACAGATGAATTATTTCCCTGGTGAAGAAAAACCCCTTCACAACAGTTCGCCAAATCAAGAACACTCTCCAGGAGGTAGGTGTATATGTGTCAAAGTCAACAAGCAACAGAAGACTTCACAAGAGTGAATATAGAGGGTTCACCACAAGATGTAAAACATTGGTGAGCCACAAAAACAGGAAGACCAGATTAGAGTTTGCCAAACAACATCTACAAAAGCCATTACAGTTCTGGAACAACATCCTATGGACAGATGAGACAAAGATCAACTTGTACCAGAGTGATGGGAAGAGAAGAGTATGGAGAAGGAAAGGAACTGGTGGTGGTAGTGTCATGGCGGAGTATGGAGAAGGAAAGGAACTGGTGGTGGTAGTGTCATGGCGTGGGCATGTATGGCTGCCAATGGAACTGGTTCCCTTGTATTTATTGATGATGTGACTGCTGACAAAAGCAGCAGAATGAATTCTGAAGTGTTTCGGGCAATATTATATGCTCATATTCAGTCAAATGCTTCAGAACTCATTGGACGGCGCTTCACAGTGCAGATGGACAATGACCCGAAGCATACTGCAAAAGCAACCAAAGAGTTTTTTAAGGCTAAAAATGGAATGTTATGCAACAGCCAAGTCAATCCCCTGACCGGAATCCGATTGAGCATGCATTTCACTTGATGAAGACAAAACTGAAGGGAAAATGCCCCAAGAACAAGCAGGAACTGAAGACATTTGCAGTAGAGGCCTGGCAGAGCATCACCAGGGATGAAACCCAGCATCTGGTGATGTCTATACGTTCCAGACTTCAGGCTGTAATTGCCTGCAAAGGTTTTGCAACAAAGTATTAAAAAGTGAAAGTTAGATTTAGGATTGTTTAGTTTGTCCCATTACTTTTGGCTCCTTAAAAAGTGGGAGGCACATATAGAAACCGTTGTAATTCCTACACCGTTCACCTGATTTGGATGTAATTACCCTCAAATTAAATCTGAAAGTCTGCAGTTAAAGCACATCTTCTTTGTTTCATTTCAAAGCCATTGTGGTGGTGAATAGAGGCCAAAATATGAAAATTCTGTCAATGTCCCAATATTTATGCACCTGACTGTATATATACATATATATTAGGGATGTGCGCCGGACCATTTTTGCCGGATTTGGATTTGGTTCTAATTCGTCGTCCGGATTTGGATTTGCCAAACTGCAGTGACTGGGTTTGGATTTGGATTTGGATTTTTTTACAAAAATTTACAAAAACAAACTAAAATCACATAAATTGGCCTTTTTTTTCTTCCTAGTATTATTAACCTCAATAACCTTAATTTCCAGTAATTTACAGTCAATTTAGACCACCTCACAGTTTAAATTATAGTTTTCACCATTATTGGCCAAAGGTTGCAGTGAGCTGGCTGGTTACCAAGCGACAAAGCAGCGGCGCAGACACCACAGTATAAAGCACATCTATGACACATTGCCACACAGCAGTGGCAGAAATGAAAAGTAGTGCACCCACCCAGTGGGGTACGGCCAGCAGAATCACAGTACTTGTTTACAAAGTGGGCTACGGCCCTAGGAGTCACAGTGCACAACCTTATTCACATTATACCGCACATAGTGTCCCTCATTCACATTGCACCATAAAGTAGTCTCTTATTTATGTTACGACACACAGTAGTGCGCCTTTACAAACACACAAATAGAAAAAAACGTACCTGAATCCCCGCTCCTGCCGCCGTCCGCTCTGCTCTGCTGTATTATGCGCCGAGGGAGCCGGAAGACGGAGCGCATGAGTGATCTCCAACCGGCTCCCTCCGTGCAGCAGCCAATGAGAGTCTGCTTGACTCTCATTGGCTGCTATTACAAACACACAGCTGCCGCTGGGGCTGTGTGTTTGTGTCTGGGTAGGGCAGACCGCTATCACAGCGGTCTGCCCTACACTAGAGGGACCCTGACGTCGGATTCTCTCGTGAGAATCCGACATTAGGAGGCCGCCGTTCGGCCCCGAACGGGGATCCGAGTCAGGTGGGGAACACCCGAACAGGGTTCGGGTGGACCCGGATCCCCTATGTTCGGAGCGGTTCGGATTCCACAGAATCCGAACCGCTCGTCTCTACTATATATATATATATATATATATATAAAACATGCATGCATCATACACACGCTAGCACAAACATACACGCTAGCACAGTATACATATAGACTCACGTTTTTTGATGCTGTCAGTCATATATGTGTAGTGATCATGTACTGCAGCACCGTCACTGAAGCAAATCTGTACAGACCTGGAGGTATAGATGCCACCGTGCCTCCTGGCCCAGCCCACCCCTGCCGCTGAGCAGGGCACCGGGAGGCATATCTGCTCAGCTGGGCTTATCTGTGGCCGGGCGGGCCCATCTGGTCATTGGCCATTCTGGCATTCGCCAGAACTGGCAGATGGACAGTCCGGCCCTGGCTATGAGTACTGGTGCTAGTAAAACTTTATTTTTTTTTAAATAACTGTCAAGGTCTGTGCTGATCATCATCACTAATGCTCAGTCACTCACAACAGATTTGCTTTCTGGTAGGCATATCTGGGTGTTTCTGTGATTTGCACACCATACTTGCCTACTTTTGAAAAAGTATTTCAGGGAGATTGTGAAAGAAACACCAATGAGCGTGGCGTTAAAACGAACGTGTACTGTTCCGCCCGAGGGGCGTGTCATAAAGTTGACTTACATCCAAATGTAAACGAGCCCTAAAGCAGCAGTTGTTGGTCACTAAGATCTACTTGTTGATGAAAACACACTAATACATCATTGCATACCTCCCAACATTTGAGTCTCCGAGGTCGGGACTTCAGCGCGTGCTCCCGAAAAAGGGGCATGGCCTGCCCATAAAGGGGCGTAGCCTAGCGACACACACCCTTTTACATCACTAATGGGCATGCCCAGCATCTCATCTAAGTTCATTATTTCAAACCCCTGAAGAGTCACAGACTTTTAATTTTTATCACTTGTTGGTTTTGAACGTATGATTTAAATTCATAAAGAAATGTACAAAGCAAGTCTATTGACATAAAGGGTCTGACTCAGTGCTGCACACAAAGTGTCTACATCTGCAGATGCATTGCATGCTTGAAAATAGTCACAGACTTCTGCACGTATTCATTCGGCCTCATCTATCCAGCTGCACCATTCCTATACAGCTGTCTCCACTATCAGCATGGAGCTGGACCTGCCTAATCCTAGCTGCAAAATATTTGCTGCATCTTTGCGGATGCTCATTTCTGAATAGCTCTCAATTCTGTCTACACACCCACGACACGCCCCAGGTAAGCTTATGCTAATTGCAAACCTCTCTGCCTTTGGAAGCATGCATAGTGTAAATAAAGCGCTGCTGGCGCTTTGTGTGCGACTCTGGATCAGGCCCAAAGTATGCTGTAACTCATCACAATTTAATTACATGCAAATAGCCTTGTACCTCACTTTTCCACATGAAATGTAGGCGAGTGCACTTCAGTTTACAAGAACTGCAGTAACGATGGCATCTGAAAATATGGCTGAACCCACAAAGCTGTTAAATTGAATTGCACTCACCTATACTTCACGTGGGTAAATGAAGTATGACACAATTTGCATCCAGTTGAATCCCCTCCTTTTTTTTTTTTAAGTAGCCATATTATACAATGTAGTTGTACAACTGTCATATTTCTAAACCAAAACAAACATTTCAGCAATTAGATTTGGTAGAATGCCAGAAGCAGAGAGAAGGCGTTTGGTACAGGCCACAACAGGGGATTCAGGAAACACAGATTCTCCGGTGTCCGATCTGGTGGCTCTTTCCCAGCAAATCCACTCTGCTTACATGAGTGCATTCAACATGACAAAGAAAAGAGCACGGGACATTCTGACTGGCAGGAGTAGCATTTCGGTAAGGATAAAATATAAGTTATTCACGTCAAGAAACAATTAAATTGTTTATTTAATATAACAACAAATATTATTAATATATTCCCTGATTAGCTAATTACAGAGCAATGGTCTTCATTTACAGATGTAAGAAATTGTCTTCTAATACTGGCCAGTTATTCTGCCATGTAGCTTTCTCCACATGTAATGTTAAACCCCAGACAATTGATGCATTTACTTGAAATACCATGACTGCCAACAGTTCAATTAAAACTGCCAGAAGAACCCTCCAAAAACCGTCATATTTGTCTGGCCAATCAGAATGTGAGGAATGACTATACACTTATAATTAAGGCACTCAAATATTATTGCTTATGCTGGGCATACACTATACAATTATCTGTCCGATATCTGTCCAATCCGGCTGGTGGGAATGAAAATCTGGTAATGTATGGGAGCAAATGACAATCAATTATATGGTTTTAAACACTGGAAAACAGACAAAACTATTGTTCAAATTGGTTTAATTTGCTTTATTTAACCAATTTGGCTGAATGTCCATTTTTGTCTGTTTTCCAGTGTTTGTGAACAAATGTTCGATTCTCATTTGCTCCCATACACTACCAGATTTTCATTCCAGCCAGCCAGATTGGACAGATATCTTGTAGATAATTGGGCCGTAACTAGGGTAGTGCGGCCTGTGCCATGGCACAGGGCACCGCTGGGCAGGGGGCGGTGTTCAGGCCTGTCAATTTTCTGTTAATTATCATTCTCACTTGTAGCTTCCTCTTATTTCATCCCCAGCAACTCCTGGCCTCCCCTTTTTCTTCCCTGTCCTTTCCCTATGAGACCATTCCCTTGTTTGGGAGTGTTATGTCCCTATTTGAAAAATGGGGGGGCGCCAATGCTCTTTCTGGCACAGGGCACCAAAAAGTCTAGTGACATCTCTGGATAATTGTATAGTGTATGCCCAGCATAAGTCTTTTATGGTGGCAATTTTATTTTATTCATATATTAAGGGGCAAAATGTATGTTTTATTTAATTAAAAGAACAATACTATTTAATTTATTAAATGGGCAATATTAATTGGTAATGGTTGTAAATGTTTTTGTTTATGATGGGGACATTTGTTATTTTATGATGTGGGCATAATTTTTAGATCCATAAAATAATAATCCGCTCCTCTGCTCTGTCCCGCCAAATGCCATCCAGTCCCCCTGCTTCAACAAGCAATCCCCCACTTCCATACAACTATTCCTGTCTAGTCCTCCTTCTAGGATAGGTTTGTTCCATCTCCTTAGCATTGGGCGCAACTAGCATGCAGGAGACAGGACAGACCTTATGAAATTATTATATAGATTCAGTTTCCACATTTGATAGTTCAAAAAGCATTCTGCTTGAGCTTACTCCTCAACCAGCTATTTTGTTCGGCGGGTTTCTCCAGTGGCTTATTCAGCATTTTTCTAAACTGATACTCAATAAATCTAGAGGTTTCTAACCTTTCATATTTCCAGCATTTTATGGCAAATTTCTCTTTGGTAAATATGGTCGGCCGAAAAAGCAGCAATTTTAACAAACCGTCCTTTAGTAAATTTTTCCCTAAATCTTCTTACTTCTTTCCTTATCCAGTCCAAATCAAAGAAAAATCCTCCGTTCTTTCATGAGCCAACGTTTTAAAAAAAGATAAATAGAAATAAAAGACAAAAAAATTGATCCAAATGCTTTTGATGGACATAAGATGTGAAAAGACTATGGGCCGTATTCAGTTTGAGGCGAAATATCGGAATCGGCAATAATTTATCACCGATGACATAATTTTCGCCTATTTCAATTATCTCCGTACTCAATTACATTGACTTTTCGCCGGTGCGAAAAGTCAATGTAAGAAAACGGGGATAAGTTTTCACCAGCCTTTTGCTGGCGAAAAAAAGTGCAGAATTGAGGTTTAGGGGATCAGGCTTAAAAAAAATAGCCTGCACCCCTGGGAATGTCCCCTAAAAAAGATATGTGTCAAAAAAAAATTAAAAAAATTGTGACACCCCAAAAAATTACCTTTAACTTTGGGGTGAAAAAAAAAAATACAGAACACACTTAGAAAAAAGCCAAATGAAATCCAGAGGGATTCCCTTATATGCGGCAGGTGTTTTCTTCATTTATGGAGTAGCGACAGGGGCATTTTTGAAGAATTTTGAAAAATCATTTTAGGCACTCTAAAATATGCATGCACCCATTTTCATGTACTCCAAATTTGATGGAACAAGTTATTTAAAAAAAAAAAAAAAACCTAAGTGCTATTCTTCACCACTTCTTCAATAACCGCATTTATGCACCTGCCGGGGCTATTACAATCCCCGACTTCCTTCAGCAGGCAAAAATGGGGTACCCATAGTGAACCCCCATGTCTGGACATCTTTACGGGGGACCCAGGGACATTTCTTGAAAATTGCCGAATTTTTGGCGATTCTTACCTTTCCGCCGGCTCACGTTTTCGCTACTTCCTAATTGAATATGGGGATAAAGCGGGCACGCGCCCGATACTTTATCCCCGGAAAAGCTGCGATGTGGGGCAAAAAGTCCAGCACGGACTTTTCGCTCCCATATTGAATATGGCCCTATGACTGAGAATAATCAGGGCTCCTTTTCACTGCCAGTTAATCACATGTTTTTGTCTACTCTGGCTTTTTGTTATTGGATGGCGAGCAGGGTGATCCTGCAGAATATCTGATTTGGGGGGGAGATGTACCAAGCCTTGGAGAGAACTATAAAGTGGAGAGACATAAAGTACTAACCAATAGTACACGAATATGACTACACACCCACTATTGCCTTTTACAATCCCAATAGACAGTTCTCTTACATGCTTAGGCCTAGTTGACACCCAGTAACGCCCACTTCATGGCCAAAAGAAACTGTGAGATGCATCTGACACACAATAGTGCTGGGATATGCAAAGATACGTATGTTCACTGTGGTGCATGACGAGTTTGCAAAATAAAATTGCGATATACGGCCACATTCAGTCTTGCGTGTAACTCATTATCAACACTTTCGTGCTCAGCTACAGAGAAAATCAGCTGATGGTAGATTGGGTCTGGTATGAGGAGATATTTCTTAAACTGTATTGATTTTGTCTTTGGAGTAGGAAGAATATTCATGATCTGTGAGGGACTAAGAGGGAGGTGATCAAGGTGCAGGTGGGCAAAGAAGTGAGTTAAAACTGACAAAGTAGAGATGATTGGTATGGTTTTGACTTGTATCTTCCCACCAAATTTGGATATCAGAACGAGGCAAAACAACATCCTCTTTCATGGGCATCTCAGCTCAGATTTCTGTAAACTATAACATTTTGCCTCACTCTGAGACCTGAACCTGGTGGGAAGATCCAAGCCAAAACCGAACTGCTCGTCTCTACAAACAAGCAATGTTGGTTATAAGGCTCAATGTATATTATATAAGTGAAGTAGTTTTGGCAAGTGAAAAGGCTGTGTAGAAAAATGGAAGGATGAACTTATAGTGAAGGAAGGCAGTGTTGGAGCAAGATTTCCTAAAGTGGCACTGAGGTTGAAATTTGACTGGCAGGAGATTGTATGTAGTAGGAAAATTCAGCAAGAAAAGGAAAAAACAGAGTAGTTATAGGAGAGAAATTTCAGTGGTCAAGGCAAGAGCAATAAGGTGTTACTGTGCTGTGTTTATTTGGGAGGGGAGGTGAGAGTATGAGGTAAGGTGAAGGAAAGAGAGAGCAGTTAGGGCAAGTTTTAGAAGCTAGAGATGAAGCAGTGAAAGAAGACATGGTCAAGTGAGTGCCGATCAGAGGGGGAGGAGAAACGGAGGCCAAAGCAGAAAGTAAGAGAAATACATTATGTGGTGGTGGAGACAATGTATTGCAGGGAATGTCAATACCACACTTTGGGAACTCCAAAATTATGTGTAAATTTAAAGTGGCAGAAGAATAATTAAATCGCCAGTCTAAGAAGACAATTTTACGCTTATTAAATCTATAAAATAGTCTTAGTGAAATTTATTTAACACACAGTATGTCAGGACAAATATTAACACTCAAATACCCGCAGCAATTTATTAATATCATATATATTGCATCCTGCTTTTTTTCCTTAGCCTTTTGTTATACATGACATGGAAACCCTGTGGCAAGCTGAACAGGGAGCAGTGTGGGAGCAGTTGCCAACACCAGATCTTCCTGGAACAGAGATTGGAGTCCATGTCTTTTACCGTTGCCAATGCACATCTGTGGAAACCGTGCGTGCACTTACTGACTTTGCCAAGAGTGTTCCAGGTTTCAGCACGCTCTACCTCAATGATCAGGTCACATTACTAAAGTATGGAGTCCATGAAGCAATTTTTTGCATGCTGGCCTCGCTTATGAACAAAGATGGGCTACTGGTGGCTAGTGGCCGAGGTTTCGTCACTCGTGAGTTCCTGCACAGCCTCCGTCTTCCCTTCTGTCATATCATGGAGCCCAAGTTCCACTTCGCCTCCAAGTTCAATGCACTGGAACTTAACGACAATGATTTGGCGCTCTTTGTAGCTGCTATCATCCTTTGTGGTGGTTAGAGATTTCCCAATATTTAATAATATTATGCTATATCACTTCTATATGATATATTGTATAGTGTCTTTTATTTATAATATACATTTAAACAAAAATAGACATATACATTTCTGTGCTAAGTAGCTTCATAATTTAGAAGATTTAAAGACCGAAAATGCTGATTATAAAGGTTTTTTTTAGCATATTTAACCATTTTATTACATAGCAACTTTAACAGCATTCAAATGCACTACTACTTTATATACATACTCTGTTCTTAAAGGAATAGATTCTAATACAGTCGTTCCCAAACTGGGTGCCATGGCACCCTGGGGTGCCTTGGGGCCCTTGCAGGGATGCCATAGGTTGGTGGTCCAAAACCAAATCAATTTATTTATGTTCCATGTGATAGGCAAAACCAGAGCTAGTGGCTGCCAATCATAAAATATATGGACAAACACAGGGGCAGAACTATGGGAGACAATGGAAGCGCCTGCCACCGGGCTCCAGCACTGAAGGGGCACCTCCTCAATTGTCCACACCATATTCACCCCACTTAGGGCTGTAATTATATATGCAGAGTATACCGTTACGGCCGCCCAATACATGGCACCTGGCACCCCTTCCCGACACCTGAGAAGCCACCATACACTAGTGGAGAGCTCCATGTCAGACCATCAGCTGCCGCCATCTTCTATCTATAGCCAGTCTGCATGCGAATAGTTACATTACAGTGTCAGCAGCTGTGACGGGGGGAGTAACAAATTGTGACACTTGTCTCCGGGCGTCTGGGATGAACTTACGCCACTGGACAAACATAGCACAACCTTGTCCACCATCACATAACTGAACCTAAGGAAGGCATAGAAGCACAATTTACTTAATTTAAAAAATTTGAAAAATTTCTCAATAAATAACTTTTGGCCTCCGGGTGCCATGAAAAAAAATGTTGATACTCTAGGGTGCCATGATTCAAGAAAGTTTGGGAACCACTGCAATAATATAATAAAAACAGCTTTAACATTAAAATAATACAATCTATTTTGCTATGTAACACATTAACTATTAGCAGTATAGCAGTTGTGAATAAGGCTTTTAAAAAAAAACAGACAGAAAGTGGTAAGTATAAATTATGCTTCATGTATTTGGTAAGACTGAATTAAACCAAAAAGTACATAAGCACACTACATCAGTGGCGGAACGTGGGGGGGTCGAGCAGGACACGTGCCATCGGTATGTTTGTTTTAGCACTGCAGCTAATAAGAGTCAGACAGACATTTATTGGCGCTCACTTATGAGCTCCGCCTTCTGGCTCCCGCACTGGGTGAAGGGAGAGACGTCATGACCTCTCTCCCATAGTGCAGAGTGGGACGGGAGCAGCGAGCAAAGGCGGGTGCAGGAGTAGGAGCGGGGATTCCGGTAAGTATAATATTGTGTGTGTTTGTGTCTGCGTGTTTTATGTCAAAGGCACTGCTACTGGAGGCGCTGTATATGGGGCACTGTATATTGGGCACTGCATAGAGGGCACTATATAAGGGGCACTGCATAACGGGGCACTGTATATTGGGCACTTCATAGGGGGCACTGAATAAGGAGCACTACTGGGGACACTATATATTGGGCACTACTGGGGGCACTGCATAAGGGGATTCAAATATCCTAGTTACGCTACTGCACTACACTATGCTTATTTATTCTGTCCTTAACTGCACATCTCTGCCTTTATTTATTTGTTATCCCACAACAATATAATTATTATTATTCATTGACTTTTTATTTACATAAATGTAAATGAAAATAACAAAGGGCAAACCAACTAGTCTTGGAAATTGTATACCTATATTAGAAGTCACCTTAAACTATATAACATCAGTAGGCCAGGCAATTCTAGTGATCACTTATAATTAAATATATACGATATGGAGAACAATTAGAGTTGGATGTACATCTGGTTTATTTTGTGTAAGATGTAATATCTATACTGTACATGTACAAAATGTTTTTGAAGTATCGTTGACTTGCCTCCTTACACCTAGAAATGGGGAACATGGTTGCAAAACTGCTGAATTACATAAGCCGAGTATAGTAAGGCCATGTTCACTTAATTGTGACAATATTAGACATGAATGCTCCTACAGATATACATTTTAGGAGGCTGGTTCAATGATGCACAATAGTGATAACTATCATCAGCTGCACTATCTAGCCGCTTCTGATTGGATTAATTGACCTCTCCGCGATTGTAATCTTTAGAGTGACCGCTATATTATAAAGTTCCACACTACATATTTTACATTTCCATTCCCTCTATTGGAAGAATTTACACTAAAAGATCTTTAATGGGGAAAAAAAAACATATTTGTACATTGTTTTATTTTATTATTTGCTTTTAATTACATTTTATATAAAAATGCAATTTTTGCACTTATTTGTTACACTGAAGACACTATAAATTTGGTAATGCAACTTTAGCATTTACTTCTAGCATTCTCTATGCTATCATGGGCTAAAGTATACACACTTACATTGCTTGACATGTACCTGGAGCAAAGGCCAGGTACAGATTTTTAAATTGGACATAAATATGCCTTTTTTAAGTGCACCTTTTCCATGCATATTTTTTCTGGGCACATATCCATCCAATCATTTTTCATGCCATTGGGTGAAGGAAAAGATTAATTTAATTGGAATTAGGATGAGGAGGAAGGCAATAGTGAGCTGGATGTGGAAACAATACTTAACATGAAATGAGAAGGAATTAATAAGAGAAATGTAAATGAAAAAAATGAAGGGCAGGGAAATGACACACTATAGTGCAGGGCAAAATAGAAATACAATGGGTTTTTCTAAACAGACTTTGGAATGGACAAAGTAAATACAGTCAGGTAAAACATGGAAATTCAGGAGAGAGAGGGTTAGGATGCGGCAGAGGAAAATATACTAGCAAAGGAGAGAGAATAGTGAATGTACTATAAACAGAAACTTAAAACATGTCAGATAACTATATACCCACATGAATAGGATACAGAAGTGATACAAATTTTAGAGAGAAAAAAAAACATTGAGTAATGAAAACAAACATTGAGTAATGTAGGAGCTATTATGAACAAGGTAAGTGGCTGTGTAATACCATACAACTAATATTCAAGTGTAGCAGGAGGTGACTGGTGTAAATAGACACCTCCTGACTGTATCAGAACTTCTGCAATACCATCTGCAATCTGAGTAACTCTGAGATCCCTCAGAGTGTCCTTGCAGCTCCGCAGCCGAGGCCAGGAAGACACAGACCCTAGCCTCGCCATTCCCCCATTTTTAGAGCGGACCCAGTTGCCACCCCCCAAATGCTGAAGCATGTCAGTCATGCTGCTGCTTGGGGAAGTGCGATGCACAGCACACATGCACAGGTCCTTCACAATCGGAGTAGTATGCAAAGCATCGGGTTTGCGTACTACTGAGAATCAGGCCCTATAATCCTGTTGTTAGCAATACTGCATGATGTTACTAGATTTGCTATATTTGCATGGGTTATACTATATTTGCATAATTTGTGAGTGTTTTAGATGCATTCGGCAAATCGGATGCACCCTCTGCCATCATTAACTTGCAACTTGCACCAGGGTTTAATGATGGCCAAGGGTGCACCCACAAGTCATCTGACTCCAAACAGGCAAATTTGCCTCAGTTTGGATGCCATATTGGGATACATCTCTCATCAACACTCCCTTACTGTTATATATCCTTTTTTGTTTTGTATTTAAAAGCATTTATTTTTTCAATGATGCAATAATTTCTTTCCAATTATTTCTATTATTTTCCTACAAGACTTCCTCATTATTATCTCTTCTTTATTTTTATCCATCTAGATCGCCCAGGACTCATGACCCCTTCCCAGGTGGAAGACATCCAAGAAAGGATTCTAAGTGCTCTCAGATGTCATCTGCAGACATCTCACCCTGATGCCCCTTTCCTCTTTCCAAAACTCCTTCACAAGATGGCTGATCTGCGTCAACTAGTGACAGAGCATGCTGAGCTTGTTCAAAGTATCAAACGCACAGAATCCAGTGCATCACTGCATCCTCTTCTACAGGAGATATACAGAGACATGTACTGATTATACACAGACAGCTACAGATGAATAACCTTCAAACTACTAATGATTCCTCATGCCATTTGTATTATCATTATACATGAGTATGCATCCTAACAATTTTGCACAACCATCTTTCCTCCTAGCACTTGGTGATTTGCATTAATTTTTATTAGGCCCAATCTAGATACAAAGCTAAAGATCTGTCCAACACTAGATCATGAATGTCCCATATTTAAGAAAACAAAGGGGTCTATTCAGCAATAGTGACTATGTTGCCAAGAATATTATCGGGCAACATCGTCACGATTTTAGATCAATTATAAATATCTATGGCTGCTATTCAGCATTACTTTGAGCAGGGACAGCGGTTGTGGTAACACACTGTCCCTGCGATGTTACAGAAGGCATTGTTATTGGTTTCTGTTACTGCTACTGCACATGCTCAGTCATGTGCTTCCGAATAGTCTCCGTCCCTGCTTTGAGGTGACCGCGGACGGGTAAGTGCATCTCCAGCCTGTCCAAAGTGATTGACATGTGTATACAGGCTTTATGTTAGCTTGTATACATGTATATTTATGTGCTTTTATATTTAAGATTTATATATAAATGTTAAATATAATAGCACATAAATATACATGTATACAGGCTAATATAAAGCGGTCACCGGGAAGCAGTGACAGAGACTCGGCGATCCTGCAGGGACTTATGGGAAAATTTCCCTCTGTCCCTGCAGTTTTCGGGGAATTTAATGCATTTTCTTTATATAAAGCCAATCTGAGATGGTGTTATATAAAGTAAGGATTTTTCAAGCAATTTAACACTTTTTACTTTGCTTAATAGCAAAAAGCATTAAAGCACTGTAGAGATCAATGGCTGATCCCTACAGTGCGAGATGGGAATTAATGGAAAAGATAATTGCGTTATCTTCTCCATTTACCCATTGCTGAATAGCGGATTTACATTAAAAAATACGGAAATTATGATCTCCGCATTTTTTTATGTAAAAAAATCATTGCTGAATTAGACCCCAAAGTCCTTAAAGATGCTTGTATCCTTTCTATAAATGCTCAGACAACATATTACCAACTGTCGCTGATCTCCATGGCAGATTTCTTA
Source organism: Taudactylus pleione (assembly GCA_031769625.1). NCBI lineage: Eukaryota > Metazoa > Chordata > Amphibia > Anura > Myobatrachidae > Taudactylus > Taudactylus pleione. The sequence continues at coordinate 1,614,876 of JAUIMM010001433.1, read as the reverse complement.
CTGGGTGAAACTGTGAATAAAAAATGCATTCCGCTTAGTTATCTTTAATAATATTTTTAATACTGTTGTTTTTTGGTCCAAGGACTTACTTATTTCCAAAAGGGAACTTCCATGTCACAAGATCGATAGTTTTTAGCAGTGTAAATCCGAAAGAAGTTATTGGATTGTAACAGATTTCTAAAAACAACTTTTGTATGGAATATTTAAAATAAGTAATTCAATGGGGGGTACTTCAATTTAACACAATTTTGTTTAGCTCTGGAGATAAGTGCCCGGAACTATTCAATTGTCCGCATTGCGCCCAGCACTTAAGTCGTGAGGTGCAGTTTACTGTGATTAATGCCCGGGGCTTAGTCACGGTAACCTGCATTTTCTGACTTGAGCGTGATGCTGTTAGCACACGCAGTAATCCTGCATCTAGTATCACATTAAATTGAATTCCTACAATAGTTAGCTTTAGTGATCTCACTCATACATATTAACCTAAAACTCTTAAGGTGCCACTAGCAGATAGTGGAACGACAGTACGATTACAACATTGTAATCGTACAGTCGTTCCTCTTCCCTTGCAGTGCCTACACTGAACGATATGTCATTCAGTGTAGGCACCCTCCCTCATCCCTGAACATGGTCAATCTGTCATTATCGGCAGATTTACCATCATGTTCAGGCGATGATTGATGTCGGAAATGACCAGCGGGAGCGCGCATTGCTGGTCATTTCCGACATTTTCATGCCCGATTTGTGCATGATTAATGAGCGATTAAACGATATCGTTATCATTCAATCGCTCATTTTAATCGGAAAGTGGATACTCACCTTAACATGGCCATGAATTCTTTCATAAATATTTCCTCATATTAGTTTCTAACCTCAATCTCCAAATACACCTTTAGAAATGGTAGTTATGCCACATCCAGCCAGTGGATGGTTACTCTTTTAAATTATACTAAGTGATTGCATGACACGAGAAAGCAGCATGTGATTTCATGCAGTGCTCGTGTACGCTTGCTTTCACATTGCTTCTTTGACCAATCTTGTTAAATACAGAATATACTGCCTCTACTATAAATATTTTATGTGATAAATATTTATTTTGCATAGTGTACATTTTAGAAGCCTTATTGGGTACAAGCGCAATAAACCCCCATCAGATACCACAGAAAAAAAACAAATGATAAAACTTATATTTCTTCTTCAGGGTCCATAGGCTCCACAGGGAAACCTTGGGGTGTAGGTGGTGGATCAGGAATCCGGGCACCACGCAGTTAGCTTTACAGCTCCCAATAGCACTGGGTCACTCTCCCTATAAAACCGCCGTGAGCCAAAGGTACCTCAGTTTTGTTGGTGATTGGCCAGAGTCGGGTTACCATTATGCGGGGGGCTGCTTAGGCAGCCCTAAAGTTTTTTATTTCATGATTTCTTTCATTTACATTTTACTTTTTAGGACGTCCATAGGACGTCCCGCACCACGACGCCAGTTCAGACTGGGGATCTCGGCGAGCATCCCGGAGTCCCTGCTAACCGGCCCCTTGGCAAGAACCCAGACTGCAGACAGACGTTAAGGGGACAGGTAAGGCGAGTCACTGCTTGCAGTGACCCACACTTTGGCAGGCATACCTCCGGTCTCAGGGGACAGACCGGAGGTGCTGAGTGTGGATGCAGGCTTCAGCCCCCGTGATCCACTAGACCACCAGGGACAAATGGTGCGGGAACCAACGTCCCAGGGGTTAAACAATCAGCAAGGGGAGGTTAACTTCCCCATTAAAGTGGCTTCTCCCCTCAGCTCAGGGCGCTTTTCCTCTGAGGTCTCACGTCTCTGAGCTGTTCTCCGACCACGCCTCCTCTGAGGTATCCGGTGGCCATTTTCTTTCAGTGGCACAGTCGCAGATCTTTCTGCGGAGTCAGGGTGTCCGGCTGCTACCATACCTGGAAGACCTCCTGCTGTTAGTAGGTTCTCCAGAGGTGCTTCGCCACCACCTGCAACTGACTATTACTTTTCTACAGGCACACGGGTGGTTAATCAATTGGAAAAAGTCCTCCCTGAATCCCTGATAGGATGGTTCATCTGGGAACCCTACTGGATTCTCAACAGCAGAGAATATTTCCAACTTCAGAAAGATCTCCACATTACAACTATGAGTACGCAAATGCCTCCATAGTCGCTGAGTGTCAGTCCACTCAGCGATGCAGGTTCTGGGATCCATGGTGTCCACCTTCGATATGGTGGAATATGCTCAGTTTCATTCCAGGCCTCTGCAGTGGCTGATCCTCTTCAGGTGGAACAGATTACCCCATTGGATCAGAGCTCAGACAATGGTGCTGTCTCCAGAGGTGCGTCTGTCTCTATCTTGGTGGCTTCTGACATCTCATCTAACCAATGGTCATCCCTTTTTTGATCCCGGAAGGGTAATCCTAACGACGGGCGCCAGTTTCTGGTGCTGGGGCACGGTGACTGGTCCACACTCCTTTCAGGGCCGTTGGACAGCGGTCAAAGCAACCCTACCAATCAACATATTGGAACTTTGGACCGTTTACAGGGCCCTCAAGCTGGCCAAACACATACTTCAGGGGTAATCCGTGCAAGTTCAGTCCGACAATGCCACAACGGTGGCTTACATCAACTTTTAAGGAGGCACTCAAAGTTGGGCAGCAATGCCAAGGAAGAAAAGCTAAAGGAGTCATACCTGGAGGGAATTCTGAGGATTTAAATATGGGATGAATGGGGTGGGAGACGGAAAGAGGCCAAATTTACGGGTAGCTATGTCCCATAATGACAGTGAATGAGCAATAATAAGGTGGTCACGAACTCTTTTCGGGCGACGGGCTCTAGGGAGCCAAAGGAGGGAAGCAGGAGAAAGCAGTCCCATGGCCTCCGCCTCAATCTGAACCCATATTCTATCAGAGCTATTCCATAAGATGTATTGAGCGAGCTGAGCAGAGAAATAGTAATGTTTAAAATTAGAAATACCTAGACCACCAGTCCAAGACGATCTCTGAAGAATTCGGAGTCGTACCCGTGGTTGTTTTCCTGACCAAATAAATTTAGTTGTCTGGGATTGGAGAAATTTGAAAATGTAGGGGGGGACATGTATAGGGAGGGACTGGAAAAGATAAAGGAGTCTAGGCAAGATATTAATTTTAATCGTATTAATACGACCTATCCAGGAGATGAAATGATGTGACCACGAAGCAAGGTCTACTTTGATTTGGGAAAGAATGCGGGGAAAATTGGCCTGAAAAAGTTGATGGTAATGTTTGGTTATAAAAAATACCCAAATACTTAATTTTTTGGAGATGCCATTTAATGGGAAGAGATGTTCCAGAGAGACTTTTATCTTTTTGTGGGATATAAAAATCGAGGACTTCCGTTTTATCCAGGTTAATTTTATAACCAGAAAAATAACCGTATATTTCAAGTTCAGTCAAAGTAGGGGAGAGTGAAGTAAGCGGGCTCGAAATGGACAACAGGATGTCATCCGCATATAAAGCCAATTTGTGCTCCGTGGACCCGACTGACACCCCGGATATACCTGAGTTAGCATGAATTCTAGTAGCCAGGAGTCCATTAGATATACTGAATGGGGTAGAAGTAGAACCATTAGCGGAGACGGTGGCTGAGGGAGAGCGATATAGGGCCGCGAGACCCTGAAGGAATTTGTCAGAGAAGCCCATCGACCCAAGGACACCAAACATGAATGGCCATGAGATTCGGTCAAAGGCTTTCTCGGCATCTAATGACATCAGTAATGAGGGAGTTTTGCCATCATGAATGGTGTGTATTAGGTCGATAGTCCTCCTAAAATTGTCAGAGGCCTGACATCCGGGGACAAAACCCACCTGGTCAGGATGTATTAGGGATGGCAGAAGGGGATTCAATCTAGTGGCCAATATTTTAGCAAAAAGTTTTATATCTACATTGATTAGGGAAATAGGGTGATAACTAGAGTAAAATGAGGGGTCCTTCCTGGGTTTTGGTATCACCACAATATTTGCTTGTGTTGTAGCAGAGTGAAATGATGCACCATCTAATACTGTATTAAAGAAATCTGTTAGATGGGGAATAACATTTTTGGCAAATTTTTTTTATAGTATTGAGCCGAGAAACCGATGGGGCCAGGGGCAGAGGAACCTTTGATGGATTTAATGGCTGCCCGTACTTTGTCCTGCGTAATATCAGCATTTAAAGAGGAAAGATGGGGCAGGGATAGCTTGGGGAGAGGGGTGTCAGCTAGGTACGTCTCCAGGTTCCGCAAACTGGTAAGGGAGTCTTGAGAAGGGGTTGGAAGATTATATAGTGAGGTGTAGAACTGTCTAAATTCTTTAACAATTGCCAGAGGATCATAAGTAACGGAATCAGAGCTCTGAGAGTGAATTTTATCAATTAAATTCAGGGCACGTTTCTTTCCTAACTTTCTAGCCAACATTGAGTCAGCCTTGTCAGCTTTGTCGTAGAAACGTTGCTGAAGTTTTTGTAGAATGGAGGCAGCTTTCCGAGAAAGCAGGGTATTTAGCTGGCCCCGGACAGAATCAATCTGATGTAATAAATCAGTAGTGGGGTTGAGTTTATGAGCGTCAAGAAATGTAGAAAGTTGTTGTTCTAGAGAGGATATCTCAGCAGCGGAACGTTTGCGGGCCGTCGAAGCAAAACTAATGAGTTGGCCACGAATGGTTGCCTTATGGGCTTCCCATAATATTCCAGGTGCTATATCGGGAGATGAGTTGAACGTGAAGTAGTCAGTTATGGCCTGTTTGATGGTGGTAAAAGTGGATGGATTAATTAAAAGCGCATCGTCGAGGCGCCATCTATGGGGGCGAGGGTAAAGTTCTAGAAGATCAAGGAGAATAAAGACACCAGCATGATCTGTCCAGGAGAGGGGGGTAATCCCCGCTTGAGAGGTCTCAGGAATCAGCGAATGGGATACAAACATCATGTTGATGCGTGAGTACGTGCGATGTGGGACCGAATAATGAGTGTAGTCACTCGCTGATGAGTTTTTAAGGCGCCAGGAATCATATAAGTTATATTGTTTAAGCAGGAAAGATAAAGTCAGTGCGCCCTTGCAAGGAGAAATATTTGATTTATTGGTAGGGGATGGGGATTTATCAAGGGCTGGGTCAAGTGCAACGTTAAAATCCCCGGCTATTATGAGATGACCCTGATCTCGTCGCTCAATGTATCTAAACAATTTAGAGAAAAAAGCACCCTGTCCCTGGTTCGGAGCATAAACCGAGACCAAAGTAACTAGTGGAGCGTAATGTACCAACATATAAGGAAACAACCCATGGGGTCTGAGAAGGTGGAAGAGTGCAGGAAAGGGATCTTGTTATGAATAAAAATCGCAACACCACATTTCTTGCAATCTGCCGAGGCAAAAAAAGTTTGGGAGAACTTCTTTCCCTGCAATTGAGTGTGAGTACCTGTATGATGGGTTTCCTGAAGGAACACAATATCAGCCTTTTCCCTCCTGCAGGCACTCAGGGTGATAGTACGCTTGGCGAGTTGAGGCCATTGACATTAATTGAAAATAACTTCAAGGCCATGGTACCAAAGAGGAAGTATCTGCAAAAAGAGAAACATTGAGAGGACCACAAATATTAAAGAACTTTGGCCCTGATTCAGAGCCGGTTGTAAGCGGCAGTACACTCGTTCCGAGCGATGTTCGCACTTCTGCGCATGCATACGGTTTATAATACGCATGCGCGAACCAGTCAGTGCTGCCAAAAATCGTTTGTTCGCTATATAGCGAATGCCTGCTACTTTGAGTGACAGGATGAGGCGTATGTGGGTGGTAACAGGGGAAGGTGCTTGAAAACGGGGAGTGGAATTAAGAACGCAGGCGTGCTTAAAGGTCAAAATGGGCGTTTTATGGGTGTGCATAATTACAACAGCAGCTTCATTGACCACGTCACCTGGTCGTTTTATAGTCAAAACTGCTCGCAATATAGTGGTAGGAAAAACCAACCACAAGAATCGCTGTTCGATGTACTCAATTAATCTAATAAATAGCGGACATGACGTATGACGCGAGCGGCCAGGGGGCATATTTTTCAACTAAAAGTCCGCAAGTTTTTTTTGCTCGTTCAGATATGGAGGCGTCAACAGACCGCAAAGAGCGAACGGATCATTTGAATAGCCACCCCCTTTTTCTGAACGAGCGAGCGCCAATTGCGTCCGGCTCTGAATCAGGCCCTTTGTTCCCAAAGACACATAGTATAGAAAAGAAAAAGGGAAAAAGAAGAGAGAAGCCACCAAAAAAAGAAAAAGAAAAGGGGGAGGGAAGAAGAAGAGGGAGAGGAGCACATACGGACGACAACCCTTAAACACAGGAACCCAGAAGGGGTCCAAAACAGATAGATATATAACATACGAATAAATGTACAAAAAGTACAAAAAATACAAGGAGCATGGGGGGTAGGCCATAGACAATTAAGAAAAGGAAACCCCCGAAGGGGGACCTAGGGCCTTAGCAAAAAATGAAAAACACTTTGCAGAAAAAATTATTTGCACAAGCTTACAGCTGTAAATATTTTCGCAAAAACATATTAATGAATACCAGAAAACGAGCTAATGAGGACATGAGTGACCTAATGAGTAGCAGTAGGTCACAACCTAATATATACATTTTCAAACAGTGCAATGGAATTCCAACCGTCGAGCCAGAGACCATAATGTACAGTCATGGGGGAGGCTCAGGTGGAGGCAATTGAAGTGATCAAAGGGAGGTGATGGATGACTCATGTTGGAGCATTAACACGGTCATGACGTCTCATGACTGGACCATTCTGGAGCTGGAGGACGGGAACGCTGAGGTTTGGGTGACGAGGGTCTAGGGGGCGATGGTTCAGGCAGAATGTTCAGTATTGAAAAGTAAATCTTGACCCTGTTCAAGGGATTTCACGGAAAGCGAGGAATTAGCTGTGAATACTTGTAGCTGAAAGGGGAAGCCCCAGCGATATCTAACATTATGTTGTCTCAAAAAGTAACAGGTTGCAGATCTCGTTGTTTCTGGATGGTGGAAGGGGCCAGGTCTTGAAATAATTGAATGTCCATATTCTGATAAGAGATAACAGTTGTGTCTCTAGTCGCCCGGAGTAATTGAACTTTGGTACGGTAATAATGTAATCGGACATTGATATCGCGTGGGGGTTGGGAAGAAGGTCTGGCTCGGAGGGCTCTATGAGCTCTATCCATTAGGCAGTCTGCTACTGAAAGGTCATGGAGAATGTGATGAAAGAAATCATCTAGAAAAGATTGCAAATCAGAGGCAGAGACGGATTCGGATACATTGTGGATTCTCAGGTTGTTGTGGCAGGAGCGATTTTCTGCGTCCTCTTGCTTTTCCTTGAGGGATTCCATTTCGGCATGAAGATGAGAGAGTTCCTTGTCTAGAGTTATCTGGGAACGACAGAGATCGTCCGTTTTTTATTCCAGGGCGTCCGTCCTGCAACCTAGAGAAGAGAGTTCCGATTTGAAGTTGTTAACCGCCTTGGCAAGTTCCTGACCAAACGCGGTTTTGACGCCCTAAAAAAGATTGACCATGAACACTTGTATTTGAGGAAAATTACAATTTAGACCTCTCTTGATGGAGACAAACTGGTAGTGTCAGTATGATCAGACGACAGCGGGGTTGGTTTACTCTTAGACCCCAAAAAATGAGTAGATGAATTCTGCGTTGCCTTTTTGGGCTTCTGAGACATAATGCAGATAGGTAGGTAGCGGGTCAAATTTGAGAAGAGGCGACAAGTATTTCCAGTTCACACGTTTGTAATCAAGTATTTTCCGATTCGGGCGAACAACTGGAGATGTAATGATAAGCTGCAGTGTGTTTGATTATTACTGGGACATGTAAAAGGCCACCAGGTCCCGGGGTTCATGGCTGGAGCTGCTGGATGTGGTATAGGCCGCAGCATCCCGTGAGCAGTGCTTAACCCCCGGACTATAGGTAGGGTGTCAGCGGGATCTCTTGAAGCCACACATGAGGGTAAGACCCCTACAAATAGTAAGGGTCAGAAGGAACAAGCATTTTTAGAGGGTTTATTGAAGAGCTGCACAGAGGCACGTCTGCTCGGCTTGCCAGATAGGCCACCGATATTTCATTTTTTAATACCCTAGGATTGGTGTACCTCAACCTGTCTCAGTCATAGGCTTAGATGGCAATGAACTGTCCAAAATTGCAGTTTTCTCCCAGACAACCCCCATCCGTTTGTCTATAGGAGCTTTACATTCCGAGGATATCCATAACTCTCATTTTTAAAGCCATGTCTAAAAGAGAAAGAGGGCAAGTCTCCTGGACTGGTTGCCACGCACGCAACCATCCAACAACTGCCTAATTACCGAGTGAAAGTGGGCAGTCTGGGGGGAGGTGACAACGTTATTCGCACTGATTCGTGTCATCATAGCCCTGTCTCCCCTGCTTTACATTGCTTTGCCTCTTTACCAAGGGAAAGCAGGAAGCACTACCAATGAGATGTATGAACATCTCATCTGCCGAAGTGAGGGAGTGATAACTTCTCCCCTCTGGCGATCCCTGCCTGAGCACACAGCGCATCAGCCTAGTCAACCCCTCACAGTACAGATTACAGCACCCATCACCCCTCAGCCAGTACAGCACCCCTCGCCCAGCACCCCTCTCGTAGCACAGCACCCCTCACATAGCACAGATCACAACACCCATCACCCCTCACCCTTCTTGCAGCACAGCAACCCTCTCCCAGCACAGATTACAATACAGCACACATCACCTCTTTCCTAGCACAGCACCTCTCACCCAGCACAGCACCCCTCATAGCACAGCACACAACACGCCTCACCCAGTACAGCACCCCTCACCCAGCACAGATTACAGCACTACACCCATCACCCCTCAGCAAGCACAGCACCCTCACCCAGCACAGTCAGCACCCATCACTCACAATAAAGACTGAACCCCACAACCCACCCGCTGCATATAAGTTTGCAGGGCACCCATGTAGCACATCTCAGTAGAAGCTGTTACTCCCTACCTCCTTCTATCCAGGTGACCATCATCATCACTAGTCCACACACTTGGTCCCTTCTTACCAATGTGGATGATGCAGTCCACCCATGCCCATATCAGTGTCATATCCCTTTGGGCCCCCACTTCCAATATGTATCCCCCTCCCCCATAGCAGTGTCATTAGAATCCTGAGCCCCCACTCCCCATGTGTCTCTGCCTCCTGCCCTCCCCCCAATAGCAGTGTCATCAGCCCTGAGCTCCCACACCCCCTTGTCTCTGCCTCCCCCATAACAGTGTCAACAGCCCCCTGAGCCCCCACTCCCCATATATATCTGCCTTTTCCTCACCCCATAGCAGTATCAATAGCTCACTGAGCCCCCAACTCCCATATGTCTTTGTCTCCCCCTCACATAGCAGTGTCATCAGCCCCAACTCCCCATATATATCTGCCCCCCCTTCAACCAGCTCTTTATCCTGTGTGGATGGGGCAGGGACTTGCCACTTTGTGCGTGTTACCTGGCTTCATCTGCAGCTGCTCAGCCTCAGGCAGAAAGTGAAAGTAAACATACTTCCTGCCTGTCTGAGACTGACTTCTCCTCCTGGCTGGCTTGGATGGCTGAGTTAGCAATCAGCACCGAGCCAGCTCAAAGAAAAAAAAAATCTACCACTGGCCCTAGGCTTGGGATGCCCCTAGGCATTCCAGTTGCCCTCAGGCATTTGCCTATAATGCCTATGCCTAGGGCCGGCCCTGCATGAAGCCTACAAATGCTGGAAAGATTTATTTTTACAATAAAATTTAAATTTGAAGTTGGACAAGTGCCTCTCAAATTTAAATTTATCTGCACAAAATTAAATCACCTTCAGTGTATCATGGTTTTATAAAAGTGGAGAATTACTGTTTTGCATGGCTAGCAACTTCACTCAGCTCTACAATGTTTACTTTAAACCATACTTGCCGACATTTATCTCCCTCCTTCCGGGAGGGGGCAGCCAGGCGTGTGAAGGGGGGCTTGCCATGGCAATAGGGGGGTGTGGTCCCGCCGAAATATTGGGGGCATGACCACACGGTAGCGGCTTTGTGGCCCCACCCCCTCTTCACAAAGCAGAGATTAAAAACATTGTAAAGCATGGGTCAGGGCCACAATTATGTGATTCAGTGTGAATTGCGTCATCACCACCCCTTCCCCCGTTGCGGGGGCTGTGGATGCAGGCAGGGGTGCTGAGAGGGGGGGGAGCGGGTATGAGATTACTCGGGCCCGGGCTTCCTGAGGGGCCCGGCGGAGGCCCGGGTCCGGCACTGCTCCCCCCCTCACAGCAGCCCAGCACACAGCGTGGCAAGGGGGCATGGCCATGCCTCCCGCGATTAGGCCACGCCCCCTATTACCGGGGCCCGCCATGGCTCTTGGCGGGCCTGGATGCGAGGGGGGGTACAAGGGGATTGCGGCTGTCCGGGAGATTTGCTTCCCTTTCCGGGTGGCCAGGAGCGCCACCTGATTTTTGTGAGCCTCCCGATCGTCCCAGGATAGTACCTGGTGCCTTCCATAGAATATCAGTCAGTATGTAACTGTTGCAGATAGCAGATGCGGCACACTCAAGACTGACAGAAAAAACACTATGCACTATGCAGTATATGTGGAATGCGTTCGGCATCCTGGCGGTCGGGATGCCGACGCTTACATTACCGGTGCCAAAATACCGACGCCGGCATCCCACCTCCTGGGATGCCAAAGGTAAGTAGTTGGTGTGGGGGGAGGGTGAGGCACTAAGGGGTTAGGTTTAGGGTGCGGGGAGGTTAGGTTCAGGCACTAGGGGGGAGGTTAGGGTTAGGCACCAAAGAAGAGTTAGTTAGGGTAGAACCTGTCAGTATTTCATACCAATTCCGTGTGTGTGTGTATATTTATATATACAGCAGCGTTATCTATATTTCAACCAAACAATTTATTTTCCTGAAGTAAAAATGGAATTACAATATTTAAATAGTCTACTAATATATAACAAATACAATTCTCCTCGCAGTTACCCGTTAGTACAGGGTCTAAATTACACATACACAAATAAATGCAATGGGGTGCTAAAATCGTTTGTAATTGACTTCAATCTTTATAACCCTTTAGGTGACGATCTTTGCTGTGTGTACTCAATTACACTAATTTGAAGTCCTTAAATAGGCTAATAATTCCTCAGTAGATGTAGTTCCTCTTTATTCAACGAGAGGTGGAGGTACCATATATAGGGCCTGATTCAGAGCCGGACGCTCTGACCAGAGCGCTCGCTCTGAATCAGGGCCCTCCTCCATTAAAATGGAGCGTCCTCCTGGACGCTCGTATAGCTGTGGGTCACCACCCACAGCATATACGAGCATCCAAAAAGATGGTCGCGATGGTCTTGACCATCACGACCATCGGACTTGCGAGGGAAACCCTGCGGTCGGGTTTCCCAACCACAAGCCCTGGAGTGATTTTGGCTCTATCAGAGCCAAAATCACTCCCACTGACATCACTAGTGATGTCAGTGGGGCCGGCTTCAGACGGTAGACGTTCCCATGGGAACGCCTCCGTCTGGCAGGCACGCCCCCGGCACGCCCACCGAAGGGGGCGTGCTGTCGATCAACATCGACAGCACGCCCCCTTTGGTGCGAGACCCGGAGCGATGGGAAGCCCGTCGCTCGCCGGGTCTCGCGCATGCGCACGACGGAGTTCCCGCCGTCGTGCGCATGCGCAGTGTGGAACATCGACCCACTTGCGAGCGTACTGCCGCTCGCGAGCGGGTCTGAATGACCCCAATAGTTCTTAAAACAGTTTGCTCCTCTTTCTAGAATTCTTCCTATTTAGTGGATCACTGAAGGTATATCACTTTATTTGGATCCTGGAATCAAACCCTCATACCAAGAAAGCACCCAGAAAAATGACTACATGTTAATTTCTATGTTAAAATATTTTATTCTTAAAAATTGGTATTCAATTTAAGAACAAACTTACATAAAACGTAGCAGTGTATCCCCACTGGTGGTATGATGTAATAATGCCTTCTGACTCACCTTAGAAGGGTGCGAGCTCTTGACGCATTCCGTCTTGTGATAAGACTTCAGCCGATCGCCCGTACACAGGGGTGCAGAGGGGGGGGGAGCCGCGAGCGGGTACTACTTACCCGGTTCCTGCACAGCTCCCCATCAACAGCAGCCCAGCACACACTGCTGTGTGCTGGGCTGCACTGGGAGACTGTCCGAGGCTGCTAAAGCAGCAGCCCAAACAGTCTCCTATGGCAAAGGGGGAGAGCGATCACGCTGATCGCACCCCCCCATTTTCTGTGCGCCAGGCTGAGGGGCATACAGCGCCCCTCTCCCCAGCGCCGCAAACAGGTTTTTTTTTCCATGAAGGGGGTGTGGCCATGCCTTTCACTATTAGGCCATGCCCCCTACCCGCCCCTGGCCGCTGGGACCCACTGCAGCATGCAGATGATGGTCTTTCAGTGTGTATGAACGACCATCACCTGCAGATATATCTGCAGATCACTCGATCTGCATATATATCTGGCAGGTGTGTACCCACCTTTACTAGAGTTCACATTTCCACATTGACAGTAAAATTGCAGATTACTGTATGATAGTAGATGAAAAGTTATCTTACTATCTGATTTATGCTGTTCTTCTAGACCTGGATAGTGCTCAGCCAGATAACATATCTATTTCTGAAATGCAAAAAACACAACACCTGGAGAACAATGCCTTTCATGAAATGATGCATAAAGTAATGGAATACTCTGTACAGAATTCAGAAATATATAAAATGCACTTACATGACAAACGGGTGGCCCAATGTTGGCTTCAGTCTGCATGAGAATTGAAAGTAATCTCAGTAGTCAATTCCAATGCTTAACTCTGAAACAGCAAACCTCATTCAGAGGTACTGTACTTTCAGATTGCCCACAACATTTATGCTTTTGTGTACGTAAGTTTTTAATCTTTGCTCCGTTTTCCATTAACACTAATTACTGCACATAAGTGGATACCATGCGTGGGTCAGTTCGAGGAGAGGAATACTAGCCCAACTAGATTCCATAAGGAGTAAAATTCAACACTGGTCATCTGATATATATACATATGGAATCGGTATGAAATACCGCCGGCCACGTGGTTCAATTCCCGGCAGCGCCTGGCCGACCACAGCAGAGTTCCCGGTAGCGGAAGCCCGACAGCACTGTAAATCCCGATCATCGATAGGTAAGTATTACCTAACCTAACCCCCTAACCCTCCTTAGGGGTGCCTAACCCTTACCTCCCCCCCAAGTGCCTAACCCTAACCCACCCTTCGTTGCTGCCTAAACCTAAGTCCCCTGGGGGGTGCATAACCCTAAGTCCCCCCCAGTGGTGCCTAACCCTCCCTCCCCCTAGCCTAACCCTCCCGGGGGGGTGTCTAACCCTAAGTCCCCCCCGGGTGCCCTAAACCTAACCCTCCCACCCACGGCTGTCCGCTTGCGGCGCCCGGCATCCCTTCGATCGGGATGCTGGGCGCCGGTCTCCCGGCGTCGGGGAAATGTCAGGCATCTACATCTAGACGCCCGGCATTTCACCCTCGTCGGGATATGACAGTCGGGAAGCTGGCTGCCGGTATTAAGGCAGCCGGCTTCCCGATTGTATACCAAACATATATATATATATCTATGTGAAACTGGGTACTTCAGCCAGTGTGTATATATATATATATATATATATATATGTATATTAGCTCATGTACCTGGCTTCATCCGGGTAGCCCTCAGATATTTACTGTTTTCATTTCCATCTCACTACCCCAGTAATGCATTAATCCTTCACCTCTATAGTAATGCATCACTACTTTAGTAACACATTACACTCCCTCACCTGTGTACTAACACATTCCACCCCATAGGCAAACGCAGGGGGGGTTTCCGTCTGCCTGGAAACCCCCCTCCCCAGCACACACCATGACCACAAAATAAATGGTAATATAATACAATGTTGCTAGTGCTGCATGTTCTTCTCAGTATCACATATGAAATGATTAGCACCATCTGTGGAATTTTGCAAATGTGTCAGCTAGTAATAAATATACCTGTTCACCAACTAGGACATGTGGAAAACATGCACTGTAGGGGTGCACTGCTATAGACCATCAATAGGGTTAATTATTACTACTGTATAATAATAATACACTATCCAGTACATAAGGAGACCAATATGTACATAAATATGTCCAGGGCAGTGCTAGGTTCTTCTGCCGCTCCCCCAGACTCCTGGACTTGCTCCAAAGCTCTGGAATGATGCCCACATCTGAAGAAAAACATTCAGCTCAGACAGGATGGCCCTACTGTTGTAACACATTCGATATTCCCCTCCCTCACCTGTGTATCCCTCACACCTGTAGTAACATATTACCCTCACTCACACCTGTACTTAATCCCCTCCCCCACCCCTGTAGTAACACATTCCTATCCATCGCCCCATAATAACACATTTGACATTCCCCTCCCTCAGCTGTGTAGTAACACATTCCCCTCCCATACCTGTGTACAGGGGCGTAGGAATGATAATTTTCATGGGTGGGGCAAAAGGCCAAGGATTACTATAGGGCCTGGGGCCCTTTTTCTTGCAATTGGTATCTCATTTTTTTTTTTAAATCTGTTTTTTTGGTATATTCAATAAGAAAAAATGGTCATTTAGAATGATATACAACATGAATAGATATAGACTGTTGATTCCTAATAGTCGTTAGTCGCTATTTAGCACTGCAAGTCGCTTAAGAAAGAATTGCTTTATAGTCCAATCATGTGGTTCCAAAGCACAAAAAGTTATTTATGTAATGAAAAAGTAACACGGTGAAAGAATTAACAATTAGAGTAAAAAGCAATCAATAATAGTACAAGCCAATACATACGCTTGCGCACTGGTCCCAGTATACAGTCATCAATCCAGAAGTCTGTGATCATCAAAGAGGATGTCTGTAAACTGGGGTCGGATCACTGCTTATATACCTTACAGAGTTCTACGTTAACTAAAGAACTAGTTTACAAGTTTCTATTGGTTATTGCTTCTGGATTGTCTGGTCATTGGTTGATTCATACGGTGTCATCAGGGGCATGGCTCAGTTTTCCAACGGTCTCTTTGTGTAATTTCCCGCCAAACAACTGGTTAATACTAGCTACAACACTGCATAAAGATACTAACATTCAATGCAATAACTCCTTATCAATAACTCCCTATCATCCATAATTAGCGGACGCAAAATGCGACTTCTTTGCCGATAGGAACATGAGTCTGCAAATAAACAGGGAATTAATATGATACAAAACATGACATGTCCATTATGTTCTAAACCTTAGATCTCGTTTAAGTACATATTACATCTATATTATTAGTTAAAAAAAACCTTTAATAACTCTGGTTAGTAACTATTGTGAATGAGAACCATCTTGCACATATGCGCCCGCCTGTGTGTTGAAATAGCAACTACATACAAATGAGCGTCCATGTGTGACTATGTGCGTACACATATAAGCGTCCGTGTATATAAGTATATATTCATTTATATGTGTGTGCATAATGTGCATCAGTGAATGTGTGTTGTGGATACGCAGTTTAGCGCATCGGATTGCGCGACGCAAAGTCGTGGTTTACTCGGCATCAGACTATAGATGACCAGATCATCAGATAATAATTGTGGGCCTGATTCAGACCCACTCACGAGCGCACAGCACTAGCAAGCGGGTTGATGGTCCCCCACTGCGCATGCGCACGCGACGGGCACTCCATTGCTACGGTTCTTGCACCAAAGCAGGGTAGCTGTCGATTGTGATTGACAGTTTGCCCCATTTTGGAGGCAGGCAGGGGGAGTGGCTGGCCAAATGGAGGCGTTCCCAAAGGAACGCCTGCCGTTTGGGGGCGGCCCCACTGACATCATGAGTGATGTCAGTGGGTGAGCTTCCGACTCTATTAGAGCCGGAAGCTCACTGGGGCTTGCGATGGACGAGACCATACACAAGGGTCTCGTCGCAAGCCCCGACGGTCGCTATGGTCGTGACCATCACCACCATCACCTGGCCGCTCGCTAAAGCTGTGGGTGGTCACCCACAGGTTAGCGAGCGGCCAGGAGGCCATCTTTAAAAAAAAACAGGGACGGCCTGATTCAGAGCGAGCGCTCTCAAAGAGCGTCCGGCTCTGAATCAGGCCCTGTGTGTGATCATATTCAATTATTTGACTTCGACAAGACAAAGATTCACTCAAGCACATTCGAAAACTAACATAAACCTTGAAAAGATTGGCCTGGAGCAGTATACATGTTGCGATATGGAAGTTGATCATAGCATTAGAAATTCAATGTAAGTTAGATATTAGTTATGATATCAGGAACCATACTAAGTCATCCATGGGCTGTACCATAGGAGAGATGGGGATTCACTAGAGAGTATGAATTCTATAGTTAAACAATTTTCTAGATTTAAAATTATACAAAAAGAGGGGTCAGGGGAGAGGAGGGCTAAGGAGGGGAGATAAAGGTGTTGGCAGATGGTGTATTTCCGACTATATCCATATAACTTTGTAATGTCGTGAGGGTTGGTGATTAGGCAAGCCATGTATTCCTAGGCACTTCAGGTGTCAGGGCGACTATTTGATTCAGCTAAAAGATCTCCTACTGGAGAATTAAAGCCCTGGTCATTAGAATGATATACAACGTGAATAGATATAGGCCCTCATTCAGAGCCATTCGTTAGCATCAGTACGCTCGTTGCGTTCCGATGTTGTTAAACCACGCATGCGCCGGTGTTACACTGCGCATGTGCGTATGGCAGATTGCGAGCTTTTTTTGTCTCGTTCGTCAAATAGCGAACAGGAAGTGACATGTTAAATGTGATTGACAGAACAGGCCATTTTTGGGCGTTGACATGGGTGGAGATGGAAAAACGCAGGCGTGGCGAGGCGTTTTTGGGGCGTACATAAATTTTCTGATGCGTACGTCAAATGTGTTCGTACCAAGTCATACGTCACTGGCTAATCCTCTTTCCATTCAACTTGCTCGCACAGCTTGGGGTGTGGATTACTCGACCACAATGGCGATGGCCTTGTACTCCGGTCCGGGCCTCCTCGATGTTTCATCGATTTATCACGGCTTGTCAGAAAAACAATCAACTTTGAATTGCAAACCAGCTTGTAATGTGTTTTGACCAGAGTTTTTTGGTTTAGCACAAAACCGTACGCAGGTGAAAATCTCAGCTGCTAATTTCCGGATTACACAATCAATTAGCGTACATTTGTTTTTGTTTTGTTTTTTTGGGATTTTGGTTTTGTGCTATTGTAACAATAATGTCATCATGTTTGTGTGTATTTTACCATTTTGCTTTTGCAAGGAGAATTTGCATCCTTTTTTTAATTTTACAGTGTTCCTTAAAGAAACCTATTTTTAAAAACACATTTTTTATTTTTTTGGGAGGACGTTTTTGGCTTGTGGGCCAGGATTAACTGTAAACCATTTTTAAAATAATGTCACAATACAATGGAGATCATTTTCCAAACTTTTAATTTCAGAGACAAATTTTTCAAGTTTTGGGGTGCATTTTGCAAATCCACTTTTTGGGCAGTGTTAGGCAATAATAACGTAAATAAATCTGTAAAACATATTACCAGTGTTGGCCAACTTAAAAAAACACATTAAAAACAATTCACAAGAAAGGAGAGGGAAGTTTTGGCCCTAAAGGAATATGGGGCAAGCACAGAAGGAGTGTGGGAAAAGTAGCCAGTGTGTCATCGTTTTTTTCCCCGTTTGGCTGGGCTAGGGTGGGCGCCAGACCGGGTCCGGGATTTCCTCTGGCTGGCCTGTCCAGAGGCAGATGTTGTGGCCTCTGGACTAGGCACAGGGCTAGGCACATTTGGAGGAATGGCTGTTGTTGGACCAGAGGTGGAGGATCCCGATGTTCCGGCAGGAAGGGAGGTCGGCTCCACCATGTGCTGGCGAATGAGCTGCTCCAGGGCATTGGCTATTCTGATGTTGGCCCTGGTATTTTCAGCCAGGGCCTGACCAATGGTCACGTTGGCCGCAGCATTTTGCTCCAGGGCCTCAGCCACCCATAGCAGACTGGCGTCCATCCTCTGCAGAATCTCCGTATGGTAATCCGATTTAAAATTGAGTTCTGTGAGGAGGGACACTGCCTGCGATTGCCCTGGACTGGCTTCTGCAGGGTCCTCAGCCGGATGTACTGGTTCCTCCCCTGCAGAGCCAGCAGAAATTCTGCGGCCAAGGCTCCCCTCTGGAGCAGACTCATCCGCCTGTGTCTCTGTGAGAAAAAAGAGAAATGAGGAACATTACAATCTACATATTGTCACAATAACATTTCAGAGTTGGTTACATCACAACATTTACCTGGGACAACATGAGGAGCCGCAAAGTCTGGCATGTCCGTATCCATGTTGGACACGCCAAACACCTCTACATCCTGCACACACCCCTGTGCCAGCTCTTCCAAATCATTCAACTCCAATGACACAGGGGTGGGACCCCCACCTGTCCCCCTTGCATGCCAAGCCCTGTCAGCCATTTTTTGCTTCAGGCGATATTTGAAGTCTTGCCATCTGTGGGTGAAAAAGTAGGCATTATTCCTGCATTATTTTTCCCTTTTTTTTTTTTTGGTTAAAGTTTTTACTTACCGGCGTTTGACATCCCGGGCTCGATGGACATAATCACCCACCCTATTGACAGCACTGGCTATCTCCTCCCACATTCTCCACTTCTGGCTTACACCCATATTCCTGTCTGCCTGTGGCAGGATGTCCACACACTTCTGAACCAAAACCTCCATCTCCTTTCTTGTGAATTGTGGCTGCCTTTTCTTTTTGCCAGCTTTGGCCGGAATACTGGGCCCAGCAGCCTCTTCCATGTCATCCTCAACACCTATTTACATTAAATTAATTTTAATTTAGATGTCAATCTTTCACTATATTCTGCTTCTAAATAAGCCTTGATTAGAAATGTGAGAAATACTTACCGGCCGCCTCTTGGCCATTGTTTGGCTGGTCTGTAGCCATTTTTCTTGCAAAAACAAGAACTACAACAGACCATTTGTTTTTTTGCCGTGACATATTTATACATGCATCCTTATTATTCGTCCGCATCATTGATTGTGCGTTCCTATGATCCGTCCTTAATTTGAGCGGGAAAAGAAACACTATTTATGGCTTTTGGCGACTCGAGTCGAGATGGCGGGTGTTGTTTGTTGGAGGTTACGTTGTTCGGAGTGGATTGTTGGAGGGAGTTGTGTTTGGCTGTTTTTAGGATTGTGTTAGAGGCGTTTTTTTTGGGATAACTTTCCGTTCGCATTTTTTGGTTTGGTTTTTTTAGTTGTGGTGTTTTTTCTGTGTAAGTTTTTTCCCGTCATCCTTTTGTAAAATATGGGTCTCCTTTTTTTTTGTTTGGCCCAAAAATTAATATTATTTTTGGGGTTTTTTTGTAGGTTTTTTTTGGCTGTGCCCCAACAACGTTTTTGTTCTGTGACTTCTTTATCGTGTATTGGTAAGTTTTGATTTTAACTTGTTTGTTAAATGTTAATGTCTTGTTCTTTGCATATTTTGGGGTCTTTACGTTTTTTTTTCGTGTTTTTGGGGATGTGAAAAATGCGAACCATTTAGCGCACTTTTGTAGGCTTGATTCCCCTTGTAAAAATGCGAACCATTTAGTGCACTTTTGTAGGCTTGATTCCCCTTGTAAAAATGCGAACCATTTAGCACACTTTTGTAGGCTTGATTCCCCTTGTAAAAATGCGAACCAATTATCGCACTTTTGTAGGCTTGATTCCACTTGTAAAAATGCAAACCATTTAGCGTACTTTTGTAGGCTTGATTCCCCTTGTAAAAATGCGAACCATTTAGCGCACTTTTGTAGGCTTGATTCCCCTTGTAAAAATGCAAACCATTTAGCGCACTTTTGTAGGCTTGATTCCCCTTGTAAAAATGGGAACCATTTAGCGTTCAAATTCTGGGGGGGGTTTTTGTGCCACATTGTGGAAGTCCTCTCAATGTCGGTTTCCTAATTTTCGAAATGTGTTTCCCCCCTTTAATTTTTGTGCATTTTCCAAAAACAAGATTACAAAATGGCCTCCCCAAATTCTTAACTTTTTATGGTCTTTTGAAATGTAGGTTTTTGAAATCATGACAATACCCGGCATGTAAGCATCTTTGGATTGTATCGTAAAGATAAGTATTTTTATGAGTTTTTTTGGGGCAACATACCTTAACTACAATTCTTACCATTTCAGGTTGATGTTGGTCGTTTTATTGTGGCCATGCTGCCGGAAGCCGACCAACCTCAATCTCGTCCCAGGCGTAGGCATCGTAGGCGTGCTCGGCCCCAGATATATAGAACATGTGTCACCCTTTTTGGAATGCCCGATGATGTGTTAAGGCGCTACCGTCTTCCGCTCCAAATCATCATAGACACTCTCTCATTAATAGAGAGTGATCTTGAGCGGCAAATTGACAGTCCTACAGCAATACCACCACTTACGCAATTTATGGTGGTGTTACATTTCTGTGCCTCAGGATCCTTTCAAACCACGGTGGGAATAGTTGCGGGAATCTCCCAATCCTCCTTTTCAAGGATCCTGAGGGCAGTGATGGAGGCCCTTTTCAAGCACCTCCATCATTTTATTAAAATGCCTTTGGATATGGGTTCCTTTAGTGTGGCGAAGGCCAATTTTTACCAAATTGCTGGCTTCCCACACATCATAGGGGTTGTGGATGGTACTCACATACCACTTCAGCCTCCAGCATGGCTGGAGGCCATTTTTTGGAACAGAAAACACTATCACTCACTGAATGTAATGGTGGTATGTGATGCCTCCCTCCAGATCCTGTCCCTGAATGCAAAATTACCCAGGAGTGCACATGACTCATTCGTCATCCGTCAATCAGGGATTTGGCATAAATTAAACAACCTACAAGCTGGTGATGCGTGGCTTCTGGGTAAGTGTAGACCTTTTTAAGAAAGCAATGCAAAGCTTGATACACAGTGATCCTGATTTTGTAATTTCCTGTTCACAGGAGACAGTGGCTACCCTTGCACGCCCTGGCTGCTCACTCCTTATTTGGTGCCCACACCAGGGCCACAAAGTGAGTATAATTCCGCACTTACAGCCACCAGGCAAGTGGTGGAGCACTGTATTGGCCTTTTAAAAGGCCAATTCAGATGCCTCCACCACTCTGGTGGCGAGCTCATGTATTTGCCGGATATGGTTTCGAAAATTGTGGTCCTGTGTGGGATATTTCACAACATCGCCATAAGGAGTGGTGTCCCAATGCAGCCAGAGGATGCCTTGCCTGAGGATGGCCCCCCCGAGGTTGGTCGGAGGTCTGTATGTGGGGGGGCCATACGTGATGATGTTGTGGCCCATTTTTTCAGGTAATTATTGTCCAAAATGAAGTTAGATGACACAATGTAGACATGTAATAATGTAATTAACAATTTTAATTTTTGTTTTGTTTGTGTGTTTTATTCCATAATATTTATCGTGAAAACCATGACTACTACCTGTTCTTAAAAAATGACTTCATGTGGACACATTGGATTTAACTTCTGCACCAAATTTGTTGTCAACTCATTTGTGAAATCATGTTGGCATGCTACTTTGTCAAACAGTTCTTGATTGTTTTGTTTTTGTATATTTTTGGTGTAGGCTGTTTTTTGACGAGTGTTTTCACTGTGTGTATTGATTGTCCTTAATCACTTTGTGTTTCTAATTTTTTACTTAATAAATTTTTGTTACGTTATAACAAACATTTCCATTCGAAATTACATGCAAGTGTAACCTGGTTCCCAAATTGGAAACTTGATTAAGGGCTAATCCATTTATGATTTAAATTGTGCAGTACTTTACCATGCTTAGTGGCTCAAATCAAACACCCCAAGGTATTATGGTGAATCAGTATGTTTTGGATTCTCGGCCTAAACAGGTTTCATTTAATATTTACCTTACCCCCCCAAAAATAAAATTATTTATAACAAACAAAAAATAAACCTATTGGTATTGTTAGGTGTTGAATGTGCCAGCTGACCCAATTCAGCTTTCTCAAATCTAAGTTACATTACTTTTAAAAACTTGCTGCAAAAGTCGACTTAGGTAAGGTTAAACAATATAATATTTACAGAGAAGGAATGAGACTTCAAACAAAACTTTTTTTTTTTTTTTTAAAGTGACAAAATTTTGGTAAAGGAAAAAAATTAATGCCGCAGGATCCCTGCCATGTGATCGAGGACCACCAGCATGCCTATCACATGGCCCCTCAGCCTCTCCACACACGCTGCTGCCTCCGTCAGCCGCCTCTGGTCCTCTGTGGGTTTAAAAATTGAGGTTCTTAATAAAAAAAAACATAATTTTGTTTGAGAAACAACTGCCAAAGGAAATGCAACTTTCATAAAATAAAAAATTTGGACAAACATTACAATTCAAAGCCAACATTCTTTGCCCAAGTAAATTCGAAATAAACACGACAAAAAACAGAAATTGTAAAAAAAGAGAAAAACACCGGAAAACTACTTTGGTGGGTACCGTAAACAAGAGATACAAGTATGAGTGTTTGGACATGTGTGATATGTGTAAGGGCCAAACATCATAGACATTTATAAAACCAGATATATCTAACAAACATTTTAAAAAATGTAAAAAATAAAAATGCACAGGCAAAGGAGAACATCCCCCACAAAATTTTGTAAAAACAAGGTAAAAGGAAAACATACCGTTGACAATTCCGCCTGGACCTGAAGCATCACCATCGTCCTCCTCGGAGGTGGGCCAATGCAGGTCTGTAGGAGGAGGGGTGATTTCTGAAGGGGGGGAGGGGGTGGAAAAGATAGGGGTGGTTGGAGGGGAGGGTGATGAAAAGAGAGAGGGGGGTTGAGGGGAGGGGGAATTTTGAGGGATGGGAAGTATACTAGAGGGAGGGGCATCCGGGTCTGGCCATGCTGGGTTGGAGGGTGAATTGGGGTAGGGTGGGGAGAGGAGGATTGGCTGGGAGTTGGTTATAGGGGACGTGGCCCACGGCATCGCTGCCGATGTCGGCGTATTCTGCGCTCTGCCCCTAAATGATGGATAACAATTTAAGGTTGGCTTAATTTTTTACCTTTCAAACATACTGAAAAAATATTTAGAGACTAAAAAAGTAAAAAAACAAAACCATGCACATGCAGATATGTATTACATAAACAAACAGGGCAAGGAGGAAAACATACACATGCAGATATGTAGTAAATAAACAAACAGGGCAAGAGGGAAAACATGCACACGCAGATATGTAGTAAATAAACAAACAGGGCAAGAAGGAAAACATGCACACGCAGATATGTAGTAAATAAACAAACAGGGCAAGAAGGAAAACATGCATACGCAGATATGTAGTAAATAAACAAACAGGGCAAGAAGGAAAACGTGCACATGCAGATATGTAGTAAATAAACAAACAGGGCAAGAAGGAAAACATGCACACGCAAATAGGGCCACAAAATAAAAAATGAAAGCGAAAAAAAAACAACTTACTTTCAGCTATCCGCTGTCTGAAACATGCCAGCAAGCATGGCGTGCGTCATTGAAGATCCGACCACCTGCGCTTCAGCTGGCCAATCTGTCGGCGTGAGCCGAAGGAGCGCAGGCGGCGGCGAACCTCCGCATAGGCGGATCGCTTCTCTCTGTTGGTGATAGGGGGAGGCTGGCTGGTTATCTGCCGGTCCATTACCTCCGTCAGGACTATAAGCTCCCACCTGGTTAACACAGAGGCTCTCATGATGGCAATGGTGGATTTGGGAAAAAACAGTTTCAATAAAGCCAAGAAAATAATTTTGATTGGCTAATGTATTTGGAAAATTAACAGGAAACATTCTATTGGTTAGTGTATGAGTCATGTGTTCGACAGGCTTAAAAATCTAATGTGAGTTATGATTGGCTTAATGCAGTGACATGCGTTAGCTAATTTAAAACAAAAAATTAAACAAGTAAAATATGCATCAGCAAAACACGGAAAACAATATGAAAAATGACACAAACATGTATTTTGGATAAAGGAAACCATTGTTTAATCCGTACGTATTCTGCGTGAAAAAACAAACACGGACAAGAGTAAGTTTATTGCAAATGAAAATAAAATAAAAAAACAACATGTGAAGAGCAATTAAGCTAATTGATCTGTTGATTGGCATGATACGATTAAAGGATGTATGCAGAATGAACGAGCAGGTAATCGAAAACTGACAGGCCCGCTTCCGGTTTGAACTGGTGCGAGCGTTCCCTGCATGCCAAATTGGAGATGTACGGTCGCAATTTGGCTCGCTCGTTAGCTAGAGGAGGGGTTGGTAGACTATGGGGCGGAAGATTAGCTGCGTACGAAATTACAAGCGAACGCTTGAATTTGCATTTTTCGGCACGTACGCCGAACGTGCGTCCGGACACTTGTGTCCGGGTCTGAATCAGGCCCATAGACTGTTGATTCCTAATAGTCGTTAGTCGCTATTTAGCACTGCAAGTCGCTTAAGAAAGAATTGCTTTATAGTCCAATCATGTGGTTCCAAAGCACAAAAAGTTATTTATGTAATGAAAAAGTAACACGGTGAAAGAATTAACAATTAGAGTAAAAAGCAATCAATAATAGTACAAGCCGATACATACGCTTGCACACTGGTCCCAGTATACAGTCATCAATCCAGAAGTCTGTGATCATCAAAGAGGATGTCTGTACACTGGGGTTGGGTCACTGCTTATATACCTTACAGAGTTCTACGTTAACAAAAGAACTAATTTACAAGATTCTATTGGTTATTGCTTCTGGATTGTCTGGTCATTGGTTGATTCATACTGTGTCATCAGGGGCATATCTCAGTTCTCCAACGGTCTCTTTGTGTAATTTCCCACCGAACAACTGGTTAATACTAGCTCCAACACTGCATAAAGATACTAACATTCAATGCAATAACTCCCTATCAATAACTCCCTATCATCCATAATTAGCGGACGCAAGATGCGACTCCTTTGCCGATAGGAACGTGAGTCTGCAAATAAACAGGGAATTATGATACCATACATGACATGTCCACTATGTTCTAAACCTTAGATCTCATTTAAGTACATATTACATCTTAATTATTAGTTAAAAAAAAAAACCTTTAATAACTCTGGTTAGTAACTATTGTGAATGGGAACCATCTTGCACATATGCGTCCACCTGTGTGTTGAAATAGCAACTATATACAAATGAGCGTCCATGTGTGAGTATGTGCGTACGCATATGAGCGTCCGTGTATATAAGTATATATTCATTTATATGTGTGTGCATTATGTGCATCAGTGAATGTGTGTTGTGGATAAGCAGTTTAGCGCATCGGATTGCGTGACGCAAAGTTGCATCGTGGTTTATTCGACATCAGACTATAGATGACCAGATCATCAGATAATAATTGTGGGCCTGATTCAGACCCACTCACGAGTGCACAGCACTAGCAAGTGGGTTGATGGTCCCCCCACTGCGCATGCGCACCCGACGGGCACTCCATTGCTATGGTTCTCACACCAAAGCAGGGTAGCTGTTGATTGTGCTTGACAGCTTGCCCCATTTTGGAGGCAGGCAGGGGGGGTGGCTGGCCAAATGGAGGCGCTCCCGAAGGAACCCCTGCCATTTGGGGGCGGCCCCACTGACATCACGAGTGATGTCAGTGGGTGAGCTTCCGACTCTATTAGAGCCGGAAGCTCACTGGGGCTTGCGACGGACGAGACCATACACAAGGGTCTCGTCACAAGCCCCGACGGTCGCGATGGTCGTGACCATCGCCACCATCACCTGGCCGCTCGCTAAAGCTGTGGGTGGTCACCCACAGCTTAGCGAGTGGCCAGGAGGCCGTCTTTAAAAAAAAACAGGGACGCCCTGATTCAGAGCGAGCGCTCTCAAAGAGCGTCCGGCTCTGAATCAGGCCCTGTGTGCGATCATATTCAATTATTTGACTTCGACAAGACAAAGATTCACTCAAGCACATTCGAAAACTAACATAAACCTTGAAAAGATTGGCCAGGAGCAGTATACATGTTGTGATATGGAAGTTGATCAAAGCATTAGAAATTCAATGTAAGTTAGATATTAGTTATGATATCAGGAACCATACTAAGTCATCCATGGGCTGTACCATAGGAGAGATGGGGATTCACTAGAGAGTATGAATTCTATAGTTAAACAATTTTCTAGATTTCAAATTATATAAAAAGAGGGGTCAGGGGGGAGGAGGTCTAGGGAGGGGAGATAAAGGTGTTGGCAGATGGTGTATTTCTGACTATATCCATATAACTTTGTAATGCCGTGAGGGTTGGAGATTAGGCAAGCCATGTATTCCTAGGCACTTCAGGTGTCAGGGCGACTATTTGATTCAGCTAAAAGATCTCCTACTGGAGAATTAAAGCCCCCAATATTCCAGGATCCTATTTTGATGTCAGGCATTTATTAGGCTTGGTATTAAAGATCTTATATACAGGTAGTCGGAGCAACGCCATTTCTGCCAAGTTATTGGAGTAGTTGTAGTGAATGGGTTGGGGGGGTGAGGGAAAGACAGGGTGGGGAAAACAAAACATAAAATAACATGTAAGAATAGACTAGGGAATGTTCTCCAAGTTACGCTAAAGTTATCTTTACTTCTTGCAAAAACTTTACGAACATTATACTTCTAGGGAATCCAAAAAGCAAACTTGTATGGAGTAACCATACTAAAATGTTTGAACTACC
The DNA here is from genome assembly GCA_031769625.1 of Taudactylus pleione. Lineage (NCBI taxonomy): Eukaryota > Metazoa > Chordata > Amphibia > Anura > Myobatrachidae > Taudactylus > Taudactylus pleione. The sequence goes on along the minus strand of JAUIMM010001433.1, from coordinate 1,588,146 downwards.
GGGAATTTCAGGGGATCCCTATACTTTGTCCCAGCTACTTGACAACATAAAGCTATTGAGGATAATTGTGGTTTAACACCCCGTTACAATAGAAATATTTTGCATGAAGAGAGAGAAAAGAAAAATAATAAAATAAACAATGTGATTCAAAAATCAGAATCTCTGTAACATGCGTTTGGATAAGAACACAGCATAATGCATTACAGTAAGTATAGCAATCAATTAAAGGAAAATTAGCCTGTGTCCAAATCACAGTGACGTTAAAATGTTATCATATGAGGAGCTAATGGGGTTAAGTCACTAGAATAGTGATTCATCCATTGTTTAAATCACTTGTTTTGTAAATAGAAGGTAATTTAAGAATTGACCAATTGGGTGTTTTACAGGCGCTTCAAAGGATCTGTTTGACCAAGCTGCTACTATAACAGGGATAGTCAAGCCCTTAAACTGTAAACATGAAAATAGAAACAAAGTAGTAGTGCTAGTTTCAATGAGAGTGTAACATAATATAATGTAAAAAAATTGATACAATTCGATTAGTAGACAGAATAATGAAATATGTTTCACTTTAATATAAAATTAATTCCTAAAACATGCTATTAAAAACATGAGCAGATAGCCTCACCACTAAATACATATACAATATATAGACAGTTGTCATTTCTGAGCAGCGAAACGCGTCAGTAGATTTGCCTCCCACCACCATCAATGCTCCTTTCACGGACCTTTTCTAAAGAAGCTTGGACCAGCTTACTGGATATATATATTTTTTTTCAAGACAACACTGCCACCATCCATTTTTGGACTATGGAATTATCTCCATTGGGATTGAAAACCTTGCACACACCATGACCATTTGAGGACTCCTAGCCCCAATTGTGGGATTTATTACCAAAAAAGGACTATTCCTCTATCGGTGAGCAGCTTGGTAAATATACCCATAAAGGCAGTCCTATTTTCTCATGGTTGAGATTGATATAATGTGGCGTTTATCTTGATTTATATCGGAAGTATACATAGGAACAAGCTCTATATATTGTATATGTATTTAGTGGTGAGGCTATCTGTTCATGTTTTTAATAGCATGTTTTATGGATTCATTTTATATTAAAGTGAAACATATTTCATTATTCTATCTACTAATCGAATTGTATCGTTTATTACATTATATTATGCTACACTCTCATTGAATAGTCAAGAATAAAAATGAATGAACTGCGCTAGCTATGTCTATACAGCTGCTCAATTAAAAAACATCAAGTATGGAAAGGGAAAACGAGCGCTTGTTAAAACTAGATCAGGGAAAACAAAAAACTGAAACAATAAAAAAATAAAATAAAAAAATTATATAAACAAACAAATGAACAAACATAAAACACTGAAACCATATGTTTAAGCTCTTTTAGGAAAAATTGATGGCAGGTCCAAGCAAGCGTGCAGTGGTATGTTAAATCCAATGCGACCTAGCTGTCCCTACCTTAATCTGTGGCTTCTAGTGCTGGCAGCGTGTTGAATTGCCTGCACTGCACAGGAAGCTGCACGAAGTGTAAGTGGGGTTAGCGGTGGTTGTGAGCAGCGGCACAGGATGACGTCAACAAGTCAGGAAGATCGTCAAGTTGTAGTCCAGTAATGCTCCACTGTTCTTCCTCCACACTATCTCAGGGGTCCAACACGTTTCGTACCTGCCTAGGTACTTTTTCAAGGTTAGTTTCCTTCTCTCTGGTTACTTCCTTTTATAGGGAAAACTTTATTAACCAATAAAAAAACCGGAAGTGGTCATCATAAAAATGGCCGAAAAGAGCGGTAAGCTCATGGGCCAATGTTAAAACATGTGGTTTCACAAAAAATAATAAATAAAAAATAATATAATAAAAAAATAGGACAACATTGAAGACGAACATACAACATATAGCTAAAAGATAAAAGTGAAGAAGGCGGGATATTTCTATAAAAATACATTAAGCTCAATATCTACATTAAGTCCCAATGGCTGTAAAGTTTTTATTGAATAAATCCATTTGGTTTCATTTCTTTTTAGTATGTCTACTATATTGCCTCCTCTCCAATGGGGGGCAATTTTTTGTATGCCAACAAATTTCAGGCCAGATGGATCTTGATTATGTTTCTCCAGAAAATGTTGAGACACACTATGAGTTTTTAATCCTTTTTTTATATTATATATATGTTCGGAAACTCGAATATTTAGTTGTCTTTTAGTTTGCCCTACATATTGATACCCACATGGGCATTCTAAAAGATAAATCATACCTTCTGTGTTACACGTCAATTGATTTTTGATTCTGTACTCTTTCTTGTCTTGGTTTGAAATGTATGGTAATTGGTCTTGTATCTGCTTTTGGTTTTTGCACCCCTTGCATTGTAAACAAAAATGAAAACCTGGTGTTTTGGTAGTTCTTTGTTCTTGTTCTGCCACTGTAATATAACTATTGGTTAGTTCCTGTTTAAGATTTTTTGCTCGTCTGTAGATTATTTTAGGTTTAGGAGGAATTTGTGTATTGAGATCTTTATCTAATAGAAGAATGTGCCAGTATTTTTCTAAAATCTGTTCAACTTTTTTGTGATCTGTACTAAATTGGGTAATGAAACTAGTAGTGAATTTATTTGTTCCGACATCATTTGATTTTGGTTTATATTGAATCAATTCATTCTGATTCAGTTTAGATACTTTCATTATTTCTTTTTGTAAGAAAGTTTCTTTATATCCCTTCTGTATAAATTTTTCTTTCAATATTTCACTTTGTTCTAAAAAGGTGTTTTCTTCAGTACAGTTTCGTCTAATCCTACGTAATTGGCCGCCAGGAATATTGTGGATCCAATTGCGGTGATGATTACTGCTATAATGTAGCATATTGTTTCCATTCACTTTTTTAGTATGGCATCTAGTTTGAATGTTGTTGTCTTTTATAAAAATTTCCAGGTCGAGATATATGACCATCTCTTTACTGTAGGTAGTAGTGAATTCAAGATTTAATGTGTTCTTATTAATGTAGGCAATGAACTCTTGTAATTCTTCCTCCTTTCCCATCCAGATAAAAAAGAGGTCATCTATATACCTATACCATCGAATTAAATGTTTTCGGTATATATTGTTTTTCCAAATTTTCTCGTCTTCCCAGTACGCTACAAACAAATTTGCGTAACTGGGGGCGAAAGATGTTCCCATGGACGTTCCTCTTGTCTGTAAATAAAAATCGCCATTATACCAAAAATAATTCTTCTGTAAAATAAAATTAATATTCTCCATTATAAAGTTAATTTGACTGTTATTGATATCTGTTTGTGTTGATAAATAGTGTCTTGAGGCTTCGCAGCCCTCTTGGTGTCCTATGCATGTATAAAGTGACTTAACGTCACTAGTACAAAGGAAATAGTCTTCTTTCCATTCTATTTCTTCGATAACTTGTAATAAATGCATGGTATCTTGAAGATAACTTTTTTGTTTTTCTACAATTGGCTGCAAGAAAAAGTCAATGTATTTAGAAAGATTTGAGGTCATTGAGCCTATCCCAGACACTATTGGTCGTCCCGGTGGATTCACTTCATCCTTATGGATCTTCGGTAAATGGTACAGGGTTGGGATCTTTGGGGCTTTTATATTCAAGAAATCAAATTCCTTTTTATTGATAATTCCAAATTCGAGGCCTTCTTCTAGATTTTCCATCAACTGTTTTTGAAATTTTGCTGTTGGATCACTTATTAGTTTCTTATATGTTTCTCTGTCTGAAAGGAGGTTCTCTGTTTCTTGTTCATATTTCTCTCTATCAAGAATGACTACTCCTCCACCCTTATCCGCAGGTTTAATTACAATTGTTTTGTCCTTTTTTAATTCTTTTAAGGCTTTTTTTTCTTTAATAGTGAAATTGTATGACAATTTATTTCTCTCCGGCAATTCGCTAATTTCTTTTTCCACCAATTTTTGAAAGGTTTCAATATGCGCTCCTTTAATGTGGGAGGGATAGAATGTAGATGAGGGTTTGAAGGAGGTATGTTGATATTCTCTACTTTGAAGAGTTGACTGTCTTGTAACCGGATCTTTTATGAAATACTTTTTTATGCATAACTTGCGAATGAACTTCTGTGTGTCGATATATAGGTCAAATTTATTAATGGTTGAATGAGGTGCGAACTTCAAACCTTTTCTAAGGACACTTGTTTGATCTGGAGTGAGAATCTTCTTACTTAGATTAAAAATTGTTTCTTTTTCCTCTATTGTATTGTGTATGTTTGACTTCTTGTTCCGGCTTCCGCCCCGTGTACCTCTTTTCCTTCTGGAGGTGTATTGTTCCTTCTTTTTTTGTACGCTGTCACCGGCATATCTGGAGGTTTCTCTGTTCCGTTGATGGAGTCTAAAAAATCACTCTCATCTTCAGAATTTTCATCTTCCAAGAAGATCCTCTTTTGCTGTCTTTGAGGTGTTGAATCTATATGGCCATTTCCTTCATTTTTTTCTTGGATGTTGTTTATAAGAGTCCTGAAATTGGATGTCTGTTCTCGTTCGGCTTCTTTTGTTCCTTGTGTGAAGGACTAATAAGTGTGTAAGGATTCTCTCTTCTATAAGGTTTTTTCTGAAAATTATTTTTCTGGTTGTATTGTCTTGGGTTATTTCTTAATTCATTGGTCGACTGATGTTGCATACTAAAATTGTTATGATTGTATGGTTTATAGATCCTTTCTGTTCCTAATTGTATGGGTTGATCTTTAATTAACGGACTTTTGTATGTCGATTTCTGAATATGTTGGTTTTTCTGTAGGGATATTGTATGTTCTCTTTTCTGAAATTTTGTCCAATTATTTAGATTTTTATTATGTTTTCTTCTTTCGTTTGCCAATCTGATAAATTCTGTGTTTTCTTCTTTATCCCTTATGAACTTTCTTTGTTTTTGGGCTATGATGTTATTTTCAATTTTTTCATTCGTCATACTAATCAAGTTTATGTAATCGTCCATATTTTGTAGAGGTTCAAATTTCTTCTCTATTTTTTTCAATGCTTTCATTAGTTTTTTCTAGGGATTTTTTTCTATCCTCAATGATCAGATGAATTAATCGGTTTGAGCACTCATCTAAGATGTTATTCCATTTTTTGAAAAAATCAAGCTGGATTGGGTCAAAAGTGGGATTTTTCTGGAGCCGCAAACCTCTTGGAATGAGTTTTTCTTCTAAGTATTTTGTTAAGAGCTTAAACATATGGTTTCAGTGTTTTATGTTTGTTCATTTGTTTGTTTGTTTGTCCATATAATTTTTTTATTTTATTTTTTTATTGTTTCAGTTTTTTGTTTTCCCTGATCTAGTTTTAACAAGCACTCGTTTTCCCTTTCCATACTTGATGTTTTTTAATTGAGCAGCTGTATAGACATAGCTAGCGCAGTTCATTCATTTTTATTCTTGACTATTTATTACTATAATGAACCGCAGCTGGAAAAACCTTTCCACGCATTATTCTAAATACATTACTCATAAGTATAGGAAAGATAATTTAGCAGAGATCTTTTCAGTAAAAACACCATCACAAAATGAACCAATTGAAGAAGAAAAATTCTGTAATCAGTTTTTAAAACTGGAGAAAAATTATATTCAGGAAGCAAAACAATGGTGGGAAATCACAACATTAACAAAATACTTAGAAGAAAAACTCATTCCATGAGGTTTGCGGCTCCAGAAAAATCCCACTTTTGACCCAATCCAGCTTGATTTTTTCAAAAAATGGAATAACATCTTAGATGAGTGCTCAAACCGATTAATTCATCTGATCATTGAGGATAGAAAAAAATCCCTAGAAAAAATTAATGAAAGCATTGAAAAAATAGAGAAGAAATTTGAACCTCTACAAAATATGGATGATTACATAAACTTGATTAGTATGATGAATGAAAAAATTGAAAATAACATCATAGCCCAAAAACAAAGAAAGTTCATAAGGGATAAAGAAGAAAACACAGAATTTATCAGATTGGCAAACGAAAGAAGAAAACATAATAAAAATCTAAATAATTGGACAAAATTTCAGAAAAGAGAACATACAATATCCCTACAGAAAAACCAACATATTCAGAAATCGACATACAAAAGTCCGTTAATTAAAGATCAACCCATACAATTAGGAATAGAAAGGATCTATAAACCATACAATCATAACAATTTTAGTATGCAACATCAGTCGACCAATGAATTAAGAAATAACCCAAGACAATACAACCAGAAAAATAATTTTCAGAAAAAACCTTATAGAAGAGAGAATCCTTACACACTTATTAGTCCTTCACACAAGGAACAAAAGAAGCCGAACGAGAACAGACATCCAATTTCAGGACTCTTATAAACAACATCCAAGAAAAAAATGAAGGAAATGGCCATATAGATTCAACACCTCAAAGACAGCAAAAGAGGATCTTCTTGGAAGATGAAAATTCTGAAGATGAGAGTGATTTTTTAGACTTCATCAACGGAACAGAGAAACCTCCAGATATGCCGGTGACAGCGTACAAAAAAAGAAGGAACAATACACCTCCAGAAGGAAAAGAGGTACACGGGGCGGAAGCCGGAACAAGAAGTCAAACATACACAATACAATAGAGGAAAAAGAAACAATTTTTAATCTAAGTAAGAAGATTCTCACTCCAGATCAAACAAGTATCCTTAGAAAAGGTTTGAAGTTCGCACCTCATTCAACCATTAATAAATTTGACCTATATATCGACACACAGAAGTTCATTCGCAAGTTATGCATAAAAAAGTATTTCATAAAAGATCCGGTTACAAGACAGTCAACTCTTCAAAGTAGAGAATATCAACATACCTCCTTCAAACCCTCATCTACATTCTATCCCTCCCACATTAAAGGAGCGCATATTGAAACCTTTCAAAAATTGGTGGAAAAAGAAATTAGCGAATTGCCGGAGAGAAATAAATTGTCATACAATTTCACTATTAAAGAAAAAAAAGCCTTAAAAGAATTAAAAAAGGACAAAACAATTGTAATTAAACCTGCGGATAAGGGTGGAGGAGTAGTCATTCTTGATAGAGAGAAATATGAACAAGAAACAGAGAACCTCCTTTCAGACAGAGAAACATATAAGAAACTAATAAGTGATCCAACAGCAAAATTTCAAAAACAGTTGATGGAAAATCTAGAAGAAGGCCTCGAATTTGGAATTATCAATAAAAAGGAATTTGATTTCTTGAATATAAAAGCCCCAAAGATCCCAACCCTGTACCATTTACCGAAGATCCATAAGGATGAAGTGAATCCACCGGGACGACCAATAGTGTCTGGGATAGGCTCAATGACCTCAAATCTTTCTAAATACATTGACTTTTTCTTGCAGCCAATTGTAGAAAAACAAAAAAGTTATCTTCAAGATACCATGCATTTATTACAAGTTATCGAAGAAATAGAATGGAAAGAAGACTATTTCCTTTGTACTAGTGACGTTAAGTCACTTTATACATGCATAGGACACCAAGAGGGCTGCGAAGCCTCAAGACACTATTTATCAACACAAACAGATATCAATAACAGTCAAATTAACTTTATAATGGAGAATATTAATTTTATTTTACAGAAGAATTATTTTTGGTATAATGGCGATTTTTATTTACAGACAAGAGGAACGTCCATGGGAACATCTTTCGCCCCCAGTTACGCAAATTTGTTTGTAGCGTACTGGGAAGACGAGAAAATTTGGAAAAACAATATATACCGAAAACATTTAATTCGATGGTATAGGTATATAGATGACCTCTTTTTTATCTGGATGGGAAAGGAGGAAGAATTACAAGAGTTCATTGCCTACATTAATAAGAACACATTAAATCTTGAATTCACTACTACCTACAGTAAAGAGATGGTCATATATCTCGACCTGGAAATTTTTATAAAAGACAACAACATTCAAACTAGATGCCATACTAAAAAAGTGAATGGAAACAATATGCTACATTATAGCAGTAATCATCACCGCAATTGGATCCACAATATTCCTGGCGGCCAATTACGTAGGATTAGACGAAACTGTACTGAAGAAAACACCTTTTTAGAACAAAGTGAAATATTGAAAGAAAAATTTATACAGAAGGGATATAAAGAAACTTTCTTACAAAAAGAAATAATGAAAGTATCTAAACTGAATCAGAATGAATTGATTCAATATAAACCAAAATCAAATGATGTCGGAACAAATAAATTCACTACTAGTTTCATTACCCAATTTAGTACAGATCACAAAAAAGTTGAACAGATTTTAGAAAAATACTGGCACATTCTTCTATTAGATAAAGATCTCAATACACAAATTCCTCCTAAACCTAAAATAATCTACAGACGAGCAAAAAATCTTAAACAGGAACTAACCAATAGTTATATTACAGTGGCAGAACAAGAACAAAGAACTATCAAAACACCAGGTTTTCATTTTTGTTTACAAGGCAAGGGGTGCAAAAACCAAAAAGCAGATACAAGACCAATTACCAAATTCATTTTAAACCAAGACAAGAAAGAGTACAGAATCAAAAATCAATTGACGTGTAACACAGAAGGTATGATTTATCTTTTAGAATGCCCATGTGGGTATCAATATGTAGGGCAAACTAAAAGACAACTAAAAATTTGAGTTTCCGAACATATATATAATATAAAAAAAGGATTAAAAACCCATAGTGTGTCTCAACATTTTCTGGAGAAACATAATCAAGATCCATCTGGCCTGAAATTTGTTGGCATACAAAAAATTGCCCCCCATTGGAGAGGAGGCAATATAGTAGACATACTAAAAAGAAATGAAACCAAATGGATTTATTCATTAAAAACTTTACAGCCATTGGGACTTAATGTAGATATTGAGCTTAATGTATTTTTATAGAAATATCCCCCCTTCTTCACTTTTATCTTTTAGCTATATGTTGTATGTTCGTCTTCAATGTTGTCCTATTTTTTTATTATATTATTTTTTATTTTTTGTGAAACCACATGTTTTAACATTGGCCCATGAGCTTACCGCTCTTTTCGGCCATTTTTATGATGACCACTTCCGGTTTTTTTATTGGTTAATAAAGTTTTCCCTATAAAAAGAAGTAACCAGAGAGAAGGAAACTATCCTTGAAAAAGTACCTAGGCAGGTACGAAACGCGTTGGACCCCTGAGATAGTGTGGAGGAAGAACAGTGGAGCATTACTGGACTACAACTTGATGATCTTCCTGACTTGTTGACATCATCCTGTGCCGCTGCTCACAACCACCGCTAACCCCACTTACACTTCGTGCAGCTTCCTGTGCAGGCAATTCAACACACTGCCAGCACTAGAAGCCACAGATTAAGGTAGGGACAGCTAGGTCGCATTGGATTTAACATACCACTGCACGCTTGCTTGGACCTGCCATCAATTTTTCCTAAAAGAGCTTAAACATATGGTTTTAGTGTTTTATGTTTGTTCATTTGTTTGTCCATATAATTTTTTTATTTTATTTTTTTATTGTTTCAGTTTTTTGTTTTCCCTGATCTAGTTTTAACAAGCGCTCGTTGTCCCTTTCCACACTCTCATTGAAACTAGTGGTACTGCTGTGTTTCAATTTAAGAATTGAGCATTTTGGAATGCTATTTCATTTTACCCATCACCCTGGGTTGGTCGAAGGAGTGTCCATATCATGCATGGAAGTGAGAGTTCACGCAAATAATCGGAGGCATCATCAGGTGTGGAGAAATCTTTAAATTCTTTACCATCGTAGATGCGAAGCCTGGCGGGGTAGAGCAACCCAAACTTACGGCCTTCTGAGATTAAGCGTGAGCAGAGTGGGGAAAAGGCTTTTCGAGTCCTGTACAGTTCTACGGAGTAGTCTTGGAAGATATAGAGGTTATTGTTTTCCCATTTCAGGCCTTTTATTTTTCTGGATGCGGACCAGATAATCATCTTATGCAGGTAATTAAGGCACTTGAAAAGGGCCACCCAAGGACGTGGTTTGGATTGTGTGGGGGTGGCTCCCACTCTGTGGTCCCGTTCAATAACTATGTCCCTGCATTCAGCTTCAATACCCAAGAGAGGGTAAGGTGGTGCGGACAAAATGATCTAGTGCTGCACCTTTGACAGTTTAAGGGGCCCCCACTTGCCTAATATTGTTCCGTCTAGACCTATTTTCAAGGTCGTCAACCTTGTTCCATAATTGGTAATTTTCCTTCTGAAGGGTCGAGATAGAATCCTGCAAGTTGCCTATCTCATGTTATGCTGCTACCAACTGCTGTTCAGAGTCTGAGACTCTCTGCGTGAGCCTGCTAAGCTGACCTGTGATATCTTCCACCTGTGTGAGCAGCGGGGTCATCGTGCACTTGATAGCCTCTACTATCTCACCATAGGTGGCTGAGGCATCTGGTGCATGGCATACCTTATAGGGAGATGATCCCTCGCCTTCTGCAGTCGCATTCTTAGAAGCCGGGGACAGCCCGTCTGAGTCAGGGTCTGGTGCCATATTGGGTGCGGCACGGTGCGTCTCCTGCCGGGGAGTCTGTGCGGTTGGTCGGGTGCTGCAGGGTGTAGACAAACCTGTCCATGCAGGTAGTAGGTAGCACTCAGGGTCGGGTTGTGGGTTTTTTTTGAGGCTGGGGTGGCCTTGTAAAAGGTTTTACTGGGATGCGATGCGGGAACATTGATACGGAGCTGCCCCACTTCATCAACCCGGAAGTCCCTGGTATCTCATTTTACAACCGTTATCACAGTGACTATAATAGATCCCAAGCCTATGTTAATTTTCGTCAGTGTTTCTGGGGTTGACTAACCTCAGTTCTGTTTACTTTACTATAAAAAAAAAATTTCTACAATACTAAAAAATATTATTATTAATATTAACTACAGTACCAATTAGTACAATAGCTGTTAGATAGATAAATTCAATTATAGACAAAATACAATACCAGCGCTCAGTCCTAACCAGAAGCAGATGTGTTCGAATCAACAGACAGCTGCCTGCATGAAATAAAGGTATCCCAAAACCTTATAATTGATCAATACACATATATATATATATATATACATGCAGCGCTCATCTGGACTCTATATTGTATATAGTATATCAGCGGTTTTCAACCGGTGTGCCGCGGCACACTAGTGTGCCGTGGCCGGTTGTGAAGTGTGCCGCGGGGCTGTCAGAGCCACTGGGCACATTTTACTGTACTTAAGCATCCCGGGCCGCTGAGTTCCTCTGGGAGACTCAGGCGCGACCGGGTAGTGACCTGCAAAGATGCGGCGGCGTGACATCACAGGTCACGCATGCCGTGTTGTCCACTGCCCTCCAGCCCGCTCGGCCAGCCAACGCCCTGCGCCAATTAGCCAGCCCGTGCTCTGTCCAGGCAGGCTCTGCAGCCTGCCTGGAAGCCCGCCCGCATGCGATCCTGCTGCAGTGTGAGTGACAAGGGGGGAAGAAATGTGGGTTTTGTGGGGACCAGACATTTTTTTCTTCTTCGTGGGTACCAGCCATAGTTTATTTTTTCGTGGGAACCAGTCATGTCATTTTTTTTAGTGAGAACCAGCCATATGTTATCCAGCCATATATTTGCCTATTTAGTGGGGAACAATGTGTTTTGTTTTTTGTTTCTGTGGGGCCAGCCATAGGTTTCTTTTTCTGTGGGGAGCAATTCTGTGGGGCGCAATGAGGTATGGTTGTTTTTTTTGTGGGGAGCAATGTGGGTTTTTTTTTCTGTTAGGCCAGCCAATGGGATTATTTTATTCTTGTGGGGGCCAATGTAGTGTGTTTTTTATTCTTGTGGGGGCCAATGTAGTGTGTTTTGTTCCTGTGGGAACTAATGTAGTGTGTTTATTCATAGTCCGCACACACCGCATCGCCGGATAGTGTGCTTTGGCAATTTTATAATCTTGTGTAGTTTGCCGCTAGTTAAATATCACTGTAGTTTATAGATAAGTATTAAATATCTCTGGATATATAATCAAAAAGTTAATAATTAGATGGTTTGTCCTGTAGAATTCTGTAATGCAATTCAGTCTCATGCACCAAATGAATCCATTGACTCTACTCTTATAATGAGTACCATAGCAATCCAATTCAAAAAAAGTCTTGTATATTAAGAATAACCAGCAACCACTGTAGCTATTCAATGTCCTTATGTAAATCCCAAAATGTAATTTTCATGCCACACTGTTCCTTCAAAGTATTGTCTACACGGTCCACCTTATATACTCCTCCACAGATCCACTGCAAAATTCAGCACCTTTAGTAACAAGGATGGGGACAGTATCACTTGCTTATAGACACTATATGTGCAGATGGTGATAAGAATAAACTTACCCATGATGTCCTTTTCTGCTGGTCTTTTCTGTCCAAATCAGCTGATGGGTGAATGGGGGTATGTGGACCTCTGTGTGTGCATGCGTTGTACTGAATATGCCAATTGAAGTATTACTGGCTCAATAAAATCAATTTAATAATAAAGAATTAAATAAAAATACATAAGTTCAAGGTCAAAAAACAAAAACCACAATAAGATATATAGAATGTCCAATGTGGCCAACGCGTTTCATCCCGTTTGCGGGACTTTTTCAATGGTGTCCTTGAAAAAGTCCCGCAAACGGGATGAAACCGCGTTGGAAACATTGGACTTTATATATATCTTATTGTGGTTTTTGTTTTTTGACCTTGAACTTATGTATTTTTATTTAATTCTTTAATATTAAATTGATTTTATTGAGCCAGTAATACTTCAATTGGCATATTCAGTACAACGCATGCACACACAGAGGTCCACATACCCCCATTCACCCACCAGCTGATTTGGACAGAAAAGACCAGCAGAAAAGGACATCATGGGTAAGTTTATTCTTATCACCTCTCTGCACATATAGGGCCTGATTCAGAGCCGTACGCAAGTGGCTGATCGCTCGTTCGACGAACGAGCGAGAAAATGTAAATTCAAGCACTCGCTCGTAAGTTCGCTCGTAGCTAATCTTCCGCCCCAAAGTCTCCCAACCCCTCCTCTAGCTAACGAACGAGCAAAATTGCGACCGTCCATCTCCAAATTTGGTTGCAGAGAATGCTCGCACAAGTCCAAACCGGAAGTGGGCCTGTCAGATTTTGATTACCTGCTCGTTCATTCTGCATACATACTTTAATCGTTTCATGCCAATCAATATATTAATTAGCTTAATTGCTCTTCACATGTTTGCAATCCGTTTTTTTTTTCATTTTCAATAAACTTTATTCTTGTCCATGTGTCATTTTTCCCGCAGAATACGTACGGTTTCAACAATGTTTAACTTTTAAAAAAATACATGTTTGAACCAATGATCCTATTGTTTTCATGTGTTTGTAATAGGCATATTTTAGTTTTTTCATTTCTTTATTTAAATTACCTTACGAATGCACTACATCAAGCCTATCATAACTCACATTATATTTTTTAAGCTGGAGGACACATGACTCATACAATAACCAATAGAATGGTTCCTGTTAATTTACCAACTACATTAGCCAATCAAATTTTTTCTATGGCCTTTATTAAAACTGTTTGTTGTAAAAAAAAAGCATTGCCATCATGAGAGCCTCCGCGTTTACCAGGCGGGAGCTTTTGGTCCTAACGGAGGTGATGGACCGGCGGATCACCAGCCAGCCTCCCCCCATCAGCAACCACCAGAAGCGATCCGCCTATGCGGAGGTTCGCCGCCGCCTGCGCTCCGTCGGCTCACGCCGACGGATCGGGCAGCTGGAGCGCAGGTGGTCAGATCTGCGCCGCCGCCCGCCACACTTGCTGGCCTGTTTTCGGCAGCGGATAGCTGAAAGTATTTGTTTGTTTATTTTCCTTTCTTTTTTTGCGGCCCTATCTGCGTGTGCATGTTTTCACTATAGCCCTGTTGGTTTTTTTTGGACAGGCCTGCGTGTGCATGTTTTCAGTATAGCCCTGTTGGTAGTTTTTGGACAGGCCTGCGTGTGCATGTTTTAAATTTTTTAAATGTTAGAACATTTGTGTAGTTGTTAATTTGTGGCCAAACCCCCCACCCCAAAAAAAGACTAAACATTTTTCTCAACTCATTTAGGGGCTGAACGCAGAATCCGCCCTCGCCGCAGGCACAGACGCCGGGCTCGGCCCCTCAGTCCGACGCAAAGCCCAGCAGCAACTCCCCAACTTTCCCCCAATTCCCCCTCCACCCCTGACCGGCCACTACCTGAGGCCCTTCCCTCTGGAAATTTGAGCCCACAACAAATTTCACCCTCCACCCCACCCCCCCTTCTCTTTTCTTCACCCTCCCCTCCCCCCCCGGCGCTTTTCATTGCCATCAAGCAGCTCCCAGATCTCCCCTCTGTGGAGCCTACAGCACTGTACCACCTCCGAGGAGGAGGATGGAGGGCCTACAAACCCCCAAATCCCTATGACCGGTAGGTTTTCCTTTTATAAATTTGAAAATTTGTATTGTTGACATTTTTATTTTGATAGACAATGTATTGGATTTTTACCAATGATACATATCACACATGTCCAAACACTCATACTTGGGTAGTTATTGTTTACCCTAACAAGGGTACTTATTTTTTGTGGTCGCCTTTTTGTGTGTTCATTTGTAATTTAGTATTTCTGCCATCTTTTCATTTGCCAGTAGTTTGTTTTTTTCATCACAACTGGATCTTTGTTTACACTTTTTTTTTTTTTAGGAATTGGTTTTTTAAACTTATAATGTAAGGTTTTTGTTTTTTTCTCTTTTTTTTCCAACAGAGGACCAGAGGCGGATGCATTGTATGCAGGAAGGTTTGGCCGCCTTGCGTGGCCACATGATTTCGATGTTAGTGGTCCTTGACCACATGGCGGTGGCCCTTAGGTGATGATTTTTTATTTTCCTGGTTTGTTTTTTTCAAATTAATGTTTGGCAATTAAAATTTCTTTGTATTTTAACAAGTCTCATTCATTGTCTGAAACAATTACATTGTTTAACATTCCATAAGTCCACTATTTGATCATGTAAGTATGTAAGCTGCCACATTAAACACCTCACCATACCAATAGGTTATTACAAATTCAAACATTTTCTTGTTTTTCTTTGGGTGGGTAATGTAAATTTTAAAAAAAAGCAGCTTAGGCCTAGTTTGGTAAACCTACTGAATCAACATAATACCTTTGATGTTTTTGTTAAGCCACAAAGCATGTTCAAAGACTTAAACATTTCACACATTACAGGATTAGGCATTACGAAAATTGGCCTTTTTTGTGCCAGGTTACACGTGATTCGAATTTAGAAAAAAACAGTCTTTTTAACGTCAAACAAAAATTTAATACACACCAAACACATACAGAAAGTGAATTGTGACAAGCAATTCACACAGTGAAAAGACACTCCAAAAAACAACCAACTCCAAAAGCAAACAACAAAAGAAACAATCAAGAACTGATGAAATAAGTAGAAGGCCAACATAAAGCCACAAATGAGGCGATTAAATAATTGATTCCAAAGTTAGATCCAATGTGGCCACATGTACACAATTTAGTGGAGCAGGTAGTAGGCATCGTTTTGTCGAGGTGTGTAAAGGAAGACAAGAAAAGTTAAAAATAAATTAATAATTTCAAAAAGGAACATTACAATGGTACATGTCGACATTGTGTCAATTAAGTAAATGTTTGACAATAATTACCTGAAAAATCTGGCCACCACATCATCGCGTAAGGCCCCCCCACATACTGACCTCCGACCAACCTCGGGGGGGCCATCCTCAGGCAAGGCATCCTCTGGCTGCATTGGGACACCACTCCTTATGGCGATGTTGTGAAAGATCCCACACAGGACCACAATTTTCGAAACCATAGCCGGCAAATACATGAGTTCACCACCAGAGCGGTGGAGGCATCTGAATCGGCCTTTTAAAAGGCCGATACAGCGCTCCACCAACTGCCTGGTGGCTGTAAGTGCGGAATTATACACTTTGTGGCCCTGGTGTGGGAGCCAAATAAGGAGTGAGCAGCCAGGGCGTGCAAGGGTAGCCACTGCCTCCTGTGAAAAAACAAATACAACAATCAGGCTCACTGTGTATCAAGCTATGCATTGGTTTCAACTAAAGGTCTCCACTTACCCAGAAGCCACGCATCACCAGCTTGTAGGTTGTCTAATTTATGCCAAATCCCTGATTGCCGGATGACGAATGAGTCATGTGCACTCCCGGGTAATTTGGCATTCAGGGACAGGATCTGGAGGGAGGCATCACATACCACCATTACATTCAGTGAGTGATAGTGCTTGTGGTTCCTAAAAATTGCCTCCTGCCATCCTGGAGGCTGAAGTGGTATGTGAGTACCATCCACAACCCCTATGATGTGTGGGAAGCCAGCTATTTGGTAAAAATTGGCCTTCGCCACACTAAGGGAACCCATATCCAATGGCATTTTAATAAAATGATGGAGGTGCTTGAAAAGGGCCTCCATCACTGCCCTCAGGATCCTTGAAAAGGAGGATTGGGAGATTCCGGCCACTATTCCCACCGTGGTTTGAAAGGATCCTGAGGCAAAGAAATGTAACACCGCCATGAATTGCGTAAGTGGTGGTATTGCTGTAGGACTGACAATTT
Source organism: Taudactylus pleione (assembly GCA_031769625.1). Classification (NCBI taxonomy): domain Eukaryota; kingdom Metazoa; phylum Chordata; class Amphibia; order Anura; family Myobatrachidae; genus Taudactylus; species Taudactylus pleione. Next base: position 1,571,588 of record JAUIMM010001433.1, on the reverse strand, counting down.
GCCACTCCAGATCACTCTCTATTAATGAGAGAGTGTCTATGATGATTTGTGGAGGAAGACGGTATCGTCTTAAAACCTCATCATCGGGCATTCCAAAAAGGGTGACATGTGTTCTATATATCTGGGGCCTTGCACGCCTACGATGCCTACGCCTGGGACGAGGTTGAGGTTGGTCGGGTTCCGGAAGCATGGCCAAAATAATACGACCAACATCAACCTGAAATGGTAAGCCAGGTAGTTAATGTTTGATGAAAATGTAAAATCAAAAATATACTTAACTTTGCCGCAAAATCCAAAGATGCTTACATGCTGGGGTATTGTCATGAGTGCAATAACCTACATTTCCAAATTAGAAATTCGTGTTAGAATTTTTGGGGGACAGATTGGAATCTTAAAAATTTGGCAAATGCGTTAAAAGATAGGGGGGAGCACACATTATTTTGAAAATGCACCCTACATTGAGTGGACAAACAAGAATGCCCAAAGTTATACTAAAAAAAACATTAGTGCGCTAAATAGTTTGCATTTTTACATGGGGAATAAGGAAACATTAGTGCGCTAAATAGTTTGCTTTTTTACATGGGGAATAAGGAAATATTAGTGCGCTAAATAGTTTGCTTTTTTACATTGGGAATAAGGAAACATTAGTGCGCTAAATAGTTCGCTTTTTTACATGGGGAATAAGGAAACATTAGTGCGCTAAATAGTTCGCAGTTTTACATGGGGAATATGGAAACATTAGTGCGCTAAATAGTTCGCATTTTTACATGGGGAATAAGGAAACATTAGTGCACTAAATAGTTCGCATTTTTTAGGGAAAAACAAAGGAAATATATTTGGCTAAATATTACGCTATATTTAGTGTTAATACATGATTGAGAAAATTATAAATAAAACATTACTGGCCAAAACATATGCGGAGACCAACACATCAAAATTTTAAAATCATGAAAAAAGAAAAACTTACCAAAATTCGACAAATAAGTCACAGTCCAAAAACTTCAATGGGGCCCAGCCAAAATAACTGTAAAAAAAATAAATAAAAAAATAAGAACATTTGGTTTGTAGATCCCTTATTTATTCAAGGAGTTGTAAAAAATACTTACTCAAAAAATAACCAACAAAGAAAATAACCGCAAAAAAAAAAAGCGAACGGAAAACCCCCCAAAAAAACCAAGAACCAACTCCAACAATCTGCCTCAATCCACTAATCCCGCCAACAATCAACTCCTACAAACGAAAACCTCCAACAATCATCACCCGCCACCTCGACTCGCCAAAAGCCATAATTAGCCTTTATTTTCCCGCTCAAATTAAGGACGGATCATAGGAGCGCACAATCAATGATGCGGACGAATAAGGACGCATGTATAAATACGTCACGGAAATTCACAAACGGTCTACTGTAGTTTAAGTTGTTGTGCTCAAAATGGCTACAGACCAGCAAAACAATGGCCAAGAGGCGCCCGGTAAGTATTTGTCTCTTTTGGATTAAAGGATTATTTAGAACCCAAATTTAGAGAAAGTTTGACATCTAAATTTAAACAATGTTTTTGAAAAAAGGTGTTGAGGATGCCATGGAAGAGGCTGCTGGGCCGAGTAGGCCAACAAAAGAAACCCAAAAAAAAGGCAGCCACAATTCACAAGAAAGGAGATGGAGGTTTTGGTACAAATGTGTGTTGACACCCTGCCACAGGCAGATCGGAATATGGGTGAAAGCCAGAAGTGGAAAATGTGGGAGGAGATAGCCAGTGCTGTCAATAGGGTGGGTGAGTTTGAATGTCTACCCCGGGATGTCAAACGCCGGTACGTAAAAACTACATTTTAATAAAAAGTGGTTACAGGGCCAAATACTGCAGGAATAATGCAAACTTTTTCACCCACAGATGGACCGATTTTAAATATCGGCTGAAACAAAAACTGGCAGAGAGGGCTAGGCATGCAAGGGGGACAGGTGGGGTCCCACCCGTGTCATTGGAGCTTAATGACTTGGAAGAGCTGGCACAGGGGTGTGTGCAGTATGAGGCGTTTGGCGTGTCCAACATGGATACGGACATGCCAGACTTTGCGGCTCCTCACGTTGTCCCAGGTAAATGTTGTTATGTTAAAAACTCTGAAATGTGTTTGTGACAATATGTAGATTCTAATGTTACTCTTTTCTAATTTTTCACACAGAGACACAGGCGGATGAGTCTGCTCCAGAGGGGAGCCTTAGCCGCAGAATTTCTGCTGGATCTGCAGGGGAGGAACCAGTACATCCGGCTGGGGACCCTGCAGAAGCCAGTCCAGGGCAATCCCCATCGCAGGCAGTGGCACTCCTCACGGATCTCAATTTTAAATCGGATCACCACATGGAGATTCTGCTGAGGATGGACGCCAGTCTGCTACGGGTGGCGGAGGCCATGGAGCAAAATGCTGCAGCCAACGTGACCATTGGTCAGGCCCTGGCGGAAAATACCAGGGCCAACATCCGAATTGCCAATGCCTGTAGCAGCTCGTTCGCCAGCACATGGTGGAGCCGCCCTCCCTTCCTGCCGGAACATCAGGATCCTCCACCTCTGGCACAACAGCCATCCCTCCAAATGTGCCTAGCCCTGTGCCTAGTCCAGAGGCCCCAACATCTGCCTCTGGACAGGCCAGCCAAAGGACATCCCGGACCCGGTCAGGCTCCTACCCTACCCCAGCCAAACGGGGCAAAAAGCGATGACAGCACTGGCTAATTTTCCCACAATCCTTCTGTGCTTGCCCCATATTCCTTAAGGGCCAAAACTTCCGTCTCCTTTCTTGTGAATTGTTTTTAATGTGTGTTATTTTCTTTTGGGCAAATGCCACTATTGTTGTGTTTGTATTTTTTCTTTCATAATTTTTGATGTTAGCCAGAACTTAAAAATGGCAAATGCACATGAAAAACTAAAAATGTGGTGTAAAAAATAAAAACAATTCAAAATCTGCTCCATTGTATTGTGACATTATTCTAAAAATGTTTTTTAGGTAATCCCGGCCCCCCCCCAAAAAAACAAACAAAAAAACATTAATTTTAATTCAGATTCCAAAGAGTTAAAAACCATTTAGGAGTTTAAAGGAACACTTTGCCAAAACAAAATGGATGCGAAATTTCCGGGACCATTAAAAATGTTGCTAAAACACAAACATGATGACAATATTGTTGCAATAACACAAAACCAAAATTAAAAATCCCCCCCCCCCAAAAAAAAGAGAAAATGGTATGCTAATTGATTGTCTAATCCAGAAATTAGCAGCTGAGTATTTCACCTGCGTACGGTTTTGTGCTACAAAAAAAACTAGTTGCTAAACACATTCCAAGCAAGTTTTCAATTCTAAGTTGATTGCTTTTCTGGCAAGAAATGATAAATCGATGAAACATCAAAGAGGCACGGGAAGGAGGACGAGACCATCGACATTGTGGTAGAGTATACCAGACCACAAGCTGTGCGAGCAGTTTGAACGGAAAGTGGATCAGACAGTGACGTATGACTTGTTCCGATCACATTTGCCGTTCGCATTTGCCTCGACGCGTCTACGTTTTCCCATCTCCACCCCGTCACTGCCCAAAAACGGCCTGTTCTGTCAATCACATTTGACATGTCACTTCCTTAGTGTTCCCTCTAGCTCCGGCGGCAGGCAGGGCGCCGGAGCTAGAGAGGGCAACCTTGTGCGCGCGCCAAAAGGGGGCGTGGTCATGAAAAGGGGACGTGTCTATAAGACACGTCCCCTTTTCGTCATACTTGCAGTGTCCCGCGGGTGAGAACGGCTCCCGCAGGCTGTTAGGGCAGGGCGCTTTTTGCCCTCCTCCTGGAGGGCAGGGTGCTTTTTGCCCTCCAGAAGGAGAGCAGGGCGCCGCGCCCCGCTAAAACAGCCTAGCGGGAACGCTACTTCCTGTTCGCTATTCGACGAACGACTAAAAAAAGCTCGCAATCAGCCGTACGCACATGCGCAGTGTAACACCGGCGCATGCGTGGTTTCACAACATCGGAACGCTACGAGCGTACTGCCGCTTACGAGCGGCTCTGAATGAGGGCCAATATTGTTACCACTGGCGACTTAATGTTAAATGTTTATGCCATATACCCATTGTATTGAAAATTGTATATACAGTAAAATATATTATCCTAAACTAACATATTTTTCTTTGAAAGTGATTTAATATGCAAAATAAACTTACTAACTTTTTAAATGTGTCCTTTAGTGCTTTTTTTTATTTTGAATATAGCGTTTATAGCTTTATGTATACTTTAAAGTTGATTTTAAACGTTATTGATACATTAAAGGTGATATTTCTACTACGTGGTGAAACCAACCCTACACCAGTGGTGTAACTAGGGTATTTGGAGCCCAGGGCAAATTTGAAAAGGGAGCACCCCCCCCCCCGATGTGCGCGAGCGGCAAAAAAATGGGTGTGGTAACTTAAAAATGGGGAGTGTCAACATGACACACCCCTTTATTTTCACACTGGACATTCCTATCCATATGCACCTTAACCCCAGTAGTATCCCTCATACACTACCCCCAGTATGCAATTGTGGTCCCTCTTATGCAGGCCCATAGTAGTGCCCCTTATACAGTATCCCCAGTAGTGGTCCCCCTTATACAGCCCCCAATTAGTTCCCCTTACTCAGTACCCCCAGTAGTGCCCCCCCCAAATGCAGTGCCCCATGTAGTGTTCCCCCCTTATGCAGTCCCCACAATGCAGTGCGCCCAGTAGCGGTATCCCCTTATGCAGTGCCCTTTATATGGTGCCCCCAGTAGTAGTCCCCCCCCTATGCAGTGCCCTTTATATAGTGCCCCCAGCAGTAGTCCACCCCCCATGAAGGCACCCAGTAGTGATCCCCCCTATCCAGTGCCCCCCGCAGTGGCCCTTCCTATTATTGCCCCCAGTAGTGGTCCCCCGAGTGCAGTGTCTCTAGCAGTAGGCCCCTTTAATAATGCCCCCAGTGGTAGTTCCCCCCCCCCAAATAGTAGTCCTCAGTAGAGGTTCCCCCTCCCAATTAAGTGCCCCCAGTAGTAGCCCCCCCAGTAGAGGTCCTCCCAATAATGGTGCCCCCAGTAGTAGCCACCCCTCCCCCGTTGTGCCCCCACCACCAGTAGAGGTCCCCCCAGTAGTAGCCACCCCCTCCCCCGTTGTGCCCCCACCACCAGAAGAGGTCCCCCCAGTAGTAGCCACCCCCTCCCCCGTTGTGCACCCAGTAGTGCAGATAGGTTAAAAAAAAATATATAAAAATATACTTACCTGAATCCACGCTGCTGCTGCTCCAGTCCGCGACGCCCGCCAGTCCTCCCGGCCTGGCGCGCTCAGCATTATGGGACAGACGTCATGATGTCTGTCCCATTACCCACTGCAGGAGCCGGACGGAAGTCCGGCTCTTGCAGTGGGTGCTGCAGCAGTCAATGAGAGTCTATCTGACTCTCATTAGCTGCTGTTTAACACACACATCGCTGTCAGCGCTGGCGGCGATGCGTGTGTTATGCACAGCCTGAGCCCGCCTCCTGGCGCTATTGGGCAAGTGCTCAGGGGGAGGGAACGGGCTCAGCTGTGAAGCACAGGACCAGCGCTGGAAGCCTAGCGCCGGTCCTGTGTAAATGTGTAGCACTGACCGCACTCATTGCGGTCGGCGCTACACTGGCTAACTAGTACGGGCGGGCCGGTACTGTGGCCGGCGGAACCCCCCCGCCCCGCCGTCCAACGGCGCCCAGGGCACGCACCCCGCTCGCCCTGCCCTAGTTACGCCACTGCCCTACACTAGAAACACAGCACACATACTGTATAACTAGATAATCAAGCAGTAGCAGCGCCAGTAGTAGTAGTAGTATCTTGATTTGGGATGCAGACAGATACGTATGATGATGATGGTGATGATGATGTAGAGCAGCCCATACTGTCACCATGAGAATCGTCTCATCATGAGTGAGTGAGGCTCTCGCAGGGAGGAGCAGCGGCCTCACATGGCGGGAATCTATAAAAGTGGCCGTGGCGGGAGCCGCAGTACGACTACGTGCCTGATATTATTCCAGTTAGCAGGAGATGGCGACGGCCATGGCTAGGGACGCGGGAGCCGGCCCGAGGATGCCGTGCAGGTGGGTTATGAGAAAGCCAGCAATGCCTAGCTGGTAGTTTGCGGCGTCTGACAGCCGGTGAGGGGCTCGTAGCGCGGTTATTTGGGATCTTCCTCAGGCTCCCCGGGTCCCAAAGCTGCATCAGTGAGACAACAGCAAGGAGCTATTGGCTACATCGGGGACATTTCCCACTTACACCGCTACAAAATAGTAGTAGAATATCATGATAGAACTGAAGCCAGTTTGGGTGCAATTTAATTTGATGTTAATAGTTGCCTACATATACTGTACTTGGTGTAAAATAATTATTGTATTTGTTTTACCATTCCTAAAAAAAAGTTTCACAATGTTTGATACTCTAATACTGCTTTATAGACTCTTACAGTAAATAGTGGTTACTGTACTGCTAAATAAGCTATCAATTCTAAGCCATATTTGGGCATTTGGCAGCATTTTTTTTTTTTACTCTAAAATGTTGAGCTGCTGAAAATAGACAGAAATTTCCCCCATATAAAACAGTCTTGGTGGTTTTTAGAAAAGCCCCAGAAGTGTCAGGTTGTTCTGCCCCAGGTCTGGAGTAGAAGTGCATTATGGGCACCTGTATTTGTTTTTTTTAGTGCTTCCTGTCTAGGTGAGTGTTGTGGTCTGTTTTTCCCTCCCACTACTTAACACTGTTGCATGCCTCTCTTGGGGGCCCACTTATTAAATATTTGTGGCTTATTCCCCCAAAACACCAGTTTTTAGGGGGTAACAGCAAATATTTAGTATAACCCTCATGTATGAAGGAGGGACTGCAGCAAATCTCTTACCTGCTGTGATCCGTCAATTCCTGCTGGCAGCTGCAGCCCCTATAGGGTTCTATGGGGGGATGCTATGCTGCCAGATTTACCATCTCATTCTGGAGATTGGCCCTGCAGCCTGTTGTAGCTTATGGGCTACACTTTGCACAATTAACTGGGGAACCCTCCCTGGCAATGTGGGCAATGCATGTGCAGTCAATGGGACTGCAAATGCACAGTAGCCCTGGCAGCACTCTGGGCACATCACAGGTATTTAGAGGCCCATGTCACTGTGGGTTCCTGATGATGCATTCTGGCACTGATCGCAGCTTGCAATGTGGCCATAGGCAGTAATATTCTGCCCAGATCACATTCCAAATGCAATCAGAATTAAATGGGCCTCTAGGACTAACACCAGTGATCGTGTCGTATCTGTAAAATACACGTATCCAATTCTGACAAGTTTGTAGCGTATCTGTGAGATACACGTGACCGCAGCAGCCAGCTGACTCATCGCACAAAAGTCAAAGAGCTACTGAATGTTGCCTCACATGACATAGGAAGATAGATGTGGGAGACCTGCAGGCCCATGCATGCTCTCGTCACAAGAGTCCTGTATCTCAGCTCGCACGTGATTAGTTGAGTGTTAAGTGAGGAGATGCAAGAAACCAAATCTTATCAGTCAACACTTGCATGAGATGGTGAATGTTCCTATGGGGGGAGGGGTGCAGAGGGCTTGGGGCTAAAATTTATTGGAAAAGTTATTTCACAATGATTGGACTAGTTTGGCATTTAGAACAAATGCTGGGCACTCAGCATAAAACTTTGTGTTTTAATTAGTTTTCCAAATTTCTCGCAAAGGCTTATTTTAATTTATGTTGCTTGAGCAATGGCTATTAAACTTGTTTTATATCGAACTTTTAAGTGTAGTTTCAAACTGTAATATGAACAGTGAGGCTATATTTGTTTTGGTGACATTTCATACTGTTTTTCTATCCCACCCATGTCCATTTGAATTATAGCTTCCCATTACCTGCGTGAAGGGATATTGCTTTTATAATACATGGGTCCTAGTACATCTATCCTCTATACACCATGTGACTTGAGTGAGCTAACAGGTCCCATGCGATTACTAGCGCTGGACAATTTTTTGCATTTTTTTTTTCTCCCGAGATTGCATTTTAAGGCCCCCATACATCAGAGATTTATTGCAGCAATCGTGCAATTTGCAATCGATTGTGTATAAAAATCTTTCCCTTTTTCAATCGATTGCAGAATTGCCACAATCGATTGAAAAAGGGAAAGATTTTTATGCACAATCGATTGCAAATTGCACGATTGCTGCAATCAATCTCTGATGAATGGGGGCCTATAGTCAATGTGGTGTGACTAAGGTGCACCAGGAGACTGCACTGATTGATTTGATATGTGACTGAGTCTATATACGAAGCCCAACAGAACTTGTTGTGTTGCATTGTAGCATTTTGTATACAGATTAGGACTGTTGCTCATAGATGCGCTGCATATAAAATGAATCGGCACAGTCTCCTGGTGCATCGTAGTTGCATCGCATTTCAAGTAACGGCTCCCATACATCTACTGACAGAGCTTGCGATCCTGTGATGGGATCAGAAACACCTGTCTGCTGGTTGGAACTGCACAACCGGCAGCTGTCGATGTTCCACAATCCGTCGGAGAATCGGGGAAATTATACATGTTACATTTCACAGATTTCCAAATCAATCATATTTCGATTGTGATTGGCAAATCTGTGAAATCCAACATGTTTCACTGATCCTGCAATGCTGGGTTGCAGGCTCGCAGGAATGCGGCGAACAGTCATTAGTGTATGGGTCCCATAAGATTCATGCCTGGTGCTAAGTCACATGGGACCTGGTGCGTTAAGAGGGGCCGTTTGATGCCACTGCAGCAAAGGTGTATGAGGACACATCTGTATGTACTCAAGTAGCAACTTCTCCCCCACTACATATTGTTGCAGAGACATTGACCCTTCTGAAAAGAATACTTGGCTGTCTGTTACTTTGGGATGCTGCTTGAATGTTTGGGATAACCAGTAGTCTGTATACACTGTGACCTGTGATTTAAAGGTGAGTTCACACTGTACAATTTGGCTAATGAGCCAATCTCGTTAACGATCTCCCTTGAACTCTCCACAGTAGCTTTAGTGAACGATGTGCAGCAAAAGCTGCCCGATGTGTACTAGATCAAATGAAGTATGGGTCCCCTGTATTAAGCACAACCAGCACCTGGCTAATCAGAACCCGCCCTGGTTAGCAAAATACAGGGGACAATTGATGTAGGGGTCCCCTGTATTTAGCGTAACCAGCAATGGGCTCTGAGCCGCTCCTGGTTATGGAAATAGGGACCCCCTGTATTTGCCTTAACCAGCACCAAACTTTTTCTATTGGGGGGAGGGGGGTGTAAATGCCACAGCCAGGGGAACCCTTTTACCGGGTTCCTCGGCCAAAGCATTACCCCTGACCGCTAGTCAGCCCATGGTGAGTTGGGGTCCTAGGCTGATAGTCCTGGGCAGCTCCCGGTACCCCTGGAGCGGTGGGTGCCGGGTTGGTAATGTAAATGAAAGAGTTGCAGAGTATTGTCTTTTGCAGTAGAATTACAGGTCCCAGCAAGCCTCCCCCACATGCTGGTACTTGGAGAGCCACAAGTAGTTCTCCCAGACCCAGACTATTTACATCAATTATAGACCAACAGTGGTGTGATACAGGTGTTTACCACGGCACATGTGATTTTTTGCTTTTGCTTTTTGATCTTCATTTTCTACTTCAGGGTCCATAGTGTATCCACAGATTACCTTGGGGTATAGGTGATGTCAGGCATCGGGCACCATAGAGTTAAGCTTTCAGCCTCCCAGGATGCACTAGGGTCCCCCTCCTATACCCCGCCCCCGAGCCAAGGCATCTGTTTAGTTTGGTGCTCGGCCGGAGTTGGATGCACCTGTTAGAGGGGGGCTATGAAGAGCCCCTGAAATTTCTTCAATGCAGCTGTGGCTGCACATCTGGAAGTACAGCATGGACAGTCAGTTCTGACGTCCATGCTGTCTTCCCAACACCCCCGCTGGTACCAGAACGCCGGTACTGATCCGGGGATGCTGGTAGGCATCTGGGGTCACAGCTAGCGGTGACCCCAGATGTTCAGGACCATGGCCGGAATCAAGGGGGACAGCAAGGTAAGCAGCGGGGTCCCGCGGTGGGTCCCCGCTGATACATGGTCCAGAGTCCCCAAGCTCCTTGGGGACTGGCTGCAGCGTGGAGCCAGGTTCTAACCTGCGCTTCCACTGCCCCCCTGGGACAGCAGGACTGCGGCAGAGTGGTAGCACTGCGGCGTCCCAGGGGTTAAATGCATGCCAGGGGAGCGCGCCTTCCCTGTCTCACAGCCGGCACCTCCCCCGCTGCACACAGCCCTCTGCACACGCCGACTGGCCCTGTGGCAGCGCTCCTCCCCCAGGCCGGCCTCCTCTTTGCTCCTCGGTGGCCATCTTTGGAACGCATGGTGAGCGCTGCTGGACGCTGAAAGGACGTTGACATCGCAGTCTGTGTCCCTCTGCATACCTCTCCTCCGTTGGATTAAGGTTTGTGTATGCAGCGCTGTGTCCAACCAGGCTCTGAGTCTGTGGAGCTGAGGATCAGCGCTGATAGTGCAGGAATTGATTTCTTTGCATTGTATGTGACCTATGCTAGCATCTGCTGCCTGTACTTTTATTTTCTATCTGTCAGCATTTAACTGTCCCTGTTCTTTCTGCTAAAGCCCGTGCGGTGCTTGCAGGGTGGTCTCACACTATACTAACGAGTATCAGTGAGAGGGGTCACATACTTACCATTATGTCTGAAAGTGATTTTCCTCTCCAGCTTTTATGTACTACATGCAAGGTACCTATAGCGAAGGGGGACGGTAGTGCGGAGGGACTAGGCCGACGGTGTTATTCGTTGACGCGAGCGATTACGGTTCCGGTACAGGAGCCGCCCTGGGCTTGTTTTGCCAAAGCGCTTACAACCCTCGTGGGCCAGTTGGCTCCGCAGCCTGCCTTCACTCAGATGGGTTTGTCCCAGCAGTCAGTGGTGTCGTCACCCATGCAGGGGTTCCCAAGACAACTAATGGTACCCCACAGTCTCCCTGTTTCCCCTCCTCAGGTCTCATGAGCCTGCGTTAACAAGCTCTGTACAGCAGTTGTCAGTGTTGCAAGGGGAGTCTGTGATGCGGCCTCACAAGCGGCCGGTGGCGTCTGTCTGTTCCTTATGAGGACGACGACGGGACGACCGACTATGGGGAGATTCTGGATCTTTCTGACCAGGAACCTCCCCGTTCTAAAGAGTCGGACGCTAAGTCTAAGGTTTATATATTTGGCCTTATTCGAGCAGTCCATTCTGCTTTAGTTATTGAGGATGAGGAGCCTCCGGTATCCAAGTCCAAATACGCCTTTTTCTACTTCAGGGTCCATAGGGTATCCACAGGATACCTTGGGGTATAGGTGTGATGTCAGTCGCCGGGCACCATAGAGTTAAGCTTTTCAGCCTCCCAGGATGCACTAGGGTCCCCCTCCTATACCCCGCCCCCTAGCCAAGGCACCTCAGTTTAGTTTGGTGACCGGCCGGAGTCGGGTGCACCTGTTGGAGTGGGGTCTAGAAGAGCCCCTGAAGCTTTCTTCTATGCAGCTGTGGCTGCACATCTGGATGTACAGCATGGACAGTCAGTCCTGACGTCCATGCTGTCTTCCCTACACCCCCGCCAGTACCAGAACGCCGGTACCGATCCGGGGATGCTGGTGAGCATCTGGGGTCACAGCTATCGGTGACCCCAGATGTTTGGGACCATGGCCGGATTCAAGGGGGACAAAGGTAAGCAGCGGGGTCCCGCGGTGGGTCCCCGCTGGTCACATGGTCCTAAGTCCCCAGGCAGGGGGCTCCCTGGGGACTGGCTGCAGCGTGGAGCCAGGCGACCAACCTGCGCTTCCACTACCCCCTGGGACAGCGGACCGCAGCAGAGCGGTAGCGCTGCGGCGTCCCAGGGGTTAAATGCATGCCAGGGGAGCGCGCCTTCCCTGTCTCACAGCTGGCGCCTCCCCCGCTGCACACAGCCCTCTCTGCAACACGCCGACTGGCCCTGTGGCAGCGCTCCTCCCCCAGGCCAGCCTCCTCTCTGCTCCTCGGCGGCCATCTTCTTCTGAACGCTGCTGGAAGCCTGGAAAGAAGCATCGTGGTCTGGGTCCCCCTGCATACCTCTCCTCCGCTGTGGTCAGGTCTGTGTATGCAGCGCAGTGTCCTACCAGGCCCTGTGTCTGCGTAGTTGAGTGATCAGCACTGTTAGTGCAGGAATTGATTTTCTTTGCATTGTATGTGACTGTGCTAGCGCTGCTGCCTGTAACTTTTCTTCTAAACTGTCAGCTTTATTCTGTCCCTGTTCTTTCTGCTAAGCCCTTGCGGTGCGGTGCTGCAGGGTGGTCTCTCGCCTATTTACTGTATAATTGGTGAGAGGGGTCACATACTTGGTGCCATCATGTCTGAAAGTGATTTTCCTCTCCGGCTACAGTGTACTACGTGTAAAGTACCGTTAGCGGAGGGGGAGGGTAGCGCGGAGGGCCTTTGCCGGCAGTGTTTGTCCATGGCGCGGCTGCTTACGGTTACAGTATCTGTACAGGAGCCGCCCTGGGCTTGTTTAGCTCAGGAACTTACAGCCTTAGTGGGCCAGTTAGCTCCGCAGCCCACGTTTACACCGATGGGTTTGTCCCAGCAGTCAGTGGTGTCGTCACCCATGCAGGGTTTCCCACGACAATTGGTGGTACCCCAGTCTCCCTATTTCCCCGCTCCCAGTTTCTCAGGAGCCAGCGTGGGTTAACTCCCTGACGAGTTCTGTACAGCACTTGTCGGATGTGTTGCAAGGGGAGTCTGATGCGGCCGAATAAACGGCCGGTGGCGTCTGTCGGCTCCTTATGAGGATGACAAGGGGACGTCTGATGATAGGGAGATTCTGGATCCTTACGATCAGGAACCTCTCCACACTAAGGACGCTGATGCGAAGTCCAAAGTATATATTCCTGGACTTATTCGGGCGGTCCGCACAGCCTTGGTAATTGAGGACGAAGTTCCCCCAGCGGCTAAATAGAAGTATGCCTTTTTCAAAGATGTGAAGGGCGATGCCACAGCCTTTCCTCTTTCGGGTCAGTTAGTGGACCATTTAGAGGAGGCGTGGAAACAGCCTGGCAAAAGATACCAGCCGCAGAGACGCCTGGCGGTGGCTTATCCGTTCGCGGATAATTATTTTGCTAAGTGTGAATCCCCTCCACAGGTGGATTCTCACGTGACCCATCTTGTCCGTAGTGCCACATTGCCGATGCCATCCATGTCCTCCCTTAAGGATGCTACGGACCGCAAGGTGGAGATCTGCCTGAAGTCCGCTTATTCCCTTGTGGGGGGGGGGCAGCACGGCCGGCTATGGCCATTTGCTGGGTTGCCAGAGCGATGGAGCGCTGGGCGGATTCATTAGAGGCTTCTTTTGATTCCGACTGTCCGGCCGAACAGGCGGAGTTGATTGGTAATCTCCGTGATTCGGCCACTTATATCAACGAGGCGGCCCTAGACATTAGTACTCTGGTGTCTAGAATTTCTTCAGCGGTGGCTGCTCGTCGCACCTTGTGGCTGCGATCCTGGAAGGCGGACGCAGATTCCAAAAAGGGTCTGGAGGGGTTGCCGTTTACCGGAGAAGTTCTCTTCGGTCCGGATCTGGATAAGATTGTGGCCACGCTGGCGGCAGCCAAATCGGCTTGTCTCCCGTCGGCCGCTGCTCCTTCTGGTTCTGGACCATCGTCCTTTCGGTCATCTAGGGCCCAGGGCAGGCCCAAACCACAGTCGTTTCCTCGACAGGCTGGCCCTAAGAAATCGGCCAAGCCCCGGAAGCAGGCATGGAGTGCCAGACGTCCGGCCCCCAAGCCAGAGGACAAGCCTGCGGCCTGACGGTCCTGGCCTCCCTTTGGGGATCCCAGGGTGGGAGGCCGCCTGTTGCAGTTCGCCCAGTGTTGGTCGGCCACTATGACAGACACTTGGGCTCTCGAGGTGGTCTCCCACGGGTACGCCCTCTCCTTCCGGCACAGACCCCGGCGCGATTCTTCACCACGGGTCTACCATCAAACCGGAACAAGGCTACGGAGCTGCAGAAGGTATTGCACACTATGCTCCAGGCTGGAGTTATAGTGCCTGTTCCATTCTCCCAGAGGGGCCAGGGTTTCTATTCAAATCTTTTTTTGGTACAGAAACCCAATGGGTCGTATCGTCCGATTCTCAACCTCAAAGCACTCAACAAGTCTTTGCGGGTTCCGAAGTTTCGGATGGAGACCCTACGGTCCATCATTCTGGCGCTGGAACCTGGGGACTACATGGTGTCATTGGACATACAGGAGGCTTACCTGCATGTCCCTATTCTTTTGCGCCATCAACAGTTCCTCAGGTTTGCAATCCGCAGCGACCACTTCCAGTTTCGGGCGTTACCTTTTGGCCTGGCGACAGCACCACGTGTTTTCACCAAGGTGATGGCGGTCATGGCGGCTTCTCTGCGGCTGCAGGGAGTCCGCATGTTTCCGTACTTGGACGACCTGTTATTGGTGGCAGGATCTCCAGAGCTCCTGTTACGCCACTTGGACCTGACCATTGCACTGCTGCAACGGCACGGCTGGCTAATCAACTCGCAGAAGTCCACTCTAATCCCATCTCGGAGGATTCTGCATCTTGGAGCCTTATTGGACTCGGGACAGCAAAGGATCTTCGTGACGGAGGACAAGATCTCTGCTTTACAGTCAAGGGTGCGCAGTTGTCTGCACAGCCGCCGGGTGTCCCTACACTCGGCGATGAGATTACTGGGCTCCATGGTGTCTGTGTTCGACATGGTGGAATTCGCCCAGTTTCACTCCAGACCTCTGCAGCACCTGATCCTGTCCAAGTGGAACGGGCTGCCTCAGTCTCTGAAGTCCCAGACGATTGTGCTCACCCCGGAGGTTCGCCTGTCCCTTGCTTGGTGGTTACAGACGACTCACCTCAACAAGGGACGTCCGTTCTGGGTTCCAAATTGGGTCCTGTTGACAACGGACGCCAGTCTTCGGGGCTGGGGAGCAGTTTCGGGTCCACACTTGTTCCAGGGCAGGTGGACGCCGACAGAAGCGGAGCTTCCAATAAATATCTTGGAACTCCGTGCGGTCTTCAATGCTCTCCAGCAGGCACATCGGTTTCTCCAGGGTCACCCGGTGCAGGTCCAGTCAGACAACGCTACCACCGTGGCCTACATAAACAGGCAAGGAGGAACTCGCAGTCGGGCGGCTCTCGTAGAGGTCTCTCGGATCCTGGTTTGGGCGGAGCGCAATCTTCCGGCCAGATCAGCGGTCTTCATCCCAGGAGTGCTATATTGGGAGGCAGACTTTCTAAGTCGTCAGGACGTTCATCTGGGGGAATGGTCCCTGCACCCGGACGTTTTTCAACTGCTGGTGGACAGGTGGGGTCTTCCAGAGATCGACCTCATGGCGTCCCGGCACAACAACAAGTTGCCGGTGTACGGGTCTCGCACAAGAGACGTAGGGGCGTCTCTGGTGGATGCTCTGTCCGTCCGGTGGACGTTCCGGTTTGCTTACCTGTTTCCTCCGGTTTCCCTTCTTCCACGGGTAATCCGGAAATTCAAACAGGAAGGAGGGACGCTCCTGTTGATGGCTCCCGCATGGCCCAGACGGCACTGGTTCTCAGACCTTCAGGGTCTGTCCGTGGACAGTCCTCTACGCTTACCGCTCCGACCGGACCTTCTGTCACAGGGTCCTTGTTTTCACCTGGACCTGACTCGGCTGTCTTTGACGGCATGGCTGTTGAGACAGCCATGTTAAGGTCCAGGGGGTTTTCCAGCTCTGTAGTACGTACTATGCTGAGAACTTGGAAACAGTCTTCCGCGAGATTATACCATCGCGTGTGGCATACGATCTTCCAGTGGTGTCGACCGAGAGGTTATACTCCGCGGGAGTTTCATCTGTCTCAGGGAACTCGCCTTCCTACAAGCGGGACTAGACCATGGGCTTCGCCTTGCTTCTTTGAAGGTACAGGTTTCGGCCCTGTCTGTCTGGTTTCACCGTAGGATTGCTTCAATCCCTGATGTGTGCACCTTTATGCAAGGTGTTCTGTGAATTCAGCCACACTTTGTTCCACCTGTGGCACCTTGGGACTTTGCTGTGGTCCTGAGGGCTCTCCAAGGACCACCGTTTGAACCACTGGGCTCAGTGGATCTTAAATGGGTAACAGCTAAGACTGTTTTCCTTCTGGCCATAGCTTCGGCCAGACGTGTTTCTGATTTAGGGGCTCTCTTGTAGACCCCCTTTCTTGATTTTTCATGGGAACATGGCAGTGCTACACACTCGTCCTGAATTTCTTCCCAAGGTTGTTTCCCAGTTTCATGTTAACGAGGTAATAGTTGTTCCGGCCTTTAACTCACCGGGCCTTTCAGTGGGTGAGGCCACTTTGGATGTTGTGCGGCCCTTAAGGATTTATGTTGACCGCACTTCTTCGTTTAGGAAGTCGTACGCCTTGTTTGTCCTCTATGGCTTCCGTAAAAAGGGGTTGGCCTGCTTCAAAGCAAACTTTGGCAGCCTCGATCCGTATGGCTATTTCTGAAGCTTATCTTCATGAAGGCCTGCTGGTTACTCCTTCTGTGAAGGCTCATTCCACTAGGTCTGTGGGTCCTTCGTGGGCAGCTCGACGTGGTGCCTCTGCAGTCCAGATCTGCAAGGCTGCTACATGGTCCTCTGTCCATAACTTCGTGAGGTATTACAGGTTTGACACCTTCGCCTCTCAGGATGCTTCCTTCGGGCGGCGGATTCTCCTTTCAGCACAGGAGCGTCCCCACCCTTAAAGGATACTGCTTTGGGACATCCCCAAGGTATCCTGTGGATACCCTATGGACCCTGAAGTAGAAAATATGAGATATGGTAAGAACTTGCCCTTGTTATCTCTTTCTACGAAGTCCATAGGGTTCCACAGGACTCCCGCCCTGTCGCACCTGTGCTGCAGATGGGCTTTGCTCTGGTCACCGGTTTCTCTGTCTCCCTCTGGTGATAATGTGATTCTTGTGTGTCCAGATCTTTCTTCTCTCTTCCTTCTCCTCCGGCCTATGGCTTGGTACCTAACTGAGATGCCTTTGCTCGGGGGCGGGGTATAGGAGGGGGATCCTAGTGCATCCTGGGAGGCTGAAAAGCTTAACTCTATGGTGCCCGATGCCTGACGTCATCACCTATACCCAAGGTGTCCTGTGGAACCCTATGGACTTCGTAGAAATAGAGAACAAGGGTAAGTTCTTACCATATCTCATATTTTTTCAATTTCATTTATTATGTTTGTACCTACATGCAATTTTGGCAGCATTGTTCTTGTAAAGTGATTTAAGCAATTGTCCATCCCATCACCTCAGAAGTGGCTAAGCCATTCATGTGAGGACACCAATATTCCTCCACGTATGTGTACAACACATCACACAACTGAATTTCACTTCTGAGAATTTGAAAATTTGTATTGTTGCTACCATGTTTTCTAGTATTAATTAAATACGATTCCTTCATACTTCTGTACTCATTAACGTTCATCATATATCAATTTAGTATACAGGTTGTGCGCAGCATCTGGTTATTTTTATATTCTCTTATTGGATGAGGTCAGACATACTCCAGGGCAGCAGCAGCACTATTCTCTGAAGTCCTTGTTACTTACATAAGTTGCGCTAGACAGTGGCTGTGGACAGTGAAGAGGGAGGGTGGGAGTTAGGGCTGGGCTGTGTAGTGTAGTGTAGTTCTGCGCTCTGCTGCTGTTGTCCATAGAGGCTGTGTCCACTCCAAAGTCCATAGGGGCTGGCTGGACTGTGTTGTGCAGTCAGTTGTCCATAGGAGCTGTGTCCCCTCCAAAGTCCTGTGCAGTGTCCCAGTCCTAAAGGGGTGCTGTAGTGTTGTCCAGGGGGTGCTCTGTCCATCAGGGGTGCTCCCCCAAGTGCAAAAAAAAAAATTTATTTTCCTGTTTGTGAATTGTGTGCGCAGTAGCCGTACGTGCATCAACAAAGTAGTGCCAAGCGTAGCGCCTGTGTCATAGGTAAAGGGCCGGCTGGCTTGACTGTTAAAGGGTGCTGTAACCCCCACAGGGCACTCCAAACAAAATAAAAAAATATTTTCTGTTTGTGAATTGTGTGCACTGTGGCTGCACGTGCATCAACAAAGGAGCAGCGCCAAGCGTGTGCCTGTGTCCCGTAAGTAAAGGGCCGGCTGGCTCATTTCTTAAAGGGTGGTTTAACCCACAAAGTGGACTAGTCTCCAACAAAAATAAAAAATTATTTTCTGTGTTTGTGTGCGCCTTAGCCACACATATATATCAATATAACATAAATGGAGGACCAAACTTTCTCCGATAAAATTAAAATGGGGAAAGATCAAGAACCACTTCCTCCTAGTGCTGTTGCTGCTGCTGGGAGTTGTTCATCATCCCAGAGAGGAAGTAGGAACACCACTACTTTTACTAAACAATAGACCCTCCAACAGTCCTTAGCGAGGAGGATGAAGTATGACAGCAGTCATCCTGAAGCAAAACGTATAACTGAGGCCTTGACTGCTATGTTGGTGTTAGACGTGTGTCCGGTATCCGCCATTAGTGCAGTGGGATTTAGACAATTGGAGGTAGTGTGTCCCCGGTTCCAAATCCCGTCTAGATTCCACCTGCATCCTCAAAGCAGCAGCAACAAGCGTGCATCTCTGTTAAAGCATGGTGTAACCCTCAAAGTGCGCTCCACAAACAATAAAATAATTCTTATTTTTTTCTGTCTTTGTGAATTGTGTGGGCTGTAGCCACACCTGCATCCTCAAAGCAGCAGCGACAAGCGTGCGTCTGTCTGTTAAAGGATTACATTGTTGACAGCATCCAAGTAGGCATGTCAGACAGTCCGTACCTGTACTGGCGGGAAAAAGAGGCAATTTGGAGGCCCCTGTACAAACTGGCTCTATTTTACCTGAGTGGCCCCCCCTCCAGTGTGTACTCCGAAAGAGTGTTTAGTGCAGCCGGGAACCTTGTCAGCGAAAGGCGTAGGAGGTTGCTTCCACAAAATGTGGAGAAGATGATGTTCATAAAATGAATTATCAACTCTTCCAGGGAGACCAGCCTCCAGAACGTACAGAGGGACCTGTGGTGGTTGATTCCAGCGGGGACGAATTAATACTCTGTGAGGATGTACACAACACTGAAGAGGGTGAGGAATCAGTGGATGGGGAGGATGAGGACGACATCTTGCCTCCGTAGAGCCAGTTTGTGCAGGGACAGATTAATTGCCAGCTTGTTTTGTGGGGGCCCAAACGAACCAATCATTTCAGCCACAGTCGTGTGGCAGACCCTGGCGCTGAAATGATTGGTTTGTTAAAGTGTGCATGTCCTGTTTATACAACATAAGGGTGAATGGGAGGGCCCAAGGACAATTCCATCTTGCACCTCCTTTTTTTTTTTTTTTTTTTTTTTCTTGCATTATGTACTGTTTGGGGCCTAGTTCTTCAAACTACCATTCTGTCTGCCACTGCAGTGTCACTCCTAGATGGACCATGTGTTTGTGCCGCCCACTCGTGTCGCTTAGCATAGTCATCCAGCTACCTCTGTGCAACATTTTGGACATAAAAACACTATTGTGAGGTGTTCAGAATAGACTGGAAATGAGTGGAAATTAAGGTTTATTGAGGTTAATAATAGCATAGGAGCAGAAAACCCCACAAATTCTGTGATTTTAGTTGTTTTTATGCTTTTTAAAAAAAAAAATAGATCCAAAACACAGAAGGGTGGTTTTGGCAAAACCAATCCAGATCCAAAACACGAAGAAAGATCCAGAACCAAAACACGAAAAGTGGCCGGTGCATACCCCTAATACAAACGTGTGCCTGCAACAGCACATCTACTCTACCCTTACTGCCCAATCTTGTAGAGTCTTCTATGCCAGTGTTAATTTTGTCCACAAAACTTTTGACAAAGCAATAGACTCAATTTTTTTTTTTTTTTTTTGAGGACTAAATTGTAGTAACTAAAATATAAACATTTGTAATAAATTTTGACAATCTGTGTTCAATTTTAATTAAAGGACTAATGGTGGGTACACACTACACGATGTGCTCCCTGAGCGATATCGTGTAGTGTTGTCCCCGGCAGGCTGTGCTCAATGTCGTTCATGACATTGAGCACAGCCGCTGAACGAGATCATTAACGATATCGTTCAGCGCCGGGCTCTCTCCCCCATTCCCTGACATTCGAGATCGTCAGGTTGGCCTGCATGTCAGCCTGATGAACGATAATGACGAACGACCCGCAGGAACGCGCGTCGTCGTTATCGTTCATCTTTTTGGGGTTAAAAATGGACGATAAAGTGGACGACATAACGTTATCGTTCAGTCGTCCACTTTATCGCCCAGTGTGTACGCACCTTAAGACTAAATTTAAAATCCTTGTCAAAATGAACACTGGTTCTAACAAACTTAAGGCATTAATTTGTAAAATACAGCCTACTGCACCTAGATTACTAATCCTATACTAAAGTTATAGGTATGTGGACTTCAAGTTCTCAAGGGAATTTTAGAGATTTTCTTAAGTAAAATCCATTACAGTATCCTTAAACTGTTGACTCAAAACATTTACCAAAATTAGCCTAAAATGAAAACTGAGGTCCATTGACTGACTAAATCTCAACTAAAACAAAGTAAAAAGACTAAAATGTGACTAAACTACCCACAAATTTAAATAAGACTAAAACTAAATTTAGAATCCTTGTAGTAATTTACTGTTCTATGCATAGGGCTGTAAACAAAAATCAGTCTGGGTGTACTGTAATGGTGCATGCACACGGCGGCCAGCTTTTGTTCAAGATATGAACGATAACGATTGTAAAAATCGTTTATCGTTGACAAGTAGGGCATGCATCGACCAACGATGCACGTTCCTGCATGTCAGATAACGTTATCTGACATCGACTGTTTGCGGACAGATTTGGACAATTTCA
Source organism: Taudactylus pleione (assembly GCA_031769625.1). Lineage (NCBI taxonomy): Eukaryota > Metazoa > Chordata > Amphibia > Anura > Myobatrachidae > Taudactylus > Taudactylus pleione. The sequence goes on along the minus strand of JAUIMM010001433.1, from coordinate 1,550,682 downwards.
TTCATTCAATATTGTCCGAAATCGTTCAATCATTCATCAAATCGTTCAAATTGTTGATGAAATCATTCATCGTTTAACGATAACGATAATCTGACAAATCTGACCGTGTATGCACCATAAGTGTGGCAAATAGAAGTACATACTTGCACTGCAAGGGGACTTGTGGCTAATAGGATCGACACCCCCCTTAAAATTCACTCGACAATGTGCAACCGTAAATGGCCTCAAACTCTGCGAACACTTAGGGGACAATTCATTTGTTTTGGGTGCCCATTATCATGTCTAAAGTTGGGCACATCGAGATTGGGAACACACCTCTAGAAACTTCACATAAATCTACTGGAAATGAGTTGGAAAGTTTATTCAACAATTATTGGGAAAGCATGTTACTAAATGGGACAGTAGGTCAAGCGCGCGCCAGAAGTAAAAATGAAGGTTGTAAAGCATCTCTTGTGCTGAGTAGGCATTCCATGTTGAAGACAAGTAGAAAGTAGTGGCGCATATATGTGCCGATGGAATAAATGCCAGGGACAATGGTCTCTAACTTGGAAAAACTTTTAGCTACTGACAAATTCTGCCTTCCCCAAGTTGATATTATGGCAGTGGTTCAAAATTCCAAAGTACAGAGATTCTTCTCTCACCACAAGATCCTGAGTGGATGAATTGCCAATCCTGTGGAGGTTTCAGCTTGCTTAAGAACTTTATCCTTTTCCTATCCTCTTTCATGCTGAGAAAAAAAAGTGAAAAAAGTAATGTGATATCTTCTATTTTGGCATCCTTTATTATTCCTGATAGCTTGGAAGATTTATTTTTCTTTATTTTTCTTCCCAAGGCTGTATTTAGAGTGCTTCCCTACTGAAATACTTGCTCTTCAACATTTTTTTTCATTATATTTTTTTATTATTGGTATGTATGCACTTGTTTGCTGTAAATGTAGCGCCACAACAGAGTTTGACTTTTTGTGGGCGATTCAATTGTTTGCACATCAGCATCACTGTGGAGTAAAGATCTAGTTAATCAATACAGTCACTAATTTACATGCATAGGTGTAGAAACATGCTGAATGAATTTATACACTGCCGTACACTGATGCTCTGTGCACACTGACGTTCCAGTAGTGCACCTGTGAATGCAGAGTTGCCTTGGTTTTAAATGTCCCGATGTTACTTCACTGAATAGTGGCTGTCTGTCTTCTGCTTAGCATGGCCACGCTAGGATGTTTCCTCTGGGTAATCCCTTAATTAAAATTTGCGGCGACAGTAGGTAGTGTCCAACAGTGTATAGCAAGTGCTGCTGTTGGTGTGTAGCAATCACACAACACTTCTGCCACTTGAAAAAGCTGCCTACTGCAGAGAAACGCGTTGAGGGTACAGAGCTTATCAGACTTGTGGCAGGATCTCATCCTTTAACACGTACACTGCAGCAGGACGTTGGCCTCACTCCCTTGTGACAGCCATCTACAGCTGCCGGCTAACCCACGGGACACCGCTGAGCTGTGTGCGGGAGTGTGAAAGTCAGGCAAGCGGAGTTCAGTGAGACCCGTGGAGAAAGCAGTGCTCCGAGAGGCATAATAACATCAACAGAGCACACAGACTGAGGACCGCTGGAGCGGGGAGTCTTGCAGGTGGATCGTGAGTACAGTGGAGTGCTAGGATTTTCAGAACTGTCCACCACTCGCTTTCCGCGTGTTACTTTCCCCTACATTGGGGGATTGCGGAAGTATGGATTAACTTGTTCTCAATAAGCATCTATACAGCTTCACACCAACTGCTGCATTGTTTACAACGGCACAGTTTCCACTCAAAACTGCTACAAATTAGAGAACTTGCATTTATAGATTGTTTCTGATAGTGAGACCACAATCATGGCTAATTTGCTCATGAAAAATACCTACCACAAGCTGATTTAAATGTATTGATCTTATGTGTATTTACTAGTTTTATATTGTAATTAGTAAAACTCCCAGGAGTGGGATTATAAATAACAATCTAATAGGGGTATTCAATATGGGTGGGATAAGTCCGTTTTTGCGTTAATATCACTGATTTTAGTTTTACACCGTATTCAATTTCAAAGACTTATCGCAGTTTTGAAAAGTCTTTGCTAAAAAACGGGGATAAGTTTTCACCATTGAATAGGTGTCGAAAAAAAGTGCAGAATTGGGGTTTAGGGGTGCAGGCTTAAAAAAAAATAGCCTGCACCCTTCAGAATGACCCCTTGAAATGATCTGTGTCAAAAAAAAAAAAAATCGGGACACCCCAAAAAAAAAGCACTTTCAATTTGGGGGCCAAAAAAAAAATTGTTGGAGAACAAAGTTAAAAGATATCGAACTTGACTCTGGGGGGGTCCCCAAGTATGCCCCAAGTGTTTTTTTCATTGCAGCTCCTTGCCCAAGTGGGTTTTTCACGATTTTTTTCAAGTCTGTTTAGCAACTTTAAAATATGCTGACCCCCATTTTCAAGTACCCCAAATTTGCTGGGCATAGTTTTTTTTTCCCCAAAAAAAATTCTAAATGCTCTTCTGCACCACTTTCTTCAAAGTCGCATTTATGCACTTGCTGCGGCTATTAGAAAGCCCGACTTCCTTCAGGAGTTAAAAATGGGGCTACCCATAGTGATCCCCCATGTCTAGACATCATTAGGGGGGTCCCTAGAATATTTCCCGAAAATTCCTGTTTTGTTAACCTTTTAAAAAAAAAAAAGCCCACGTGGGAACTGTCAGTTGCCGGAGCCTATCAGCGGCCGCGCTACAGTCAGTGCTGCCGCTGATTGGCTGATGGGACTGCAATGCCCCGTGAAGTCCCGGCAGTGGGCATTCGGGAGCTATTAGTGACAACACACATACACATAGCTAGTAGCGTGGATCGGGTAACACGTTTTTTGGTTTAAAACACCCATGGATTACTGCGGAGACCAGCGCTGGATGTAGGTGAGTATGAAATCTTTCTTGCAGGGCCAAGTTGTAAGGATCTACTGGACAAGGGGACAGAAACTTCTGGTATAGATAAGTATGTGTGAATGGGTAGGTGTATGTAATAAACTTATACTGGGCACGGTGTGTGTGTTTTGTCTTTTTAACTATTTATTTTACAGTGAAATTACAGGTGCCGCATGTCTGCTGGCACTTGTAGTTCCACAAGTACAAAATGGCAGGCATGCTGGCACTTGTAGTTCCACTGTAAAGTACAATAGTCTTACATTATTTGGCCCCCCTATTACCCCCATACCCACCGCTCCAGGGGTATGGGGATGAGCCCCAGGCTTCAGCGTAAGCCTGTGGTGCTCGGGAGAGGGGGGACCCTTTTTTGGGGGGTCCCCAACTCCCCCGAGATCACCGGCTTGCGCTGACCGACTTGTGGTGTAATGCTTTGGACCTGGAGCCCCGGTGATTGGGTCTCCGGGCTGTGGCATTACACCCGGTCGGTTGGGTCTGGTGCTGGTCTTAAATATATGGGGTACCCCACGTAGTTTTTGCCCCCTATATTTAAAACCAGCACAAGTCCCTGCAGCCTGGTGTTGGTTTCTAAAATACGGTGGAACCTTACACATTTTGTTCCCCGTATTTTTAGAAACCACCACTGGCTGGCTAGCCTGGGGCTGGTTTGGCTTTTGGGGGGGGGGGACCTTATGTCATTTTTTTTTTTCTAAAGTTTTGCAATTTTTTTTTTTAAAGGTTAACAAAAACAGGAATTTTCTGGAAATATTCTAGGGACCCCCCTAATGATGTCTAGACATGGGGGATCACTATGGGTACCCCATTTTTAACTCCTGTAGGAAGTCAGGCTTTCTAATAGCCGCGGCAGGGAAAAACACCTTGCAAAGCTATTTAAAAACCCGACTTTCTTAAGCAGGCAAAAACGGGGTTACCCATAGTGATCCCCCATGTCAGGACATCTTTAGGGGGGTCCCAGGCATATTTCCCGAAAATTCCCGTTTTTTTCCTTAAATGGGCTCAAGGGTCATTTTTTGAAAAACAGGGATAATTTTTCAAAGCACTAATATAGCAAGTGAAGAAAAATGCAGAATAGGGGTTTGGGGGTGTAGGCTTATAAAAAATAGCCTGTAGTTTTGGGAATGTCCCCTTAAAAGGAAATGTTCAAAAAAAAATGTCCTACAAAAAATCGGGATACCCTTTAAAAAATAAATTTGGGTTTTAAAAAAAAATAGGGACACCCCAAAAAATTAATTAAAAAATTGGGGTGAAAAAAAATAAATGGGAAAAAATTGTGTAACAATAGGGAAATAGGTTCAGGGCTATTCTGCAAGTATGCGGCAGATGTTTTGAAGAATAGATTTATAGCGGCAGGTGCACAAATGCAGAATTTTTTAAAACTTACTTGAGGGACTTAAAAATATGCTAGTACCCATTTTCATGTACCCCAAATTTGATGGGACCACTTAAAAAAAACGAAAAAAATAACCTAAGTGCTCTTCTGCAACACTTCAATGTCGGGGAAAAAAAACACCTGCTGCGGCTATTTAAATCCCCGACTTTCATTTAAAGGCTAAACCGGGGGTACCCATAGTGATCCCCCATGTTTTTACAACTTTAGGGGGTCTTACAAATTTTTTATGGAAAAAATCGTAACTTTACGCAAATCCAACTTCAGAGGTTCCCGTTTTCGATGATCTCAAATTGAATACGGATACGCGGGAGCGCGACCGATACTTTAACGCAGAAAAAAAACTCCGATATGAAACGTTAACTTCGGCAGTGAAGTTAACGTTTCATATTGAATACCCCTAAGTGTTGTATATTGAATATTTGGTATGTTTACTTTTTTACCAATACATTTTTGAGATATTACCCCATGCTGGGAGTGTTAAGTGCTACTTACCTTTTTTGAATGTTGGCATGTAGCGGCTGCTTTGTTAGCTGCTGCTAATCCCAGCATGTAGCGGCTACGATGCAGGAACTCCGGATATCCTTACCATCAATGATTGGAAATGGCAAGATGATCAGGTAACAAGAACTGAAATAGTGGCTGGAAAACGCATTGAACTGGAGGCTAGCGTCAATGCGTTCCGTCCCTTGCATACACCGGGACTTTCTCAAGACTCGTTCGGGTAAGACTAGATGCAGGATTACACATTACTGCTCACTGCCTACTGAGGTAGCGTACAGAAATGTGTGATAAACAGTACTTTAGAATTGGTTTAGCTGCTTTGCCCGGCTTAACGCGTGCTTTTTTTTTGCATGCACTAGCCCTATGTGGTGGAACAATTGAATTGCTCTTATGGGTGCTCACAAAACAATTGAATTCCCACTTCGCGCCAAGAGGTTAACACAAAAAAGTTGCAGCATTTCTGTAATTTTTACACTTTGAATTTTTATACCACCATTAAAAATGATGCAGGCATAAGTTTTGGTGATCAAATATGGTATGGGGAAAGTACATGTTAAACAGGTTTTGGTCCTGTTAAATACTGTGGGTTGCAAGCCCTTAGACTCCTAATCCCTGCAAAAATGTTCAGGTGAATTGTCTGCATATAGAAAAAGGTTTCAGCTACCAAACACTCTCTCGTGTTGGTGTCAATGGTTCAGGAACTATTTTAACAAAATGGTATACTTTTTTTTTTCCCCTCTTGAGAGCCAAGATCATGTGCACATGCAAAAAGGGCGTGGCCATCTAGTTCACGTTCCTGGTATGTTTGTAGGAGCATGTAAAAGTGCATGCACACGATCACCATGGAGGTAACTATTAAAAGGAAAGAAAAGGCCAGAACACTATAAAAAAAATTGAAGAAAAAATTGATCCACATAAAATACACTGAAAAAGCCACATCCACAAAAAAATACATTAAAAAAATCATTCACATAATACAATCAAGCCCCTGCATGTCACTCCAGCCCCCTTACAATTCAGCATTTCACTTTAGCAGACCCTCATGTGTCACTCCAATAGACTAATGTGCAACTCCAGTCCAGCCACCTTCCCCCCACACTCACTCCCACCCCACAGGCCCTTACAGCCCCCCCACATGTCACAAATAAAATGGAAAAAAACTATTTAAAAAAACAGTTCTTTCCCTGTTGTGACTGTCTGTGGCATGTAGGTAGGCTCCAGAATCTGCATTCTCATTGTGGCTGCTGGTTCACAGGTTGAGGTCTGCCTCCTGTTTGTGGCGTCACATCACCCATACTTTCCTCCAGAGTGGAGCAGATTGCTGCACACCTATCAGAGGCAGTCTGTCAGTCGGGAGCCGCATCAGAAAAATGGAAGAGCCACAGGTTGGCCACTGCTGCTGTAGAGTATCTGCACTTCATATTTAAGGTATCCAGATGGAATGTTGGCAGTCACGTCTTCAAATTCTGAATGACCACATTTTTGTTTAGGGGTTAAGTTTAGGGTAAAATATGCATAAAAAAAAAAAAAAAACCCTGTTGGCATTCTGGTTTTGACATGTTAAATGGTAACATTTTAAGTATGTTGGCATTTGTGAACATATACATTGTTAACCTTATGCCCATATCAGTCTGTGTAGACTTCTCATACCACAGCCCATTTTTAAAGCTTGCCCGGGAGCTATAACCGAGTCAATTGATGCAAAGGAAATCCTGAAGCTACTGCTGAAAAGCAGTGGTTTTGACTATTCCAGAGCAAGCAAAGTTTAACCATAGATGTTATGAATTTTACTCAAATCATATTAGGAAAGTAATGGGTTATATTTTGGATGCTAAGACAAGTGCAGTGAGTATTTAAACTTTTATTTTTTTTCTCTGCAGAGCATTCATCAGAGGTAACTGCAGATGGGGTCCAAATTGCAGGTTCTCCCATGAAAAGAGATCTGCACCACTCTGCCGCCATTATCAGAATGGATTTTGTTTTTATGGAGACAAATGCAGGTAGTCTATTGTTCATACCTAAAATGAGTAAAAAACCAAACTGCCTGCCTGGATTAAGTTTGCATTGTATATCTGTGGAAAGGACGAAGAAATACAACTTCCTTTTGGACTACTCGTTACTTCAGCCTTCTGTAGCCAATAAATTAGTGGAATGTTTGTAACAGCTTTCTGTATGTGATAGTGCATGCAAAACCAATAATGGTGTTTCCTTTGGGAGTTTCAAATTTAGAACTGGCATATTATAAGGGTGGCCCATTCTGGGTGGGGTAGGTGCACCAATATGCAATTTTTACCTACAATACTGCATGAAGCCCTTACAATGGGTAGCCTCCATTATGAGTTAACCTGGGGTACACACCATACACAACCCAGTGATTTAACATTGTACGATGGCGCAATATATTGTTTGCTGCTTCGTTCACTGTAACTTCTGATCTGATGTGGAGAACAGCGAATGGGACGATGCAATGACAATCAGCCGTAAATGCCGAATCGGGTGTACACTATATGGTGTACGATATAGCATTCCTAACTGTGTCTGAGCAATATATCATCTAATACATTATATAGTGTGTACCCAGCTTTATTGAAGTATCGGTGTGGAGTATGTCCTCCCAGTGTTTGTGTGGGTTTCCTCCAGGTGCTTCAGTTTCCCCTCACAATCTAAGACTTACTGGTAGGCCCCTTTTAGGACCATAATTCCAAAGTGGGTGTCTGAAACATCCAAAGCATAATGGATTGAGGAAGTATGAACAGATGACCAGGTAGCCACTGCACAAGTGTCTCGCTAATACTTTAGTCCGTGAAGTAATCATTACCCTGGTCAAGTGTGCCTTTAGATTTTCTAGAGCCTTGCGACCACTTTCCGAATAATACGAATGTCATCAGTTATTTGATCCATCTTGTAATGGTCTGTTTTTTGGGTGCACCACCTTTCCTTGGACCTGTAAGCAGAACAAACACTTTGTTTTCCAAAACAAAACTATTATCTAATGCTGGGTACACACTGGCACTGATATTGGCTGATCAGTTGATCGGCTAATATAGCTTGTACGTCGGCCAGTGTGTGCTGCACAGCCGATGCCCAATATATCTGCAGATATATTGGGGCATAGTGTTGTGTGTACAGGCGGTCAGCCGACTGCCTGTACACTTGCGGCTGAGGCCGTGATGCCCCCTGGCCAGCGGGACATGCGGAGAAATGATGGTGGTTCAGTATGTATGAACAACCATCATCTGCAGATCACTTGATCTGCAGATATGTTAGGGAATGGGATAGAAATGCCGGCAGCAAATCCTGACAGCGGCTGCCCGAAGGGAGGAAATCCAGACAGTGGCATGTAAGTAACCGAATCTTCCTCTCCTCCCGGGCCCGCATCGTCCAGGATTCCGGCGTTGGTATCTCGAATCCCATCATGAATCCCTAGCCGGCATTCTGCTGTCGGGATTGTGAGGTCACATAGCTACAGACCATCTGTTAGGTGTGTAACCCAGCTTTAGTTAAACAGAAATTGCCTGCAATAAGTTCAGCATTTGCAGTCTTATCTTTAGGTTGTGGGAAAAAGCATAACATAATTTCTTGGAACACCTTTATCTGGCAAGATATTCAGATAGTGCTCTTCTGCCCATAACACCTGTAATTCACAAACTTTCCTAGCGAAAGTAATAGTGGTTAAAAAAACTAGTTTCTACTTCAGATTTCATAGGGTATCCACAGGATACCTTGGGGTATAGGTAATGGCGGCAGACATCCAGGCACCACAGAGTTAAAAACTTCTCCATCCGCCCAGGATGCACTGGGGTCCCTCTCCTATACGCCGCCCCTGAGCCTCAGGCACTCAGTTTTCGTCAGTGCCTGGCCGAAGTCAGATGCACCGTACAGAGTGGGGGTCCACACGGCCCCTGAAGTTCTTCAATGCAGCTGTGGGTGACTGGGGTCAGCTAGCGGTGGCCCCGGTTGCCCGGACTGTGGCTGGATTTACGGGGGTTCAGGTAAGCGGCAAGGTCCCGTGGTGGGTCCCAGCCGAATAGCACAGTCCTTAGTCCCCAGGTAGAGGGCTCCCTGGGAACTGGCTGCAGTGTGGAACCAGGCTACTGATCCCTGCGCTTACCACTACCCCCTCCCAGGGGTTAAATGCATGCCAGGGGAGCGCGCTTTCCCTGCTAAGCAACCGGCGTCTCCCCCGCTGCACACGGCCTCTACACTGTGGAGAGGCCATCTGCATGCGCTCCGCCCCCGGACCAGCCCTCCCTCTGCTCCTCGGTGGCCATTTTAAAACATGTGGCAAACACTGCTGGAAGTTAACGCGGGCATCGTGGTCTGGGTCCCCCTGCATACCTCTCCTCCGGTGCAAGGTCAGTGTATGCAGCACTGTTTCCTACCAGGCTGAGGTCTGATTAGATGATGAAGCGCAGATACTGCAGGGTTTTCAATATTCTGCATTGTATGTGACTTTGGGCTAGCGCTGCTGTCTGTTACTTTCACTTTCACATACTGTCAGGTATTTTCCCTATCCCTTACTACTTCTCTGCTAACAAGCCCTTGCGGTGCGGTGTTGCAAGGGGGATGTATACCTCACTATACAACTTGTGAAGTGCGGTGGTCACATACAGCTCTGGGTCACACACTCAGTATGTCTGACAATGAGCACGATTTCCCCATTCCGCTTAAGTGTACTGTATGCAAGGTACCATTGGCAGAGGGTGATGGTAACTCTGATGGATTATGTAAGGCGTGTCTGCGGTTGGCACGGCCGACTTCTGTCACTACACCTGTGCAGGAGCTACCATGGGCTTGTCTTGCTACGGCACTTACTATCCTGGTGGGCCAGTTAACGACAACCCCTGTGTGTCCCCAGATGGGGGTCTCACAGCAGTCTATGGTGTCGTCCCCTATGCAGGGGTTTCCTAAACAGTTAATAGTACCTCAGAGTTTCCCATTGTCGCCCCCTCAGGTCATTCATGAACCTGCATGGGCTAATTCACTGTCTACCTCAGTACAACAGCTATCAGAGGTGTTACGGGGCGAGTCGTCTGTGCGGGCGCAGAAGCGTCAGCTGCAACCTCATCAAGATCAGGATGCTGTGACAGCAAATGATGGCTCATACGTGCGGTGCGCATGGCCTTGGTTATTGAGGATGACTCTCCTCCTGTAGCTAAATCAAAATGTCTTTTTCAAGGATATTAAAAGTGATGCTACGGTGGTTCCCCTATCTGATCAGCTGGTGGATCATTTAGAGGAGGTGTGGAAAACGCCGGGTAAGCGTTACCAGCCCCCTATATGATTTGCGGTGGCATACCCTTTTGCAGATTATTTTGCAAAATGTAATAACCCGCCACAAGTGGATTCACACGTCTAGTAAAGAGTGCTACGTTGCCTATGTCCTCAAAGGATCCAACGGATCGCAGGGTAATAAATGTTTAAAAATTATTTATTCCCTTGCAGGAGGCGTGTCCAGACCTGCTTTGGCCGTTTTCTGGGTGGCAAGAGCTATGGAGCACTGGGCTGATACCTTGGAGGCATCCCTAGACCCAGACTCGTCACCTGAACAGGTGGAGTGGGTGAGTAATTTAAGGGACTCAGCTACCTACATTAATGAGGCAGCTTTAGATATGGGCCTCATGGCATCCAAGATCTCCTCGGCAGCAGTGGCGGCTCATCGTATCCTGTGGCTGCGTTCTTGGAAGGCGGATGCTGATTCCAAAAAGGGTTTGGAGGGGTTACCCTTCAATGGAGAAGTGCTATTTGGCCCTGATCTAGACATAATCGTGGCTACTTCGGCAGCAGCTAAGTCTGCGTGTCTTGTCTTCCACTACTGTCCCATCAGGAGCGGGTTCTTCGTCCTTTCGGCCCTATAGAACGCAGAACAGACCCAGGGTACAGTCCTTTCCTAGGAGGACTGCCGCCAAGAAACCTGCAAAGCCCAGGAAGCAGGCCTGGAGTACCAGACGTCCCACTCCCAAGTCCGATGATAAACCTTCGGCCTGACAGGACGGGCCTCTTTGGGGGACCTCAAAGTGGGAGGCAGCCTTCTGAAATTCGCCCAAAGCTGGTGTCTGACCACTTCAGACACATGGGTCAGAAAAGTGGTCTCTCAGGGGTACGCCCTCTCCTTCCGCAGGAGGCCTCCCAGCCGGTTTTTCACCACGGGCCTTCCGTCCAATCAGGACAAGGCCCGGGAACTCAAGGAGGTAATGCACTCGATGCTCCAGAATGGAGTTATAGTGCCAGTTCCTTTGTCTCAGAAGGGATTGGGGTATTACTCCAATCTTTTTCTGGTGCAGAGACCCAATGGGTCCTACCGGCCAATACTCAACCTCAAATCCCTCAACAAATTTCTGAGGATTCCTCGGTTCAGAATGGAGACCCTGCATTCCATTATTTTAGCAATGGATTTCATGGTGTCGCTGGATATTCAGGATGCTTACCAGCATATCCCTATTGTCCCAGCACACCAGTGCTTCAGATTTGCAGTGGTCAAGGACCACTTCCAGTTTCAGGCTCTGCCCTTCGTATAGGAGAGGGACCCCAGTGCATCCTGGGAGGATGGAGAAGTTTTTAACTCTGTGGTACCTGGATGTCTGCTGCCATCGCCTATACCCCAAGGTATCCTGTGGAACCCTATGGACCTTGTAGAAATAGAGATAACAAGGGTAAGTTCTTACCATATCTTATTTTTCCAAGTTAGTTGTTTACAGGAGTATCTTGTAATAGCTCCAAAGGAGACAACATTTAATGCATTCAAAATCCAGTTCAAATCCCATGGGGCTAAGACTGACCCTACTTGAGGCTGTACTCAATCACTTAGCAGAACATTTTGAAAGATTCTCTTCAGATAACCTTCAGTCCAGTAGGACACTTAACGTTGCCATCTGTATCTTAAGTTAATGCTGCCAAACCTTTTATTGAACCAGTCATGCAGAGCTTGGCACGTTTCAGTCCTCATAACATCAAATCCTGAGACAGGCCATGAAATAAGACTTTCCAGATTCTGTAATGGATATCGAAGGAGACTTTTTTTTTTTTTTTTTTTTTTTCGTCAAACAAAGTATTTGCGGATTAAGGTGGAACAGCTGATGCCGATAAGAACCGCTTGGCCCATCTAGTCTAACCTTTTATTTTTAAAATTTTTGTAACCTCAACCCTTTTTGATCCTTAGTACTTCTATAAGGATATTATTGCCTATCCCAAGCATGTTTAAATTGCTCTACTGTCTTAGCCTCCACCACCTCTGCTGGGAGGCTATTCCATTTATTCACTACTCTTAAAGTAATTTTTCCCCAAATTTCCTTTGAACCTCCAGTTTTAGTGCATGTCCTCATGTTCTAGTACTTCTCCTTTTGAATGTCTAAATCCTGCACCTTGTTAAAAGCCTTTTATATATTCCAAAGTTTCTATCATGTCCCCTCTTTCCCTTCTTTGCTCCAAACTATACATATTAGAATATTTCAGTCTTTCCTGTTAAGAGTTTTTTGTGTTGTAGGCCATTCACCATTTTACTTGCAATTTTGTATAGACATGTATTTACAGTGCATCCGGAAAGTATTCACAACGCTTCACTTTTTCGACATTTTATAAATACATTTTTGTCCTTAAAATTCTACACAAAACATCATAATGACAACATGTAAAGGTTTTTTTTTGTGATTTTTGCAAATTTAATAAAAACAAAAACTAAAATCACATGTACATAAGTATTCACAGCCTTTGCTCAATACTTTGTTGATGCACCTTTGGCAGCAATTACAGCCTCAATTCTTTTTGAATATGATGCCACAAGCTTGGCACACCTAGCTTTGGCCAGTTTCACCCATTCCTCTTTGCAGCACCTCTCAAGCTACATCAGGTTGGATGGGAAGAGTCAGTGCACAGCCAATTTCAGATCTCTCCAGAGATGTTCACTTTGATTCAAGTCTGGCCTCTGACTGGGCCACTCAATGACATTCAGAGTTGTCCTGAAGCCACTTCTTTGATATCTTGGCTGTGTGCTTATGGTCGTTGTCCTGCCAAAAGATGAACAGTCGCCCCAGTCTGAGGTCAAGAGTGCTCTGGAGCAGGTTTTCAACCAGGAAGTCTCTGTACATTGCTGCATTCATCGTTCCCTCTATCCTGACTAGTCCCCCAGTTCCTGCCGCTGAAAACATCCTCACAGCATGATGCTGCCATTACCATGCTTCACTGTAGGCATGGTATGGGCCTGGTGATGAACGGTACCTGGTTTCCTCCAAACATAACACCTGGCATTTACGCCAAAGAGTTCAATCTTTGTCTCATCAGACTAGAGTCCTTCAGGTGCATTTTGGCAAACTCCAGGTGGGCTGCCATGTGCTTTCTACTAAGGAGTGGCTGTGAATACTTATGTACATGTGATTTCTTAGTTTTGTTTTTTTTTTTATTAAATTTGCAAAAATCTTAAACTTTTTCTACACGTTGTCCTTATGTGGTATTGTGTGTAGAATTTCGAGGACAAAAAATTATTTATTCCATTTTGAAATAAGGCTTTAACATAATGTGGAAAAAGTGAAGCATTGTGAATACTTTCTGGATGTGCTGTATATCCTTCTGGAGATATGGCCTCCAGAACTGAACACAATATTCAAGATGAGGCCGTAGCAATTACCTATACGGTGGCATTACTACTTTCTTCCTGCTACTGATTCTTCTCCCTGTGCAATCAACCATCTCCTTTGTTACATTGCTTCCCTGCTTTCAGGTAGTGAAATAGAAATCTGGGAGTCACTTTCCTCCTCTGTACAGCCATGGCCAAAAGTTGAAAATGACACAAGTATTGATTGTCAGTTTGCTGCTTCAGTGTGTTTGTTTAGACCTTTGTCAGATGTTACTATGATATACTGGAGCAAAATTACAAGCATTTCATAAGCGGCAAAGGCTTTTATTGACAATTACATTAAGTCTATGCAGAGAGGCAATATTTGCACTGTTGACCTTTCTTTTTCAAGACCTCTGCAATTCGCCCTGGCATGCTGTCAATCAACTTCTGGGCCACATACTGACTGACTGGCCGTCCATTCTTGCCTAATCAATGCTTGGAGTTTGTCAGAATTTGTGGGTTTTTGTTTGTCCACCTGCCTTTTTGAGGATTGACCAAAAGTTCTCAATGGGATTAAGGTCTGGGGAGTTTCCTGGCCATAAACCCAAAATGTTCGATGTTTTGCTCCCCAAGCCACTTTGAGCACCTTGCCATAAGGCAAAAGTGATGACTATCAAGCTGGAAAAGGTATTGTTCGTCACCAAACTGTTCTTGGATGGTTGGGAGAAGTTGCTCTTGCAGGATGTTTTGGTACCATTCTTTATTCATGGCTGTGTTCTTGTGAGTGAGCCCACTCCATTGGCATACCTTCCCTTTTAATGCAGTTTGAAATGTCACCAACAAAGATATTAAAAAGCACTGGTCAAAGTACAGACCCCTGGGGTACTCTGCTAGTAACCCTTCCCTTCTGTGAATACACTCCATTTACTACAACTGTTTCCTACCCTGCAATCAATTTCTTATCCATTCAACAATTTTAGAAACCAATCCCACACTTGAGTTTATTTAGCAGTCTGCAATGTGGGACTGTCAAAAGCCTTACTAAAGTCCAGATGAGCTACATCATATGGCCCCTCCTTGATCTATTACTTTAGTCACCCAGTCAAAAGAAATCAAGATTTTTGTCGTTATCCCCCCCTACCCCCCCCCCCCCCACAAGTAAATCCATGCTGATTGGGATCCTGTAAATTGCTGATGAGTTAAGAGATTACACAACTTTCCTTTAAGTGTTACCACCATTCGCAACACTGTTGTGAACCATACTCTCGTTGGCCTTTAAGGAAGCATTATCACTTCCACTTGTTCTTCCCTGACCATATTTAGTGTACCAGCAATAATGGGAATGGTGGGAACACATATCCCAGGTTACAGTTAGATGCTATGGTGAATGCACACACCCTGTTCGTTCATGGCCGATATCTGGAGAAAAAATGTACCTTGGTGTTCTCGTGTCTCTATCAAAACTATTTGTTGCTGACCAAATTTTACTGCTATGTTTTTAAACACTTGCACATCCAGTTCACACTCCTGGTAACACCTGGTCTGCTGAGTAAATTTGCAATGTTTTTTCTGGCACATGTAGAGCATACAGGGAACAGAGTCCTTCTGCCTATTCCAGAATTCTTGCTAGTTTTCATTAGAACTGAACTCTTGGTGCCTCGGCGATTTAAATAAACACTACGGCCACTTTGAATACTTTAAATGCCTTCCTATTAATTTATTCTGGAAACAATATATTGTGTTCCAAACTGCCCTAATTTCTCACTGATTTGAGGAAATAATCTCCTGGGGAGTCCAGAATCCTTGCTGAATTTGTTGCAGTAGATGTGCATGCCATGCTTTTTGAATTTGCGTTGGTAGGTAATAACAAACACTGGGGCTCTGACAACGACATTGTTCTGTAATTTAGTTCTTTACTTGTCAACAAATAGTCTCTAGTGATTTGATGTTGATTTACTTGGTATCACAGAGGGATCCCCTTCTTGGCTGTACTGGAGTAAGTGCCACTAACTTTCTCATCCTTCACCTTGCCCAAGGGACTATGTCTATGGTAGAGAACGTTATTCCCAATAGACCTGATCTGAGCCGTAGTAGTATTTTAACGTATGCCTGTACCAAGGAGGCTAATTTCTTCTGAGTCTACTTGCACACCCAAAAATTGTTTGTGCTGTACCAAACTTAACTGACTTTTTTTTCCCAGTTTGTTATCCAGCCTTGAGACTGAATTTTATTTCATCTACAGCATTTTGTACCGTATCTCTTGAACCTCCAGAAATTAGCAGGTTGTCTAGATACGGCCAGATTGCGATCTTTTGTCTTAAGCCACCAAGATCTTAGTAAATGTTCTCTGAGCTGTTGCCAAACCAAAAGGACGACAAGTAAATTGGAGATTTGTATGCAGTGTCTCAGAAATTGTTAGGTATCTCTTGCGTATTGGAATATGAAAATAGTCATCCTTTAGATCTATTGACTTAAGAAAATCCTCTTTTCTCATACCTGTTTAGATTTCATGGTTTCTATATGAAATTTCTCTACCTGCACAAATGTATAGTATTCAATTGTCTGAGGTCCAGGACTGTATCCTCCTGTAGACTTTCTACCAGAAATATCTGAGAATGAAAATTTATTTTCTGATAAATGGACAATTTCTAAACGATTTAGTGCCCTGAATTCCAAAGTTGCCATCGGAATCTCTAATTCCACAAAGTTGTTAGATGGAATTTTCAGAAACTACAAAAACTGATACCTTTTGAGACACCACATCCAAAACACTTCTGTCTTGAACAGACTACTCCCATTGCTTGGCAAATTTAAGAAGTCTGCACCTTACTGGCATGGATGCGGGGAACCCGTAGCATTGTCTCAGATTTGTATCTTGTAGGACTGGCGAAAGAACTGCCTTGTCATACCTGAAAGGTATCTTCTACTATATTGCCATCCAGGTCTATAACTTCTAGCTTCCTTAAACGGTTTAGAAGATGGCATAGGATACCTGCTACAACTATCCTGAGATAATTTTGCAGATTTAGAGGGAGCCTTTATTTGATAATGAAACCAGTCTATTTAAAAAAAAAAAAAAAAAAAGTTTCTCCTTCCACTAGGACACTGGAGTCATAACAATGGGGTATAGACATGTGCTAACTGGGAGCTGGCTCTTTAAAAATCTTAGAGACTGGCTCTTTCCCCCCCCCCCCTCTATAACTCCTCCAAGCCAGTCTTAGTAATGTGCTCAAGGGAGCTGGTCATGTTATACCTGTTCTCCTCAGGGCATTGTTGAATTTAAAATATAGGATGCTGTGATGTTGAGGAGATGACAGGCAGCTTCTGCCCCTGCCTGTCTGCTAATTGGCACTGCTGGGGCACCCTATCGCAACTGTTTGCGGTGTGCGCCAGGGTCCTCTGCTACAGAGACTACAATCTCTGGGGTTTCACCTAGACGGGCCGCATGCGGTGCACGTTGCAGTTCCCACTAGCTTATCCGCCGCCGGCAGTCACAGTAGGTAATGCCTGGCACCCTAGCAGGGTGGCCAGGTCAGCAGGCAGTGTGTTCAGCTAGCAGGAGCAGTCTGCAGCGCCATAGCGGCGGGGGTGGAGCCTAACTGGAGTTCTGCTTCTTCCTCCCAGCTCCCCTGGCACTTCCATAGAACGCTGCGCTGGCCATCTTAGTTGTCGCTGCTAGCTGCGCTGACATCGGCGTTGAGATTGAGAGCTTTCCCATCGTTATATCAGTGGGGTTAGGCTGCGTCGGAGCAGTTTTTTACTTCAATAGCTACATTTCTACAGTGTTTTTAGCACTGCTATCAGCGCTGTTAGGGCAGGTGTTCCTCACCCTCTGTGCCCTTCTCTCCTTACTGCACATTTCTCAATCTCCATCTTCACTGTGCTATAACTTTTCTACAGTGGGTGTGTGACAGTGTTTGTAACCACGACAGACAATTGGTCTAAGGCTGCACAGAAAGCTTTCTTGTAAAAACTGTGCAGAATAATTTACTAAGGGAGGGTCATCTAGTTCCGTGCTGTGACTCCAGGTTTACCTCAGGAGCAACCTACTTGGACAGAGCAGTTTACCTCTGTCACACCTGTCTGCTGAGCTGGAGGCCTATCGCAGAGAGAGCGGTTTCCAAAACTGACATCTAATCTGCCAGAGCCAGATTGGGCGCACTCTCTGGCTAAATCTATGGATGAGTTTCCTGAGTCTGAGGAGTCCCAGAAGATCAGGAACCTTTAGCCCAGGGTGTAGAAGCATTGATTTCAGCTATACGCCAGGTATTAAATGTGGTTGACATGGAGCCGCCTTCTTCACAGCTGTCAATGTTCGGTAAGAAACAGACAAGCAGCCACATTTCCTGCCTCAGAGGAGCTAGATGATATCCTTGGCTCGGCAGCACCTGGATAAGAAATTCCAGGTGTCCCGTAGACTGTCTAATTATCCTTTTTCCTGCAGATAACAGAAGGATCTGCAAGACTCTTCCATGTCTCATCTGTACAAAATGACGGTCCTCCCTGTTCCTGGATCCACTTCCTTAAAGGAACTTTCGGACAGGAAATTGGAGAACACAGTCTATCTACACGGTAGCAGGAGTGACTCTTCATCCCGCTTTTTTTGGGTTGCTGGGTCAACAAGGCGGTGGAGACATGGGGTACACAGCTATCAAAAGGTTTAAAGGTGGGGCTTATCTGGGTGAGGCATCTAAGGATGTGTACTCTCTTCCAGGTCCTCTGCTTTGGCTATTTTGGCCCGCAGAGCTCTGTGGCTGCGTCAGTGACAGGCTGATGCGGAATCTGAAAAAGCAGTGGAGGCTCTTCCATTTACGGGTGAAGTTCTATTTGGGTCAGAACAGGATAAGTGTATTTCACTGGCTACAGGGGATAAGTAGATTTATCTCCCTTCAGCTGCTCCAGTTTCTTGTAAGCCTTTCTCAGGACCATCTTTTTTGTCCTTTTGTGCTGCAGGAAGATTCAGAGGCCATCCCAGAGGAGGTCCTACCCCTCCACGAGCTTCAAGAGGTAGAGCCACAGCGTCCTCTGCTCAACAGGAGGCTAAGCCTCATACCATGCCCAGTGCATGACTGGCTTCCGTCTCGCCTGGGAGACCCTAGGGTGGGAGCTCTTCAGGATTTCAGGGACCAGTGGATCCTATTCTGTCAAGATGCATTGGTCAGGGAGGGGTACAAACTCGATTTCCAGTTCCAACCTCCTCCTTTGTATTTCACAACAGGTTTGCTGGTTTCTGACGGCCTATGGCTGGTGATGCAGAAGGCCATAAACAAGCTTCTGTCTTTTTCAGGTGGTGGTTCATGTACCCACACATCAGCTAACACAGGGGTTCTATTCCAGCTTGTTTGTAGTGCCCAAACCGGACTGTTCGGTGAGACCCATTCTGAACCTGAAGGACCTCAATCCTTATCTGCGTACATTCAGGTTCAAGATGGACTCCCTTCAATCTGTCAGTTTGGGGTTGGAGGAAAACTAGTTTCTGGTGTCTTTGGACATAAAGGACGCCTACCTTCACATTCCCATTTGCCCACCACATCAGTCATTCCTTTGGTTCGCTGTAAGGGACTCCCACTTTCAATTCCAGGCTCTTCTATTCGTCTCATCTTCGGCTCCAAGAGTGTTCACGAAGGTTATGGCAGTGATGATGGCCCTTCTAAGGATGCAAGGAGTGACTATTGTCCCTTACCTAGACTATCTCCTCCTGAAAGCTCCTTCCAGAACGCAGTTGATTCAGAACATAGGATTGACCCACATTCTCCTAATACAACACGGGTGTATCCTGAATTTTCCGAAGTCTCACCTTCAACCTACACAGAGACTTCAGTTTCTAGGAATGATTTTGGACACTGTAAACCTAAAGGTATTCCTTTCTGTGGAAAAGGCATCCTCCATTCAGCAGCTGGTGCGGCTTGTCCTACAACTTCGTCAAGCCAGTGCATCTGTGCATAAGACTCCTTGGGGAGATGGTGGCGGCATTTGAGGCAGTTTCCACTCGAGACCTTTTCAATTGGGATCTTGACCACAGAGGAGATCAGTCTATTCCTTCACCAACGGTCAAAGTTGGCCCCAAAAACTTGGGCGTCTCTGGTTGGTTTATTTAAGCCCACCTGTTGGAAGGGAAGAGGTTTGGAATTTGGAACTGGATTCTTCTCACCATGTACAAGAGTCTGAGAATGGGGGACATTGACTCTAGGAGGACACTTTCAGGGCCACTGGACTCAACGGGAGTCAGTATTGTCAATAAACATCTTGGAACTATGGGCAGTGTTCACGCCCTTCAACTTTTACACCACCTGCTGAGGGGTCAAGCGGTGTGTACAATCTGACAACTCCACGGCAGGGTGGAAAGAGTCGGGCGGTCATGAGGGAAGTCAGCCGCATTCTCAACTGGGCAGAAAAATTTGCAGTGGCGATATTCATCCCAGGAGTGGAAAATTGGGAGGCTGACTACCTAAGTCATCAGGATGTTCATCCAGGAGAATGGGCTTTACACCCTCAGGTGTTCCAACAGTTAGTCCAGCGGTGGGGTCTTCCGCCAGTCTACCTTATGGCATCAAGACACAACAATCAGGTTCCTCTGTACTACTCTCGAACAAGGGATCCCGAGGCTGTGGCAGTGGACGCCCTCACAGCTCCTTGGCAGTTCTGGTTTGCATACCTCTTTTCAACAATTCCTCTTCTGCCTCGACTCCTGCAACGAATCAAGAGAGACAAGGCCATGGTTCTCTTACTGGCTCCAGAGGGTGTGGTACTCCAACCTACGTCCTTTACTAATATAGGGTCCGTGGCACCTTCTGTTATGGCAGGACCATCTACAACAGGGTCCTTTTGATTATCACGACTTTAAAGTGGCTTCGTTTGACTGCGTGGCTGTTGAAAGGGCCATCTTAAGAAGAAAAGGAATTCCATTGGTGGTGGTTCCTACCATGCTCCATGATAGAAAGGAAGTCTCTTCCAAGCACTACCATCGCATTTGGAAGGCGTATGTTATCTGGTGTGAACGCAGAGGATCGCCCCCTACTTTGTTGATGTCTAGGCTCCTTTTTTCCTGCAAGCAGGGTTCTCTGTGGGCCTTTGTCTTGGATCTCTGTGGGTTCAGGTTTCTGCATTATCTATTTCTTTCAGAAGAAACTAGATTTGTTACTGGATGTTCAAACTTTTTTCCAGGGGGTTATTCGATTATAACCGCCATTTGTTCCTCCCACGGCTCAATGGGATCTGGATTTAGTTCTTTTTTTACAGCCTTCTTTGTTTGAGCCATTACAGACTGTGTATTTTAAGTACTTGACGTGGAAGGTAGTTCTATTAGCCCTGCAGTCTGCCAGGTGTGTATTGGAACTTGGGGCTCTCTCCTGTCGCCCTCCCTACATGATTTTCCATGAGGATAGGGCTGAACTTCGTACATAATGTCCTTTCTTCTGATGGTGGTATCTGCGTTCCACATTAACCAGCCTATTGTGGTTCCGGCTGTTCCAGAGGACTCTCCCGCTTCCAGGTCGCTGGACGTGGTCAGAGCCCTCAAGATTTACGCTTCTCTTGGGAAGACAGATCCCTTTTTGTCTGGTATGTCATTGCTCGTCCTGGTTGGCCAGCAAATAAACAAACTATTGCCCGCTGGATTCGTCTTACAATCAGGCAGGCCTATCTGGCTTCATCTATGGAACCTCCTTTTTCCTTCATAGCGCGTTCCACACACGCGGTAAGACACTTGTGGGCGGCTGCCCGAGGGGTTTCTATGGCGCAGCTTTGTCGGGCTGCCACTTGGTTGGGCCGACATACTTTTTGTAAAAAGTTTATAGTTTTGACACCCTTTTTTTTGCAGCCTCTGCCTCGCAGTATGGCCATGCTGTTTTACAGGGTTCTCAGCACCCTCCCGCCCGGGATGGGAGCTCTGGGACGTCCCCATTGTACTGAGACTCCAGTGTCCCCTAGTGGATGAAGGAGAAAACAGGATTTTGGTACTTACCGATATATATAATCCCTTTCTCCGATTCCACAGGGGACACTGGACACCCACCCAGTGCTGGTTTTGCTGCCAGGTTTGTTTGTTTCGATGTGTACTTGCTTCTCCTCTCTCTGCAGTTATCTATTTCCAGCTCTCCTTGGGCACAGTTTCCGAAGACTGGCTTGGAGGGGGAGGAGCCAGTCTCTCTTTAAGATTTTAAAGTGCCAGCTCTCAGTTACTACATGTCTATACCCCATTGTTATGACTCCAGTGTCCCGTGTGGAATCGGAGAAAGGGATTTATCGGTAAGTACCAAAATCCTGTTTTTTTTTTTTTTTTTTTTTTTTAATTTGCATCAGCTGCTATTAAACGCACACAGTTTTTTTTGTTTTTTTCTTGCCTTTATTCCTGCCATCAGATTTTCCCGAGAATTCCAATACATCAGCGAGGCCTCACACAGATATTCTATAGCTATTTTTAATTGTTGGGCAGTACATAAAGTCTTGAACATTTATTTTTTTTTTTTCCCTCAGTCAGTAACCATAACAGATCCCCAGAGTATCAAAGTTCTAGATGAAGCTATAGCAACACCTGATTTTGGAGAAACTGCCACAGAGCTATGCTGCTTTTTTATTTATTTTTTTAAGGAACTCTCAGGATAGCCACTTCAAGAGGGATGGTTGTTTTTGATACAACCTCCACAACTGCTGCATCAACTCTAGGTATATCACAGTTATGCTGGGTGCACACTAGATAATGTCGACAGATGGGACCAACATAATTGGCACATCTAGCGTGTACCCACTGTCGCTGACTAGGCATGCCCCCACAGGTTGTTGGCGACCTCCTCAATCTGCCCTACATGCAGGGTCAGTGGGGGATGTTGGCAAGGGCCATGCTGCCTAATGCCCGCATCGGTAAGTGTACGCACTTGCCAATATCTGGTCTCGTTGCTGCAGATGTTGGGCTGGGTACACAGTATAGTTTGGGCATATGCTGGCTTTTTGGTTCCATGCTAAACAAAAAAGATATTTGCAGTGGCACTTTGAGCATTATAGATTACACATAAACTGCATATATAACAAATAGAAATGTATTAAAATATCAAACAAAATGACTCCCTGGAGTAAGTAACAAATGTAATTCACATTCAGTAAAAATACCTAAAACATATCAATTATATCATTGCTAATTGTTAAACAATACGCTCTAGATACTAAACACAGTATTGCATAGGGTGTGGAGGAAACATAATACAAAATTGCAATTGCAAATAATAACTTAAGGTGCGTATAACTGAACGATAACTGTCATCGTTCAGTCATCCAAAAAATCATCCAGTTTTGGCCCCAAAACGATGAAGAACTACCAAAGTGTGCTCGTTTGTAGGTGGCAGTTGCCGTTCACCGGCCGAACCTCCTGTCCAACCTGACAATAGTGAACATGTGAACATGTTCGGGGATGAGGGAGGGAGCCCGGCAATGAACAAAATCGTTCTTGATTTCGTTCAGTGTCGTTAACACTGAGCACACCCCTGCCGGGTGGACACGACTTTGTTCAGGGAGAAAATCGTCCCGAATGTACGCACCAATAGTATCCAGTCCTTCTTGTATAGCAAGGATGTTTGATTGCAATAAATTATCAGCAGTTGTGGAGCAGGGAGAGTCAAAGTTCAGTTGAAGTAATTATCCATATTAGTTTAGCTGAGTACATATGTAGGAGAAAATCCTGTATTACTCACGGATAGTGTCCTCCTTTCTAAGATCTGGTCTTAGATGGTTAAAAAGAATTCCAGCAATGATCTGCTGGTACCGAAGTATAATGCCAGGCTGTAAAAGGTGGACAAAGGGAGCCGATTCAAAATGATCACTCCGAATGTAACCACTGGTTTCCCACGAGAGTCCTGGTCACACTGGACCT
Organism: Taudactylus pleione; assembly: GCA_031769625.1. Lineage (NCBI taxonomy): Eukaryota > Metazoa > Chordata > Amphibia > Anura > Myobatrachidae > Taudactylus > Taudactylus pleione. The sequence goes on along the minus strand of JAUIMM010001433.1, from coordinate 1,527,423 downwards.
CCACAGGCAGGATCTCAGTTCAGCTGTGCTGGTAACGTTCCAGCTGGATAAAGTTGCTAGTCGCTCTTCAAGGTACCTACACACTTAGTGATATTTTACACGTTTTTTGCCGATTCCGACGCATCGTGACGACAAATCGTGTAAATTATGCCCAAATAGTTAGTGTCCACTCACAATGCCGATGTGTGTCCCCGCAGGTCGTTCATCGCATCTTCAGAACTGCCGTGCTGTAGGGCAGATCTGACAATCTCAGTTACAATGCACTGGAATAGTTAGGAGGCACAATAGATCGTTTATCACATTGGACAATTTTTAACACAATCATGCCCACGACTGCCGGGGAGCTGCTGGGGAGAGTCGAAGGGGAAATCTGACACTGTCGGAACGTGTGCACATCGCCAAGTGTGTAGGCACCTGAGCGGAGAGTGGTGCTTAGAGAATAAGTGCTCCGGACTGCATGGACACCTGTCTCTTCGATACATTTCTCCGCGCTGCACGACTTTCTCAAGAAGCAGGTATACAGATGGTTGAAAGCAATCTGAGTCTTATAGTTGGCTTTATTTAATTGGGTCTAGTGTCTATAGTTATACTTAATTAGTGGCACACTTTCAGTTAGTAAGAATAGACATGATGCAGATGTTTAGACAAAAAATGATGATAAATATAAAGTATGTGTATATATGCACAATTACTATAGATATACAGTTAGATATGTAAAATGATTTTCTGAATTTGAGGTGCCTCGGGTTACTCGTGTGATTACTTTGGTTCCATGCTGTCTGATTCTCAATAACAGGTAGAGATGGACACAGCAACAGCTTTCTGCAGTGAGCGGAGGGCAACAAGCCACTCCATGTGCTGCTTGGAATATTTTTTTTTTTTTATCTAATGCCTCTAACTCTTGTACGGCTGCTTGTGCAGACCGTCACAAATAGCCCACTGGGACTGCTGCGTCACTGGCACTTCCACTTGGAGCCAGAACCTGACTAGGAGACTGGAAACAGACTAGGGAGGAATAGGAGGAAACATAGTCCTGTCTAGAACTAGGGGATGGGATGTAATCCCAGAGTAATAGCTGGCAGGTTTAAAATCTCAGCTGCAAAGGGAATTTGAGCCCTAGATTAGGTTTTGGTCAATGAGTTTAGAGTCTAGAAACATTTAGCCATTGCCTTTTTAAATGAATTTTTCTGTTTTGGCATTGTCAGAAGAATTTCATAAGCTTCAGGGGAAAAATGTCTCCCCTCAAGCAGTTCTACATCTAGAGATCCCAGGTTTCACTAATTTTGAAGGGCATTTTCCAGCAGACTTTGACAGCATTATCAGAGGTGTCAGATTTGTTCAGGGCATGTGAGTTGACAGACAAGGGTGCTGAAGCAAGAGGTTCCTAGACATTTAGGGCCCAGGTCCTCATTCAAGGTATTTCATCTTTGCTTAAAAGGTGTTTGGTCCAGGGATGAATCCCATCAATGTGTGCTTGGGGCAGTTTTGAACACCCCAAGAGGTGCTTCATTTCGGATTTAGGACCTGCCTATACAGAGTCAGTCAGTGATACAGTAGGACACTTATAAATCAGGTAGGCACAAGGAGAGAGTCCTTGAGGATCTTGAACAGTTTGTCCCTGCAATTTCAGCGGTATCATTCTGGGAATGGAGAATTGGAAGGGCAGACTTTTTCTAAGTTGCCACTCAACACTTATGGAGACCACTCCCTTGGTAGCTTATTGGGGGCAGCCAGAGATGGATTTGATTAGTCTGTTCTAGGGACCAGTATACTTGGTGGATGTAATGACCGTACATGGATCTTTCAGCTTGAATATCTGGGAAAGCAGAGTTCCTGTTTTTCATTGACCAAAAAGTGCCTGGTACTCCCGATTGCTAAGCAGGACAGAAGGTCCCGAGTTGTATTTTACTCAGAAAAAATGTGCCCATGGTTCCTTTTAACATGCGGCTCTTCTCAAAAGTAGTGATTCGGCTCATAATCAAAGTGAAAGTGTCTGGTCAGAATTATCATTGAATCTGGAGGACCTATGTCAGATGGTATGTGAGAACTTTGTCAATTCTTTTGCTTTCTCCCTCATTTAGTGTGTAGTAAATCTGGCTTGTGTTTGAGTTCTTTAAAAGTGCAAGTCTTGTTTTTCAGTGCTTTTATTTCCTGAAGTTAAGACTTTTGTAGATTGTTTTGAATGTTTAGCCTCTTGCCTCAATTAGAGCCATGGTATCTTAACCTCATAACATTAGCAATACAGCATACTACTTTTGAGCCACTAGCATCAGACTTTCTTTTTTTTTGTGACATGGTAAATTTTTTCTTTCTACTGCAGGCTCCATAGGGTATCCACAGGATACTTTATGGTATAGGCGATGGCGGTAGTCATCGGGCAACTCAGAGTTAATTTTTATCTCCCAGGATGCACTGGGGTCCCTGTCCTATACCATGCCCCCGAGCCAAGGCACCTTCAGTTTCATAGGTGCCTGGCACGGAGTCTGGTCATGTTTCAGAGGGGGGCTGTTTAGCACAGCCCCTGAAGATTTTCTACGGCAGCAGACGCTGCAGAATGAGCAGATAGCACGGAGAGTCCACCCCGCCGGTACTGATCCGGGTATGCTGGTGGGATTCCGGGGTCTCAGCTAGCAGGGAGGATCCCTGGACTGTGGCCGGATTTACGGGGGTTCATGTAAGTGGCGGTTACCCGCCGATTCAGTGTCTTTATTGTCCACGGGTAGGGGGTTCCCTGGGGACGGCTTAAGTGGGGCCAGGCACTGAGTCCTGCGCACCCACTGAACCACAAGGGACATCGCGCTGGAGCTTGTTGTGGAAGCTCCAGCAACCTCGGGGTTAATTGCAGGCCAGGGGAAAGCGCCTTCCCTGTCACACAGCCGGCGCTTCCCCCACTGCTCACAGCGCCTTTCCATAGCAGTCAAGTGGGCTGTGACAGCACTTCTCCCCCGGACCTGCCTCCTCTCAGCTCCTTGGCGGCCATTTTAATGTGCAAGACGCTGATTCTGGTGGCATTTATTTTTTTTAAGGATACCAAAGGGGACGCCATTGTATCTGTTTCTCTATCTAGCCAGTTTAGTGGACCATTTGGAAGAGGTGTGGAAACCTCCTGGTAAGCGTTTCCAACCTCAAAGGCATTTGAGAGTCAACACCTCATGTGGAGAGGACGAAGTTAAGTTACCGTTCTGCCTTAGTTTTAGAGGAGGCCGAATGCCAGCTACTCTGTCCACACATATGCTGTTCAGGGATGTAAAGGTTACTTCTGTGGAATTTCCTTTATCTGATCAGCTAGTGTAGCGCAGGACAATACCAGCCTCGAAAGCGCCTGACTTATGCTTATCCCGGTTTGGAGGAACATTGTACCAACGGGGAATCTCCTTCAAATGTGGTGGATTCTCATGTGCTGTGCTTGCTTAAAAGTGCTGCTTTACCATCCATATTTTACCTAGAAGATACTACGGATACTAAGGTTGATGTATTCTCCTGGCCGAGGCTTTGGAGTTCTGGGCAGACTCCCTAGTGGAGTCCTTCTTTCAGATGTTACCAGAGATCAGGTGTCTCTGGTGGGTAGGCTCCGTGATACAGCTGCATTTATTTATGAGTGCTTGTACTGCCTCTTAGCTTCCAGGATTTTGGCTGCTGTGGTGTCAGCTGGCCGTTCCTTATGGCTGAGCTCTTGGAGAGCTCTAAGAAAGAAAGGATTAGAGTGTTTGCCTTTATAATGGTGATATCTTGTTTGGTATGGATGGGTCAAGATTGTTATGTTGGCAACAGCTAAATGTGTATCTGCATTCAGCATATTCAACTTCTGGGTCCTGGACTTCGTCCTTTCGTTCCCTAGGTGAGTCTACGAGTCAGCAATTTCCTAGGCAAGACAGTCTTTAAACAGACTGCCATGACAGGCAGCAGGCCTGTAGTACAAGAACTCCGGCCAACAAGTGTGAGGACATGTCCTCAGCCTGACGGGATGGGCCTCCCCTTGGGAGATCCCAGGGTGGGAGGCCTCCTTCAGTTTGCCCATTGCTGGTGTCAAGACCAAGGGCCTTACGAAGGGGGCCTCCCCGTCAGTTTTTTCGGCACAGGCCATCAGTCACACTGACAGGGCCCTACATATCTAGAAAGCAATACAATCCTTGTTTCTAGCAGGAGTCATGGTACCTGTTCCATTCACTCAGGGAGAACCGAGTTATTACTCAGATTTTTTTTTTCTCTGGTTCAGATACTGTATAGAGTTTATAGGCCTATCCTCAATCTCAAGTCCCTCAAAAAGTTTCTGAGAGTACCTTGGTTCAGGATGGTGTCCCTTCCCTCCATTATATTGGCTATGGAACCTGAGGATTTTATGGTGTCTTTGGACATTCAGGATGCCTTCCTGCATGTCCTGTTGGCTTCAGCTCACCAGCATTTCCTCAGATTTCTCTACTGCACCGCAAGTATTTACCTAGGTCAGGGCAGTCTAGTCGGCCCACTTGCAGATGCAAGGGGTCTGCCTGTTACCTTACCTGGATGACCCTCTACTGTTAGCTGGGTCTCCAGAGGTGCTTCACTGCCATCTGCAACTTACGATATCTGTGTTGCAGAACTCACGGATGGCTGAGCGACTGGAAGAAGTCCTCCCCGATTCCTAAGAGTATGCTCCATCTTGATGCACTGTTGGACTCTCCACAGCAGAGGATCTTTTTGACAGAGGATAAGATCTGTGTTGCAGGCTAGAATACACAATTGCCTATTCAATCGTCGAGTGTCCATTCACTCGGCAGTGAGATTCCTGGGATCCATGCTGTCGACGTTAGACATGGTGAAGTATGCCCAGATTCATTCCAGACCTCTGCAGAAGTTGATACAGTCCTGATGGCATGGGTTGCTAAATCGTATAAAGATAGACTATGGTGTTTTCTCCTGGAGTACGTCTATCTCTGGCCTGGTGACTACAGACGTCTCACCTCTGACAAGGGACGCCCCTTTTCTATCCCGGACTGGGTCCTCCTGATGACGGACGCCAGTCTCCGAGGTTTGGGCGCGGTGACTGCTCCACACTTGTTTCAAGGACTGTGGACATATTGGAGCTGTGTGCAGTATTCAGAGTTCTTCAGTGAGCAAGACTCGTTCTTCACGGAAAACTCGTACAAGTTCAGTCAGACAACGCCACCATGGTGGCTTATATAAATCGCCAAGGAGGAACTCTAAGCCAGGTGGCACTGGTAGAAGTATCCCGCATTCTGACTTGGGCAGAAGGCAATCTCGGCAGTGTTCATCCCAGGAGTACTCAACTGGGAAGCTGACTTCCTCAGCCGTCAAGACGTGCATCCAGGGGAATGGTCTCTACACCAGGAAGTTACAACTACTAGTGGACAGGTGGGGCCTACCTGAGATCTCATGGCCTCCTGACACAATCACAAGCTGCCAGTGTACAGCTCAAGAACGAGACCCAGGCGCTCTCTTGTTAGACGCTCTGTCTGTACGGTGGACCTTCCAGTTTGCGTACCGGTTTCCTCTATTCTCCCTTCTTCCTTGAGTTCTTCGGAAGTTCAAGCATGAAGGGGGCACAACCCTGCTGGTGGCTCCAGCATGGCCCAAACATCACTGGTACTCTGATCTTCAGAGTCTTTCCATCGACACTCTGTTGCTGTGGCCTCAATGTCCGGACCTGTTGTCTCAGGGTCCTTGTCTTTACCCGGATCTGGGTAGTCTCTTTGCCGGCGTGGATCTTGAGACGTCCCTCCTGAGGTCCAGGGGTTTTTCCAGCTCTGTGGTTAACACCATGCCCAGAGCTAGGAAGCCTGCATCTGCAAGGATTTACCACAGGGTGTGGCATATTTTACTTTGAATGTCGTCGCCCCCCAGGTGTTGTGAAAATCCAGCGTTCTGGCTTTCCTAAAGTCGGGCTTAGATCAGGGTCTACGCCTGGCCACCTTGAAGTTGCACGTTTCTGCCCTGTCAGTATGGTTTCAGCGTAGGATTGCTTCTCTTCCTGATCTCTGCACCTTTATGCAGGGTGTACTTCGCAAACAGCCTCCCTTTGTCCCTCCAGTGGCTCCTTGGAATCTGGCTGTGGTCCTGAGGGCTCTCCAAGGACCGCCTCTCGAACCCCTGACCTCAGTGGATTTCAAATGGTTTACAGCGAAGACTGTTTTCTTCTGGCTATTGCTTCAGCCAGAAGGGTGTCTGACTTGGGGGGGCTCTCATGTCGTACTCCTTTTCTGATTTTCCAACAAGACAGGGCAGTGCTTCGGACTTTCCCTTGCTTTCTTCTTAAGGTGGTGTCTAGTTTCCACATTAATGAGAAAATTTATAGTGCGGGCCTTTAACTCTCCATACCTATCGGCAGGTGAGGTCTCATTGGATGTGGTACGTGCTCTAAGGATTTATGTGGACCATGCCAGTTCTCTTCGGAAATCTGACTCCTTGTTTGTCCTCTATGGTTTCCATAAGAAGGGATGGCCTGCCAATACACAAACGTTTGCTAGGTGGCTTCGCATGGCGATCTCATCGGCTTACGGTCATGAGGGCCTTCCAGTACCGTCTTCAGTTACTGCTCATTCTACTCGGTCTGTGAGTCCTTCGTGGGCAGCTTGCCGTGGTGCCTCAGCTGTTCAGCTTTGTAAGGCGGCCACGTGGTCTTCTGTCCATACCTTTTTGTGAGATTATACGGATTCTCCTTTCTGCACAGGAGCGTCCCCACCCTTAAAGGATACTCTACGTTCCATTATACTAGCTATGGAACATGGGGATTTATTGTGTCTCTGGATATTCAGGATGCATACCTGCATATTGCGATTGCTTCGGCTCACTAACGTTTTCTCAGGTTTACTGTGTCTCAACAGCATTTCCAGTTTCAGGCCCTGCAATTTGGCCTTTCTACTGCACCTCGGGTGTTTACAAAAGTTTTTGCAGTAATGACAGACCATCTGCGGCTCCAGGGGGTCCGCCTTTTACCATACCTGGATGACCTCTTGCTGTTGGCTGGGTCTCCAGAGGTATTTCACCACCACCACTACCTACAGCTGACATTATCTGTCCTACAGATACACGGATGGTTGATCAATTGGAAGAAGTCCTCCCTGATCCCATCTCAAAGGATGCTCCATCTGGGAGCACTGTTGGATTCCCAACAGGATAGTATTTTTCTGACAGCAGACAATCTTTACTTTGCAGACGCGAGTGTGCAGATGCCTCCACAGTCAGCGTTCATACACTCAGCCTTGCAGTTACTTGGATCCATGGTGTCGACATTCGATGGGGTGTAATATGCCCAGTTTCATTCCCGGCCTCTGCAGAAATTGATCCTCTCCCGGGGGAATGGATTACCACATCGAATAAAGACATGATGGTACTCTCTCCGGAGGTGTATCTAGCTCTGACTTTGTGGCTGCAGTCGGTCCACCTCACCAAGGGGCGCCCTTTTTGGATTCTGTACTGTCGTGACAACGGATGCCAGTCTCTGGGGGTTGGGGCGCAGTGACTGGTCCACACTTCTTTCACGGGAGGTGGACACCAGAAGAGTCTGCTCTACCAATCAACATATTGGAGCTTCGGGCAGTCTTCAGGGCCCTACAACAAGCAAGACTCTTACTTTATGGAAAGCCCGTGCAAGTTCAGTCGGACAATGCCACGACATGGCTTGCATAAACCATCAGGGAGGAAGTCCGGAGCTATGTCAGGTATCACACATCCTGACATGGGCGGAAGGCCATGTGCCAGCCATATCGGCAGTGTTCATTCCTGGAGTTTTCAATTGGGAAGCGGACTTCATTAGCCGTCACGACGTGCATCAAGGGGAAAGGTGTTTCAGCTCCTAGTGGACAAGAGGGGCCTTCGGGACGTGGACCTCATGGCCTCTCGACAAAATCACAATCTGCCTCTGTACGGGTCCAGGATAAGAGACGCCAAGGCTCTCTTGGTAGACGTTCTGTCTGTCAAGTGGACCTTCAGGTTTGTGTACCTGTTTCCTCCCATTTCCCTCCTTCCTCAAGTAATCCGGAAGTTCAAACAAGGAGGCAATGTCCTTCTGGTGGCTCAGATGTCACTGGTACTCAGATCTTCAGTCTCTCCATTGACACTCCGTTGCTGTTGCCTCAACATCAGAACCTGTTGTCTCAAGGTTCTTGCGTTTACCCGCACCTGGGTTGTCTGTCTTTGACGGCGTGGCTCTTGAGACATCCCTCCTAAGGTCCAAGGGGTTTTCCGGCTCTGTGGTTAACACCATGCTCAGGGCACGGAAACCTGCCTCTGCTAGGATTTACAACAGGGTGTGGCATACCTACTTTGAATGGTGTCGTCCCAGAGGTTACGACCCCCAAGTGTTTAGGGTATCCAGAGTTTTTGCTTTCCTTCAGGTGGGTTTGGAACTTGGTCTCCGCCTTGCTTCCCTGAAGGTGCATGTCTCTGCCCTTTCAGTGTGGTTCCAGCGAAAGATTGCTCCTCTTTCTGATATCCGCACTTTCTACTTCCGGGTCCATAGGGGGTCCACAGGGTTGACCTTGGGGTATAGCTGGATCTGGATCCACGGGCACCACGCAGTTAAAGCTTTGCTACTCCCGGGATGCACTTGGGTCCGTCCTCCCCTATACCCCGCCCCCGAGCCACAGCACCTCAGTTTTAGTTGGTGCCCGGCCGGAGTCGGGTCACCCTGTCGCAGTGGGGCTGCAGGAGCAGCCCCTAAGCTTTATTTTAAAAGAGAAATTTTTTTTATTTTTTTTTCTACCTTTTTTTTTTTTTTACATTTTTAGAGCGGCAGCATCAGACTGTCCTTTAGGACGTCCACGCTGCCGCTACTTCTCCCTGCTGGCGCCGCGATGCCAGTACAGCTCTGGAGATCGCGGCGGGACCCCAGAGCCTGTACTAGCCGGGCTCTGGGAACTCCCTTGACTGCTGCCGGACGCGACTGGGATCAGGTAAGCCGCGGGTCGCCGCATGCGGCGGCCCGCGGATACTTTGTATGCAGTCAGAAGCCTCCGGTCTCTGGGGACAGACCGGAGGCGCTAGTGGTGGCAGCGGGCTCCCCCTCTATTGAGGAATACCCCGCGTGTCCGCTAGACCACCAGGGTAACAGGCTGGTAGCGGGACCGGCAACCCGGGGGTTAATTGCTAGCCAGGGGAGGCAGCCTTCCCTGTCTAGCGGCTCCTCCCCTCAGCTCAGCGCGCCTTTCAACTAGCAGTCTGGCGTCGCTGAGCTGCTCTTATCTCTCGGCCACTCCTCCTCTGAGGTCTCCGGCGGCCATCTTTACTGGCAGGCATCGCAGACTCCTAGGCGGTATCAAGTGGACCGGTCCCCCTGTGTACCTCTCCCCTGCTAAAGGACAGTGTACACAGTGCTATAGCCCCCCCAGACACTGAATCTGGGCGGTTGATTGTAGTGAAAGGTGCAGTGAGTACTAACTTTTCTGCATTGTATGTGACTATTGCTAGTGCTGCCTGTCTGTGACTTATTCTCCTTGCTGTCAGCTTATAACTATCCCTTTCCTTCTCCTACGGCCCGGCAGGGGTGTGGGGGAAGGGCGTGTTTCTGAGACCCTCACTTATATAAATCACGTATTTGTGGGGTCAGTCACATACTGTTGTGTTCTACCCAGTACCATATCTGGGCTGTTGTGTCGCATACTGGTGAGTGCGCGGGTGTTAAAACCGTAATTCCTCTGGTGATACGTATTTCTTGTGTATTTACGGTATCATGGCTGATGAGGAGACTGAGCGCTCTGTGGCTCCTGTGCTGTTTTCCTGCAGACGCTGTGCTGCTGAAGTTGATGGGGAGGACTTATCTCAGGATGGTCTGTGCGGGCGGTGCCAGCTGGTACCGGGCCCCTCCAACCCCCCTGTGTCACAGGACCCTCCTTGGGCGATGTTTTCACAGGTGCTGGCGTCTATTGCGGACCGGTTATCGGTCCCATCAGCGGTCCCTTCTAGGGCGTTGCCTCAGCCCATCATTCCCCGGGTGTTCCACAAATATTGCGGTCTCCCCCCGGGGCCCAGACTGTGGGTCCTTACTCGGGACTGCCTGTGTATGTGCAGTCTCCCCCAGTGACGCGTCAGTCTGTAGTGCCTTTGCAGAGTTTTGCTCCGACGGCTCCTCCGCCTTGGGTGGATGTTCTCTCCAGCTCCGTACAGAGTCTGGCGGCTTCATCCTCTGCATTTCAGTCGATGTTGCAAAGTGATGTGCCACCAAGGGCGTCTAAACGTCCGGTTGCGAGTTCACTAGCTGCGCAGTTGTCGGACTCGAAGTGTCCTCAGATGATGGAGAAATCCATGAGGACTCTGATGCCATGGGGCAGGAGGTGGAAGCTAAGTCCTCCATTAATGTTCCAGCCTTAGTTAGGGCGGTGCGTGCTATCCTCCATGTTGAGGATGATGCGCCGGCTCCTAGGTCGAAGTTTCCTAATTTTAAAAAGGCCAAGGTGACTTCAACTGTGTTCCCCCTGTCTGATCAATTAACGGATCATATGACGGCGGCCTGGCAATTACCCAGTAAGAGGTTCCATCCACAGAAGAGGTTGGCTGCGAACTATCCTTTTCCTGAAGCTCATTGCAGGAAATGGGAGACTCCGCCGGCGGTGGATTCCCACGTTACCCGCTTGATCAAAAGCGCGACGCTGCCATTGCAGTCTATCTCCTCTTTGAAGGATCCCACGGACAGGAAGGTGGAGACTTGTTTAAAGTCCATTTATTCTCTTTCCGGGGCGGTGGCTCGCCCGTCCATGGCTATCTCCTGGGTGGCTAAAGCCATTGAGGCCTGGGCCAATGCCTTGGAGGATACCTTTCCTGATGAGGCTCCGGATCTCCAGAGAGCGTTAGTGGGACAGATGCGGGATGCAGCTTCCTATATTGGGGAAGCGTCTTTGGATGCCAGCCTGCTCACTTCTAGGGTGTCGGCTGCAGCGGTGTCTGCTCGGCGCTCCCTGTGGCTGAGGTCCTGGAGGGCTGATGCAGATTCAAAAAAGGGTCTGGAGGCCTTGCCTTTTAATGGTGATTTACTATTTGGTCCGGATTTGGACAAAATAGTGGATACTTTGGCTAAGTCCAAGTCGGCTTTCCTCCCTTCGGCCTCTGCGCCGGCTAAAGTGAGGAGCTCTGCCTTTCGGTCCTTTCGGGTTCAGGGTAAGGCCAAGGGCCAGTCCTTCCCGAGACATTCGGCGACCAAGGCCGCACCCAAGCCCAAGAAGCAGGCATGGAGTGCTCGGCGCCCTTCTTCCAAGCAGGAGGATAAGCCTGCTACCTGATGGGACGGGCCTCTCTCTGGGGGACCCCAGAGTGGGAGGCCGACTTCTCCAATTCGCCCAGTGTTGGCACAATACCACCACGGATGCCTGGGTTCGAGAAGTAGTCTCTCAGGGGTACGCCCTGTCTTTTCGGTTCAGGCCGCCCCACCAGTTTTTCTGCACGAGTCCTTCTCTGGACAAGACCAAAGCTGGCCAGATTCAGGTAGCTATAGAATCCTTGCTACAAGCAGGGGTCATTGTTCCCGTTCCGCAGTCTCAGCGCGGGACGGGGTACTATTTTACTCTGTTTCTGGTACAGAAACCCAATGGTTCTCATCGCCCTATCCTGAATTTGAAGTCTCTGAACAGATACCTCAGAGTTCCCAAGTTCAGGATGGAAACGTTACGTTCCATCATTCTGGTGATGGAACCCGGGGATTATATGGTCTCCCTCGATATCCAGGACGCCTATCTCCATGTGCCCATAGCACCAGCACATCAGCGGTATCTGAGGTTTGCTATCCTGAACCATCACTACCAATTTCGGTCGTGGCCTTTCCACGGCTCCGAGGGTGTTCACCAAGGTGATGGCAGTTATGGCTGCCCACCTTTGGGGTCAGGGTCTACGTCTGTTGCCGTACCTGGACGATCTTCTGCTGCTGGCAAGCTCCCCGGAGGTGCTTCTTTGACATCTCCACCTGACCATTGCTTGTCTTCAAGCACACGGGTGGTTGATAAATTGGAAGAAGTCCTCCCTGATTCCATCACAGCGGATGGTTCATTTGGGAGCCCTGCTGGATTCTCGTCAGCAACGGATTTTCCTGACTCCGGAGAAGGTCTCCTCCCTGCAGCTGCGGATACACAGTTGTCTGAGCAGTTGCCGCCTGTCGGTCCATTCGGCTATGAGAGTTCTGGGGTCCATGATGTCGACATTCGACATGGTGGAATTTGCCCAGTTCCATTCCCGGCCCCTGCAGGGGCTGATTCTATCGGAATGGAACGGGTTACCTCACCGGATCCGCTCTCAGATGCTGGTGTTGTCCCCGGAGGTTCGGCAGTCTTTGGCTTGGTGGCTTCAGACAGCGCATCTGGTCGAGGGGCGCCCCTTCTGGGTCCTGCTCACGACGGATGCCAGTCTCCGGGGTTGGGGGGCAGTGACCTGCTCATTATCACTTCAGGGTCGTTGGTCCGCGGAGGAAGCACTTCTCCCCATCAACATCCTGGAACTGCGGGCGGTATACAGGGCCCTGCAGTCGTCCGGGCCCGTTCTTCACGGAAGGGCGGTTCAGGTGCAGTCCGACAACGCCACCACGGTGGCGTACATCAACCACCAAGGGGGAACTCGCAGTCGGGCAGCAATGTCGGAGGTGTCTCGTGTTCTTGCTTGGGCGGAGTGTCACGTTCCAGCGATCTTGGCAGTCTTCATTCCCGGAGTCCTCAATTGGGAGGCGGACTTCCTCAGCCGTCACGACGTGCATCCTGGGGAATGGTCGCTTCACCCAGAGGTGTTTCAGCTACTCGTGGACAGGTGGGGACTGCCGGAGCTGGACTTGATGGCCTCCAATCACAAGTTGCCCGTTTACGGGTCAAGGACAAGAGACACAGGCGCTTGTCCATTTCACCGACAGAGCGTCTACCAGACGTTTCACCTGGCGTATCTGTTTCCTCCGATATCCCTGCTTCCTCGGGTTCTGCTGAAATTCAAGCAGGACGGCGGCACGCTCGTGCTGGTGGCTCCGGCGTGGCCCAGACGTCCTTGGTACTCCGATCTGAGGTGCGGCTCCATCGACGCTCCGTACCTTCTCCCTCAGCGTCGGGACCTGTTGTCTCAAGGGCCCTGCCTTTACCCGGATCTGGGTCGGCTGTCTTTGACGGCGTGGCTCTTGAGACAGCCGTCTTGAGGTCTAGGGGTTTCTCCAGTTCGGTCATTGGTACCATGCTTAGGGCACGCAAGCCTGCTTCCGCGCGGATTTACCACAGGGTGTGGCACACTTATTTTCAGTGGTGTGAATCCAGAAACTATGATCCGCAGGTGTTTCGGGTTTCAAGAATCTTGGAGTTCCTTCAATCAGGTTTGGACCTCGGCTTACGCCTGGCCTCTCTGAAGGTTCATGTGTCTGCTTTGTCCGTGTGGTTTCAGCGACGGATTGCTACACTACCGGATGTTAACACCTTTTTCCAGGGTGTTCTCAGGATACAGCCTCCCTTCGTAGCTCCTTGGGACTTGGCGGTGGTACTGCGGGTCTTGCAGGGTCCTCCTTTTGAGCCGCTTGAGTCGGTGGAGCTTAAGTGGCTGACGTTTAAGACCATTTTTCTCCTGGCAATTGCTTCTGCCAGGAGGGTGTCAGAATTGGGGGCGCTTTCCTGTCGCCCTCCTTTTCTGATTTTTCACCAGGACAGGGCGGTGCTCCGCACGCGTCCTGAGTTTTTGCCCAAAGTGGTTTCAAAGTTCCACATTAATCAGGAACTTGTTGTGCCAGCTTTTCAGTCACCTGCTGCTGGTGAGGCTTCCTTAGATGTGGTCCGGGCACTTAGAATCTATGTGGACCGGACTGCTTCGGTTAGGAAGTCGGATTCTTTGTTTGTCCTCTTCGGTTTTCACAAGAGGGGTTGGCCTGCCAACAAGCAAACGTTAGCCCGTTGGCTTCGTTCCGTTATTTGTGAGGCTTATGCACAGGAGGGTTTACCTGTGCCAGCCTCTGTTAAGGCTCATTCCACTCGTTCTGTGGGTCCCTCTTGGGCTGCTAGACGTGGCGCCTCCGCTGTTCAGCTGTGTAAGGCGGCTACTTGGTCTTCAATTCAGACGTTTTTGTGGTTCTATGCGTTTGACACCTTCGCCTCTCAGGATGCATCCTTTGGGCGCCGGGTACTCCTTTCAGCACAGGAGCGTCCCCGCCCTTAGTTGAACTGCTTTGGGACATCCCTAAGGTCAACCCTGTGGACCCTGAAGTAGAAAACAAGAGATATGGTAAGAACTTACCTTTGTTATCTCTGTTTCTACGAAGTCCATAGGGTCTACAGGGCGCCCGCCCTGACGCACCTGGCTTCAAATGGGCTGTGTGGCTGGTCACCGGTTTTCCGTCTCCCATTTCTGTGAGTATGGTTTCTTGTGTGTTCCAGTCTTCCTTCTCTCTGTTTAGTCTCCTCCTCCGGCCTTGGCTGCTTACCAACTGAGGTTCTGTGGCTCGGGGGCGGGTTATAGAGGAGGACGGACCCAAGTGCATCCTGGGAGCAGCAAAGCTTTAACTGCTTGATGCCCATGGATCCAGATCCAGCTATACCCCAAGGTCAACCCTGTGGACCCTATGGACTTCGTAGAAACAGAGATAACAAAGGTAAGTTCTTACCATATCTCTTGTTTTCCTACGGCGGGTTCTTCGCATTCAGCCTCCCTTTGTCCCTCCTGTGGCGCTTTGGGATTTGGCTGTTGTCCTTAGGGCCTTCCATTTGAACTCCTGGACTCTGTCGACCTCAAATGGCTTACTGCTAACACTATTTTTTCTTCTGGCTATTGCTTCTGCCAGAAGAGTGTCTGATTTGGGAGCTCTCGTTTCCCATTTCTGGGTTTTCATCAGGAGAGGGCGGTGCTTCGGACTTGCCCTGGTTTCCTTTCGTAGGTGGTCTCTAGTTTCTACATTTAATGAGGAAATTATTGTGCTGACCTTTAATTCCCCAGACCTCTCGGCAGGTGAGGCCTCATTGGATGTGGTACGTGCGCTCAGGATTTATGTGGACCGTACTAGTTCCCTTCTGAAGTCAGACTCCTTGTTTGTCCTCTATGGATTCCATAAGAAGGGATGGCCAGCCAATAAGCAAACTTTGGTTAGGTGGCTTCGTATGGCTATCTCTGAGGCTTACTCATGTGGGCCTTCCAGTGCCGCCCTGTGTTACTGCTCAATCTACTGTCTGTGGGTCCTTCGTGGGCAGCTTGCCATGGCACCTCGGCTGTTCAGCTTTGTAAGCTGGCCACGTGGTCCTCCTGTCCAGACACTTTTACGGTGTTATGCATTTGATACCTTTGCCTCACAGGATGCATCCTTCGGGTGGTGGATTCTCCTCTGCCCAGGTGCATCCCCACCCTTGAGAGTACTGCTTTGGGACATCACCAAGGTCACCCTGTGGACCCCTTATGGACCTTTTAGTAGAAACTTACATTTGTTAGCTTTCTACGTAGTCCGTAGGTTCCACAGGGCACCCACCCTGACACATCTGCTTCAGATGGGCTTCGCTCTGGACACTGGTTTTCAGTTTCCTTCTTTTGTGAGTGACTCTAGTGTGTTCCAAACTTTCTTTTTTTTTTTTTTTTCTCCTCCAGCCTTTGGCTTGCTACGAAACCTGAGGTGCCTCGGGAGTGGGGTATAGATGGAGACCTAAGTGCATCCTGAAGAAAAATTTACTGTGGAAGGTGCCCAGATGACTGCATCACCTATACACCATGGTCACGCTGTCTGCCCTATGGACTTCGTAGAAAGAGAGCACAAAGCTAAGGTCTTACCATATCTCTCATTTTTAGCTTGTCTCAGTACTACGCACTATTCTAGTGTTTCAACCTGACGTGGTATTTAGTTTCCATCCTAATAAATTGTGATTCCAGTTTTGAAAGAATATGGTTCTTCATTGATGGTCTGCTTTCTCTATTTGGATATTAGAGTGTACAAAGTTGAAAGGTCAGTCTACAACGAGACTGACAGTTTGTTCATCCTGTATGATGGAAAAAGAATAAACAAAATTAAAGGTAGGCTGGTGGCTAAGATTTTAGCCAAATGGATTCTAGCCACAATTTAGCAGGTATTATTTGGTGCTGGGTAATGCTGGGCATAGACTATACAATTATCGGGGAGATCCGTCTGATATCAGCAGACCGCCCTGATTGTACGGTGTGCGGGGGCGCCTGAGGGTAAAATATTGATCAGCCGGGCATGCCGGATCGTCCAGCATGCCTGTCCCATGCACAATTTTGTAAGTTAAATGTCGGCCTCATCGGGCCGTGCATGCCCAGCCGCGGCTGACTGACACATTTCCCCTGTTCCTTCACGTGGAAGGAACGGGGAAAATGTCTCCTCCCCAGGGGCGGAGCGCAGATATTGGAGACAATACACTGAGATCTCAATGCATGCCCTCAATTTCTGCTGGCTGTCAGATAAAAATATCTGTCTGACAGGCATTTCATCTGGCAGTGTATGCCCAGCATAACCAATTCAAGCTCAGATTCCAGCTCTCTAAACCAGATCAGTTGAAGGTACTTGGCGCACAGCTTTTGTCAGGCAGCTGCTTATTCCTTTTTCCACAAGTTTACCAGATTTTCAGTTTTCCTTCGTTGCAGCTTTGTATTTTAACTTTGGACACAGTTTTCGGTTGAGGTAGTATGAATGTACTACTGCTTCTAGCGATAGGTTAGGACCATCCCCATGGTGGCAGTATCCCCCAGATAGTCTAAGGCGAAAACTGGATTTTTAGTACTTATCTGTTAAATGTTATTTCTTAGGATCCATCGAAGGGATCACTTCATTTGTCTATTCTTTTACAATCTATACTTTGAGGCTTTTTACTTTTAAATTGTGGTGGTGGTAAGAGGGGAGGAGCTTTTTACTTTAACAGTAACTTGTTAAATGCTACCTTCTACACTTTTGTAACAACCCAATGTAGCAGTATCCCCTGTAGTTGCTTTTGTACAAAATATGAATTCCTAGACATGCGCAGTACAAATTTAACCCGAATGAATGAAAGCCTAGTCCTAAAAACAGTGGGTTGAAGTTAAATTTGCTTTTCTATAGTGAAGTGCTTGATTGTCCCCAAATAGTTTACGTTACTATTGCTGCATTGTATTAGAGTATTCAGTTTAAATGTGGTTTTCTGTAATGCGGTATGGTTATTGCATAGACTGAAAGGAGTGCAAATGTTGCACTTGTAATTACTATATGGCTGTCTTAGATCTGGGTTGACCATCAGCTGCTGAACAAATGCCACCTACCCTCTGCTTGTTCAGTTCAGTCATAACCAGAAGCTACACTATTCATTAAGCCAAATTGTGTGAAGCATTACTTAAAATTGATTAAATGAAGCGCTAAGTAAATGCTTTTGCAGCACTCACCAGCTATGGCTGCATTACAATCCTCTTGTAAGGAAGTATGAACTAGCATGGTGATAGCAGAGCTAGGACAATATTCCTACATCAGTTATAGTTACGGTCTCCATACATTTCTAATGACTTTTATTCACACAAGTCCTAATGAATGCTTTTCCCCAATGCCATGACCTCTCCAGGGGATACTCTCCTGAGAGAAAGATGTCACGAACTACCACAGTCCTAACGAATGTAACACCAGTCCCTCACTGTAAGTGGGACCAACCCAGATGTCTTTCTAGCTGCACTTGGGAAGGAATGTTTTTTTTTTTATATATTCCTAAAGTTGATGGTATAAAAACAAAACTCCCGCGGGTAATTGAGGCTTGAAAGTCCCGCGGCGTGGGGTTAAGCTATTCGATAAAATAGCTTCCCAACGCCATTAAATCTGTTGCGCACAGGAACAGTTTCCGCGAGCAACGCAGAAACAGTGTTATTGCCGCTAGCGCGAGGCCGATTAGGGCGGCTTCACGCAGATTTTACCTCGCATCTACATGAGGTGCGAGGTAAAGCCCGACAACGGGGACTCGCGCGCGGGGTCTCGGACACCCGCAAGTGCATTCCCCGCTAACTGAATTCCGACAAGCGCGATAATTAGCCATGGGGGCTAATTGGATATGCCCCATAGATTTGGTTTATCTCCTAAAGAGCTGCCCAATCAATGACCCTTAGGAAGTTTTGCAGAGAATGGACTTATTAGGGTGAACTGAGATGATTCTTGCGGGTAATTGCCATTTTCCACTATTGGAAAACACTATGTATAAAAAGTCTGCACTTGATAAATGCTATATTATATATGGCATAGATGTATGGCAATATAAATTCTCTATATGGATACAAAACTGATGGTGGCTGTGAGCGCTTTTTCTAACTTTTTTGCAAATTGTTTAATATTCAAGCTTACAGGCAACGTCATGGGCCCTCTAGGCAAGGCCACACTGACAACATTATTATAAAACAGTGCATTTTTAGTTCAAATTGCTTTCACCTCACTTGTAGATACTACAATGCAGCAACCAAAATCAAAAGTAGCGTGCGCAGCAGGCTCATACATATTTTTTTCATCTTAATCATAAAAACACATTACCAAATATGGAAAATAAAAAAATAATTAATAAAAATGTTTACAATAATTTTAAGTACATATGTGGAAACAAGCATTGAAAAAAACATTTGACTGTTCCTGTTATCAATAAAGAAAACAAGTCTTTGTAGGTATTTGGAGACTTCCCATCAGGGGAAAAAGTCTTCAATATTTGTCAAAAATGTTTAAAAATTGGTCTGTTTCCAGTTGAATAAAAATGCAAGGAGAGCGTTATATTACCAGATCATTTGTGAAATAATTATACCAAGATGGGAAAAAATAAAAACCATTGTATTGGTGGTAATAACTCTAATTAGTGAGTACTCATGGTTAATGATTTTAGTTGTAGCACCTGCTTTGTTAGAGGCTTGTTTGAAATAACTGAGCGTTGGGGCTTGTCATTGTCTGCGTCTATATATGGCTTCTAGCACTGTGGTGCTCGGCATTACATGTATGGCGGCTGCTGCAGATCCTCTTGTCAGCAGGACGATGCAGTCCTATACTGTTATATGTATAATCACGGAAGCCGCTGGCAGGTAAAACTGTTAACACTGGAGTTCTAATCTGCAGCACGTAACTCCTGGAGAGTAACTTCTCGTTACTATAAGTTGGCCGCTGTAAGCTACTGGCGCTGTATCCAATGCCGCCCATCAATGCTTGAGGCTGCCAGTCATCGAATGCCAGTGTGCTGCACCTACCACTAACACGTTTATATGCTCTGTATTGCAGCAGTTTCTTCAAAGGGAGAAAGCATTTTTTTTTTCCTCCCTCTTTCAATTCAATTAGAAAAGGCTTATTCCAGTGCCTGCGCAGTAATTCTTGCTGGTAAGATCTGTTAGGTGTGGGTAAAAATGGGGATATCTGCCTTTACCACTGAAATATGCTAACAAATATTGGATAACTGTATAGAAGTCTGTTAGTGGCTTAAAGCAAAGTTTTTTTTGAGGTTCTTAGGATGTGTCAAATGGCTGTTATATGCATTTTTCAAAAAACAGTGAAAATATACAAAGCCAGTGTTAATGCAAAATAAATGCTCTAGCTAAATTTGGGGTGCATAAAAATGCCTGTAAGTAGCGATTTGTAATTTTAAGACCCTTCATGTGTTAAATTACACCTGTAACTCCTACCTGCATGCTTAAAAACACCTGTCCCATTTATATAGCACCCCCTTATCAGTCCTACATCTTGTAACCCATTCTGCATTTTGCAGAATTTCACCCCAAAAATGACATGTCATTATTGGAAAAATTAAGCTAATAAGGGGCATATTCAATTACTTTTCACCTGCTGAGGTTTTTCCCGCCATTTCTGGTTTTCCTTTTGAAATAGTATCGCTCGCGTCCCCTCATCACCGTATTAAATTAGAAATCAGCGAAAACTGCACCTGGCAAATTCGGACCTGGCAAAGTACTGTCAAAATGTACCCCCTGAAAAGCTGCACTAACATAGGGGATCACTATAGGGGTGTTCTAGTACCCCTAATAAAGCTAATCTGGGTTTTGAATTTTTTCCAAAAGCTTGCCATTAGTGTCTTTGAATAAGTGGTGAAGAACAGCATTAAGCAATATTTTTTTCATCAAAATAACTAGTCCCAGCACATTTGTGGTACATGAAAATGGGTGCGAGCATATGTTGAAGTTGCAAATGTGAAGTTTAACAAAAATGTTAAAAATCTACCTGTTGTGCTAGTTTTTAAGATTGCAGGTGCTTACGAGACTCCAGGGGGGTCCCCAAGTATGCCCCAGGTGTTTTTAAGTTTGTCCTCCAACTTTGTTTTTTTTTTTTGTTTGTTTTTCTTTCCCAAATTGAATATTTTTTTGGTGTGTTTAAATTTTTTTTTTTTTTTTTTTTACTTTACCTTTGGGGGGCTGTCCCAAGGGTGCAGGGTGGTTCCCACAAGTTTGCACCCCAAAAACCCCAATTCTGCACTTTTTTTTTTTTCAACCGCTTTCATAGGCGAATCTTTTTCGCCAATTACAATGCATTGCCTTTCCGCACCAGCGAAAAGTCTTTGGAATTTAATACGGGGATACGTTTTCGCCTGGCAAAATGACGTCACCTGCAATTTTATTTATTTTTTTGAGGGGGGGGGGGGCAGAAAACTGCTTTTAGCACCTATTTGAATATGCCCCTAAGTGCCTAATCACTAGGAAGGGTTTCCCAGTTCTGAACCAAGTTCCCACATTTGGATTTGGTATAAAAGATCTACAGTAAAAAGATAGACATTGTCTAGATATGTCCCAAATGGTAGACCGACAAAAGGTCGGCATGGGTGAAGATACAGGTACATTGAAGATACAGCTAAAACAGAGATATACTATAAACAAACGTGAGCATAATATCAGACCAAATAGAAATTTAAACAGTGTTTATTAAACATAGGGCCGTATTCAATTTGAGGCGTTAAGTCCAGATTCGCGGTAATTTACCGCCGATGACTTAATCGCCTGTTTTAGTTTTCCTCCGTATTCAATTTGAAAGACTTTCCGCCTAGGCGTTAAGTCAATGCAGTGTAATAGGCGGTCAAGTATCGCCTATGAATGGCAGGCGGTAAAAAGTGCAGAATTGGGGTTTTGGGGTGCAACTTTTCGGGAACCCCCGTGCAGCCTTCAGACAGTCCCCCAAAGGTAATCTGTCAAAAAAATGTTAAAAAAATTAAGGGCACCCCAAAAATTGACTTTGAAAAAGGGGGTGAAAAAAAAGTTGGGGTACAAACTTAAAAAAATAGAGAACTTTACTCTGGGAGGGGGTTCCCAAGTATGCCCCAAGTATTTTTTTGATTACGGGTGTTTGCGGCAGGTGGGTTTTTCACTTTTTTTTTTGTCACTTTAGCAACTTTAAAATATGCTGAACCCCATTTTTAAGTACCCCAAATTTGATGCCCATAGTTGTGTTGCCCCCAAAAAAACCTTCTAAATGCTCTTCTGCATCACCTTATTCAAAGCCGCATTTATGCTCCTGCCGCGGCTATTAAACCCAGACTTCCTTCAGTAGTAAAAAATGGGGGTACCCATAGTGATCCCCCATGTCTACATATCTTTAAGAGGGTCCTTAGAATATTTCCCGAAAATTTTTTTTTTAAGCTGTAAAAATTGACAAAAAATACAAGCCCCCCCCCCCAAAGCCAAATGAGCCCCAGGCTTGCCAGCCAGTGGTGGTTTCAAAACAATACGGGGAACAGAATGTGTAGGGTTCCACCATATTTTAGAAACCAACACCAGGCTGCAGGGCCTAGTGCTGGTTTTAAATACAGGGGGCAAAAAAGACTTTGGGTACCCCCTATATTTGAGACCAGCACCAGACCCAACCGACTGGGTCTCCGGACTGTGGCATTACACCCCAATCACCGGGGCTCCAGGTCCAAAGCATTACACCCCAAGTCGGTCAGCGCAAGCCGGTGATCCCGGGGGAGTCAGGGACCCCCCAAGAAAGGGTCCCCCCTCTCCCAAGCACCATAGGCTTGAAAGTCCCGCTGCGTGGGGTTAAGCTATTCAATAAAATAGCTTTTTTCCCTGCGCCGTTAAATCTGTTGCACACGGGAACTGTTCCCCGTATTTTTAGAAACCACCACTGGCTGGCAAGCCTGGGGCTGGTTTGGCTTTTGGGGGGGGACCTTATGTCACTTTTTTTGTACATTTTTGCTAATTTTTTTTTTACAGCTTAAAAAATAACCAGAAATATTCTAGGGACACCCCTAAAGATGTGTAGACATGGGGATCACTATGGGTACCCCCATTTTTAACTACTGAAGTAAGTCGGGGTTTCTAATAGCCGCGTCAGGGAAAAAGACCTGGCATAGCTTTTTAAAAACACAACTTTCTTTTGCAGGCAAAAACAGGGGTACCCATAGTGATCCCTTATGTCTGGACATCTTTAGGGGGTTCCCAGGCATATTTCCCAAAAATTCCTGGTTTTTTTTTCGTTAATGGGGTCAAGGGTCATTTTTAAAAAAACGGATAATTTTTTAATTAACTATAGCAAGTGAAATAAAGTTTAGATTTGGGGTTTAGGGGTGCAGGCTTATAAAAAATTAGCCTGTACTTTTGGGAATACTCCCTTAAAACAAAATGTTGCAAAAAAAAAAATAAAAATCGGACCACCCCAAAAAAAAAATGAAAAAAAATTGGGGGTGACAAAGTCAAACACAAAGCCAAACTAACGAAATTAATACTGGTGGGGTCCCCAAGTATCATTTTTTTTTTTTTATTGCGCAGAGTAGCGGCAGGTGTATTTTTGCAGAATTTTTAAAATTACCTTTAGGGACTTAAAGATCTGCTAGTACCCATTTTCATGTACCCCAAATTTGATGGGACCACTTTTAAAAACAAAAAAAAAGCGAAATGCTCTTCTGCATCACTTCAATGTCGGGGAAAAAAAAACAAAAACACCATCCGCGGCTTTTTTAAAAACCCCGACTTTCTTCTGCAGGCAAAAACAGGGGTACCTATTATTATTATTATTATTATTATTATCATTTATTTATATAGCGCACACATATTCCGCAGTGCTTTACAGAGAGAATATATGGCCATTCACATCAGTCCCTGACTCAGTGGAGCTTATAATCTATATTCCCTATCACATGCTCACACACATACACACTAGGGGTAATTTTTTTTGGGAGCCAATTAACCTACCAGTATATTTTTGCAGTGTGGGAGGAAACCAGAGTACCCGGAGGAAACCCATGCATGCACAGGGAGAATATACAAACTCCACACAGTTAGGGCCATGGTGGGAATTGAACCCATGACCTCATTGTTGTGAGGCAGTAATGCTAACCATTACACCGTCTGTACTGCCCTTAGTGATCCCCGAGGCCTGGGCATCTTTAGGGGGGGTCCTACAATTATTTCCCAAAAATTCCCGTTTGTTTTCGCCAATCCAAGTATCGCCGGGTCCCGCTTTCGCCTATTTTCAAATTGAATACGGGGATACGCGGGCACACGCGCGATACTTTAATGCATGGAAAACAGGCGGAGCCAGCGTTAAGTCTGGCCGCGTTAAGTTAGGCGGCTCGGCTCAAATTGAATACTGGCCTTAGATTGATATCAGTTACTCCGGGGAATACATAAATATCACATATAAATCAAAAATATAATGGTATTATTAAAAATAGATATTGAAATGAAGTATCAAAAATAAAATATAAAAAAATTGATCCATACAGCTGAAGGTAGGAACTAAAAGTCACAAATGGCGATGAAGTATCCAATGTTAATTTGAAATATAGAGATAAGTCTCCACATTAATATGTAAATCCGCAGTTGGAATATAGTATATGTTGGTAGAGAGATGTGAGCAATATGCACTGAGTACTCACTCCGCTGATGTCCTCTGTCTGACTCCAGTCTGCAGGAAAAGCATGAAGACTGTGGGATAGTCCTCTGTATCAAACTCCAATTTGGGGATAGAGCATCGCGGGTCCTGCGGCTGTTGTATGTGGTAAGCTGGCCCGGCTGCAAGCGGGTTACCCCGGGAGGCGACTCCACGCGGTCGTGCTCACCTGACCGCTGGTCTAAGTCCGCACACGGGCTCTGTCTATCGGATGACTTTGTAGGTGAATTGCTTGCTCCTGCAAGCTTGCCAGAATGTGAACAGATGTGTGGCAGGTAGTGCATAAACCTCCAAGTGGAGAAACCCCTTGAGCACCGATGCGTTTCCCCATGCTGCACGGGTTTATCAAGAAGCAGGTGTCTAGATTAGCAATAGTGGCTGTGATCCTTTATCGTGAAGTCATTCAGTTAATTCAGGTGTTTTGATCTGAATAGTAATGAGGTTTTCCAAGTTGTGGCTCCCTAATTTAGATACAAATATAGTTGCATAATAAATATTAACTCTTTTTATGGTTAAATATATAATAATTCCCACTTTGCTTATATATGTGTATATACACTTTCTATTAAACAGTAAAAATAACGAACAATAAATATTAATAATTAGTAATAAAAATATTATTAAATGAACAAACATATATTCATAATTAAGTTATAACAAAGCATATATAAACTAATCTTTCCGCTGTTTATTATTCTATCGTTCTCTATCATTTATTTATTAAAAAATAAGTGAATCTGACATGTTTCAAATGGTCTTTACTAAATATTGATTGAAAATGTTATAATGCACATGTCCACCTGTATATACATATAAGTGGACACCCACATGTCAGTGTGCATATGTGCACATAATTAGGCGCACACAGTGACACAAGTAGGTGTGCAACATCGCATACAACACGAATATATAAGGAAAAAACAGTGATCGGTGCTCTAAGTAGGAAATTATCACTAATAAGTGATCTAAACATTAACATCTAATGATCACAGTAAGTGCATATCAATGCTGTGATCATACAACAATATTTATGTGCAGATGTAAATGTATAAAAAAAATAAAAAATATATATATATTAAATCATAAACAGGGAATATAAGTATTACTAAGGAAAAGAAAGTGAATATAGAAAAAACAGAACAGATCAAAATTCCTAAGGAGGATATAGATAGAGGTGTGTATGTGTGTATAATATATATATATATATATATATATATATATTACATATATTACACACACATAAGGAAAAATGTATATTGCTCTTACTAATAAACTGCAAATTAAAATTGCTATTAAATAAACTCCACATCGATATTTTCATTTAGACCTTTTGGTCTCAATGTCTGGAGTTTGCAGATCCAGGCAGCTTCTTGTCTGCATAGTTCTCTAATATCTGTCTCCACCTCTAGATGTAGCAACGACATGTTCCACTGCTGTCACTTTAAGTCCCGAAGGGTCTTTTCCATGACTTTCAGAGAAGTGTCTGGCAACATTGATTTAAAACTCCTTTTATCACATTACGCCTATGTTCAAGAAATCTAACCTTTAGAGCACAGGTTCTCAAACTCTGTCCTCAGGACCCCACACAGTGCATGTTTTCATGGTCTCCTCACAATCACAAGTGAAATAATTAGCTTCACCTGTGGATCTTTCAAAATGTGTCAGTGAGTACACCTGTACACCTGCTGGGTGACCTGGAAAAAGTGACCTCTGTGGGGTCCTGAGGACCGAGTTTGAGAACCACTGCTTTAGAGGGAATCTGTATGATGTGGCCGGCGGTTCGATTCCCGGCAGCGCCTGGCTGACAAAAGCAGAGTTCCCGGCAGCCGAAGCCAGTCAGCTCTGGAAATCCCGATAGTCGATAGGCAAGTACTTACTAACCTAACCCTCCTTAGGGGTGCCTAACCCTAATCCTTCCCCCCCCCCCCCCCCCCCCTTCCCCGCTGCCTAAACCTAAGTCCCCAGGCGGGGTGCCTAACCTTCCCTCCCCCTAGCCTAACCCTAACAGTCTCGGGGGCGCCGCCTAACACCAACACCCCCCCCGGGTGCCCTAAACCTAACCCGACCCCCACCCCCCACCCCCCCCCACCTCGCGGCTATCCGCTCACGGCGCCCGGCATCCCTTCGATCGGGATGCCGGGTGCTTGTCTCCCAGCGTCGGGAAAATGTCAGGCGTCTACATCTAGACGCCCGGCATTTCACCCTCGCCGGGATATGACAGTCGGGAAGCCACCTGTCCGGTATTAAGACAACCGGCTTCCAGATTGTATACCCTTTAGAGGGCGTGTGGTTCTCCCTATGTAATAGATTACACTGGCACCTCAAAAGGTAGATGACATAGCTTGAATTGCAGTTAATAAATTAATTATATATTCCTTATTAGATTCAGATGAGATGACTGATTTGGTTTTATTTTCTGCAAATGTACAGGTCAAACATCTATTGTTGTTGCAGCGATAGAACCCACAGTTTGTTTAGTGAGTGTTTGTTGTATAAGGGATTTATTCGCCATATGTTTACAAAAGAAGCTTGGTGCTAGGATATTTTTTTTAGATATTTCACCTTCCTTATAATATTAGCTTGTAGCCTGGAAAAAAGACATCAGATCTGTGAAGAGTAGATTATAGTTTCTACTTCAGGGTCCATAGGGGGTCCACAGGGTTGACCTTGGGGTATAGCTTGGATCTGGATCCACGGGCACCATACAGTTAAAGCTTTAGCTCTCAGGATGCACTTGGGTCCTCCTCTATACCCCGAGCCACAGGCACCTCCGTTTCAGTTTGGTGCTGGCCGAAGTCGGTTGCACTAAGCTTTATTTTTACAGAAGAAAAGTTTTTTTTTTTTTTCTTCTCTTGTTTTACACTTAATGCGGCAGCATAGGACTGTCCTTCTGGACGTCCACGCTGCCGCTCCAACACCCCGCTGGCGCTGCGACGCCAGTACTGATCTGGGGATCGCAGTGGGACCCCGGAGTTAGTTCTAGCATGGCTCTGGGACCTCCCTCTGACTGCTGCCGGACTCTACGGGGAACAAGTAAGCCGCGAGCAGCGCTCTTAGCGCCGCTCGCGGAGATAATCGCAGTCAGTTGCCGCCGGTCTCTGGGGACAGACCGGCGGCGCTAGTAGCGGCGGCGGGCTCCCCCTCATGCAGGCATACCCTGCACTCCGCTGGACCACCAAGGCATAAGTTCCGGAGGGGAACCGGCATCCCTGTGGTTAAATACTAGCCAGGGGAGGCAGCCTTCCCTGGTTTACGGCTCCTCCCCTCAGCTCAGCGCTCCTTTTCTCGTGTACTGGCGTCGCTGAGCTGCTCCTCTGCTGGCCACTCCTCCTCAGAGCTCTCCGGCGGCCATCTTTAAAAGACTATAACGCAGGCTCCCAGGCAGGTGCATGGTCAGGTCCCCCTGTGTACCTCTCCCCTACCAAAAGGAATGTGTACACAGCGCTATAACTCCCCCCAGACACTGAATCTGGGTGGTTTATAGTAGCGATTGGTGCAGTAAGTACAATCTTCCTGCATTGTATGTGACTTTGCTAGTGCTGCTGCCTGTACTTATTTTCTACTTACTGTCAGCTTATATCTATCCCTTTGCTTCTCCTACAGCCCGAAGGTGTGTGGGGGAGGGGCGTTTTTCTATTAACCTCACTCTTATAAATCATGTATTTGTGAGGTCAGTCACATACTGTTGTGTGCTACACAGTACCATATTTTTGGGCCTGTTTGTGTTGCATGCTGGTGACTGCAGGGGTGTTAACACCGTATGTCCTCTGCTGATAAGTATTTATTGCATAATTACTGTATCATGTCTGATGAGGAGACTGAGCACTCCAGGGCTCCTGTGTTGCTTTCCTGCAGATGCTGTTCTGCTGGTGTTAATGGGGGGGATTTATCTCAGGATGGTCTTTGCGGGCAGTGCCAGTTGGCACCAGCCCCCTCTATCCCCTATGCAGCAGGCCCCCCCCTTGGGCGATGTTTTCTCAAGTGCTGACATCTATTGCAGACAAGTTGTCGATCCCTACAGTGACCCCTTCTGGGGCATTGTCCCAGCACTCTATCTCCCATTCCCCGGATATTCCACAGGTATTGTGGTCTCCCTCCGGGGCCCAGACTGTGAGACAGTATTCGGGGCTGTCTGTGTATGTCCAGACTCCCCCTGTATCACAACAGTCTGTAGTGCCTTTTCAGAGCTTCCCTCAGTCTGCTCCTCCGCCTTGGGTGGATGTTCTCTCCAACTCTGTACAGAGTTTGGCGGCCTCATCCTCGGCTTTTCAGTCATTTTTGCAGGGTGATGTGCCACAGAAGGCGACTAAGCGGCCTGTTGTGAGTTTACTCACTGCGCAGGTATCAGAATCTGAACCCTCTTCAGATGATGGAGAGGTCCATGAGGATTCTGATTTGGATGCTGTGGGACAGGAGGTTGAGCCTAGGTCCTCCATTAATGTTCCAGCATTAGTTAGGGCGGTGCAGGCTATTCTCAATATAGAAGAGGAGGCACCGGTCCCTAAGTCGAAGTTTCCGGACTTCAAGAAAGCAAAGGTTACTTCTAATTTGTTCCCTCTGTCCGATCAGTTGGTGGATCATATGGTGGCGGCCTGGCAATTACCAAGCAAGAGATTCCAACCGCAGAAAAGGTTGGCTTCTCATTATCCCTTTCCTAAGGATCATTGTAGGAAATGGGAGACTCCACCGGCGGTGGATTCACATGGCACTCGCTTGGTTAAAACCGCTACGATACCATTGCCGTCTATTTCCTCTTTAAAGGATCCAACGGACAGGAAAGTGGAGATTTGTTTGAAGTCCATTCACTCGCTCTCCGTAGCGGTGGCGCGCCCGTCCATGACCATTTCCTGGGTGGCTAAAGCCATTGAGATCTGGGCCAATGTCTTGGAGGATTCTCTTACGGACGATGTTAAGGATGTTCAGAGAGCATTAGTGGCACAAATGAGGGATGCCGCTTCCTATATTGGGGAAGCGTCATTGGACGCAAGCATGTTAACCTCTAGAGTTTCGGCTGCGGCTGTGTCTGCTCGGAGATCCTTGTGGCTGCGGTCCTGGAGGGCTGATGCGGACTCTAAAAACGGTCTGGAGGCTCTCCCCTTTTAATGGAGAATTGCTATTTGGTCCGGATTTGGACAAAATAGTGGATACCTTGGCTAAGTCCAAGTCGGCTTTCCTCCCTTCGGCTTCTGCGCCGGCTAGGGTGAGGAGCACTGCCTTTCGGGTTCAGGGTAAGGCCAAGGGCCAGTCCTTCCCGAGACATTCAGCGACCAAAGCCTCATCCAAACCCAAGAAGCAGGCATGGAATGCTCGGCGTCCCTCTTCCAAACAGGAGGATAAACCTGCTGCCTGACGGGACGGGCCTCTCCCTGGGGGACCCCAGAGTGGGAGACCGACTTCTCAGATTCGCCCAGTGTTGGTTCAGTACCACCATGGATGCTTGGGTTCGAGAAGTAGTCTCTCAGGGGTACGCCCTGTCGTTTTGGTGCAGGCCGCCCCACCAATTTTTTTGCACGAGTCCTTCGCTGGACGAGTCCAAAGCTTCCCATCTCTGTTTCTGGTGCAGAAACCCAATGGGTCTCATCGCCCTATTCTGAATTTAAGGTCTCTGAACAAGTACCTCAGAGTTCCCAAGTTCAGGATGGAAACATTGCGGTCCATCATCCTGGCGATGGAACCGGGGGACTTCATGGTCTCCCTCGATATCCAGGACGCCTATCTCCATGTGCCCGTAGCACTGGCACATCAGCGGTACCTGAGGTTTGCTATCCTAAACCATCACTACCAATTTCGGGCGTTGCCTTTCGGTCTTTCCGAGGGTTTTCACCAAGGTTATGGCAGTCATGGCTGCCCACCTTCGGGGTCAGGGTATACGGCTGCTGCCGTACCTGGACGATCTGCTGCTGCTGGCGAGATCCCCGGAGGTGCTTCTTCATCATCTCCACCTGACAATTGCTTGTCTTCAGGCACATGGGTGGTTAATTGGAAGAAGTCGTCTCTGATCCCATCTCAACGGATGGTCCATCTGGGAGCACTTCTGGACTCCAGTCAACAAAGGATTTTGTTGACTCTGGAAAAGGTATCCTCCCTACAACTGAGGATACACTGTTACCTGAGCAGTGGCAGGGTGTCAATACATTCGGCAATGAGAGTCCTGGGGTCCATGGTGTCGGCATTCGACATGGTGGAGTTCGCCCAGTTCCATTCCAGACCTCTGCAGGGGCAGATTCTTGTGGAATGGAATGGGTTGTCCCGCTGGATCCGATCCCAGATGCTGGTATTGTCCCCGGAAGTGCGCCGGTCCTTGGCGTGGTGGCTGCAGTCAGCTCATCTCAGCCAGGGTCGCCTCTTTTGGATTCCGGATTGGGTTCTGCTCACGACAGATGCCAGTCTCTGGGGTTGAGGGGCAGTGACCAGCTCGTTGTCTCTTCAGGGCCGTTGGTCGGCGGAGGAGGCCGTCCTTCCCATAAACATTCTAGAGCTACGGAAAGTGTACCGTGCTCTTCTGGCGTCAGGCACCGTTCTTCTCGGAAGAGCAGTTCAGGTGCAATCAGACAACGCCACCACGGTGGCATACATAAATCACCAGGGAGGAACTCGCAGTCGAGCTGCGATGTCGGAAGTGTCCCAAATCCTGACTTGGGCGGAGTGCCACCTTCCAGCAATATCGGCAGTCTTCATCCCGGGAGTCCTCAATTGGGGGGCAGACTTCCTCAGCCGTCACAATGTGCATCCCGGGGAATGGTTGCTTCACCCAGAGGTGTTTCAACTTCTCGTGGACAAGTGAGGACTGCCGGAATTGGACCTGATGGCCTCTCGTCACAATTACAAGTTGCCCATATACGGCTCAAGGACTAGGGGCGCAAGCCTAGTGGATGCGTTGTCAGTGAAATGGTCGTTTAACCTAGCGTATCTGTTTCCTCCAATCTCCCTGCTCCCTCGGGTACTCAGAAAGATCAAACGGGACGGAGGCACGTTTCAGCTGGTGGCTCCAGCGTGGCCCACACGTCCTTGGTACTCTGATCTCAGGGGCCTGTCTGTAGACGCTCCGTACCTTCTGCCTCAACGTCGGGATCTGCTGTCTCCGGGTCCCTGCCTTTACCCGGATCTGGGTCGACTGTCTTTGACGGCGTGGCTCTTGAGACAGCCGGCTTAAGGTCCCCCGGGGATTTTCAAGCTCTGTCAACAGTACCATGCTTAGGGCACGTAAACCTGCCTCTGCACGGATTTACCACAGAGTGTGGCACACTTACTTTCAGTAGTGCGTGCCTAGAAGCTATGACCCTCAAGTGTTCAGATTTTCTAGGATTTTGGCATTTCTGCAGTCAGGTCTTGACCTGGGCTTACAGCTTGCTTCCCTAAAAGTTAATGTATCGGCCCTGTCAGTGTGGTTCCAACAAAGGATTGCCACACTGCCTGACGTTCACACCTTGTTCCAAGGTGTGCTGAGGATCCAGCCTCCCTTTGTGCCTCCAGTGGCTCTGTGGGACTTGGCGGTGGTTCTTCAGGTCCTGCAGGGACCTCCTTTTTGAGCCTCTTGAGTCGGTTGACCTCAAGTGGTTAACACTTAAGACTGTTTCTCCTGGCTCTTGCTTTGGCTAGGAGGGTATCTGAGTTGGGGGCACTTTCCTGTAGCCCCCTCTTCCTGATTTTTCATCAGGACAGGGCTGTGCTTCGCACCCGTCCTGAGTTTTTGCCTAAAGTGGTTTCTAAGTTCTACATAAATCAGGAACTTGTGGTGCCAGCTTTTCAGGCTCCGGGTCTTACGGCTGGCGAGGCTTCGCTGGACGTGGTCCGGGCTCTCAGAATTTGTTTGAACGGACTGCCTCTGTTAGGAAGTCCGAATCATTGTTCATCCTCTTTGGTTTCCATAAGAGCGGTTGGCCTGCCAACAAACAAACTTTAGCCCGTTGGCTTTGTTCTGTTATTAGGGAGGCTTATATACAGGAACGTTTGCATGTTCCAGCCTCGGTTAAGGCTCATTCCACTCGGTCTGTAGGCCCTTCTTGGGCTGCTAGACGTGGTGCCTCCGCTGTTCAGCTGTGCAAGGCAGCCACTTGGTCTTCAATTCAGACATTTTTGAGGTTTTATGCGTTTGACACCTTTGCCTCTCAGGATGCATCCTTCGGGCGCAGGATTCTCCTTTCTGCTCAGGAGCGTCCCCGCCCTTAGTTGAACTGCTTTGGGACATCCCCAAGGTCAACCCTGTGGACCCCCTATGGACCCTGAAGTAGAAAAGAGATATGGTAAGAACTTACCTTTATCTGTTTCTACGAAGTCCATAGGGTCCACAGGGTGCCCTCCCTGACACACCTGGCTTCAAATGGGCTGTGGTACTGGTCATCGGTTTTCAGTCTCCCATTTCTGTGAGTATGGTTTCTTGTGTGTTCCAGTCTTCCTTCTCTGTTTAGTCTCCTCCTTCGGCCTAAGCTACTTACCAACTGAGGTGCCTGTGGCTCGGGGGCGGGGTATAGAGGAGGACCCAAGTGCATCCTGGGAGCTAAAGCTTTAACTGTATGGTGCCCGTGGATCCAGATCCAAGCTATACCCCAAGGTCAACCCTGTGGACCCTATGGACTTCGTAGAAACAGAGATAACAAAGGTAAGTTCTTACCATATCTCTTGTTTTTTCTTCAGGATTGATGTGATCTTTGCTGCTGCTATATTATACTTGGAGATTAAAAAAAGGTCGAGTTAGATTTGGTTTCTGCTGTTAGAAAATCTTTATTAGAAGTTAATTTACCATCTACAGATAATGTGTCTTTATATGCCTTTGTTATAATATCAGAAGGGTATTCACGTTGTGCAAAGGCATGAGAGAGTTCAGATGCTTGACTTTCAAAAGTTTTTCTTGAGGTGCAATTCCTCAGGAGTCGATACATCTGACTCTTAGGAACATTAGTGAGCCAACTTTTTTTGTGATTACTAGTAAAAGGTATGTATTTCAAGGTATCCACAGGTTTTTATAAGAGGTACATATGACTCCCTCTATAACCTGCAAAGTAATATCCAAAAAATTAATCTGACTGGTAGTGCAGGATAAACCAAAATCATTGTGATTAAGAAAAGATACAAACTCTGTGCCAGAAGAAATATCCCCATCCCAAATAAAGAAGAGATCGTCGATATAGCGACCATAGAGGACCGGGTTCGCAGCGAACGGGCCATTCCAAATGAGCAACTCTTCCAGATGGCCCATGTAGATGTTCGCAAAGCTCGGTGCGAACCTGGACCCCATCCCAGTACCGACGACCTGTAGATAGTGAATGTGATCAAATAAAAAATAATTGTGAGATAAAATAAATGTGATAGAAGTCAATAGAAATGCACGCTGTCTATCTGCGATTCCCCCATCTTTAAGGCCCATATCTACAGTGGCAACTCCCTGTCTGAGGAATGTTAGTATAGAGTGCCTGAACATCACAAGTCACGAAAAGATAACTTTCTTTCCAATTTCGTCCTTCTACCAAAGTCAAAAAATGTCTAGTGTCTTTGATGTGGGATCGTAGAGAGACAGCGTGTGGCTGTAAAAAGGAATCAACCTAAAAAGAAAGATTCGAAGTTAAACCCCCCAGTACCCGAAATAATGGGACACTCTGGTGGATTGTGTAGTGACTTGTGAATTTTAGGTAAGTGATAATAGTGATAGGGTGCAGGAGATAAAGGAAGTCCAATTCTTCTTTTGACAGAATGCCATCGGACATAGCTTTTAAGAGCAAAGATTTTAAATCCTTTTGGAATTGAAGGGTGGGATCTTTAGTGACTGGATGGTAAAAATTACAATCAGACAGTTGTCTTCTGGCTTCAGTTAAGTAGTCAGATGTTTCTTGTACCACCACTCCTCCACCTTTATCCACAGCTTTTATTGTTAGAGTGATCATGTGATAAGGTTTTTAAAGCCAGTCTTTCTTGAGGGAATAAATTGTATAAACATGGATGTGTTTTGTTACACAATTTGCAAAAGCTCTCTAATGTTATATTATAAAAGGTGTTTATAGTGCTGGTTTTATGATGAATAGGGAAAAACTGATTTCTTTCTAAATTTATTCTCCATAGTCACTCTATTAACATCATAAATAGGTGTTTCAATTTGAGTGCTGGTACTTGACCCATTTTCCTCAAGGAGTTCTTTCAGAATCTCCAGTCCGATATCTGATTTGTTGAGTATAATCGGTTCACCTTCAATCTGATTTTTATTTAATGATTTCACAGTGAAATATCTCTTCCTGCACAAACCTCTTATGTAACGATTGAGTTCTACAAACAACTCAAAATAATTTGGTTGGGTGGTAGGAGAAAAATTAAGACCTTTTGGCTAGTACAGTAAGTTGTTCTGTTTGTTTTGACGAAAGGTTAAAAACACATAGGTTTTATCTGTGTTTGTAAAACCTTTTGTCCCTTTTGGATTTAGATTTACCTCCCTCGTCTTCCTCTGGGTCTACCTCTGAGAACCTTGCTCTTTTTGGGGAGTGTGCTAGAGTTTTGTATTTGTTGCGATGGTAAAATTGAATCAATTGGTCTCGATTGTTTCTTATGTTTCCTGCCTCCCCTCTCGCTATCCCCAAAAAAGAGGAAGTGGAGGATGCTGAGGGACCAATCTTTTGTGGAGACCTTATATGATGCAGTAGGAATCCTATTGGATTTTACGCGGGGTCTCATCCCAGTGGGATACTTATTTCCATCTACTCCAGATAGATGACTGTCATATGCCTATTCTTGTAGATGAGTTTTTTTTATTAGGTGTCCTACCATTGTAAGAAGTATTGGGGAACCAATTTCTTAATGTAGTGTGAGGTTTGTTTTTATGAAACGTTCTAACTTTATTTGCACCATAATCTGAAAGATCTCTTAAATTTCTTTTCCTTTTTCTCTATAGTTTCTCCCTCATATTGTTCCAATCTTTTATTGATTAATAATGCTCGTTCTTTAAATACTTCATCTTTATATTTATCCAGTTTTTCTTGGATTTTAGTGATCTCTGGTTCTATTGATCTCAATTTTGATTCCTTGTACTAAATTAATAATTCCATTAGGGAAAAAGAGCATCTGTCTAAAATTGCATTCCATTTATCCTGTAATTTATCATCCTCACCAAAGGAAAGAGTTTTAAATATACGTAGACCTCTGGGGATGATATTTTCTAAATATTTTTGTTAGGTGGTTTTATCACACCAATGTCTTACTTCTGCTTTCATTAAATCCTCAAGTGAGTTAAGGTTCTGCAGAAGATCATAATTAGAATCCCCTAACACATTAGAAGTTCCATTTTCATAGTTTGTAAGGAATTCTTGTTGTCTTCGGATCCTATCGCTAAAACATGTCAGATTCATCTCGATGCAGGAACATCTTGGGCTGCCTCAGGTAGGCAAAAAAGTTACATTGAAGATGCAGGTTGACATTGAAATGGTCGACACTATTTTTTTTTATTCACCCTAACCCTCCCCTTGGTGCCTATCCCTAACACCCTCCTAGAGCCGAACCCTCCAGTAAGTGCCTAACACTAAAAAAAACAAATGTTGGCTTTTTCACTCTGCCGGCCTATTGACTGTACCATTTGGTGCCTAGACATTGTCAACCTTTTTAATGTTGAACTATTGTACCTTTTACCCCTTTAAAAAAAAAAAAAAAAAAAATTTCCCCAACTTTTCACCTCCACAGTGGGGTTGCGTAGAAAAGGTGCGTTAATGGAGAATTAATGCAGGCTAACTTATGTGACTAATTGAGTAGTCCATAGTCACATTTACACTCGTAAATGGGTTATGGCGGCTAATTGAATTTGGTCCCTAGTGTATTAAAACTGACTCTCCATGCCATCTGCAGTTCAAAGCAGTCTTTCCTCACCACCCTCCCCATCCCCCCATCCCCCCTGCTCCCCCTGTTAAGTTTCTTGCTGTATAGTATGGAAAATGTAACTTTAAAATGCTGTACACACTAATATTTAGCAGAATAGTTTTTATCCTTGCACTAATGTTTTTCCCTTTTAGTTATACCACCTTTACACTGGCCAAATAACCCAGATTATTGCTATCAACCTGGGTCGCTGCTCAGTGTAAAAGGGTCCCCAAAAAAGAACCCGGGTGCAGTGACCCGGCAATTCAACCTGGGTAGAGAGCAGGGTTGTGGCAGTGTAAATGGGTGATCTGGGTCATCTGACCTGAGTTCAGTTTACAGCATAGGAACAGCCAGCTCACCAGCAATAACCCAGACCTAGCCTGCGGTGTAACCGGGATTCAAACCGCTGTGACATGGCTTGAAACTAGTGTTCAGTCACGTGGGCTGGACCTGGGAATTTGGTGTAAAATGGTTATTACAGAAGTCTCATCAGATGTTGATTGTAAAAGGTATACCGACACAAATTTTTATCTGTAAGCATAATTCCTTATTTCTGAAGGAACATTTGCCAATGTTATTACACATTCAGGGATATACTCTGGAAGATCTGGGTATTGTCTACTTCCAAATGATAAACTGAAAATTGCAGCGAATATGGACAGAGCAAAATGAATAAATACACTTGGTAGTTTTGCGTTTGATATTAAGCAGAATCCTTGGAAATTGAATGCTATGTTTAACTAAATCTTATGTTTGTTTATCTGCCAGTTACTTACACCTGTCACCTTCATGTTGGCTTCCTGATGCTCCTCCACACTACCTTGCAGGCCGTAGAGTCTCTGAGCCTTGTGTTGTGCCCCACATCCGTGACCCTCAGGCTGGTCGTCGAGGCTCAGAGCCATCGGTTACTCCTTTACGGGCAGCTGGAGCTGAAAGTCAGAGACACAGGGAAAACTGGGCACTTGCTGCTGAATTTATTCCTAGGAATGAAGGTACAAAAATTGTCTGTGGGCACCATTAATTTTGGAAAATGGTAGATAAATAAATATTAAGTTTTTGTTCCTATTCGACATAGATACATACATGGGAAATTTTGGGATGAATTATATGAGGCTGCTTTTGTTACCTAAGCCATGTTTCGGTCCACCTAAAACCCCAAAAATTGCATTTTCTTAAAATTTAAACTTTTTTTTTTTTTTATGAACATTTTCAATAGTTCATAGGTATGTTAGAATAATTTGGAAATATCCAGCAATAAGTACAGACACATTCTTGGCCCCTCAAGCAATATTGAGTCATCATGGGTGGGAAATTTAACGTCTGATTGCCACGAGTGGTAGATCAGTGGAGAAGAGCTGTTAGGGTTATTCCACACCACATCAACACAAGGTTTCAAACTGTCAGTTTCAGATTGTAATGAAATTTGATATATAAATGTCTTGTGTGTGAAGAGAACTTCAAAATCTTAGGCTATGTACACTGGGTTTGAAGTTATATGCTTTTAAAGCTGCAATATTTTAAAAAAAAAGACTATTTAACAAAATTTTTTTAAATTACATTTGTAGCTCACCTAATTTAGCTAGTTAGACAGTCTCATTTTACACTTTTTTTTTTTTTTTTTTTTATTGGCTTTCATATGATATATACTTTCCTTTATTGAATCTTACTGCTGCTATTACATATTTCAAAATGTATTTTCTCCAAAATATCCTTGTTTACACTGATACCCAAAGTTTCTACATCAGGGTCCATAGGGTATCCACAGGATACCTTGAGGTATAGGTGATGACGTCAGGCATCGGGCACCATAGAGTTAAGTTTTCAGCCTCCCAGGATACATCAAGGTCCCCTCCTATGCCCCGCCCCCGAGCCAAGGCATCCCAGGTTCGTTGGTGCCCGGAGTCGGAGCACATGTCTAGAGGGGGGCTTAAAGCCCCTGAAGTTTCCTTCAAAATTCGGCAGCTGTGGCTGCACATCTGGGAGTACAGCATGGACAGTCAGTACTGACGTCCATGCGGTCTCCCCTTCACCCCGCCGGTACGGATGCTGGTAAGTATCTGGGGTCACGGCTAGCAGTGACCCCCAGATGCTTCGGACCGTGGACGGATCCATTGGGGACAAGTAAGCAGCGGGGTCCCGCGGTGGGTCCCCGCTGAGCACACGGTCCAGAAGTCCCCAGGCAGGGGGCTCCCTGGGGACTGGCTGCACGTGGAGCCAGGCAAACAGCCTGCGCTTCCACTATACCCCAGGGACAGCAGGCCGCGGCTGAGCGGCAAGCGCAATGGCGTCCCGGGGGTTAATCGCATGCCAGGGGAGCGCGCCTTCCCTGTTAACAGCCGGCGTCTCCCCTGCTGCACACGGTCCTCTCTGCACAGCTGCTGATTGGTCTTGTGGCAGCTCTCCTCCTCCAGGCCGGCCCCCTCTGCTCCTCGGTGGCCATCTTTGTAGGGTGGTGAACGCTGCTGGAAGCTGAGTGCGGCATCGTGGTCTGGGTCCCCCCTGCATACCTCTCCGATTACAGGTCAGTGTATGTGGCGCTGTGTCCTACCAGAATCTGTCTGTGTAGTTGAAATCAGCGCTGATAGTGCAGGGAATTGATTTTCTGCATTGTATGTTACTACTGCTAGCGCTGCTGCCTGTACTTTCATTTTCTACTGTCATCCATTTTTCTGTCTCTGCTCTTACTCTGCTAAAGCCCTTGCGGTGCGGTGATTGCAGGGTATTTCTCCCACTATACTAAGTATCAGTGAGAGGGGTCACATCCATCATGTCTGAGAGTGATTTTCCTCTCCAGCTTATGTGTACTAAGTGCCATGTACCTATAGCGGAGGGGGAGGGTAACGCCGAGGGGCTATGTCGGCAGTGTTATTTATTGGTACGGCCAATTACTGTCACGGCTCCGGTACAGGAACCTCCCTGGGCTTGTTTCGCTAAGGCGCTTACAACCCTAGTGGGCCAGTTAGCTCCTCCACCTGCGTTTTCCCAGATGGGATTGTCCCAGCAGTCAGTGGTGTCACCCATGTAGGGGATCCCGAGACAACTGATGGTACCCTACAGTCTCCCTATTTCCCCTTCCCAGGTTTCTCAGGAGCCTGCGTGGGTTAATTCTCTGACCACTTCAGTACAGCATTTGTCGGATGTTTTACAAGGGGAGTCTGTGTTGCGGCCGGTGGCGTCTGTCTGCTCCTTATGAGGATGACGACGTGACGTCCGATGATGGGGAGATTCTGGATCTATCTGACAAAGAACCTTTCCGTACTAAAGAGTCGGACGCCAAGTCCAAGGTTTATATTCCTGGCCTTATTCGGGCGGTCCGCACAGCTTTAGTGATTGAGGATGACGATCCTCCGGTGTCAAAGTCCAAATATGCCTTTTTTAAGGATATTAAGGGTGACGCCACAGTGTTTCCTCTTTCGGGTCAGTTAGTAGACCATTTAGAGGAGGCATGGAAACACCCTGGTAAACTGTATCAGCCTCAGAGGCACTTAGCGGTGGCTTATCCGTTTGCGGACAATTATTTTTCTAAGTGGGAATCCCCTCCACAGGTGGATTCTCATGTGACTCTCCTAGTCCGAAGTGCCACCTTGCCCATGCCCTCCATGTCCTTCTTGAAGGATGCTACGGACCGCAAGGTGGAGATCTGCCTAAAATCCATTTATTCCCTCGTGGGGGGGGCATCCAGACCGGGTATGGCCTTATGTTGGGTAGCCAGAGCTATGGAGCGCTGGGCTGATATTTTGGAGGCGTCTTTGGTTTCCGACTGTTCGGCTGAGCAGGCCGAGTTGGTAGGCAATCTCCGGGATTCGGCCACTTACATCAATGAAGCGGCCTTGGATATCAGTGTCCTCACATCTCGGATTTCTTCAGCAGCTGTTGCTGCGCGTCGCACCTTATGGTTGCGATCTTGGAAGGCGGACGCTGATTTTAAAAAGGGCTTAGAAGCTTTGCCTTTTAATGGAGAAGTCCTATTTGGTCCGGATCTGGACAAAATTGTAGTCACGCTGGCGGCAGCCAAATCTGCATGTCTCCCGTCGGCTGCGGTCCCTTCCAGTTCGGGTACGTCGTCCTTTCAGTCTTACAGGGCCCAGGGCAGGCCTAAAGCACAGTCTTTTCCCCGACAGGCTGGCCCCAAGAAATCGGCCAAGCCCAGGAAACAGGCCTGGAGTACCAGACGTCCGGCCCCTAAGTCAGATGACAAACCTGCGGCCTGACGGTCCGGGCCTCCCTTTGGGGGATCCGAAAGTGGGAGGCCGGCTGCTGCAGTTCGCCCAGTGTTGGTCGATAACCCCGACAGACAATTGGATTCACGAGGTGGTTTCTCACGGGTATGCCCTCTCCTTTCAGCACAGGCCCCATCCCGATTCTTCACCACGGGTCTTCCATCAGACCGGAACAAAGCCATGGAACTACGGAAGGTTTTGCACACTATGCTCCAGGCTGGAGTTATAGTGCCTGTTCCATTCTCCCAGAGGGGCCATGGTTTCTATTCTAATGTGTTTTTGGTGCAGAAACCCAATGGGTCGTACCGTCCAAACCTCAAAGCACTCAACAAGTCCTTGCGAGTGCCGAGGTTTCGGATGGAGACCCTACGGTCCATCATTCTGGCGCTGGAACCTGGGTATTATATGGTGTCATTGGACATACAGGACGCTTACCTGCATGTCCCTATTCTTTTACGCCATCAACAGTTCCTCAGGTTTGCAATCCGCAACGATCACTTCCAGTTCCGGGCGTTACCTTTTTGCCTGGCGACAGCACCACATGTGTTCACCAAGGTCATGGCGGCTTCCCTGCGGCTGCAGGGAGTCTGCATGTTGCCGTACCTAGACGACCTTCTGTTGGTAGCAGGATCTCCAGAGCTCCTTCTACGCCACTTGGACCTGACTATTTCGGTACTGCAACGGCATGGCTGGTTAATAAATTGGCAGGAGTCCACCCTGATCCCATCTCAGAGGATTCTGCACCTCGGAACCTTATTGGACTCCAGACAGCAAAGGATCTTTGTGACAGGGGAAAAGATTTCTACCTTACAGTTG
Source organism: Taudactylus pleione (assembly GCA_031769625.1). Classification (NCBI taxonomy): domain Eukaryota; kingdom Metazoa; phylum Chordata; class Amphibia; order Anura; family Myobatrachidae; genus Taudactylus; species Taudactylus pleione. Next base: position 1,486,824 of record JAUIMM010001433.1, on the reverse strand, counting down.
AGGGTGCGCAGTTGTCTGCAGAGTCGCCGTGTCTCTCTGCACTCGGCGATGAGGTTACTGGGCTCCATGGTGTCAGTATTCGACATGGTGGAATATGCCCAGTTCCACTCCAGACCTCTGCAGCAATTGATCCTGTCCATATGGAATGGACTGCTTCAGAGTCGAAAGTCCCAGACGATGGTGCTCACTCCGGAGGTTCGCCTGTCCCTAACCTGGTGGTTGCAGACGAACCATCTCAACAAGGGTCGTCCATTTTGGGTGGCGAATTGGGTCCTGTTGACAACTGATGCCAGCCTTCGGGGCTGGGGAGCTGACACGGGTCTACACTTGTTCCAGGGCAGATGGACTCAGGCAGAAACAAAGCTTCCCATAAACATCTTGGAACTCTGCGTGGTTTTCAATGCTCTCCAGGAGGCACATCGGGTTCTCCAAGGTCACCCCGTGCAGGTCCAGTCGGACAACGCCACCACCGCGGCCTACATAAATCGGCAAGGAGGAACCCGAAGTCGGGCGGCACTCGTAGAGGTGTCCCGCATCCTGGTTTGGGCGGAGCGCAATCTCCCGGCCATATCAGTAGTATTCATCCCGGGAGTCCTCAACTGGGAGGCGGACTTTCTCAGTCGCCAGGACGTTCATCTGGGGGAGTGGTCTCTGCACCAGGACGTCTTTCAACTTCTGGTGGACAGGTGGGGTCTTCCAGAGATCGACCTCATGGCGTCACGGCACAACAACAAGTTGCCGGTGTACGGGTCTCGCACAAGAGACGAAGAGGCGTCTCTGGTGGATGCTCTGTCCGTCCAGTGGACGTTCCGGTTTGCTTATCTCTTTCCTCCGTTTTCCCTTCTTCCACGGGTAATCCGGAAATTCAAACAGGAAGGAGGGACGCTCCTGTTGATGGCTCCTGCGTGGCCCAGGCGGCACTGGTTCTCAGACCTTCAGGGTCTGTCCGTGGACATTCCTCTACAGTTGCCGTTACGGCCGGACCTACTGTCACAGGGTCCTTGTCTTCACCCGGACTTGACTCGGCTGCCTTTGACGGCGTGGCTGTTGAGATGGCCATGTTAAGGTCCGGGGGATTTTCCAGCTCTGTGGTACAAACTATGCTAAGAGCTCGGAAACAGTCTTCTGCGAGGATATACCATCGTGTGTGGCATACGTTCTTCCAGTGGTGTCGACCGAGAGGTTATGTCCCTCGGGAGTTCAGTCTGTCTAGAGTGTTAGCTTTCCTACAGGCGGGACTAGACCATGGGCTTCGCCTTGCTTCTCTGAAGGTGCAGGTGTCTGCCCTGTCAGTCTGGTTCCATCGTAGGATTGCTGCAATCCCTGATGTGCGCACCTTTATGCAAGGTGTTCTTCGAATTCAGCTGCCTTTTGTTCCACCGGTGGCGCCTTGGCATTTAGCTGTGGTCCTGAGGGCTCTCCAGGGACCGCCGTTTGAACCACTATGCTCAGTGGACCTTAAATGGCTGACAGCTAAAACAATTTTCCTGCTGGCCATTGCTTCGGCCAGACGTGTTTCTGTCTTAGGGGCTCTCTCCTGTAGACTCCCTTTCCTGATTTTTCATAGGAACAGGGCGGTGCTGCGCACTCGTCTTGGATTCCTTCCCAAAGTTGTTTCAAGCTTCCATATCAACGAGGAAATCGTGGTGCCGGCTTTTAACTCACCTGATCTTTAAGTGGGTGAGGCCACTTTGGACGTTGTGCGGGCCTTAAGGATTTATGTTGACCGCACTTCTTCGTTTAGGAAGTCGGACGCCTTGTTTGTCCTCTATGGCTTCCGTAAAAAGGGTTGGCCTGCTTCAAAGCAAACTTTGGCAGGTTGGATTCGTATGGCAATTTCAGAAGCTTATCTTCATGAAGGACTTCCGGTTCCATCCTCCTGTGAGGGCTCATTCCACTAGGTCTGTGGGTCCTTCGTAGGCAGCTCGACGTGGTGCCTCCTGCAGTCCAGATCTGCAAGGCTGCCACGTGGTCCTCTGTCCATACTTTTGTGAGGTATTACGCGTTTGACACCTTTGCTTCTCAGGATGCTTCCTTCGGGCGGCGGATTCTCCTTTCAGCACAGGAGCGTCCCCACCCTTAAAGGATACTGCTTTGGGACATCCCCAAGGTATCCTGTGGATACCCTATGGACCCTGATGTAGAAAATCTGAGATATGGTAAGAACTTACCTTTGTTATCTCTATTTCTACGAAGTCCATAGGGTTCCACAGGACTCCCGCCCTGTCGCACCTGTGCTGCAGATGGGCTTTGCTCTGGTCACCGGTTTTTCCGTCTCCCTTTGGTGAGAATGTGATTCTTGTGTGTCCAGATCTTTCTTCTCTCTCTTCCTTCTCCTCCTCCGGCCTATGGCTTGGTACGTAACGGAGATGCCTTGGCTCGGGGGCGGGCTATAGGAAGGGACCCTGATGCATCCTGGGAGGCTGAAAACTTTAACTCTATGGTGCCCGATGCCTGACGTCATCACCTATACCCCAAGGTATCCTGTGGAACCCTATGGACTTCGTAGAAAGAGATAACAAAGGTAAGTTCTTACCATATCTCAGCTTTTTTTTGTTTTGGGAGCATGATGGAATCATCTGCTACAAGAGGTTTCACTTTGGACTGTTAATTCTAATATTTTCATTATTTTAACAATCTATGCTTGTTCATCACTTTTAATTTATCTCAAACAATTCCTTTCATATATATTATGTACAATGACACAGTATGTTTATAAAATATTTAACTTTTGGTGATTGTATGCCTTTCACTTTTTAAGAAGGGTTACTACATATCATTACTATTTGGTGCTGCTTCTCTGGATGGATATTGCTGCTTGATGGGTTGGAACTGGTTGAAGGCTTCATTTGTTTTTAGTACAGTACTTCTATTTCAGAAAGGGTGTATATGAGGAATATAGCAAAATGGCACATATTATAGTTTTCATGTTATGTAGTGAGTTTCTTATTCATTTTTTTTTTTTTTTTTTTTTTAAACTCTGGTCCCTCACAGATCAATAGGATGCTAATTTCATATGCATGATTAGCAAAAAAGGTAGTCCTCCCATGGTACACTTCAAAAGAATAGTTTAATTCCGTTACCTGGGCTATTATGACAGGACTTTAAGGACAGGACAAGGTTTTCATTAGCATGTTGATTCCATTTAGAGGATATGTGGAGGTCATTAGGATGTATCTATCTAAAGGCATCCTATGACAGGAACCTAATTAATGCCTATTGTCTGGTGGATTACTTATGCTGGGTACATACTGGCCAATATATCGGCCGATTAATTGATCGGCGAATATATCTGCTGCCCGTCAGCCAGTGTTTACAGACTGTCTGAACAATGTTCAGACATATCGCATTGGCTGTGCTGAACAGCCGATGGACAGATATGTCTGTGGGGGGAGGGGTGTATGCTGATGTGGCTGGGGATAAAGTTTGGAGTTAAAGGATGAGCAGCTGCAGCATTGTGTGGGTGGAGCTGTGGGTGATGGAGCGAGGAGGGTGGATAGATGACTACACTGATGTGACCTGGCATATGCAGGTCCAATATAAGAGTCCTGTTTAGTCCTGAGTTGTAAATGTTTTGCTTGGGCACATTAACATAACTATTTATTTTTGAGTACATAGGGCTCCACAGGGAGACATTGAGGTGTAGGTGGTACTTGGAGGACCAGACGCCAACAACAAAGCTTATTCTGTCCCAGGATGCTCCGGTTCTTCCCTCTATACCCCGCCCACAGCCTGAAGGCAACTCTGTTTTCGTTGGTGTCCGACGAGAGCTGGATCACAGTACTACATGGGGGCTGCTTTTAAACAGCACAAGCTTTGATTTATTTACTATAACAGCAAGCAGTGCTAGACCGTACTCCGGGCGTCTGCACTGCTTTTCCATTATCCCTCCGGCACCGCGATTCCAGCCATAGGCTACTGTAAGTACTCTCGGCGGGGCTCCGGGGGGGACCTAGCTAGCATGGCTCCTCGGACCCCAGACTGCATCCGGGACTCAAAGGGACAGGTAAGGCTCTGCGCAGTCTTATCTCCGGTCTCGGGAGGGAGACCGGAGGCTCTGATGTGCACACTGTTCGTCCAGGACTCCACTAGACCACCAGGGCATAACTTTATACTGGCGCAGGGAATAGCTGAGGCCAGGGACCCGGTGGTTGATGTCCGCATAGGGGAGACAGCCCTCTCCCTGCAGCCCCTCCCCATTTCAGAGCACCATTCCACGGTGGCCTTCCTGCCACTGAGCTGCTCCTCCCTCACCCTCCGCCCCCTCACACTCACGACGGCCATTTTCTGCAAACAGCCACAAGTCTCCGGGAACGCTGGATCCAGTCTCCCTGTATATCTCTCCTAGGAGCCAGGTTATACAGCTCTATTTCCAACTAGCCACTGAAGTATGTGTAGTTGAATTTAGTGCCCACTGCAGTTATATTATATACTCTGCATTGTATGTGACTTGTGCTAGCGCTGCTGTCTGTTTGTATTTCTCCTTCATCCACTAGGGGTCACTGGAGTATATACAATGGGGTGATGAGTGGAGCCTGGCACTTTAAATTTCTTCAGAAGTGTAGTTGGCTACTCCCCTCTATACCCCACACAAACCTCAGTTTAGATTAAGTACTAAGGGAGCCGGAGGTGTTTCCAGGGCTGTCCTCATCCTTTTTTTTTTTTTTTTTTTCTTTTTTTTTCTCTAACAGGCAGACTGCTGGCTGTGCCAGTCTGCCTGCAACGTGGGAGCCTCCGGTGAGACCCACCACAGATGCCTGCGGCTCGTGACGGGGGGGGTCAACGGACCCTGGGGAGATCTGCCACAGCTGCCTGCGGCTTGTGTCCAGGTCCCCACATGCTCACCGCGCATCGGCAGGCATCGCAGTGGTAGGTATTCCCAACCCTCCCTTAGCAGGGGCGAGGGGGAACTGTAAGTCACGGAGAAAGGCCACATATGGCGAGAAGAGTACTCCCAGCTTATCCTACGTGATTGGGAGTCCATCTGACAGGGTGCTACTTGGTTCTCCGAACTGACGGCTGAGCCTTGTGGGACTGATTCACAAGTGAATCAGTTACTCTGTTCTGACAGAGCTCATAACACATGCTCTGCCTGGAAAAGCCCTTTCCACGCTGTGATGCGTGCCTGCCTAGATTAGAGGCAGGCAGATGACAATAATCAGCTCCCGTTGGTCACATGGTACTGTTATAGGAGGGACTTGCCGACGCTTCTCGAGGCACACGTCCGGGTCCCTGACCTCAGCACATATCTAATCACCACGTTAGGCACACAGGGTGCTGGTGACCTGCCGCAGCTGCATGCTGCTGGGTCCGGCTCCCCGCAGTCCGCCGCACACGGTAAGGTATGGCGGGGGCAAGTTTAGCCAGCCTTCCCCACTAGCAGGGATTTACTGTTGGCCTAGGCTGTTCAAGGTTTTCACTCTGCGAAGTGCAGGAAGCTGCGGTAGCTCGGAGGCGAAGTCAAGTATATCAGGACCTGGGTTTCAGATCCTGGTTAGAATTATTAAAGATGCAGCCCTTCTGAGATTACCCCTCTTGGCTGTTATCTCTTCAGACCCGCTGAAGTAACCCAGTGGCTATATGCACTAGGTAGTTACTATTCCCTTTGGGACTTATAATTGTTGCTTAGACCAGTCTGCCTCCTGCATGCCTGTGTTGCAGACGGTAGTTAGTGGGTAATTCTCTCGGCAAGGTGTCTTATACTGTGCGCAGCCTAGTTTCCAACAACAGTTTGCACAGGGGTTAGTGTGTTGTAGAAAAGGAGAGGAGGTTGCACTCCCTTTGACAAGGGCAGCGGCCTTTACAACACCTATACGGTTATAGCATTGCCACTTGTGGCTTATCTGGCCATGTTCTGATACACCCCCTGCTGGGGAATCTGTATGATTTACCGCCAGACCCATGCCCGACGGTTGGAATCCCGACAGCGGCTTCCCGGCAGAGGAGGAAATCCCGATTGTCCAAGGTAAGTGTCTAAACTAATTCTAAACCCTAATCCCTGCCCCTTCCCCACCGCCTAAACCTAAGTCCCCTGGGGGGGTGCCTAACCCTCCCTCCCCCTAGCCTATCCCTAACCTCCTGGGGGGGTGACTAACCCCAAGTCCTCCCCGGGAGCCCTTAACCCTCCCAATCCCCCCCCCCCCCCCCCTCCCCCGCGGCTGTCCACGCTCTGCGTCCGCCATAACTTAGATCAGGATGCTGGCGTCTGTAAAATGACGCCTGTCATTTAACCCTCGCCGGGATTAAACAGTCGGGAAGCCGGATGCCGGGATTAGGTCCGCCGGCTTCCCGACTGCATACCCCTGCTGGGGTCCTTTATATCAAAGGAATTTGAAACAGGATCTTACTCTGTCCACTCCATGCTTTGACCTAGTATTGCAGTACTTCCAGGACCGGTACAATACAACATTGAAGGCAGAACATATGTATAGGAGAGAGTAACTTTGTTTGACACCTACGGCCAGGGACGTCACTAGGTATTGTAGGGCCCCATAGCAAAAGTTGGTAAGGGCCCCCATGTACATCCAATGGTGAAAAATTTATATTACACATGTAACTTGACAAGGAAGAGGGCCCCCCTTTCGGCGTTGGGCCCCATAGCAGCTGTACCTATGGTAGCTGCACCCATGCCTACAGCAGTGACATGCTTTGCATAAATTTATATGGGTTTTTGTTGGGTTGCTATCTATCAGAATGCAGACTGGGAACATAGATCTATAGAAGTGTGTAGAATTATACTGTACTCCTATGTTTCATGATTCTCTCTGGTCTAGAAAAATGAATAAGACTGATGTACTTTTATACGGAAATTACTTCCGCTATTACTAGGTTTGTTAGGTATTCAGATTATAACTACAGCCTACGGCTGAGTCCACTGAAGTAGCAAGATGTATCTTTAGATGATAGTATGCAATTATAAGACAACCTAGGTTAAGCTATGCTGCGATTCTGAGTTCAGGCTCACCTGGGCAAAATTTTGTTCTATACTTGCTTTACTTAGCACTATCTTATGATAGGCATTCTCTTACTGATACCTTGACCTCATGCCTGTGGCTAACAGATACATGTTTGAATTTCCACTGTACAGTAGTGGAATTAATTATGGACACTTTCAATAAAAAAAAATTATTTGATATTTATGCAGAAAATTCATATCCTGCTATACCAAATCAATACTTTAATGTTTTTATTTTAATCTATGATTCTAGTTAATATTTTAACATGATTTGTCAGAGAGGAAACAGAGAAGGGGATGGAGAGGTAGAATGGGAGAAAAAAAGTGTTTTGAAATACTTACCAGCCACTGTCAGTGGTGAAGATACAGGCTGTCACCAGTTACTGCAGGCAGCATGCTGACAGCATCCAGGAGCAGGTCCCACACAACATCCATGCAGACTCATGCGCTTTATTCAGCACTCAATTCATCCAGACTGTGGCAACCTTTACAATCAATCCTCAAAGCTAGTTGCAGCTCTGGTCAAAGTGTGAATAACGACTAAAATGGCTCTGAATTCCGCAAAACGTGTTGACTGGTGGTCTGGGAAGAGAGGCAAAGCCATGATGCTTCGTGAGGAAGGGTATACCTACAAAGAAATTGCAACATGGTGTGTGTGTGTGTGTGTCAAGGATTACTATTGCGACAACACCTCATCAGCAGGGTAAAACTAACCTGTCTCACGATGGTCTAAACCCAGCTCACGTTCCCTATAGATCTGTAATGGCCCATTCCCAATAGTTATGGGACTGAAGTCTGATCTCTCCTAGTTATTAGCCGGAGAGTTCTTGTCTCCTTCCAAGAGACTCTGGTCCTTGCGCTGAGATTCAGTGATTTAAATAGTGTTCACTCTAGCTCCGGCGGCAGGCAGGGCGCCGGAGCCAGAGAGGGCACCTTTGTGCGCGCGCTCAAAACGGGGCATGGCCACTAAAAAGGGGGCGTGTCTATAAGACCCTTTACGTCACTCTTGGGGGTGTGCCCGGCACTTACGGACATGCCGGGCAGACCCCAAACACTGCAGACAGAGAGAATAGATGCCGGGTGCATGTGCCCGGCGTCTATTCTCCGGCGGTGACCGGGTCACCGCACATTTCTCGACCCGCGGGACACTGCAACCCGCAGGTGAAGACTGCACCCGCAGGCTGTGAGGGCAGGGCACTTTTTGCCCTCCAGAACGAGGGCAGGGCGCCACGCCCCGCTGAAACAGCCTAGTGGGAACGCTATTAAATACTGTGGCCTCTTCGTGGGACCATACATGTCTCCGCTAACAGCTCTGCTTGTGTTTTTTACACAGGGCGCAACTTTTACGGAAGTAGTTTCCGACTCCAGGACAAAGATGTAGAGCATAGTCTCAAACCACCTGCAGATCTTTTTGGTACTCTACCTGCAGAAGGGTGGCGATGTCTAGAGGTCAATAGAATCCAGGAGAGGGCTCCTAGTTCGCAGGTCAGAGGCTTACTCCACATTCATAGGCGGACACTCTTGCTGACAAGCTCAGAGCGTCAACGCATACGTGACATAGCACCTAAGTGGCTTTCACTGCAGGCATCTGGCCCGAGGGGGATCCTTTTTATCTCATCAGTTTGGCACTACAGCCTAAGAGCTTCCTACTTTCGATTTATGCCTTACACATTGATGTTTCACCCTGTCCCGGCGACACTCTACTGCATCAGGTTTTATTTGTAGTTACTAGTTCTACCCCCATTTTTGGATAGACTTGGTCTGATTAGTCATGACATGTATCTGTTATTTATCTCCTTTATGGTGGTTATATCAGTGTTCAGGTAAAGCACAGGTTCTCGGGCTTTGTCCTTGGGGCCCCTCGCGGTTTACGTTTTCCGGGTTGCCCAGCGGGTGCACAGGTGTATTCATTACTCACTGACACATTTGAAAGTTCCACGGGTGGAACTGGTTATTTCCCTTGTGGTTCTGTGGGGAGACCTGGGGGAATGGGTTTGAAATGCCGGCGGCTGTCTAGCCAGTTCAAATCTCTACAGCGAATGCCTGACATGAGGAGATCCCGACTGGGGTAGCTAAGTATACTAACTCCCTCTTCCCTCCCAAGCTTTTGTCGGGGCTCATTCAGAAGTTTAACTGCAGTAAGGTGCGTTTGGGGGGTTCAGACAAATCACCTCTGTAGCAGGACCGTAGTATTCACTTGTGTAGTGAGCATGCAGTGTTGATTCTAAGCGGCTGCTGTTAGCTTTTACGGTCTGTTCCTTTTTTGTCTATTAAGATGAAATGGGAGGAGTTTTGTTTTACTCTGGCTCTCCTGTCTGGGCTGCTCGTATTTGTATCTAGTACACTGGGAGTTGTTCAGTTCCTTACTTGGGAATTGCTGAATGTATCCTGTCTGCGTCCAGGTTAGTGGACCTAGGGTTCGTGTCTCCAAATATGACGGAAAATTAAGGATCTCTGGGTTCAGGCCTCTAACTGGCCTGCTTTGAGTTCTCTAAATCATCCCTGGGGCAGGTTATTTCTATCTGACCTTGTTGTTGGCCTTGAAGGTATATTTAATCCACTTCTTGGATCTCTCTGGGAGCAGGTGCCATCAATCCTTTTATTGGGGCACAGGAGATCCATGTTGACGTCGCAATAAATTTTTCTACTTCAGGTTCCATAGGGGGGGTCCACAGGGTTGACCTTGGGGGTATAGCTGGATTTGGATCCACGGGCACCACGCAGTTAAAGCTTTGCTGCACCCAGGATGCACTGGGTCCATCCGCCTATATACCTCAGTTTTAGTTCCTTCGCTTTTCAATCCATGTTGTGTAGTGACAAGCCTCTCAAGGCGTCAAAACGCACTGTTCCGTCATCCCAGTCTGCACAGTTATCAGACTCGGATGCGTCCTCGGATGAGGGCGAGTTGCATGAGGATTCTGATTGATTCCCCTGCTCAGGAAGTGGAGACTAGGTCTACCATTAATGTCCCAGCGTTAGTGCGGGCAGTGCGGTCCATTTTAGATATTGAGGATGATGCTCCGGCCCCCAAGTCCAAATATCCAAACTTTGAACAGGCGAAGGTGACGTCGGCTGTTTTTCCTTTATCTGACCAACTGACTGATCATATGGTGGAGGCCTGGCAGTCACCTAGTAAGAGGTTTCAGCCGCAGAAATGTTTAAGCAGTAGTTATCGGTTTCCTACTAGTCATTGCAAGAAGTGGGAAACTCCACCGGCGGTGGATTATCACGTCACTCGTCTAATCAAAAGTGCTACCTTACCAATGCCGTCTATGTCGTCCTTAAAGGACCCCACTGACGGGAAAGTGGAGACTTGTTTAAAGTCCATTTATTCTCTCAGCGGCGGTGGCCCGTCCGTTCATGGCCATCTCTTGGGTGGCTAAAGCCATTGAGAGTTGGGCCAATGTACTGGAGGATACGCTTCCTGAGTAAGCTCCAGGAAGTGCAAAGAGCTTTAATTTGTCAAATGAGGGATGCCGCTTCCTATTTTGGGGAAGCATCTTTAGATGCTAGTCTCCTCACTTGTAAGGTGTCTGCAGCAGTGGTCTCTGCTCTCAGGTCTTTGTGGCTTCGATCTTGGAGGGCGGATGCGGATTCCAAGAAAGGCTTAGAGGCCTTACCCTTTAATGGGGAAATTTTTGTTCGGTCCTGACCTTGACAAAATTGTGGAGACCTTAGCAAAGTCTAAGTTGACTTTTTACCATCAGCTGCTGCACCTTCTAAGCCTCGGACAGCCTTTCGGTCCTTTCGGACTCTGGGTAAGTCCAAGGGTCAATCTTTCCAGAGACTGTAGTCAAACAAGACTGCCCCTAAACCAAAAAAGCAAGCCTAGAGCACTAGACGTCCGTTTTCCAAACCCGCAGATAAGCCTTCAGCCTGATGGGATGGGCCTCTCTCTCTGGGGGATCCCAGAGTGGGAGGCAGACTTCTTCGCTTCACCCAATGCTGGTGCAATACAACCACGGATGCTTGGGTACAAGTGGTGGTCTCCTAGGGGTATGCCCTGTCATTCCGGTACAGACCCCCTCAGCATTGCTTCTGCACGAGCCTTTCCCTAGACAAGACTAAGGTGTTGTTGATCCAGGAAGCCACAGAGTCCTTGCTGAAAGCAGGGGTAGTTGTTCCCATTCCGCCATCTCAACGCGGGACGGGTTACTACTCTTCTCTATTTCTGGTTCCGAAACCAAATGGGTCTCATCGGCCCATTCTCAACCTGAAATCTTTGAACAAGTACCTCAAAATGCCTACATTCAGGATGGAAACTTTGCGTTCCATAATTCTGGCTATGGAACCGGGGGATTATATGGTCTCCCTGGATATACAGGACGCCTATCTCAATGTTCCTATAGCCCCTTCACACCAGCAGTATTTGAGGTTTGCTATACAACATCTTCACTACCAGTTCCAGGCTCTACCCTTTGGTCTTTCCACGGCTCCGTGGGTGTTCACAAAAGTGATGGCTGTCATGGCGGCACATCTGCGCATCCAAGGTATATGGCTTCTGCCGTATCTAGACGACCTCCTATTGCTGGGCGGCTCTCCGGAGGTCCTTTTACAGCATCTGCACCTGACTATTGCTTGTCTCCAAGCGCACGGGTGGCTAGTAAACTGGAAGAAGTCCTCCCTCTCATTCCAACACAGAGGATGGTTCATTTGGGAGCCCTTCTAGATTCCCGTCAGCAACGGATCTTGCTGACTCTGGAGAAGGTTGCCTCTCTACATCTGCGAGTCAGCAGCTGTCTAAAGAGTTCCCAGGTATCAGTGCACTCGGCAATGAGAGTTCTAGGGTACATGGTGTCGACATTCGACATGGAGTATGCCCAATTACATTCCAGGCCCCTGCAGGGGCTGATTCTATCCAAGTGGAACGAGTTGCCTCACTGAATCAGGACGCAAATGCTTGTATTGCCTCTGGAGGTGCGCCTATCATTGACCTGGTGGCTTCAGACAACTCATCTCACCAAGGGCCGCCCCTTTTGGATCCCGGCCTGGGTCCTTCTCACGACGGGTGCCAGTCTTCGAGGTTGGGGGCGGTGTCGGGACCTCTTTCACTTCAGGGACGTTGGACAGCGGAAGAAACTGTTCTTCCCGTCAGTATTCTCGAACTTCGGGCCGTGTACAGGGCCTTCCAGTTGTCCGGTCACGCTCTTCACGGAAGAGCAGTACAAATTCAGTCCGACAACGCCACCACAGTGGTGTACATCAACAGTCAAGGAGGGACTCGCAGTCGAGCAGCGATGTCAGAGCTGTCTCACATCCTGTCCTAGGCAGAGTGCCACCTTCCGGCCATCTCGACAGTCTTCATTCCAGGAGTTCAGAACTGGGAAGCGGACTTCTTCAGCCATCACGACGTGCATCCTGGGGAGTGGTCCCTTCATCCAGAGGTCTTTCAACTGCTCGTGGCCAAGTGGGGACTGCCGAAGGTGGACCACATGGCTTCCGGTCACAATTACAAATTGCCAGTGTGCTGGTCCAGGACAAGAGACGCCGGCGCAAGTCTAGTGGTTGCGCTGTCAATGAAATGGACATTTCAACTAGTGTATCTCTTCCCTCCGATAACCTTACTGCCTTGGGTCCTTCGTAAATTCAAACAAGATGGCGGCACGCTTCTGCTGGTGGTACCGGCTTGGCCCAGACGTCCCTAGCACTCCGATCTTCGGAGTCTATCCATCAACGTTCTGTTTCTTCTGCCTCAATGTTGGGACCTGTTGTCTCAGGGACCCTGCCTACACCCGGACCTGGGTCGTCTGTCTTTGACGGCGTGGCTCTTGAGACATCAGTCTTGAGAGCCCAGGCTTTTCCATCTCTGTCATCGGCACAATGCTACAGGCACGTAAGCCAGCTTCTGCCAGGATCTACCACGGTGTGGCATACTTATTTTCAGTGGTGTGAGTCCATGAACTACGATCCTCAAGTGTTTTGGGTTTCTAGGATTTTGGCATTTCTTCAGTCTGGTTTGGACTTGGGTTTACGCCTCGCTTCATTGAAAGTTCATGTATCCGCACTTTCTGTATAGTTCCAGCGTAGAATTGCTACTCTGTCTGATGTCCGTACCTTTTTCCAAGGTGTCCTCCGGATTCAACCTCCCTTTGTTCCACCAGTGGCTACTTGGGATTTGGCTGTGGTCCTTTGGGCCTTGCAGGGTCCTCCCTTTGAGCCTCTAGAGTCGGTGGAGCTAAAGTGGATGACACTTGACACTGTTTTTCTCCTGGCAATTGCTTCAGCCAGAAGGGTGTCAGAACTAGGCGCACTCTCTTGCCGTTCGCCTTTTCTGATTTTTCACCAGGGCAGGGCAGTTCTTCGCACCTGTCTAGGTTTTCTTCTTTAGGTTGTCTCCAAGTTCCACATTAATCAAGAAATTGTGGTGCCGGCATTTCAGTCATCTGATCTCTCGGCTGGTGAGGCTACCTTGCATGTTGTCCATGCTCTCAAGGTTTATATTGATCGTACTAGTTCCGTTCACAGGTTTGATTCTTTGTTTGTCCTCTTTGGTTTTCATAAGAGGGGTTGGCCTGCCAACAGGCAAACTTTAGCCCGTTGGCTTCGTTTAGTTATTTGTGAGGCTTATTCCCAGCCGGGTTACCTGTCCCAGCCTCTGTTAAGGCTCATTCCACTCGGTCTGTGGGTCCCTCATGGGCTGCTGGCCGTGGCGCCTCGGCTGTTCAGCTGTGTAAGGCGGCCACTTGGTCTTCCATACAGACTTTTCTACGATTCTATAAGTTTGACACGTTCATCTCTCAGGATGCATCCTTCGGGCACCGGATTCTCCTTTCAGCACAGGAGCGTCCCTGCCCTTAGTTGAGAACTGCTTTGGGACATCCCCAAGGTTAACCCTGTGGACCCCCTATAGAACCTGAAGTAGAAAACAAGAGATATGGTAAGAACTTTTATCTGTTTCTACGAGGTTCCTAGGGTCCATAGGGTGCCTGCCCTAACGCACCTGGCTTCAAATGGGCTATGTGGCTGGTCACCAGTTTTCAGTCTCCCTTTCCGTGAGTATGGTTCTTGTGTGTTCCAGTCTTCTTTCTGTTTTTATCTCCTCCGGCCTTGGCTACTTACCAACTGAGGTGCCTGTGACTGGGGCGGGGTATATAGGAGGATGGACCCAGTGCGTCTTGGGAGCAGCAAAGCTTTAACTGCGTGGTGCCTGTGGATCCAAATCCAGCTATACCCCAAGGTCAACCTTGTGGACCCTATGGACCTCGTAGAAACGGATAACAAAGGTAAGTTCTTACCATATCTCTTGTTTTTTTTTTTTATTGGGCACATGTGATCCTAGTTGACAGGTAATTTTTTTCTTTTTGGTAAGGCACGTGATCCTAGTGGGTGTGTTCCTAGTTAGGGTGTTCCACTTAGTTCCGTTTTTCCCTACATGGCCGGTAGCTTGGGCTCTCTTGCCTCTTTAAGCTTCTCCACACCAGTTGTCCTAGTAACTCTGCTTGGCCTCGCCGTGTGTGTGGCTTGAATTCCAATTAAATTTTTTTTTTGAGAGTGTCCTTTATCTCCATACCTGTGTTTCCATCTAGTGGCTAGGTGTATAGTTCATGCTCTGTTCTACCGTTTGTTTTCTAGCAAACCTGCTTTACTGTTGGCCGCACTGTTCTGCAATTTTCTCAGCGCCTTCTCACCCGGGAGGTCAGCTATGGAACGTCCCCATTGTATATACTCCAGTGTCCCCTAGTGGACGAAGGAGAAAATAGGATTTTGGTACTTACCAATAAATACCTTTCTCCGAATCCATAGGGGACACTGGACGCCCTCCCAGTGCTGTTCCTTGTTGCAGAGGTTTTTTCTGCTGCATCTAATTTGTCTGCAGCGTGTCGTTTTCATGTCAATTATGTTTGCTATTTTGGTGTTCGACTTTTCTAGTTGGTTCCTCCTTGTCTCTCCTTCTCTTGCCCTACTCTTCATCTCCACTCGGGCTTGGTTAATCTTAACTGATGTTCGGGTGGGGTATGGAGGGGGAGGAGCTAACTACACTTCTGAAGAAATTTAAAGTGCAAGGCTCCACTCATCACCCATCTATACCCAATTGTATATACTCCAGTATCCCCTATGGATTCAGAGAAAGGGATTTATCTGTTAGTACCAAAATCCTATTTATTTTTCAACTGCCAGGGAAAGGTATAAACCGCCTTTCACTATAACCCTGGAATACTGAGATATAGGGGGTTCACTGTACATCACATCTACTTGAATTTGAGGGCTGTCACATGCTGTATATCTTTGGTGCACACTGCACTGTGCCATATTGTGCATATATATATGTGTTGCTCACTGCATTCTGCCATATTGTGTGCTATACTATCGTTGCAGATATTTCTAGCAGAGACAAGAGTAACAAGCAGGCTACTGCTCATACTCTGGTTTCTGGTAAGTCCTGTTTAGTAGGTTTAACTCCAGAGGATCCCAAGATGGTCTATGTGCATGTTATATGGCACCTGGTCAGTCGGCCCCTGCAGCCTCTCCTCAGGAACCCCCCTGGGCATCCGTTTCACAGGTGTTGGCAAAAATTGCAGCAACCTAACGGTCTCTGTGGTAGCTCCTCTAATGCGATGGGCACAACAGGTACTCCCTGCAAATCCAGTACCTCCTTTGGCTACCTCTACAGCCTTTCAACAAATGTTGCGAAAAGAGACCCGTACCTAGTAAAACTACTAAGCGTGCTGTTAGAATCTGATAGCTGGGTGGACTGGGAAGATGCAGACCTCTCTCTCTGACTTCCTCATCAGGGGAGGAGGAGCCTCTGTCTAAACTGAATAAACCTGCACTAGTGAGAGCTGTGAAATCAACTCTTCAAATATAAGATACAGAACCCACTTAAGGCAAAAGAGCCACTCTATAAACGACAGAATGTAGCTTTGCCAGAGATTCTTAACTCTCTGATCAGGTTTCTGATCTAATCAGTGAAGCATGGATTACACCAAATAAGTTTCAGCTGCCTAAACGCTTGATTTCTTTTTCTCCTATTTCAGCTACTGATTGCACTAAATGGGAAGTTCCCTCAGCCGTAGATTCCCATGTGACACACACCTGGTTAAGAACCTTAGCTATCCATGCAGCAATCTCCTTGAAGTAGACCACGGATAGAAGGATTGAAGCTTGCCTGAAATCTATATACTCTTACTGGAGGCTATAACTCGTCCTGCCATGACTATGGCCTATCCTCAACCTCAGGTCTCTGGACAAGTTTATCAGGGTGCCCAGGTTTCATATGGAAACCCTACATTCTATTGTCCTGGCTATGGAGTCTGGGGACTTTATGGTGTCTCTGGATGTTCTGGACGCTTACCTACTTGTACCTATAGCACCCTCATCAGCAGCATCTCCGGTTTGCTCTCCTACAGCAACATTTCCAATTTAAAGTACTACTGTTTGGGCTTTCTACAGCTCCACTGGTCTTTACCAAGATCATGGCAGTTATGGTGGCCCACCTTTTGTTAGGGGATCAGACTACTCCCGTACTTGGACAAATTCTTGCTATTAGCAAGCTCTCCGGAGGTTCTTCACCGCTAACCATTGCCTTTCTACAAACACGGCTGGCTGATCAACTGGAAAGTCTTCCCTGACCCCCTTCTCAAAGGATGGTACATCTGGGAGCCTTCCTGGATTCTCAGGCTCAGAGAATCTTCCTAACAGCAGACAAAATCTCCGCATTGCAGCACCGAGTTCGCAGATTACTCCAGTTGCCGAGTGTCATTCGCTCAGCAATGCAGACCATGGGATCCATGGTATCCACCTTCAACATGGTGGAGTTCCACTTCAGGCCCCTACAACACCTGATTCTATTCAGGTGGAATGGGCTGACTCATCTAATCTGATCCCAGACGATGCTCCTCTCTCCAGAGGTTTGCCGGTCTCTCTCCTGGTGGTTAGACGTCCTACTTGAACAGGAGTAGTTTCTTATGGATCCCAGATTGGGTGCTCCTCACCACAGATGCAAGTTGCTGCAGGTGGGGTGCAGTGACAGGCCAGCACTCCTTCCAGGGACATTGAACCCACAGAGGTTCCTCCCAATCAACGTCCTGGAACTCCGAACTGTATACAGAGCCCTCACTTTGGCACAGGACATTTTCCAGGGCAGGCCAGCACAAGTACAGTCTGATAAAGCCACGGCGGTGGCCTACCTAAATCACCAGGGAGGCAGTCTGTCGGAAATTACAGTGACACGCATCCTCACATGGGCCAAACGTCACTTCCTGGCTATTTCTGCTGTCTTCATTCTGGGAATTCTCAATTGGGAAGCAGATTTCCTCAGCTGTCACAATGTGCACACCGGGGAGTGGTCTCTACACAGTCTTTCAACTCCTGGTGGACAAATAGGGTCTACCAGATGTGGACCTCATGTCACAAAACTCTGGTGTAAGGGGACAGGACAAGAGACCCGAAGCAGCCTTCGTAGACCCCTTGTCCAGTCTCCCTCCTTCCTCCAGTTCTTCGAAAAATCAAGCAGGACGGGGTAACAGTTATGCTGGTAACTCTGGCTTGGCCCAGACATTATTGGTACTCTGCCCTTCGGAGTCTCACCATAGACGCTCCATTCCCACTTCCTCTATGCCCGGACCTGTTGTCTCAGGGTCCCTGTCTGCATCCGGAACTGGCTTGTTTGTCTTTGAAGGGGTGGATCTTGAGACATCCCTCCTGAATTCTAAAGGGTTTTCTAGCTGTGGGTCAGAGCACGTAAGCCGGCTTCTGCCCTGATCTATCACCAGGTGTGGCATACATACGTCCAGTGGTGTGCTACCAGAAGCTCAGGTTTTTTTGGTTTCTAGAATTCTGGCCATCCTTCAGGCTGGATTAGATCTTGGACTCCGTCTGGCCTCTTTGAAAATGCATGTCTCTGTCCATCTGGTTCCAGCGCAGGATTGCTCCACTGCCGGATGTTCACACTTTCTTTCAGGGTGTCCTCCGTATTACACCTCCCTTTGTCCCTCCAGTAGCTCCGTGGGATTTGTCAGTGGTTGTCCTTGCACTTCAGGGTCTCAGTTTGAACCCTTGGAATCGGTAGACCACCAAGATTCTTTGCAGTGAGCCACTTGATATTGCGTCTGCCTGTAGTGTATCGAATTTGGGGGCACTTGCCTGTCTCCATTTCTGATCTTTCATGAGGACAGGGCCGTCCTTCGAACTCTTCCTGGTTTCCTTCCCAAGGTGGTCTCTCGTTTCCACCTTAATGAGGAAATTGTAGTTCCGGCCTTCCAATCACCAGACCTCTCCAAGTGAAGCCTCCTTGCATGTGGTCTCTGCTCCTGAGGATCTACATGGACCGTACTAGTTCCATCAGGAAAACAGATTCCCTATGTTAGCTGGCCAGCGCTGCTTATGGAATTCATATAGGACAAACTCTGGCCAGATGGCTTTGCATGACTATCTTGCAGGCTTACACGCAGGCTGGCCTACCTCTGCCGGATACCGTGTCTGCTCATTCTGCTCCCTCTGTGGGTTCTTTGTGGGCTGCCCAACCTGGCGTGTCTGCTGAGTAACTATGCAAGGTGGCCACATGGTCTTCCATCCACACCATTCTTAGGTTCTATGTCTTTGATACATTTGCCTCTCAGGATGCTTCCTTCGGATGCCCGACTCTTTAATCTCAGGAGCGTCCCTGCCCTTGAACTGCTTTGGTACATGCCCAATATCTCACTGTGGAGCTCTATGCACCTTGAAGAAGAAAAGGAGTGTTATGGTAAAACCTACTCTTGTTAACCCTTCCATAGGGTCCACAGGGCACCTGCCCTGAGGCTCCTGGCTTCTATGGGTTTCTTCTCTTGGTCACTTGTTTCCTTCTCTGTGTGAGTGTAACTCTTCAGTGTACCAGTCTTCCTTCTCTCCTATCCTGCTCCTGCCTTGGGCTTGTTGACAAAACTGAGTTGCCTTCAGGCTGTGGGCGGGGTATAGGGGGGAAGGACCGGAGCATCCTGGGACCGAAAATTTTGTTGTTGGTGTCCGGTCCTAGAAGTATTACCTACACCCCAATGTCTCCCTTTGGACCTTATGGACTTCGAAGAGTTAACAAGGGTAAGTTTTACCATAACTCTCCTTTATTACCAGTTATTTATATTGCGCACACATATTCTGCAGCACTTTTACAGAGCATATTTGGCCATTCTGAGCTCCAAGTGCCACTGTCTAGGAATCTGCACAGATAACAGTGTTTATACAGGCTGAGTCTCCCATATCCAAAATGCTTGGGACCAGGGGTATTTTGGATAATGGATTATTCCGCATTTTGGAATATTTCCATATAATGAAATATCTTGGGAATGGGACCCAAATATACACACAGAATGCATTTGTGTTATATACACCTTATACACACAGCCTGCAGGTAATTTTAGACAATATTTTACATTTTGTGGCTCAAGCAAAGTTTGTGTACAGAAATGAAATTCATTCGTTTCATGTACACCTTATACAAACAGTCTGAAGGTAATTTTATACTATATTTTTTATTATTTTGTCCTTAGACAAAGTTTGTGTACATTGAACCATCAAAAAAAGGTTTCATTATCTGTCATGCCAAAATCATTCCGTATTTCGGAATATTTGGATATGGGAGACTCAACCTGTAATACATAACTGCTAAATATCTCCTTAATAGAGAGCTGGATCAGATGGTAATAATCTTAAACATGTATGTGTGTTTGTGTATGTGTATAAAATACTGTCCGTTTCACTAGCAAAGTTTTTTTCTTCATTTTTTTTTTTTTTTAATTTAGTGAAATTTGACAAGTACCTGGGTCTATGGCAAACATGAGTAAGTCGTAGCAAGTGTTGCTTTTCAGGCATGTGCGGAGTGAAGGCCACCTGTACACCACCCTAGTCAGTGAGGATGGCAGTCATTGGTGTGGCTCCCCTGTTTGAATTTTGGCCTGCGCTGCAGCCCCACCTCTGGTGTTGCCACTGCTAGTCAGTAGGTATTCTTGCTTCTGACAGTAGTGTTGTGTACTGTAGCGTCCACATTCATCGTGTGTCGATATGAACTTTTATCGACTCAGATTTCCAGTACGTCTCGACAGTAAGTACGCGTTCAGCCGTGTACTGGTTCATATCGGCAAGTAAAACAGACACGAGTTGGTGCTGTACCTATACTTTTTTGGGCAGCTCTCAAGGCTCCAATAAAAAGTTGACTAGACCATAGTTTCTTCTTCAGGGTCCATAGGGATTAATGGCAAAAATAAGAATGTCTTTGGCGCACTAGATAAATCATATTAAAACAACTTATTAATTTCAATAAATATGCCTCTCCAGTGAAATATTAAAAGCAATTGGAAAAATGTTTTGTTTTGTTTTCTAAATAGAAAAAATAAAAAAATACAAATAAAATAAATCTCTCAAACGTGGTGTTTCGCTCTTATTCTGGTGTTCCTTTGTTAGTTTGTATCCACTGTAAAGAAAATTGCACTCCACATTAAGATAGTATCTACTCATATATATATTTCTCCAGAGTGCTTCATTTAAGCACATTGTGTTCACAGCGTTGACACACTTATCCAATGGCTCATGTGCAGTGTTCTCACATGCTGCTGTCTCACACTGAACAGAATGCTCCTGACATTCATGTTTTGTTGCCTCACAGCCTGGAATTGAAATGGATTGTTTTGAAGGTGTGCATAACTTCATTCACAGAACATGCCTACAACTGTGAAGTTGTGTGTTTTATTTATTGTGAATCAAACAACATTTAGGACAACATAACAGAAAACTTCAGCGTACATAACTATTCACCCCCCTAAAGTCAGTACTTTGACGAGCCACCTTTTGCGGCACTTACAGCTGCAAGTTGCTTTGGATAAGTTTCTGTGAGCTTGCCACATCTTGGCCCTGGGATTTTTCCCATTCCTCAAGGCAAAACTGCTCCAGCTCCTTCATGTTGGATGGCTTCCGCTTGTGAACAGCAATCTTAAAGTCTGACCACAGATTCTCAATTGGATTGAGACCTGGGCTTTGATTAGGCCATTTCAACACATTTAAATGTTTCCCCTTAAACCACTCGAGTGTTTTAGCAGTATGCTTCGGGTCATTGTCCTGCTGGAGGGTAAACCTCTGTCCCAGTCTCAAATCACAGGTAGACTGAAACAGGTTTTGCTCAAGAATATCCCTGTATTTAGCACCATCCATCTTTCCCTTGCCTCGAATCAGTTTCCCAGTCCCTGCTGCTGAAAAACATCCCCACAGCATGATGTTGCCACCACCATGTTTCACTGGGGGGGATGGTGTTCTTGGGGTGATAGGATATGTTGGGTTTGCGCCAGACATAGCGTTTTCCTTGTTGGCCGAAAAGTTACATTTTTTTAAGTCTCATCTGACCAGAGCACCTTCCTCCATACTTTTGGGGAGTCGCCCACATGCCTTTTGGCAACCTCAAATCGTGTCGTCTTATTTTTATCACTAAGTAATGGCTTTTTTCTGGCCACTCTTCCATAAAGCCCAGCTCTATGGAGTGTATGGCTTATTGTGGTCACATGCACAGATACACCAGTCTCTGCTGTGGAACTTCGCAGCTCCTTCAGGGTTACCTTTGGTGTCTGTGCTGCCTCTCTGATTAATGCCCTCCTTGCCCGTTCTGTGAGTGTTGGTGGGCGGCCCTCTCTTGGCAGGTTTGTTGTGGTACCATGTTCTTTCCATTTGATGATGGATTTGAAGGTGTTCTGAGGGATCATCAAAGATTTGGATATTTTTTTTTATAACCCAACCCAGAATTGTACTTCTCAACAACTTTGTCCCTGACTTGTTTGGAGAGCTCCTTGGTCTTCATGGTGTGATGCCTCTTGCTTAGTGGTGTTGCAGCCTCTGGGGACTTTCAGAAAAGGTGCGTTTATACTGACAGATCATGTGACACTTAGATTTCACACAGGTGGACTTCATTTCACGAATTATCTGACTTCTGAAGGTAATTGGTTGCACCTAACTTTTGTGGGGCTTCATAGGAAAGGGGGTGATTACTTGTGCACATGCCAATTTTCAGAATTTTATTTATAAAGATTCTTTATATTTTTACTAATTTCCCGTCGCCAAATTACTTTGTGCCGATCCATCACATAAAATTCAGATTAAAAAATAAATTGCAGGTTGTAATGTAACAAAAAAGGTAAAAAGCCAAGGGGGTGAATACTTTAACAAGGATCTCTGTAAATCTGTAAGCTTAAGGTGCCCACACACATACAGACTTGCTCCCAATCAGCCGATGTACACTATTTCCCCTGAACTATCCCCAGGCAGTCGTGGTCACGATATGGAGTTAATGTCCAGTCTGACTCGAGATCTATCTTGCAGCCAGTGCATTGTATCCCAGATTGGCTAATCTGCCCTATAGCACAGCGGATCTGAAGATGCGTGGTACGACTAGCGGGGATGAGCATCTGCATCGTGATAAAGAGTAGAAACTCACAATTTGGTCATTTTTTTTACATGATCTGTCAGGATTCGTTGAAATCTACCAGATTGGATGAAAAGTCTGTATGTGTGGGCATCTTAAGTGTTGAGTAGCTGATATTTCATTTATTCATCAGAAGCTGACCTCAATGTCTGTTCAACACATGTATTGGTAACATTGTTACAAATATGCCTCATTTCTTTTGAGGTTAAGTTAGAATGTACATAGTTTCACATAGTTTAATTTTGACAGTGTCCCTCAGATATTGTGTGATTCATGCATTTCCAGAAACGGCAGTTTAATATTAATTCTTAATGTCCCTCCGATATTGGGTAATTCACAAACTTCCAGAAAAAGCAGTTATGTAATAACTGCTGCACCCCTGCTATTCTGGAATCACCAGATCTTCCACCAGCTTCTACAGTATTATAAGTGGGAATATATTATATGAAACATGTCTGAGTATTGTCATAGTAGGGAGTAACTACCACATTCAATAATTAGCACATAGGATTTGTTGGCAGCATGGAAATGCAAAAGGAAGCTTCACTGAACTGAGCGATATATCTGACTGTTTCTAGAACCATATATGTGGAGGTATGTCACAACCCCAACAGTGGAATGCCGGCTATGGACTTAGGATAGGCGTTGAAATACTGACTCCTATCATAATCCCGACGCCGGGAGGCGTGTCAGAACGAAGGTAAGACCGGGGCGCCCTTAGCGCTAGCCATGGGGAGGGTGGTGGTGGGGGGGGGGGGGGTTTATTAGAGAGTCTAGTGGGGTTAGAATTGGGTAGGGAGGGGGGGAGCTTAGGGTTAGGCACCACCCTGGGAGTGTTAGGTTTAGGGAGCGGGAAGGGAAGAATGTCTCCTTCCTTTACCTTGTTAAAACCCTTTATACATTTGAATTTCTTTCATGTCCCCCCTTTCCCTTCTCTCTGCCAAACTATACATATTAAGCTCTATCTGTGCATACACACGGTAAGATTTTTCTTCAGATCTGAACGATAACTATTTTAAAAATCGTTCTATCGTTCATATCTGAAAGAAAAATCTGACCTGTGGGCAACGATGAACGATGCGCGTTCCAGTTTCAGATGACGATATCTGACATCTGATGTGTTCGCTGTCAGATTTGGTCGATGTCATTTTAATACAGGCTGAAATCTTTCAATCATTTACAAATCGTTCATCTGACCTATCGGACAGTTATGCACCATTAGTCTTTCCTGGTACGTTTTGTGGTGTAGACCTTGCACCATTTTAGTTGCCCTTTGTACAGTTTCGTGTATTACTATACTTCTGGAGATATGGCCTCCAGAACTGAACACAGTATTTGAGATGAGGACGTACCAATTACCTATACAGTGGTATTATCACTTTCTTTCTGCTACTGATTCCTCTCCCTATGCAACCAAGCATCTGACTTGCCTTCCTCATTGCTTTGTTACAAGGTTTGCTTGCCTTTACCTGAAAGTGATTCCTAGATCCTTTTCCTCTTCAATAGTTTCCAGTATAGTGCCATTAATACTATATTTAGCCTTTGGATTTTTGAGACACAAGTGCATGATCTTGCATATTTTGGCATTAAACTGTAGTTGCCACGTTCTTGACCATTTCTCTAGTCTACCTAGATCCTCAATCAGTTGTTTTACCCCTCCTGGTGTCTACCCTATTGTATACCTTTGTGTCATCTGCAAAAAGGCACAGTTTCCCTTCAATTTGCAATGTCACAAATAAAGATATTAAAAAGCACTGATCCAAGTACAGATCCCTGAGGTACTCCACTGGTAACATTTCCCTCTTGAGACTGCACTCCGTTTATTACAACTGTTTCCTATGCTGCAGCCATGATCTTATCCATTCAATTATCTATGTATCCAATCCCATGCTTTCCAGTTTAATTAAGTCTGGTGTGGAACAGTGTCAAAAGCCTTACTAAAGTCTAGATAAGCTATATCTATGCTTCACCCCCCCCCCCCCCCACACACAATCTATTTCCTTTAGTCACCCAGTCAAAAAAAAATTTGTTTGACATGATCTCCCCCCAGTAAATCCATACTGTTTGGGGTCCTGCAAATTGCTAGATTTGAGATAATCTACAATTTTAAGAGTTTCCATCCATTTCCCTACTACTGATGTAAGGCTCACTGGTCGGTAGTTGCTTGCCTCTTCCTTGCTTCCACTTTTGTGCAGTGGGACAACTTTTTGCTCTTTTCCAGGTTTTTTTTTTTTGTCTGACCCTGGGGTTTGGCAGTGTACCCAGCTGCTTGATGCAGCTTAGGGGAGGTAGGTGCTTCCTTGGCAGCTCCTCCCCTGACTCAGACGCAGTACCTTCAAAAGTTGTTGCGCGTCTGCGTTGCTCCGCCTACCCTGTGGGGTGGTGGTTTTTCTTTGGGTACTTCACATTCACTAAGTATTTGTGGGTTGTTAAATAGCATTGCATATTTCTTCTTCAGGGTCTACAGGGATACCATGGGGATATTATGGTTGGGGATCAGGCACCAAACATTTAAAGCTTCAGCTCCCAGGATGCCTCTGGTCCTCCTCCATATACCCCACCCCTAGCCATAGGACTTCAGTTGTTCATGGTGTTTCAGGATCAAGACGCACCTTTGTAACGGTACTGCTCAGGCAGTCCTAAGGTTTTATTTTTGGCTTGGCAGTACTAAGCGTCTGAATTAAGACTCATGTACTGCGAATCCATCTACCTCCGCCGGGCTGTAACACCAGTTACTGGGCTGGTGACTTCGGCGGCTGAGCTTGCTAGCGGCAGTGCGGCCCGGACAGCAACCGGATTCATAGAGATGTCTTGTAAGGCAGTTTCTCGCTTATGCGGAATCATGCGCGTCAGTGAAGCACCAGAAGCTGCTGCAGTCAGGTCCCGGGATTGCCCATGTCCTCACTACACCACGAAGGCTGTATAGTTTGACGCCAGGGATCATCAGCAGATGCTTGTGCTGCCACGAGGCCAGTGTACCTGGCTGGTTAACGCAGCTTAGGGGGGGTAGGCACTCCCCCAGCAGCTCTGACCCAGATGCAGTCCCCTACAAAGGGTTTTGCGTGTCTGGGTTGCTCTGCCTACCCTCCACGTGTATGAGGTGCTCTGTCCATGCTCAGTGCACCCTGTAGCTGTTGGTCTCAGGAGGGTTTGGGTCAGTCTCCCTGTTTACTTCTCACTTTGTTAAAGTATGTAGTGCTCAATATCCTACCATTCCTTTGTGTTTGTAGTTGATTTAGAGATTTTATTACATATGCATTATGTGACTGTTTGCTAGTTGCAGTATTGACACTTTTTTTTTTTTTTTTTTTCGGTTTTCTCTCCATCCTCTTGGTGTGGAGGTTTTTTAAATACTTCATATTCATTAAGATTTTGTTAAGGCTGTCACATAACATTGCAATTATTGCCTTTATTTGAACATGTGGGGGAGCCCTCTAAGCTGGTTTCATGTAAATAATGTATGGCTGCTTTGTCCCCTCAGGACATTAAGGATGGTTTGTGTGATCTGCTATAAAGAGCCCCCTCACCTGTCCCTGGACAAGTCTTCTTGGGAATCCTTTCTCACAGGTAATGAAGCAGTTTGTGGATTGTATGGCTGCTCCCAATATACCTCCTTGATGGGGTGTCCACAGCATGCTATGTTTGCACCTCCTATCAGTTCTTCCTGGAAGGATGTTTATGGCCATTCTAGTCAGAGTATGGCACCATCTAATGTTGATTGCAGACCGGTAGTTACTAAGGCGCCTAAGCGCAAGTTATCTTTTCAGTCTGCTCAACATATGGATTCAGACGCATCATCAAAGGATTCAGATCATGCGCAAGGTTCCTCCAGGGTCTAGCTCGGGGGAGGAGGACCATCCATCCACAGTGGATATTCCTCCTTTGGTGAAGGCGGTTAAATCAATCCTAGACATTTAGGATGATGAATCAGCTCATAGTAAGAAGGCTCCAGTGTTTAAACACCACCGAAGTTGGTCAAAACTGAGTTTCCTGTATCTGAACAGATCACTGAGCTTTATGGCTGAGGCATGGGGTAACCCTGACAAACATATGTGAATAAGAGAATAACATAGTTGTATCCTTTACTGGCTTCTGTATGTACTAAGCAGGAGGTACCTCCTACTGTGGATTCTCATGTAATTCATTATATCAGAAATGCTACATTGACTATTCCGTCGGCAAATTCCCTGAAGAATTCCACGGATAGAAAGATTGAAGCATTTCTTAAAACAATCTTTCATCTGGAGCTTTTACTCGTCCAGCTATGACTGGAGCCTGGGTAGCCAAAGCTGTTGAAGAATGGATGGAAGCATTGGAAAATTCTCTACCAAATGCTGCCAGAGAACAGATGTATATCTCCCATATATGCGGGAAGCGGCTTCCTATCTGGGAGAAGCTGCGGTAGATGCTGAAATTTTTGCTTCTAAAGCATCAGCAGCTTCAATAGTGGCACGCAGGGCCCATTGGTTAAGATCATGGAAAGCTGATACAGGATCAAAGAAGGCACGAAGTTTTACCTCTCTATGGAAAAGTACTTTTTGGAGCAGAGTTGGATAAAATAACTACTCTGGCAGCTTCAAAGTCAGCAGGTCTTCCATCTACGGTTACAATAACATCTAGGCTTGTTTCTTTTTGGTCCTTCCGTCCTCAGGGATGAGCAAGGGATCAGTCTTCCTCTAAGCCGTCTAGTTTGTCGCCTTGTTGTCCTGCGAAAACTGAAATCTGGTTTAGAAGCTGGACATCTTGCTGGCCCAGACAACAAACCCTCGGCATGATGGGGTGAGCTTCCTCCTCCTTGGGTATCCCAGGGTGGGAGGCAGACTTCAGTTTGCGGTTTACTGGCATCAAACATGCCTGGGTTCGAGAAGGAGGCATCATCCCCAGAAGTTTTTTTTTTGCACAGTTCCTCAATCAGATGCGGTTAAGGACTTGGCCCTTCAGATCATTTACTCCCTGCTGCAGACAGGGGTAATAATCCTGGTTCCTGTGTCGCAACAAGGAAGTGGTTATTCCAATCTATTCTTGGTTCAGAAACCGAATGGGGCTCATCGCCCTATTCTAAATCTAAAAACCCTTAACCAGTTTATCCATGTACCCAAGTTTTGTTTAAAACTCTCCGGTCAATTATTTTGGAAATGGAGCCTGGAGATTTTATGGTTTCCCTGGACATTCAGGAAGCGTATCTACATGTTCCTTTTATACCACTCCACCAACAATTTTTATATTCTGCTGTCCTCAAGCAACATTACCAATTTCAGGCACTACCCTCTGGCCTATTTACTTCTTCCTGGGTATTTACCTAAATAATGGCAGTCATGATTGCCTATCTCAGGCATCGGGGAGTCAGAATACTGCCATGTCTGGACAACCTTCTGATATTTGCGTAGACTCCGGTTGTTTTACAAAGCCATCTTCTGCTGACCCTAACCCACTTATGAAAGCAAGGCTGGATCATCAATTGAAAATAATCTTAAAACACAGCAGATGGTACAGCTGGGAGCTCTTCTGGATTCTCGGGCACAAAGGGTGTTTCTGCCAGAGGACAAAATTGCGGCTCTATCACTTCGATTACGCAAGCTGCTATGCAAGCGAAGGGTATCTATTTTATTAGTGATGCAGGTCCTGGGATCAATGGTAGCCACCTTCGACATGGTGGGGTATGCTTAGTTTCATTCCAGGCCTCTGCAAAAATGTATTCTCTCCAGATGGAACAGGGGACAGTATCTAATAAGGTTCCAAAGGATCCTCACTACAGAGGTTCTTCACTCCTCCCTCCTGTGGTGGCTGAAAAAGTACCATCTGAACAAAGTGCGCCCATTCTGGCTTCCAAATTGGGTGCTTCTCACCACGGACTCCAGTCTTCGTGGATGGGGGGGGCAGTGACAGGTCATCACACCTTTCAGGGAAGATGGACAAATTAAGAAAGTCATCTGCCAATGAACATTCTGGAACTGCTAGCAACGCGACTACAGTGGCCTATTGCAATAATCAGGGAGGCACAAGAAATTATGCACCCATGAAAGAGGTGACAAAGGTACTGCTTTGGGCAGAACGTCATCTTCCGGCCATATTCAAATCGGTAGTACTCAATTGAGAAACAGACTTCCTAAGTCGCCAGGACATACACGCCGGAAGGTGGCCATCTGAGACTTTCAGCTCCTGGTAAACAAATGGGGTCTACGAGAAAGATCTAATGGCATTGCATCCCCAGGTACGGGTACAGGGACCCCTCAGCAGCCTTTGTGGACACACTGGCAGAAAAATGGGACTTCAAGCTGGCGTAACTTTTCTCCGATTTCTACTTCATGGTCCACAGGGTGACCTTGGGGTATAGTTGATGCAGAGTAATCCGGGCACCTTACGCATGTAAACTTTTCTCCCAGGATGCACTTGGGTCTCCCTCTATACCCCACCCCACGGGCCAGAGGCACCTCAGTTTTGTTGGGTGCCCGGCCAGAGTCTGGTCACTGCTTCAGCGTCCCGAGGGTTAAACGCTGGCCAGGGGAGGCTGCCTTCCTTGTTCAACATCCGGCTCCTCCCCGCTGCAGTCTGGCTTGGCTGTGGCAGCTCTCCTCCTACGGAACCGCCACATAAGGTCTCCGGTGGCCATTTTCTCCTGGCTGAGTCACAGCTCACACAGGCTGTGCGGAGCCCAGGTCCTCCTACATACCTCTACTCCTGAAAGTGGTCACTGAGTCTGTGTGGTTGATAGTGCCATTAAGTGCAGGTGGTGGTGTTCTGCATTGTATGTGACTTTGCTAGCACTGTCTGAGTTTCACTTTCTATATCTGTCGGTCATTTTACTTTCCCTGTGTCTTTTTTTTTTCTCACTGAGCCCAGCTGTTATGTAAACAGTGTATAGCGGAATTAGAGGGGGAAGACATGGTCCTTGAGGGATTATGTTTGAGGTGTTCTGCTCCTCCAGGTCCCTCTGCAGTTTCTGCCACTCCGCAGGACCCCCCCTTGGGCATGCTTTGCACAAGCACTTGCGGCCGTTGTAGGACGTTTAGCTGTCCTTCCTGTGTTTCTTCCGTTAGGGATCACACAGCAGCAGCTTATGCCCTCTCAGGGCCTGCTTCAGCTGGCTGCACCCGTGCAGGTATTATCCTCTCCGTGGGTTAATATGATTCCCACTGCGTTCCAGAGTTTGGGATATCTCCCCTCTGTCGCACCTCAGCCAAAGTAGAACGGATAAAAGACTTTTGCCATCCTCTCAATCTACTCTGTATGATGATGCTATGTCATCTGATGGGGTACTCCCGGATGAATCTGACTGAGGCCCTGATTCAGAGACGCGGACGCTCTGACAGAGCGCTCACTCTGAATCGGGGCCGTCCCTGCTCCTTTTTGGAGCGGCCTCCTGGTCGCTTGCATAGCTGTGGGTGACCACCCACAGCTATAGTGAGCGGCCAAAATGATGGTCGCGATGGTCAAGACCATCGCGACCATCGGGCTTGCGACGAGACCCTGCGGTAGGGTCTCGCTGCCGCAAGCCCAGGAGTGCTTTTGGCTCTATCAGAGCAAATCGACATCGACAGCACGCCCCCTTTGGTGCGAGACCCATAACGACGGCTTGGCCATCGTTATTCGGGTCTCGCGCATGCGAACTTGGGCACAATCGACCCGCTTGCGAGCGCGTCTGAATCAGGCCCTGAGTCCTTTACACGTGAGGTAGAGTCCAAATCAAAAATATGTATCCTGGGTCTGATGCAAGCTGTCCGGGCAGCCTTGGTCATAGGTGCTGGAGGTTCGTCCTCCTAAGTCTAAAAATGCTTATTTCAAGGACATCACGGCAACCGAGGCTATATTTCCTTTGTCTGACCAGCTGGTGGAACACCTGGAGGTGGCTTGGAAAACACCTGGAAAACGTTACCAGCCGCAGAAGCCTCTGGCCTATGCTTACCTTTTTGCCGAGGACTATTTTACTAAATGGGAAACCTCACCGGCAGTGGATTCCCATGTAATGCGCTTAGTTAAAAGTGTGACACTCCCTATGCCTTCCATGTTGTCCCTGAAGGATACTACAGATAGGAGGATGGAGGTTTGCATGAAATCCATTTATTCCCTCCACGTGTAGACCAGCCATGGCTATCCGCTGGGTGGCTTGGGCTATGGAATTTGGGCAGACACCCTGGAAGGGTCCTCGTCTTTGGATGTGATCAGGTAGCAGTTCAATCTTGTGGGCAACTTAAGAGTCAGCTACCTATATTAATGAGGCTGCCTTGGATGTTGGCTTGTTGAATGCTAGGATTGCCACTGCGGCCATTGCGGCTCGCCGCTCTCTTTGGCTTCGCACTTGGAGGGCAGATGCGGACTCCAAAAAGGGCCTAGAGTGTTAACCTTATAACAGTAAAGTCCTGTTTGGACCTGATTTGGACAAAATTGTGGATACATTGGCAGCGGCTAAGTCTGCTTGTCTGCCTTCTGCTCCTGCTCCCTCAGGGTCTTGGGCTTCGTTCTTTCGGACCTATAGGGTCCCATGTAAGGTTAGAACTCAGTTCTTTCCTAGGCAGTCAACCACCAAGAAAACTACCAAGCCCAAGAAACAGGCTTGGAGTGTGAGACGTCCGACTGCTAAGCCTGATGACAAGCCCTCGCCCTGACGGGGCGCGCCTCCCCTGGGGGATCCCAGAGTGGGAGGCTGACTTCCTCAGTTAGCCCAATGCTAGTGTCAGACTACTACAGACACCTGGGTGAGAGAAGTGGTCTCAGGGGGTACACACTCTCCTTACGCAGAAGGCCTTCCCATCAGTTCTTCTGCATAGGCCTCCTGTCAACAAGGACAAGGCTTTGGCTATTCAGGAGGCAATACAGTCCTTGCTTTAGGCAGGGGTCATTGTACCGGTCCTGTTATCCCAGAGAGGAACAGGTGGTTGTTCCAGTCTTTTTTTCTGGTTCAAAACCTGAACGGATCCAATCTGCCTATCCCCAATCTCAAGTCCCTAAACACACTCCTCAGGGTACCTCTGTTCAGGATGGAAACCCTATGCTCAATCATACTGGCTATGAAACCTGGGGATTTTATTGCATCACTGGATATTCAGGATGCATGCCTGTATATTCCGATTTGCTTCAGCTCACCAGCGTTTTCTCAGGTTTGCTGTCACAACATTTCCAGTTTCGGGCTCTGCCGTTTGGCCTCTCTACTGCACCTCTGGTTTTACAAAAATGATGGCGGTAATGGCAGCCATCTGCAGCTGCAGTGGGTCAGTCTGTTACCATACCTGGACTACCTCTTACTGTTAGCAGGGTCTCCAGAGGTACTTCAACCACCCATGCATCTGCAGCACAGATTGTCAGCTGATGGTGGTCAATTGGAGGAAGTCCTCCCTGATCCTGCCTCCATGGATGCTCCATCTGGGGGCTCTGTTGAATTCCCAACAGCAGTGGGACAGATTACCCCATCGGATAAAGTCACAAACGATGGTGCTTCTCCGGAGGTACGTCTGTCTCCGACTTGGTGGCTGCGGTCGGTCCACCTCACCAGGGGGCACCCCTTTTGGATTCTGGACTGGGTCCTTCTGATGACGGATGCCGGTCTCCGGGGTTGAGGCACAGTGGCAGGTCCACACTCCTTTCAGGGATGGTGGACAGCAGAGGAGTCTGCTCTACCAATCAACATATTGGAACTTCGGGCAGTCTTCAGGGCCCTACAACAAGCCAGATTCCTAATTCACGGAAGACCCGTGCAAGTTCAGTCAGACAACACCACGACCGTGGCTTACATAAACCACTGAGGAGGGACTTTAACGCTGGCCACACACAGCGATATTTTACCCGATCTGGCCGATTCTGACACATTGGAACGACAGATCGTGTAAAATATGGCCAAATTGAGAATAAATTGTGAGTCCCCACTCATGATGTAATGCACGTCCCCGCTGGTTGCACATCGCATAGTCAGATCTGCTGTGCAGTAGGGCAGATCGGTCAATCTGGGGGACAATGCACTGGAAAAAAAAAGTTAAGATGCAAGATGGATCTTAAGTCAGATTGGATGCTTTTTACTCCAAATTGTGTGTAGGACTGCCGGGGGAAGAATTCAGGTGAAATCGCACACATTGTTGGGATCGTGTGCAGATCGCGGTGTGTGGGCACCATGAGTCCGGTTTCGATGTCAGAAATATCACTCATCCTGATAAGGGTGGAAGGCCATCTACCAGTCATATCGGCGGTGTTCATTCCAGGAGTTCTCAATTGGGAAGCTGACTTCCTCAGCCTTCACGATGTGCATCCCAGGGAATGGTCTCTTCACCAAGAAATGTTTTGGCTCCTAGTGGACAGGTGATGCCTTCCGGACATGGACCTCATGGCTTCTCTACTAAATCAAACTGCTACTGTACGGGTCCAGGACAAGACGCCAAGGCTCTATTGATAGACACTGTCAGTCAAGTGGACCTTCCAGTTTGCGAACCTCTTCCCTCCAATATCCCTTCTTCCTCAAGTACTTCGGAAGTTCAAATAAGGAGGCCCTGTCCTTCTGGTGGCTCCAGCGTGGCCCAGACGTCACTGGTACTCAGATCTTCAGAGTCTCTCCAACATATTCCGTTGCTGATGCCTCAACGTCCAGACCTGTTGTCTCAAGGTCCTTGCCTTTACCCGGACCTGGGTCGTCTCTTTGATGGTGTGGCTCTTGAGACATCCCTCCTAAGGTCCAAGGGGTTTTCTGGCTCTGTGGGTAACACCATGCTCAGAGCAAGAAAACCTGCCTCTGCCAGGATTTACCACAAGTTGTGGCATGCCTACTTTGAATGGTGTCTTCCCAGATGTTACGACCCCCAAGTGTTTGGGATATCTAGAGTTTTGGCTTTCCTGCCAGTGGGTTTGGACCTTGGTCTCCGCCTTGCTTCCCTGAAGGTGCATGTGTCTGCCCTTTCAGTGTGGTTCCAGCGAATGCTCGCTCCTCTTCCTGATATCCGCACTTTCCTACAGGGGGTCCTTCGCATTCAGCCTCCCTTTGTCCCTCCTGTGTCTCCTCGGGATTTGGCTGTGGCTCTTAGGGCCCACCATTTGAACCCCTGGACTCGGTGGATTTCAAATGGCTTACTGCTTAGACAGGTTTTTCTTCTGGCTATTGCGTCTGCCAAAAGTGTCAGATATGGGGGCTCTCTCGTCGTCTCTGGTTTTTCACCAGTACAGGGCGGTACTTCGGATTTGCTCTGGCTTCCTTCCTAAGGTCTCTAGTTTCCACATTAATGAGGAAATTGTTGTGCCTGCCTTTACTTCCCCAGACCTCTCGGCACGTGAGGCCTCATTGGATGTGGTGCGTGCCCTCCAGGATTTATGTGGACCATACCGGTTCCCTTTGGCAGTCAGACTCCTTGTGGAAATCATAAGAGGACAAACAAGAAGGGCTGGCCAGCCAATAAACAAACTTTGGCTAGATGGCTTCACATGACTATCTGTGAAGCTTACTCTACACTGCCTGTGGGTCCTTCGTGGGCAGCTCGCTGTGGCGCCTTGGCTGTTTAGCTTTGTAAGGCGGCTGCGTTGTCTTCTATCCAGACTTTTTGAGGTGGTATGCTTTTGATACCTTTGCCTCTCAGGGTGCTTCCTTCGGGCATCGGATTCTCCTCTCTGCACAGGAGCGTTCCCACCCTTGAAGGTATTACTTTGGGACATCCCCCATGGTCACCCTTTGGACCCTGAAGTAGAAAATGAGATGGTAAGAACTTTTCTCTTTCTACGAAGTTCATAGTGTCCACAGGGCACCCACCCTGACGCACCTGTGCTTCAGATGGGCTTTACTCTGGTCACCGGTTTTCAGTCTCCTGTTAGAATTCTTGTGTGTTCCAGACTCTACCTTTTATTCTCCTTTGGCTTGGGTGCCTCTGTCCCAGGGGCGGGGTATAAACGGAGGCCCAAGTGCATCCTGGGAGAAAAATTTACTACATAAGATGCCTGGATGAATCGCCTATACCAGAAGGTCACCCTGTGGACCCTATGGACTTCAAAGAAAGAGATGACAAAGGTAAGGTCTTACCATATCTCATTTTCCCTCCTCCCAAGAGTGCTTATGAAATTCAAGCAGTAATACTGGTGGCTCCGGCTTTGCCCAGATGTCATTGGTTCACCGACCATAAGAATCTATCCATAGACAGTCTGTATCCTCTTCCACTATGGCAGGATCTGCTAATGCGGGATCCCTCCCGACATCAGGACTTACCTCTCGTGGCTCTTGAGTCTTCATCGTAAGAGCAAAAGGCTTTTCCAGTTCTGTAATTCAAATGATGCTTTGGGCACGAAAACCTGCTTCTGCCAGCATCTATTAGTGTTTGGCATTCTTTTGGTCAATGGTGTTCCCACAAAGTATGATCCTAAGGTGTTTAGGATTTCCAGGGTACTGGCTTTTCTCAAGGCAGGTTTAGAACAAGGTCTCCGCCTGGCCACTTAGAGAGTGCAGGTTTCTCCACTAGCAGTCTGGTTCCAGAGGAAGATTGCCTCATTACCAGATGTTAGAATTTTATTTCAAGGAGTTCATGCAAGTTCAGCCTTATTTTTTGTTCCACCAGTAGCACCGTGGGATTTGCCTTTGGTTCTTAAAGTGCTACAAGCTCCCCTATTTGAACCTCTGGACTCTGTACAGCCATGGCCAAACGTTTTGAGAATGACCTAAGTATTGGTTTTCACAGTTTGCTGCTTCAGTGTGTTTAGACCTTTTTGTCAGATGTTACTATGGTATACTGAAGTAAAATTACAAGTGTCAAAGGCTTTTATTGACAATTATATTAAGTTTATGCAAAGTCAATATTTGCACTGTTGACCTTTCTTTTTCAAGACCTCTGCAATTCGCCCTGGCATGCTGTCAATCAACTTCTGGGCCACATACTGACTGATGGCCGTCCATTCTTGCCCAAGCAATACTTTGTTTGTCAGAATTTGTTTTGGTACCATTCTTTCTTCTTCAGGGTCCATAGGATCTACCTTGGGGGTATGTATTTGGAGAGATCCATTGCACCAAGCAGCTACAGCTTAAAGCCACCAGCATGCACTGGTTGTCCTCCCTATGTACCCCGCCTCCAGCAACAGGCATTCAGGTTTTATTTGGGTGTGCGGCAAGTATCCAGACACACCTGTTTAATAGCGAAACTGCTTAGGCTTTTTTCTTTTATGATTTACCTTTAGTTTGAGTCGCGGTACCTACATACTATTCTGCGCCTAGTACCGCTCAACTCAATCTACCTCTGCCGATGCTGAAAACTACTGCTATATATGCCCTGGGGATTTCAGCGAGGTTTAGCTAGCGGCATCGCTGAGGTCTGGACTGTGATCGGATTCACAGAGATGGCAGGTAAAGCGATTCCTCGTGAGGGGAATCGTGCACTACGCAATCCAGGCCTCCGGTGTAGGAGACTCACCAGAGGCGGCTGCGGGTGAAGGCCTCGTGTAACGTGTACTCTCTAAAGCGGCCGGGGCCATATCAGCTGTCGCTGGGGATGGGTAGTAGATGCAGTAGTTAGCGTTAACTACTGTTAGGCCAGCGTACCCGTGCCGTCAAAATTGCAGCTTAGGGGAGATAGGCACTCCTCCGGCCGCTCCTCCCCTGACCCAGACGCATCTTCCGGTTACTGATTCCCGCCTCTGGGTTGCTACTTCTGACCGCCTCGTGTGTGAGACTCGCAGTTCAGTTGTGCGTACTGCTGCAGGCTGGTTGTCTCAGAGGTCTGGTCTATCTCCCTGTATACCTCTTCTCTGGGTCTGGTATATAGTCCTCTATACCCAGGCGGGACTGGTCAGTTGATTGTCAGTTTGCAATAGTGATGTTTGTATTTATGCATTGTATTTGACTTTCATGCTAGCTGCTGTATATATACGGTCTTATTTTCAAACTGTCAATTATATCTATCACTTTCTCCTCATCATTCTGAAAAGGTGAGTGGGGTTTTTCATGTGTGAAGTAGGTCACATTGCATTTATACTGTACATCTTATACTGATCACACATTTGTCATGTCTGAGGGTAAAGGTGAGAAGGGTGAGCCTTGTTGCTCAAGTCATGTAAAGCCTGTTTGGCAGGCCTGTCTGAACAGGATTTTGTGTAAGATGGATTGTGTAGTGCCTGTTGTAAATAGCCACCTTTCCAATCTGGTACACCTGGTACACAAGAGCTATCGTGGGTGGCATCTTGGTCATAGGTTTTGTCGCGCATGGTGGACAAGATCGCAGCGTTGCATGCTCCTACCACGATATTGCCTCCTACTGTGGAATACCCACAGCAGTTGCATCCTTCTATGTATATGTCCCCTATTAATCCCTGTTGGTTTGATTCTTCTGCTCATTCTAGTCAGAGTATGCTGCCGTCTATAGCCCCTCAGCAGGTGGTACAGGCTAATAGACCAGTGGCAGTAAAGAAGCAGGGGCATAAGAGGTTCTCAAGACATTGCCTCAGGATTCTGATTCAACCTACTCAGCACACTGATACTCAGTTCTGGGTCTTACTCAGTGGAAGAAGACCATCAATCCTCTGTGGATGTCCCCTCTCTGGTGAGAGCAGTTAGAGCTGTCCTCCGTATAGAGGAAGAGGAGGTGCCGCCAAAAGCTAAGACTCTGGTCTTTAGGCGTCGACTGACTAATCTTGTCTGAAGCATGGTCTACACCACATAAGCATTTCCATACTACAAGGAATTTAACCTCTTGATATCAATTTGCTCAGGGTGATTGTAGCAAATTACATAGAGGGAGAGACCATAGATTGCACACCCTAAGCACAATGTGAGGTGCTGCCTGCTGAGACTTGTAGTGCTGCAAGCATAAAAAGACAAATGCAAGTGCACACTCTAACCATGCTGAACCTAATAATATAATTGCTAAATAGCATCAAAGAGGTTCTTTGCATAATAATGGCCATAATTATGGCCCCGTCCACCACATCCAGGTGACCTCTATCAGACTGGTCCCTAACACTCCTATGGAACAAATAGGAGCACTGGACCCCCCCAGGCCAACCCAGTAGAACCGCCCTATGGCATCACACTGGTGAGCTTTAAAGTGAGGGTTAAAGAATAATAGAGAGCCTATGTGTTAAGTCCTACATAAGTAGGAGGTTAGAATAAAAAAATGTAGCAAATTACCTCCATCAGTAGATGCTCATGTGACTAGATTGATCAAGACCTCTACGTTACCCATTCCTGCGGCATCCTCTTTGAAGTAGGTTGCAGATGGAAAACTTTCTTATCTGGAGTGATTACCAGGCTAGCTATGGCTGTAGCCTGGGTAGCCAAGGCTATGGAAGAATGGACAGTCTCTGGAAGATAGCATGTCTAATGCTACCAGTGAACAGCTGTCTTCCCTTTAGCGGTCATTGACGCAGGTATCTTTGCTTCTGAGGTATCGGCAGCTTCAGTTGCAGCTCGAAGAACCTTTTGGCTAAAAACCTGGAAGGTGGATACATGTTCCAAGAAAGCCCTGGAATCCTTGCCTTTTGTGGGGAAGGTACTGTTTGGACCAGAACTGAATGAGTGTCTTCTTTGGCGACCTCCTAAATCTGCGGGGTTGCCATCTACGATTACCCCTAAGTATAGGCAGTCGTCGGCTCAGTCCTTTCGCTCACAGAGTAGGGTAAAGGGACAGTCTTCCTCTAGACACAATAATTCTCACAGGAGACGGCAGACAAAGAAATCCTGGTCAATTAAGCGTCCTGCTTCCAAGATTAACGGTAAGCCCACTGCCTGATGGGGGGACCTCAGGGTTGGAGGCCGACTCCTACAGTTTTCTCAGGCCTGGCATCGGACCACGACAGATGGCGGAGTTCGAGGGGTGGTCTCAAGGTTTCCGCATCACGTTCCTGAAGCCTCCCCCTCCAAAGGTTTGTTGGTACAACCCTGCCTTTAGACCCGGCTAGGTCTTTGGCCTTCCGGGAATCGGGAGTCATAATCCCCATTCCTGTGACGCTACAGGGAAGGTGTTATTTTTCAGATTTGTTTTCGATTCACAAACTAAATGGATCACATCGCCCTATCCTGAATCTGAAGTCTCAACAGATTCATCCATGTGCCCAAATTCCGTATGGAAACCCTACAGTCAGTTATGCTGGCAATGGAGCCTGGAGATTTTATGGTCTCCCTGGACTTACAGGATGTATATCTACAAATTTCTGATTGCGCGATCCCACCAAAGATTTCTAAGGTTGGCGGTAGATCAGCAACATTATCAATTTCAGGCTCTACCCTTCGGGCTGGCCACAGCCCCTCGGGTATTTACCAAGATAATGGCAGTCATGACTGCTCATCTCAGATGACAAGGGGTGAGGATACTGCCATATTTGGACGACCTCCTGATATTAGAACAATCACAGGAGTTGCTACAATGTCATCTTCAGATGACCATTGTCTGCTCACAAGAGCACGGCTGGATAATAAATTGGAAAAAGTCCTTTTCCTCCAACTCAGCAGATTGTGCACTTGGGCGGCTGCTGGACTCTCTGGGCCAGAGGAGTGTCCTACCAGTAGACAAGATTGCAGCACTACAGTTTTATGTGCGCAGTCTACGCTGCAAAGTGTCAGTTAACCTGGCAGTGCAGGTACTGGGCTCCATGGTATCTACATTCGATATTGTGGCGTATGCCCAGTTCCACTCCAGGTCCCTGCAGCAATAGATTGTCTCATTGGGATGGTCAGCCAGAGGTTCGGCTCTCCCTCGCTTGATGTCTGGAGACAACTCATTTAGACAAGGATCGTCCATTGTGGGTCCCGGATTGGGTACTCCTCACCACGGATGCAAGTCTGCGAGGAATGGGGAGCAGTGATAAGTCCCACCTTTCAGGGAAGGTGGATGACCCAGGAAAGTAATTTACTGATAAATATCTTGGAGCTTCGTGCAGAGCTCAGTCTGGCGTAGGATCTTCTTCACGGCAGGCCTGTCAAGATTCAGTGGCCTACATCAACCATCAGGGAGGCACACGAAGTCCAGCAGCCATGAGGGAGGTGGCAAACATTCTGCTGTGGGCAGAATGCCATCTTACAGCAATATCTGCAATATTCATCTCAGGAGTCCTCAACTGGGAAGTGGACTTCCCAAGTAGTCAGGACATACACGCCGGAGAATGGGCTCTTCATTCAGACATCTTTCAACTTCTGGTGGAAAGGTGGGGACTACCAGATGTAGACCTCAAGCACAAGGTCCCCAGGTACTGCTCCAGAACGAGGGACCCCTCAGCCACCTTCATGGACACTCTGACGGTGAGGTGGAAATTCAGGTTGGCATACCGGTTTCCTCTGATATCCCTTCTCCCAAGAGTCAAAGTTCAAGCAGGAAGGAGGCAGGTTAATACTAATAGCTCTGCCTGGCCCAGGAGACATTTGTTCACTAATCTGACATGTCTATCCATAGACAGGCCACTTCCACTGCTTCTACGACCGGATCTTCTAGTGCTGGGTCCCTGCCTATATCCAGATTTACCTCTGCTGGCTTAGACAGCGTGGCTATTGAGGCTTTTCTCTTAAAGGCCAAAGGTTTTTCTGCTTCTGTGATCCACACAATGAGGGCAAGGAAGCCTTCTTCAGCTTGTATCTATCACAGGATTTGGCATTCATATTTTCATTGGTGTTCCCAAACAAAATATGATTAAGGTTTTCAGGGTTTCAAGAGTACTTGCTATTCTGCAGGCTGGGTTAGACTTAGGTTTGCGCCTGGCCACCTTGAGGGTTCAGGTTTCTGTGGTTCTCAGGGCTCTGCAAGCTTCCCCCTTTGATAAGGTGGACTTAAGATGGTTGACAGTGAAGACACTTTCTCCTCGCTATCTCCTCACCTCATAGTTTTTAACTTGGCTGCACTGTCATGTCGCTCTCCATATTTGATTTTTCATCAAAATAGAGCTGTCCTTCGTACTAAGGTGGGTGAACTTCCGAAGGCAGTATCCCATTTCCATATGAATGAGGAAATTGTAGTCCTGGCTTTTACGTTTTCCAACCTGTCTATAGGTGAAGCTTCAATGGATGTGGTTCGAGCCCTTCGTATCTACGTAGATCGTACCAGCTCCATCAGGAAATCAGATTCTCTTTTTGTGTTATGGGTTTCACAAACGAGGCTGGCCAGCAAACAGACTTTGGCTCGCTGGCTGCGCATGACTGTTGCTCAGGTCTATACACAGGCTGATCTTCCTGTTCCTAACAAGGTGACAGCACATTCTGTCTGTCGGACCATTGTGGGCGGTTAGACATGGCACCATGGCTGAACAGCTGTGCAAGGCAGCCACTTGATCATCCGTCCATACTTTTATCAAATTCTATGCATTTGATACTATTACCTCCCAGGATGCTTCCTTTGGGCTGCGGAGTCTCCTCCTGCTCAGGAGCGTCTCCACCCTTAAGGGACCTGCTTTAGGATGTCCCCAAAGTATATCCTGTGGACACTATGGACCCTGAAGAAAATCAGTTATTGTAGAACATACCTTTATTAACTTTTTTTTTTTTCCTAGGTCCATAGGGTCCACAGAGCACCTATCCTGACGCACCTGGCCTCAGTTGGGATCTGTTTACTTTTTTTTGTATCACTGATTCCCTCTTCGTATTTTGAATTTGTACTTCACTTTCAGTCTCTTGCCGTGCTTGTTTACAAACTGAATGCCTGTGGCTGGAGGCTGGGTTTATAGGGAGGAGGACCAGTGCATGCTGGGAGCTTTAAAGCTGTAGCTGTGTGGTGTAATGGATCTCTCCAACCACATACCCCCAAGGTAGATCCTGTGGACCCTATGGTCCTCGAAGAGAAACAGTTAACTATAAGGTATATGCCATAACTCTTATTTTATTCATGGCTGTGTTCTTAGGCAAAATTGTGAGTGAGCCCACTCCTTTGGCTGAGAAGTAACCCCACACATGACTGGTCTCAGGATGCTTTACTGTTGGCATCACACAGGACTGATGGTAGCTCTCGCCTTTCTTTCTCCTGATGAGCATTTTTCCAGCTGCCCCAAACAATCTGAAACTGGTTTCATCAGAGAAAATAACTTCACACCAGTCCTCAACAGTCCATTCCCTGTATTTTTTTTGAAGAAAATCAGTCTGTCCCTGATGTTTTTCCTGAAGAGAAGTGCCTTCTTTGCTGCCATTCTTGACACCAGGCCATCCTCCAAAAGTCTTTGTCCTGTGTCATGCCAACAGCATCCCGAGACCATTCATGTGTGGGGTTGTCTCTCAGCCAAGGGAGTGGGCTCACTCACAATTTTGCCTTAATGTTACCAAAGCATCCTCTAAGAG
Source organism: Taudactylus pleione (assembly GCA_031769625.1). Classification (NCBI taxonomy): domain Eukaryota; kingdom Metazoa; phylum Chordata; class Amphibia; order Anura; family Myobatrachidae; genus Taudactylus; species Taudactylus pleione. The sequence continues at coordinate 1,445,301 of JAUIMM010001433.1, read as the reverse complement.
CAACTTCTCCCAAACATTAAAGGATAGTTTAGTGACAATGCCTTTTCCAGCATAATGGAGCACCTTGCTATAAGGCAAAAGTGATGAGTGGCTCGGGGAACAAAACATCGAAATTTTGGGTCCATGGCCAGGAAACTCTCCATACCTTAATCCCATTGAGAACTTGTGGTCAATCCTCAAGAGGCAGGTGGACAAACAAAACCCCACAAATTCAGACAAACTCAAAGCATTGATTAGGCAAGAATGGACGGCCATCAGTCAGTATGTGGCCCAGAAGTTGATTGACAGCATGCCAGGGCAAATTGCAGAGGTCTTGTAATTGCCAATAAGCCTTTGACACTTTTATGAAATGCTGGTAAGTTTACTTCAGTATATCATAGTAACATCTGACAAAAAGGTCTAAAAACACTGAAGCAACAAACTTTGTGAAAACCAATACTTGTGTCATTTTCAACTCTTGGCCATGGCTTTACATTTGAAATGATTGGTACTGAAGACACTTTTTCTCACTATCTCTTTTGCATGCAGAGTTTGATTTGGCAGCACTCTCTTGTTGCTCCCCATTTTTGATTTTTCACCAGAATAGAGTTGTTCTTCATACAAGGGAGGTTTACCTTCCTAAGGTAGCTTTCCTGACTCCAGATCTTTCTGTAGTTGAAGCCTCTCTGGATGTAGATCATGCACTCCATATCTCTATGTGGAGCGCACAAACTCTGTTACAAAAAGAGCATCTGATTTTCTATTATATGGTTTTCACAAATGAGGATGGCCAGCTAACAAGCAGACTGTGGCGTGATGGCTACACATGATTAACTCTCAGATGTACACAGGCTGATCTCTCCTTGTCCCAAGCACAGTGACAGCACATTCTACTCAGTCTGTAGGGCCATCGTGGGCGTTATAGTTGTGGTGCCTCTGCTGAACCGTTGTGTAAGGCAGCCACGTGGTCTTCTGTCCACACTTTTCTTAGGTTCTACTACGCCTTTGATACTTTTGCCTCTAAGGATGCTGCTTCCTTTGGGCTACGAGTTCTCCTTTCTGCTCAGGAGCATCCCCCATCTTAGGGGAACTGCTTTAGGACATCCCCATGAAAACCCTTTGGATCCCTATGGACCCAGAAGAAAATTTGTGTTATGGTAGACTTAACTTGATAACTCCTTCTTTTTTTTTTTTTTTTTTTTTTCTTTGAGGTCTACAGGGCACCCACCCTGATGCACCTGGCTGCATGGGTAATTAATTAGGATTCCCTCATCTTGTGTAAGATGTTTCTGGTGTACAGTTGCTTTTTCTTTTTCCTTCTCCTGTCTTGAGGCTTGTTAACAAAACTAAACAAAAGGCCTGTGGCTAGGGGCGGGGTATATAATGGAGGAGGACGCGAGGCATCCTGGGAGCTGAAGTCTTAAACAGTTTGGTGCCTGGATCTCTCCAACCACATTATCCCCATGGTATCCCTATGGACCTCGAACAAAAGGAGTTATCAAAGTAAGTCTTCCATAACTCAATTTTTTCCAACGTTTCAGGACTTTTTTCAGGGATGAAATCAGAAATTAGTGTACAGCAGGGTGAAGTCTGCAAGTGTGCCCATCACCATGATAACTATAAACAAAGAATGTGCAAACAGAAACCTAGAAAGATCAAAATATCTCAATTGGCAGTAAAAACGCATAAAAAAATCAGCTTGAGATAAAAAAAAAAAAAAAAAAAAAAAATTTGTAAGCACAACCAAAAAGCATATTTAGAAATCTGGTCACTCAGACTGTTAGTGTATTTGGCCATAGGCGCGTAGCGTTCCCGCTAGACTGTGGTGCTGTGCTGAGGGTGCCGGCTGGGAGCCTCTGCATGTGCTTCTGAAAAGGGGCGTGGCTGGCAGGGAGGGCTGTGTCCTTGTGCCACTCCTCCAATTTGGCGCACTTGGGTGTGCCCAGCACTTACAGAGGTGCTCTCCCCTCACAGTGAATTGATGCCTTGCGCATGGCGTCTTTTCACCCGGCGATGGTTAATTGCATCTTTTTCCACTGCAGCTCGCGGGTTGAAGGCTCCGGACAGGCTGTTTTAGTGGGGTGGCGCTAAAAACAGGGCGCATTTTGCCATTTTAAAATCTGGCAGTGCGCTTAAACAGCCTAGCGGGATTGAAAGCCCGTCAACAATGATTGTGCATCCACAATGGACAACTTTAGTGAATGTCGTAACAATCACTGTTACGTCATTAACAATGCACTGGCTGCTAGCAGTATTGCTAGGTTTGATGTGCAGCATATCAAACCTGGCGACCATCGCTAGTGACCGTGGGAACATGAAAACATGCATACACAGAGCGATGTAGGTGATATATCGTTATGAAACTGCATATCGGCCCGGCATCGCTACAGTGTGTATTCAATGTATACTTGTGCATGATTTAATGTTTGAATTCTTACTTGCTAAAGGAGAACAAATAAAGTATTGTAGCAATAGCTACGAGACACAATATAAGCCTGTTTTATTAAGGAAGTAGTTCCCAAACTTTCTTAAATCACTGCACACTAGAGTATCGGCACTTTTTCAACAGCACCTCTAGGCTCAAAAATTTAGAGATTCAGCTAAAATGTATTAAATTAACTTGTACTTATGTCATCCTTAGGGTCAATTATGTGGTGGTGGTCAGAGCTGTGCATCTGTTTGTCCACATTTTATGATCAGCAAAAACCTTACAGGTGGCTGCTAATGACATTGGCCCTGATTCAGAGCCGCTCGTAAGCGGCCGCTCGTTCGTTCTGACCGATGTTCTCACATCTGCGCATGCGTGCGGATTTTGATACGCATGCGCGAACCAGTCAGTGCGGCCGAAAATCGTTTGTTTGCTATATAGCGAATGCCTGCTATTTTGAGTGACAGAAGGAGGCGTATGTGGGTGGTAACAGGGGAAGGTGCTTGAAAATAGGGGTGTGGAATTCGAACGCAGGCGTGCTTAAAGGTCAAAATGGGCGTTTTAAGGGAGTGCATAATTAATACAGCAGCGTCATTGACCACGTTACTACTTTTTTTTTTTTACTCAGAACTGCTTGCAAAATGGCGGTTGAAAAAACCAGCCACAAGAATAGCGAGCAGTTCATACGCTGTTCGATGTACTCGATTAATCTAATAAATAGCGGACATGACGTATGGTGCGAGCCGCAAGGGGGCGTATTTTTCAAAATTACAACCGCAAGTTTTACTCGCTCGTTCAGACTTAGAGGCGTGAACAGACCGCAATTAGCGAACGGTTCATTTGAATAGCCACCCCTAGTTTTAGAACGAACGACCGCAAATAGCGAGCGGCTCTGAATAAGGGCCATTGACCATAAATAATTTGCTTTGGTCCTCTACCACCAACCCGTGGCACCCCAAAGTACAATGTCGCCAAGTTTGGGAACCACTGCACCTGAATCCAGCTTGATGTAAAAGACTCCTCCTGTCACGAGTGAGCCGCCAGGTACCGTGCATCGCACAAAAATGTCTTCGTTGCAAATTAATACAACAGACCACTTCACAAGACTGCAGTAATTTTGATTTGCAATCTTATATATTTGGGCAATAAACTGTATATGAAGAACAACAGAACTTGGTGTGAAAAAAAAGCAGTGAAGGCTGCATCATAGCACTTCGTATACAGAGTCAGTTTCCATCGCACACAGCTATAGAAGTGTCATATATCAAATTAGTCGGTGCAGTCTTGTGAAGCAGTTTGTCGAATTGGTTTCTTCTTCATCCACTAGGAGACACTGGAGTCTTAGTACAATAGGGTATAGTAGTGTTAAATGGGAGCTGGCACTTTAAAAATCTTGATTAGAAGCTAGCTCCTCCCCCTCTATACCCCTCTACAGGTCAGTCTAATTTTGTACCCAAGGGAAGCTGATTTATGCCCCTAGGGCTCTCTAGTTTATTGTACAGATGCTTGATCAACAAGAGGAATGGACAGGCAGCATCTGCCTGTCCACGTTGGAGCTGCCGGGGGGTCCCCACCGCAGCTGCTTGCGGTGTGCGCTGGGGTCCCTGGCTACAGGAGACCACTGTCTCTGATGGCTGTCATGGACGCGCTGCGTGCAGCGCACGTCTAGGCTCCCCGCTAGCACCTCTGCCGCCGGCAGCTTTTGGCAGCAAGGTTAGTAAAACTCCGGCACCCTTTGTAGCAGGATTGGCGGGGATTCAATAGGCGGAATGTCCAGCAAAAGCGCTGAACGCGCGCCTTAATGGGGGGGCGGAGCCTAACTCGCTGTTCTGCATCTGTCCCAGCTGCCCCGGCTGTTCCAGACAGAGGTTGTCGGACATTTTGCCTGCTGATGAACGCTGACTGTCAGCGTAGAGAGTGCTGCCTTACAACTGTGAGTGTACAGTGGGGTCAGGCTGTTACGGAGTTGTAAATTATAGTTTTACATTTACTGTATTGGGCAGCGTTTGGTCCTTGTACCAGCGCTGTTTGGGGCAGGGGTGGACTCTCCCTCTATGCCCTTATCTCCTTTTCACTAAACATTTTTTTTTCACTACACTGTCCCTTTCACCTCTGTGTGTCAGTGTTGTTGGCATTATGACTTCAAAAGGGTCAAAAGCTGCTCAGAAAACTTTCTTCTGGAAGAATTGTACAGATAAGTTTTCACAGGGACAATCTTCTAGTTCCCTGTTATGTGACAAATGTGTGTCAGTCTGACTCCTGCATCACCTCAGCAGCAACCTACATTGGTCTGAGCAGTTAACTGTGGTTATATCACATCTGCCGGAAGCTTCTTGCAGAGAATGGTTTCCAGATCTCAGACGTCTGCCGTACCTGAACCAGATGGGGCACGTTCTCTAGCTAGATCTGTAGAGGGTCTCACTAATGTGATGTCACAGGTTCCCTCCGTAGGAACGTCCTCTCAGCTTCCAGCTAAGAGACCTATTCCGGCAATCCTTAGGTGAGATGATTCGGATGATGCGGATATGCTTCCTCTAGAAGATTGCGAATTTATAGATCCAGACGAGGTTCAGGTATCAGGAGTCTGAACAGTTATCTCAGGGTGTAGAGGCTTTGATTACTGCAATCCGCCAAGTTTTAAATGTGGAAGATTTAGATCCTGTTTCTTCTAAACCCTCTTTTTTTTTTTTTTTTTTCGGCTCTATTTTCCTTCAGAGAAAACTAGCTTTGCTGCCGGAGGTTCAGACCTTTCTGCTAGGTGTCATCAGATTACAACCTTCATTTATTCCTCCAACAGCCCGTGGGACTTGGATTTGGTTCTTTCATTCCTACAGCCTTCCCTTTTTGAGCCTTTACAGACTGGAGTTCAAATATTTATCTTGGAAGGTGGTTCTTCTTTTTTGGTTTTTCTGCTCGGCTTGTGTTTGGAGAGCTAGGGGCTCTCTCCTGTCGTCGTCCTCATCTTATTTTTCATGAGGACAGGGCTGAGCTTCGTACACAGATGTCCATTGTGGTTCCAGTGTTGAAAGAAGATTCTCAGGCCTCCAGATCCTTAGACGTGGTTAGAGCTCTTCGGATCTATGTTGATGGGACAGCATCTCTTCGTAAGACAGATTCACTTTTTGTTCGGTATGTTTCTTGTCCTGGTTGGCCGGCCTCTAAACACTATTGCACGTCTGACCATCAGACAGGCCTATTTGTCCGCCTCTAAAATGCCTCCTGTCTTCGATTACAGTGCACTCCATGTGCTCGGTGGGTCCCTCGTGGGCGGCTGCCCGTGGGGTTTCTTTGGCTCAGCTTTGTTGGGCGGCCACTTGGTCGGACCGACATACTTTTGTCAAGTATTATAGTTTTGACACTTTCGCGGCCTCTGCTTCGCAGTATGGCCGTACAGTTTTGTAGGGTACTCAGCGCTCTTCCGCGTGGAATGGGAGCTCTGGGTTGTCCCCATTGTACTGAGACTGCAGTGTCCCCCATGGATGAAGGAGAAAACAGGATTTTGGTACTTACCGATAAATCCCTTTCTCCGATCCCACAGGGGACACTGGACGCCCACCCGGCACTGTTCTGCTTGCCAGGTTTGTTTAGTCCTTCTAGGTTCAGACAGTTTGTTTTATTTGTTGCTTTCCTGGCTCTATCATGTTGTTCGTTCATGTATGTTCTAGCTTCTCTTCTCCTCTGCACTTATCTATTCCAGCTCTCCTCGGGCACATTTTTCGAAAACTGTCCTGTAGGGGGGTATAGAGGGGGAGGAGCTAGCTTCTATTCAAGATTTTTAAAGTGCCAGTTCCCGGTTAACACACTACTATACCCCATTGTACTGAGACTCCAGTATCCCCTGTGGAATCGGAGAAAGGGATTTATCGGTAAGTACCAAAATCCTGTTTTCTGCTGGAGATGCATTTTCATGCGAAATAGTCATGAATAAGATGCGTGAAACCTGGTGCTGATAATGGCTGTTTGATGCAACTGCAGCAATAGTGTAAGAGGACACACCTGTACGTGCCGTCTCCCAGAAAATAAGGGTTTCAGAATTATCTGCATGTGAGACTGTTGCTACATTTAAATAACATTTTTGTTTTTTTCTTTGTAAGTGGCCTATAGGGTATTATGAAGGCTGGTTATATCAGATTTGACCAACCTGTCCTTGAGGTTTGAATGCCTAGTGTTGCCTGGCATATCTGAGGATTGATAAACAGAAGACTTTCATCTGAATTGATAATGGGCCATAAAGATTTCTCCTGTTTTCATTTGCACTAGCAGAGTTGTATATGGTACAAGGTTAACATTTTATGTTAGATGTTTTGAGTTTTATTGTTTTGTTCTTGTGGCTTTTAAAAGAAAAGTTTCTTATCTGTAAATTTTTGATGGTTTATAACCTTAATTAGTACATTTTAATCATTAAGTCTAGTTGGAGGTGATTTCATTTCAGTGCGATTTGAATAACGCCGGGAATGAGTTCCAAGAGTTGTTCAATTGCACCGACTGCGCCCTGCACTTAAGTCGAGAGTTGCAGGTTACTGCAGTGTTTAGTTGAGGTAATCTGTGTTCTCAGACTTGGGTGTCGGCGGCGATGCTGTAAGTGCAAAGCCTGAAAACAGCATTGCGGCACTAATTTAGTCAGATTTCTGCTTGCACCTCAAGAAAAAATGTCTAATCTTTGAGTTTAATATACATGGTGGTAACCAGCATATATGCAGATTTGAATGATTGTTACGTCACGGTAACTTAACCTATGTTCATGGCATTATTATGTGAACAGTATGTTTGAATGTACCGGTATATTAAAATAAACAAGGGAGAGCTAATGGTGCCCCATATGATTCAAATTCAATGCAGCAAAAATGCTGAGTATGCATGTAACTTTTAAAATGTATAGGAAAGCTTATCTGGAATATTGAGTGTTCTACCCAGAAAAGTTTTTGCCAGCAGGGTGGCATTAAGAAGTACTTTCATGAAAAGGACAGGGAAAAAGGGGAAAGTATCTGCACACTAATTTTGTGTAATCGCAAGGCCCCAAATAAAGTCAATCAATTGTATATCTGAGTATGGGGGTGCAGCCATAGACAACAAAGTTGAATCATGAAGTTAGGGGAAGAAAGAACGGGGTTGTATTGTTGGGCGCACAGAAAAAATTGATTCAATAAAATATAACTTTTTTATTAAATATTGTCTTAAAATCATCCCAAAGCAAGAAGGATAGAACAGTGAAATATAGGTCTAAAATAAATATAAATTGACAATACACGTGTTAGTGCAAAAGAAAGAGAGAGAAATTGGGATAATGTGAACTTTACACAATAAAAAAAAGCAGGGTCCACTGATGTTTATTACCTCTGCAATAATATACTATAGTAAAATGTAATGAGTAGATTGACACCCTGGTCCAGTATAAGTGATATATTTCAATCGGTTGATATAATAAACAATATTCACCTGTAATTGGCCATCAAATCCTATCCTGGTCTAAAATGAAGTAAAATGACTTGCTAAACTCTCACTCTCCATTAGTGCATAACTATGAGAGGGGATCTAAGAATCAATTGTTAAATAATGAAAAATAAACTATATAATAGATCTCCCACAAGATTGACTGAAACCACAGCATAAATGACAGAGAGCAAGGGTTTATATTTCCTGAAGCATACATACACAAGCACTTCCTGTGTCTGTCGCAGATGGGAAAGTCAGTGTCTGATGATACTATAACAAATAGTCAAAAGACGTTATTTTGCAAGTAATTTGCAAATGTCAGAGTGGCAGGAAATGGCAACTGTATCATCAAATTGTTAGCTACTGATTTGACGTTGCTGCCATAGCTAGTACCGCAGCGGTTTATGGATTCATTTGATCCGAAGTGTGTTTCAACCACATATAAGTTGCAGACTGTAAAGAATGTTTGTTACAATGAATTACGTTGTTACCATAGCTAATGCCGCTGCGGTTTAAGGTTTAATTTGATCCAAAGTATGTTTCCACCACATATGAGACTGTCACTAATATCGTTATAATTGTAACAAACATATTCCTATCTGTCTGTATGCTGGACTTGATAGATTTTCAGATTGTTGAATATGTCATATACAGTACGTATTGACACTTAAAGCACCGTGATTCAGATGGTTCTGACTATTGGATAATATACCAGTAGCTGACGGGAATTCTGTTGTCCCAGCTCTGTCATGATCTAGGCAGTCAGACACTTCATATTATGCACATGTATTGAATTAGTATAGGTTGAAATTATTCTTATTAGAGGACATTGTGGACCCGCTACCATGCCAACATGCGTTTCACTGTCTACTCAGCCTTGACAAAGCTGACATTTGCAACATTACTTGCAAATAAATGTCTTTTGACTATTTGTTACAGTATCATCAGACACTGACTTTTCAATCTGCAACAGGCAGACACAGGAAGTGCTTGAGTGTATGTATGCTTCTGGGGTATGCAATCGGGAAGCCGACTGCCTAAATACCGGCAGCCGGCTTCCCGACTATCATATCCCAGCAAGGGTGTAATGCCGGGCGTCTATATGTAGACGCCCGGCATTTCCCCAACGCTGGGAGCCCGGCGCCCGGCATCCCGATCGTAGTGATGCCGGGCGCCGCGAGCGGACAGCCGAGAGGGGGGGGGGGGGGTAAGGTTTAGGGCTCCCGGGGGGGGCTTAGGGTTAGGCACCCCCCCGGGAGGGTTAGGGTTAGGCTAGGGGGAGGGAGGGTTAGGGTTAGGCACCCTCGGGGGGGACTTAGGGTTAGGCAGCGGGGAAGGGGGTGGTTAGGGTTAGGCACTTGGGGGGGAGGTTAGGGTTAGGCACCCCTAACGGTTAGGGAGGTTAGGTTAGTAGATACTTACCTATCCACGATCGGGATTTCCAGCGCTGTCGGGCTTCTGCTGCCGGGATCTCTGCGGCCGGCGGTATTTCATACCAATTCCGCTTCTGGAAATATTAAACCCTTGCTCTGTCATTTATGCTGTGGTTTCGGTCAATCGTATGGGAGATCTATTATATAGTTTGTTTTTCATTATTTAATGATTGATTCTTAGATCCCCTCTCATAGTTATACACTAATGGCGAGTGAGTTTAGCAAGTCATTTTACTTCATTTTAGACCAGGATAGGATTTGATGGCCAATTACAGGTGAACATTTAATATATCCACCTATATTGACACCCTGGTCCAGTATAAGTGATATATTTCAATCTACTCTCATTACATTTTACTACAGTATATTATTCTAGAGGTAATAAACATCAGTGGACCCTGCTTTTTTATTGTGTACAGTTCACATTATCCCAATTTCTCTTTCTTTTGCACTAACACGTGTATTGTCAATTTATATTTATTTTAGACCTATATTTCACTGTTCTATCCTTCTTGCTTTGGGATGATTTTAAGACCATATTTACTAAGTTATATTTTATTGAATCAACTTTTTCTGTGCGCCCAATACAACCCCTTTCTTTCCTCACCTAACTTCATGGCATTAAGAAGTAGCCAATGTTGTTGCGTAATTTGGTATAGTCAGACAGCTGAGAATGCTGGGAAAGCCTGCTAAAGCTCTCTGATAATAAACATTAAAATCATGACAATACAGAACTCAGGCTCCGAGGCCCTACCCATATGCTGTGAGGCCCCACAATGATCGTACAGCAAAAAGTGTTTTTTAATTAAAAATGAACAGTAATTTCGATTTCAAATTTTTTGTTTCCTCGGCCATGTTGTAATACGCTCGTATGTAAAATCTCACGATCTTGGATTTGTATAGAAAGACAGAAGGACAAATTTTCGCTTTTATATAGTAGCTTACATTTTTATACTAAAAATATCAACAATTTTGGTGACATCTTTGGGTAAAATATTAGCTAGTTGTGATTTAAAGACTATACAGTCTGTAAAGTCAATACCAGTCAGAATCCCGGCGCCAGCATCCCGACTGCCGGCATCACAACTAAGTATTTGGGATAGGGAGAGGGTTTGGCACAAAAGCAGGGGTGGGCAATAAGCGGCTCTCCAGCTTTTGATCTACACATCCAAACATGTATTGCATGGTCAAATAGGAAAACTGTGGCAGGGCATGCTGAGATCTGTATTCCACAACAGCTGGGGGGGGGGGGGGTGCTTATATCCCACCCCTACACTAAACTTAGGTACTGTCGGGTTGCCGGCGTTGGGATTCTGACCGCTGGCATCCCTTACCTAACCCAGTTAATAGTGTTAGCACTGTTCAGCATACAGTATTTTGGATTTATTTAAACTAGACATTCTAACTGGGGAATTTTGTAAAGCAAAAAGTTGTCTTAAAATAAAGTTAAATTATACTAAAGGCACCACAGCAGCTGCTTGGGAACTGCCAAGAGCCGAGCAGTTATTTATACAATTACAGTTGACAATGACGACTCCTCCTGTTTCATCTTTTAAGTGTTGCTACTGCTTTGTGCTTAATCATGACAGCAGCTCCATTAGAGCCTAGGCTCACCAAGTTAGATTTTTTTTCAACCTTATATTGGCAATAGTTTCAGCTTTGCCACAAAAGATGCTACATGTTGATATAAAATGAACAGTAATCTTTTTAGTTGACAAACCTATTTAATGTATTTAGTTAACTGCTTCAAAACTGAGGTGTCTGTCATTTCACCAGAGAACACGTGAAATACTGTACTTAAGATTGAAATCTGCTGAATGCAAATGTTTATTTGTGAAGCAAAGATGTCAAGTAATACTTTCCAAAGTGTAATTTGCCTTCTTTCCACTATCAAGATGCTTTTAAGTATTATACAGAATTGTGCTTTCGAACCAATATATAGTTATGTTCAATCTAGGTCCGGCGCCAGGCAGGGCACCGGACTTAGAAAAAGGGCACTCCGGCGCGTGTCTGAAAAGGGGGTGTGGCCAGGAGAAAAGTGGTCTTTAAAACATGCCCCCTTTTTATCACTCTTGGGGGGCGTCTATTCACTGCTGGTTATAGCTTCACTCAGTTATCCTCACCTGCGACACACTGGTATGCTAGTGGGGCACCCACACAGTCTAGTGTGAATATAGTTCTTTAAACTCCTGCAAACCAGGGTTGGTTTTAAAAAAAGAAAAAAATTTAATAAGCGTTAAAACCTGGTTAATCAGGGTTTCAAATACATGGCAATGTTTCACAGTATTAAAAAAAAATATGCAGGGTTCCATTTTTTTCCAAAGAATAATCAATACAATAATTTGAACATATCTATTTATTCCAAAGCCAATTCAATGAGCATATCTTAATAAATATCCATAGAAAAATCACAATATGCTTCACATATAAACTACACATCTAAATTAAATGAACCGTTCAGCATGTAGAGGAATACTTTATAAAATGTCAAAGAATCAGCAGTATAAATTCCAGTCCCGATCTGGTTTTGCAGATAACAAAGTACCAGCTGAATAGTCTAGTGCAGCTCAAGTGGTGGTTGGAATGTATCAATTGCGCCTTGGGAAATAAGCAACATATGAGGATCCAATGTAGCACTTTTTCCTAAACACAGTATCTGGTCTTATAATAGGTCTCAAACGGAATCTCCACTCGGTAGACCTGTTAAATTAGTGTTCCATATAGAGCCTAGTTCCACAGTAATCTGGTAGGTGCAACAGTCCTCTTTATACTCCATTTTAGATGAATTGCTGGGCTGTAGAATCGCGGATGCACCCAGGGAGTGGTTTGTATGCAAAGGTATCTGCTCCCCTGGTCTTTGGTCACGGATGCACCCAGGGAGCTGTTGTGTGCAAAGGTATCTTCTCCCCTCGTGTGATCAGTCAAAGACCCGCGGTCTTGGCTGTGTCCTGTTAGCCCCTGCACAGGGTGTATTCTCCCAGTCTGTGTTAGGTGGAGAATAATTGGATTTTAGGAATATTGTCACCTCACTACACCATCCGGTTATTAGCCCTGCAGAAGCTTGCAGTGTCTCCAAAGTTTAGACATCCTGCACCAAGGTGTGTAACTGGCTATAAATAGCGCTTACATCCATACTGTTCCAAAGGGCTCCAGTGATGAGGGTCAAGTGTGCAACTCTGCCAGCTGATCTGGGGACACCCTTTTTCCACGAGAATTTCTTCAGAAGAATGTGTTTAAAGGCCCCCATACATCAGCAATTGATTGCAGCAATCGTGCAATTTGCAATCGATTGTGTATAAAAAATCTTACCCTTATTTCAGTCGATTGCAGAATTGCCACAATCGACTGAAAAAGGGAAAGATTTTTATACACAATCAATTGCTGATGTATGGGGGCCTTAAGCAGGAAGGTGTCATATTTAAAGGACGTTCCCTCCAATAAACAATCTTCATAAGTATAGACAAGGCCTGCAATCTAATTAGTCCCCGTTTAAGCTGCACAGCACATTAGTCATTCACAAACCCGATACTTAACCATGTTTAGGATCCTTCTTTTCTGATTTATAGTCCTTATTTTTCCTCAACTGGTGCAAATACTCCAATATACTAACTCTACAACAATCTTTTTTTTTTTTTCCATTATAACATTAATGCAAAAACAATGGTTTAAACAAAACTGTGTAAAAGCTTACATTTCTAACCCTGCCACAAATGCATCTCACTGGACATTAATCAAAACTGAAATTGATTGTTCAAATTCTCCTAACCAATCAATGTGTAGTTTACTTTGTAAAAAAAACTTACTTGATCATGAGCAAAGTCTTTTGCATGAATGATAGTCACAGGTCACTTTCTTGTTTGTGGCTGGTCTGTTTCCATATTTTCTACACGTGGATCACATTCCATTTTCTTTTACCAACACACTGATGTTTTAAACAGTCATGTTTACTGTATATGCGATGATTAAAGAATTTCTTTATGGAAAACCGCCTGATTCATAAGATGGACAAACTTCCTCTGCAATAACCTTGTTGGAAATCTGTTTGTGCTTTCATTTTTCTTAAAGATTGTTTTCTGATTTTAAAATTCTTACTCATAGGTAACGGCTGGCTGAACACAAATGTATTTTAGCAGCACCCAGATACTACCCAATAATTGCTCTTTGGATGCAGTTTTTTTTTAACGGCATACATATGCTGGCCTGACAGCCTGCCCAAATTCTCACCCACTTGCTGGCTTCACAGAAGGTCCCCCAGTAACAAACACATGGCTGCTGAAATGCAGTGTGTGGATGCAGGAGGACCACTTTTCTCAGGCAACTGTTCTTGTTAGCAACTTCACCCTTTAATACAGGGGAAGGGACAATATCTGTCCTCCAGTTTGATGCTGTCTGTCACTGATGTGGCTATGTCTATATGAAACATCAGTGCAGCTAAACTTTCGGCCGCTTCAGTGCCTGGTGGCAGGGGATTTTTGCTGGATGGGTCACCCGTCAAAGTGTGGACAGGTCGCTCATAGAATTCCTTCAGGCCTCGCTGCACCAGAAAAAATCCTCTCCAATGGTCACCTTAAATAGAAAATGACTAGTGTAATAGAAAATTATTAAACAAAGTAAAATATGTTCACAAGGTAGCTCTTGATAAAATGGTTATCCGAATATCCAAGGTGTCGGCTCACTCAGGCGTGGACCACTGGACCATTATGGAAACACCAAGGAACAGATGGCTGCAGCAAAATCACCTGTCTGAAAAGCTAGGGAAGCCATCCCTGATTAAGTCCTTGTGATGAAATGCGCTGTCTGGCTTCCCTCCCTTTTCAGTTCCTTGTATTTTCCTTATTGGTCCAGTGGTGCGCATAATATATTGTCATTGGCATATGTTTTGCCTTAATGTACTTATTAACTTTTTCTCCTGTGTGACTTAAAAGACTTTGGTTGGTATTGGTTTTTTGCTGTTTCTTGGAACTACGTTCTATAACAAACTACTTTTTATACCTATTGGTATGGGACCACTTTATATTTTTGAGCACATTGGTGGTTGCACTTATTTATTGCACTAGAACGCATTTTTTTTTTCTTTTCTTTGGCTTTGTGACTGTACATGGCTGGCTGCCATTTCTTATTGTGCAATTACACTAGGTTAATTACAGTATTGTTCATTTTGAGACTTTGCCTGCATGTCAAACTACTTTAATAAAAGGTGGATACTCTAGCTCCACTGTTAATTAATCTCTGGCATAATGTTTTGACTGTTGTTTCACCATAAATAAGTATACAATGGTTCTAAATTTGAGCCCATCATGGTACCTGCAGCCTGGATATTGATCATCAATGTATCTAAAATAGTTATAGTAAGAATTACCTCTATCAACTGTAATAGGAATTCACTTGATGGGCCTGTGTGCTGATCACTACTTAATGCCTGTAACTACCTGTATTCCATCTGTATGGGGTATTACGGTATACAATAAGATCCCATCCATAGAGGCAAGGAATATATCATATGGTCGTCCATTGAGCATTAATTTATAGTGCACCCTTATACTTGAAGTACTGTAATTGGTCCATGGAGGACTGGTTGCTATTTCTATAGTTTTATTGATAACGCAAAGCCTGGATGACTAAATATGCATAGGATTGTGATGAAGGTTACATTTTGAAAAAAAGAAAAAATATAACCATATGGAATATTGGATGAAGTGAGAACTTTGAGTAAGGTGTATATAGTTATTGGACAATGTTTGCTTGCACAGCTGTGCAATCTATGAACTTTAAGTCTGTTTACCAGATTGCTCAACATTGATATTTCTCTAGTTTGATACCATATCCTGTCTGTGATGATTTGCATTGATTTATTTTTATTTTTTTTAAAGGTTGATGTATTCGTGTCTAGGATACCCTAAATAATTGTCTAACCTTTGTAATGACACAAGATAGATCCAAATTTAAGGACAAAAATTACTTTGAGGCTAAAAATGTATTATTTAGCCTCACAGATGAGGATGCAGATCTTTGTTTAACCAAAGATTTCTCTGAACTACCATCTGAGACAATTTATCTAACCCATGAATCCCTGAGATTGCAGGGGGAGGTTGACCTCTTGTTGCAGTTTATTTCGATCTGAATTATTATGGAGAAAATCTCTAGAGAATTAATGATGAACATCCCTACGTTAGATGGTTCGAACCCCTGCAGTCGTTGGTGCAGGATATTCTATAAATGCTCCTTCATCCTCATTCTATCAGTTCTTAAAGTAGGTCAGAGTTCAGCTTAAGACCAGAGAAGACCTTGAGTCAATATTGCTGGTATAATTACCTTGCTTTTAAGATAAGTCTGATAAGTGGATTGAAAAACTACAGGTAAAAAAATTAGATATATTTCAAATGGAAAAAATTGGAGGTCGTAACTACTACCAAGAAGCTATCCATGTTCTTTATAATAAACACAGGAATAATTGTAGACCACAAAGGCAGAGATCTAGGTTTGGTTTTCAGTGCGGAGAATCAATACTTTATTGCCTCTACTGATTCTGTAGACTCTCTGCCCCCACAAAGTTGGCATCTTTTAGTGGTGGAATACATTCACATAACTAGCAGGTGGTAGAAACTGCTCACGGGGGGAGGGGAGAGGGGGGAAAGGTGGTGGTATGGTATGACATGAGGTACAGGAAAAGGAGGATGACCTAATTTTTGACATTCTAATTGGGGGGGGGGGGGGGATTCAGTTGTTTGCACCTGCTACTAATGGGTGCCCCACGGAGCAGTTTAATTGTTGATCCGTTCGGGGCAAATGTTGCTGGTGCACAGATTTCTGCTTGCATCCTCCTAAGGTAGCAAGCAGAAATAACAAGTCCCTTTAGACGTGTTTAGCAGCTTTACGTGGTCTATTTGGTGTAAAATGGCATGGGCACCCAAAACCATTAGATATCCAATGTTTTCCCCAGAAAATGTTTCCAGTCGGGTAGCATCAAGAAGTAGCTGGGCGGGGGCCTTCGCAATATGTGTTAAATCCATTTTTTAAACAGCCGTCAGATACTGGCCCTTATTGCAGGCTACACAGAATATATTTTTATAGAGCAGCTCCACAGATACTGTCCCCACTTGAAGACTACATAGAATATATTTTTTCTATACAGCTCCACAGATACTGGACCCACTTTGACTACCAAATACTGTCCCCACAGATTTATTTTTTTTCAGCTCCAACAGAGTGGACCAGGTCTACCTGCTTCAATCAGTTCAGGCGACTGTTCCTGCCTTAACAGTGGGCCTGTGCTTTTATACAGGGGGAGGGATCTTTGCCCTCCAGTCTGACATCGCCCCTGCATTGTGATGGACAACATCCCCCTGCCCAGTTGCAGCATCCCCTGCCCGACACGCTCCCGCCCCAATGCCACATCCCCTGCCCAGCACCTTCCCCCGTCCCAAACAGCCTGGGGAGAACACTGGATATCACTTTAGACAGGGAGCTTGTGTGTGAAAAGACAAATTAATTTCACCCAGTGTATGTTATCTGGTGATGACAGTTGTCCAAGGGAGTGACTTCTAGTAACTTTTGTGCCGACAGTAAGAGCAGATAGTTTTGAATGGACAGTTATTAAATGGGTAGAAAAGTAAGCCTTAGAGAATACTTTAGTAATAAACCTGAATAGAAAGTAATACTGTATGTGGGTGTGTGATCTATGGTCCCTGATCTAATAATGCAGGGGTTAAAACTTTTCTACAACTTGTTTATAATGAGGTTCAGACACTTGCATTTGGCAAAAGGGTAATTCCATGCCAAATTGACTTCCAACCTGACCATCTTAAATTTTCATGAAATTTGGTAGGATGATAGACGACCTAAAGTAACTTTTCGTATGTCAAATTTTAGCCCTCACTGATGCACGGTCTTCATGCTAAAAGGTTGTAAGCATGACAAAAAGTGTAAAATTTATGCTTGCAAGGTCAATTAAAACTGATCATAACTTTGCTTCTAATTGTGGTAGAACTTTCATGTTGGTCTTGTTCTGACCATAGTTTTTATATTTAAATATTGACTTTTACATTTAAAGGTCCCATGTGACCTTTTTACCTTGAATATCTAAGTATGTTTAATATTTTTATTTTGTACATAAAGTATGTTATACACTTAAATGCAATCTCTATTTGGTATAAGTTTCATTTTGGGAAGCCTTTGGGAACAGGAGTAAAAAAAAGTGGCAGTGGAATCCTTCTTGCACTAACCATGCAACTGGCAAGTTCAGACTGGTTTTGTAGTGTGTCTGTTATTGCATCAATGGTCATCACCGATGGCCATCCCTAGAACTCAATCTGAGTGGTGTAAACCATTGATGGTTCACCATAGTCTGCATTGAGAACTAGTGATACAAGGCATGCTTGCCTCCGGGAGGGGGGCATGGCGCAGCACAGTGGGTATGGCTGGGGATATTACCCGGCATTAGAAGAGATTACTGGTATTGTGAAGCAGGGGACCATTTGATTATGTGATTCAGCGCAAATTTCTCCATTGGCCCCCCACCGCGGGGTTTTCTGTGGGAGCTGCGGGGGGGGGGGGATAGGCAGCCATCCGGGAGATTTACCTGCTTTTCCAGTGCGGCGGGTGCGCCATCTTATTTTTGGGAGGCTCCTGGCCATTTCAGGAGCATAGACTAGTATGATACAAGTGACTAAGGGTGCGTACCCTAGACTACGCCTATATTTTGCGCGATTCAGCTGATTTTCGACGCATTGGAACTACAAATTGTGTCCGCTGACCAAGACTATGCGCGTATCCGTGGGTTCGTTTCTCGTATCTTCAGATCTTACCTATAGCAGGCAAGATCTGGCAATCTTGTACACAACGCACTAGAAATTGTAAATGACACATCGTGTCCTGGAGTGCAGCTTAGGGGGAGGTAAGCGCTTCCCCAGCAGCTCCTCCCCAAGACAGGCGCAGAACCCTCAAAAGATTTTGTGCGTCTGAGTTGCTCCGCCTACCCTTCATGTGTATGAGACTCATGGTCCACTCTCGATGCGCTGCTGTAGCTGTTGGTCTCATGAGGGTTTGGGTCAGTCTCACTGTATAACTCTCCTTTGGATAAGCTATATAGTGCTCTATATCCTACCATTCCTTGGTTTGTGTAGTTGATTTTAGAGTTTATTGTAATATTATTACATATGCATTGTATGTGACTGTTGGCTAACTGCTATATTGATACTGTCTTTCATTTCTGTCTGTCAGTTATAACTATTACTGTGGGGTTTTTCTTCTCTCCATCCCTGTGAGGTGGAGGTTTTTCTCTGGGTACATCACATTCACAGTATTTGTGAAGGCTGTCGCATATTGTTGCATGTATTACCTTTTATCTTGAACATCCCAAAGGATAAAGGGAAATGGGAGGGGAAGGCCCCTGTGCTGGTTTCATGTAATTTCTGTATGGCCAGTTTGTTCCCTCCAGGAAGTAAAGGGTGGTTTGTGTGTTCTGTTATAAAAAAAGCCCCCTCACCAGTCCAGTTTACCTGTACAAGAGACATCTTGGGTGTCCTCTTTGTCCCAGGTAATGGAGCAGTTTGTGGATCGTATGGCTGCTCCCACATTTCCTCCTTGGATGGGATGTCCACAGCATGTCATGTTTGCACTTATGCACCCTTTCTGGAAGGATGTTTATGTCCATTCTAGTGAGAGTATGCCACCATCAAATGTTGAAAGTAGACCGGTAGTTACTAAGGTGCCTAAGCGCAAGTTATCTTTTTATCAGTCTACTCATAATATGGGTTCAAACGCATCATCAGACTAGATGTGGGGTCTTCCATGTTCTAGCTCGGGGGCGTAGGACAATCTGTCCACAGTGGATTTTTCTCCTTTGAGGGCGGTTAAATCAGTCCTAGATATTCAGGATGATGAACCAACTCCTAGTAAGAAGGCTTCAGTAATTAAACACCACCGGAAGGTGGGCAAAATGGAGTTTCCTATATCTGAGCAGCTCACTGAGCTTATGGAAAAGGCATGGGGTAACCTGGACAAAACTGTTTTATGAATAAAAGAATAACATTGTTGTATCCTTTTCCAGCTTCTGTATGTACTAAATGGGAGGTACCTCCTACTGTGGATGCTCATGTGATGCACTTAGTCAGAAACGCTACATTGCCTATTCCGTCAGCATCTTCTCTGAAGGATTCCACAGATAGTAAAATTTAAGAATGTCTTAAAACAAAATTTTAATCGTCTGGAGCCGTTACTCGTCCAACTATGACTTCAACCTGGATAGCCAAAGCTGTTGAAGAGATGGGGCATTGGAAGACCTCTACCAGAGAACAGATTTAGATCTCTCACATACAAGAAGCGGCTTCCTATTTGGGAGTAACTGCAGTAGAGGCTCGAATTTTAGCTTCTATAGCAGGGATGGGGAACCTCAGGCCCAGGGGCCATATAAGGCCCATGGATCATTTGGTCTGGCCCTTGGAGTTTTTTTTCTGCTAGCCTCATCTGACTAGGAGGGTGCCTAGAATGGCACCCTGCAGCCATAATCTATGCACCAGTGCCGTCTGGAGCGTCCTTAGGACACTTCAGACGGTCACAACGCTGCCCTGGAAAGCTGATACTGGATCAAAGCTTCAAAGTCGGCAGGCCTGCCTTTTACGGCTACAATAAAATCTAGGCAGGTTTCTTTTTGGTTCTTCCGTCTTCAGGGACGAGCAAGGGAACAGTCTTCCTCTAAGCCGTCTAGTTTTCGCAGAACAAGGCGGCAAACTAAGAGGTCTAAGCCGGGAAGACGTCTAGCTTCTAAACCGGATGACAAACCCTCGGCCTGATGGGGCCGGCCTCCTCCCGGGGGGATCCCAGGGTGGGAGGCCGACTTCAGTTTACGGATTACTGGCATCAAACAGATGCCTGGGTCTGAGAAGTGGTCTCTGGTATGCCCTCACTTTCAGGAGGCATCCTCCCCAGAAGTGTTTTTGCACAGATGCGGTCAAGGCCTTGGCCCTTCAGGAGGCAGTTTTACTCCCTGCTGCAGGCAGGGGTAGTAATCCCGGTTCCTGTGTTGAAACAAGGAAGGGGTTGTTCCAATCTATTCTTGGTTCAGAAACCAAATGGGGCTCATTGACCCTATTCTGAATCTAAAAACCCTCCAACAGGTTTATATTCAGCAACGTTACCAATTTCAGGCACTACCTTTTGGCCCATTTACGACTCCCCAGGTATTTACCAAAATAATGTCAATCATGACGGCCTATCTCAGGCGTCGGAGTCAGAATACTGCCGTATCTGGACTACCTTCTGATATTGGCGCAGACTTTTTTTTTTTTAGCAAAACCATTTTCAGCTGACCATAGCCTGCCTACAAAAGCACGACTGGATCATCTATTTTGAAGAAATAATCTCTTGCTCCAACACAGCAGATGGTACATCTGGGAGCTCTTCTGGATTCTCGGGCACAAAGGGTGTTTCTGTCAGAGGACAAGATTGCGGCTCTATCATTGTGAATACGCAAGTTGATATGCAAGCGAAGGGTATCCATTTTATTAGCGATGCAGGTCCTGGGATCAATGGTATCCACCTTTTGACATGGTAGGGTATGATCGGTACCATACCAGGCCTCTGCAAAAATTGAATCTCTCCAGATGGAAGATCCTTCTCACTCCAGAGGTGCGTCATTCCCTCCTGTGGTGACTGAAAAAGGACCATCTGAACAAAGTGCACCCATTCTGGATTCCAAATTAGATGCTTCTCACATGGATGCCAGCCTTCGCATGGGGGGCAGTGACAGTTCATCACATTTTTCATGGAAGATGGACAAATCCGTAAAGTCATCTGCCAATAAACATTCTGGAACTCCTACCAGTATAAAAAGCACTTATAGGGGCAGGTCCTGCTTCAGGGCAGTCTGGTCCAGATCCAGTCCGACAACTCTACTACAGTGGCCTATCTCAACCATCAGGGAGGCACAAGAAGTTACATAAAACAGCAGAATCTGAAGGTTAACGTAAATTTCACTCAAAACAGTTATAAGAAATAAAATCAAATATTTAATAGAGCAATGGTAAGAAAGCACATCAATATAGCATACAATAATGATGCAATCATTAAATAGTCCTGGAATCTGAATCACTGTAGCAAAAAATAGCAATAGTAAAATGTTCCTTAATTAGTAGTTCCAAACTAAAGGTACATAATTGATGGTGCGCGCACTTAATCAGCAATATTTCAGGTGGGCACGTATTGTGTAATCATTTTACAGTGCTAGGCTTTACCTGCAAGCTGGTTGAAGGCGTCCCGCATTTGAATGAGTGAGTCCGGCAGTAGCAGTGATGGCAAACTGCATCCATGGATGGCTGGCTCCGGTGCTCAACCTGACCTGCGGGGAGCTCATTGATGGTGGTATGAGAGGCCGCTTTAGGGGTTCCGTGTAGCTGGAGAAATCCGGGAAGTCTCAAATAAGTCCACAGGTAGATGATAATGCTTTCTATGAGGCTGTTATTAAAGCTGTTTTGGATACCATGATATTAATGACAAGTGTCTCCGTCCTGATCTCTCTGAATAAAGTGCGGGTGCTTCTAATCAGTTCTCGCAGGATGTAATGAGGTTAGGGAGGGGCACCTACGCGTACAATGATATTAAGGAAAAGTGGGGATAGGCACAAGAAGTTATGCAGCCATAAAAGAAGTGACAAAGGTTCTTATTTGGGCAGAACGTCCTCTTCCGGCCATCTCGGCAATATTCATACCGGGAGTACTCCAATTGGGAAGCAGACTTCCTAAGTGCCAGGACATACACGCCGGAGAGTGGTCTCTCTATCCGGTAGTTTTTCAGCTCATAGCAAGCAAAAGGGGTCTCCCAGAAATGGATCTCATGGCATCACGTCACAATCACAAGGTCCCCAGGTACCGGTCCAGGTCCGGAGACCCATCAGCATTCGTGGATTCACTAGTAGTAAGATGGGACTTCAAGCTGGTGTATCTTTCCTTCAATTTCCCTCCTCCCAAGAGTCCTCAGGAAATTCAAGAAGGAAGGCAGAACAGTAATACTAGTGGCTCTGGCTTGGCCCAGATGTCATTGGTTCACAGACATACAGAATCTATCCATAGACAGTCCGTATCTTCTTCCTTTATCGCAGGATCTGTTAACGCAGCGTCTCTGCCGGCATCTGGACTTTCCTTGTCTTTGACAGCATGGCTCTTGAATCTTTCATCTTAAGAGCCAAAGGTTTCTCCAGCTCTGTGATTCAAACAATGCTTAGGGCACGATAGCCTGCCTCTTTACGCATTTATTACAGGGTTTGGCATTCTTTTGGTCAATGGTGTTCCCACAGAAAGTATGACCCTAAGGTATTTAGGGTTTCCCGGGTACTGGCTTTTCTCCAGGCTGGTATAGCCCTTGGTATCTGCCTGGCCACTTTGAGAGAGCAGGTTTCTGCATGCATTGTTAGTCTGGTTCCAGAGAAAGATTGCTTCATTACCAGATGTTTGCATTTTTTTTCCAGGGAGTTCAGCCTCCTTTTTGTCCCACCGGTAGCACCGTGGTATCTCTTTGGTTCTTAAGGGGCTACGAGCTCCCCCCATTTGAACCTCCTGGAATTTGTAGACTTGAAATGGTTGACATCGAGGACGCACACTTTTTTCCTCCTTGCTATCTCTTCTGCATGCGAGGTCTCTGATTTGGCAGCGCTCTCTTGTCGCTCCCCATTTTATTTTTATTTTTTACCAGGATTGAGCTATTCGTACAAGGGTGGATTACCTTACTAAGGTAGTGTCCCAGTTTTCATGTAAATTAATAAATTGTTTCAGCTTTTCAAGCCTCCCTGGATGTAGTTCGTGTTCTCTATATCGATGTGGAGCGTACAAACTGTTAGAAAATCAGATGCTCTATTTGTATTTTCACAAATGAGGATGACCAGCTAACAAGCAGACCCTGGCTCGATGGTTACATATGACTATCTCTCAGGTGTACACACAGACTGATCTCCCTGTCCCAAACACTGTGACAGCACATTCTACTGTCTGTACGGCCATTGTAGGCATTTAGTCGTGGTGCCTCTGCTGAGCAATTGTGCAAGGTAACCACATGGTCTTCTGTCCACACTTTTCTTAGGTTCTACGCCTTTGATACTTTTGCCTCTCAGGATGCTTCCTTTGGGCAACAAGTTCTTCTTTCTGCTCAGGAGCATCCCCCCACCCTTAGAAGAACTGCTTTAGGACATCCTCATGGTATCCCTGTGGATCCCTATAGACCCTGAAGAAGAAAATAAGAGTTATGATACTTACCATTGATAACTTTTTCTTCGAGGTCCACAGGGCACCCACTCTGACACACTTGGTTGCCTCATCTTGTGAGTTTCTGGTGTACGATTGTTCTTCTTTCTCCGCTTTCCTTATCCTACCTTGGGGCTTGTTCACAAAACTGACGGGCCGGGGGCAGGATATATATGTAGGAGGACCTTGGGCATCCTAGGAGCTGAAAGCTTTAACTGTTTGGTGCCTGGATCTTTCCAACCAAATTACCCCATGATATCCCTGTGGACACTTATGGACTTCGAAGAAGAGCTATTAATGGTATGTCTACCATAACTCTTATTTTCTGGCGCTATTACTAGTCCGGCTAGGGCCGCAGCCTGGGTAGGTAATGGCTATTAAAGGATGGACGACTGCACTGGAAAACAGCACGTCATCAGATGCTACCAGGAAGAAACTGACCTAAGTCTCCCATATTTGGGAGGCGTCCTCTTATTTGGAGAAGCTGCATTGGATACTGGACTACTTGCTTCTAAATTTTCTGAGACCACAGGAGGCGCCCGCAGAGACATTTTGGCTACGATCCTGGACACGGTGGAATCTAAGAAAGCCCTCCAATCCTTGCCTTTTCTCTGGCAACGTACTGTTTGAAGCTGCCAGAGTAGCCACTATCTTGTCCAACTCCTCGCCAATCTGCTTTTTTGCTGTCAGCAGCTACTCCTAAGCCTAATAGGTCTTCATTTTGTGACTTTTGTCCCCAAGGTAAGGCAAAAGGACAGTCCTGTCCAAGGCAGCCTGCTTTAGACCAGACCAACAAGTCTAGATCTAAGCAGCCTTGGGCGACCAGACGTCCAGCTCCTAAGTCTGACTACAAACCCTCTGCTTGATGGGGCGGGCCTCCTCCTCATGGGGTATCCCAGGGTGGGGGGCCAACTTCTGTGGTTCGCCAACTCATGGTGTCAAACAACCACAGATGCCTGGGTCAGAGAACTGGTCTCTCGTGGATACGCTCTCACTTTCTGGAGACGTCCTCCCCAGCAATTATTGTGGTACATGTCATCCATCAGACCCCATCAACACCCAGGCCTCCAGGGAAGCCATTTACTCCCTGCTAAGTTTAGGTGTGGTAATACCTGTTCCTACAGTTCCGAGGAACTGGTTTCTATTTCACTTTTTGTTTCAGAAGCCGATTTAGTTTTCATAGGCCTATTCTGAATCTCAAACCCCTCAACAGCTTTATCAGAGTGCCTGAGTTCCATATGGAAACTCTACAGGTTATTGTTCTGGCAACGATACCTTGGGATTTTATGGTTTCCCTGGACATTCAGGATGCGTATCTGCATGTGCCTATTACGCAATCCCACCAACAATTTACATGGTTTGCTGTTCTGCAGCGACATTACCAGTTTCAGGCACTGCCATTTGGTCTGTCAATGGCCATTTGGGTCTTTACCAAGATAATGTCTGTTATGACTGCTTCCCGGAGTAGTCAGGGAGTCAGAATCCTGCCATACCTAGACAACCTCTTAATTTTGGCACGGTCACAGGCTGTTTTACAACACCATCTCCAACTGACCATTGCCTGTCTGCAAGCACACAGCTGGCTCATCAATTGGAAAAAGTCCTCCCTCTTTCCAACACAGAGGATGGTACATCTGGGTGTGCTTCTGGATTCTCAGGTACACAGTATCTTTCTGCCAGCAGACAAGATTTCGGTACTGTAATTGCGTGTGTGCAAATTGCTCCACAATCTAAGAGTATCCATTCACTCAGCAATGCAGGTCCTGGGGTCCATGGTATCCACATTCGATATGGTGGAATATGCACAGTACCACTCCTGGCCCCTTCAACAACTGATTCACTCCTGCCTATAAACATCCTGTAGCTTTGAGCTGTGTACAGAGTGCTCACTTTGGTGCGACACCACCTCCAGGGCAGGACAGTACAAATCCAGTCTGACAATGCGACCACAGTTGCCTACCTCAACCATCAGGGAGGCACGTGCAGTCGGACAGCCATGCGGGAAGTAGCACACATCCTAATGTGGGCCAAACGTTCTCTTTGCAATCTCTGCAGTATTTATCCCCCAAGTCATCAACTGGGAAGTGGACTTCTTAAGAAGTCAGGATGTACACACAGGGGACTGGGCCTTTCACCTGGATGTCTTTGAACTCCTGGTGAACAAATGGGGCCTACCAGACGTAGACCTCATGGCCTCGCATCACAACCACAAGGTCCCCAGGTAAGGGTCCAGGACGAGAGATCCCCTCAGCTTTCTTGGGTGCTCTGGTAGTGCGATGGAATTTCATTCTCATACCTTTTTTTTCCCTCAGATTTTATCTCCGCCCAAGGGTTCTCCGGATATTCAAGCCGGAAGGTGGCACAGTGATACGGATAGCTCCGGCCTGGCCCAGCCGCCACCAGTTCACCGAACTGAGTCTGTCCATAGACACTCCTTTTCCACTTCCTCTGCAGCAGGACCTGTTGGCACAGGGTCCTTGTCTGAGCTCGGACCTCCCTCATCTTTTTTTTGACTGTGGCTCTTGAGTTATCCCTCTTAGCCAAAAGTTTCTCTAGCTCTGTGTGGTCAGGACGATGCTCAGGGCGAGGAAGCATTCCTCAGCCCGCATCTGCCACAGAGCTTAGCACTCATTTTTAAGGGTGCTCACCCAGAGGTCATGACCCTATGGTTTTAGGGTTTTTCTGGTGCTTGCTTTTTATTTCTTATCTAGGACAGCGCTGTCCTCAGTGTCCAGATTGTTTACCTTCAATAAGTGGTATCCCGGGGTTTTGACTGAAGAGTGTATGGTTCCATCCACACCTTCCTTTAGGTTTTTTGCCTTTGAGACTTTTGCCTCTCAGAATGCTTCCTTTTGGGTGCAGGATTCTCCTTTCTGCTCAGTAGTGTCCCCACCCTTAGGGAAAACTGCTTTAGGACGTCCCCATGGTAGTCCCTGTGGACCCCCTATAGACCCTAAAGTAGAAATTAAGTTATGGTAAGAATTTACCCTTAACTCTATTTCTTCGAAGTCCATAGAGTCCCCATCCTGAGGCACCTGGCTTCATTGGGTAAATTTTATTTTTGTCACTGATTCCCTCATCTTTTGAGTTTTTCTTGAGTAATGTTCTTCCTTATCCTATCTCCTACTCCTGCCTTGGGCTTGTTTACAAAACTGGCTGCCTGTGGCTGGGGGCGTGGTAAATATAGAGGAAGGCCAGTGCATCCTGGGAGCTAAAGCTTTAACTGTTTGGTGCACGGCTCACTCCAACCAACTACACCCCATGGTAATCCCTGTGGACCCTATGGACTTCGAAAAAAAGCCATTAACAAGGGTAAGTTCTTACCATAACTATTTTAATATTTATTAGTTACATTTGTGCCCTACCACAATAACAGATTCATGCCTTCATTGATACTAAACTCCACAGCAGGTCTAATAAAAAATTTTTTGGTTTAAAAAGCTGTAACCTCCAAATAGTAAAGATTTTCTGATAACTGCAGAATTCTGAGTTCATATACTATTGCCTTGGTTTAATAAATGGCTTTTAGTGAGACCTTTTGAATTACAGGTTGTCTTCCCATATCCAAATATTCCGAAATACGTAATTTTTTTTTAGCATGACTGGTAATGAATACTTTGCTTTTTGA
The DNA here is from genome assembly GCA_031769625.1 of Taudactylus pleione. Taxonomy (NCBI): domain Eukaryota; kingdom Metazoa; phylum Chordata; class Amphibia; order Anura; family Myobatrachidae; genus Taudactylus; species Taudactylus pleione. The sequence continues at coordinate 1,418,172 of JAUIMM010001433.1, read as the reverse complement.
TGGTTCAAAGTATACATACTTTATTTAAGGTACAACATTTTTAAAAATATTGTATACAATTACCTTCAGGCTGTGTATAATATATGAAACATACATGAAATTCATTTATGTACATAAATTTTGTTTGAGCCACAATTTTTAAAAATACTGTATAAAATTACCTGCAGGCTGTGTATAAGGTTTATATAAAACATAAATGCATTCTGTGTGTATATTTGGGTCCCTTTCCTAAGATTAGTATGCAAATATTCCAAATTACAGAATATGCCCATGTAGAAAATACCCCTGGTCCCAAGTATTTTGTATATGGGAGGCTCAACCTGTACAACCATATGGCTCTATGGAGGCTGCCTCACAGTCCACTAAGGAGCAGCAAACCTAGGTAGTACAGAATTAAATCTTGACATGTTTCTGTTTGGCTCACTAAGGAGACATGTTGCTTGGTTGCTGGAGCAGTGATCTTGTATGTCATGAGCCCATTCTTGCATAAAATCACTACTTAAAAAACCTCCTAAAGTACAGTCAGAAGAAATGATACTAATCACTGTTAAGTTCAATGCTGCAAGCTTTCCTCACAGGTTACTTTAAGAATTTGGTAAGCTGCATTAAATATTGTATGCATAGTAACAGTAATACTTGTGCAGAAAAGTGTAATACTACATTTTCTTCAGGGTCCATAGGGGGTCCACAGGGTTGACCTTTGGGTATAGGTTGGGGAATCAAATCTGGGCACCACGCAGTTAAAGCTTTTAGCTCCCAGGATACACTGGGTCCACTCTCCCTATAACCTCGGCCCCAAGCCAGAGGCACCTCAGTTTTAAGTTTGTGCCTGGCTGGAGTCGGGTCACCATTATCGCAGGGGGGTTGATTAGCAGCCCCATAGCTTTATTTTGAGTTAAAGTTTTTTTACTTTACTTTTAGACTCTTCAGAGCGGCAGCGTCTGACTGTACTACCGCTTCGTCACCCTGCCGGCACTGAGACGCTAGTACAGATCTGGGTATCTCGGTGGGACCCCAGAGATTGTACTAGCCGGACTCTGCAGGCGCCCAGTACTGCTGCTGGATCGACGGGGACAGGTAAGGTTGCGGGTCACCACTTGCGGTGATCCGCGCATTTAAAATGCGGTCCGATGTCTCTTGGGACAGACCGTAGGCGCTGGCAGTGGTGGCGCCCCCCCCCCCCCCCCCAATACCCCGCGTATCCACTAGAACACCAGGGACTTCAAGATCGGCACAGGGAGCCGGCATCCTGTGGGTTAATAGTCGGCCAGGGGAGGCAGCCTTCCCTGTTGTAGCCGCTCCTCCCCTCCAGCTCAGCGCGCCTTTCAGTGCTATAATTTGACGTCGCTGAGCTGCTTCCTCCGCGGGCCACGCTTCCTCTGAGGTCTCCAGGCGGCCATTTTATTTCTATGGCACAGCAAAGAACTCCTAGGACAGCAGTCCCCCTGCGTACCTCACCATTTGGGTGAGTGTACACAGCGCTATAGCCTCCCCAGACACTGAATCTGGCCAGTTGATTGTAGTGCCATTTGCAGTATATTATATGTAATGTTTATATATTTCTGCATTGTATGTGACTTATTCTAGTGCTGACTGTCTGTGCTTATTCTCTCACCTGTCAATGTATATCTATCGCTTTTCTTTACAATCTGCCCTAATACAGGTGTACTTAGGGTGATTCTGAGACCTCACACGTATATATACTTGTCAATATTTGTGAGGTTTGTCACATACTGTTGCGTGCTGCACGTTGCCATATTTTAGGTGGAACTGTGTGTTGCATACGCTGACAATGGGTCCCTGCAGCTAATCTTAGCGTCAGTCAGGACCAGTATAGTGCTGCTTAATATTTCCGTGAAGATGGTTAGTCAGGTCTGACCAGGAGATAGAGCACAATACTGCACTTTTTGCTATCCAAGTCATGGACTTGCAGGTATTAGTGCGGAAGATTTGACTCGGAAAGGGTTATGTATTCGGCGCCATCTGGTGCCAGGCCCCTTACACGGCCCCCTTGGGCAGTTTGTTTCTCAGGATCCTGGCCTCTGTTGAGGATCGCCTGGCGGCCCCCATTGTTGTAACTCACTTGGGGTTACTTCAACATACTGCCCTTTCATCTCGGGGGGTATCGCAGTTTCTTGCGGTTTACGCCTGTGACAAACTATCGCTCCCTACCGGGGTTTTTCACAATACATGAAATTGCCTCTGGTATTACAACAGTCTGTCATTCCCCCTTGCAGGGGCTACCACGACAGCCACCCTGGGTGGATGTAGTTTCTGCGAAACACAAAATGGCCTAATAAACGCCCTGTGGTTACTTCCCAGTTTGCTCTGCCGTCTAACATAGGGTGAACTGGATGATGTATCTGGCTCCTTCCCTCACACACGAGGGGGAACCTAAATTAAGTATTATTATTATCTCTGCATTGGTGCTGACAGTCAGGCCCATCCTAGTTATAGAGAATGTCAACCTGCACTTAAATCATACACCCTCAGTTTAAGCATTAATGTGTCTTCGGCTGTGTTCCCAAGTCTCTTACCAGCGGGTGGATCTCATGGCGGGAGTCTGGCTATCGCCAGATAAGAGGTATCACAAAAGCGTTTGGCCTCATGTTTCCCATTCCCTGAGGGTCATCACAAGTAATAGAAATCACCTCCTGGGGTGGATTTTCATGTTACTCGTCTGATTGTGAGCGTTGCTACACCTCCCATTCCTGTCCGGACGGATTCTTCGGATCCGTAGGTGGTAACTTTGCCTGAAATCAATATACTCTTTCAGGGGCTGTTGCTCGTCCTACCATGGCTATCGCATGGTTGGCTAATACTATTGCATACTGGGCTGATGCATTTGTAAAGCTTTTTCCCTCCAACACTTCTAGGGATTAAATGTCTTTTGTCGCTCACATAAAATATGCAGTTTTCATATGATCGTTACTACATTGGATGCCAGTCTCCTAACCTTCAGGGTTTCGGCTGCGACTGTATCCGCCGCCATACACTATGGCTGTGCTCTTGGAAAGCAGAGGTGCAAATAACATATATTGGGAAGATCTTGTTTGGTCCTGACCTTGACAAGATAGTAGCAACATTGGCAGTATCACTAGTGCCAAGATTTCCGCCATCAGCTACTCCCACTACAAGGTCCTCGGACTAAATCTGTTAAGTCTTTTTGTCCTCAGGGTCAGCCTAAAGGCCTGTTTTTTCCTAGGCGGTTGGCCTCCACAAGGGCTGCCATACCCGGTACCGAGCAGACCTATACATCCAGACGCCCTGCTTCTAAACCTAAGGATAAACCTTCAGCCTAACGGGACAGGTCTACATCTGGGGGATTCCAGAGTGAGATACTGACTTTTTCAGTTCGCTCAGTGCTGGTGTCAAGTCACCACGGATGCTTGCGTAGGAATTGTAGTCTCTCACGGGTACGCCCTCTCATTGCTCAGGCGGCCTTCCATGTGTTGTTATACAGGCCCTTCTCCAAACCTGAACAGGGCCTTACAAATCCAGAAAGTTATACAGACCTTGCACTAAGCAGAGCTATTCATGCCAGCCCCACTTTCTCAGCGAGGGACTGGTTATTCTACGTTCTTTCTGGTGTAGTGGCCAAATGGTCCTCATTGGCCTATCCTCTCTCAAATCCCTGAACCAGTTCCTAAAGGTGCCTGGGCTCAGGAGGAAACATCATTGTGATTTGGAACCTGGGGACTTTATGGTATCGCTGAATATTCAAGACACCTATAGGGCTCTGCCCTTTGGACTGTCCACAGCCCTACTGGGGTTTACCAGATTTATGGATTTAATGACAGCCCACCTGTTCAGTGTATTCGACTGCTCCAGTATCTGGATGGCCTACTGCTCTTCGCAGGATCACCGAGGCACTTTGAAGCCATTTCAAGTTAACCATTGCTTTCCTTCACAAGCACAAATGATTGATTAATGGGGAAAAGTCCTCCCTGCATCCCTCACAGGGTATGATTCATCTGGGAGCCCTGCTGGATTCTCAGAATCGGAGAATCCTTCTGACGTCAGATGAGATCTCCACTCTTCATCTACAAGTGCGCGGATGTCTCCACAGTCAAGTGTCATTACACTCTGTAATGCGGGTTCTGGAATCCAGGGTGTCTACCTTCGGAAGGGTGGAATATGCTCCGTTCCATTCCAGGCCTTTGCACAAACTGATCCCCTCCAGATGGAACAGGTTTCTCCATCGGATCACTGTTCAGACAATGATGCTCTCTCTGGAGGTGCATCTGTCTCTATGTGGGTAGCTATGGCCATCTCATCTAGAGTAATCCTTACAACGGACGCCAGTCTCTGGGGCGCAGTGACCGGTCCGTACTCCTTTCGGGGCAGTTGGACGTCTGGCGATTCTGCCCTGCCAACAAACTTATTGGAACTTTAAGCTGTCTTGGGCCCTTGTTCTGGCCTAACACATACTTCATGGTAACCCTGTAAAGGTTAAGTCCGATAATGTCACAACGTTGGCTTCCATCTAGTAAACACTCGTAGTTGGGTAGCAATGACAGGAATGTCACACATTCTGACATAATTCAAGGGTCTCCTCCCGGCCTTCTCTGCAGGGTTCAGTCCGGGAGTTCTCCATTGAAAAGCGAACTTCCCCAGCCATCACGAAGTGCATTCCAAGGACTGGTCTCTTCTCCGAGAGGTTTCAACTCCTAGTGACCAGAGGGGGCCTCCCAGAGGTGGTCCTCACGGCCTTCTGACTATCGCACACTGCCGGTGTTAGGGTCCAGAACTAGAGTTACTGAAGCAACCCTCTGTGACGCGTTGTCAGTAAAGGGGACCTTCCACTTTGTATACCTGTTTCCTCCGTTTTCCTTTCTTTCTCAAGGTCTTCGGAAGTTTCAATCGAGACGGAGGTACTTTCCTGCTGAAGGCTCAAGATTGCCCCAGATGTCACTGGTATTTAGATTTTTGGAGTCTCCTCATTGACACTCCGTTTCTGCTGCTTCAATATCCGGACCTGTTGTCTACGGGTCCTTGCCTTTCTCTGGCCCTGCATCGTTTCTTTGACTGCGTCCCTACTGTGCTCCTAATGGTTCTCTGGCTCTGTAATCATTGGGATGTTTAGTGTGTAGGCCAGCTTTTGCTGGGCTCTAACAGAATGTCGTATACTGTACATAATTCTTATGGTATCGTACCTGTAGTCATGATCCCCACATGTTTAGGATTTCCAGAAGTTCTGGTATTCCTTCCAGCTGGCTTGGGTCTCTCCCTCTGCCTGGCCTTCCTGAAAGTGCGGGTCTCTGCACTGTCAGTATAGTTCGAATGTGGAATTGCTCCACTCTCTGGTATCCATACCCTCCTTCAAAGTGTTTACTAAATTCTACCTCCCTTTATCCACCCTAGGGGCTCCTTGGGATTTGGCAGTGGTTCTTTGTGTCGTCCTGTGGCTTCCATTTGAACCACTAGTTTTCATAGCCCTTACGTGGTTTATGGCTTAGACTCTTATGGCGTTTACATCTAACAGGAGAGTAGCGGAATTAGGAGCGTTCTCATGTGGCTCCCTCTTCTGGATATTTCACCGAGACAGGGTTGTGAGTCGCACTTGCCCTGTGTTTCTTCCTAAAGGGTTATTTTTAAGTTCCATATTATTCAGGAACTTCTTGTACCGACATTTCAGTCTCCAATCCACTTGGCTGGGTTGGCCTCATTGACTGTGGTCCGGCCTCTCAGGATTTTCGTGGTCTGTTCAAGTTTCTTCAGGAAATCAGACTCCTTATTTGCAGTCTATGGATTTCACAGGAAAGGAGGGCCGGCCAATAAACAGACATTGGCTAGATTGCTTCGTAATGTCTATCTCAGGGCCCTACACATAGGAAGGTCTTTCCGTTCTGTTGATGCTTATTCTACTCGGGTTGTGGGCTGCTCACTGTGGTGCCTCGGCTGTTCTGCCTTGCAAGGAGGCCACGTAGTCTTCCGTCCACACCTTTCTAAGGATCTATGCATTGGATTCCTTTGCCTCTCAAGATGCTTTCTTTGGGCGGCGGATTCTCCTATCACAGGAGCGTCCCCACCCTTATAAAGACTGCTTGGGACATTCCCAAGGTCAACCCTATGGACCCTGAAGAAGAAAATGAGATATGGTAAGAACTTACCCTTGTTATCCATCTTCGAAGTCCATAGGGTCCACAGGGTACCTGCCCTGACGCACTTGGCTTCATATGAGCTTTGTTACTGGTCACCGGTTTCCCGTCTCCTTCTCTGCGAGTATGGTTCTTGAATGTTCCAGTCTTCTCTCTTTCCTCCTCTAGCCTTTGGCTACTTACAAACTGAGGTGCCTCTGGCTTGGGGGCAGGGTTATAGGGAGAGTGGACCCAGTGCATCCTGGGAGCTAAAAGCTTTAAGTGCGTGGTGCCCGGATTTGGTACCCCAACCTATATACCCCAAGGTCAACCCTGTGGACCTTATGGACTTCAAGGTAAGAGATAACAAGTTCTTACCATATCTAAGTTGTGTTTTTTCTCTTAATGAGAAAATGGTAGATTTGAGGCAGCTTAAGTTGCTAGGGGTGGGGGACCTTGTTTTGCTGTTTGGGAATAATTGTGAGATTAGGTGATCTTGCTTAAGCATTTGAGCAATATAAGCTCTGGATAGCGGCTGTAGACTGTAACTCCCTAGCCGCATTCTCTATTGGTTTATGTATTGCAAAGATTTTCTGTTTTTAAAGCTGGGTACACACTGGAGCAATGTGTACCTGGATGATATGGCAGCTGACAGGCCGACATATTGTATCCACGGTACACATAAGAACGATGTCTCATGCACGAGGGATCATTCCGTCCTTCATTACATCGTCCGGTTGGCTGTGGAGCTTGTGTGCAATTTGCAGAAAAGGATGAGAACCAGCATAGAAGTGTTCTGAAAACTTTGGGTTTGTGGCATAGTGGTCAACGGTCTCAAACTCTTGTAATGGAACACAGACCTAAAACCCAATGGATCTCTTGGTAATCTAAATAATGTTGCTAATCATTGTGCTCTTGCAATTAACGCTTTTTATTTCTGTTCCATGTGTTAGGCCAGGGATGAGAATAATTTTCAGCTAGAAAAGTAGTGGACCTGGTGTAAATATGTACTCTAGTTTGGGTTCATTTTCCATTATGGAGCGAGATTGATTCTATGGTGTGTGTGTGTGTGTTTTTTTTTTTTTTTTTTACGTATTCATTCAGTACACACATGCAACAGTCACCATGAAAACCAACACCTTCATCCATCTGAGGTCAGCTTTCAGTAACGGACTGCATTTTCCTTTTAGTAGTTGCTACAATCACAACATACTAAGCATCTAGCATCATGAGGAAATGTACCTCACCATTACCTTGTGTCAACATATATGTACATTATAATTGGGAAATTTAATACATTTAGGCAAGTACATCCAGCTAGCTTAGTTAAGAATGTTGAGACCTCTGTATAAGACCTAACAAGCCATTTCACCATATCAAAAGTACTCCCAAAACAACCCGAGAGGTTTACATCCACTGTACTCGCCATAGCCCTAACATAGCTCCTGAGAATGTTTAGAATAGAATTTCAGAGGGAAGTGAGAACCTGTTTCTAGCAGATGCTTATTGGTTTAGAAGATTCATTTTGGAATGGAATCGTCCACACTGCTGACAATTGTCACGGATTAGTCAATAAAAATCTTGTTTTTGAATATACATTTCATGGCCGGTTCGTGAACAGACATGGTGCTGCAACATTGTGGTACAAATATATGCCACATAGTACATCCATTGTTCTACAGACAGAATTGCGGGTTGTTTTAGAAAAAATTTAAAAAAAGGCAAGTAGTTTAGGTAGAGAGGAGGGCAATATTGATGTTGCATAGGCAACACTAGATTGTTTAGGCAGCTACTCTGTTCAGTAGCTTGCTCAGAGAGGTAAAGTTCACCCTGCAAAAAAGACTTCATTTTGTGAAGTTTTCAAGTATTTGAATGTTGCAGTATTTTAAGTTTGTGGTAGTTGTATGTGAATATTTTTTTGTTTTTTGGATAGGACTTTTAAGATCCTTATCTAGCCCTATACTAACGGGGGACTCAAAGGCTGAGAAAGCAGGAATCCAAGATGGAACAAAGCATCGTGCATCTATGAAAATTCTACATTCAAAAAAGGTAAATAAAAACAAAAACCAGATTATTATTATATATATTTTTTTTTTTTTACATTTGTTTCATGTTTTGTTTTTTTTCCTTCCATAGGATGATACTGACATTCGGTATGAACGTAGCAGGGATGTGGTTTGTGGCATCTGCATGGATAAGGTGTATGATAAGCAGTTAGCAGAGGAGAGGATCTTTGGCATTTTACCCAACTGCAACCATGCATATTGTGTTGGCTGTATTAAGCGTTGGAGGAAAACTCGGGACTTCCAGAATGAGGTTGTAAAGTAAGTGTGACAGTTTGTATTAAGCAACGCAAGTTGCTTTTTTTTCTCTGTAATTCCATATCCTTTAGTGCTGTAAACCATATTTTGACAATAGGTCTTATTCTCTATTTGCTTTTTCAGGGGTTGTCCTCAGTGCCGTGTCAAATCCAGTTACTTTATTCCACACAAATATTGGATTGGAGAGACTGCTGAGAAGCTAGAGCTTATTGAGAATTTTAAAGCAAAGACTGGGTAAGTGATTTTAAAGATTTGCCATGTGACAACAGAAATGCACTAATCAATGGGTTCATTTAAATGATCTCACACCTACAAGTAAGTTTCTGATTTTGGTTCAGTCCCATGGGGCTACGTAGACAAATCAGTGAGACTTGGGCCAGACCCGGCCATAAGGTGGGCAATATGAGGGTCTGTTGAAATGGTGCAGAGACACTGGCAACTCGCCTGCCCCTACTCCCCCTCACGGCTAATTTAATAAAGGCCAATGAATTGCAGAAGTAGAATTCTCAGTAACTGAACTAACGCTGATTAGGAAGTGGTTCTATAAGTACTGGTTAACTGCAAGTTATTTACCTGACAACATTACAAAGGATATTTCACAGCTTTAAAATTCCAATAAACGCTTGCTGTATAGTTAAAGCTAGGCTTGCCATATCATCCCTTTTAAATTGGACCACTTGAATTATACAGGTGTCATGGCTGGTTAAAACCAGGTGAAATGAAGATTTGAAGTAGGCCAGCCACAGAATCTGTAATTCATGTGTCCAGAATGAAAGGGCTGATCTGGCAAGCCTAGTTATAACTTTACAGGATCAAGTTGCATTGCAATATGTTCCTATTTTGGGCAGATATGAATAATTTTTCTCACTTTTCAGTGAAAATCCAATATACTAGAGGGAGCAATTATACCACTGTCCTTTTCTCAGATATCAGTGGGCTGATCCAGGTGTTCCCTCTTTCCTCTCATTTGGGGGACACTGTGACCCTCCTGCCCCAGCTCAGCTTTTTATTTATGGCCTTCAGGAGAGGCATGAAAATTTGGAGCTTAGGGTTTTTCTTTTATTTCTAGACTACTTTTTACCTTTTCTAGTTTGCCTGAATCCCCTTATGAGATCAGGCTGTGGGGGAGCAGGGTTAGGACAGCCTTGGCATCTGTCTCCCCTGCTGCAACCCGCTCCCGGAAGAGGGTCACACACAACCTAGGGTACTTTGGGGCCCTAAGCTTATTCCTACTGGAATTCCCTCACTACTGTTGAAGCAAGCGCTGAACCTTTTATCATATACAGCCGTTTCAGCCTACAGCAATGTAGCGCTGGCCTTACGAGTGGCACTCATCCCTACCTACAGACCAGAGCTTGCGTCTCAGGCTCTGGTTCTATCTGGGGGCATTACTGGGAGCACGGTCTACTGCTGGTTTTCGGTGCTCTTGGTTTTCATATTCAATTTAACGGTCAGCTGAATAGCGCTACTGCAGTAGGCTGTGGCAGAAGGAATCAGTATGTAATACCGCCGGCTGCATGGTTCTAATCTGGCAGCATTAGCCCGGCAGAGATGAAGATCCCGATCGGTAATTTGGGTAAGAATCTATGACCCTAACTCTAACCCTCTTTTAGGGGTACTTAACCCCTCCCCCCCCCCGGTGTCTAAACCTAACCTCCCCTTCCCTGCATCCTAAATCTAAGTCTCCTGGAGGTTGCCTAACCCCAACCTCCCCACCCCCCCCCGCAGGTGCCTAACCCCAAGTCCCCTTGGGAGCCCTAAATCCTATTTGTTTTCTTCAAGGTCCACAGGGATGCCATGGGGTAATGTGGTTGGAGAGATCCAGGCACCAAATAGTAAAGCTTTCAGCTTACAGGAAGCCTCTGTTCCTCCTCCATATATATACCCCAGCCACAGGCCTTCAGTTGTTCGTTTGGTGCGGCAGGATTCAGACGCACCTTTGTAACGGGACTGCTCAGGCAGTGCTAAGCTTTTCATTTTATTATGTTTTTGGGTTGGCAGTACTGAGCGTCTGAATTAAGACTCATGTACTGCGACTCCATCTATCTCCGCCGAGCCGCAACACCAGGTAATAGAGCTGCTGATTTTGGTGGGAATTAGCTGAGCTTGCTAGCAGCGATGCTGGGACCCGGACAGCAACCAGATGCTACCAAGCATAGTGTTTTGAGTAGTTGATTCAGAGCCCATTGCAACTAATGGCATATGCAATATATGTGACTGTTTGCTAGCTGCTGTGTTATAACTGACAGTCAGAAATAAAAGGCAGTATTAACTATCACTGTTTTTCTCCTCATCCCTCTGTTGCAGGTGTGTGGGGGGTTTTCTTATACTTAACATTTAATTGCTTGTGAAGGTTGTCACATTATATTGCATTGTTCACTTTGCCTTTACTTTTTGACATATCAATTGTAATCAGGAGGGGGAGGCCCCTGTGCTGATTTCATGTAAAGCCTGTTTAGTGGGCTTGACCTCTCAGGATTTGATGAAGGATGGTTTGTGTGCTGTCTGTTATAAAGAGCCACCTCACCAGTCCCTGTACAAGAGCCATCTTGGGTGTCGTCCTGGTCTCAGGTTATGAAGCAGTTTGTGGATCGTATGGCTACTCCCATAATGCCTCCTTGTATGGGGTACTCACAGCATGCTATGTTTACACCACCTATACATCCTTCCTGGATGGATGCTTATGCCCACTCAAGTCAGAGTATGGCTCAGTCAGCGATTGCAAGCTGCCCGGTAGTTACTAAGGCGCCTAAACGCAAGTTCTCTTTATCAGTCTGCTCAGCATATGGGTTCAGACGCATCATCAGAAGAATCGGATGATGCGCAGGGTTCTTCTCCGGGGTCTAGCTTGGGAGATGAGGACCATTTGTCCTCAGTGGATGTTCCTTCTTTGGTGAGGGCAGTTAAATCAATCCTACATATTCAGGATGATGAACCAGCCCCTAATAAGAAGACTCCAGTGTTTAAAAACCAGAAGATGGTCAAAACGGCATTTCCTAAATCTAAGCAGCTCACTGAGCTTATGGAAGAGGCATGGGGTAACCCGGATAAACTGTTTTAAATACATAAAAGATTAACATTGTTGTATCCTTTTCCAGCTTCTGAATGTACTAAGTGGTAGGTACCTCCTACTGTGGATACTCACATGACTCGCTTAGTCAGAAATGCTATGTTGCCTATTCCATTAGCGTCTTCTCTTAAGGATTCTACAGATTGAAACATGTCTTAAGGCAATATATTCATCATCAGGAGCTGTTACTCGTCCAGCTATGGCTGGAGTCTGGGTAGCCAAAGCTGTTGAAGAATGAACAGGGGCATTGGAAGAGACTCTACCAGATGCTACCAGAGAACAGATGTATGTCTCCTACATATGGGAAACTGCCTCCTATTTGGGAGGAGCTGCAGTAAATGCTGGAATTTTAGCTTCTAAAGCATCAACAGCGTCAGTAGTGGCGGTTAAGATCCTGGAAAGCTGATACAGGATCAAAGAAGGCTCTGGAATACTTTTTGGAGCACAGTTAGATAATAGCTACTCTGGCAGCTTCAAAATCTGCAGGTCTGCAATCTATGGCTACATTGAAGTCTAAGCAGTTTTCTTTTCTGTCTTTATCTTCGTCAGAAGCGAGCAAAGGAACAGTCTTCCTCCACGCAGTCTAGTTTTTGCAGGACAACCAGGTGACAAACTAAGGTCTTGGTCGGCCAGAGGTCCAGCTTCCAAGTCGGACGACAAACCCTCGGCCTGATGGGGCAGGCCTCCTCCTAGGGGATCCCAGGGTGGGGGGCCGACTTCAGTTTGCGGATTACTGGTATCAAACAGATGCCTGGGTCCGAGAAGTGGTCTTAAGTGTATGTTCTCACTTTCCGGAGGCATCCTCCCCAGAAATTTTTTTGCACAATTGCTCAATCAGGTGCGGCAAAGTGGCCTTTCAGGAGGCCATTCACTCCCTGCTGCAGGCAGGGGTGATGATACCGGTTTCTGTGTTTCAACAAGGAAGGAGGAGTTATTCCAATCTATTTTTGGTTCAGAAACCGAATGGGTCTCATTGCCTTATTCTAAATCTAAAAACCCTCAACAGGTTTACCCATGTACCCAAGTTCTGTATGGAAACTCTCCTGTCAATTGTTTTGGCAATGGAACCTGGGGATTTTATTGTATCCCTGGACATTCAGGATGCGTATCTGCATGTTCCTATTACGCCATCCCAATACCAATTTCTACGGTTTATTTATCAAGATAATGGCAGGCATGGCGGCCTATCTCAGGCATCAGGGAGTCTGAATACTACCATATCTGGACGACCTTTTGATAGTGGCACAAAACTCCCAGTTATTTTACAACACCATCTTCAGCTGACCATAGCATTCCTACAAAAGCACGGCTGGATCATCAATCTGGGAGCACTTCTGGACATCCCCAATTTCCTATGGACCCTGAAGAAAATTTACGTTATGGTAGGCTGACCTTGATAAAACCTTTTCTACTTCAGGGTCCATAGGGTATCCACAGGACACCTTGGGTATAGGTGTGACGTCAGTCATCGGGCACCATAGAGTTAAGCTTTCAGCCTCCCAGGATGCACTAGGGTCCCCCTCCTATACCCCGAGCCAAGGCATCTCAGTTTAGTTCGGTGCCCGGCCGGAGTCGGAGGCACCTGTTAGAGGGGGGCCATGAAGAGCCCCTGAAGTTTTCGTTTTGCAGCTGTGGCTGCAAATCTGGAAGTACAGCATGGACAGTCAGTTTTGACGTCCATGCTGTATTCCCTACACCCCTGCCGGTACCAGAATGCCGGTACCGATCCGGGGATGCTGGTGAGCATCTGGGGTCACAGCTAGCGTGGACCCCAGATGTTTCGGACCATGGCCGGATTCAAGGGGGGCAGCAAGGTAAGCAGCGGGGTCCGACGGTGGGTCCCCGCTGATACATGGTCCAAAAGTCCCCAGGCAGAGGGCTCCCTGGGGACTGGCAGCAGCGTGGAGCCAGGTACTAACCTGCGCTTCCAGTACCCCCCTGGGACTGCAGGACCGCGGCAGAGCGGTAGCGCTGCGGCGTCCCAGGGGTTAAATGCATGTCAGGGGAGCGCGCCTTCCCTGTCTCACAGCCGGCGCCTCCCCCGCTGCACACAGCCCTCTGCAACACGCCGACTGGCCCTGTGGCAGCGCTCCTCCCCCAGGCCAGCCTCCTCTCTGCTCCTCGGCGGCCATCTTCTAAGAACGCATGGTGAACGCTGCTAGAAGTCTGGACGGAGGCATCGTGGTCTGGGTCCCCCCGCATACCTCTCCTCCGCTGTGGTCAGGTCTGTGTATGCAGCGCTGTGTCCTACCAGACTCTGCCTGTGTAGTTGATTTATCAGCGCTGTTAGTGCAGGAATTGAGTTTCTTTGCATTGTATGTGACTGTGCTAGCACTGCTGCCTGTACTTTCCATTTCTGACTGTCAGCCTTATTACTGTCCCTGTTCTTTCTGCTAAAGCCCTTGCGGTGCGGTGCTGCAGGGTGGTCTCTCGCCATTTTTAAAAAAATTGGTGAGAGGGGTCACATACTTTCTACCATCATGTCTGAAAGTGACTTTCCTCTCCGGCTGCAGTGTACTACGTGTAAAGTGCCTTTAGCGGAGGGGGAGGGTAGCGCGGAGGGCCTCTGCCGGCATTGTTTGTCGTTGGCGCGGCCTATTACGGTTACAGCATCGGTACAGGAGCCGCCATGGGCTTGTTTTGCTCAGGCGCTTACAACCTTAGTGGGCCAATTAGCTCCGCAGCCCGCGTTTACGCAGATGGGTTTGTCCCAGCAATCAGTGGTGTCGTCACCCATGCAGAGTTTCCCAAGACAATTGGTGGTACCCCGCAGTCTCCCTATTTCCCCTCTCCCGGTTTCTCAGGAGCCGGCGTGGGTTAACTCCCTGACTAGTTCTGTACAGCACTTGTCGGATGTGTTGCAAGGAGAGTCTGCGATGCGGCCACATAAACGGCCAGTGGCGTCTCTGTCCGCTCCTTATGAGGATGACGAAGGGACGTCTGATGATGGGGAGATTCTGGATCCTTACGATCAGGAACCTCTCCGTACTCAGGAAGCGGACGCTAGGTCCAAGGTGTATATTCCTGGACTTATTCGAGCAGTCCGCACAGCCTTGGTGATTGAGGACGAAGTTCCCCCAGCGGCTAAATCCAAGTATGCCTTTTTTAAGATGTGAAGGGTGACGCCACAGTCTTTCCTCTTTCGGGTCAGTTGGTGGACCATTTGGAGGAGGCGTGGAAACAGTGTGGCAAGCAATACCAGCCGCAGAGGCGTCTGGCGGTTGCTTATCCGTTCGCGGATAATTATTTCGCTAAGTGGGAATCCCCTCCACAGGTGGATTCTCATGTGACACGTAGTGCCACATTACCAATGCCATCCATGTCCTCCCTTAAGGATGCTACGGACCGCAAGGTGGAGATCTGCCTGAAGTCCGCTTATTCACTTGCGGGGGGGGGGGGGGGCAGCACGGCCGGCTATGGCCATTTGCTGGGTTGCCAGAGCTATGGAGCGCTGGGCAGGTACGTTGGAAGCGTCCTACGATTCCGGCTGAGCAGGCGGAGTTGATTGGTAAACTCCGTGATTCGGCCACTTATATCAACGAGGCGGCCTTAGACATTAGTACCCTGGTGTCTCGGATTTCTTCGGCAGCGGTGGCTGCTCGTCGCAACCTTGTGGTTGCGATCCTGGAAGGCAGACGCTGATTCCAAAAAGGGTTTGGAGGCGTTGCCCTTTAACGGAGACGTTCTCTTCGGTCCAGATCTGGACAAGATTGTAGCCACACTGGCGGCAGCTAAATCGGCATGTCTTCCGTCGGCTGCTGTCCCTTCAGGTTCAGGGCCATCGTCCTTTCGGTCTTATAGGGCCCAGGGCAGGCCCAAACCACAGTCTTTTCCCCGACAGGCTGGCCCCAAGAAATCGGCCAAGCCCCGGAAGCAGGCCTGGAGTGCCAGACGTCCGGCCCCTAAGCCAGATGACAAGCCTGCGGCCTGACGGTCCGGGCCTCCCTTTGGGAGATTCCAAGGTGGGAGGCCGCCTGCTGCAGTTCGCCCGGTGTTGGTCGGTCACCACAACAGACACTTGGGTTCTCGAGGTGGTCTCCCACGGGTATGCCCTCTCCTTCCGGCACAGACCCCCGGCTCGATTTTTCACCACGGGTCTACCATCAGAGCGGAACAAGGCCACGTAGCTGCGGAAGGTCTTGCATACTATGCTCCAGGCTGGAGTTATAGTGCCTGTTCCATTCTCCCAGTGGGGCCAGGGATTCTATTCCAATCTCTTTTTGGTGCAGAAACCCAATGGGTCGTATCGTCCGATTCTCAACCTCAAAGCTCTCAACAAGTCTTTGCGGGTGCCGAAGTTTCGGATGGAGACCCTACGGTCCATCATTCTGGCGCTGGAACCTGGGGACTACATGGTGTCATTGGACATACAGGAGGCTTACCTGCATGTCCCTAATCTTTTGCGCCATCAACAGTTCCTCAGGTTTGCAATCTGCAGCGACCACTTTCAGTTTCGGGCGTTACCTTTTGGCCTGGCGACAGCACCGCGTGTGTTCACCAAGGTGATGGCGGTTATGGCGGCTTCTCTGTGGCTGCAGGGAGTCCGCATGTTGCCGTACTTGGACGACCTTCTCTTAGTGGCAGTATCGCCGGAGCTCCTTCTGCGTCGCCTGGACCTGACCATTGCCTTACTGCACAGGCATGGCTGGTTGATAAACTGGCAGAAGTCCACTCTAATCCCGTCTCAGCAGATTTTGCACCTCGGAGCCTTATTGGACTCGGGACAGCAAAGGATCTTTGTTACGGGGGAAAAGATCTCTGCCTTACAGTCGAGGGTGCGCAGTTGTCTGCACAGCCGCCAGGTGTCTCTATACTCTGCAATGAGGTTACTGGGCTCCATGGTGTCGGTGTTCGACATGGTGGAATATGCCCAGTTTCACTCCAGACCTCTGCAGCACCTAATCCTGTCCAAATGGAACTGACTGCCTCAGTCTTTAAAATCCCAGACGATAGTGCTCACCCCGGAGGTTCGTCTGTCCCTTGCCTGGTGGTTGCAGAAGACCCATCTCAACAAGGGTCGTCCGTTCTGGGTACCGAATTGGGTCCTGTTGACAACTGACGCCAGTCTTCGGGGCTGGGGAGCAGTTTCGGGTCCACACTTGTTCCAGGGCAGGTGGACTCCGACAGAAGCAGAGCTTCCAATAAATATCTTGGAACTCCGAGCAGTCTTCAATGCTCTCCAGCAGGCACATCGGGTTCTCCAGGGTCGCCCAGTGCAGGTCCAGTCGGACAACGCTACCACCGTGGCCTACATAAACCGGCAAGGAGGAACCCGAAGTCGGGCAGCTCTCGTAGAGATGTCTCGGATCCTGGTATGGGCGGAACGCAATCTTCCGGCCATATCAGCTGTCTTCATCCCGGGAGTGCTAAATTGGGAGGCGGACTTTCTCAGTCGCCAGGACGTTCATCCGGGGGAATGGTCCCTGCACCCGGACGTTTTTCAACTGCTGGTGGACAGGTGGGGTCTTCCAGAGATCGACCTCATGGCGTCCCGGCACAACAACAAGTTGCCGGTGTACGGGTCTCGCACAAGAGACGAAAAGGCGTCTCTGGTGGATGCTCTGTCCGTCTGGTGGACGTTCCGGTTCGCTTACCTGTTTCCTCCGGTTTCCCTTCTTCCACGGGTAATCCGGAAATTCAAACAGGAAGGAGGGGACGCTCCTGTTGATAGCTCCCATGTGGCCCAGACGGCACTGGTTCTCAGACCTTCAGGGTCTGTCCGTGAACAGTCCTCTGCGGTTGCCGCTACGACCGGACCTTCTGTCACAGGGTCCTTGTCTTCACCCGGACTTGACTCTGCTGTCTTTGACGGCGTGGCTGTTGAGACAGCCATGTTAAGGTCCAGGGGGTTTTCCAGCTATGTAGTGTGTACCATGTTACGAGCTCGGAAACCGTCTTCCGCGAGGATATACCATCGCGTGTGGCATACGTTCTTTCAGTGGTGTCGACCGAGAGGTTATGCACTGCGGGAGTTTCGTCTGTCTCGAATACTCGCCTTCCTACAAGCGGGATTAGATCAAGGGCTTCGCCTTGCTTCTTTGAAGGTACAGGTTTCAGCCCTGTCTGTCTGGTTTCACCGTAGGATTGCTACAATCCCGGATGTGCGCACCTTTATGCAAGGTGTTCTACGCATTCAGCCACCCTTTGTTCCACCTGTGGCGCCTTGGGATTTGGCTGTGGTCCTGAGGGCTCTCCAGGGACCGCCGTTTGAACCACTGGGCTCAGTGGACCTTAAATGGGTAACAGCTAAGACTGTTTTCCTTCTGGCCATAGCTTTGGCCAGACGTGTTTCTGATTTAGGGGCTCTTTCATGTAGACCCCCTTTCTTGATTTTTCATGGTTACAAGGCACTCGTCCTGAATTTCTTCCCAAAGTTGTTTCCCAGTTTCATGTTAACGAGGAAATAGTTGTTCCAGCCTTTAACTCACCTGGCCTTTCAGTGGGTGAGGCCACTTTGGATGTTGTGCGGGCCTTAAGGACTTATGTTGACCGCACTTCTTCGTTTAGGAAGTCGGACGCCTTGTTTGTCCTCTATGGCTTCTGTAAAAAGGGTTGGCCTGCTTCAAAGCAAACTTTGGCAGCCTGGATCCGTATGGCTATTTCTGAAGCTTATCTTCATGAAGGTCTGCCGGTTCCTCCTTCTCTGAAGGCTCATTCCACTAGGTGTGTGGGTCCTTCGTGGGCAGCTCAACGTGGTGCCTCTGCAGTTCAGATCTGCAAGGCTGCTACGTGGTCCTCTGTCCATACCTTCGTGAGGTATTACAGGTTTGATACCTTTGCCTCTCAGGATGCTTCCTTCGGGCGGCGGATTCTCCTTTCAGCACAGGAGCGTCCCCACCCTTAAAGGATACTGCTTTGGGACATCCCCAAGGTATCCTGTGGATACCCTATGGACCCTGAAGTAGAAAATATGAGATATGGTAAGAACTTACCCTTGTTATCTCTATTTCTACGAAGTCCATAGGGTTCCACAGGACTCCCTCCCTGTCGCACCTGTGCTGCAGATGGGCTTTACTCTGGTCACCGGTTTTTCCGTCTCCCTCTGGTGAGAATGTGATTCTTGTGTGTATCCAGATCTTTTCTCTCTCTTCCTTCTCCTTCTCCGGCCTATGGCTTGGTACCTAACTGAGATGCCTTGGCTCGGGGGCGGGGTATAGGAGGGGGACCCTAGTGCATCCTGGGAGGCTGAAAGCTTAACTCTATGGTGCCCGATGACTGACGTCACACCTATACCCAAGGTGTCCTGTGGAACCCTATGGACTTCATAGAAATGGAGATAACAAAGGTAAGTTCTTACCATATCTCATATTTTCTTCAAGGTGCATAGGGTCCACAGGGCACCCACCCTGACTCGCCTGGCAGCATTGGGTAAACTTTCTTTTTTGGTCACGGATTCCCTCATCTTGGGGGTGTTTCTGGTATAAAATTGTTCTTCCTTTTCCTTTTTTACTTTTTCCTCCTTCTACTTTGAGGTTTGTTTACAAAACTAAAAGCCTGGGGGTGGGGTATATATGGAGGGGGCCACGAGACATTCTGGGAGCTGAAAGCTTTAACTGTTTGGTGCCTGGATCTCTCCAACCACATTACCCCTTGGTATCTCTATGGACCTCGAAGAAAAGGAGCTATCAAGGCAAGTCTACCATAACGCAAATTTTTTTGTCCAAGTCCCTAGTTGCCTTGGCAGCAACAGGTAGGTAAGTGATGGCCACAGCCTACTTTAGGTAGTGTTGTTCACATAGATATCAATCACTGACTTGCTAATGTACTATCAGAGATTCTTTGAAGGGTGCTGCACCTTGCAGGCCCGTTTCCAGGGGCATGATCTTTTTCTAGCTAGTATAGATACACATGTATGTGCTGGACTGTGATCCATCAGGGTTACCTATCCTCTGACTGTGCAGTCAGTCTAATGCCCGATACACACTAGACGATATGTCTGATCCGACAAATCGTCCACATCCGCCAGTGTGTACCGGTTATGTCGCTGACTATGCGTGCTCCCGCGACATCGCCCGTTGGATCTGCATGCAGGTTTGCCAGACGATCTTGTCAGCGGGGGCTATGCTGCGGAATGCAGCATGGCCTCCACCATCGTTTCGTCGCTACACACTTGCCCATGCCGGTCCCCTCACGCATGATCTCACTGGGTACACAACGTTAAGTGTGTACCCAGCTTAAAACTGATTGTCTAGTTGACATGGTGGTTGTTGGTACCTGATGAACTAACCAGCA
The DNA here is from genome assembly GCA_031769625.1 of Taudactylus pleione. NCBI lineage: Eukaryota > Metazoa > Chordata > Amphibia > Anura > Myobatrachidae > Taudactylus > Taudactylus pleione. The sequence continues at coordinate 1,398,469 of JAUIMM010001433.1, read as the reverse complement.
CAATTATTCCAGTCTTTACTTCTAGGATTATACCCATTTAGCAGTGTACTAGATAACTACGTTCTATTGTTTCTTCGCTATACAACATAGTTGATATTGGAGGCTAAAAGAGCTAATGAGCTTGCCTAAGGAGGACATATAGATGAATAGTATATGTCCAAGAACAGAAGCTTGGGGTACACCTATTGTTGGGTGAAGTAGTCATAAGAAGAGACAGAGTAGCAGTCAGGGAAGTAGACAGACAGCCAGGAGAAGGCAATATCATGTAGACCAAGGGAATAAAGGATTTGCATGAGGAGAGGGGTGGTCCACTGTCAAAAGCAGCAGAGGAAGAAAAGAGCAGAGAGCAAGAAGGTAATTGGCTTCCGTACTCTCCACTCCACTGAAAAGTCAGCAGACAAATGGGTCAAGCAGGCTGTGAGGATACGGGGTTCACTCAATCACCCAGACACCGAGCAGATGAAACCAACGTGATGGTTTATTTTTCCACAGCACACAGAAATAGATAATATGTCAGGACAAGCAGTAAATCCAGTGAACGGGCAATAAACAGGTAGCAGTCCAGACAGAGGCAGTCCCAGTAGAGTATAATGTCCCAGAACAATTCCACGAAATAGCTAGAGACCCTCAGTCCCCACAGTAGAAACTATCACTGATCACGCAGCAGTGCATAGCGTATGTCCACTCAATCACTTCCAGGACCCCACACGTAGAAACTATCAGAGATCACACAGCAGTGATAGTCCCTGGGTACAATCAAGCATTTCCAGGACCCCATGCAGTAGAAGCTAATCACAGAACACACAGCAATGAATAGCGTATAGGTCCTTGCAGAATTTCCAAGTATAAATCCACAGAACTGGTGATGCGTTCCACTAGCACCTTGGCAGAGCGAGGCCTCTTAGCCAAAGTCAGCGACTAACATGTGGAGTTGCCTTCAGTGACCTGTTTTAAAATCTTCCAATTTCCCACGATATTGTGACCTCCCAGGGGGGGTTGCACCGTTTCCTGATTGGTGCGAGTCCCTTATGCTGTCACTTTCTCCTACCTCCTCCGGATATTACTTCCCTGACTAACACCTGCTGGGATGGTTCCGTTCAGTCTACCAGGTTCACGTGAAGCACAAAACAGGCAAATGGAAGGAGGAGTAAATCCTGAGCGTCCCCTGGGGAGGTGGTAATTAACTTAGAGGGTCTTTTGTTTTGATAGGTGTCACCTTGCTCTAACACAGACATATGGACCAGGCTAACATCAAGGCTTATCCAGTATTAAACATTTCAATAACTTACATTATTACAGTACATAATAGACATGCTAATGAAAATGTGTGTCCTGAGAATGATCACACATACACTAGGAGACGGGAAGTTGAACACAAAAGGACTAAAAAGTAAATTGATCTCTGCAATGACTGAGATGCTGCCAGTACATTTGTAACACACATCTCATGTCCTCACACAGGCAGTGGGAGGAAAGAAAGGCGGTTGTAAACAATACACTTAAGGAGTTTGGAGGTAAAAGGGAGGAGAGAGGTGGGTCTGTAGTTAGTGTTGGGATCAAGAATAGGGTTTTTTTTTTAAAGAATGGGGGAAACGAGGGCATGCTTGAATGCAGAGTAGACAGTGGGCGGGATGCAGCAAAGTGAGAAATGTGTTCAAACCCCAAAAATGTGGGTTTGACCGCATTTCTCATATGCACCAAGCCCCGGAATGCGATGCACTCTGGGGCTTGGTTGCGGTAAGTAATTCAATCTTCCTGATGGCGTTACTTATAGAAGCCTATGAGCTTCTCTCCACAGAGTGCTGTGAGAGGGTCCAATCTGATTCCTTCCTGCAACTCCAACTGTGCGCACGTCTAGGCAGTCTCTGCCTAGTGTTTCTACCTGGTCCCTCCTGGTACTTGTAGTTCTGGTCCCTTGCTTCTGTTGGAGTCCAGTCTCTGTTTCAGTTGCTCTCCTACTCTATCCTAGGTACCTTTTGGTTAACTCCTGCTCTGCCTTATTACCATCTGCAGATTTTAATATTCTTTCTGCTTTCTTGGGAATTGGAACCCTGCCATATGGCCTCTGGGATTCTACCTTAGTCACATATGGTGACTGCTGCCATAGTTTCCCACTGCCTTTCTTTGACATTACCACTCACGTGACGGCACGGGTAGCATGTAGCCATTTCCAGGCTGACTGTCAGAAATCTGGAGGACATGCCTGCAATTTAAAGTCCTGGGCCTGTGCCTCCAGTCCACAGTACCTACCCTATGGATCCTGCAAGGGAGATTTCCGGTTCTGTTCTGGACGAGCAGTTGCTGGTCTTCAATTAATTGGTGGGGCTCCAGAGGTTTAAATTCATTGGGACTTTGGACACAACCTCTGTCCCTAGCTGGTCCTTCCTTGGAACCTAATTTGACCTTGGAAGGAGCTTCAGTAGGTCAGCGGCTTACTTGGATGGCAGCATTCTGTTGGTAATTTTTTTAGTTTGGCAGATAATGGATCTTTCACCTGTTAGTTCTCCTTTCCTGGTTTCCACTTTGCCTGGGCAATGCTCTGCTCTTAGTCGTTTTCCAGTGTTCTCCGCTTTTTGGATTATATCCGGGCTTTGTTGGTTCGACAGTCGGGCGACCTCTTGGTCCTTTATGCCACTTGCTAGCAGAGCATGTGGTCTGTGGCTTGCTGGCTCACTTCTGGTATTCAATAGGCTTATGTCCCTTTGGGCCAGTGCCTGGCTGTGAGTGACATGCTTCCTGGACATTGCAGCTGGGTACCTCGGGTTGAGCAGCTGTGGCGGACGGCTCCTTGGTCCTCCGTCTTTACCTTTTCAAGGTTCCACCTTCTTCAGGGTTCTACTGTGGCCAATGCTTTTCACAATTGTGGCTACTGGTGCCAGCTATGGGCGTCAGGTTTTTTGTTCGTGCCCCCCTCTTTTTGAGGCTTGCTTTGGGAAAACCACAGTCGCAGTGTCCCCCAGATTGAATGAAGGGAGGGCTTAGAGGGGAGGGGTAGTTTCAGCGCCAATGGTTTTAACTATTTAGTGCCTACTCCACGGCCTCCACTCTGAACCCACTGTTGTGTCCCCCAGATGGATGCAGGGGAATTGATTTTGTGGTGAGTACAAAAAAAAAATTTTTTCTCCCCCTATGGTACCATCGTTACCCTCAGCCATGGCTGACAACTAAGGCTGTGTGAAAGTTTTGGGAGGCTGTTGTGAGCAGAACAAAAGAAAAGCCACAATAATGGACACAATAGTCTCATTGAACTTCCCGCGCATATCCCTGTTCTTTGGAGATTTTAAAGCAGGGTACAAAAATGTTCACAATTTTATGGGGTTGTGCAGTTTTAAAGGTGTCTTTTAACTATATTGCAATTGGACCTCCTAAGGCTGTAACTGTTAAATTGTGAGGGAAAAAAAATATATATGAAAAAAAATATATATATATATTATATATATTTAAAGGGTATAGCTGGTAAATGCTAATCTTAACTATGGATTTTCTTTAGAGGCCCTGTGCAGTTTTTAATGACTTTTTTTGGATCTTTAAACTTCTGAATTCCCTATATTCTAAAAAAAAAAAAGTAGGGGGACACAGAACGCTGCATGTGTAGTAATATGCACATGTCACACCATAATATGACTTTTAAGAATGTTTCCCATGTGACTGAATATGGTCAATCATTAAGACTAGGGTTACCACCCATTCCGCATTACTCCAGACAATCCGGAAATCCAGCAGTCTGTTCAGAGTCTAGATTGTGATTATCCCAGACTATACATGTCTGGTAACAAAACGTTACTGGGGATTACGGTGCAGTTGCGAGACTGGAGACTCTGCTCCCCCCTGCTGCAGGCACACAAATCCGCTACCTCTTCCTGAGATAGTCTGACTAGTGGACGTGGTAGTGTGTGCGCGCAAATCATCCTTAAGCCAGTGCAAATGAGCCACATTGGTTTTATGCACAGTGTGGAGGAGGTTCTGGTGAATGTGTTCTGCAGTTGGCAGTACAGTAGGTCAGACTGTGTTCTGTGCAATCTGCAGTCTTGGAGCAAGCCTGTGTATTTCTGTGCCATTGCCTTCCTCAGGCTTACAGGTTTACTCTGCCTTGGTGGGTTAGCAGGTAAGTTTGGTTTGTCACCAGGCCCAATACATTTTTTTAGGATTTGTTTTTAGGGGCAGATTCAATTATCCACACATTGGCCTAAATTTCCTTAACGCAGCTTAAATACCTGTAGCCGCAATTTCTTCCTGTTCAAACAGAAAACCATCTTTCTGTCTTTATTAGAGTTGAAAGAAAATAGACCTCAGGCTCTGATGGTTCTTAAGTACAGTACAGTACAGTACAGTAAATGTGCTGACCTCAAGCGCTTCACAAAACATAGCTGCCTCAATTATTGAAATGGCCCCTATACAAGCTAAACAACCGATTTAAAGAAGAAATCAAATCATAAGGCGCTCAGGTACGTTGGATAACACTAAAGTATATGCAAAACAAAATGTTTCAGATATCAAATTCATGGTACTGAGTCAGGATCTTCAATCCTCCTTGTATAAACTACTTAAAATTTATGATAAACCTCACCAGAAACACTATACAAGGAAAAGGGGGGAGAAAAATGAGAAATCTTACGGCTCAAATAGTCTCCTTTTATAGAGGATAAAAGTAAAGTCTGGACAATTAATCTTCATCAAAGGTGGTGTTCTATAGTTTCTGACCGTAAGATTCCAACCTTAAACATGGCTTCCTAGTGTTAGTGTGTTTAATAAGCTCTCTCAATAATACTTTCTACCATCTAAAAAATTCTGTATGACTTGCCCATGGGGAATCCCAAGTTATTGGCTTATCCAGAATATGTGGAACCTTCTCACTACACATACAGCACTAATAAACTGACAGAAGTTTCCAGAATTATTGTAATGACTGACATACGTTCTATATAGGAGCCATAAATAAATTACATGAGCCACTTTAGTCAAGTCATCATTTAGTCCTATTGTTTGTAAGGCTTTGAGAGAGTTTCAATTGTTAGGGCCGCACAGACTGTCAGTACCAGAGGCCCAACAAATCAATTCAACTTTTGCTCCATTCGGGTACGCACATGCGCCGGCATTTCTGTTTGCCTAACCAAAACTTTAGCCATGTCTTTATGGTTTCTGTCTAAATGGGTGCGACAAGCTTGATAATTAATAGGCACCCAAAACAATTGTATCTTCCCCTATGACTGGGATCCCTTCCATTTTGTAACTATGGTACGAATTCAGTTAGACCCGTTAATTTAACCGGTGTAAAAAAGGGTCGTAGCCTCGGACTTTAACTTTCGGGGCTATTCAATTAGAATCCCTTATTCAATCAAGACCCTTAACACCTGTTAAATTAACATGTTAAAGGGTGTTAACACAAAGGATCCGTGATAATTTCAAACCTCTGTGTTAACGGGGTCTTAACACCCATTAACAGGCAATTTATCGGATCATGTGAGCGTGTCTGCAGCACAGGATTGGACAGGGCAATCGCATGGAGGAATCAGACTTGGCCGTGCCCATGCACACTGGAGCACAATGATGTGGCAGCAGCGGGTATGGTAAGTGGAGCCAAGACTCCGATTCTTGATTCACTACAGATCACAACAGCGATTTATGCACACTTGTTGCATTCTATGCATGTACTGCAGTACGCGAACCGGTCACTGCGATCGGGACTGCAATCGCAGTGACTACAGACCCATCACAGAGTGATTGACAGGGAGTGAAGTTTGTGGGAGGTGATGAAGGGGTGCTATTGCATGGGCGTGCATAAATTATGGCCTTAGGCAGCTTGAGTACTCATAGCGTGCAATGAAGTTAGCAATTCCTGAGTAAGGTCAGAGCTTGTGCATGAGGCTGCAATGGTACTTTGTTACCGATGGTTCCACAGTCTTGTTAAGAATTACGGATGTGTGTAAGGTAAAGTGGGTATCCTTATGATCTGCGACGGCATAGCGATCGCAGTGGATTAGCATACTATTGCAGTCAGACTGCGTGAACAATTGCTATTGCAATCACAGTTGCGATCCATAGAGAATCAGGCCCTCAGTCAGCACAGTATTATGTGGTTTGGAAGAAACCAGGCACCAAACAGTCAACGTTTTCCGGTTCCAGGATGCACTGGGTCCTCCCCCATATATACCCGCCTCCGGCCACAGGTCCTCAGTTTTTTTCATTTGGTGCGGCAGGAGATGCACCATTAGAAAAGGCAGGACTGCTTAGGCATTCCCAAGTTTTACGTTGTTTTTTTGGGGGGGGTTGCAGCAAAGAGTCGTATGAGACACCTGTGCTGCGACTCAATCTACACCCGCCGGCATCGCAACACCACTAACCTGTGCAGAGTTGCGGCAGAGCTTGCTAGCTGAGGCCTGGACTGCATCCGGAGGTCACGGGATAGTCTGGTAAGAGCGAGACAGTCCTTCCTTCCAGCATGGGAGATGCTGGAAGCTGCTGCAGTGAGGGCTCGGTTCTGTCTGCTCCCAAACTAGACCGGAGCCATATGGCCTGGTGCCGGGGACGTGTTTCAGACGCATTCTGTTGCCGGGAGGCCAGCGTTCCAGGTGGTTGTGCAGCTTAGGGGCAGTAAACTCTCACCCCGGCAGCAGCTCCCCGGCTCAGACGCCGAGCCACGGAGGTTTCATGCGTCTGGGTTGCTCCGCCTCCTTCCTCTGCATATGAGATGCTCACTAACCACTTTTCAGTGCTCTGTGAAAGCGGCTTGGTCTCAGCAGGTGTTTTGGATCTCCCTGTATACCTCTCCCCCATGGGCCAGGTATATAACTCTCAATATCCTATCAATCAACACTGTTGGTGTCTTGAGTAGTTGATTCAGAGTCCAGTTGCAACTATAAATTGTATATGCATTGTATATGACTTTGTGCTAGCGCTGCTGTGTGCATACTGCCTGTGTCAGGTATTTCTTTCACTGCTTTTCTCCTCATCCCTCTGAGCAGGTGTTGGGGTAAAATTAAAGTCACGTTTTGCATTATTTTGTATGTAAACATCAGGCTGAGGCTCCAGTGTTGGTATCATGTATATCCTTTCAGGCAGGCCTGTCACCTCAAGATTTCATGCAGAAGGGGTTGTGTGCTCTTTGTTGTCCAGCTCCTGTGCAAGAGCCACCATGGGTGTCCTCGTTGTCGCAGATTATGGCGCATTTAGCAGACTGCTTTGCGGTGCCTATACTGCCTCCTACTGGTGGAGTTCCATAGCAGTTAAAACCTGCTATGAGTGTACTCCCTGTGCAGCCTCCTGCTGTAATGCTTGTGCACATTCTTCACAGGGTATAGTTCAATAGTCTTGACAGTCTAGGTTCTAGAGAGGCAGACTGACAACCACTAAGGTTCAGGGCCGGAAGAGGTCTTCACATCATTCCACCCAGCCTTTAGACTTTGATGCATCATCAGAGGAATCGGTTGTTGCACATTGTTCCTCCTTTGAGTCTGTATCTGAGGAAGAGTATCATCATGCCTCTGGACGTTCTCTCTGGTAAGGGTGGTTAGATCCATATTAAATAGAGGATAATGCACCCCCTAGGTCTAAAGCGCCGCTATTTAGACGACAGAAGGTGGTTAAAGATGAGTTTCCTCAGTCTGAACAGCTTTCTGAAATCTTGGCTGTGACATGGAATAGTCCGGATAAACTGTTCATGCTACAAGGAGGTTATCCCCTTATCACATTCACTCGCAGAAAATGGATGTAAAGTGGGAAGTTCTTCCTACAGTGGATGCTCATATAACTCCTTTAAGAGTTCCATGTTGCTCATTCCGTCTGCAGCCTTTCTTAAGGACGCTACTGATAAGCGATTAGAAACTTGTTTGAAATCAGTGTTTTCTTTATCTGGTGAGATTTCACGGCCGGCTATGGCGATAGCCTGGGTAGCCAAGGCCATGGAGGAGTGGATAGCGGCATTAGAAGAGACTGCCAGATGCTACGAAATAACAATTCTCTTCTCTTATGTGGGAGGCAGCATCTTACGCAGGGGATGCGGTGGTAGACACAGGAATTATGGCATCTAGGGCATCAGCAACTTCGGTTGTAGCTCTGGTTAAGATCCTGGAAAGCATTGGAATCCCTGCCTTTTCCTGGTAAGACTGTTTGGTCCAGTATTTGATAATATAGGGGCATCGGCAAAGTCTGCTGGGCTGCCATCTTGGCTGCCATCAACAGCCACTTACAAGAGACCATGTAGAATAGGGATAGGGAACTCCTGGGCGCTGTAGATCTTAAGCAGCTAGTGTTCTGCCCTAGGTCCTATTCACATTTGGACCAAGTATAATAATGGACAGAATGGGTTGTGGGACAGAACTTAATAGCGCTACAATCTCCTGAAGTTTGAGAATTTGTTCTCATTATTTTAGTGTTTAAAATACAAACATTTATTCACAAAACACAATTTCATAAAGTACAGGTTTCTGTGCTGTCAGTTTGTCAGCGTAGAATTGCTCCCATGCCGGATGTTAGAACATTTTTTCAGGGTGTTCTCAATCTGCAACCGCCTTTTTTTGTTCCTCCGGTGGTACCGTGGGATTTGTCTTTGCTTCTTAGGGCGCTACAGGCTCCCCCTTTTTGAATACAGTGAACCTCAAGTTGTTGACAGCGAAGACCCTTTTTCTCCTCATCTCCTCAGCTCGCAGGGTCCTTGAATTGGCGCCACTCTCGTGTCAGCCCCATATTTGATTTTTCATCAGGATAGAGCTGTCCTTCGCACACGGGTGGGCTACCTTCCAAAAAGTGGTATCCAGTTTTCATATAAATTAAGAAATCGTTGTACAGGTTTTCAAATCTTCAGGCCTTCTGCTGGTGAAACTTCATTGGATGTAGTTCGAGCTCTTCGTATCTACGTGGATTGTACCAACGCCATCTGGCCGTGGTTGGCCAGCTAACAAGCAGACTCTGGCTCGGTGGCTGCGTATGACTCAAGTTTATATGCAGGCTAATCTCCGTTTCTAGCAGGGTGACAGCACATTCAACTCTGTGGAAACATCATGGGTGGTTAGACATGGCACCTCGGACAAAACAGCTATGCAAGGCAGCTACTTGGACTTCCGTCCATACCTTTATCAAATTCTATGCATTTGATACTTTTGCTTCTCAGGATGCTGCCTTTAAGCGGTGGATCCTCCTGTCTGCTCAGGAGCGTCCCCACCCTTAAGAGAACTGCCGTAGGACATCCCTAGGATGGTTCCTGTGGACCCTATGGATCCTGAAGCAGAAAATAAGAGTAATGGTATGATAACTTTCTTCGAGGTCAACAGGGCACCCTCCCTGACACACCTGGCTTCAGTGGGATCTGCTCCTTGTCACTGATTCCCTCTTCATTGTGTATGAATGTTTCCAGTGTAATGTGTACTTCCTTCTCCACTTTCCTTCTCCTGCCAATGGGTTTGTTTACGAACGGAGGACCTGTGGCCGGAGGCGGGGTATATATGGGGGGAGGACCCAGTGCATCCTGGGATCAGAAAACGACTGTTTGGTGCCTGGTTTCCTCCAAACCACATAACCCCAAGGTAGTTCCTGTGGACCCTATGGACCTCGAAGAAAGTTATCAAAGGTATGTTATGCCATAACTCTTATTTTTCCTGTAAGTAGGTTATACTTGGGAATTGAAGATCCTGACTCTGAAAGGAAAGTGCCATGAACGTGATATTTGGAACATATTTTGTTTTGTTCTTTAGTGTTGCCAACATACCTGAGCGACTTATAAAGAAGAAATCCATTCTAATCATTACTGTTGGTTCTTTAATACAGAACTGACAAGTTTCCTCTCTCGTCCCTGTGAGCAATACATATGATGAGTTAATCCGCTTTCCTTTACTCCTCCACAGCTGCATACAGGGAAGGGATTATCAGGTACATAATCACTTGTTTTGTTAATCACACTTTAAATGACAGCATCTCTTCATTGCTCGTTTGTCACCCAAATATCACCCCCTCCCCCAAGTTGTCTGTTTTTGTGGCTGAACAGTCCCCACAGTGTTCTGCTTAAGAGTGGAGGAACTCTCTAAAATGGTACTGCAGTTTTGATAAAAAAAAAAAAAAAAGAATCCCACAACTCTTAAGACCTTAATCGAAGGTTTTTTTATTTTTTTTTATTTTAATGGTTCTGTACATATTGTGCATAACCTTTAATGAGCATTTTCGATCTACAGCTACATTTTGGTAGTTGCAGGGTTGGCTAGTTTAAACCAAGTGGTTTTTTTTGCTTTGTTTTTTTTTTTTTTTTAAACCACTGTTTTTTTTTTTATTATTATCATTATGCTGTGACTACAGGCACAACACCGTGACTGGTGGTATTCCACATTCTTGTTGCTTGTGGTCTTTATCTGAGTAAGTTGAACCAATGCAGTAAATCACACACACTACAGAGATATAGGGAGTATGAACCAGATAAGAGGTGCTAAATCTGCCTTACATCAAGCTAAGACTTCTCCTCCATCAATCCCATAGGGCTGGAAGAAAAACTACAGCTAACATTCTCAATCTTAAAAAGTAAACCCCAACACATAAAACAGGCAATATATAGAGAAACACCTCATGATTTAATCTCAATGTTTACCTTTCTATTTCAATTCAAAACCTTTAGTCCTATTGAGATGAGTGCTAGAAAGAAAAACGTAGACATTTATCTAGCACCTTCTAGAAGATATGTTGCCCATAGCAACCAATCAGATTCCAGATATTAACTTCTAGATAAAAGAGAAGTAGAATATGATTGGTAGATAAATGAGAAGTAGAATCTGATTGGTTGCTATGGGCAACATCACTTCTTAATAGAACTCCCATCTTAGTAAATTTACCCCTTAGTCTCTGTGGTGTCACAAGTATCATCTTATAAATGGTGGATGAGCAAAGAAAAATTAACCCCAATGTTTCCCATAATTTAACAACTTCTGACTGCTCAAGCATCTTCAGCTAGTGTAGAAATAATTTTGTTCTTTCAGTTTAGTTCATTCGAAACAGACTGGTAACTGAAAAGGCCTCTAAACTAGTGTTTTTAATCAAAATATTTTAATGCCAATGACATTTCCAGTTATAATGCTTAACTCCTTTTTTTTTTTCTTTCTTTTGGGGTTTGTGTTTCTCTGAAATGTGCTTTTCAATGTTTTAATTAGGGTTAGTCTAAAATTGGTTTTATTGAAAGATGTCAAATTATATCAAACCCTAATAACTTTGGTTTGTTAATGTTAGAAAGTATTAACGTGATTGATCAAGGTTTCTAATGCATAGCAAGATTTTTTTTTTTTTTTTTTTATTTTATTTTCATTTAAATATTAATGCAAGAAAACTGTTTAAACCAAAAAAACTGTTTCTACTTCAGGGTCCATAGAAGGTCCACAGGAAACCTTTGGGTATAGGTGATGACTAAGACATCCGGGCACCATGCAGTTAAATTTTTTTTCTCCCAGGATGCAACGGGGTCTCCCTTTATACCCCACCCCCGGGCCGGATGCTCCTCAGTTTCGTTTGGTGCCCGGCCGGAGTTGGGTCACTGTATTGCAGTGGGGCCCTGAAATTGTAAAGTTTTTTTGTAAGTGCGGTCAGCGTGAACAGTCCAGTGAAAGTTCACACTGCTGCATCTTCACCCCGCTGGTACTGATCCGTGCCTCTCGGCGGGCCTCAGGGGTCTTGGCTAGCCGGGTTGGGGGACACCCTGGGGATGACAGTGTGGCCAGGCACTGAGTCCTGCGTCCACACTAAGCTGCCTGGGACTTGGGACTGGAGTTCTGCGGAACACTCCAGCATCCCAGGGGTTAAACTCTGGCCAGGGGAGGCAGACTGCCCTGTCTAACAGCCGGCTCCTCCCCGCTGCTGAGCACTCCTTTCCACTGTGTTCTGGTTTGATCTGTGGCAGCTTCCAGTTTCCTGCTCCGCCTCCCCATGAGTTCTTCGGTTATTCTCCTGGCTGTGTGTCTTTGATCTTCACAGGCAGTGCGAAGTACGGGTCCCCCTACATACCTCTCCTCTGGTTGGTGGTCAGTGTATGTAACACTTTTGTCCTACTAGACGCCAAGGAAGTGCCATTAAGTGCAGGTAGTATTGTTTTCTGCATTTGTTTGCGACTGTATGCTAGCACTGTCTGTTTTACTTTGCTAAAAACTCTCATTCTTTTGTTGCTATCTCTGTACCTATTCTGCTATTCTGGGCCATAAGCACGGGTGTGGTGTGGGTGTGGCACAAGTCGCAGCTGAGGCTCAGTCTGTTAAGTGATCCTCTTTACTATGTCTGGCAGTGAGAGTGATATGACTAAAGGAGGGTATCCACTACCTGACAGTGAAAAGACTGAACGATAACGTTATCATTCAGTCGTTCACTAAACTGCAGGGTGCCCACACTGAAATATGTCTTTCAGTGCAGGCACAATCAATCATCTGCAAACATGCTGAACCTGACGATATCGTCAGGTTGACCAGCATGTTTGAATGATGATAGATGTCTAAAAGACAACATTTTCAAACTATGTTCAAATGATGATCAAACTATTATCGAACGATTTTATCGTTATCGTTCAACTTTATCGTCTAGTGGATACCCCTGTTAGGTTAACACCTATTAAATTCCTCTGTAAAAAATGTACAGCTGTGTTAGGGGCAGGGGACATGGCCTATGAGGAGTTATGTTTCTGGTGTTACACTGCTCCGGGTCCTTCTGAGGCTTCTGCCATTCAGCAGGAGCCGCCATGGGGAGTGCTTTGCAAAAGCACTAACCATTGCAAAGCGTTTAGCAGGCCCTCCTATGTGTCCACAGTAAAGTTTTCAACAACCGCAACTTTTGCCAGCGCAAAACCTGTTGCAACCTCGTACACCTTCACAGGTGTTGCCCCCTCAGTGGATTAATACAGTTCCTGCTTTATTGCAGGGTGCGACTGAGATACGTCAGCAGGGTGCACCTATCGGCAGACCAGCTAAAAGGGTCTTTCTTTCGTCGCAATCTACTGTATGGGATGATGATGATGTGTCATGTGTTGATGGACTGCTTCTGGATGAGTCTGACTCTGAGCTACCTCCTCTGTAGGCGGGGGTCAAGTCTAAAATATATATTCCAGGGCTAATACAAGCTGTAAAAGCAGCCCTGATCATTGAGGATGAGCCTCCTGCACCCAAATCTAGGCATGCATATTTCATGCAAGGTGACAGAGGCTACATTGCCATGGTCCGACCAATTGGTGAATCACTTGGAGGTCGCTTGGAAAATGCCTGGAAAGTGGTATCAACTGCAGAAGCGTCTAGTCTCTGCTTACCCTTTTTGCTGAGAATTATTTTTCCAAATGGGAGACTCCACCGGTGGTGGATTCCCATGTCACGTGCTTGGTAAGAAGCGCAACGCTTCTTATGCCTTCCTATCTGTAACATCCTACGGGGCAGACATGGAAGGTAGAGGTATGCCTTAAAGCTGTTCCCTTTTGGAGGCTGTGTGCGAAGCAGCTATGGCTATTTGCTGGGTGGCTCGGGCCATGGAATGTTGGGCTAATAGCCTTGAAACATCGAAATGCTGCCAGGGAACAAATGAATCTGGTGGGAAATCTCAGATTCGGCTACCTATGTAAATGAGGCAGCTTTGGATATTGGCCTACTAAATGCCAGTGTTTCTTCTGCGGCCATTGCGGCTCGCCGTTCTCTGTGGCTCCGTTTTTGGAGAGCTGATGCGGAATCCAAGAAGGGGTTGGAATGTTTGCCTTATGATGGTAAAGTCTTGTTTGGCTCTGATATGGACAAGATTGTGAATACCTTAGCAGCAGCTAAGTCTGCTTGTCTGCCTTCTGCTCCGGCCTCTTCGGGGGTTCGGACTCCATCCTATCGGGCCCCAGGTTAGGCTAGAACTCAGTCCTTTCCCAGGCCATCCACCACCAAGAAATCTGCCAGGCCTAAGAAGCAGCCCTGGAGTACCAGACGTCCGGCTGCCAAGCCTGATGAAGAGCCCTCCGCTTGATTAGACAGGCCTCCTCCTGGGGGACCCCAGGGTGGGAGGCCAACTTCTTCAGTTCGCCCAGTACTGGTGTCAAACTACCACCGATTCCTGGGTGAAGCAAGTGGTCTCTCTAGGGAACACCCTCTCCTTCCGCAGAAGGCCTCCCCATCAATTCTTTTGCACAGGGCTTCCTAAAAACGCGGACAAGGCTTTGGCTATTCAACAGGTGGTGCAATACATGCTACAGGCAGGAGTCATTGTACTGGTCCCGATGTCCCAAAGAGGAACAGGGTGGTATTCCAGCCTTTTTCTAGTCCAAAAGCCAAACTGTTCTTGCCGTCCTATTCTCACTCTCCGGTCTCTGAACAAATTCCTCAGGGTACCCAGGTTCAGAATGGAGAGCCTACGCTCTTATACTGGCTATGGAACCTGGGGATTTTATGGTATCCCTGGATATTCAGCATGCATACCTGCATATTCCAGTTTCAGCTCACCAATGTTTTCTCATGTTCGCTCATATTTCCAGTTTCAGGCTCTGCCATTTGGCCTTGCAACTGCACCTCTGGTGTTTACAAAGGTCATGGCGGTATGGCAGCCCATCTGCGGCTGCAGGGGATCCGCCTGTTACCATGCCTGGACGACCTCTTGCTACTAGCAGGATCCTCAGAGGTACTTCACCACCACCTGCAGCTAACGATATTTGTGCCCCAGGTACATGGGTGGTTGATAAATTGGAAAAAGTCCACTGATTCAGTCTCAAAGGATGCTCCATCTGGGAGCCCTGTTGGATTCACAACAGCAAAGGATTTTTCTGACTGCAGAAAAGATCTCCACTTTGCAGATGCCTGTACGTAGATGCCTTCACAATCGCCGAGTGTCAATCCACTCAGCAATGCAGTTACTGGGATCCATGGTGTCGACATTCGACATGGTGGAGTATGCCCAGTTTCATTCCCGGCCTCTGCAGCTATTGATCCTCTCCAAGTGGGACGGATTTCCCCATCATATACGGACTCAAATGATGGTGCTCTCCCCGGAGGTATGCCTGTCGCTAACCTGGTGGCTACAGACAGCTCACCTCACCAAGGGGCGTCCATTTTGGATCTCGGACTGGGTCCTTCTGACGACTGATTCCAGTCTTTGGGGCTGGGGCACAGTGGTCCACACTTTCAGGGAAGGTGGACCACAGAGGAATCTGTGCTTCCAATCAATATATTGGTCTGCAGCAAGCCAGACTGTTGCTTCACAGAAAACCCGTGCAAGTACAGTCAGACAATGCCACGACAGTGGCTTATCTAAACCATCAAGGAGGAACTCTTAAGTCAGGCGGCAATGACAGGTGTCATGCATTCTGACATGAACGGAAGGCCATCTACCAGCCATATAGGTGGTGTTCATTCCAGGAGTGCTGAATTGGGAAGTGGACAGCCGTCACAACGTGCATCCAGGGGAATGGTCTCTTCACTAAGAAGTGTTTCAATCCCTAGTGGACAGGTGGGGCTTACCAGACGTGGACCACATGGCCTCTCGACGAAATCACAAGCTGCTTCAGTATGGGTCAAGGACAAAGACACCAGTGCTCTCTCGGTGGATGCTCTGTCAGTCAAGTGGACTTTCCAGTTTGTGTACCTGTTTCCTCCAATCTCCCTCCTTCCTCGAGTAATTCGGAAGTTCAAACAAGAGGGAGGCATGGTCCTGCTGGTGGCTCCAGCGTGGCCCCCGACGTCCATGGTACTCAGATCTTCGGAGTCTCTCCATCGTCACTCCGTCGCTGTTGCCTCAATGTCCGGGCCTGATGCCTCAGGGTACTTGCCTCTACCCAGATCTGGGTTGTTTCTTTGACGGCGTGGCTCTTGAGACATCCCTCCTAAGGTCCAAAGGTTTTTCCGGATCTGTGGTTAACACCATGCTCAGAGCACAGAAACCTGCCTCTGCCAGGTTTACCACAGGGTGTGGCATACCTACTTTGAATGGTGTCGTCCCAGAGGTTACGACCCCCAAGTGTTTAGGATACCCAGAGTGTTGGCTTTCCTTCAAGCGGGTTTAGACCTTGGTCTCCGCCTTGCTACACTGAAGGTCCATATCTCTGCCCTTTCAGTGTGGTTCTAGCAAAGGATTGCTCCTCTACCTGACATCCGCACTTTTCTGCAGGGGTTCATTCGTATCCAGCCTCCCTTTGTTCCTCCTGTAGCGCCTTGGGATTTGGCTTTTGTCCTTAAGGCTCTCCAGGGCCCTCCATTTGAACCACGGGGCTCAGTAGATCTCAAATGGCTTACTGCCAAGACTTTCTTCTGGCCATTGCTTCTGACAGAAGAGTTTCTGATTTTAGGGGCTATCGTCGTTCCCTATTACTACTTTTTCATAAGAACAGGGCAGTGCATCGAACTCGCCCTGGGTTCCTCACTAAGGTGTTATCTAGTTTCCACATTAATGAAGAAATTATTGTGCCGGTCTTTAATTCTTCAGATCTCTCGGCAAGGGAGGCCTCATTGGATGTGGTACATTCCCTCAGGATTTATGTGGATCGTACTAGTTCTCGGAAATCTGACTCCTTGTTGTTTATGGTTTCCACAAGAGAGGATGGCCAGCCAATAAACAAACTTTGGCTAGATAGCATCGCATGACTATCTCTGAGGCTTACATTCATTGGGGCCTTCCACTCCCGCCCTCTGTTACTGCTCATTCTACTTGGTCTGTAGGCCCTTCGTGGGCAGCTAGTCGTGGTGCCTCGGCTGTAGAGCTTTGTAAGGCGGCCACATGGTCTTCAATCCAGACATTTTTGAGTTATTAAGCCTTTGATACCTTTGCCACTCAGGATGCTTCCTTTGGGCGGTGGATTCTCCTTTCTGCACAGAAGCGTCCCCGACCTTGAGGGTACTGCTTTGGGAATCCCCAAAGTTTCCTGTGGACCTTCTATGGACCCTGAAGTAGAAAAGTAGAGATGGTAAGAACATACCCTTCTTATCCATTTTTCTATGAGGTCCACAGGGTGCCCGCTCTGACACACCTGTGCTTCAGATGGGCTTCGCTCTGGTCACCGGTTTTCTGTCTCCTTCTGTGTGAGAATGTGATTCTAGTGTGCTCCAGACTTCTGTTTTATCCTCTGGCCTTTGGCTTGCTATGTAACTGAGGAGCCTCCGGCCCGGGGGCGGGGTATAGAGGGAGGCCCCGTTGCATCCTCGGACAAAAAATTTAACTGCACATTCCCGGATGTCTTCGTCATCACCTATACCCCAAGGTTTCATATGGATCCTATGGACCTCGTAGAAAGATAGCAAGGGTAAGTTCTTACCCTATCTACTTTTTTTTTTTTTTTAAACTGGTTATTTCCAACCCTGGTTAGTTGTGACAGAAACCAGTCTGTAAATTGTTTAATCTGGGAAATGTTCTGTTTGAGCAGACAGTACCTTTTGATCACAACTTGCCTGCTGATGCATCGCTTACCTGATCTCGCTGGATTCAAAGTTCCTGCTATTATGTTGTGACGCAGGTATGGGGCCCAAATTTAGACCTACATCTGCCTTGAACCGTAACGTTGCTCTTACATTTATTGGGAGCGGTAATTCTAAAACCTAAATGTACTTGTTGGCAGTGCTGTTTAAGAAACAATGAACTCTACAAGATGACTAGCTAACATTAACAGTGGATGGTAATAGTGGGCCTGTGCAACGGTACACACCGTACTATTAGCAGACCTGGGCTGTCCCTGATGATCTTATAGGTAAAAATCTTAGTTTCTCCTTATGGTGTTCCAAATGAGCATGTCCACGCTTCTAGTGTGGGGGAACTTGCTTGAGAAGCCCAAAGAGGTCATGTGGACTGAGGAATTTTGAAATGTATTAGTTTCAGTTTGGATCTCCCCTGAAACGCCTTGATCTAGTGTTATATAGAGCTGTTTGCAGCTTTCATATAGTTTTTTGTAGAAATTGATGTACTACTGACTTATGGTTTATATACTTGCTCATTTATTTTCCCCCACAGTAAGATCCGCTGCCGCTTCTACTTACGAAGTAATGGACATTGCCCTTTTAAATCTGAATGCATTTATCTTCATGACTTGCCAAATGGCCACCGAAGGAGGAGAAGAGATCAACGAAGATCTAGTGCCTCAACTTTGGTGCGTATGTCAAACTGCAGTTTGCATATATTTGGACCCTGCAAACTATTAAAGCAGCAATCCCTAATAATATTTTTTAATTCTTTAAATAGCAAATTACAGATTTAGCCACGCTCATCTATTCTTGTTATGGCATATAGTGTGATAACTTCGTCGCACTGTGCCTGGTCGCAGGGTGGAGCATTCTGATGCGGGGTGGTGTAATACTATTGTTTGTGCACCAGATGTCGCTTTTGAAAATTACCACTGCGCATGCGTGAGTTCTCCACTGAAATACAGTACTGCTTAAGTGCAAACCTAATATTACTCATAGTCCTGCAGGCATCAAGCGTCGTTTTCCGCAGTGCACTCACACAGTGCTTGATGTGCCTTAGACGCATGCTGGGACTCTGGATCGCTTTATAGAGTCCTCAGCTCCCGAACTAAAAAGGTCAACTTAAAAAAAAAATGCTCGCATTGAGCGGTTTCTGCCTGGAAGATGCACGCAGTTGGGTGACACCAGTGGCAAAAGAAGAAGAAAAAAAAAAAACCTTGCCATTCACTGACATCACCAGGTGATTAGAACCTGCCTCTGCGGCTAACTTGGCCTAGTGGTAATGCCGATGATTACCATGCCCTTGCCCTAGGGTTTGTTTTTCCGCAAAGGACACAAGGTATACACTTTTGAAAAACATGCAGAGTTCTGCTCTGTTATTAATTTTACTCTGAATACACTTTACTGTATATTATAAGCTGCAAACCTAATGTTACACACAGTCCTACAGGCGCCGAGCATCATTTTCCGCAGTGCGCCCACACAATGCTTGATGTGCCTTACAGATGCATGCTGGGACTCAGGATCGCTTTATAGTGTTCTCAGCGCCCAACTAAAAATGTCAACCTCCAAAACTGCTTTTATTGAGCTGTTTCTGCCTGGAAGACTCACGCAGTTGGTAGACACCAGAAGCAAAAAAAAAAAAAAAAAAACCTTGGCATTCATTGACCTCACCATGTGTGTGTTTTTTTTTAAACCTTTAATACAGTAGTGCTTTTGGTGTGTCATAGGCAGTATCCCCCACCCCCTGTGAGACTTAATCATATTAAGCAGCTAAACCAGTCCGTCAAATCACAATGGGGATTTTTGTACTGTATGTTTTATGAATGGCTCATGATGACTTTACTTGGGGGAAGGGAAACCAGCAGGCACACAAGATGCGTGCATTTGTAAGAATATTTATTTTGTCTTAATAGTGCTTCTGGGGTCTCCCAACTGTTCACTACTGTAGTGTTTTTCACTGTCATTGTGTGCGTCTTCCAAGTAGACACCTCAATGCAATATAAGTGAGAGAAAGGAGAGCTAGTACAATCAAGTGGCCACGCTAATATATGTAAACATTTATTGCAATACAGTAAAATAATAACCCCATCTATTGCACACAAATGAGGGATGAATCAGGGACAGATGGAAATGGAGCACAGGATTACTTGACGGTCCACAAATAGTGCTACATAAAAATCCACTGTAAATGAAAATATTCCTCTCATGTAGCTGTTGGGGCAGCAGCAGTAAGGTACAGTACATAGCCCATGAGTAACGGAGTAAAAAGTCACCTGTATAGTTCTGCCGGTAATCACGCTTGTAGTGGGTCAGACTGATAGCTGGTTATACGCAGGGATTCGTTCCACTGGTGTGGCTGATTCCAAACAAGGCAGCGGAAGCCATTTTAATTTTCCGTGCAGTTGAAGGTGAACTCTGACCTTGCAGGCTGAAACCTCTGTGTGTGGCTTAATCCTCTCTGACAGAGCAGTGTTCAGCATGCTCGGTCTGCTGGTGCTCCTCAAGTGCTATAAACTTCCAAGGAAGTGAAAGTGTACGTGAACAGTATAATACTCCTTGACGCGTTTCTCCGGGGTTGTGGTATTCCCGGCTTAATCACCTTCTGATGTTTTACTGTATTGCAATAAATGACAATAAATTGGTGTGGCCACTTGATTGTACAAGCGCTCTTTTCTCTCCCTTATATTTAGATTTTTATCAGGTGCAGAACCTGCTGTGTGAGGTGCTTTGTCTTTCCAAGGGGATATCTCTTGGATTTGTTAGCGCACCTGGTTTTGAGTTTATTGTACAGCTCAATGCAAGTTTTTTTTTTTGTTTTTTTTTTTTTTGTAAGTGGGCATATTTTTACTTCGGGCGCTGAGGACTTTATAAAGCGATCACCTGGCATGCATCTGATCTGTAAGGCACGTGAAGCAATGTGTGAGCACACTGCAGAAAATGATTCTCGGCGCCTGTAGTACCATATCCATTTGCTGCTATTCAGCACTAATGTAGTTTTCTTCTTCAGGGTCCACAGGAATTACCTTGGGGGTGGAGGGGTTTACAGTACACAAAGAATATAAAGCTCAGATGGCTATTGCAAAGCATATCTTCTCATTAAATGTGACATGAGACTGTAGCTGTTATAACATTTTAAATAAACTCCGAAGAAATGGTAAGCACAGAGATTCTTCTAGACTGCCATTGTGATTTATATTACCTTTTTTATTTTTTTTGTGATGGGTGAATGCTGCTTCAAATTTTGTTGTGTGGGAGTGCATAAGAGTTGTGGTATATCAAACCAATGTACATTAATAAACCCGGACCATGCCCATTACTCTGCTGAAAACACCCTTGGAAATGGAAAACTTTGCCCTTTTTTTATTGCTTTGACTATTTAGACTGAACCTCTCCTTTGCATCAGCCCAATACAAATTTTAGAATGGTAAATTAGCAATGGTCTAAAATGTTTTATATTGCTGAATGAATCTGGTATTTGGAACAGGTGGGTGCTTTCACCAAATAGTTCTTTAGATTCTCATGCTATTTATTTAAACATATGTTTGTGTTTATCAGTAACAGATCTGACCGTATGCATGCACCATTAGGCTGCCCATCCACTAGGCGATGCGTGGGACAACTGCACAATTACGACGCCGTCTCCCGCTGGGTGAACTGTATACACTGAAAGTTCAGGCATTCAGTGTATGCAGATCAATCATCTCCGAACATAGCAACCTGACCCCGGTCGTCAGGTTGACGTCATGTTTGGGCGATGATTGATGTTAAAAACGACCAGCGAGCGCACGCACCGCTGGTCGTTTTTAACCTTTTACTGCCCAATTTGCGGCCGATTACCAAGCAATGGAGCGATAACGACCGTCTTTATCGCTCCATCGCTAGCTTTAATCGCCTAGTGGATGGGCAGCATTACTTCTCAGATGAACGATTTTACCAACGATTTGAACAATTTCAGACAGTATTACAATGAATTAAATTGTCAAAATCTGACTGCAAACAGTCAGATATCGTTATCTGACATGCAGGAACATTCATCGTTGCAGGCCCACATGTCTGATTTTCAGATATGAACGATTTTTAAAATCATTATCGTTCGTTCATATCTGACAAAAATCTGACCATCTATGCACCATAACACAAAGCATGTTGCTCTGAACATGAATGCTCATACATAAAGTAACAAAGATGGTCATATGTTTATTTGTACATATATTGTACGTAGTTTTCCATTTTTTGCATATCACCCGAGAAGTGGGCAAACATCCTCAAGATGCATATTAACACATGTACATGGTAAAAACAAAGAGAATGAAACAAGACTGTACGTAAAAAAGAAAAAATCAGACAAATGTATACAGGGAAAGAGGGGGGATGACCGAAGGGGTATAGGTAGGCTTGCCATATCATCCCTTTAGTTCGGAACACATGATTTACACATTCTGTGGCTCGCTGACGTAAAGTTTCCATTTCACCTGGTTTTAATCAGCTACATTACCTGTGTAATATACATATGTCCTGAATAAAAGGGTTGATTATTGCAAGCCTAGGTATAGGAGTACATAAGAGCAGGAGTGTCTCTGTGTTACACTTAAACCTTTGCAGCACCGCCAGCATTGGGTATATCTGTTACTATGAGCCGTATTCAATTTGAGCGGACCCGCGATACTTTTCTGCCTCCCAGACTTTTCGCCTACATCGTGTGTTTTGTAGGTGGAAAAGTATCGCACGCGTATCCCCGTATTCAGTTTGAAAGTATGCAAAAACGGGACCTTGCGAAACTTGAACAGGCGGAAAGTACTGTCAGATTTGGGGAAATCAGCCTGACACCTCCCAAATGATGCTCTGAAATGGGGGTTAGCTATAGTTACCCCCGATTTGGCTTGCTGGAGGTATTTGGTGTTTTTAAACTGGCTCAATAGCTGCTAAATAGTGTTTTTGTATAAGTGGTGCAGAATGGTATTCAGGAGGTTTTTGCTGAAAATTACTTATCCCAGCAAATTTGGGGTAGTTGAAAAAATCATGAAAAATCCACCTGCCGCAAGCCCCTGCAATGAAAGACACATGAGGCATACTTGGGGACCCCCCCCCCCCCCACAAAAAAAGTCAAGTTCTCTAGTTTTTAACTTTGTCCTCCAACATTTTTTTTTTTTTGCCCCCCAAAGTGATTTTTTTTGGGGGTGTTTGTTTTTTTTTTACAAATGTACGCAGTTTACCTTTGGGGGACTGTCTGAAGGCTGCACAGGGGTTCCTGCAACATTGCACCCCCTAAACCCCAATTCTGCACTTTTTTCCGCCTGCTATTCATAGGCGACACTTTTCCGCCTATTACATTGCATTGACTTTCCGCCTAGGCGGAAAGTCTTTCAAATTGAATACGGCGATACTTTTCTGCCTGGCGAAATGACGTCATCCGCAATACTTTTCCGCGGATTCCGGCTTTTCGCCTCAAATTGAATACGGGCCTCTGGCTGAATTGAATGTACAAGACTTGCCCAGGTGTACAGTTGAAAGAGGAAAGCCTGACTAGCATAGGCATTTCCTAGTTCAGGTAGGTGAATTTTTGAAATGCTTACATAAAAACCAGGTTGTGGATTCAAATAACTTGTTGAACAGAGTTTGCGTACGTACGTTTAGTCCCCACTTTCTTTGAAAATCTACATTCATAGACATTGAAAGCGAACGCTTTTTTTCAATCAAAATGTATCATTTGTAAAAGAAATCTTTTAACCATGCTTATAAAAGGTGGGGTTTGAATTGTCAAAGTAGGATAGCTTTCTTAGCTACTGTCACAATAGTTCAGTGGTTCTCAAACTCTGTCCTGAGGACCCCACACAGTTCACTTTTTGCAGGTCACCCAGCAGGTGCACAGGTGTAATTATTACTCAATGACACATTTTAAAAGGTCCACAGGTGGAGCTAATTATTTCACTTGATTCAGTGTGGAGACATGGAAAACATGCACTGTTTGGGGTCCTGAGGACCAAGTTTGAGAACCTGTGCAATAGTTGTAAGTAACAGGAGAACTCCTTTTTGTGAGAGTCTAAGGACCAGTTATTAAAATTGGTACAAAGTGTTAGGGAGTCATTACATAAATGTAGGGCAAGTAGTCCATTAATAAAGGACATAAGTTTGTCTCAAAATTTAAACATTTTACCACACTCCCAGAAGTTGTTTAAATGTAAAACCTCTTATTAAAATTTTTTAGCGTGGTGTCATAATATTTAGGAAGTGGACCTGAGGTAATGTAGGAGGAACTGAAATCCAACTCTGGAAACTTCGGGCACGATTCAATTCTGCGCGATGTAAATAGCGCCGGGAGATAGCTCCCGGAGCTATTCAATTCATCGCGCTGTTAGGTCGGGGAAGGCTCGTTATCGCGCCTTAAACACGGTGTTTAGGCGCGATAACGGGCATTCCCCGACCTAACTTCCTGGTGCGAGGCTGTTTTCCCGGCACTAAGGGCAGAAAACAGCCTCGCGCCGGGACTCTTGTCGGATTTCTTCTCTCATCCCCGGAGGGATGAGAGAAGAAATCATTAGTCGGACTTGTCAGCGCGGTGTATTGAATAGCTCCGGGAGCTCACTCCCGGAGCTATTTACATTGCGCTGAATAGAATCGAGCCCTTTATGTCCATAGACTTTTGGAACGGGCAGCTGAGTTGTATAGAGAAGTCTAGCTTTATAACATTAGTAGATAAGTCAACAAAGAAGTCAGGAAGTCTACATCTCAGGTAGTAGACATAGCGGAATGTGTCTATATAAAATGTCCAACTTGGTTGTTCCCGGTGAAATTAAATAAGGTTCTTGGATACAGAAGGTTAATTAAGCCACACAAACCAGTATCTTGAAAAAATATATAATTTATTTACAACAAATGACAAGATATAAAAGAATAGTTACTTAGCATCGGCATATAAAATGGTTACACGATCCAGGAGCCTCGTCTCCCAGAATGGAGAGCTGGAATGAACAATATCATGGCCACCAACTGCAGTCTCTGGTCCAGGCTTACGGCAGGCCACTGGAATCTCCTTTGTTCTTCGTTTATATAGTATCCTGCTTGTCATACCTATCTAACTCTTACTAATATGGGCATAAACCTACTTCAAATTACTCTATTGGTTAACTACTGATAAGAACTTTCTAAAACTTAACGCAAGCGTACATCGCAGTAGACCACTCCTTGTGGATTTATGGCTTGTCTGCTCACCACATTCCTGTACCATTTCATGCCCGATAGACCACCTCATGTCTGATACACACATAAGAACCATGAATAGAATGGCTGTCAGTAGCCATTTTGCTATTCCAATACAGTGGTACATAAACAATTGAGTATTGTGTGTGTGTGTGTATGTGTATATATATATATAGAGACACACACACACACACACATACATACATATATATATATATATATATATATATATATATATATATATATATATATATATTAATAATTTTTACAAGCTTATAGGGACAGATGTTTAGTTCTAAATGGCCGTATTAAAGCAGACAAAAATGAGGCGTTGGACACTTGGTGAGGGATTGCTGCCTAAAATATAGCATTGTAGATTTTAAAAACAAACTGTCCTCAGGACACGATTGCATGTATAACTAATTATCCCAGAAGGCATTTATCAGAGGTGAAAGAAATGAACTACTGTAGCTTCTAAAGCAGGTAAAGGAATGTAAAACAGAATGGATTTAAACTTTAATCTCAAAGCATGGTAAGAATAGGATGTGCAAGTTTAATTAAATAGCAATATTCAACTCCTTATAGGTTCTCAGAAGTTTTGAGCTTGCCAGAGGAATGATTTTCTATTTTTGTGAGCAGTACCAATTGTAAAAAAAAGTGTTTTTATACTCCCATTGTCATATGGAGTATGCGTTATGCACAATTTTGCTTTGAAGGCTTTTCAGTTGGCAAATCCAGTTGTTAGTGTTATAATGATAGGGTCCCAATCTGTGATGGATATAACAAAGATACCCACTGCAAGTACTGCTTGCCTTCTGCAGTGAACCAAAAGTAGAAAATATCCTAATATCTGGTATACAAGTTGTGTTCAGATATTTTACATAGAGGATATTTCACTGTGCATAAAACACAACAAACTCCATTCTTTTAATTAGGCATTTGCCTTGGGTGTGGAAAGTGTTAAGCTGGGTACACATCAGACTGTGTACCCAGTCCGACTTCGTGGGCGACTGGACTCTGCATGCAGCAATGTCCCTTCCCCCCTTGCCGATGGGGGGGCGGGACGTGGCATTGTTGGAGATATCCCTGTTGGCACTGCAGTAGGGCTACTGGGACCCGCCGGAGCGTGTATATCATGGGTACACACTAGACAATGTACCCGATATGTCGCTCCGGTTCATGGGTTCGGACGACATATTGTCTAGTTTGTACTCAGCTTTAGGTCATTACATGAACCCTTCCAAATTTCTCTTCCTAAACATTTCTTCACATTTCCAAACCATTTCTCTTCCAGGCTAGATCCATATGCTTAAAAGAAGGAAAGAATACATGTCTGTTAATATACTGTTTATTGCGTAAAAACTTATAGTTTAAGCTAAACTTATTAAATTAATGAAAGGTAACTGCATGTTAGTCGTCTGGAATACATTAAATAATTAGATGTTAATTCTTTTACTGAAGTGTTTTGTGACTAGGGTAGATTTATGATGAAGTGGAGAGAGAGACAGTACCAGCCAATCAGCACCTAATTGTTAATTTACAGGCTGTGTTTGAAAAATGACAGAACCTGATTGGTACTTTCTCTCTACATTTTCTCTCTAGAAATATAAGCATGAGATTAATCAAAGTTTAATCTTTTATTACATTAAAAATTGAAAAATAAAAAACTTAATATTCAAAATGGAACAGTCTATATTGGTTCCTTATTTCTCTGCTTGGTTGCAAACTGCACTAATCCGATCATGTGGTGGGTTGAAGAAACCGATCTTTACGTATGTGACTGTACTTCCAGGAATAGCTCTGATTCATGTTTGTAGTTAAAATATTTAAGTTAAGAGGACATAGTTATTTCCATGTCAATCCAGTTATTTGAACAAAAAATTTATGAAAATTCAATTTTGTCGGAAAACTGCAGTTGGTTGATTTTGTCCAAGTTACAAAGCAAAATAATGGTGTGTAGCCTAATTAAAGGCACCTTTTTAAACATATGTTTTGAAAGTCAATCATTCTCTTAGCAAGCTTAACACTGTATATGACATGATCACTAATAAGATCAATTTCTTCCACAGTCCTATTCTCACCTGGTAGGAATCTATGAAGAAAACTTCAGTGACGAGGATGACATTGATCTTATGCACTGTGCTCTCACTCTTGCCCTCATTGAAGATCACTTCGAGATGGGCTTAAGTTTTCCTGAAGAAGTCGAAATACTACTGGGCGAGTGCAGTGACTCTGATTGAAAATCCTGAGTAGAACGGATGTTGCTTGAAAACAAACAGCAGTGTTATGAGTTTTTGTTCTAGCAGTTTAACGTGCATCCCTTAAAAGTAAAAGGATATTTCCCCATGTTCCCTGGGTTTGTCCGTAGCAGTGCTCTTATAGCAGGCATTTGTGAAGACCCATTGGATGTGAGGGGAACTTCTAATCCTGAGATTTTTCAATGTTTGGGCATGTTATAAAATAGGAATGTTAATATATTTTAAAATTGTTTAAAAAGTACATTTAGAATAAAGATTTGTTTTTTGCTTAAGTTTGTATTCCACCATTTTTCCTCACTTAAAGGACATATCCACATTTTAAGTGTTTTCGCCTATGTTCTTTGACTAGACTGAGGATTTTGTTGTCTTTAAATGTTTTTTTTTTTTTCTTAAGCGGAAAATATAAGTGTTATAAAAGTGGCAATCAGCTGAAATATTTTTAATACCTGACTTGGAACTACTTAGCCCTACATTACTCCTAAGGAAAAATGGCATTTAAAGCAAATTGTCTTTTTAGGACTTAAAATCTATGTCAAATCTATCTAATCACTGTCCTCAAAGCACACTAACAGTCCAGGTTTTAAGGATAGCTATACTTGAGCACAGGTAACTTAATTAGTACCTCAGTTATTTTGATTAAACCATCTGTTCTTTAACAGTCCTGGTTTTAGCGATATCCTTGCTAGTGTGCCTTGAGGACCAAGGTTGGGAATCGCTGATTTAGTGCCATTTGCAAATAGGCTTACATTCAGGTAGATCCTACCAAACTGATGTGTGATTTTAATGCCGTTTTTCAAATATATTAAATGCATTTTATTTGACTTATGCTAACTACTGTTGAACATATATATAGAACATGTAGAGGGACACTCAATATTCCAATGTAGTAATGCCGGGGTGCCTTCTTTGGAACAATATAGAAATGCGGTGTCTGTTAAACAGCAACAGGCGGCACTCCACGGACTTTGTTAATGAAGAAAAGTGACTTTATTTGCCAACGTTTCAAGACCTGTGCGGTCTTGTCATCACACCCTGGTGACAAGGCCGCACAGGTGTATATATATATATAATATATATATATATATATATATATATATATATATATATATATATATTATATAATTTTTTATTTATTTTTTTTTCTTCCTAAAGAAGGCGTTTGTCTTTTTACCCTCTCCCCCATTAGGTGTTAAATCCCCCTCCATACTGGGGATCTTTACATGACACCTTCCTAAAGGGTTACTTCCCAGAAGGTTGATTGCACAACTCCCCCATCAGATTCTATCCAGACCCTTGCTCTCTAGTAGACCATTCAGGCTTCTAAATTCAGGGGTGATATTCCCTGGTTCCTTTTGGTTAACAAGGAAGGAGCTATTACTCAGATTTGTTTTTGATTCAGAAGCTAGATTAGTCTCATCGCTCTATTCTGAATCTGAAATCTCTCAAAAGGTTTGTCCATGTGCCCAAGTTCCAGATGTAGACCCTACGGTCAATTATGTTGGCAATGGAACCTGGGGATTTCATGGTTCCCTGGACATACAGAATGCATATGTGTGTACCTATTGCACTATTCCACCAGGGGTTTATGACTTTTGCTGTTTGTCAGCAACATTACCATTGCCCTTTGGTCCAGCCACAGCCCCTCGGATGTTTACCAAGATTGTGGCAATCATGGCTGCCCTTCTCAGAAAGAATCCGGATACTGCCATACTTGGCGACCTCCGGATATTTATTGCAACGTCATCTCCAGCTGACCATTGTCTGCCTACACAGCTGGATAGTCAATTGGAAAAGGTCTTCACTCCAACACAACAGATGGTACTTATGGGGATGCTAGTTTCCCTGGCACAAAGGATCTTTCTACCGGAGGACAAGATTGCTGCATTACAATTGTGGGGGTGCAAATTGCTCTGTAATCGAATGTTTGTTCAGTCACAATGCAGGTCCTGGGGTCCATGTATCCACCTTCGAACATGGTGGCATATATGCCCAGTTCCATCCAGGCCCCTGCAGCGATGGAGTCTGTCTCAGTGGGTCGGTCAGTATCATCTGGTAAGGTCTTGAACGATTCTCATCTCGCCAAAAGTTCGGCTCTCCCTCTCATGGTGGCTGCAGACAGCTCATGGAAACAGGGGTCGCCCCTTCTGGATTCCAGGTGGGGTTCTCCCTACCAATGCCAGCCTCCGCAGATGGGGCGCAGTGACGGGTCATCACACCTTTCAGAGAGGATGTACCAACAAGGAGGGTCTTCTATCCGTAAACATCCTGGAACTGCGGGCAGTATTCAGAGCACTAGTTCAGGCACAGGATATACTGAAGGGCAGGCCTGTCCAGGTACAGTTTGATAACGCAGTACGCAAAGTCGGGCAGCCATGGTGGAAGTGACAGACATACTGGTCTGGGCAGAATGTAATCTTCCAGCAATCAGTATTCATCCTAAGTTGTCAGGATATACACATCAGGGAATGGGCTCTTTGTCTGGATGTCTTTCAGATCCTAGTGGACAAATGGGGACTACCAGAAGTAGATCTCAGGCCACAACCACAAGGTCCCCCAGGTATGGGTCCAGAACCAGGGATCCCTCTGTCTATTTTGTGGACGTTCTAGCAGTGAAGTGGGCGTTCAATTTAGCATATCTTTTTCCTCTGTTCTCCCTCCCAAGGGTCATCAAGAAATTCAAGCAGGAGGCTGGAACAGTAATACTGATAGCCCCTGCTTGGCCCAGACACCAATCAGTACTACTGTTCCACCCACCGACCTTCAGAGTCTCTCCATGGCTGCTTCCTCTAAGGTCGGACCTGTTAACACAGGGTCCCTATCTGCATCCGGACCTTACCTGTCTGTCTTTGACGGCATGGCTCTTGAATCTTCCATCTTAAGAGCCAAGGGTTTTACTACAGTACGTCTGTAATTCAGATTATGCTCCCGGCACAGAAGCCTTCCTCTGCCCGCATATATTACAGGATTTTGCACTTGTATTTTCAATGGTTTAAACATAGGAAATATGATCCTGTGTTTAGGGTCTCACAATTTCTTGCTTTTCTCCAAGCTGGGTTAGACCGGGGTCTCTGCCTGGCCACTGAAAGGATTCAGGCATCTGCGCGCACTGGTTCCTTTCACCAAAGGATCGCCCTGCTGCCTGATGTTAGGACATTTTTTCAGGGTGTTCTGAGGGTTCAGCCTCCCTTTGTCCCTCCAGTAGCTCTGTGGGATTTGTCTTTGGTCCTCAGGGCTCTCTCTCCACCATTTGAACCCCATAAATCAGTAGATGGTTGACGGCAAAGACTGTTTTCTTCTTGCAGTATCCTCTGCCTACAGGGTCTCTAATTTGGCAGTCCTTTCTTGTCGCTCTCCCTCTTTAATTTTTCAACAGGATAGAGCTGTTCTTTATACCAGGGTGGGTTACCTTCCTAAGGTAGTATCCTGCTTTCATGTAAATGAAGAAATTGTGGTGCCAGTCTTCAGACCTCTCTAGGTGAAGCTTCTATGAATGTTGTATGCATCTATGTGAATTGCACCAACTCCATTAGGAAATCTGTTCTCTCTTTGTGTTGTATGGCTGTCATAAGTGGGGCTGGCCAGTTAACAAACAGACTGGATAGATGGCTTTGGAATAGAGAGATCAGCTTGTGTGTAATCTTGAGAAATAGTCATACAAACACAGTGACTACAAGTTCTACTCGATCTGTGGGACCATCGTGGACATTTCATCGTGGTGCCTCTGCTGAACAATTGTGCAAGGCAGCCATGTGGTCTTCCGTCCACACTTTTCTAAAATTTTATGCATTTGATATATTTGCCTCTCTGTATGCTTCCTTTGGGCATTGGATTCTCCTTTCTGCTAAACCGAAGTGTTCTCACCCTTAAGGAAACTGCTTTGGTACATCCCCAAGGTAATTCCTGTGGATCCTATGGAACCCGAAAAAGAAAATAAGAATAATGGTATAACATACCTTTTTGTTAACTCCTTTTTTTTCTTTGAGGTCCATAGGGCACTCACCCTAACGCATCTGGTGTTATTGGGTAATATTTTTGTATTTCAATGATTCCCTCTTAGTGTTTCTGATGTACAATTGTTCCTCCTTCTCTTTTCCTTCTCCTGTCTTGGACTTGGTAACAAACTAAGTGCCTGTAGCCAGGGGTGGGGTATACATGGAGGCGGATCAAGTGCATCCTGGGAGCTAAAGCTTGTAACTGTTTGGTGCCTGGATCACTCCAACCACATACCCCAAGGTAGTTTCTGTGGACCTAGAAGAAAAATATAAAAACAAATGTTTGAGATCATTTCTGTTTTTACAGCTGTCTATTGGGTCACTACTAAAAAGTTGCAATCTGGATGTTCCACTAAACCCTCATGAGTTGTGTTGGCTTCAAGTCTCTTCTAATACTATTACAAATAAAAAGCCCTAATCTCATGTGGAACTTTAATGCTTATTCAAAAGGGGGAAAAAACAAAAACCATCCATTACACTTCCAATATCTATTTAATTTACCACCACCTAATTTGTGCAGTGTTAAGTTGCGCATCCACTACACGAGACTGGAATCACTGTACAATTACAACATTGTAATTGTGCATAATCCCTGTCCAGTGGATAATGTTTCTACACGGAACGATTATGATGTTCAGTGCAGGCACCCTCTCTCATCCCTGAACAGGCATAACCTATTGATATTGACAAGTTCGCCTGCATGTTCAGGCAATGATAAATGCTGACAATGACCAGCGGGCCTGCGCATTGCCAACTGTTTTCTGCACGATTAATGAGCAATTTAATGATAACTTCGTCATAACTGTTCAATCGCTCATTTTTCTAGTCTAGTGGATATGTGCCTTTAAAATAGTGTAATGGACACTGAGAAGTTTATCTTGTGAATGGTCTTTTGATATTACAAATTCTGGTCTGAGTTTATACTGTGTATTTGTCTAATGGTGAAGACACGAGAGATACAGAACATGAAAATCAGAGGAAATGGAGGATGCAGAAGACCATAGACACAGGGAAAATGCTGAAGACCATTGTCTATGGCCTTATTTGACCTTGCTTATCTTCTAGTTTGAGAAAAATGTGTGCCAGTCCCGATTAACTCGCAATCCAAATTATTTTCAAAACCTCACTATTTGCTGTGTTAAATTGCCAATGAGGCTAAAGTGTGGTGGTCAGTAAAGCAATGTTTCCCCCTGATATCGTGTGGTATAAAAGGCTATTCCATCAACATTAACAATTAGCAGAGGATCTTCTGAGCAGAATTGGCTGCAGTGGTTCTGGATCATAGCTGTCAGAGGGAACCCAGTGACACATCCACAGGCACACACTGCATACCTCGTTCATCAGTTTACATGCTCCTGTCTACTTAATTTTATCCCCACCTTTCCTGTATCTGGTGGCTTTACAAATACATAACTCTTGTTCATTGCTATTGCTAGTTTATTATAATATTTAGGGTCTCCCCCCACCCCCCCCAATTCTTGCCTCTCTTTAATCACTAGTACCCTATCTTCATCCCCTGTACTCTACCCCCCATTCTATTCCTTTTCTATTTTTAATTTAGCTTCAGTTTCCCATTCTCAAGTGGCACTGCCAACTAGTATAGGGCTAACCTGTGAAATTGCGTTTTACCAACCGGACATTAGTAATATTTTTTTTTCATTTTAGTATTGAAGTTTTTAAAACTGCTGTCTTGATGTTTTCTTGTCTATAACTCGTCGGTTGCTTTCATTTTCTATTCCTTTTTCCCCGTTATTCTATATAGAGTCATGTGCATAAGTTTTAGGCAGGTGTGGGGAAAAAAAAATGCTGCAAAGGAAGAATGCGTTTTGGGTAGTTATGGAGTATATTCCTATTTCAAATCCAGAAATGAGGATGCGTTTATAAGTTTTGAATTGTTGACAGTTTAACAAACCGTTATCTGTGCATCTATTTGACATGTCTACAGATAAATAACATATCCTTAATATATTTGTTTTTTCTTTTAATTACTTGGATATTATACAATATTAATAGTATGTTTCATGATGTTGTACCCCTGGAGATGCAACATTCAATATAACCTGGTTGTAAGAAGTCTAGCATGAATGATTTAACAGCCAATGGTCTGCATCGATAGAACTACACCAGAACTATCTCTACCACCAGGGATGTAGAGTTAAAACTATTGCCTACTTTGCAAGCCAAAGAGAGAAAACAGGATGAAGTCCAGGAGAGTGGCATATCTAAAGTTGATTGTTGATGCTGTATCCCAAAAAAATAGATTGAATTTGGAGACAAAAATTACTTAACAGCAAGATATTTCATGAAGCAGGACATATGTCTTGATAAAATACAGTGCAGGAATTTCAGGTCCATAGTCAAACAGATTGCTGCCAGTTACCAACAAACTGCTGCAACATGCATGTTTATTGCAAGCAATCTTGAACTTCTGACCAAAACCATGATGGAAATCCAGAACCCAAAGGGCCACACTACAACAGCCCTTGCAGCCAGAGGCGTCATCACTTATGCTGGCCATAGACCCCCAATATCCATGGATCGCCCCGATAATTGTAGCGTGTGTTCGGGCGACCGAGGGTTAAATATCGGTCGGGGATGCTGGATTGTCCACTATGCCCAGCCACGGCCGACAGATATTTCCTGTGTTCCTTCCCATGGAAGGAACAGGGACATGTCTCCTCCCCTGGGGGTGGAGCGCAGATGTCGGGGCTAATACACTGTGAGATATCTGTCTATGCCGCGGACAGCTGCAGGATGGCAGACGGTCTGACATGCATTTTATCTGGATGTGTATGCCCAATTTTAGAGATTATCTACAATTTGCCCATACACCTGTAGACTACTTGACTAGATCAATCAAGTGGGACAGACGTGAGTGAGTGAAGGAAGGAAGGTGAATTACGCAGCCATGAGAGAAAGATTTACAGATCTCATCCGAAAAGACCAATGATCAAGAAGTATATAAACGATAGTACATTACTTGCCCATTTTCCACTTTTTTGTTTTTTATTTTCTATCCAAAAAACCCCAAATTTAATACCACAAGAGTCTGATCTGTACAAATTCATGGTAAACTCTAGTGAACTTTCAATTTTGAGATATATGCATACACAAATGCTTTGTATGTTGCCAATTTCCA
Organism: Taudactylus pleione; assembly: GCA_031769625.1. NCBI lineage: Eukaryota > Metazoa > Chordata > Amphibia > Anura > Myobatrachidae > Taudactylus > Taudactylus pleione. The sequence goes on along the minus strand of JAUIMM010001433.1, from coordinate 1,364,532 downwards.
GCTTCTGTCTGGCGGTTATCAGAGCAGCCTTGATTTACAGACTGAAATGAAATATACCCAACGCGCTGTATTAGTAGTCGAAGTGGGGTTGTCAACCCCAATATAAGCTAAAAAGAATAGATGAAAACTGGTGCTAATATAATTTTAAAAAATAAGTAAATTGTTGTGGATGGATAAAAATCACATACAGCATAAACAAAATAGGGGATGGTTAATGAATCGTATATCTAAAGCCTCCATTAAAAATAGCCACATAAATTGATCCTGAAATTCAGATATTTTTTCTTAGGAGCAAATCTTCACAATCCGTTATTCAGATGAGACCAAAATAAGCAGTAATGCTGGGCATACACTCTACAGTTATCTGTCAGATATCTGTCTACCGTGGCTGGTTGGAATGAAAATCTGGTAATGTATAGGAGCTAATGACAATCGGCCATATGGTCTTAAACCAATGGTTCCCAAACTGTACCGTCAGGGTGCCTCAGGTTGGTGGCCCAGCACCAAATCAAATTATTTATGGTCAATTTAATGTAAATATGTGGACAAACAAACACAAATCTATCCACCTCCACATAACTGAACCTAAGGATGGCAGGTAAGCAAAATGTACATCACTTTACTACATTTTTTGTTTCTGAATTTCTCATTAACAAACTTTTGGTTTAGGGGTGCCGTGAAGACAATGCTGATACAGCACTGTCTTACACACTGGAAAATGGACAACATTTTTTAACTTTGTTAAATTCATTTGATTTAACCAATTTGTCTGAATGACAATTGTCTGTTTTTCAGTGTTTGTGAGCAAATGGACGATTGTCATTTGCTCCCATACATTACCAGATTTTCATTGCAATCATCCACATTGGACAGATGTCTGACAGATAATTGTATAGTATAGCATTAGGCATTACCCAAATTAGGTAAAACAGTCCTTTCAGTGATATTAAGCAGATTGTGGGCTGTAAGTATCCATATGCTGCAGGTGTAATGGTCCAGATGGAGAGTGTATAGTCCAATATGCACGATGGAAACTCATTACTCCAAATCAGTCTACTAAACAGTGGCATATATCCAGAATAATAACAAGGCTTCAGATGGCTAAAGCTTAATGCATTTTCCTGGGCAAGATCACTCAACTTCATCAGATGTGTAGCCCCAGTGTGCAGTGGAAGCCTTTTTATACCCCCTTAATTGAAACCTGCATCACAGCTGTTTAATATATATAATTTAAATAGTTAAACACTATCCGTCCAGTAAAATACCAAATTAAAATTATTCAGGCAATATCACTCAAACCTATTTGTAATAATAAATCTATGGAACTGATATTAAAAAGAAAAACAAACCTTATGTGTAGTATGGATATAATCCCCGGTTACATGACTATACCAACTGACATGACTGGAGTCTTCTGAATGTCAGTCACTTGTTGTGGGTGCCATCAGTCACTTGCACGCGGTGGCCATCTTTGAGGACATAGATGGCTTACGCTACCCCGTTGACCCCGCAGTGCCAGACACATGTAATCACTGTCCAGTAATGTTATGGTAGTTCATCATCACACTAGTCACCTCTGTTCAATAAGTGAAATAACCAGTACACTAACCTTGGATCCAGTGTCCCACAGGGCTCCTGTTTAATTCCCCGAATTTCAAACCTTGGGGCATCCCCCTGCAGGGCCCACACAAGCCCCACCCACATTGGCAACCAGTCACGGCACCCCCTGCAACCAGCACATCGCAATAATACCACGCCATGTCTGGTGACCACCACTTTTGCATTGCTCCACACAGAGCTTGGTCTCTATATTTTCAGGCAACAACGTTCCACATTTACGCACTGCAGGATTTAAATCATGGTCCAGCATCATACTATTCTAATAGCGAACAGTTAACCTACAATGCTATAAATCTACACCAGTCCTCATGGTCTATTCACGCCTTCAGCAGCCCCATTTTCCACCGCCTGTCATCACGGCCCTCCGTCTAATTTAGCGGATGGATGCATGAAACACAACCATGTGTTGGCACAACCTCCCTCCTTCAGACAATTTACCAACCCCTCCCCCTTCCACCAGCTACTGCTCCTTTAAGTAATGCACCAAGTTCACAGGCTCCCGCTGTTGATGAGATGTTGGTCTTCACACCTACACTATGGTGTCAGCAATTCAAAACACTGTGGGTGCTCTGAGGGACAGAACTGGACGCTCTGAATCAGGGCCCTCCTCCATTAAAATGGAGCGTCCTCCTGGATGCTCGTATAGCTGTGGGTCACCACCCACAGCATATACGAGCGTCCAACAAGATAGTCGCGATGGTCTTGACCATCGCGACCATCGGACTTGCGAGTGAAACCCTGTGGTCGGGTTTCTCAACCACAAGCCTTGGACTGATTTTGGCTCGATCAGAGCCAAAATCACTCCCACTGACATCACTAGTGATGTCAGTGGGGCCGGCTTCAGACGGTAGGCGTTCCCAATCAACATCGACAGCACGCCCCCTTTGGTGCGAGACCCGGAGCGATGGAAAGTCCTTCGCTCGCCGGGTCTCGCGCATGCGCACGACGGAGCTCCCTCCGTCGTGCACATGCGCAGTGGGGAACATCGACCCACTTGCGAGCGTACTGCCGCTCGCGAGTGGGTCTGAATGGCCCCCTTTATGTGGTACTAGTTCCACACTTTCCATTTCCAGGGCTGGTAAGCATGCTATTCCTGTTTTGCATACTGCTCCCAGCACATCTGTTAGCTCCTCTATTGACTCATCTAGCTTTTCCGACCCTGTCAGTTGGAGAAAAATATTAGGGCCAAGCGTAAAGCCCATAGGGAGCCTTACATTACACCTAGTAGGGAGGGAGTGGAGGCTCAAGGTAATATGGCCCACTGCTCCAAAAAAAAGCCATATTGAGGGTGTAAGATAAAAGGTTAAGGAATAAAATCTATAAATGCTGTTTTGTAGAGATCTTCTCCATGACAGTTGAGTCGAAGTGTTCATTGAACGCGGGCCCAGTTGTTGAGGAACTTTGGAGGGGCTATACTCATTAGATGGCTTTTATGTAAGTTTTTGCAGCTAGCTACCTTGAGTCTAGACCAATGAAATTTATGACTGTGCTAAGTTATAAGCACATGATACATGGTATGTACATGACGGATAAGGGGTTAGTATGGAGAAGGTCCGATGACAGCTTCTGTAGGAAGCAGAATGAAATGAACGTTTTTAATTTGGAGTGAAAACATTGAGGTATGGCTAGGTCCACATCGGTTGCAAGCTTCGGCTGATAGTATCCCGGTGTGCAAGCAGCCCTTTCTGTCTAATAACCCTTATACACCAGAGCTAAAACCTGGGTTGTTGCAGGGTTACTCCTTGGTGTAAAAGGGGACAGGGTTGGATAAAAGCGGTATAAGCCAGCAACTAGAGCAGTGGTTCTCAAACTCTGTCCTCAGGACCCCACACAGTTCATGTTTTCCAGGTCACCCAGCAGGTGCACAGGTGTAGTCATTACTCATTGACACATTTTAAAAGATCCACAGGTGGTGCTAATTATTTCACTTGTGATTCTGTGAGGATATCTGGAAAATATGCACTGCTTGGGGTCCTGAGGACTGAGTTTGAGAATCTGTGCCCTAGAGCAAGGGTGGGCAATAAGCGGCCCTCCAGCTGCAGTTGAACTACACATCCAAGCATGCCCTGCAACAGTTTTGGCATGGACAAATAGCAAAACTGTTGTATTGCATGCTGCGTTGTGTAGTTCTACAGCACACCAGGGGGACAAGTTGTCTGTACCAGCACTTCTGCCAATGGTTGTAGAACCACTAAACAGGCAGCTGTGTGGGGAAACCCTATGGGAGGTGCTAAATAAGGCTGTCTGATTAATTTGAAAATGATTACTCGCTTAATCATAGTGAATGTTGTGTTTATCAATTTTTCAATCAAGCTAAGGGGGGGGAGATATTCATCAGAGCTTGAAGAGAGATAAATTACCATCCTGTCATTGGGCCTGATTCAGCAAGGAATGCAGTTGCTTATACGCACGCAATCGGTAGATTAATTCGCATTGTGTATGCATCGCAGTGCGTGTGCGCCTGCCAGACGCTGTGATCGCAGAGGCTATGCAGATCCGCAGAGTAATTGACAGGAAGTGCCATTTGTGGGTGGGGATGGCGGGGGTTGGGTGTGTGAACACAGGCGTGCCAGTGCGTTTCAACACAGTTGCAGTGGTGTACATAAATTAGCCACTGCGATACTAGATGCTGCCTGAGGTCTCATAGCATGCGCTGAAATTAGCAATTCCTGAGTAAGGTCTGGGCTTCATTAACTGTCCGGGTGTGAGTAAGGGGAAGTGGGTGTCTTTATGTCAGGCTGCGATCACAATGCGAATGGAAACAGTTACATGTCCGCTGATATTAGCAACTGAGTTGCGTGCGTATAAGCAGAATAGCGATCCATAGTGAATCAGGCCATTGTTCAGACTATTTGAAAAAGGTGATGGCAAAGGAGCCTTGCTCGCAAAAGTAGATATTGAGTCCGCTTTTCAGCTCCTTTCCTACAAATACATGATTCCTTCAAATGGGATTAAAATAGGTCTATATTTCATAGACAAATGTCTACCAATAGGTTATTATATTTCCTGCACTGTGTTTGAGCGGTTCTGATCCCTTTTTCCGATTGTAGTGTCACGAATCTGGATCTTAGCATTTCTGACATGCTCAAACACTCCTTCATTACTGTTTCCAGGCCTACAGGTATGGAGACAATGCCATTATAATTACCTGATGCATCTGAGCAGCTCAGCAATGCTCACCTGATCCTCTGCTCCAATGGGGATCGACTGTCTGCTATTTAATCCTGCACCTTGAGTCAGCACATGGCCTGAACAACAGGTTTCCTTCCCAGGATAATTCTAGGCTCATGGGTGGCGATTCAAATGTTTTTTTTTTTGGTTGTGATAAGTAATGAACGCCCAGTTTGCTATTCAATTGTTCTGGGCGCTCATTAATTATCGCCCTCTTCACCGACTATGAGAGGAGGTTTAGCCATGTAAAATGGCTAAACCCATCTTAATTTCTGGTTAGGGCGTGCTATCTGCACTTAGCGCGCCCTAACTAGGGTGTTTCACACACATTTCTCCTCGCGCCCTCCTGAGTGCGTGCAGAAATGCCGGCGCCAGCGGCTATCGCACCCTGACAGAGCAACAATTGAATTGGTCTGTCGGGCGTCTTGAAAAAAAAAAAAAAAAAAGTTGCCTGCTGAACATTTGAGTCACCCCCCAGGATTCATTCCATGTGTGCTGACATTGTGTCTTGTGTGATATTTTGCTGTTTAGACCTGCATTCTATCTGCCAATACTGCAGCTTCCAAGCTGCATACAGATATCCATTTGCTGTCGTTACCTGCAGGTCCGGTGCAACCCGCTCAGCAGATCCTGCACTGCAGGGAGGTGCCAGGCTGGAGAGGCGCTCTCCCTGCAGCTGCTGCTGAGTCTGCTGTTACAGCTGCCGCTGCGCCTGTCACCCTGTATGACAGGCAGCGGCAGCCTACTGCAGAGAAGCATGGCCGAGCCTGAGCTCTTTAAAACAGTTTCCACCCTTGCTGATCGCAGGCTGGGCAGGGTGCCAGGTGATTGTACTGGTTACTTCCTCTCTGAACGGCTGCCCGCTCAGTGCAGATGCCATCCTCGTTGCCTGAGTCCCCAGGGCCGGTACAATTTTTGTGGTCCAGGGCCGCCGAGGCTACATCACTGCTCCACTTACAGTGTCACTGTCATTGCCCGCAGGCTGACCTATCCAATCTGGCACTGTCCATATACTTCCTCCGAGTCCTATGCATTTGTGTCTGCACTCCCGGATATGGAAGTCTCCTCTCCCCCCTCCCTCCATGAGTCCCCGCCCCTCCTGCTGTGCCTGGCATGTCCTCACAAGCAAACAGCTAGAGGTTCCATCTCCCAGCACCCTTCCAGTCCCCATCCAGAGTCCCCGCACCCTCCTGCTGTGCCTGGCATATTCTCCCCAGCAAACACTGTGAGGTTGCATCTGTCTGCCCCCTTCCAGTCCCCGCCCCCTCCTCTGCAAGGACTGTCCTTCTCCCTTGCAGACAGCTTCCGGTGGGTGAGGGTCCAGGAAGACAGAGATTCCTACAGTGCAGCCAACACAGGTAAGTACCAAAAGATGGCTATATATTCATGCTATGGGGGTAAGGTGGGTTAGGAGGTATAACTTATCGGGGGGTGAGGTGGGTTAGGTGGGGTAAATTATAAGGAGGGGGTTGAGGTGGGTTAGGAGATGGGAAAAAAGAAAAGAAAGAAGACTCTTTTATCTTGGGGGCACTCTAATGTTAAAACTTAACCTTTATTAGGATCTCATCATAGATCTAGTTAAACTCACAACAATAAACATATAAGTACGAACAGACATACAAAATAACAAATAATAAAATCAGAATGGTGATGTGTCACTCAATATGTTTACTTCTCCTGGGATCAGACGTTAGAACACAATTAAGTAAGGTGGTAGCTTAAAGTGACAAAAATAGGTAAAAATATATTCAAATCACTCATCTATAATACGAACTTCAATAGTCATCAGACTCCCCTTGTATTAATAACAGGAGATAATAGGATATTGCAACTCAACAGTGATTATATGGCCATCAATGCTAATTGAAGATTTTATCTCATTAGTCCAGCTACATAAATGCTAGCTAGTCTGGGAATAGCCCATCTTCATAGCAGTACAGTAATGAAAAGCATCTGTATATTATTATGAAGTGATAATCTGCTTTTAACCACATGCCCGTCGGCAGAGGTGGTCAGTGAGTTACCCTCTCCAAATACAGATGATTGAAAGATTTCCCTGCATCTGCTGTCAATTCCCAGAGATGGAACTGATGTGAGTACAGAAAGATTAGTACAGGGAGAGAGGTAAAGATATCCTATTATCTTCTGTTATTAATACAAGGGGAGTCTGATGACTATTGAAGTTCGTATCATAGATGAGTGATTTGAATATATTTTTACCTATTTTTGTCACTTTAAGCTACCACCTTACTTAATTGTGTTCGAACTCCTGATCCCAGGAGAATTAAACATATTGAGTGACACATCACCATTCTGATTTTATTATTTGTTATTTTGTATGTCTATTCGTACTTATATGTTTATTGTTGTGAGTTTAACTAGATCTATGATGAGATCCTAATAAAGGTTAAGTTTTAACATTAGAGTGCCCCCAAGATAAGAGTCTTCTTTTCTTTTTTCTGTGCCATATATTTGACTCTAGGGGAGCACCACCGGGCTTGTAACATATTGATTAAAAACGTCTGTTGTGAAATGTATATTACCGGTTATACTTGCATCATGCGGATTTAGCGCGTAGTAAACCTGTGCCCAAGATCATTCCCAAAACCTTGTATTAATATTTTCTCTGACCCAGGTCAGATTTCAGGTCACGTTTTTTATGTAATTTACAATCTAAATTGGTGGATCTCTTGGATCCACAAAGTTATATAGTATTTCTCAACTAAGATCAGTTAACAACTGTCCAAAAAAATTTTTTTTTAAAAAAATTTATTTTAAATAATTTTTGTAAAATAAAAAGTACGTATATTTGGGATATGTCTATGTTCAGTCTGAAAGAGGAGTTGAGTACAAGACGGAAAATAATAGAGGACATTAACACTATCTTCCCAAGCACAGTTACAATCTCTACACCTAATGCTAGCTGGGAGGAGGATTTCCACAAATTAAAATATCATTTACATAAACAAATAAGACTTTCATGGGACTTAACTAAACTGGAGAACTATTTGAAACAAAAGATATCACCGAGAGGTTTGAGGCCTAAAATTTTCCCTACCTTTGATCTTGCAACTCCAAATCTGAAGGAGGAATGGGAGAACTGTCTCCACAAATGCTCATCTGAATTGATGAACATTCTAATAAAACATAATTTATTGACATTAGAACTTGTGGAGAAAGAAATTGAAACTCTTGGTAAAAAGTTTGAAATTGAGCCTCTGTCTCCCATTTTTCTAACACTTTTTGAAAAAAATAAGAAAGATTTGGAACTGTATGAGCAAACGATAGTGGACCGTAAAAAGAACAAATTTCTCAGGGACAAAAAGGACTACCTGACGGGAGATATTTTTAAGTGGAAAAAGGCAACACGCCAAAGCTCGGACTATAGGAAAAACTACGAGCATTCTTCATCTGAGGCACAGCTATCAAGTGTAGAAGAGAGTGCGGAATTCCTTGGGGTTTCAAAAAATATACTTGGATATAATACCAACACATCAACCTCAAATTCCTCCTTTTTTTTTTTTAGGGGTAGGAAGAGGACGAGGTGGGAGGTTCAAAAATCCAAGAGAAAACCAAGAAGGAGCAAGAAGAAGAGGAAGAGGTCAAGACTTTTGGGATATTTCACTGCCCCAGAGATAGTCCCCCCGATTTCGGAAATAGAGTCGAAGGACCTTAATGATTTACAAATTATCAACCTCTCAACTAAACCTCTCTCTAAGTCACAACAATCAGTCCTTGCTAAAGGCCTCTCATTTTCCCCAACAGCACATTTCGACAGATTCCAATGGGAGAAAGATCTTAATCTTTTTTGCAGGAAACTGCTACTCACAAAATTCCATGCAGTTAGAGACTTCCAACCTTTAACCATGAACTTTCAGAGGAACGATATTTTAGATCTGGATAGAGAGGGAAGACTGTCACAAGAACAGACAGGGGAAGGACCACTACAATGGACTAATGAAGAGATGGAAGCAATTGAAATCTTAGAGTCATTTGAATCTGGTGACACGGAGCAGATGGAGGTTGGAAGCACATATAGGAGACCCTTGTGCAAAAGAAGATCAACCTTTTTTCCACAGGAAATACTATGCCCTGAAGTAAAAGTTTTCAGGGAAATGATGTCCACAGATCTAGACACTCTCCACCATAATGTGAAAACAAGACCCTCACATAATAACAACTTGAGCTGGCCAGAAAGACAAGTTCTGGCAGAGATAAGGAAATGGGACAATGTCATCGTTAAGCCGTCTGATAAAGGGGGCAATGTAGTCATCTGGCCGAAAGACCTCTATATTAAAGATGCATAAAGACAGTTGTCTAACGAGAACTGTTACAAACGTCTTCTTCTGAATCCAACAGAAAATTTCCTGAGCCTGTACAATAGGATAATTAATAACTCCTATAGGGAACGTGTTATTACTAAACAAGGACTTGAATATCTAACAATCAAATATCCGAGAATACCCACTTTCTATATGTTGCCGAACGTGCACAAAAAGAAAGAGGAATCCCCAGGCAGACCAATTGTATCTGGTATAGGAGGCTTAAGCGAACAGGCCAGCATATTTTTGGATTTACATTTGAGGGATTTTGTTATTAGTCTACCGTGCAAGACACCTCAGACGTGTTACGTAAAATTACAGGGATTAATTTGGAAGAAAACTGGATTCTTGCTTCCATGGATGTTGAATCCCTGTACACGAGTATCGACCATGACAACGGGCTCAAAGCAGTCAAACATTTTTTGAGTATGAGGGATGATAAGGAATTTAATAAATTCTTTTGGAACTCTTGGAATTCGTGTTGGGTAAGAACTATTTTACATTCAATGGTAGATACTACCTACAGACCAGAGGAATGGCAATGGGCGCGGCATGTGCACCCACGTATGTGAATATGTACCTGGGCTGGTGGGAGCAGGAATATGTCTTTAGTGACATCCATGACAGGTTCACTGCAAACATCATTATTTGGCTCAGGTACATAGATGACATTATTCTGGTCTGGAAGGGAACAAAGGAAGAACTTTTGGAATTCCTAACCATTTTGAATACCAATACCCTAAACTTACACCTAACATCGGAAATTAGTTGTACACGAGTTACATTCCTCGATCTTCAAATAACCAAAAATGACAATGGAGAAATTATCATGGATCTATATCAGAAAAGTACGGCTACTAATGGCCTGCTACATAACACCAGCTCTCATTTTCCACCAACACTTTTGAACATCCCTAAAGGGGAATTCCTCAGATTAAGGAGGAATTGTTCAGATGAGAAGATCTATAGAGAAAGAAGTGTACAACTTACGGAAAGACTAAGAGAAAGAGGATACAGTCACCGTTCCATCAAGAGAGCAATAAAATATACATCACAGATCAAACGAGAAAATTTGATCTTTCCACCTAATAATAAAAACAAAAGGAAAGAAAAAGAAGACATATGTTTTGTTGGTAACTTTAGCCAAGACTGGCTAGACATTTAAAATTATAGCCATTAAGCATTGGCCTATCCTCTTAATGGATAGAGACCTTAAAACCAAACAACCCCCTAAACCACTGATGAGTTGGAGGAGATCCAGAAACATTAGAGACTCCATTGTCCGTAGCCACTTTGAGCAAAATCCAAATAAAGTCTGGAAATTGAAGGGATTCCATGCATGTGGCAAGTGCAAGGCTTGCACATATATGAAAAGTAGAGAAACCGTTAATGACAGGTATTACAACAATATGGATATAAAAACATTCATTAACTGTAACACATGTGGAGTGATATATTGCATTGAGTGCATTTGTGGATTGCGATATATGGGGATGACATCCAGGAAACTAAAACAAAGAGTTTTGGAGCACATTGGGAACTTCAGGAATGTTGAAAGTGACAGAAAGAAGATGAAACAGATAACGGTGGCAAAACATGTTTTTCTAAAACACAATGGACAACAGAGAGTGGTTAGTGTTTTTGGCCTAGAAAAAAATCAGTCTAGTCATACGTGGAGGGGACATAATGAAGGCGTTATTACGCAGAGAAAGTGAGTGGATTTTTTCCCTTCAAACCCTTACACCAGACGGTCTAAATGAAAACATCAATTTTGGAGCCTTCCTCTGACATATTTTTCATATCTGTTTTGTATTTATAAATTCTGGATTGCTGTCAAGCAAATTTGTTCTGTTTAGGTCTGTTTTGTTCTGTTGTGGTGAAGATTCTTATCCTTCCTATTAAATTGATTACCACCAATTCTTGGTGGTTCCATCTCATACCAGTTTATTTATCCTGATCTTATCCCTTTTCTTCTTAGGAGACCGTTATTTAATCTATGTCTAGCTTATGGTAGATGGGGTTAACATGTACTGCCATTAACAAAACTTTGTTTTAGTTAAAGACTCATCATTTTTCTCATTGAAACTACCTTTAGCAGCATTGGCCACTTTTTCACTCAATAATAGTCAATTTATTTAGATTTTTTTCCCTATTTTCAGGAATCCGCCTTCTAATCGATGTTAAGCATATGATAAGATCGGCTGAATTTTTTATTATTACAACAAGAGCTCTTAACCCTAGTAATTGTATAGACTAGAGGGGCGGTACTTAGTATTTATCAACAATTATCAACCATCGGACGCTGCTATATATCTGTCTGACTACAATTACCCATATGATGTAGGGAGTAATTTTATTCTTATTTTTCTTTAAAAATAATTTTTACTAATGGAGATTGTATGAGACGGTCATGACATATATTTAGTTACATAGGTTTTCTCATATCTTTAGACCAACGCTGGCCATAGACTTTTAAATCATAAGTTATGAATCAATATATAATTGATCTGATACTGTTACAATGTATATGGCGGGTTTTGTCTCCTTATGTGATTAAAATATTGCTCTAATAACATATAGTTCTGTAATATCACATTGGTCACTGTCCTCTGTTTTTTCTGTTGCAATACCAATGTCCGGTCTAAGACAGTTTTTGAGCCATATTACGTAATTTTTTGTTGTCATTATGATGAGTTGAGACTAATCTAAGCTACCTGGATAACACTGTTCCTACGTATGTTCATTTTCCTATTATATTGCTCACCTCGTTTATATAATAGTGCTCACTGTCTTTTCTATTCTACCATGAATGCCCAGCCTGAGACGGCACCTAGTCCCGCCCCCTAGCATGACGGGTGGAGGGATTCCGAGAGGTCGGATGCCAAGGGGATTAAGCCCGGCCTATATCATGACTAGTAGAGGGAATTCCCGGATGATGCACGATCGTCATTCATGCATACATGACGGCTCATACTCCTCCCACAACACAGACGCTGACTAACAGGTGATGGCAATCACTCCAGTTAGGGGATTATGTTTCCGGATAAAAGCCAGCAGCACACGAGGACAAACAATGACCTTGAAGAAGCCGCAGGGTGAAACGCGCGTTGTCCACAGGAGGGGATCAACTGGAATACTTACATAGTGTCCTGAATATCATGCAGATTATTCCCGTCATGCATGGCTGATCACAGGCAGGGTTGCCAGCTGATATAGTACACACTATTCGCTTAATTTTTTCTATTTTAACCCTGCACAGATAGTGAGGTTTTTCCTCACCAAGGGAATCACTCCCCCCATATCTGTCAACAGAGGGTTATGAGACTATGGGCCTGATTCAGAGCCGCACGCTCTGACCAGAGCGCTCGCTCTGAATCAGGGCCCTCCTACCTAAACTTGGAGCGGCCTCCTGGCCACTCGCATAGCTGTGGGTGACCACCCACAGCAAATGCGAGCGGCCAAAAAGATGGTCGCGATGGTCAAGACCATCGGGCTTGCGACGAGACCCTGCGGTAGGGTCTCGGTGACCGCAAGCCCTGGAGTGATTTTGGCTCTATCAGAGCCAAAATCGCTCCCACTGACATCACTAGTGATGTCAGTGGGGCCAGACCCAGACGGTAGGCGTTCCCATGGGAACGCCTCTGTCTGGGCAGCCACGCCCCCGGCATGCCCACCAAAGGGGGCATGCTGTCAATCACCATCGACAGCACGCCCCCTTTGGTGCGAGACCCCGAGCGACAGCTTCCCCTTCGCTCTCCGGGTCTCGCGCATGCGCACGACGGAGCAACCTGCATCGTGCGCATGCGCATTTGGGTACCATCGACCCACGCTCGCGAGCGGGTGTGAATGAGACCATATGTCTCTTAGTAGGGCTGTCTCTTTTACTACTTAGCATTCACTGCAATATGTTTGCACATGTTGAGCAGTACTGTAGGTTTGTGCATGGAACAGAGGGCCTAATTCAGACCCGCTCTCGAGCGTAGGATGCTCGCAAGCGGGTCGATGGTGCCCTAATGCGCATGCGCACGACGGAGGAAGCTCCAAGCTGTCGCTCCGGGTCTCGCACCAAAGGGGGCGTGCTGTCGATGGTGACAGCACGCCCCCTTTGGTGGGCGTGCCAGGGGCGTGGCTGCCAGACGGAGGCGTTCCCATGGGAACGCCTACCGTCTGGGTTCGTCCCCATTGACATCAGTGATGTCAGTGGGAGTGATTTTGGCTCTGATAGCCAAAATCACTCCAGGGCTTGCAGCCACGAGACCCTACCGCAGGGTCTCGTCGCAAGCCCAATGGTCTTGACCATCATCATGGACGCTCGCATAAGCTGTGGGTCCAAGAGGCCGCTCCATTTTTAGGTAGGAGGGCCCTGATTCAAAGCGAGCGCTCTGGTCAGAGTGTCCGGCTCTGAATCAGGCCCAGAGACTTTCTATTTCCTACTACTGCTTACCAGCGTTCTGTCTTACCCTGTTATATACATTGTTAAATCATTACAGCCTATTTTATTTGGAAACATTGTTATTGTTCTCAGTATAAATCTGAAATATATAGCTTCACTTGTCAAACTATCACTAACAAGATTGTTTCATATACTGGTAGTGGGGACTGCATTTATGCTATTATCTCCGTAATATATTTATTTCTTTATAGTTCACTGAAGATATAATTATTATATTTATATCTTCTTTTAGAATTGTTATTTGATGTTCTAAATATTTTTCCCCCAGGTAATACTGGAGAACCAATAGGGTACTCCAAATATTGATTTTAAAGGTGAACCAAAGAGTGGCTCAGATTTAATCACTTGGGATACGGTACTGAATATTTTGTACATTAGAGGGATACAACCATTGAGTGGGCGAATTAGAGTATTATTGAGAACTATATGGTTCTTTACCTCTCTCCCTGTACTAATCTTTCTGTACTCTCATCAGTTCCATCTCTGGGAATTGACAGCAGATGCAGGGAAATCTTTCTATCATCTGTATTTGGAGAGGGTAACTCTCATTGACCACCTCTGCTGACGGGCATGTGGTTAAAAGCAGATTATCACTTCATAATAATATACAAATGCTTTTCATTACTGTACTGCTATGAAGATGGGCTATTCCCAGACTATCTAGCATTTATGTAGCTGGACTAATGAGATAAAATCTTCAATTAGCATTGATGGCCATATAATCACTGTTGAGTTGCAATATCCTATTATCTCCTGGGGAGATAATAGGATATTATTATAATAATACAAGGGGAGTCTGATGACTATTGAAGTTCGTATCATAGATGAGTGATTTGAATATATTTTTACCTATTTTTGTCACTTTAAGCTACCACCTTAATTGTGTTCTAACGTCTGATCCCAGGAGAAGTAAACATATTGAGTGACACATCACCATTCTGATTTTATTATTTGTTATTTTGTATGTCTGTTTGTACTTATATGTTTATTGTTGTGAGTTTAACTAGATCTATGATGAGATCCTAATAAAGGTTAAGTTTTAACATTAGAGTGCCCCCAAGATAAGAGTCTTCTTTTCTTTTTTCTGTGCCATATATTTGACTCTAGGGGAGCACCACCGGGCTTGTAACATATTGATTAAAAACGTCTGTTGTGAAATATATATTTCACAACAAACGGTTATACCGGTTATACTTGCATCATGCGGATTTAGCGCGTACTAAACCTGTGCCCAAGACCATTCCCAAAACAATGGGTTAGGAGATGTAAATTATCAAAGGGGGTGGTGAGGTGGGTTAGCTGAACTTTGATGACAGATACCTTTATGTGCATATCAACCTGACATGAATTGTGAGTAATGGTGAAATAAGCAGATCCCGCAGAAAGCTTATTGCTCCTAAAATGATGTTCCTATATCTGCCCAAGAGTTGCACTGAATAACACGCTCTGTGATAGCAATAGTTTTGTGGTTTAATACTTTGATGTTAAAACAAAGGCCCTCATTCAGAGCCGTTCGCTATTTGCGTTCGTTCGTTCAAAAACAAGGGGTGGCTATGCAAATGATCCATTCGCACATTGCAGTCTGTTCACACCTCTAAGTCTGAACGAGCGAGCAAAACATACGCTCTTTTATTTCTTAAAAACGCCCCCTGGCCGCTCGCACCATACGTCATGTCCGCTATTTATTAGATTAATCGAGTACATCGAACAGGATATGAACTGCTCGCTATTCTTGTGGTTGGTTTTTTCAACCGCTATTTTGCGAGCAGTTCTGAGTTAAAAAAAAAAAACAAGTGACGTGGTCATTGATGCTGCTATATTAATTATGCACACCCATAAAACGCCCATTTTGACCTTTAAGCACGCCTGCGAACGGATCTCCACTCCCCGTTTTCAAGCACCTTCCCCTGTTACCACCCACATACGCCTCATTCTGTCACTCAAAATAGCAGGCACTCGCTATATTGTGTACAAATGTTTTTCGGCCGCACTGACTGGTTCGCGCATGCGTACTAAAAACCGTACGCATGCGCAGATGTGCGAACATCGCTTGGAACGAGCGTACTGCCGCTAGCGAGTGGCTCTGAATGAGGGCCAAAGTTTCCTTAACTGACTTACTGCGTGAATAAGAGGCAGAATGTACATGCTGGAATCTTGTTGGTTTGCAGGAAGAAGGCTGTATACTGCTTTTGCACAGTATTACTGCTTTGTAGGTAAATAACACTTTAATACAGTCTGAGTTTTGTTATCCTTCAACTCACAGTAAGGTTCTGACAGAGGGCCTGATTCAGAGCCGGACGCTCTGAACGAGCGCCCGCTCTGAATCAGGGCGTTTTGTTTTTTTTGCGAAGTGGCCTCTTGGACGCTCGCATAGCTGTGGGTTACCACCCACAGCTTATGCGAGCGTCCATGATGATGGTCAAGACCATCGCGACCATCGGGCTTGCGACGAGACCCTTGCGGTAGGGTCTCGTTGACCGCAAGCCCTGGAGTGATTTTGGCTCTATCAGAGCCAAAATCACTCCCACTGACATCACTAGTGATGTCAGTGGGGCCGAACCCAGACGGTAGGCGTTCCCATGGGAACGCCTCTGTCTGGGCAGCCACGCCTCCGGCACGCCCACCAAAGGGGGCGTGCTGTCACTCACCATCGACAGCACGCTCCCTTTGGTGCGAGACCCATAACGACGGCTTCCCCGTCGTTATTCGGGTCTCGTGCATGCGCACGACGGAGGCGACATAGACCCACTTGCGAGCGCTCGCGAGCGGGTCTGAATCGGGCCCAGTATCTGCATCAAACAAAATGGCTGATCCTTGATCTTGCATTCACGGTCTCCAAATGGCTGGAGTTAACAACAACATCATTTTAGTCTGGTGCAGTCTAAATTACAGTTCTGGAACAGAGATATCTTCATACAGGTGCTACACATCCTGTGCTTTTACGTCCTCATGCTGGCTGGGGATTGTGGTGCCACATCGCGGCATGAGCTCTGATAACTTCTAGGAATTAGTAGTTAGACTCACCACAGGATCCTCTGTGCAGCTAACACCTCAATTTCTGCCTTATTCTCATGGGAAACTTTTCAGTACACTGCTCCTGCTTGTGTTTTCCTCAGAAACAACTCCTATCTCCAACACCAAATGTCTCACACATCTCTGCATGTGCTCTCCTCATCAAAGGCTAAATCACCATGTGACCCAGGGTATAAATACCCTCCACTGACCGCATTCTTGTCTGAGCTTCGTCGCTGTTAGATGTTCAATGCTCCAACTCCCTGGTTAAATGTCTACGGTTCACTTCTCTATTCCAGCGGTTATCCCAGTCCAGCTCCAGTGTGTGCTACGGTCTGGTCCCAGTCCGGCTCCAGTGTGTGCTACGGTCCAGTCCCAGTACGGCTCCAATGTGTGTTATAGCTAAGTCCCAATTCAGCCCCAGTCTGTGCCACTCTATTCCAAGTGCACCTTTCTCCCAGTACTGTCCATTTATTACTGTTTGAATCAGGCCCAATGTAACTATTCCTCATAGATGTAGAGGTATATGCTAATGCATTCGCAGCTGCCATTCCACACAGGATGCAGATGCGAAAATATGCTGCCAATTCCAAAGAGCACCCATGCATAAGGACGCCCACTTCTGCCTTCTCACATGCGTACAACGTCACTTATCTGCATAAATATTGGTAACATCGACACACATCGAGAGCCCATCTTGCCTTTGCAGCAGGTCTGACCTGCCGCAGATTTGGCAGCTCTCCTGACATGTAGAGCTGCATAGGAGATTGCAAGGGCTAATTTATGCACGCCCACCTGACAGCATTCAGGCGGTAAGACACACCTGCTTTTTTATGACCACTCCCCGTTACCACCCCCAAATGCTGACTGCCTGTCACTTGCTTTGCAATGGATTTCTCTGTGCGTCTGTAATCGCGGGGCAATCACTGCACACGAGCAGTGCGGCTTATGCACATACACAATGGCAAACAATCGCTCAATCTGCATACATAATTGCCATTGCATTCATCTCTGAATCAGGCCCATACATCCAAGGAAAAACAATATTTTATATCCATGTCTCTCCCTTTGCCTCTCTCGATGTCTTTCTTTGCCACCCTCCATCCATGCCCCTCCCTTTGCGCCTCTCCATGTCTCTTCCTTTGCACCTCCCCCTCCGTGTCTCTCCCTTTGCTGCCCCTCTTACTTACCTTTAGTTGTGATCGACAGCGTCGTTCTGCAGCATCGTTCCTCAGACTATACAGGATGTTACTGAGATAAGACACACATTGCATTTTGGACCTTATTCAGCAAAAGGCAGCTTCGTGATTCACTGCCCGTTGCTTTACACTGACTGGACCACTCCCGCAGCTCATTGCATCCCTTCCTGGTCTGCTCATCGCCCCAACCCCTCTTCCCCCATGCACAAGGAATTATTTCAATTAAAAAAAATACACTGGCCGCTGCAACATCCAGGTGAGAGTGCTGCAGGCAGTTTGGGAACCACTGAGAATGGGTATGGTCATTAAAAAAATAAACCACTGGGCGACCTTATGGGAATTTGTTGTTCCAGAGATTGGGTGAGGGGCATCAAGAGCCTTATCTACCCTAAACTGACACATGGATACTTGAAAGCACCCTCATTTGAAAGAAGGGTTAATTTGTAGGTTTTCTAAATGGTGTCTTGTTGGGCTGCCATTTCTGCACCCTGTATGAAATTAAATTAGCAAAAAAAAAGCATTATTTTCAACTGAAGATTTTAATAACAAAACCTACGTGTAGTATCTGGCTTTTTGTTTTTGAAAGATGGATTAATTTTGAGAGCCACAGTATTTTTGTGGAATTTATAAATAAAAAACATACACATATTATATTGTGATAGAAGCACTTGATAAGTCTGGAATGGCTTCTATATTTGTCCCAGATTCCTGTCTTATGTCTTTTAAAAACCCCAGGAGAGGTCTGTTAGGAAAGCAGATTAGTAATGTCGGCTTCTGTGAAAAGCCGAAATGGGTCCTGGGGGTGTGAATGTGAGGAGAGGGAGGGCTCCATCCACAGGCCACTCCAGGTCTTGGTAGCAGCCTCATTAGGGCTTCCACCTGGAACTGGCTGATTTAAGCTGGGTTTGTTTGTGGCTGAGTGTCTCATACCTGGGGAAGCTGGCAGTCTAGCCTGTTCATAGACACTTGGTTAAAACCCTGTAAGTACTGTGCATGTGTTTTGTTGATGGTGAGGGCAATAGGCCCTACCATTGTTAGAGCAAGGGAATCTGCTGTGTAGTTAGTGCCCAGCCGGGCTAGGATTTATGTTTATGCTTTTGTTTATACTTTTGTGCGAGGCACAATAAAGACTGGCGCCAACCAATTTGTATGAGATTCCCAGACTTGACTCCTGTTTCTATGGCTGCTGTGTGTAAAGAGGGAGTCCATCTACCCCCGGAGAGGGATCCCTATCCCAACTGTGTCACTATATATATATATATATATATATATATATATATATATACATACATACATACATACTATACAAAATCCGATAAACCGGCACTCATTAGGCAGTGCAACCATGCACTTAACTTGCTCAGGTGTCCTCCTTAGGGGTTATGCAAACTCCAAAACAGTTCAACAGTAAGTCCCTGTGTCCTTACGTGGTGGCAACCGATCTAAACGATTGTTGCAAATTGAATCACGTTGGATCTTTTTGATTGACACTGTGGCCCCTAGGGGCCTCAATGAGTCTCTGGGCTTACAGTGCTTTCTATAGGCATGATGTAACTCCTTTGGGCAGATGATGTTTGGCTGTGCATCACATTTATTGCAATATCTATGTATATGATTATTATTGTTTGCAGTAGTTTGGTGCATATATTGTAAGTTATTTATTTATATTTTTTTGTTTAGGGATGCATATATGTCATTATGCTCTACTGATTATTATTGTATACCCCTTATGCCAATGACGATGTTCTCTTTAGTACTGACAGGGGGTTATTTTTGACCGTCAATATATTTCTTTATTTTCCCCTTCCAGTATATTGTGCCGTTTGATGTTTGTGTGTTCTTTTCATATTATACATTGTTTTATGTTGGTTGGCTTTATTCACGTTCCACTCCCGTTTTGGCTGGTTGTCATGGCCACGTCGCTACTTTGTTTATGCGCCCGGCGCGCTTTCTGATGACATCAGTGCGCGCGCGACACTGGTTATCGGCGCGCTCTCGCGGATCATCGGCAGCATGGCAGGGTTTGGTTCCCAGGTGGGGAGGAGGTACATGGTGTACTACCAGGTATTTAAATGTTACATGTTTGTTTTTGTCATTGTATGTGGTGATCTTTAGAAAGGAGGTTCGTCCTCCGAAACGTCGATTGATTAAAGATTTGTTACCTTTTCAACCTGTGCCAGTCTCTGAGTGCCGCCTTCCTGTTGAACTATATATAATATTTTTTATTAGTGTTAGAAAGGAGCCAGCACATCAATGGTTAAATGCAAAACATATTTTATCAAAAACAGTTAGCCGCAAAATGCTTTCACTCACGTAACCCACAACAGGGAGACTGTGCCATTAATCAGGGTGGTAAAAAGTGCCAGTGGAGACATCCCAAGGGGGGAACGCACATCCTTCAGCCCGACAGCTGTTCCATCTGCATACAACAAGAACCGGAAGCCGCGTCACCCATTGCTGCAGCAACAAAGGGGACGCTAACTCCGGATGCCGTGATACACATAGCTATGGCAACCTGCAAGGCCAAACGCTGAGAATCTGTAGCTGGGTAAACAGGCGCCATGAATACATGCTCAGAACATGTAATCCATATAAATCACGTGGCAAATCTCCCGACACTAAGTCGGGAAAAGCGTTACTTAATAACCAGATAAGGCAAATATAATATATAGCTGCGCTAGTCAAACAAGCATAATGTGCCCCAAATATAGATTAACTCACAAGGTGCCGATTAAGAGTAGGTGGTATATATCATAGAGGTGATTTTACGCCACTGGCATATAATGCTTATATTGGCCACTTATGTCATGAAAAAACACTATTCTGCTATCAGAGGAGAGGCAAAAAATGGGCGTGGTTACAAGTGGCGGGGTCCACACATCAGCCCTCCCAGGCTGGCGCGCTCTGCATTATGGTAGAAACGCCATGACGTCTCTCCCATTACCCACTATAGGAGCCGGAAGGGATCCGGCTCTTGCAGTGGGTGCTGCAGCAGCCAATGAGAGTCTATCTGACTCTCATTGGCTGCTGTGTAACACACAAATCTCCGCCAGCACTGACGGAGATGTGTGTGCAGCAGCAGCCAATGAGAATCTGTCTAGCTCTCATTGGCTGCTGATTAACACACACATCACCGCGCCGTTAGCCCCGCCTCCCACCCTCCTCCTGGCGCTATTGGGCAAGCGCTCAGGGGGAGGGAAGGGGCTCGGCTGTGCAACACAGGACCGGAGCTGGGAAGCCTAGCACCGGTCCTGTGTAAATGTGTAGCACTGACCGCACTACACTGGGTACTAGGTCGGGCCGGTACTGTGGCCGGCGGCGCGGGCCCCCCCCCTGCGCCGCTGGTCCCATGGTGCCCAGGGCACGTGCCCTGCTCGCCCTGCCCTAGTTACGCTACTGGCCATGGGTGCGTTAATTGCCAGTTCTTATTGTTGGGTGATATTTTTTCTGATCCCAGAACGGGTATAATATAGGGGTGTACACCAGCCACTTTTCATGTTTTGGTTTTTGATCTGGATATTTCTTCGTGTTTGGATCTGGATTGATTTTGCCAAAACCACCCTTCCGGGTTTTGGATCTGTAATTTTTGGGAAAAAAGCATAAAAACAGGTAAAATCACAGAATTTTTTTTTTTTTTGTTCCTACGCTATTATTAACCTCAATAACATTAATTTCTACTCATTTCCAGTCTATTCTGAACACTTCACACCTCACAATATTGTTTTTAGGCCAAAAGGTTGCACCAAGGTAGCTGGATGACTATGGTAAGCGACACAAGTGGGCGGCACAAACACAAGTGGGTGGCCCATCTAGGAGTGGCACTGAAGTGGGAATGCAGTCGGGAAGCCGGTGGACCTAATCCCGACAACCAGCTTCCCAACTGTCATATCCTGACTAGGGTCTATAGACAAGCGTCGATATGCCGACGCCTGTCATTAGACATACGTCGGAAGACTGGCGCCCGGCATCCTGATCGAACGGATGCTGGGCACCGGGCGCGGACAGCCGTGGGGGGAGGAGGGTTAGGTTTAGGGCTCCCGGGGGGGACTTAAGGTTAGGCACCCCCCGGGAGACTTAGGTTTAGGCAGAGGGGAAGGGGGGGGCTATGTTTAGGCACTTAGAGGGGGGATTAGAGTTAGGAACTGGGGGGAGTTTAGGGTTAGGCACCCCAAAGGGAGGGTTAGGGGTAGGTGGTAGAATTAGGTTAGTTAGCACTTACCTTTAGACGATCAGGATTTCCACTGCTGTCGGGCTGCTGGTGTCGAGATTCCAACCGCCGGACTTACGTCCTGTGGTAAATCATACCGATTCCCTGCAGTGGCAGATAGGATGGCAGTTTCAAAAACTAGGCCCCAAACAGTACATAATGCAAGGAAAAAAAAAAAGGTGCAAGATGGAATTGTCCTTGGGCCCTCCCACCCACCCTTATGTTGTATAAACAGGACATGCACACTGTAACAAACCAATCACTTCAGCACTAGGGTCTGCCACACGACTGTGGCTGAAATGATTGGTTCGTTTGGGCCCCCACAAAACAAGCTGGAAATTAATCTGTTGTTGCACAAACTGGCTCTACAGAGTCAAGATTTCGTTCTCATCCACCAATTCCTTACCCTCTTCAGTGTTGTGTACATCCTCATCCTCACAGAGTATTAATTCGTCCCCGCTGGAATCCACCACCACAGGTTCCCTCTGTACTTTCTGGAGGCTGGTCTTCCCAGAAGAATTGATAATTCATTTTGATGAACATAATCTCCACATTTGCAACCTCCTACGCCTTTCGCTGACAAGGTTCCCGGCTGCACTAAAAACTCTTTCGGAGTACACCCTGGGGGGGGGGGGGGGGGCGGGGGGGGGTACGGACTTTCTGACATGCCTACTTTGATGCTGTCACCGATGTAATCCTCCACCATTCTTTCAATGGTGATAGCATCATATTCAGTGACAGTGGACATGACAGAAATTGTTGGCAGGTCCTTCAGACCAGATGTCCAAACTTGGTCCTGCCTGTCCTGCATCACCGCCAGCGGGTTGGTTAGGACATCCAAGTTGTCTCCTGGCAGCCCCCATGTCACGTTCTGCTTCAGCTGACAGTGTTTTCACCAGCAGGTCTTTGCACCTTTGAAGGCTAGTGTCTGCCGGAAAGAGAGACCCCACGTAGGTTTTAAATCTAGTATCAAGCACGGTGGCCAAAATGTAGTGGTCTGATTGCAACAGATTGACCACCCTCGAATCTTGGGAAAGCAAATGAAGGGCTTCATCCACAAGTCCCACATACCGAGCGGAATCGCTCCATCGTAGCTCCTCCATCACTTTCTCCAGCTGCTTCTGCAAAAGCCTGATGAGGGGAATGACCTGACTCAAGCTGGCAGTGTCTGAACTGACTTGTGTGGCAAGTTCGGATGGGCTGGAGAACCTTGCACAACACAGAAATCATTCTCTGCACGTGAGTCAGGTGCATACCACCTCCTTTAGCTATGTCATAGGTGGATGTATAGGCTTGAATGGCCTTTTGCTGCTCCTCCATGCTCTGAAGCATATAGAGGGTTGAGTTCCACTGTGTTGCAACCTCTTGCTTCAGGTGATGGCAGGGCAGGTTCAAGAGTGTTTGCTGGCGCTCAAGTCTTCGGCACGCAGTCGATGAATGGCAAAAGTGGCCCGGAGTTTTTCGGGCCACCCAAAGCGTCTCCTGTACACCCCTGTCATTTTTTTAAAAATTCTGCACCAAATTTATTGTGTGAGCCAAACATGGGACATGCTGGAATTTGCCCAGATGTAGTGCCCGCACAATTTTGGTGGCGTTGTCAGATATCACAAATCCCCAGGAGAGTCTAAGTGGGGTAAGCCATTGGGCAATGATTTCCCTCAGTTTCTCTAAGAGGTTGTCGGCGGTGTGCCTCTTACTGAAACCGGTGATACACAGCATAGCCTGCCTTGGAACGAGCTGGAGTTTCTGAGATGCTGCTACTGGTGACGCTGCTGTTGTTGCTGCACAAGGCGATACATCTACCCAGTGGGCTGTCACAGTCATATAGTCCTTAGTCTGCCCTATTCCACATGTCCGTGGTTAAGTGGACATTGGGTACAACCACATTTTTTAGGACACTTTTTCTGACGTCTCTGTACATTCTCAGTACAATAGTCAAGAGCCTGTTTTATTTTTTTTTTAAACTCACGATTTGTTATGGCCAATCTCATGATGCGTACGATCCGATAGATCGTGAGATCGTAAGACAGATTGGGTGTCTTTTTTTCAAAATTGTGATCACGACGGCAAGGGAGCTCCCGTGAAAGTTCATGAGGAAATTGGCCATAAAATCGTATCGTGAGGACATCGGTATGTGTGTGGGCACCTTAAGAACTCTGAAGCCATATGGCTTAAATATATATCTGGAATTAAAACCTTTTTTATAAAAACATCAAAAAGATTTTTTTGACTACTTGTGATAAATCATTTTATAAAAAACACACATAACTTACAACAACATTTTTTTTTTAGAATTTTTTTTTAACAGTACAACCTTTTTGCATTATGAATACCTTGCCAGCATTTTTCATATCATATCCAGGTATAAGACTTCTGTTTTTTTAATTAAATGCAATAAAGTTTTGTGAAGTCTTTAAGTATAAAGAGGGGGACCTGCTATCAACACCAGCTGCCTTGAAAAAGTGCGGCAGCCCGAAACGCGTTAATCAGCGTCTAACGGGAACCGGAAGTTCAGAAACACTGTACCGGAAGTGTACGCACGAGTGCAGAGGAGACCAGCCCGGAGGAGAAGTCGGAGCATCTGAAGGTAGGCGTTAGGGACAGCTAAACAGCGTCCAACGGATGTCCATCTCCATCAGGCATACTTGTTGAATCCTTCACAAACAAGCACGCCAGAACTGCATATATTCTACCAAAAGGCTATAAACATTGAGTCTTAACCGTCTTTTTTTTATATATGGCATTGCAATCATTATTTACATACACCTAATTTTTATACATACAGTACTACTTATTTAGTTTAATAGCGCACCAGCAAAACACTCATGCCTATACACATTAGAAGAAGACAGCAAAGGGTATTTGTAATATATTAGTGAGAGTGACTCCCTCACACAGCTGCATTTGAATCTAAAGGATAAATTTAACTCTTCAGCGCCTGGGTTTTCTGTTTGGTTTTACACTTCAGAAGAAGACAGGCCAAACAGAAAACCCAGGCGCTGAAGAGTTAAATTTATCCTTTAGATTCAAATGCAGCTGTGTGAGGGAGTCACTCTCACTAATATATTACAAATACCCTTTGCTGTCTTCTTCTGAAGTGTAAAACCAATCACCCAATTACGGGCATATCTGCCCAATAATTATATAGTGTGTACCCAGCTTTAGAGGTCCCAGTGCTGAGCCCTCCTGGCAATGGGCTGCATGTGAGTAAGCACCCGCCTACCTATCACGTTAATGGAGAAAATGTAAAGTTAAACTGACCAGGCTAATCCTGTGCATCAGCATCCTGTATAAGCACCCTACATAAGTCATTGGGCCTAATACAGAATTGTACGCTATTGCTGCCACAGGTGCGATTTTTTTTCAGCTAAGGATATGTGAAAACATGTTAATGAAACAGTTGCCGGGACTTGTATTGGCACGCTCACCGGAGCCATCACAGCTGTAACCAACTGCGTACACATACGCAGCATCGGACGCAGATCCGGCAAACATCAACTCCTCCAGTGAGTCTATGTTCACTCAGGATGGGCGATGTAATTGAGATACCGTAAACATGTTTTGTGCGTATGGGTTCACAGATGCAGGTTTTTGATGCACCCCTGAAACGGTCAAGACACCAATGCGTTTTTGTCCGTTACTCCCCGTTGCCTCCTCCAAACTCTCCCTGCCTGTCAATCACACTGTGAATACAGACTCGCAGCATGCGAGTATGGTAATATAACTTTACACTCAGACGGATGCGCAGTGGCTATTATAAATAACAGCATTGCGAGCAACAACTCTGAATTAGGCCCATTATCCATAGCAAGTAGTTTAAAAGATTTAGCAAAGTAAACAGGAAAGAGGTTTGCTGCATCTACACATTACTAAAGAGGCAGAAGCTGTTCCAGGTGGTGGCAGTGATTACCCTCCTACAGCACATTGTTGTGCCATTGAAGCTTGCAGTTGGCTGATTTGGCCAAGTGCCTAAAGCTGGGTGCACACGACACGATGTGTACCCAGCATGTCATCGCTGGCAACGGGACCCTGCGTGCGTCAAGTGCATACACACTTGCCGAAGCCGGGTCCTACGGGGGGAGGAGCTACATGTCATGCTGCAGTCTGCAGCATGACATCGTTAGCGACATCCCCCGTTAGACTTTCTGCAGGTCTAACTAAATCAGTGGTTCTCAAACTCACTCCTCAGGACCCCACACAGGTCACATTTTCCAGGTCATCCAGCAGGTGCACAGGTGTAGTCATTACTCACTAACACATTTTAAAAGATCCACAGGTGGTACTAATTATTTAACTTGTGATTCTGTGAGGATATATGGAAAACATGCACTGTTGCCAAGTTTGAGAACCTGTGAACCAGATCATAATGATCTAATCTCCAAAACAAGCTCAATTTCCCTTCGCTATCTGGGAGACATGTAGCCCTATTAGAGTCCAGGGGACTGGTCGCAGGACTTAGGGCATGATTCAGAGCCGCTTGCTATTTGCGAGCGCACGCTCTCAATCAGGGCGGGGAGTATTTATTTTTTCTGTCCGCTTGCTTAGCTGTGGGTGCCCACCCACAGCTAGTGCGGGCGGGCAGGAGATGGTCGCGATAAGGCATTGCGAGGAGACCCTAAGGTAGGGTCTCAGCACTCGCAATGTCGAGTGGTCTTCCAGCTCTAACAGCCGGAAGTTCACTACTGACATCACAAGTGATGTCAACAGGGACGCCCACAAACGGCAGGAGTTCCTTTGGAACGCCTCCGTTTGTTCAGCCACCCACCCCTCTACCCGCGTACAAATCGGGTCGAGCTGACGATCAACATTGACAGCCGCCCTGTTTTGCTGCAAGCCCCGGAGCTAGTGAAGGTCTCACTCACTACGGGGCTCGCGTGCCCACTGGGCCACCATCAACTCGCTTGCGAGCGGGTCTAAGTCAGGCCCTTAATACCACCCTCTACAATGCACGGAGGACTGCTTTGTTATGCAGGTGTAGGGATGCACTTTGGAAGCCCGGCATCAAATGGTTGCCGAGCTTCCGACATCAAATCCAGCGATGCTATGGCAACTAGCCATTGCATCGCAACTTTTTGATATGGTTATACTGTGGAGCCTCACTTCACTGTGGGGGCGTGCCCAGCACTTTCCGTGATACTGGTCTGCCCTCAGGCTCCCGTTAACACCGTGAATAGAAGCCGTGCACATGCGCACGGGATCTATTCTCCTGATGCGCACCCGCTGCCCCGCAGAGCAGCGCTGTGTGCTCCCCCACACAGCCAGCCATCAGATGGGCATCGGAAAGCTACATCTGATGTCTAACAACCATTGAATTTTCGCTATTCGATGGAAAAAGTACTTCCATCAAATCGGAAATATTGATGGTTGCTAACCATCGGCTTCTGATGTCCATCCCTATGCAGTTGTCAGTCACTGGCGGAACGCAGCGTTTACCTGTCCTGCTCCGCCTCCTCTTATGACAGTACGACACCCATTCCGGCTGGCCACACTGTATTGTGAATGTGCAAATTTGGCTGTATAAGTGCAAAACCATTATAAATAGATGCATGTATTGCGATGGTAAAATATTGCAACATTTGGTGGCGAAAGCCCGTCCCACCATTCAATGATGGGCTTCCAATATCTTCCTCAACCTTTTGCTCTGGAAAGGTATATTTCCACTTCTGTTTTCATACCTGGCTGGAAGGGACGTACAGTGAGGGTGGAAGTGTAGTCCACTGAAAAAAAATTATGTTGTCCCCTCGCGGGATCGCCTTGCTTGCCGCTCTTTGGGCATGGTGGCATGCTTCGCTCTCCACAAGGTTATATTCCCCATCAAAGCCCATGGATAGTAGAGAATGAAGTTTGACAGTAACTGATGATGTCAGGGTACAGTAACTGAAAGGGATCTAGCTGTAACCATTACCGTAGAGCTAGATCCCCTCCAGTTGCTGTACAATTACGTCATCAATGTTCAACGTCATTCAAGTGGGCATAGAGGTGGAATAGAGAATATATAGCGAAGCGAGCGCGCAAGGGGTCAACTTTCGGTTTGGTCTAGACTATAGAGCGCTGATGGACCTGTGACGTCACACCCACGTGACCCGGCCTAAAAGGGGGAGGGGCGGGGATGCTAACGGGGACCAAAAGTGTCCGCTCGCCACAAATATTTATGCCCCCTCTATGCCCTAGTGGATGGTAACGCAGGGGCAGTCCAGCCTCCTGCAGCGGTCACGTGGTGGATACGTCACAGAGGTCCTTTAGCCACATAGGAAATAGCAGCAACCGTCAACTTTCGTGGGCAGAAACCTGCACTTCCGCCCTCTCCAACGTCGCTTCCAGGTACGGCTAGTGAAGGGGAAGCAGCTAGATCCCCTTCCATAGATTGACCATGACGTCATCAGCCAGTGTCCAACGTCAGTGAAGGGGACTTATACCTTTCCGGGGAGCCAAGGGCGGGTATATACAGTTTCTGACGGATCACGGAGGGATATATCCCGATTACAAACGCCAAATAAACAAAGCGTTTCGTAAAAGGATCGTGTAACATACTATAATGTACTTGCCGCCGAATGACTTTGCAATTCACACAGTCTGATGTCATCAACGCCACAACAAATATGGCGCCAGACAAACACCGCGAGATTTCCAGCTTCTTAAGCGCATGAGCGGAAGTTCTCGTTCTTTCCGAGTTTTAGGAGCCGGCTGTCCCCATCATGAGGTAGGACCGGGGCTTGGGGAATCTGTTGCCATCTGCGGTCAAAACCCTATAGTCGGTCCCCGCTCCAGCCTCTACGTGGCTCCCAGCGCTTCGTGCTCTTGGGGTAGCGGCAGTGACAGGGATGGGACGGAGATTACCGGCCACATCTTTGCATAGCGGGGTGCCCGCTGTGTGCCAGGGGCGTGTAGTGATTACACCTATATATATACCCTGCCTGTTATGCACAGTGCACTGTAAGGAGCCGCCGCTGTATACCCACCCCACCATGCGCTCCAATGCTGACCCCGTAACTATTGTCTGCTAGTGGCCTCTGTTTCACCAGTTTGTGCCTTGGCCTGTGTACCTAGTGCTAACAATCACGGTCATATGTTGTTGGTCTATTTCTTCTGCAATGTGTCTGTGACTAGGTATGACAATCTGCCCCTACCACGCTGTATAGTCTATTAACTTGGGTCCAATGGATCAATATTGTTAGTTTGGGAACCACTGGGTTAGTAAGTTACATACAGTCTCTGGGGCCTGTATGGGATTTGGTGTTCCTGTAAATCAGGCATGTCAAACTCAAAATCCCAACGGCCGACATCTGGTAGTCCCCACACACTGCGATTGTGTGGCTGACTGCCTGGTACCCGCATAGCACTGCATGGGATCATACATCGCATCTCTAGATCAAGTGAACATGCAGAAAGATATCGGCTGGTGCGATCCCACTGGCTGATATCTTTCCCACACACTACGATATAGCAGTGATGTCTTACCAATCCGTTGGATCATCTGCTATATCACACCGTGTATGGGGGCCTTAAAGAGTGTGGGCCGCAAGAAAGAAAAAAGTAATATAATATGCTCCTTAATCCACCCCCCCATAAAAAAAAATAGAGATATATATATATATATATATATATATATATCTATCTATCTATCTCTGGCTGCACTCAGGAGACTTGTAGAAATGGTGAAAAACTTAGTGCTTTTGATCTATGTTTTGGGACTTTAAAATCCCTTCTTCAGGATACACAACATAACAAAACAGTGCAAATACAGTGTATAAATAACACTCACCCTTTCAGTTGCCCTGCTCACTCTGCATCGCAGCCCGGAGTCCAGGGAACCCACTTCTGGTTTCGGTAGCTCTGTCCACCGGAAATGTCACCCTGCCAGGACAGCGACCGAGGAAAGCCTGGCAAAAACCTTGACGTGACAAAACATAAAAAAACCTTAGAAAACACCTAGGCATTCATATTGTGATTATGTTGAGTCACCAAAAGGTGATCAATTACCATTACCATGTGTATTGAATATAAAAATGTGTTCGTTTATAAAAAAATGAGTAAAAACCAAGGTAATGTTGATATAAGTTGTGCAATGGCACCATCTAGTGACCAAAAGTGGAAATGACATGTATAAAACATAAAAAATCAATATGTTGATCATCTGATATTAATAAATATTGCTAAAAATCAATATTAATTTTTTTATGTTTTATACATGCCATCGGGGATGGGGTCTGGACTGTAGTGCTTTTCTATTTAAAATGGTAAGTACTTTTATGTAACAGAATCTTAATTTTTTTTATTGCAGTAGCAAAGTTTCTCGAGATACACTCTATGAAGCTGTAAGGGAGGTACTCCAGGGAGCCAGGAGGAAGAAGAGAAAGTAAGCTATTTTTTTTTTTTTTATAAAGGTCTTCTGTATTTCAGCTTCAAAACTGCTACTTCAAATTGATACCTATTCAGTCACTGTACTCTGCAAGCTTTGTTTTGCACAATTTCGTTAAGGCTCTGTACTGCTATTGGATATGCCAGGGCAAAGAACCCCCTCAATTCACATGTATTTAGAGAAGATTTGGGGGGGGGGGGGGGTTTGTTAATTTGTAGAATACTAATAAATTGACTAGAAGACTGTATTTGCTATTAGGTTGATGCGGTGTGCCTGGTTAGTGGCTAGAAGTGGACTAACAAAGCAAATGGCTGAAGTAGTGTGGTTCTGAAACAGTACTCTGCAGTAGTCTGTTCTCCATCCGATTTCATAAAGAGCCCTGGCAACAGAGTAAATGGTTCTAGTTTTTGTATTCTCTCAGTTCAGTTTGGAGCATTATTTTTGTTTTAACTTGAAAAGCTGGGCTAGCAAGGTTATTTTTTTTTATCTTATTTATAACAAATACTCTCTTAAATGCATCATATTCTCAGGATTTTTAGTACTTTCACTATTAAATTTGCTAATCTAGTTTTTTCTCCTTGATAGGTTTCTCCAAACTGTGGAGCTTCAGGTCAGCCTCAAAAACTATGACCCTCAAAAGGACAAGCGTTTCTCTGGCACAGTCAGGTTGGGACACCTCTTACTATCGCCCAGCGTTTGCCTTGCATCACCCTCTTGCTTTCTGTGACGGAGATGAATTACTGTGGCAAATATGGGTAGTTCAGTTCACCTTGCCCAGGAAGTGAATTGGACGGACCCCTACCCTGGGTCTTAAAATATGAGGGAAGGTGTGGTTTGGTCTTGTGTCCAACACCCACCGACTAATGCTTCGGTGTTATGCAAGGTTTGTGTCTGGATAGAACTCTTCTCATTCCATTTTCATTCTTCTAACCTTCTCATTTTGCATCCACAGGCTAAAGTCTACTCCACGACCCAAATTTTCCGTTTGTGTTTTGGGAGATCAACAGCACTGTGATGAGGCTAAAGCAGTGGATTTACCCCACATGGACATAGAAGCTCTAAAGAAACTAAACAAGAATAAGAAAATGGTAAAAAAGTTGGGTATGTATATTTTGTCACACTTTTTAATCCATCTTCACCAATCCAATATTTGACTAATATGCCTGTGGAAATGTTGCCTGTTCCTTAATGTCAGGTTTTGATAATGTTGAACTTACAACTCCTACTGCCTGATCTCCTTAACCACTTGCCTGGCACAGTCGTATCAGATACGACCATGCCAGACTGGGCTTTCCCTGACATGGTCGTATCTGATACGACCAGTCAGAGAAACGCAGTGGGCGGCATGCTGGAAGTTGACTGCCAGCAGCCGCCCACCTCAGAGGGACCTGCTGGTCCCTCTACACCTGCGCCTCCCCCTCCTTTGTGTCCCGATCACTGCTGGCCACAGTGATCGGGCCCCGGCGGCACCCCCCTAGAAGCAGCAGCCACGGCTCATGTAGCCGCTGCTGCTGTTACCCGATCACTGTGGCCAGCAGTGATCGGGCAGCCATTTCAGTAACAGGCAGTAGCGGCGGCTCTGGTAGCCGCCGCCGCTGCTGCTGCTATGTAGCCGGGCCGCTAGCGGGAGACCCTCCCGCTCCAGATCAGTGATCACTGTGTGAGAGAAGCGGCGGCTCAGCTCCACCTCCCCAAGTCCCCATGTGTCCCGATCACTGCTGGCCACAGTGATCGGGCAAAATATAATATTAGTAATAAAATGTGTGTGTGTATGTATATTATAGTATAGACGGATATCGCAGAGCCTCTGTTTAGGGATGGCAACCAACCATCGATGGTTTGCAAACATTGATGGTCTGACTGAAAACAAGTGGGTTGCCATTGCTGGCGGCCATCAATGTTGCACCATCGATGGTAGCCATCAATCGATGTTTAGGAAACATCGACAGTTGTGGTCTACACAGATCTTGCCCAATCGCTAAACAATTGATGGCTTCTAACGATGGTTGAACCATCAATGGTACAGCTGTCAATGGCCATCACTACAGTATAACATAAATAGCTATTTTTATGGTATACTGGGTTTTAAAAAAATAAAAAAATAAAAAAAATTTCAAATAAAAGTGATGGATAAGTTTAAAATTATGTTCTTGACCTAATTCAATCATAAAAGAAACCGACAATTTTGGAGCGTTTTTGGAAAAAGAATTCGTCAGTTAAGTGGTTAAAGGGAGTCAATGGGAGTATGAGTGAAAAAAATTTATTTAAAAAGAGACCTTGTTTTCCCCAACATGTAATTTGTACTACGGTAGAACATGTTTAGTTTGAGCTACTATGAAACAAGCGTGGAAAGATGTGGGATATGAAATGCATGTCAAGCTTGTCCTAATGATTCCAAAGGGAGATGGTGTGTGGGTTTAGTTTAACAGGGATGGGGAACAAAATTGCACATCAAACCGGATTTAATGGGTATTGTCATGGGGTTTTTAGTTTAGTGCTGTCATTTCTAAAGCTTTTGAAAAGCAGTTGACCTGATCTTTGCTTGTTCGATCATTAAGATGTATAGGCTTTCAGCAGTCAGTGTTCGATGCTAGTTATGACTGTATAGCTATGTCAGACTTTGCTTATTGGTATCTTAAAGCATGCTGACTGTGGGGCTCTGGTACTGTAGCACCCGCTTGATTCTGCTGAAACATCGATTTGGCTAACACTTTGAGGTGACTGAGTTAAGTTTTTTCTGCCTTTGCATGTTACAACCTACAAGTGTACAACCAATGTAGATTTAAATGCTTTTTTTTTTTTTCTATTTGATAGCAAAAAAGTATGATGCGTTTTTGGCCTCTGAGTCACTTATTAAGCAAATTCCTCGTATCTTGGGCCCTGGCTTGAATAAGGCTGGAAAGTTTCCCTCATTGCTGACACATAATGAGAACATGGTGGCTAAAGTTGATGAAGTGAAATCCACAATTAAGTTTCAGATGAAAAAGGTAAGGAGTAAAATTTGTGCAGACATGATGGCTATAAAAGTTGCCATGTCATTAAAAAAATTTAAGTTTCTTATCAGCTTTCGAACAATATCATGCTGACCACCCTCTGTTTTTAAGTGCAAAACCCTTATTGGAGCTGACAATAGAGCTTTAATAGTTAAGGGTTGTTATGAGTCAAATGTTTGAGCTGAGTGTTCTTAAGAAATTAAATTTAAACTCTTGTGTTCCAAAATGTAGTTTGCTACGTTAGTAACTGTTTCTGATCTGCTACCCTCAGGTCTTGTGCTTGGCAGTGGCAGTAGGCCATGTGAAGATGACAGAGGAGGAACTTGTGTACAACATCCACCTTGCAATCAACTTCTTGGTATCCCTTCTAAAGAAGAATTGGCAGAATGTGAGGGCACTCTACATCAAGAGCACAATGGGCAAACCACAGCGTCTGTACTAATTTGATCTCAATAAAGTGCTTTCATATGAGATTTCAGTGTTGTCAGTTGTGATCTGGTTTTACGCTGTTTTTTTGTTTTTTTTAAATTTGCACTATAGTTTACATGGAGACTGCCATTGTAGATGATAAAAATGCACAACTTTCCAAACCTTGACTTGAGTTTGAGTCTTTCACCTAACGCTCAATAGAATTGTGTTAACATTCCATATATCTCTAAAGTCTTTCACTTTTACATTTTGCTTCTTCCCTTTCTCTAGATTATGCATATCAAATCTAACTATGTTAATCAGTGTCCTCACTGGTCGCTTGTGACATGGCACAGCTCTGCTGCCACTTTGAAGCAAGACTGTCTGTGGCTTGTAAGCATTTCATGTAGATCAGTTGTTCCCATACAGTCTGTTTCCCAAACTCTGTCCTTAACACACATTAGCAGCCCAGATTTTAAGGATATTTATGCTTTAAGCTCAGGAGACTCCCACCCCTTTCACATCTGAATGCCGGATTGCAGCCTGGATTTTTATTTTTTTTCACAGATCCATCCTGGGTGCAACCTGGCTTAGACTGCTTTCAGACTGGTGTCTAGAACCGGCACGAACGCCGGGTCGATGTCAGTAGTCTGCTTATGGTAGTTGTTACCCCTATTATAAAAAAAAAAAACATCAAATGCCTTTTTAAAAAGGCGATCATGAAAAGCATTGGTGGAACTGACTGGGGAGCTGAACTAGGATAAGGGCTGAAATAAATTAGCCGTGAAAAATGCAGTTTGGCAAAAAACTGAGTTCACTTGTATTGCTGTGATGGTTTCTCCATGCTTGTCCCTGCTTTTCGCCCTATTTGATTGTAAAACATGCAAAAACGCGGATATGCTAATGTTCTCTAAAGCAAAACTAATTAAAAGGACTTTTTGGTGTTTTTTTTATTTCTAATTGTCTGAAATACTGCACTCTGAAGGACATTATCTGCTTTTTGGCTGATAAAGGTGGGAAGGAGACTACAGACCCTGAAAGGCAGTAACACAAGCTCTAATTATGAGTAGGACCATATATACTTGCTCCGTGTTGTAATAACTGATTACCAGAAGTGTGGTGGGTTTTGTTTTTGTTTTTTTGTTTTTTTTTTTGTATTTCATCCTGTTAAAATATCTTGGCAAGAGTAGTGCTTGGACCACATTTATCTACAGTTGTTAGTCTAATGTGTACCCAGCTTTATTCATATTACCTGTAAACTGTCTCCTGAGCCTGTGGCTTGACACGTCGGCAAATGTGTACCCATTATGTTGGCTCTTGCACGCTACCGTGGGGTCGTTCATCGCATCGACAAATCTGCCGTACATGCTGGTCAACGTGATAAACTACCTTATGCATTTGGATGCGGCTGGTGTACAACATGCGGTCGTTCACCAGATCGTGCAGTGTGTACGGACCGCATGATGTCTGTCGCAACGTGGGTTGTTTGTGTACCCAACTTAAGTACAATAAAACTAGTGGGAAGTTGCTTATATTTAAAGGTGCTGTCTAACTTCACAGTTCCATAATATGGGAGAATCCATGTAAACACTTTGTTTCTATGTGCATGTTCACTAAAATGCTGGCTTTGGGTGTGAGATGAAGCTGGTTGCAGAGAAAATTGGCATATTTGTGCTTTTGATGCTATTTTTTTTTTCCGGGCTACATATAAAGGTTATGATACCAAAGGCTTCATATTTTAACCATCTCTGGGCAGAACTTTTTTTTTTTTGTGATCAATACTTTCGAGATGCATTGTAATTATTTTAGACCTCTAATAGGGCAATTCCATTTAGTGCATGTTCCCGAGTACAGTATTACATTGCAGATTTTCCTGCACATCTCCATAGGCTGGTCAAATCTGTGTTTTGGAGGAAGAGAGAGAATTCAAGGCAATGTATTTGCCAGGAAGATAACCAAAGGTTACTGCATGCTGGTGGTACTTCAGTCTCCACAGGTGAGCAAAGCAGACAAGCTCCGTGTTCTCTGAGAAGAAATATTGGCCAGATTGTGTGTCCTGAAGTTGAATCCACAAATCCAAATAATTCACATTGTCTATACTAGTGAGCAGCCTGTCCAAAATGAAGGGACATTGTCACACCCATGAAAATTCCTGTTTGAGTGCTCAAGCGGGTCAGTTTTAGGTAACTTCTGCTTGCCAGCTCAAGGGGCTGCGCGTAGACATGTCAGTGCCGGCGGCTGTGCGCACCCGAATGGGGCGACAATTGAATTGCTGTCGGCTGCCAACTAGTAGCTGCCATGCAACACACCTAAATTTGCACATAACTCGTGTCTGTTAGGCCTTAGCTGAGCTGGAAGATGTGCTTTTGAATACCTTTCTGAACCAACTTGTTCATCCGCATGTGCATGGTATAAAAAAAATTCTGTATCACCAGCTTTACATCCATCTGGAGAATACTGCTCGCTGTGGGTTGTTGAGGATCTAGGAGCTGGCCCTTTTAAAATTAAAAATCTTTGGATATAAAGAAAAAAAACTAAATGTACCCTAGACTGCACTTTTCTTCATTGTCAATCTTCTCTCAGGATATCAATGTAAAGGTTGACAAGTTCATTTGGTTGACATTTAAAAAAAATAAAAAAAAAATATATATATATAATATATATATATATATATATATATAGTTTCTACAACATGGTTGTAGTTCGGGTCAACAATTATATTTTTTATTTTACCTTATGTGTGTTGACCATTGAACTTGTTGATCTGCAATGTCTGTCGACCTATTGACTTTTTATACCACACCCCATCCATTTGGGTGGTAGAGATAAATAGCAGATGCTGCCTAGGGTCCATTAGTTTTGTTTTTTTTCTGTTGAGAGACAGCTTGAAGGATGACTGGCTAAAGCTGTGTACACACTAGGTAGACTTGGTGACAGAGTGGCCAATTTCATACACATTTACTGATAAGTCGCTCGACATTACAATCTGACTGCCCAGCTGTGACGTCAGTCCCTGCAGAAAATGTGTGGGCAGTCGTTACATAACGGGTACATACCTGCTCATGCGGTTGCGATATATCGCATGTTTGATTGAATGGCTGATATCGCCCAGTGTGTACACAGCAAAAGAAGTGTCACAGCCAATGTGAATGCAAGGAGGGCAGGCTGAAGGGGCACTAACCTGAATAGGAGTTCAACATGGCACAACTATGGGGGTGGTATGTCTGAGGCAGTGGCTGGGCAGATCCTACCAGAAAGGTGGTAAGGCAAAAACATCTCTCTGGATCCACATGCCAGATCTTCCCATTTTCACAGGGGGCAGGTAACGTTTCAGCTAGAAGGCAGATATCTTCCAGAGAAGACATTGCAGTGCACCAATCTACCATATAAAAAAATGGTATAAGTTCATAAACTCTAATGAATGACAGTGATTCTGAAAATGAGGTTGGTTTAATTAAAACATGAATATGCACACCAAAATAAAAACAATTTAGGTAAAATAATAAAATGGATACCAGTGGAATGAAATTCCACAACCTACATATATCACAATGAAATAAACCACAAGTTGATAATGTATAAATTTGAATCAAATAAAGAAAAAAAAATATTTCTACATCAGGGTCCATAGAGTATCCACAGGATACCTTAGGGGTATAGGTGATGATGTCAGGCATCGGGCACCATAGAGTTAAGATTTCAGCCTCCCAGGATGCACTAGGGTCCCCCTCCTATACCCCGCCCCCGAGCCAAGGCATCCCAGTTTCGTTGGTGCCTGGCTCGGAGTCGGAGCACATGTTTAGAGTGGGGCTAAGAATAGCCCCTGAAGTTTTCTTCAAGGCAGCTGTGGCTGCACATCTGGGAGTACATCATGGACAGTCACTGCTGTCGTCCATGCTGTCTCCCCTACACCCCGCCGGTACTGATCCAGGGATGCTGGTAAGCATCTGGGGTCATGGCTAGCGGTGACCCCAGATGTTTCGGACCATGGCCGGATTCAAGGGGAGCAGGTAAGCAGCGGGGGTCCCCCGGTGGGTCCCTGCTGAGCACATGGTCCAGAGTCCCCAGGCAGGGGGCTCCATGGTGACTGGCTGCAGCGTGGAGCCAGGTAACTAACCTGCGCTTCCACTACTCTCCTGGGACAGCGGGCTGCAGCTGAGCGGCAAGCGCGGCGTCCCAGGGGTTAATTGCATGCCAGGGGAGTGCGCCTTCCCTGTACACAGCCGGCGCCTCCCCCGCTGCACACAGCCCTCTCTGCGCTGCAGATTGGTCCTGTGGCAGGGCTGCTCCCCCAGGCCGGCCTCCTCTCTGCTCCTCGGTGGCCACCTTTGTATGGTGAACACTGCTGGAGCTGCTGACGGTGGCATCGCGGTCTGGGTCCCCCGGCATACCTCTCCTCCGTTGATACAGGTCTGTGTATGCAGCGCTGTGTCCTACCAGACTCTGTGTCTGTGTAGTTGAGGAACAGCGCTGATAGTGCAGGGATTTATTTCTTCTGCATTGTATGTGACGTCTGCTAGCCTCTGCTGCCTGTACTTTCACTTTCTACTGTCAGCCATTTTACTGTCCCTGCTCTTCCTCTGCTAAAGCCCTTGCGGTGCGGTGATTGCAGGGTGGTTCTCCCACTATACTAACGAGTATCAGTGAGAGGGGTCACATACTTACCATCATGTCTGAGAGTGAATTTCCTCTCCAGCTTATGTGTACTAAGTGCAATGTACCAATAGCGGAGGGGCTATGTCGGCAGTGTTATTTATTGGCGCGGCCAATTACTGTCACGGCTCCGGTGCAGGAACCGCCCTGGGCTTGTTTCGCTAAAGCGCTTACAACCCTAGTGGGCCAGTTAGCTCCGCCACATGCATTTTCCCAGATGGGATTGTCCCAGCAGTCAGTGGTGTCGTCACCCATGCAGGGGTTCCCGAGACAACTGATGGTACCCCACAGTCTCCCTATTTCCCCTCCCCAGGTTTCACAGGAGCCTGCGTGGGT
The DNA here is from genome assembly GCA_031769625.1 of Taudactylus pleione. NCBI lineage: Eukaryota > Metazoa > Chordata > Amphibia > Anura > Myobatrachidae > Taudactylus > Taudactylus pleione. The sequence continues at coordinate 1,325,799 of JAUIMM010001433.1, read as the reverse complement.
TAATTCACTGACAAATTCGGTACACCATTTGTCGGACGTGATACAAGGGGAGTCTGTGTTGAGGCCACATAAGCGGCCTGTGGCGTCTCTGCTCCTTATGAGGATGACGACGTGACGTCCGATGGGGAGATTCTGGATCTATCTGACCAAGAACCTCTTCGTACTAAAGAGTCGGACGCTGATTCCAAGGCTTATATTCCTGGCCTTATTCGGGCGGTCCGCACGGCTTTAGTTATTGAGGATGACGATCCTCTGGTGTCGAAGTCCAAATATGCATTTTTTTAAGGATATTAAGGGTGACGCCGCAGTGTTTCCTCTTTCGGGTCAGTTAGTAGACCATTTAGAGGAGGCGTGGAAACACCCTGGTAAACGGTGTCAGCCTCAGAGGCGCTTAGCTGTGGCTTATCCGTTTGCGGACAATTATTTTTCTAAGTGGGAATCCCCTCCACAAGTGGATTCTCATGTGACACGCCTAATCCATCCGAAGTGCCACCATGCCCATGTCCTCCTTGAAGGATGCTACGCTCCGCAAAGTGGAGATCTGCCTAAAGTCCATTTATTCCCTTGCGGGGGGGCGGGGGGGAGAGAGGCCGCCTTCTGCAGTTCGCTCAGTGTTGGTCGATAACCATGACAGACAATTGGGTTCACGAGGTGGTTTCTCACGGGTATGCCCTCTCCTTTCGGCACAGGCCCCCATCCCGGTTCTTCACCACGGGCCTTCCATTAGACCGGAACAAAGCTTTGGAACTGCGGAAGGTTTTGCACACTATGCTCCAGGCTGGAGTTATAGTGTCTGTTCCATTTTCCCAGAGGGGCCAGGGTTTCTATTCCAATCTATTTTTGGTGCAGAAACCCAATGGGTCGTACCGTCCGATTCTCAACCTCAAGGCCCTCAACAAGTCCTTGCGGGTGCCGCGATTTCAGATGGAGACCATATGGTCCATCATTCTGGTGCTGGAACCTGGGGATTACATGGTGTCATTGGACATACAGGACGCTTACCTGCATGTCCCTATTCTTTTGCGCCATAAGCAGTTCCTCAGGTTTGCAATCCGCAGCGATAACTACCAGTTCCGGGCGTTACCTTTTGGCCTAGCAACAGCACCACGAGTCTTCACCAAGGTCATGGCGGCTTACCTGCGGCTGCAGGGAGTCCGCATGTTGGTGGCAGGATCTCCAGAGCTCCTTCTACGCCATTTGGACCTGACGATTGCAGTACTGCAACGTCACGGCTGGTTAATAAACTGGCAGAAGTCCACCCTGATCCCGTCTCAGAGAATTCTACAGCTCGGAGCCTTATTGGACTCCAGACAGCAGTGGATCTTTGTGATGGAGGAAAAGATCTCTGCCTTACAGTTGAGGGTGCGCAGTTGTCTGCAGAGTCGTCGGGTGTCTCTGCACTCGGCGATGAGGTTGCTGGGCTCCATGGTGTGTGGCATACGTTCTTCCAGTGGTGTCGACCGAGAGGTTATGCCCCTCGGGAGTTCCGTCTGTCTAGAGTGTTAGCTTTCCTACAGGTGGGGCTAGACCATGGGCTTCGCCTTGCTTCTCTGAAGGTACAGGTGTCTGCCCTGTCAGTCTGGTTCCATCGTAGGATTGCTGCGATCCCTGATATGTGCACCTTTATGCAAGGTGTTCTTCGCATTCAGCCACCTTTTGTTCCACCGGTGGCGCCTTGGCATTTAGCTGTGGTCCTGAGGGCTCTCCGGGGACCGCCGTTTGAACCACTGGGCTCAGTGGACCTTAAATGGCTGACAGCTAAACCAGAATTCCTTCTGGCCATTGTTTCGGCCAGACGTGTTTCTGACTTAGGGGCTCTCTCCTGTAGAACCCCTTTCCTGTTTTTTCATAGGAACAGGGTGGTGCTGCGCACTCGTCCTGGATTCCTTCCCAAAGTTGTTTCAAGCTTCCATATCAACGAGGAAATCGTTGTGCCGGCTTTTAACTCACCTGATCTTTCAGTGGGTGAGGCCACTTTGGACGTTGTGCGGGCCTTAAGGATTTATGTTGACCGCACTTCTTCGTTTAGGAAGTCTGACGCCTTGTTTGTCCTCTATGGCTTCCGTAAAAAGGGTTGGCCTGCTTCAAAGCAAACTTTGGCAGGTTGGATTCGTATGGCAATTTCAGAAGCTTATCTTCATGAAGGCATTCTGGTTCCATCCTCTGTGAGGGCTCATTCCACTAGGTCTGTGGGTCCTTCGTGGGCAGCTCGACGTGGTGCCTCCTGCTTCCAGATCTGCAAGGCTGCTACGTGGTCCTCTGTCCATACACTTGTGAGGTATTACGCGTTTGACACCTTTGCCTCTCAGGATGCTTCCTTCGGGCGACGGATTCTCCTTTCAGCACAGGAGCGTTCCCACCCTTGAAGGATACTGCTTTGGGACATCCCCAAGGTATCCTGTGGCTACCCTATGGACCCTGATGAAGAAAATATAAGATATGGTAAGAACTTACCTTTGTTATCTCTATTTCTATGAAGTCCATAGGGTTCCACAGGACTCCCGCCCTGTCGTACCTGTGCTGCAGATGGCCTTTACTCTGGTCACCATTGTTTTCCGTCTCCCTCTGGTGAGCATGTGATTCTTGTGTGTCCAGATCTTTTTTCTCTCTCTTCCTTCTCCTCCTCTGGCCTATGGCATGGTACGTAACTGAGATGCCTTGGCTCGGGGGCGGGTTATAGGAGGGGGACCCTAGTGCATCCTGGGAGGCTGAAAACTTAACTCTATGGTGCCCGATGCCTGACGTCATCACCTATACCCCAAGGTATCCTGTGGAACCATATGAACTTCGTAGAAATAGAGATAACAAAGGTAAGTTCTTACCATATGTCATTATTTTTTGAGCAATTACAAATTATTGATCAGTGCAGACTGCATTTGAAACAGATTGTATTACAGTAAGGTGCATAAATATTGGGACATTGACAGAATTTTCATATTTTGCTCATATTCAGTCAAATGCTTCAGAACTCATTGGATGGCGCTTCACAGTGCAGATGGACAATGACCCAAAGCATACTGCAAAAGCAACCAAAGAGTTTTTTAAGGCTAAAAAGTGGAATGTTATGCAATGGCCAAGTCAATCCCCTGACCTGAATCCGATTGAGCATGCATTTCACTTGATAAAGGGAAAATGCCCCAAGAACAAGCAGGAACTGAAGACATTTGCAGTAGAGGCCTGGCAGAGCATCACCAGGGATGAAACCTAGCGTCTGGTGATGTCTATGCGTTCTAGACTTCAGGCTGTAATTGCCTGCAAAGGATTTGCAACAAAGTATTAAAAAGTGAAAGATTTAGGATTGTTTAGTTTGTCCCATTACTTTTGGCCCCTTAAAAAGTGGGAGGCACATATAGAAACCATTGTAATTCCTACACCGTTCACCTGATTTGGATGTAATTACCCTCAAATTAAATCTGAAAGTCTGCAGTTAAAGCACATCTTGTTTGTTTCATTTCAAAGCCATTGTGGTTGTGAATAGAGGCCAAAATATACAAAATTCTGCCAATGTCCCAATATTTATGCACCTGACTGTATATGAATCGATTTTCAGTATTTGAGCAATCTCATCTGCTTGTGGTTTTATTGTGGTATATGAAAGTTGTGGTATATCATTCCACATTTTATATTGCTTTTCTTAAATTGTTTTATATTTTTTATGCCCTTTTTTGACTTAGAATTTTCATGTGTTTTTGTTTATTAATATATTTGTGTGTTTTCATAGTCACAAATTTATTAGTTTTTATCTACTTATATAATTTTTAATTATATGGTATATAAGTATTTTTTTTCCTGTGGATTGCAGCAGGTTGTATCTACCATTTGGTGTTGTAATTAAATCTATTTACACTCCTTGGGTTTAGGTTCTTTCCAGCATTGTGGGTGATTTATTGTTGTGTTTTTATTTTTTTCTTGGTTTATTATCTTCTTGTAGAGCAGTGGTTCCCAAGCTCTGTCCTCCAGACCCCACAGAGTTCATGTTTTTTCAGGTCACCGAACAGGGGCACAGGTGTATTTATTACTCACTGACACAGTGTAAAAGATCCACAGGTGAAGCAAATGATCTCACTTGTGATTCTGTGAGGAGACCTGGAAAATATGGTCTGTTTGGGGTCCTCAGGACCAAGTATGAGGACCTGTGTTCTAGAAGGTATCTCAAGTAGAGGTAGCTTAGTCACCTAGATGGAAAGCGTCCTGGCTTTCGTACAAGACATGATGGAGAATGCATCCACCCAGCACTGGCTATAGCAGGAGCCATCTTCTGTTATTTTGATACAGATGAAGACCATCTTGTTCAGACCAGTGGGTGACAGGAACTTATTTAGTAAGGTTATGTCTGACGTCGGGCATTGGCAGCGGACCCAGCCGATTGATGCAGCTTAGGGGAGGTAGGCGCTCCCCCGGCAGCTCCTCCCCCGACCCAGATGTTGTCCCATGAAAGTTTTTTGCGCATCTGGGTCGCTCCTCCTACCTTCCTCGTGTATATGAGACGCTCACAGTCCACTATCAGTGCCCTGTTGGTCTCAAGAGGTTTTGGGTCAGTCTCCCTGTATACCTCTTCCATGGGTCAGGTATATAGTGCTCTATATCCTACCAAGCATCGTGTTTTGAGTTGTTGATTCAGAGCCCATTGCAACTAAATGGCATATGCATTGTCAGAGCCGTAACTACACTTTTTGGTGCCCTGTGCCAGAAAGAGCATTGGCGCCCCCGTCATTTTTCAAAGGGACATAATCACCCCAAAAAATGGCCATGGCTTCTTGGGGATGGGCCAGGGAAGAGATAGGAGAGGCCAGGAGATGCTGGGGATGAAATAAGAGAAAGCTACAAGCAAGAATGATAATAAACAGAAATTTAACAGGCCCAAACAGCGCCCCCTGACCTGTGGTGCCCTGTGCGATGGCACCGGCCGCACTACCCTAGCTACAGCCCTGTGCATTGTATGTGACTGTTTGCTAGCTGCTGTGTTGAGACTGCCTTTTATTTCTGACTGTCAGTTATGACTATCACTGTTTTTCTTCTCATCCCTCTGTTGCAGGTGTGTGGGTTTTTTTCTTTTACTTCACATTTAATTGTTGTTTGTGAAGGTTGTCACATTATATTGCATTGTTACCTTTACAATTGATATGTCAAAAAGTAAAGGCAATCAGGAGGGGGTGGCCCCTGTGCTGATTTCATGTAAAACCTGTTTAGCAGGCTTGACCTCTCAGGACTTGATAAAGGATAGTTTGTGTGCTGTCTGTTTATAAAGAGCCACCTCACCAGTCCAGTATAGCAGTCCCTGTCCAAGAGCCATCTTTGGTGTCTTCCTTGTCTATGAAGCAGTTTGTGGATCATATTACTACTCCCATAATGCCTCCTTGTATGGGGAACCAACAGCATGCTATGTTTGCACCTCCTATACGTCCTTCCTGGGTTGATGCTTATGGCCACTTAAGTCAGAGTATGGCTCAGTCAGCTGTTGCAAGCAGGCTGGTAGTTACTAAGGTGCCTAAATGCAAGTTCTCTTTTTATCAGTCTGCTCAGCATATGGATTCAGAAGCATCATCAAAAGAATCAGATGATGCGCAGGGTTCTTCTCCAGGGTCTAGCTCGGGAGAGGAGGACCATCCGTTCCTTTGGGTGGTTAAATCAATCCTAGATATTCAGGATGATGAACCAGCCCCTAGTAAGAAAGCTCCGGTGTTTAAACACCAGAAGGTGGTCAAAACTGAGTTTCCTAACTGAGCTTATGGAAGAGGCATGGGGTAACTCGGATAAACTGTTTTTTGTGCATAAAAGATTAACATTGTTGTATCCTTTCCCAGCTTCTAAATGTACTAAGTGGGAGGTACCTCCCACGGTGGATGCTCATGTGACGCACTCAAGTCAGAAATGCTACGTTGCCTATTCTGTCAGCAACTTCTCTTAAGTATTCTACAGATAGGAAAATTGAAACATGTCTTAAGGCAATATTTTCATCACTTGGAGCTGTTACTCGTCCAGCTATGGCTGGAGCCTAGGTAGCCAAAGGTGTTGAAGAATACTCTCTTATCAGATGTAACCAGAGAACAGAATATAGTATATCTCCCACATACCGGAAGTGCGCCTCCTATTTGGGAGTAGATGCTGAAATTTTAGCTTCTAAAGTATCAGCAGCGTCAGTAGTGGCGCTCAGTGTTCTTTGGTTAACATCCTGGAAAGATGATACAGGATCAAAGAAGGCTCAGGAATCCTTACCTTTTTTTTTGAAAAATACTTTTTACAGCAGAGTTAGATAAGATAATAGCTACTCTGGCAGCTTCAAAATCTGCAGGTCTTTCATCTTCGGCTACATTGAAGTCTAGGCAGTTTTCTTTTCGTCCTCAGGGACAACAGTCTTTCTCCAGGCCGTCTAGTTTTCGCAGGACAACCAGGCGACAAACTAAGAGGACTAGGCTGGCCAGACGTCCAGCTTCTATGCTGGATGATAAACCCTTGGCCTGATGGGGCGGGCCTCCTCCTGGGGGACCCAGGGTGGAGGGTTGACTACTTCAGTTTGCGGATTACTGGCATCGAAAAACGGATGCCTGGATCCGAGAAGTGGTCTCAGGGGTATGCTCTCACTTTTCAGAGGCATCCTCCCCAGAAGTTTTTTTTGCACAATTCCTCCATCTGGTGCGGTCAAAGTGGCCCTTCAGGAGGCCATTCACTCCCTGCTGCAAGCAGGGGTAATAATAATGGTTCCTGTGTTACAACAAGGAAGGGGTTATTATTCCAATCTATTTTTGGTTCAGAAACTGAATGGGTCTCATGGCCCTGTTCTACATCTAAACACCCTCAACGGGTTTATCCATGTACCCAAGTTCCGTATGGAAACTCTCCGGTCAATTATTTTGGCAATGGAACCTGGGGTTTTTATGGTTTCCCTGGACATTTAGGATGCGTATCTGCATGTTCCTATTACGCCAACCCACCAACAATTTCTATGGTTTTCTGTCCTACAGCACCATTACCAATTCCAGGCGCTGGACAACCTTCTGATATTGGCAAAAACTCCAGTTGTTTTACAACACCATCTTTAGATGACAATAGCCTGCCTACAAAGCGCGGCTGGATCTTCAATTGGAAAAAAATCCTCTCTTTCTTCTTCGGGTCTCAGGGTCCACAGGAACTACCTTGGGGTATGTAGTTGGAGTTATCCATTGCACCAAACAGCTACAGATTGCACCCAGCATGCACAGGACCTCCTATATACCCCGCCCCCAGCCACAGGCATTATTTTTTGTTTGGTGCTCAGCAAGTATCCAGAAGCACCTGTTTATAACAGCGGGACTGCTCAGGCAGTCCCAGGCTTTTTATTTTTTGATTTACCTTAGTTTTTTAAACTACTTGGTTGAGTAGTACTAAGGGTCCAAATAGGATGCATATACTATGACTCCTACTACCTCCGCTGATGCCGAAACCCCAACTCCTGCAATGGGCCCTGGGGATTTCGGCGGGTCACAGGAAAGCTTACCTAGCAGTGACGCTGGGGCCCGGACTGCAATCAGATCCAAGGAGATGGTAAGGTAAGGCGATTCTTTGTTGTCGGGGAATCATGCACTGCAGTCCTGGCACCCAATGTAGGAGATGCACCGGAGGCTGCTGCTAGTGAGGGCCCGCGAGCCGCGTCCTCACTAAGACCGATGGGGCCTTATCGTCTGATGCCGAGGATGGGTAGTAGACACACTAGTGGCGCACTAGTAGCGTCTACTACTGTGAGGCCAGTGTACCCGTGCCGTTAAAGCCGCTTAGGGGAGATAGGCGCTACCCCGGCCGCTCCTCCCCCAACCCAGACGCAACGTCCTTTGTGGGCTCCCACACCTTGTGTATTGATGCGCTCACAGTCCACCTATGGTGCTCTGCTGAAAGCTGTTGGTTTTCAAAGGTGTGGGTTAGTCTCCCTGTATGCTTCTCCCTTGGTCCAGGTACACAGTGCTCTGTACTGTACCAAGCCCCCGGCAGTTTGGTCAGATGATTCAGAACCCATTTGCATTTGAAATTATATATGCATTGTATGTGACTTTAATGCTAGCTGCTGTATTGATACTGCCTTTTATTTCTAAACTGTCAGATATATCTATCACTCTATTTCTCCTCATCCCTCTGTACAAGGTGTTTTTCATTTGTCTTTTCACATTTACTTGTGAAGACTCACATTGCATTTATACCTTATACCTTTGTTACATTGTTATGTCTAAAGGCATGGGGAAGAAAGAGGTTGAGCCTCCTGCACTGGTATCATGTAAATCCTGTTCAGCAGGCCTGTCGGCTCAGGAGTTCATGCAGGATAGTTTGGTGCAACCTGTTATAGGAGACAGCTACTTCACCAATCCAGTACACCAGCTCCTGCACAATGGGGTTACCGCAGCAGTTACATCCTGCTATGTATATGCCCCTCATGCGCAGAGTATGGTCATTCATCTACCACAGCTCAGCAGATGGGCAGACGAATAGACCAGTTACTGGCAAGCAGAGGCATAAGAGAGTATCCCATCAGACGCAGTCTGGGGATTCTACTGTTTAACTATCCCTGTTAGTTATTACTCCATTTTTTACCTTCAACTACCAGGTGTGTAGGGGTTAAATTGTACTTCAAATTTACTTTGTGAGGGCTGAGCTGCCTGTCCCCCTTTCTACTAATTACTGTTTACTGAGGGGAGATTTGATCTCTCTGTTTATACCTTTTTCTTCTAGGATCAAGGTATATAGCACTAGAATCCTACCAACTTTTTTGTTTCTATAAGCTGATTCAGTGCCGACTTGTAAGTGTATTTGTATGCATTGCACTTATATCCTACCAATGTGATAGTGCCCACTTGCAAATGTTTTTATATGCATGTAGATCCTACTAAACTTATGTGTTTAGGTAGTGGATTTTAATGCCCTTTTGCAAATATATTTATGTCATAGTAGATCCTACCAAACTTAAGCCGGCCATACACGGTGAGATTTTCTGTTGTTAAGATGTGTTGTACGATTGCCCTTGAAATTCTACATACGATGTGTTCAAAATGGTGTAGGATTGATCGTTATGATCATACGATCCCCATATGCATATGTATCACATTGCGATCTATCATGTACAATCTTACAGTTTTGAAATGTTACAGTGCCATCTCCAGCTGACCATGGCCTGTCTACAGGACCACGGCTGTATAGTCAATTGGAAAGAGTCTTCTCTTTCTCCAACTCAACAGATAGTACATCTGGGACCATTACTGGATTCTCTACCGCAGAGGGTCTTTCTACAGGAGGCAAGATTTCTGCTCTACAATTGCGGGTGCACAGATTGCTGCACAATCAGAGTATCAGTTCACTCAGCAATTCAGGTACTGGGGTCCATGGTCTTTGACAAGGTGGCATATCCCCAGTTCCATTCCAGGTCCTCACCAGAGGTCCGGCTCTCCCTCGCATGGTGGCTGCAGATGACTCATTTAAACAAGGGTCACCCATTATGGATCCCTGATTGAGTACTCCACCATGGATGCAAGTCTGCGAGGACGGGGCGTGGTGACAGGTCATCAAACCTTTCAGGGAAGATGGACACCTCATTAAAGTCACCTGCCCATAAATATATTGGAGCTTCTTGCAGTGCATTCTGGCGCAGGACCTCCTTCAGGGCAGGCTTGTCCAGATTCAGTCCGACAACACACCCACAGTGGCCTACATCAACCATCAACCATCAGGGAGGCACACGAAGTCTGGCAGCCATGAGGGAAGTGGCAAACATTCTGGTTTGGGCAGAATACCATCTTCCAGCAATCTCGGCAATATTTATCCCAGGAATCCTGAACTGGGAAGTGGACTTTCTAAGTCGTCGGGACATACACGCCGGAGAATGGGCATTTCGTTTACGTCTTTCAGCTCCTGGTGGACAAGTGCAGACTAACGGAATGTAGACCTCATGGCATCACGTCACAACCACAAGGTCCCCAGGTACGGGTCCAGGACAAGGGACCCCTCAGCTGCCTTCGTGGATGCTCTGGTGGTGAGTTGGGACTTCAGGTCGGCATACCTGTTTCCTCCAATCTCCCTCTCCCGAGGGTCATCAGAAAAATCAAGCAAGAAGGTGGCAAGATGATATTAATAGCTCCTGTCTGGCCCAGGAGACATTGGTTCACCGATCTGACATGTCTATCCATAGTCAGTCCATTTCCTCTATGGCCAAATTTGCTAGTGCAGGGTCCCTGCCTATATCCAGATCTACCTCGGCTGGCTTTGACGGCATGGCTCTTGAGTCATCAGTCTTAAAGGCCAAAGATTTTTCTACTTCTGTGATCCAGACAATGCTTCGGGCAAGGAAGCCTGCTTCGGCCCGCATCTATCACGGGATTTGGCATAATTTTTTTTAATTTGGTGTTCCTACAGAAAATATGACCCTAAGGTTTTCAGGGTCTCCCGAGTTCTTGCTTTTCATCAGGCTGAACTAGACTTAGGTCTTCATCTGGCTACCTTGAGAGTTCAGGTTTCTGCATTGGCAGTTTGGTTCCAGCACAGAATTGCCCCTCTGCCGGATGTTAGAACATTTTTTCAGGGTGTTCTCCATCTGCAACTGCCGTTTCTCCCTCCGGTGACACCGTGGGATTTATCCTTGGTTCTTAGGGCGCTGCAGGCTCGCCCCTTTGAACCCTTAGACACGGTGGACCTCAAATGGTTGACAGCGAAGGTGCTTTTTCTCCTCGCTATCTCCTCAGCTCGCAGAGTTTCTGATTTGGCAGCGCTTTCATGTCGCTCTCCATTTTTGATTTTTCACCAGAATAGAGCTGTCCTCCGTACAAGGGCGGGTTACCTTCCAAAAGTGGTATCCCGTTTTCATGTGAATGAAGAAATTGTAGTCCAAGCCTTTCAGTCTTCGGGCCTTTCTGTAGGTGAAGCTTCACTGGATGTGGTTCAAGCTTTTCGTATCTACGTGGATCGTACCAACTCCATCAGAAAATCAGATGCATTTTTTGTGTTATATGGCTTTCACAAGCGAGACTGGCCAGCTAACAAGCAGACTCTGGTTCGGTGGCTGCGTATGACTATTTCTCATGTGTATACTCAGGCTAATCTCCCTGTTCTGAACACGGTGACAGCACATTCTACTCGCTGTGGGACCATCGTGGGCATTTAGACATGGCGCCTCTGCAAAACAGTTGTGCAAGGCGCCAACTTGGCCTTCGGTCCACACTTTCATCAAATTCTATGCATTTGATACTTTTGCCTCCCAGGATGCTTCCTTTGGGTGGTAGATTCTCCTCTCTGCTCAGAAGCGTCCCCACCGTTAAGGGAACTGCTTTAGGACATCCCCAAGGTAGTTCCTGTGGACCCTATGAAACCCGAAAAAGAAAATATGAGTTATGGTAGACTTACCTTTGTTAACTCTTTTTCTTCAAGGTTCATAGGGTCCACAGGGCATCCACCCTGATGCACCTGGCCTCAGTTGGGTTCTGTTCACTTCTTTTTGTGTCACTGATTACCTCTTCATTTTTTGAGAGTGTTTCTTGTGTACATTGTACTTCCATCTCTTGCCGTCTTGTGTGTGTGTATGTTTGTATGTATGTATATATATACTACCGTTCAAAAGTTTGTGGTCACCCAGACAATTTCGTGTTTTACATGAAAACTGACTTTTATTTATCAAATGAGTTGTAAAATGAATAGAACATATAGTCAAGAAATTGGCAAGGTTAGAAATAATGTTTTATTTGAAATAATAATTTTGTCCTTCAAACTTTGCTTTAGTCAAAGAATGCTCCTTTTATAGTAAGTACAGCATTGCAGACCTTTGGCATTCTATCTGTTAATTTGTTGAGGTAATCTGAAGAAATTTCACCCCATGCTTCCTGAAGCACCTCCCACAAGTTGGATTGGCTTGATGGGCACTTCTTGCATACCATACGGTCAAGCTGCTCCCACAACAGCTCAATGGGGTTGAAATCTGGTGACTGCACTGGCCACTCCATTACAGACAGAATACCAGCTGCCTGCTTCTTCCCTAAATAGTTCTTGCATAATTTGGAGGTGTGCATTGTCCTGTTGGAGGAGGAAATTGGCTTCAATCAAGTTTTGTCCACAGGGTATGGCATGGCGTCGCAAAATGGAGTGATAACCTTCCTTATTCAAAATCCCTTTTACTTTGTACAAATCTTCCACTTGACCAGCACCAAAGCAGCCCCAGACCATCACATTACCTCCACCATGCTTGACAGATGGCATCAGGCACTCTTCCAGCATCTTTTCAGTTGTTCTGTGTCTCACAAATGTTCTTCTGTGTGTTTCACAAACACCTCAAACTGCGATTCATCTGTCCATAACACTTTTTTCCAATCTTCCTTTGTCCAATGTCTGTGTTCTTTTGCCCATATTAATATTTTCCTTTTATTGGCCAGTCTCAGATATGGCTTTTTCTTTTCCACTCTGCCTAGAAGGCCAGCATCCCAGAGTCACCACTTCACTGTAGACGTTGACACTGGCGTTTTGCGGGTACAATTTAATGAAGCTGCCAGTTGAGGACTTGTGAGGCATCTATTTCTCAAACTAGAGACTCTAATGTACTTGTCTTCTTGCACAGTTGTGCATCGGGGCCTCCCACGTCTCTTTCTACTCTGGTTAGAGACTGTTTGTGCTGTTCTTTGAATGGAGTAGTGCACACCGTTGTAGGAAATGTTCAGTTTCTTGGCAATTTCTCGCATGAAATAGCCTTCATTTCTAAGAACAAGAATAGACTGTCCAGTTTCACATGAAAGTTCTCTTTTTCTGGCCATTTGGAGAGTATAATCGAACCCACAAATGTGATGGTCCAGATACTCAACTAGCTCAAAGGAAGGCCAGTTTTATAGCTTCTCTAACTAGCAAACCCATTTTCAGCTGTGCTAACATAATTGCAAAAAAAATGGTAGTTGCTCAGATCAGCTTAATTGCATAACATCCTAATGCTGACTGCCTTCATGTCTCTCCAAACTTGCAAAAAAAATGGTAGTTGCTCAGATCAGCTTAATTGCATAACATAACATAATTGCACAAGGGATTTCAAGGGTTTTCTAATCATCCATTAGTCTTCTAACGAGCTTAGCAAACACAATGTACCATTAGAACACTGGAGTAATGGTTGCTGGAAATGGGCCTCTATACACCTATGTAGATATTCCTTTAAAAACCAGATGTTTGCAGCTAGTTTGCAGCTATTATAGTGATTTACCACATTAACAATGTGTAGCGTGTATTTCAGATTAATTTAATGTTGCCTTCATTGAAAAAAACAGTGCTTTTCTGTCAAAATAAGGAAATTTCTAAGTGACCCCAAACTTTTCAACGGTAGTGTGTATATATATATATATATATATATATATATATATGTATAATATAAAACTCATATAAACCCTCGAAGTAAAAGAGTCAACAAAGGTAAGTCTACCATAACTCTTATTTTCCCCAACACAGCAGATGGTACATCTGGGAGCACTTCTGGACTCTTAGGCACAAAGGGTCTTTCTACCAGAGGACAAGATTTTGGCTGTCTCATTGACAGTACGCAACCTGCTACGCAAGCAAGGGGTATCCATTCTATCAGTGATGCAGGTCCTGGGACCAATGGTATCCACCTTTGACATGGTGGGATATGCCCAGTTTCATTCCAGGCCTCTGCAAAAATTGATTCTCTCCAGGTGGAATGGACAGTATCTAATAAAGTCCCAGGGGATCCTTCTAACTCCAGAGGTTCGTTTCTCCCTCTTGTGTCTAATTAAGGATCATCTGGACAAAGAGCACCCATTCTGGATTCCAAATTGGTTGTTTCTTACCATGGACGCCAGTGTTTGAGGATGCGGTGTAGTGACAGGTCATCACATCTTTCAGGGAAAATGGACAAATCCGGAAAGTCATCTGCCACTAAATATTCTGGAACTGCGAGCAGTATACAAAGCACTTAACATGGCACAGGACCTGCTCCAGGGCAGGCCGGTCCAGATCCAGTCCGACAACACCACTACAGTGGCATCAATCATCAGGGAGGCACACAAAGTCATGCAGCTATGAAGGAAGTGACAAAGGTTCTAATTTGGGCAGAACGTCATCTTCCGGGAATCTTGGCAATATTCATTCCGGGAGTTCTCAATTGGGAAGCAGACTTCAGAACATACACGCCGGGGAGTGATCTCTAAACCCGGGAGTGTTTCAGCTTTTGGTGAACAAATAGGGTCTACCAGACATAGATCTCATGGCATCACATCACAACCACAAGGCCCCCTGGAACTGGTCCAGTTCCAGAGACTCATCAGCAGTCTTCGTGGACGCACTGGCAGTAAGATGGGAGTTCAAGCTGATGTATCTCTATCCTCCAATTTTCTTCCTCCCAAGAGTCCTCAGGGAATTCAAGCAGGAAGGCGGAACAGTAATACTAGTGGCTGCGGCTTGACCCAGATGCCATTGGTTCACAGGCATACAGAATCTGTCCATAGACAGTCCGTATCCTCTTGCTCTATGGCAGGATCTGTTAACACAGGGTCCCTGCCGGCATCTGGACTTACTGCATCTGGCTTTGACGGCGTGGCTTTTGAATCTTCCATTTTATGAGCCAAAGGTTTCTCCAGTTCTGTGATTCAAATGATGCTTAGGACACGAAAGCCTGCCTCTCCCCGAATTTATTACAGGGTTTGGCATTCTTTTTTTGAATGGTGTTCCCACAGGAAGTATGACCCTAAAGTATTTAGGGTTTCATGGGTACTGGCTTTTCTCCAGGCTGGTGTAGACCTTGCTCTCCGCCTAGCCACTTTCGAGAGTGCAGCTTTCTGCATTGACAGTCTGGTTCCAAAGAAAGATTGTTTCGTTACCAGATGTTAGAAATTTTTTTCAGCCTCCTTTTGTCTCACTGGTAGCACCGTTGGATCTGTCTTTGGTTCTTAAGGGGCTACAAGCTCCCCCATTTGAACCTTTGGACTCGATAGAATTGAAATGGTTGACAGCAAAGACACTTTTTCTCCTCGCTATCTCTTCTGCACTCAGTCTCTGATTTGACAGCGCTCTCGCTCCCCATTTTTTATTTTTCACCAGGATAGAGCTGTTCTTCATACAAGGGAGGGTTACCTTCCTAAGGTAGTGTCCTGTTTTCAAGTAAATGAAGAAATTGTAGTTCTTGCTTTTCAGGCTCCAGACCTCTCTGTAGATGAAGCCCCCCTGGATGTAGTTCGTGCTCTCCGTATCTATGCTGAGCATATAAACTCTGTTAGAAAATCAGATGCTCCTTTTTGTATTATATGTTTTTCACAAACAAGGATGGCCAGCAAATAAGCAGATGCTGGCTCGATGTTTACATATGACTATCTCTCAATTGTATACACAGGCTGAGCTCCCTGTTCCAAACATGTTGACAGCACATTCTACTCTGTCTGTAGGGCCATTGTGGGGTTTTAGTCGTGGTTCCTCTGCTGAACAATTGTGCAAGGCAGCCACCTGTGGGCGACTAGTTCTCCTTTCTGCTCAGGAGCATCCCCCACCCTTTGGGGATTTGCTTTACAACATCCTGATGGTATCCCTGTGGATCCCTGAAGAAAAAATTGGAGTTTAGGTAGACTTGCCTTGATAACTCCTTTTCTTTGAGGTCCACAGGGTACCCACCCTGACGCACCTGGCTGTATTGGGTAAAATGTTCTTTTCTTTCGGTCACAGATTCCCTCATCTTGTGTGAGAGTATTTCTGGTGTATGATTGTTCTTCCTTCTCCTTCCTTCTACTGCATTAGGGCTTGTTTACAAAACTGAAGGCCTGGGAGTGGGGTATATATGGAGGAGTCAAGGCATCCTGGGAGCTGAAATCTTTAACTGTTTGGTGCTTAGATCTCTCCAACCACATTGCCCCCCATTGTATCCCTGTGGACCCTATGGACCTTGAAGAAAAGGAGTTATCAAGATAAATCTACCATAACTCTAATTTCCTGAGTGGTGCAGCATCGATCCACTGCTGAGTAGTTGTGTAGGGGAGCCATTTGGTCCTAGGGCAACTCATTTACAAGGTTCGATAGTTTTTTATGATTGTGTGTCCAAGGTTTGGGTGGAAGATTTTACACTCAGCATACTGTTTGCAAGCAGTAGCTTTGGAACATCTTTATGGTGATCAGTGTTGTTCTGAAAGATGAGTAGTGTTCCCGCTAGGCTGTTAAGAGTGCGGCGCCACATCCTGTCCAATTTTAAAGTGGCAAAATCCACCCTGCCCTTATAGCGCACCTGCTAATCAGTCTGCCCTGGACCGTGCCCCTCCCCTGACCAGTGTCCCACGGGTGGGAAAAGTTGCGATTTCTGATCGCTGCTAGGTGAATGAGGGGAGAGCTTGGGGGAAGGACCCAAGGACATGCCCCCTTTATGGGAGCGCTGCCCGCATCTCCGCACCCTGCCCCCTGTTTGACAAGAACACTAGATGAGGTAGAAAATGGGATATCTGCAAACTTTACATACATTGTACAAAGCATTCACAGACTGTGCAGGTGTGGCACCATGCATTTGCAAAAGAATGAAGATTGAAAACTGACAGATTAAACATCTGCTTTAATGCATTATTATTTGCCTGAAATGGGCGTTTCTGGGCATCTACCATTGAACTGATCTATCTCGAAGTATCATGGGCATGCAGGTCGACTTCTGTGCTTGTTTGTGGTAAGTGGTCTTATGAGCCGTCGTGACAGCTCATATCTGCTGCAGGTTCCGGCTAGAGCTAAGAGGTTTAACAGGCAGACACAGCCACAGTGAAGCTTGCCCAGGCTGATTGCTCCCAGCTGGGAAACCTCTGTGAACATGCAGCACTCGGCTCCTCATAGTGATAATTACCAGAGGCTGGTCTCGTTTGCCAGTCCATTCCTGCCTTGCCAGAAATAGTTTCTTGTGGAAGTTGTCGAAGCTGGATAATTGGCTGAGACAAGATCAGTTTAAAATTAGATCAAAACGACGCCATCTTGCGAATGGCCGCAAGACACCATCTTGAAAATGAGATCTGCGAGACGCCATTTTAGCTAAACTCACACTTAAGTACATATGGCGATGCTATTATTAGCATCATGCGATCGCATGTTTTACCTTACCCTGTACACATATTAATACACACAGTTGTTAACATGTTGCACATTAGCGAATGCATAATACCCCGCATGCGAACGCTGTTTATTAGCTTTGTGTGTACGCATCTGCCCCAAGTTAACTAGCATCTTTTCCCAAATCCCTAATACTTACACAATGCACACTCACATAAAAGGTTCCATAGCTTCAACGTATAAGATTCAAGTTTTATTTATTTAGCACTATTGCTGTGAAATAGAGACTACTTGGTAGCTAAGGTTTAATACATGATAAGTAAACCGTGTTTGGTGTTGTACTGATCTGCACTTTCTCAACAGCTTCCCGGTATCATCAGTGTGAAGATCGCAACATGCATTCTCAACTTATGGACCATAGAAAGTTAAAGCACCAAAATGTACTTTGTAAAATTAACAGCTTAGGTTTGCATGAGGCGGGAAAACGGAGACAAAAGGCTGTCGGAGGTTGGTCTGTGTCCATTGAATCGACCTGTTAAATGTCCTGTAACAGAAGCACCGTGATGGAGAACCAATGGGATCGCAACAAACCTCTCTATTGTATAGTCTATTTCTGTAAGGGTATATATATGTGTGTTCTGACCCCAGTCTTCAGTCTTCATGCTGATGTTGTTGATGGAGGTTTCTTGTTGATGCCGGAATCTGGTCCCAGAGCACGTGCGTATGTATAACTGTACCTTGGGTCTGTATAATTTCTTTGCACTAAATTGTTTTTAGATCACAGCGTGTAACTATCTGTACTTTGCTTGGATAATATACCTTGTGCGTTGGAAACACATTTTCTCAAAGTCTGAGGGTATTTATTTACTGTATGAATGCATACGCAAATAGTGTCAATATTAGAAGGTATAGCCAGGTTTTAGAAGGTATAGGCAGGAGCGTATAGAGGTTTAAATTCAGTATCCTTAGTTGGGGGCACGTAGAGTGAGGTCACTTACCTATTCACACGATAAACATACGGTTATCGATATCGCAACAAAGGGTGGAGTGTGGCCACACGCAGTTTACCTGCAACCACTTGATGCTGAGAAGTCGCTACCCGTTATCGTGTGAAGTCAAGGTACGCTGACTAGAATCCAGGGACAAGAAAGGAAAAAGTTTGTTTTCCTTTGTTGATAGAATTTCACTCTAAAAAGGGTGCCGCAGTATTGCATACGCGGCTGAGTCGCATTTTTCCACGCGCAGTAGAGACGCACTTTTGCGTACGCAGCCAAGGGTAAGTCATACGGTTGTGTAGTAGTCGCATTATTGTGTATGCGACTACTCGCACAATAGCGTATACTTATTTCCGGTTGTGCTGCCACGTGTTTAAACAAAGCCATTGAGTTTACATTGTCAACTGTTGCCAATAACTGTGTTAACGTGTATTTTTCTGCGCAGGAAAAAAGTGTGGAACTGTGAGTATTTGTTTAGGGTGTAACACAGGACCTAAATGTTAAGGGTATCGTAGGACCCTTAAGTGCTAGGCGCAGGAGTTGGCCTAGTAACTCAGTAGCAGCTTACCATTTACTTTACACAAGGCAGGTGTATGGGTTGTTATTTTTGTTAGGGTTCGGCTCCCAGTGTGATTGTAGTATTCTGTAATCAATGTGTGTGATCTGTTAGGCTTATTTGAGCACTATAATTGAAGCGCATAGTTTTGGGATAAACTATGATTGTGAACTGGTGAGAGGGTGGACGAAATCAACTGCCCCCTTGCAGTTGGAAAGTACTCAAAAAGGGATTGCTGAGTGGAGGCGGCCTTTCTTCCATAGGTGAGTGGAGGCATCTAGAGGTCTTCCATAGGGTTTGTGGATACACCCTTTTTCCAAGGCGTCTGCAGGTAAGTGAAAGTATCTTGACTGTCTTTCACCAGTTCAAATCTTTATTGAAAAACGTAGGAGATGTTAGACAATGATGTGCTGCTAATGGAAGCGCCGCTTGGATCGGCCTGTCGTATTATGCATACTAAGTACGGTGCTTATGCAATAAGGTATTGTGACGTATGGTTTAAGATAACGATGAAGAGTGTTAGGCCGTTTCCCAGAATTGGTAGTTTTGATAAAGATGTATTGAATAATGTCCGGGATCACATCAGCCTGATGCGTTCTCGAGTGAAAAAGGTAAAACATAAGTTGTTAATACTATACATTGCAGCAACAGACTAAACCCCCAGCCAGGTAATAAGGTCAAAGGTAGCAGTGCGGCCAGTCTACATCCCATCCGGACAATAACTGTTCCGAATGGGAATGCGGATGCGAACGTAGTGCCTACAAGGGAAGTAGTGATGCACTGTCCTTGGACAAGAGCGGAACTAAATTCCATCATGAATGATTTCCCCGCTCCCAAAAAGGAATTAGGCAAATGTCAAAGATTTTTGAGAAATTTGGATAGTTCCCACGAGCCAACTAACAAAGATTGGCGAGTAGTGTTAAGGGCCTGTCTACCACGCAAAATCGACGTGACAAAATTTATCACGGATTGTGTGTTGGATGGAGATGTTCCCTTAACAGACCGAATTAATCAAGATAACATTTCCCGCACTGTAACTCAGTTGGGTATATATTTTCCAGTAGTAGTTAACTGGAACAAAATCTTCACCATAAAACAGAAAGAGAGTGAATCTGCAGAAGATTATTGCGACCGGGCTCTGCAGGCTATCACCCAGTACACTGGGTTAGAAGATATTAAAGATAGCACTCACCACAGGGGAATGATTGACACTGTACTCATGGATGGTCTTAAAGAGAACCAGGTTCAGACCTCACAGCCTGGCTGGAGTGGAGTCACAATAGATACCCTCATAGAATCCGCCATAGAACATGACAAAAACATCTCTAAAAAGATTGAGACCCAGAGCGAGAAACTAATGGCTGTCAGTATTCAAGCTCTAGAAGGAATAACGGTAACATCACAGCCAACAGACACACCTGCACCCACATCCACAACTGCACCTGAACAGTTACACATCCTCACTAATCCCACACCACAGCAAACACAGCCCTACCCCGCTTATCATACACAACCACAGGTCTCATACTACCCACAAACTCTATACCTCCCACAATATCCTTTTCCTCTATATCCTTACCCATACCCACCACCTTTCTCTCCTGCTCAACCCACACAACAATCCTTTCCTCCACTTCCACAAAAGTGTTTTAATTGCAACCAGCCAGGACATGTAAGTAAGAACTGTATGGCAAAAAGGGTAGGACCCCCAAACCAGGGAGTACCTGGATATCCCCATAAAGGATATACACAGGCACCTTCTCTAGTTGTGGCCATTAATGCTTTATTGGAGAGTGGGAGCCAACGCTAGGGGTCAGGTCATACCTGTAGTCTACAGATAGTCAGGTTAACTGGAAGTTCTAGGGAAGAGCCAGTCATGATGGTTGATGTAGCTGGTACTAAATATCCTTTTCTTGTAGACACAGGGGCAACCAGGTCAAAGATAAAATCTCCCGTTAATTTACAGGTAACCAACGAGACAGTACCAGCAATGGGCATAACAGATAAAGTGCAACATTATCCTTTAACAAAATCCAAAGAGGTTACTATTGGGCCGTTGCATACCAGGCATTCTTTCCTCCTGGCAGCAGCGGCTCCAACTAACCTACTGGGAAGGGATTTGTTATGTAAGATGGGATGTGTCATATTTTGTACCCCTGATGGTGTATTTTTAGATATCCCAGAGAGAGTTGCGCACGAGGTGAGGGATATGTTGGACACTCCCCAAAGGATAATGTATCACTCTACCAGTTTAAATGAAAATCCATCCCAGGTAGATCAAATGTTATCCCAAAGTCCAGATTCACTTTGGACCAAGGATGGACAGGACACTGGATTAATGGCAAACGTAAGCCCCGTAATGGTAAATTTGAAAGGCGGTAGGCAAGGTCCAAAAATTCCCCAGTACCCACTAAAACAGGAGGTAGAATTAGGGGTTTAGCCAATAATTGAGCGATTATTACAACAGGGAATTTTAGTTCATACAGCTAGTGTAGCCAACAGTCCCATCTTTCCGGTAAAGAAGAATGGTGGGAAGGGTTATAGGCTAGTACAAGACCTTAGAGGTGTTAATAAGGTAGTAGAGAGCCAATTTCCCGTAGTGCCAAATCCAGCTGTCATTCTCATGCAGATCCCACCCAATGCAACCCATTTCACTGTCATTGACCTCTGTTCTGCTTTATTCTTTGTGCCTCTCCATCCTGACTGTCAGTACCTATTCGCTTTCACATACAGGGGTGTACAATACACATGGACACGATTGCCCCAAGGTTTCATAGACAGCCCCAGTATCTTCTTCCAGGCCTTGCACGACTGTTTACAATCTTTTCAACCTGCCAATGGGTCTGTTCTAATTCAATATGTGGATGATTTATTGCTATGTTCTGATTCGTTTATGTCATGTTTAAATGATACTCAACTCTTGTTGCTTCACCTCTCGCACACAGGACACAAGGTTGCTAAAGACAAACTACAGCCGTGCCAATCCAGAGTAAAATATTTGGGATGCTGCCTAACTCAGGGGATAAGACATCACACAAATGACAGAATCCAAGCCATACAGAACATGACACTGCTGCAGAACCAACAGCAAATCCTTACCTTCTTGGGAATGTGTGGATACTGTAGAATGTGGATCCCAGGTTTTTCTATTTTGGCCTTGCCATTACAGGACTTAGGACCTCATTCAGAGTCGGTCATTGCGGCCGCTCAGTCGTAGGGAAAGGGGCCGGATATGCAAATTAAGCGATCACAAGTTGCGATCCTAAGATGAGATCGTTAGCTGAACGACCGAGGGTAAGAAGCGGTCCTAAGACGAAATCACGCCCCCTTCTCGATCACAACACACATCATCTCCTGGCATATAAGGATTAATCGAGACCATCGGGAACCATCGGAGCTGGTCGTAGAGCTTAATACCCTCTCTTAAGCACTACGATCAAGTCAGTGTAAAAACCTGCCATGTCAAATGTGCCATGACACTACTTTGTTAATTATGCACTCCCATTAAACGCCGTTCGCATAATTAGGCATGCCTGCGTTCGGATCTCCACTCCCCCGTTTTCAAGCACCTTCCCCTGTTACCACCCACAAATGGTTCATTCTGTCACTCAAACTAACGACCTGGCTGTGTTCAAGGAGAGAGAAATTTCTGATCGTAACAGCTAGTTTGCGCATGCGCATTGTGAACTTTACGCATGCGCAGTTTAGCGAACATCGGTGGTGTACAACCGTGCGGCCGCAACGACCGACTCTGAATGAGGCCCATAGTCTCTTCCGCAAAGCCTGATCATGTCAAACACACAGAGGAATCAGTGCAGGCTTTCCTTAATCTTAAGGATAGTCTGACAAAAGCACCTGCATTGGGAATACCTGATTATGAAAAACCTTTTGATTTGTATTGTACGGAAGCCGATGGTTGTGCTACAGGTGTCCTCACACAAAAACATAAAAACATGGTGATGCCAGTATGCCCGTAGCATACTACAGTGCCCAATTGGACACTGTGGCAAGATCACTCCCAATGTGTTTAAGAAGTGTGGCAGCAACGGCTCTATTGGTGAGTAAAAGTGAGAACGTAGTATTGGGCCACGATATGATTGTCTATACTCCCCGCGCTGTATCTGCTCTGCTGAACTCTGCCCAAACCAGACATGTTTCTTCAGCTAGGTTTAGCAAATGGGAACTAGCTCTAATTGCACCTGCAAACATCACTGTTAAACAATGCAATACGCTGAATCCAGCAATGTATTTACCATATGTACAACATGATGTACAAAGGGTGGAAGGAGATGAGTTGCTGGCGGGAAGTGAGTTCAGCGGACATAATGATACACACAATTGTATGGAATATCTGAATCAGACCTTTACTGCACGACCTGACATACGTGACACACCTTTAGAGAATGTGGATGTGACATTTTACACGGACGGGAGTTGTCATAGACAAACAGACACAGGTGAATTATGTACAGGTTATGCTGTTGTAAATGACACAGACATCATAGAAGCTGAACCCCTGGTCCTCCTCACTCAGCCCAGGTGGCAGAGCATGTGAACTGGCAGCAGGCAAATCTGCTAACATTTACACTGACTCTAGGTATGCGTTCGGAGTGGTACACGATTTCGGAGCTCTATGGCGTCTGAGAAATTTTATGACAGCAGCAGGCACACCAGTTGCACATTCCAGACATATAAAACAATTACTAAAAGCAATCCAACTGCCCAAAATGGTGGCAGTAATTAAGTGTAAAGCCCATACATGTGAGGATGATTCGGTGTCACTGGGCAACAACAGAGCAGATGAAGCTGCAAATGGGCAGCAGGGTTAAAAATGAACATACCAACGGAACAAATTATGTCTTTTCAAACAATTGATATGCTGAAATTAATTGAGATGCAAAATTTGTGTTCAATCCAGGAAAAGTCAGTCTGGCAGTCCAAGGGATGTGGGCAGGAGTCCTCCGGGCTCTGGAGGGACGGACAAGGTAAGCCAGTAGCCCCCAACGCATATTACCCCAGCCTGGCTAAGGCAGCACACGGTCTGACTCATCTGGGAAAGCAAGGTATGTGCAAATTGGTGAGAGCATACTGGTGTGCATCGGGTTTTTCTTCACAAGCAGAAAAGAGAGCAATGTCCTGTCTGACCTGCTTGAGGAGGAACATAGGGAAAGCGATCCTTACCGAACCTTCCCACATTCCACCGACTGACAGACCTTTCCAGGTAATACAAATTGATTTCATGCAATTACCACCCTGCAGGACTCTCAAGTATGTATTAGTGTGCACTGACGTGTTTTCCAATTGGGTTGAGGCCTACCCAGCAGCCACTAATACTGCTGCGTTTACTGCCAAGAAAATTGTACAGGAGTTTGTATGCAGATATGGTATCCCTAAACTTATCGAGAGTGACAGGGGTACTCATTTCACAGGTGATGTTTTTCAAAGTATGTGTAAACTGATGGGTATTAATAGTCGACTTCACACCCCTTACCGACCTCAGGCCAGCACCAAGGTAGAGAGGATGAATGGGACTATTAAAAATAAGTTAAGTAAAATCATGGCAGAGACGGGACTTGGATGGCCAGAAGCATTACCATTGGTCCTACATAGTATAAGGACCACTCCTAGACCCCTTCTAAATCTGTCCCCCTTTGAAACACTGGGCCTGATTTAGACCCGCTCGCGAGCGCTGAGCGCTCGCAAGTGGGTCGATGGTGCCCAAGTGCGCATGCGCACGACGGAGGCGGCTCCATCATGCGCATGCGCGAGACCCGAATAACGACGGCCGAGCTGTCATTATGGGTCTCGCACCACAGGGGGCGTGCTGTCGATGGTGATTGACAGCACGCCCCCTTTGGTGGGCATGCCGGGGGCGTGGCTGCCCAGATGGAGGCGTTCCCATGGGAACGCCTTACCATCTGGGGCCAGCCCCACTGACATCACTAGTGATGTCAGTGGGAGTGCTTTTGGCTCTGATAGAGCCAAAAGCACTCCTGGGCTTGCGGCAGCGAGATCCTACCGCAGGGTCTCGTTGCAAGCCCGATGGTCACGATGGTCTTGACCATCGCGACCATCATTTTGGCCGCTTGCTATAGCTGTGGGTGGTCACCCACAGCTATGCGAGCAGCCAGGAGGCCGCTCCAAAGTGAAGGAGGGACGGCCCTGATTCAGAGCGAGCGCTCTGTCAGAGCGTCCGGCTCTGAATCAGGGCCACTGTTTGGTAGACAACCTCATTTGATTATAAGTCCACAGGAAGACTTGAAGGGTAACAACAAGGTAACTGTAAGGTATCTTATATCAATGAGTAAACAGTTAAAACAGCAACAGCAGAAACTGAAATTGTTGTCCCATGATATGCCTGAAACTAACTGTCATGATGTTGAACCTGGAGAATATGTTATGATCAGAAATTTCTTGCATTCAGGTTGTTTGACTGATCGGTGGGAAGGCCCGTACCAGGTGTTGATAACGAGTACCACATCCTTGAAGTTGGCTGAGAGAGATACCTGGGTCCATTCCACTCACTGCAAAAAGGTCAACCAACTGGTGGAGAAACAAGGCAGAGACAAGGCTGATAACGTGGACCTGTCGATCGTGAGCTTGTTCCGGGAGGATTAAAAGGTTGTAGTGAGATACCTGAACTAAAAGAAATTTGCAGGTCTTTGTTGTGGCAATGGACTGGCCTGCTGTGTTCATTTTCATATTCTCTTACAGAGTTTTCACCATCCTGGTTGGTTCAGGAATGACCGGTTTCTGTGACAGGGGACCAATAGAGGAGATGGTAGCTGATGGCAGTGCTGATGGAGTGGAGTCAGAAGGAGGAGTGCTATGCCAATCAGGGGAGTGTCTGACCAATCTTAGTACTGTAATTGTTAAGAGAGCTGCTATTCTGGATATTCTGGGATGGTGTGGAGGTTTATCGTCTGAAGATTCCTGTATTTGTGAGCTTTGTGGGTCCCTAGTTGATGAGAACTGTATCCAACGGTGCCAGTCTAAATATAATCCGTACTGGGGTGGGTATCCTTTAGAGGAGTATCATAGCATGGTAGGCAAAGTATTAAACCAGACTGATTGTTGGGTGTGCTCACACGTGCCACAGCGTCAGCACAATGTAGGGTTGGTGCCATTTCCGCTGAATACTACGGAAATTTTAGAATTGCAAAAAGGGAAAACATTGGATGGAAAATTCCTCTCATCCAAACCACCTAATTTCAAACTCTATCAATTCCAAGTAGATAGATCACTTTTGTGCTTAAACATAACCAACCCCAATAAACCAGGGAGTTGGGAAGTGACGGGTAATAATCAGACGATGACTTTCTCACTGAGAGCTGATATTGAGTCTATGAATAATGACCTGTTACGCTCAATTAGATCTAATGGGAGACATTTTAGGTATCGGTATACATTAAGTTCCACCAAAGAAATTATTGGTAAGGTACCAGATGGATATTATGCTAAGATAATACAACCAGAAACTTGCATGTACCAGATGCAAGAACCTGAGATAGGATTATTTGCAAGGGAAATGTGTTTAATAATGATGCATACTATTCCTTATGTTCTCCCCGATAATGTATATTTTATATGTGGAAGAAAAGCGTATAAGTGGCTCTCCCCGAGTTCCGAAGATTTGTGTTATCTGGGAAGGGTAGTCCCAGAGGTTATGACTCTCACACATGTTGAAATGCTTGGTATTCATAAAAACACACCATCACCATATCTTCATACGCAGTATGAACAAAGAGGCAAAAGAAATATGATACCTTTTGACGTGCATAAAGCCACTCAGTTAATTAGTGAGACAACTGGCTTTCAAGTTTTAGTAGGACTGGATCCCACCAGGATTGCTCGGGGTACATTAAATTTTAGATTTATTCAGGACCTTGCTAAATTGATAGATAATATCACCGAGATGTATGATGACACCTTCAGGTATACAGGTAGGGAATTGCAAGCATACAAGAAAAAACTGGTGCAACACAGGCTAGTGTTAAATTATTTAACAGCTGTCACTGGGGGGTACTGCATAACTTTGGCCACCCAATTTGGAGTGAAGTGTTGCACCTATGTCACCAATGATACCAGCGACCCCAAGGAGGTGATAGACCGGAAGATGGATGAAATTCTGCAGCTAAAATGGGAATTTTGGAAGAACCATAATGCTTCAGTGGCTGAAGTAGAGAAGGTAGAGGAGTGGGTGTCATGGTTGAACCCAGCAAAGTGGTTCTCAGGTCTAGGGGAGTGGGTCCAGGAAATGATCGCAAGCATAGGTAAACTCCTGATCCTCATACTGGTTGTCATCATAGTAATTGGCATATGTGTCCGGTGTGTTCCTACTGTGGTGAAGTGTGGAAAATGTAAAGATAAGGTAAAACGAAAGAACGAAATTATGATGGTGGTCAGTAATGACAATATGAATACTGAGGTAAATATAGAACTGCATTACAACCCTGAACTAGGTAATACCATCATATAATGTATTATATTTAGAAGTGCACAAAATGTATTATTAAAAGGTTGGATAGAGAGTTCAGAGGGTGCGCTCGCCCTATGGGTGTGATGCTAATGTGGCAGCCTGTCGTGATCTGTGTATGCTCAATGTCAAGTAGCGAGTGATGGGGTGTGGGGTGGAGGAAATGAAGACAAACAGCAGACTTGGTGGCCAAACGATTTATTGGAATAGTCACAATGCTAATCCTGTTCGGTCCCAGGCAACACAGGGGGGGGGGGTATGGCGATCAGGTGGGGGTGCGTGTGTGGAGACTGGGGAGGTGGGTGGACCCTTTTAGGGGGCTCCTTTCTGTGCAGTTCAGTTGACCGGCACGTTACCCCTGCTGGACCTTTGGTCAACCGTCTAGGACGTCTCGGGGGGTGGTGGTGATGGGTCGGCAGCAGGTGTGGTGGTTCTGGATATGCGCAGGGGTATGAGTCTCGAAGTCACTTACCTACCAACACAACTACAACACCACCCACCACCAACATGCAAACACAGACCCATCAACACCAGACTAGTCACCCCCATCCCCCTCCCATATCACCAGCCCATACTGCACTTTTATCCACATACACAGTTAGGACACCGACCACACACTTACCGTCACTTCAATTTTAGAACATAGCAATGCCCCCCTTTAACCTATCCCAGTCCAATCCTGACAGCTACTACAGTGACCACACCACTGCCAGGACAGTGCTCTAACCACCCCTTCACCCCCTCCCCCTGTACCACACCCCCTACTTGAACACAATACTGCATCATAACATATATCACACACAGGTAACAGGACACCCAACACACCAACCCTACTCCTCCTCGCTACACGCAACCACACCTTTCCCTGTGTCAATCAAGTCAATGTCACTACTAGGCCACAATACATAGGCACTTACACATACCCACCACCTCCCACACTGTGTAGGTAAGCAATACTAGCCACTACGCCAACCCTCCTGTTACACGCGATCACCAACAACACATCCCCCACCTACATACAAGCACACACACAACAGGAGTGTGCGCAACAACATTGCCAGCTTTACACAGGGTGTCCGCAAAGTCTTACCCCGTCATCTCTGCCCAATTACCTATTCCCCATCCCCGGAGGGACGCCCAGTCACCCTCCCGGACCTTATCAGTCACCATAGCAACCACATTTGCCAGCAATCATATCTACCCCTATACACACACCCTCTGTAGTACAGCACATGTTTGGCTGCCTGCACCACGTGACTGCCACCGCTAACACTAGGCCGGACATGGGTATCCTCTAATACGGAGTTAACCCATCTTAACCCACACCACCCTACCATGCAGACTAGGAATACCAACTTCACTGCCTACCAAACCTCCAGGCGCGATCACCACATTGACACCTCACACTGACATACACGCACACTCACAACACGAGTGTGCAATATTACATCCCCAGCTTTACAAGAGGTGTCACATCAACCCCGCAACCCCTGCCCGATCACCCATTCCTCATCCCCGCAGGAACACTTAGCCACTTTCCCAGGCATCCCCAGTCAACCTAGCAACCACCAGAGCCACCTGTCACATCCACCCCAGCAAACACACCCATCCCTACACAGCACGTGATTGGCTGCCCGCACCACATAACCGCTGCTGACACATCACTACCGGTCACAATCTCCATAGCAGCCGCACACGCAACTCAGCACACCAGCCCCAGCATGCACACCCACGCCAGTGCAGCACTTGATTGGCTGCCCTACCCACGTGACGCCGCTATCACCAATCAACAGGCCCGCAATCCAGAACACAGGACCCCGCCCTCTACCTTTCCCCACAGGCTCACCTTGACACAACCACCTGACAACCTATCAGACACACGGGCCACACCCCTTCTAAGCCATGATTGGCCATCCCCACCACCTGACCACCAGGGAACCCGGAAGTCCCACTTTTAAACCCCACACGTGCATAGCCATACTTCTTACCTCCTTGAAGAAGGCAGAGTCCCTGCCAAAACACGTCGGAGACCCCCTACATCCCTACATCACAGCAAGCCTTTACCAGAGCTCTTCATCCCCATGGAGAATTCTGTTGAACCTTGCTGCCTCCAGCCCCTTCTCAGCCAACCATCCACAGGGCTGCGCTAGGCACCACACCTAGCAAGGCCCTGCACAGCCCCCCAGAGCACTCCTCCACCTGCCGAACCTAGGTGACCACCTACCACCCCCTGAGAGCGACCACCACCAGCTCTACTCTCAGCTGTTCGCCCAGCAGCAATCCCCAGCGATCCCCACCAACAGGCACCCACCAGGCAGCAGCAAACGTCATCTATGCAGTGCACCAAGCTCCACAATGCACCAGCAAGCAGCCTCCCATACAGACCCAGTCCTCCTAATGCTGACATCGCAGCAGTCAACCAAAGCACTGCTGAACCTGCAACAGGAAAACTCAAGCACCAGCTACCAGCACCCAACGCAATACATTACAACCAAAACCCTACCGGTAGGTAAGTGACTTCGAGACTCATACCCCTGCATGGGACGCTGCCAGGGTGCACATCCAGAACCGCCACACCTGCTGCCGATCCATCACCACCCCCCCCCGAGACATCCTAGACTGTTGACCAAAGGTCCAGCAGGGGTAACGTGCCGGTCAACTGAACTGCACAGAAAGGAGCCCCCTAAAAGACTTTCAAGACTGCCATTATAGGATTGATGCATCCCCACATCCCTCCCATGATCTTCCAAGATCCACGGTGTGCGTATAATGGTAGTCTTATGTCTCCTCCAAGAGACACATTATTGATGGACTAAGAACCACCTTGTGCCATCCCATAATAACATTAAATAATATACATAAATGTAAGCCTAAATTTATATTTTTAAAACCAGAGTGTGATAGCATGTTGTTCACTATCAAAGGGAATAATTGGCTGAGACAAGATCAGCTTAAAATTAGATTGAAACGATGCCATCTTGCGAATGGCTGCAAGACACCATCTTGAGAATGAGATCTGCGAGACGCCATTTTGTGAATGGCCGCTCAGCGCCATTTTAGCTAAACTCACACTTAAGTACATATGGCAATGCTATTATTAGCTTCATGTGATCGCATATTTTACCATACCCCATACACATTAATACACACAGTTGCGCTGTTAACGCATAATACCCCGCATGCGAACGCTGTTTATTAGCTTTGTGCATACGCATCTGCCCCATGGCAGCATCTTTTCCCAAACCTCTAATACTTACACAATGCACACTCACATAAAAGGTTCCATAGCTTCACCATATAAGATTAAAGTTTTATTCATTTAGCACTATTGCTGTGAAATAGAGACTACTTGGTAGCTAAGGTTTAATACATGATAAGTTAACCGTGTTTGGTGTTGTACTGATCTGCACTTTCTCAACAGCTTCCCGGTATCATCAGTGTGAAGATCGCAACATGCATTCTCAACTTATGGACCGTAGAAAGTTAAAGCACCAAAATGTACTTTGTAAACTGAACAGCTTAGGTTTGCGTGAGGCGGGAAAACGGAGACAAAGGCTGTCGGAGGCTGGTCTGTGTCCTTTTGAATCGACCTGTTAAATGTCCTGTAACAGAAGCACCATAATGGAGAACCAATGGGTTCGCAACAAACCTCTCTATTGTATAGTCTATTTCTGTAAGGGTATATATATGTGTGTTCTGACCCCAGTCTTCAGTCTTCATGCTGATACTGTTGATGGAGGTTTCTTGTTGATGCCGGAATCTGGTTCCAGAGCGCTTGCGTATGTATAACTGTACCTTGGGTCTGTATAATTTCTTTGCGCTAAATTGTATTTAGATCACAGCGTGTAACTATCTGTACTTTGCTTGGATAATATACCTTGTGTGTTGGAAACACATTTTCTCAAAGTCCGAGGGTATTTATTTACTGTATGACTGCGTATGCAAATAGCATCAATATTAGAAGGTATAGGCAGGTTTTAGAAGGTATAGGCAGGAGCGTATAGAGGTTTAAATTCAGTATCCTTAAAGTCATGCTATCTGGTCCCTGTTCCTGTATCTGCTGTTTGGTATTCCTGGTTCCTGTCCGGGCTCTGCCTTGCATTACCTTTACCTGTTGCAAGTATACTTGGAACATTCATTGTGCTACAAATCCACTCAGCTGCAAGATATATGTTCATATATTGCAGGATGGAATAGCATCAATACACAACATGAATGGCTTACAATTATACTCTGCAAAACACGCTGGTTAATATATTGCTATTTCATTCTGCATTATATGTTAATGCTCCAATTCCATATTGCCAGCTGCATGTGTTTCTGAGTTTATTGCTATACCATCTTGGAATATATCTGTTGTTTGTGATTGCAACTATTTTATGTAGTTGTGTTTTATATGCAATCGTATTCTGTTATTGTCTGCAGTGCACGCTGCTTTGCGGTAATTACCCTGCATTATTATTACTTAGTATTGCTAATATTCACGCTACCTGTTTATAAGTGTGCATTCTATCTTGCTTGTGTCCAAGGTTGCATCCTGCTCTGTGGTTAATATTACCTTTGTACTACTAGTCCAGTTTTACCTTGCGAACTCCCATTGTTTGTATAAGTCCCAACTGTCCGCAGGTTAAGACGTTGGCACCCTAAGTACCGGTGAGTGTGTCGTACTCTATGGGCAGAAACCCTTCTTACACTGCTGCTGCAATGGCGTATGCTTGACATACAAAAGGGAAAATATTACAGCCATTTTAAACAATACTCCAATCAGTTTTAGGAAATTATGTTCGTCCTGGAAAAATTTCTTTGAGATAAAACCCCTTCTGAATACTAACTCATACCAAACAATAGCCCTGATTCAGATGTGGATGTGGCCCTGATTCAATGTTCACACAGTTCAGCTAAAAAGTGGTGTAGGAATTATCGCAAATTTCTTTTCACCACCTCTGAGCAGGTGATAATTTGTGCAAAACCCCTATTTTTGGCTAAAAATCTCAGGACTTTGTTCAGGAACACTGGGACACCCTCATTAATGACTAACTAGGCAAAAAATATTTTTTAATTCGCTTAAATTGGCCAATAATGACATGTAATTTTTGGGGTGAAAAATTAAAAAGTGTTGGAAAATGGGTTAAAAGTAGTGGGGCAGGTATATGGGGGTGCTGTATGGATGGGACAGGTTTGTTAAAGAGAATCGGTGTGTAAAGCCGGCTGTTGGGATGCCTCCTGTCAAAATACAGCGGCATCCCGATGGTTGGTATCCCGACGGGTCGGGTAAATATACTTACCCTCCCCCCTTCTTCACCTAACCCTCCCTTATTGTAGCCTAACCTTCCCCACCCTGCACCCTAACCCTCCCTGTTAGTGCCTAAACCTATCACCCTTCAGTGGTCCTTAACCCTCCCTCCTAGGGGTGCCTAACCCCCCCAAAACCTAACGCTAACACCGCTATGCTATCTAGATCTAACCCCACCCCCAGTGGCTATCACTAAGGCCGCATTGGACTTACCTCATTTGGCATCCTTCTGTGTTCCGGCGTCGGGATTAAGATAGGCATCAGTATTTCGACGCCTATCTTAAATCCTGTGTTGGACTTTCAGTGATGGGATTGAGACTGTCGGTATCATGGCCTTCAGTCTCATAACTACATCCCTTTTTAAACATTGCAGGTGCAAGTGACTGGTTTATTTTTTTAAAAAACATTTTAAATGCACTATAATGACACAAAAATATACTTACACCCATTTTAATGTACCCCTTATTTAATTACAGCATTTATTTTGGACATAAATTTTTGTTTCCTATCATTTTTTCACTGTTATAGAAAAATGTATATAACAGCCATTGGCCACAATTTAATAACCCCAAACCCTTGGATTATGGCCACAAACAGACTTCTATACCATTACCGTACCTTACTTTAACTTTTTTGGGGGTACAGGCTGTTTTCCCCATTTTCAACAGTACTTATCGCCTGTCATCCATGCAAGAATTATTGTTCAAATTGGTTATCTTTGGTTTTTTCAATTGGATAGCATGATAAACGGGAGCGCACATACATGCGATAAGCAGCAAATTCGGGTGAAAGGGGGGTATGAATTAGCCGCGATAAAACATTTTGCACTGAAGTGTAGTCTGCATTCATATTGTTTGGTGTTCCTCATACTTAAAACTGTTAACTGACTGTGACTCCCTTATCTTCCTACCCACCTTCCTATTTATTTTCAAGTTCTTCCCTTCTTCTACTATTCATATTGTGTTATCGTCATTGTTTACCCACAATATATATATATATATATATATATATATATATATATATATATATATATATATGTCATTTTCAAAGTTTAACAATTGTCATGGTTATATTATTCCAGACTGCTTTAACAAGTAGCTGGCTTTGTACAATGTTCCTTACCTGTAGAGCTGATGATTGTGTTCACTCTAACATTGGCACACCAATAATTTCTACATATGATATTCATTTAGTTGCATTTATTATAAATGAATGTTATACCTTGCAATGAGTATAGACATGTTCCTAGACAGTATAACCTTTGGTATATCATTCACAGGCTAACTTCCCATCAAAGCTGGATAGTGCAATTGCAAAAGCTTGAACTGCGCACATAGGGTACTTATAGTCCATGGTGAATGCATCATCAGCTATGCGTCCAAACTGCATGATGATATAATCAACTGAAAAACAAGAATAATTTGTTAGATGTTTTTTAATTTTTTTATTAATTCCTTCTAATTTTACAATTGCTGACCATTTTCGAAGTAGGAAAGCTACACATTGGCATCAATCTAATTTGGGGTGAATTGCCATTGCAAAGGCACAGTATCGCTGGCAAAGGTACAGCAATTTGCCCGATCTCACCCCATTTTTGCTCACAGACCCATAGGGCTGCAAACAGAAATATGCGAATCTGGCGGTGCTGTAAGTTTGGCATACATCCAAATTAGTTTGATCCCATTAAGTTAGTAGCTTTTTATTTTAAGACTGTTGTATATATATTAACATCCATATTCTATTGGGACCATGGAAACATTTATTATTACATCCATTAATGCCCTTTCAAGTACTATTTATATGTTGCTGAATATTAATAATGACAATCTTCCACATGTCTAGTAATTTCCTTACTCCCATACAAAAATTTATTATGTATGTCCACCAACTACTGTGTGAAAATATTCTGAACACTCCTAGTTGCATAGTTAATTTGGTTAATAAAACAGACATTATTCATAAATTCTAATAATCTTTTGATAAAGAGGAAGGAAAAACAAACCCAATTGTGACAGTTACAAGTTTAACTTGATGGAAAGGAAAATAATCCTTCCTTTCTCCAAAATGGCTATTGGAAAAATTACCTTGATCAATGACCCTTCATAATGAGCTCTACTAAATATACAATAGCTACAGATACCAGTTCTTAAATTATGTTTATGAATTTGCCATCGCTACCTCATGTAAAAAATTGCACATGGTGAAATCAGATTCTATTCATAACTGATTACTCATTGTCTCCTGTATGGTCCTTGGTTCAAAATGTTTGCTAGACACATATTTGTATTGATCTGAAACATATTTTTATATATTAAGTAGGTCACCTCTAAGGCTTCTGTTTTCCTCAGTAAAAAAAAAAAATTAGATTTTATAATTTGTCTTTCAATCTTTAAATTAATGAGATTTGTCTGTCTGCCTTTGAACCCTCTCAAGGCCTCATATATATTCATATTAAAGTTCCCCTAAACTGTAGCTTATATTCAAGTGATATATACAATGGTAATACTGTAGTATGTTTCCTTCCTTATATTTATTTACTTTTCTTTGTTTGTCCTGTGATGTGTAGCATACATAAAGTTGTGATTTGCCTATATATTTTTAAACATTGGTACAAATGTACTTTGCCTAGAGGTTAAAATATTTGTTTTTATATTTATTAAAACTTTTAAACACTATGAATTGCGAGTAACGAGCTTGTTTTTGAAACTCGCAGACCTTCGCACCAATGCGCGCTCCAGAGAATTCTCCAATTCAATTAAAAATGCCTATTCACGGTACTCTCACCGGAGGTTTGCGAATTGACTGCCAAATGCGATGAGATCAGTGCATGAAAAACTTGGGAGACCATCCTGGACCCCCCAAACTTGTTAATTTTGTGAGCAGGACTGTATAGAAGGCTGTTTGTGGGCATTAGGAAGGTACTGTGGGTTTTCAAATGGCTGATTTCTGCTTTTTTTTTTTTTTTTTTAAAATGATAAAAAGCAAACTTCTTTCGTTTAATCTCAAATGAATTAAACGGAAAATGCAAAAAAAGTAGGAAAAAGGGTGTTTTTGAGGTACTTTGAGGGCACCTTGAAAAATTGTAAAAAAAATGATACAAAGAAAATTATTTTTCAATTAAAACAAAATATTGTAATTAAATTTGGGGTGTCTAAACTAATGAAAAAAAAAGATTTTGGGGTAATTTGAGGGTAATATCCAAAAAAAATTACATGTAATTATTGGACTAATTAAGATAATTGGAAACTACCAATTGCCTAATTTGTCATTAGAGTGGAGGTGTCCAGGAAGTTCAGCACAGTGTCCTGACATTTTAACCTTAAAATATTTTTTTCATTTTCTATCGCTCACCCTCAGTGCGAATGGAAAAATGTGAATTCAGAGTGTCTGGTTCAGTGCGAGTTGCTAATTGGATTGCAAAATGAATTCGCTTTGCGAATTCAAAGAGAAAATAGCAACTCGCAATTCACACCTAATTGGATTGATGCCCATGATGTGCTCTCTTCTATTTCCAATCTTTTATATATATATATATATATATATATATATATTACTAGATTTTGTTTGGCTTTGGAACTGCCGATAGGCACAATGAGCTGCTAGTCATCTTTCTGTCAATCAGTATTCAGATTTAATTTTCTATCCAAGTTTCCCCAAATTTTGTAAGTCGCACAATTATTACCATTCCTGGTGCATGACCCTACATTTATTTACATTAAATTACATATAACATGTTGTGGCGCAGTTTGCTTTTTTGTTTATATTTTTAAGTTATTCTGTTCTGTGTTAAAACAACTGTACAGTGTTGTGACCATCGCCATGGGTTACGGAGATTCATAAAAGCCCCATGTCATGACTTTATGTATTTTTGTGTGCTCTGGATAAAGTGTGTGTGTTATTATAATTCTATGTTTCAGGAATGGCTGTTTGCTAGGAATGGGTACAGTATGTCAAAGTTGGATTGCATAAGCTAATCAGGACAAAAGGGTCAAGTGACACCTGGCCTTTGAAGACACAGCTTCCTGAATGTAACGTTTGCTCCTACACTCTGGGGCCATGATGCAGTACACAGTCACACTGGCTGCTAGAAGGGTCATTTGTAACACCTTATGCTAGCAGTCTACCCATCATAAAATGTCTTCAAGGTCCAGGGAGTTATATTAGTGTCAGGTCTTGTAGTTGTGCTAATTTGCATCTACACAGACCCAGGGAGAACAAAGGACAGTATTTTTGAGCCTGAAAATGGTGGGGGCTGCTGGGGAAGAGCAGGTCATGGAACTATAAGGCTCAGCACTGCTAGTTGTTCACTTCCGGGGAGTAGCTGAGAGCTAAGGAGTGCTCCCCATGTTGGTCTATGGTCATCTCCCTCCACACAGATCCCCTAAGATCTCAGCATAAGATACCTTAGGTTTCTGATACTTTATCATTTTCTTTTATCTGAATCAATCTGTGCATTTATTACTGTGTCTTATTTATTCACCTATTTTCCTCATAATTTAACCCTGGAGATTTTTCTCAATAAATCCTAAAACTTTATCAGCATTATCTCTGTGCTCTAATGAATTCACATTCCTGGAGAGGCCCATGCTATATTTGTGTAATAACTGTGAGTTTAAGTGAGATTTAAGTATCTGGTGAACGTAAGAGCGCAATTTTAATACTCTTCGTGGTGGCAGCTTAGGTAAAACCCACCTCACAACCACCCAGCTATGTGAGGTTGGCGTATCTGAGTGTAGGCTGGGCATGGTCTCGTGACAAACTGGTAGCAAGCGGTGGGATGTGATATTTTTGTTTTTATCATAAAAGCTTAAGTGAATTAACGGTGTGTGCTTCTCAGAAAGTCAGCACCCTAATTAGCCAGAGAGTACGCTCAGGGTTAAAATTTTAAAAAGACATACTGTGCACAGTTGATCTGTTTCCTTTTCTCTCTCTTGCTTTTCTTTTTCTATTTTTTTCTTTGGCAACAAGTTTGAGGTCTAGAATGACCATGGAGTACCAGTGTCACACTCTGCACAAAATGTGTGACTTACCTTGCCATTAGCTGCAGGTCAGGATTTCTGCCTGACCTTGTTCGGGAACCATGCATTGACATCTCCATCATGCACCATGTCAGCTGATAGCATTCTTCCTATGAGAGTGCTCCTGTCTCAGCTGACCTCAGCAGCCTATCAGGGACTTGCAGCAGAGTCATATCCCCTGTGAGAACTCCCTATGGTGCCTGAGCAAAGTGTTGCTTCCTAGGGGTAAATTTACTAAGAATCGAGATAGGTAGAGTTTTTTTTTTGTTAATCTCGATTTGCATTGCCTAAACTCGGGCATGTTTTTTTTTGGTTTTGGAAATTTACTAAGAAGCGAGTTTAGCTGAAAGTGAGTTTTCCGATGGTGAAACAAATCGAGATTTCTCCCCCGAGTTAAAAGTGAAGATGTGATTACTGACCCGAGATCGTAGTGTTTTCTCACTGCAAATCTCGCCCGAGCTAGCAGCCTGCACATATCAGGTAGATATGTGCTGGCTGCTTGTGTTCTACCTGTAAAAAATGGGTTTGTTTGTTAAAAAAAAAGACATGATGTCGTCCCCCCACCAAAACATTAACCAGCCCCGGACTTGCCAGCCTGTCCTGGTACCTAAAATTACGGGGAACAAAATGAATAGGGTTCGTCCGTAAATTAGGTACCAGCACCAGGCTGCAGGAACAAAGCTGGTTTTAAATATAGGGGCAAAAAAATTGCATAAGGGTACCCCTATATTTAAAACCAGCCCTGGATCCTTACTAGCAAGGAGCTGATGCCACAGCCAGGGGAGCCCTTTTTCAGGACCCCCCAGCTGCAGCATCAGTCCTGACCGCTAGTCAGCCCAGGCCAGGGATCCCTGGGGAGTTGAGTACCCCTCCAATCAGGGCACCACTGGCCTAGGCTGATAGCCCGGCGCTATCCCAGCCACCCCTGGGCGGTGGGTTGATAGTGTCGGTGTTGTGTAAAATTAGAAAAATCAACATCGTCTTTCCAGTCGAACTACAGGTGCCAGCAAGCCTCCCCCACGTGCTGGTTCTTGGAGAACCACAAGTACCAGCATGTGGGGCATTATGGGCCTGCTGGCACCTGTAGTTCACCGGGAAAGAAATGAGTAAAAAAACACTACACACACCATGAAATTAAAGGCTGGCAACTTCGGGGCTGGTTAGTGTTTTTTGGGGGGAAACTCACATAATTTTTTCCAAAAATTAGAAAAAAAAATAGATTTCGCCATGTTTCTGCATGACTCGCTGATCAGGAGGTGAGTGTTTTAAAATGTCAATTTGACAGCGAGTTTGCAGGCATCTCTCCCGAGATTCTTGGTCAATTTGAGAGATGTATATCTAACAGTAAAAAACTGACCAATTTTTGCTGATGCGAGTAAAGGTGAGATTTACATCTCAGGAGAGAAAAAAAAGTGAGAAAACTAAACTCACTAAAAAACCCACCCGAGTTTGCACTTAGTAAATTTGCCAGATGAATAACATGCCTAGGTACCGGCCCATCCGCCCGCCCTAGTTAGCCAGTGTTGCGCCGACCGCAGTGAGTGCGGTCAGCGCTACACGTTTACACAGGACCTGCGCTAGGCTTCCAGCGCCGGTCCTGTGCTGCACGCCTGAGCCTGTTCCTCCTCCTGAGCGCTTGCCCAATAGCGCCAGGAGGCGGGCTCAGGCTGTGCATAACACACGCATTGCCGCCAGCGCTGGCGGCGATGCGTGTGTTAAACAGCAGCCAATGAGATAGACTCTCATTGACTGCTGCAGCACCCACTGCAAGAGCTGGACTTCCGTCCGGCTCCTGCAGTGGGTAATGGGACTGACGTCATGACGTCTGTCCCATTATGCTGAGCGCGCCAGCCCGGGAGGGCTGGAGGGCGGGAGCGGCGTCGCAGACTGGAGGAGCAGCAGCAGCGTGGATTCAGGTAAGTAAGTTTTTATATATGTATTTTTAAAAACCTGTCAGCACTACTGGGGACACACAGGTGGGTGGCTACCACTGGGGGGGACCTCTACTGGGGTGGGGGCACAAGGGGGGGGGGGGGTGGCTACTACTGGGGACTCCATTATTAGGAGGACCTCTACTGGGGGCACCATTATTAGGAGGACCTCTACTGGGGGGAGGCGATTACAGGGGGCACTTAATCGGGAGGGAGAACCTCTGCTGGGGACCACTACTTGGGGGGGGGAACTACTACTGGGGGCATTATAAAAGGGGCCTACTGCTAGGGGCACTGCACTGGGGGGACCACAACTGGGGGCAATAAGAGGAAGGACCACTACAGGGACCACTGGATAGAGGGGGTCACTACTGGGAGCCTGCATCAGGGGGACCACTACTGGGGGCACTGCATGGGAGGGGGGGGACTACTGCTGGGGGCACTATATAAGGGGCTTACTGCTAGGGGCACTGCGGGGACCACTACAGGGGGCACAAGATAGGGGGGATCACTACTGGGTGCCTGCATAAGGGGGACCACTACTGGGAAACCTGCATGGGGGGGACTACTGCTGGGGGCACTATATAAAGGGCACTGCATAGGGGGTGGGGACTACTACTGGGGGCACTATATAAAGGGCACTGCATAAGGGGATACCACTACTGGGTGCACTGCATTGTGGGGACTGCTACTGGGGGCACTGCATAAGGGGGAACACTACATAGGGCACTGCATTTGGGGGGACCACTACTGGGGGCACTGAGTAAGGGGGACCACTACTGGGGATACTGTATAAGGGGCACTATTATGGGCCTGCATAAGAGGGACCACAACTGCATACTGGGGGTACTGTATAAGGGGTACTACTGGGGTTAAGGTGCACGTGAAAATAAAGGGGTGAGTCATGTTGACACGCCCCATTTTTAAGTGACCACACCCATTTTTTTGCAGCGCGCGCCTTCGGAGCGCGCACATATCTGGATTTGGGGGGGCTCCATTTTCAAATTTGCCCTGGGCTCCAAATACCCTAGTTATGCCACTGTCCTAAAGTTTAAGTTCTAACCTGTGGCTCCTTTGTGCAGAAAACCACCACTGCTATCAGGCTCATTTACCAGACTCCAGCGTTCCTGTGATATTCCTTTACCTGTTCCTGACCTTGGCTTTGTTTGTGACCCTGATTTCGCCTGATCCCTGGTACTGCATCTGATATCTGGTTTTGACTTTGGCTATTCCCTGTGACCTGTTTATGCCTGCTCCCTGGTACCATCTAAGGCCCTCATTCAGAGCCGTTCGCTATTTGCGGTCGTTCGTTTAAAAACAAGGGGTGGCTATTCAAATGATCCGTACGCACATTGCAGTCTGTTCACACCTCTAAGTCTGAACGAACGAGCAAAACATACGCTCGTTTATTTGTTAAAAACGCCCCCTGGCCGCTCGCACCATACGTCATGTCCGCTATTTATTAGATTAATCGAGTACATCGACCAGCGTATGAACTGCTCGCTATTCTTGTGGTTGGTGTTTGCTACCACAAATTTGCGAGCAGTTCTGGCTATAAAATAACCCAGTGACGTGAACAATGACGCTGCTGTTTTAAATATACACACCCATAATACGCCCGTTTTGACCTTTAAGCACGCCTGCGTTCGGATCTCCACTCCCCATTTTCAAGCACCTTCCCCTGTTACCACCCACATACGCCTCATTCTGTCACTCAAAATAGCAGGCACTCGCAATATAGCGTACAAACGATTTTCGGCCGCACTGACTAGTTCGCGCATGCGTACTAAAAACCGTACGCATGCGCAGATGT
Organism: Taudactylus pleione; assembly: GCA_031769625.1. NCBI lineage: Eukaryota > Metazoa > Chordata > Amphibia > Anura > Myobatrachidae > Taudactylus > Taudactylus pleione. Next base: position 1,284,722 of record JAUIMM010001433.1, on the reverse strand, counting down.
GCAAACATCGCTCGGAACGAGCGTACTGCCGCTAACGAGCGGCTCTGAATGAGGGCCTAAGTCCGTTTGGTTCTGACCCGGCCTGTCAACTAAGCTATATGTCTTCTCCACTTCATCCGGAGTTTACCAGCACCTGTATAAAGGAACCTATCCTGAGGGCCGCGACATGTGTGTCGGATGCAGCCAAGCCCATACCTTCTTGCAAGTTACCAGCAAAATCTTCAGCAGTGAGTGGAGGTATGCAGGGGTTAACTGTGTCTGAAAAAATCCTCTGAGACTGAGAAGCCAAGGTAAAACAATCAGCCAAATATTGTAGTATACCTTCTTGTGTCATCTCAAATCTTTTCACCACATTCATAAGACCCAGACTGGGGTCTGCCACTTGAGTGTGACCAGCAGCGTCCATATTTTTTGGGCCTGAGCAATCTGTCACAACTCCTGGATGGATATGGATGCAGCCCATATTAGGGAGTTGGCTAGACCTGAGCCGCGGAGTCTAATGTACCGGCGGTATTCACCAGGGAATACCGCCGGTACATTAGACTCCGCGGCTCAGGTCTAGCCAACTCCCTAATATGGGCTGCATCCATATCCATCCAGGAGTTGTGACAGATTGCTCAGGCCCAAAAAATATGGACGCTGCTGGTCACACTCAAGTGGCAGACCCCAGTCTGGGTCTTATGAATGTGGTGAAGAGATTTGAGATGACACAAGCAGGTATACTACAATATTTGGGTGATTGTTTTACCTTGGCTTCTCAGTCTCAGAGGATTTTTTCAGACAGTTAACCCTTGCATACCTCCACTCACTGCTGAAGATTTTGCTGGTAACTTGCAACTACATAATTCAGTTAAAGGGACTGCTTATCACAATTGCTCACAGACCTCCCAGTCATCAAGTAAATTGAATCCTGCACAACTTGGAATATTTCAGCAAATGCTAGAGCAGCTGCAAACTCTTTTAACCAACATTATGCTGATTCTACCAGAATTCATTTCTTCTGATTCTGACAAAACCCCAACTCAGCATAATAAAGCCAAGGAGTTTGTTGATTTGGGAGCCTTAAAGACTGTGGCCTCCTCCTCTGTACAGAAAAGGGAGAAATATCTGAGTTTCCCTCGGCCCAAGCTGTCAGAAGCTGAACGTCAGCGGTGCAAGGAATTTCAACTGTGTCTTTATTGTGGGGGTCCTGATCATTTTATAAAAGACTGTTCTCTCTGTAAATCAAGGAAGGGTGACAAGTCTCAGTGTCACAGCATTAATGCCAAAGAACTATCTAGATGGTCACCTTCAGTTCCAGTTTCCACTACTCCAAATAGGAGTGCTGAGAAAGTTGCCCAAAAAAGAACTTCAGTTCAAGATTGGAGTCCTGTGACAAGAGCACCAAATTCCAGCTCTGGAAATCAAAAGAGAGTGTTAAAATCTCCCAAAGTCAGTGAGAAGTCTATTCCTGCAGTCTCAGGAGGAGTATCCGATATTAAAACTCCAGCAGGAGTATCTGATGTCCAGACCTCAGCAAGGGTATCTGATGCTTCAGTCCAAGCAGAGATATTCAATGTTTCAGTGCCAGTGGGGGTATCCAATAATTAAATTCCAACAGGGGTATCTGATGCTCAGACTCCAGAAGGATTATTCGATGTTCAGACCCCAGCAGGGGTATCCGATGTTCTACCTGTAAGCAGGGTGTCCAATATTCCAACCCCAATGGGAGTATCCAATGTTCCAACTGCAAGAGAGGGATCCGATATTCGATATTCAAGCCCCAGCAGGGATATCCGATGTTTCTCCTCCAAGGATATCCGATGTTCCAGTACAAGCAGGGGTATCCAATGGTTCTGTTCCAGCAGGGGAATCCTTTGTTTCAGCCACAAGAGATATACCCGATGTTTCACTCTCAAGAGAGGTGTTCGACTGTTCAACCCCAGGAGGGGTATCTGATGTTCTAGTCTCAGCAGTGGTATGTGATTTGTTAACCCCAGCAGGGGCAGCCGATTTTTCGGCCTCAAGAGCAGTAACCAAGCATCTGACTTTGCAACCCCAGAGAAAGTGCCTGAGTTGCCAACCCCAGAGAAGGTGCCTGAGTTGCCAACCCCAGAGAAGGTGCCTGAGTTGCCAACCCCAGAGGAGGTGCCTGAGTTGCCAACCCCAGAGGAGGTGCCTGAGTTGCCAACCCCAGAGGAGGTGCCTGAGTTGCCAACCCCAGAGGAGGTGCCTGAGTTGCCAACCCCAGAGGAGATGCCTGAGTTGCCAACCCCAGAGGAGGTGCCTGAGTTGCCAACCCCAGAGGAGGTGCCTGAGTTGCCAACCCCAGAGGAGGTGCCTGCGTTGCCAGCCCCAGGAGGGGTGTCCAGTGCCTCGGCCCCAGGAGGGGTCTCCAATGCCTCAGCCCCAGGGGAGATTTCCAGTGCCAAGATCCCAGCAGGGATTCACAATGCCATGGACACAGACATGGATTCCGGTTTGCCACTTCCCAAGAGCATCACCATGTGGACTACTAGTATTGTCCAGACTCAGAAAGGGTCATCTAAACTTCCTGTTCCATTCAGTTCCAGTGTGTCTGGTTTTAATCTGGGCAGACCGAGAGGCTGCAGAGCACCAGGCCCGAATGCGAGTTCCAGCTGTAGCTGGCCAGACTCCGCGGCCAGAACACCACCTGTGTCCCGGGTAGAAAAAAAACCCCGGCACCACCAATTCCCTGTGTTGCAGAAGGACAGCGACCTCGATACATTCCTGAGGGCATTTGAAAGGACTTGCCGACAATTTGCACTGGATCCCAGCGAATGGGCCAGCTATTTAACACCGGGACTGAGAGGGAAAGCGCTGGAGGCATTTGCTGACCTTCCACCAGAGCTGGAAGGTGATTACCGCACCATAAAGGAGGCGCTGCTAAAGCAATTTAACCTCACCCCAGAAGCTTATTGCCAGAAATTCAGAGACTCAAAGCGCAGTCCCTCTGACACATATACGGGACTGTTAGCGCACATGTCAACCACGATGCATCAGTGGATTGATGGATTGAAAGTGACAGTCTTTGATAATCTGAAAGATCTCATCCTGCTGGAGCAGTTCCTCACACTGTGCCCCACAGAGGTGAAAGAATGGGTCATGGACCATGACCCTAAGTCATTGCAAGAAGCTGCCAGCCTGGCTGACAAGTACATCACGACCAGGGCTCCAGCATCCAGGAAATCGTTTGGGATGTCTTTGCAGTCAGCCATGAAGGAGAGGAGTCCTGGAGGGCTCCCCATGTATGCCCCTTCAACAGAACCAGCTGTCACTGCATCATTTGGGGGGGTGGCAGGTAAACCTGTTTTGGGCAATGCCCGCAGGTGTTTTAATTGCAACCAGGTAGGGCACATCAGTGCCAATTGTCCCTCCAAGAAGAAATCAACGTCCCATCCTGTGGGAGGCCCAGCAGGGAAGTCTGTACCAACTGTCCTATATGCTGGGGGACCCCAGGAGCGGCCACGGGACAATCTGCAAGCAGTACAAGTCTGCGACAAGGTTACCATTGGCATGCATGACTCCGGGGCTAATATGACTTTGATACACCCCAATTGGTGCGCCCTGAGAACATTTTACCTGGGAGAACAATGGCTGTGCAGGGGGTGGGCGGAGTACACTCTGCGGTACCCCTAGCCAGGGTTTATTTAGACTGGGGGCAGGTCGTGGAATCCGTGATGTTGGGGTACTTGCGGTCCTGCCCACCACGGTCTTATTGGGGACAGATCCGAGGAAGATGTCTGCTACATATGTGACTGTCCAAAACGTGACCCCTGACGTAAAATTGCCTGTCAATAATGTTTCTCCCCAGCTAACACCAATACCTATATGTACTAAAGAGTCAATATGTACTGAGGATAATGTTGATACCACAGGGAATAACACTTTTGAACTTCACAGGGCAGAGACTGAAATGTGTAATTATGGTTGTTCTAGCATAGAACCGAGTACTGTACAGTTAGCTAATGATTTTACGACTGTTGCCGCAGTGACTATGTGCAGTGCTGCATGAAGGGAAGAGTGTTTGTTAGCCCCTGCAGATGTAGAGGCAGCAGCACTGAAAGAGTGTTTTTTTTTTACCTCTGCAAGTGTGGAGGACAGTCCACTGGATAGCAATCCCACTTCTGTGAGAGCTGAGGAGGGGGGGCAGCCTCCCAGTCCACTACCTTCCACTGACCAGAATGTGTTTAAAATATGTCTCAACACAGACCCAACTCTGAAGTCTATAAGGGCTCAGGCTAATCAGATGTGTGCAGGCAGTGACTCAAATAGAATATTTTGGGAAAATGTTTTTTTGTATAAAAAGCGCAATGTCAGCGATGACCATTCCAATGTAATTAGTGAAAAGCAATTGATTGTGCCACATTTTTACGGGGACGGTTTATTGAAAGTGGCTCACGAGATTTCCCAAACAAATGGACTTGTGGAGAGCCTTAATAGTACCCTAAAACAGATGTTGCGGACCTTTGTGGAGTGCCAGGGAAGAGACTGGGAGAGGTTTCTGATGCACGTCCTCTTTGCATACCGTGAGGTGCCGCAGGAATCAACCAGATTCTCACCCTTTGAATTCCTATATGGGTGCCGCGTGTGTGGCCCTTTAGATCTGATCAGGGAAGAATGGGAGGGTAAGATGGTCACTTCTGAGCAGTCAGTGGTACACTATGTGGTACAGTTCAGGGAGAAGCTGCAATCCCTGATGGGAATGGCGCAGGATAACCTGAAAGCTGCGCAGGCGAAACAAGAGGTGGTATGATCACCATGTGAGAGAGCGCATACTTGAGGTAGGGCAGAAGGTTCTGGTCCTAAACCCACTGCAGCAGAACAAGTTGCAGGCTGCCTGGCAAGGCCCCTACTCCATAGTACAGTGCATCAATGATGTAGATTGTGTAGTAGCACAGGAGGGAGGCCGTAAAAGACAGAAAATCTACCACATCAACATGCTTAAGGCGTATTATGACAGGGAAGCGTGTGTTGCAGTTGTGTGTAGCTTGCCTGAGAATGAGCAGGAACCTGATCCCCTGTTAGACTTGGCAGTTGCTGCCCAAGAAGGAGGGTCTCTGACAGACTCTCGCCAAGGTGAGACGATGTCTGCAGTACAGCTAGCTGATGCACTATACCCGTATCAGGCACATTTTACAGGGAAGCCTGGCAAGACACACTTAGTGACGCATCATGTTAACACTGGCACCCAAACCCCATTACGACAGGCAGCCTACAGCACCTCCCCAGAAGTGTTAACGTCCATGAAAAGGCAGATTGATGAGATGCTGCAGCTAGGGATGATTCAGAGGTCTCATAGTTTGTGGGTGGCCCCTGTAGTACTGGTTCCAAAGAAATGTAGAGTTACTCTGCGCCCAGAACCGAGCAAAGTGGAGGCTATCACAGCATGGCCTACCCCTCTGGACAAGGAGCAGGTCAGGTCATTCTTGGGGACTGCGGGGTACTACCGTAAATTCATACCCAATTACGGTGCCCTTACCAAGCCCTTAACTGACCTGACCCAAAAGAAGCATCCAAATCTGGTCACATGGATGACTGGCTGTGAGCAGGCCTTCCAAGCCCTGAAGTCTGCCCTGGCTCAGTCTCCTGTGCTGCAGGCCCTGGATTTTAAATGCAGGTTTATTGTGCAGACTGATGCCTCTAACTGTGGTCTGGTAGCTGTCCTTAGTCAAGTAGATGGGCAGGGAAATGAGTACCCACTCCTCTATCTGAATAGGAAACTGCTCCCCCATGAGGTGGCATATGCCACATTTGAAATAGAATGCTTAGTTGTTGTGTGGGCATTGCAAAAGCTGCAGCTGTACCTCCATGGGAGAGACTTCATGGTAATCACTGACCATTACCCACTCAGCTGGTTGAATAAAATTTCTGTGAGTAACGGCAAATTGCTGAGATGGAGTCTCACGTTACAGCAGTATACATTTACCATCCAACACAAAAAAGGGGCAGAGCATGGGAATGCAGATGGATTCTCCTGACAAGGTGACGAGGTAAAAGCCGTGGCACAGGGAGGTAGGTGATGGATGATTGCCATCTCCCTGCGCCTTTAAGGAGGGAGGTGTGACCATACATTTATTTACATTAAATTACATATAACATGTTGTGGCGCAGTTTGCTTTTTTGTTTATATTTTTAAGTTATTCTGTTCTGTGTTAAAACAACTGTACAGTGTTGTGACCATCGCCATGGGTTACGGCGATTCATCAAAGCCCCCTGTCATGACTTTACGTATTTTTATCTGCTCTGGATAAAGTTTGTGTGTTATTATAATTCTATGTTTCAGGAATGACTGTTTGCTAGGAATGGGTACAGTATGTCAAAGCTGGATTGCATAAACTAATCAGGACAAAAGGGTCAAGTGACACCTGGCCTTTGAAGACAAAGCTTCCTGAATGTAATGTTTGCTACCACACTAGGGGGCCATAATGCAAGTCCAGTACACAGTCACACTGGCTGCTAGAAGGGTCATTTGTAACACCTTATGCTAGCAGTCTTCCTATCATAAAATGCCTTCAAGGTCCAGGGAGTTATATTAGTGTCAGGTCTTGTAGTTGTGCTAATTTGCATCTACACAGGCCCTGGGAGAACAAAGGACAGTATTTTTGAGCCTGAAAATGGTGAGGGCTGCTGGGGGAGAGCAGGTCATGGAATTATAAGGCTCAGCAGCCCACACTGCTAGTTGTTCACTTCCAGGGAGTAGCTCAGAGCTAAGTAGTGCTCCCCATGTCGGTATATGGTGGTCTCCCTCCACACAGATCCCCTAAGATCTCAGCATAAGATACCTTAGGTTTCTGATACTTTATCATTTTCTTTTATCTGAATCATTCTGTGCATTTATTACTGTATGTCTTATTTATTCACCTATTTTCCTTGTAATTTAACCCTGGAGATATTTCTCAATAAATCCTAAAACTTTATCAGTGTTATCTCTGTGCTCTAATGAATTCACGTTCCTGGAGAGGCCCATGCTATATTTGTGTAACAACTGTGAGTTTAAGTGAGATTTAAGTGTCTGGCGAATGTAGGAGTGCTATTTTAATACTCTTCGTGGTGGCAGCTTAGGTAAAACCCACGTCACAACCACCCAGCTGCATCAGGTTGGCGTATCTGATTGTAGGTTGGGCACGGTGTCGTGACAAGTGTCATCAGCATACATATGAACCTTACATTTTTGGCCACCTATAAAATCATTAATAGAAAGATTTAAAAGGGCAGGACCCAATGCTGATACCTTAGGTACATCGCTAATAATTTAAGCCCATTCTGAATATGTTCCATTTTTAACAATCCTTTGTCGCTTTGCCGTTAGTTCCCTCATTTTTCAGAGCGTTCCCTAATTTTATGTATAAGACTGTTTTGCTGTCACAAAATTCAAACATATGACATGTATGACATATTGCACCAAAAACCAGTATGAAACTTACAATTCCTCATAGAACTTAAACAAAACATATTTGTTATGTATGATGTCTTGCTGAAACCATGCTGACACTAGGTTCAAATATTTTTTTCCAATATATTTCAGAATGTCATCCCTCAAATTCCCATCAATTATTTACCCAACACTGAAGTCTGACTCACAGGTGTGTATAGCCTTCCAAATTTGTTCAATTTTCAAAGATTGGTGCTACATTGCCAATCTTGCGGCACTGATCCAACTATGAGGGTGTTTAAAACTAACAAGTAGTTGTGGTCTATTAATTTTAGGCGGTTTTAGATAGGTGACATTCATAGGTATGAAAATAGGCATTATTTTCTTGTTTGTGAATACAGACAATGGGCATACATTAGTTCCTAGCTAATGGGTACAGAATTGAACCTGTACAAACCATCTTGCAATACAAAGGGTGGAAAGTGTTTTTATACAACTTTTTAAAATGTTGGAAAATTCACTTTCAACTCCCATCTTCAAGAACACATTTCTTAGTACAATACCTCAACATCATTAAACCTATTTTTTATTTCTTATTTTGAATATAACCTGTAAAATGTATTTATTGACCAAATGATAGTATTTAAACCCCTTGAAGTGCATTATTGTTCACTGGAAGTGGTGTACCAGATATTCTGTACTGTGGAGCTCATTCAGACCCACTTGCTAGATGCGTTCGCTCGCTTCCTGCATATGCAAATCCAGCGCACGCCCAGCAAGGCAGGCGATCGCACAGCAAGGCATTAGCACGCCCATGATGTCTTGGCATGTGATCACTTAACACTTAGTGTATGCAAAGGCCAACAGCCATTCATAAGATACCCACTTGCACACGTCATCTTCTGCAAGTGCTTTACACCGTTGGTACATTGAGCACCATCGGATGCGATCGCAGCACTTGAGGTTGACTATTCCCTGCTGCAAGCACTGCGAGCACTTCAGAGTGAAATCCCACCAAATGACCTGCACTATGACGCTGCCTTTTAATTATGCACGCCTCTGAAACGGCGTTGAAGTACTCAAACATGCCTGCGTTCGCACCTCCACTCCCCCGTTTCTAGTGGTGGTACTAGGGGCCTGCCCCTGGTACCACCCACGAACGGCCTCTTCTGTCACTCACTCTGCTGGGCTGTCTATGCGCAGTGAGTGAACGCATTCCGGTATCTCGCACTGGTTCGCACATTGCGATGCATGCGCAGAAGAGCGACTATTGGCCAGCTACGAGCATTCGCATCCTAGCGAGCGGGTCTGAATCAGGCCCTGTGTCCCAACATTTTTACCTTAAAATAAAGATTTGCCCCTGCAACGGAGGATGTGCACAATAAATGAATATGCTGGGAAAATGGATTGCACATTTGGAATTGAGATGCAAATCAAAATCACAATTTTTTTTACAAAAACAGATGATAGGACCCAAGTCGCTCCTTCTGAATTGACTGCATAAAGCTGAGTTACGATATCCCCTTTCCCACTTGTGAAGTGTAAACTTCTTCAGGGTCCCTAGCGCTCCACAGGGGTGACAATGGGGTGTAGATGGGACCTGGAGGACAGGACACCAATAGCAAAGCTTTTCAATCCCAGGATGCTCTGGTCCTTCCCCCTATACCCCTCCCACAGCCTGAGGGCAAATCAGTTTCGTTGGTGTCTGTAGGAACTGGATCACAATTTTTAACAGTGGGGCTGCTTTATATGCAGCCCAAGCTTATTTTTATGATTTATATTTATTTCTAGTATTTTTACTATTGAGCAGCAGTATGAGACAGTCCCTTGGACATCTGCACTGCTGCTCCATCACCCCTCCACGGCACTGTGACACCAGCCCTCGGCTATGTACTCCCGGTGGGGCTCTGAGGGGGAATAGCTAGCAGGCTCCCCGGACCTCAGACTGCAGCCCCGAATCCAGGGGCAGGTAAGACGGATCCCCGCTTGCGGGGACCCGCCTCTTTATGCAGTCTTTCCTCCAGTCTCAGGAGACAGACCGCAGCCACTGATGTGGACACCTGTGCGCCCATGACTCCACTACACCAACGGGGCATATATCATACCGACGCAGAGGCATATTCTACAGGCCAGGGGACCCGGTGGTTAATGTCAGCCAGGGGAAAAGGCGCTGTCCTTGCAGCCCCTACCCCAGGTCAGGATGCCATTCCACTACAGTCTTGCTGTGCCCTGAGCTGCTCCTTCCTCACCCTCCATCCCCAAAGACGTGCGGCAGCCATTTTCATCGAGCAGTTCTCTGGGAAAGCTGGGTCCAGTTTCCCTGTATACTGTACCTCTCCAAAGGGACATGTTATACAGTGCTATATCCTACCAGCCACTGCGGTCTGTGTACTTGATTTAGTGCTCATTGCAGATATATACAGTATTTTTCTGCGTTTGCATGTGACTTGTGCTAGCGCTGATCTCTACTTTACTTTCTTTACTGTCAAGCTTATACCTTTTTCTTTATTCTACTATACCCTGACATACTATGGTATAGGGGGTTTATTGTACCTCACAACTCCCATAGATTTGGGAGCAGTATCGCATACTATATAGCGTGGTTGCTGACTACACTGTACCATATTTCACCCTGCACTGAGACAATTTCTATATTCCATTATCCCAGTGACTATGGCTGGTAGAGGAAAGAATAATAAACAGGCTGATGCTGCTGCTCCTACTTGTGTCTTGTAAGTCCTGCTCAGTGGGCTTGGCTCCAGAGGACCTCATTCAGGATGGTCTATGTACTAATTACTATACCACCCCGGGCCCCTCAGCCCCGGTGTCTCCTCCTCGTGACCCTCAGGACTGTCTTTTCACAGGTACTGAAAAAGATTGTGGACCACCTAGCAGTCCCTGTGGTAACTCCACCTATGGGATGGCCACAACCGGTGCTCCCTGCAAATCCTTTGCCTCCCCCATGGGTAGATGTACTGTCCACATCAGTACAAAGTTTGGTGATTACCTCTACAGTTTTTCAGCAAATGCTGCAAAAAGAGAATGCTTTACCTAGTAAACCTGCTAAGCATGCTGTGTTATCTTCCCAGTCTACCCAGTTATCTGATTCTGATATATCCTCTGGGGAGGCAGAAGACACAGACCTCTCTCACTCTGACTCCTTATCAGGAGACAAGGATCCTCCTTTAAATTAAGTATACCTGCATTGGTGAGAGCTGTTAAGGCTATTCTACAATATGAAGAGGCGGAACCCGCTCCTAAGACAAAACAGCCACTGTTTAAATGACAAAAGGTAGTTTTACCAGAGTTCCCTCACTCTGACCAGCTATCTGATCACATGAGCGAGGCATGGAATCTGCAAGGTAAAAGGTTTCAGGTACCAAAATGCTTAAGTTCCTTTTACCCTCTCCCCGACACTGATTGCACTAATTGGGAAGTTCCCCCAGCAGTGGATTCTCATGTAACTCATCTGGTCAAGAATGCTACCTTACCCATACATACTACAATCTCCTTTAAGGAAACTACACATAGACAGATAGATGCTTGTCATAAATCTATATACTCTATTACAGGAGCTATTACTCTTGCTAGGGCTACGCATGTGTGGCAAAAGCCATTGAGAGAGAGAGAGTTGAGCAGATGCCCTGGAAGAGACATTTCCCTCTGATGCTTCAAGGGAACAGCTGTCCTACATATCTCACATTAGAGATGCAGCCTCCTATTTAGGAGAAGCAGCTATGTATACGGCTCTTCTAGCCTCCAGGATGTCTGCCTTTTCGGTAGTGGCCCGCCGTATTGACTTGTTCCATTCCTGGGAAGCAGATTCGGATTCTAAGAAGGCTCTGGAATCTCTGCCTTATTCTGGAGATATCCTGTTTGGCCTGGAATTAGATAAAATTGTGACTACCTTTGTATCTTCTAAGACAGCATTCCTGCCCTCTGCATATAACACACAGCCTCGGACATCATCCTTTCGGTCCTTTCGACCTCAGGGGAAAACCAAAGGTCAGTCCTTTTCAAGGCATCAGACATCAACTAAGGCCTCCAAGCCTAGGACTAAACAGATCTGGGCTACTAGATGTCATGCCAAATCTAAGGACAAGCCTACAGCCTGACGGGGCAGAGCTCCCAAGGTGGGAGGCAGACTTCTTCAATTCACCCAGTTGTGGCATCAGACCATGGGCCTGATTCAGACCCACTCGCAAGTGCACAGCACTCGCAAGCGGGTCGATGGTCCCCCACTGCGCATGCGCCACCTGGAGTTTGAGGGCGGCCCTACTGATGTCAGTAGTGAAATTCCTGCTCTATTAGAGCAGGGAGTCTACTCGGGCTTGTGATAGCTTGTGACCCTACCACGGTCTCCTCACAAGCCTGACGGTCGCAATAATCGCGACGGGCTCCAGGCCACTCGCAAAAGCTGTGGGTGGACACCCACAGCTTAGCGAGCGCCTGAAGAGAAATAAAAAAACACGCCCTGATTTAGAGCGAGCGCTCACCAGCAACGAGTGGCTCTAAATCAGGCCCCATGTCAGATGCCTGGGTAAGAGAAGTGGTCTCCCATGGACACGCCCTCTCATTTTTGAGGCGACTCCCCCCCAGTAGTTCATTTGCACCGGACCTCCATCGGACCCGACCAAGACCCTGCTGCTCCAAAAAGCCGTTCAGTCCTTACTGAATTCAGGAGTAATAAAACAGGTCCTTTCCTCACAACGGGGCAAGGGCTATTATTCTACCCTTTTCCTTGTACAGAAGCCCATTGGGTCTCATCAGCCTATTCTCAACCTCAAATCACTGAACAAATTTATCAGGATGTCCAGGTTTCATATGGCAACCCTCCACTCTATTATGCTAGCTATGGAGCCTGGGGATTTTATGGTGTCTGTGGACATCTAAGACGCTTACCTACATGTACCTATAGCACCCTCTCATCAACAATATCTCCGGTTTGCTATACTACAGTAACATTACTAATTTCAGGCTCTGCCATTTGGCCTCTCTATGGCACCTCAGGTCTTTACCAAAATCATGGCAATTATGAAGTCCTCTCTTCTTCCCATACTTGGACGATCTCTTGCTGTTGGCCAGTTCCCCAGAGATTCTTCACTGCCATTTACAGGTAACCATTGCCATTCTACAAATGCACTGTTAGCTGATCAACTGGAAAAAGTGTTCACTAATACCCTCTCAAAAGATGTATTTGGGAGCCCTTATGGACTCTTGGCTTCAGAGAATCTTCCTAACAGCAGTCAAGATTTCAGCAATACAGCACAGAGGGCCTGATTCAGACCCGCTCGCGAGCGCTGTGCACTTGCAAGCGGGTCGATGGTGGCCCAGTGCACATGCGCACGACGGAGCCGGCTCAGTCGTGCGCATGTGCGAGACCCGGATAGCGACAGGCAAACCGTCGCTCTGGGTCTCATACCAAAGGGGGCATGCTGTCGATGTTGAGTGACAGCACGCCCCCTTTGGTGGGCAGGCTGGGGGAGTGGCTGCGTAAACGGAGGCATTCCCATGTGAACGCCTCCGTTTGGGGGCGGACCCACTGACATCACGAGTGATGTCAGTGGGAGAGATTTCGGCTCTGTGAGAGCTGAATTCTCTCTGGGGCTTGCGGCAACGAGACCCTACCACAAGGGTCTCGTCGCAAGCCCGATGGTCGCAATGGTCTTGACCATCGCGACCATCTTCCTGGCCGCTCGCTATAGCTGTGGGTGGTCACCCACAGCTATGCGAGCGTCCTGGAGGCCGCTCTAAAAAACAAGAAGGCCGGCCCTGATTCAGAGTGAGCGCTCTGTCAGAGCATCTGGCTCTGAATCAGGGCCAGAGTGCGCAGACTGCTCCACAAGCGCCAAGCGTCAATTCACTCTGCAATGCAGGCCTTGGGATCAATGGTGTCCACCTTCGACATGGTTGCATTCTCCCAGTTTCACTCCAGGCACCTGCAACATCTGATCCTCTCCAGGTGGAATGGGCTACCCCATCTGCTCAGATTCCAGATGATGAGCCTACCCCTAGAAGTTTGCCTGTCACTAGCCTGGTTGCTACAGACATCCCATTTGGACAAGGGTCTCCCCTGTTTGATTCCGGACTAGGCTGTCCTCACCATGGATGCAAGCCTCTGAGGGTGGGGCTCTTTAACTGGCTGGCACTCCTTCCAGGGCCGACGGACCCCAGTTCAAGCAGTGTTGCCAATCAATGTCCTGGAACTTCGAGCCATCTACAGAGCTTTCACTCTGGCTCAGGATAGTCTGAAGAACAGGCCAGTACAAGTACAGTCCGACAATGCCACAGCAGTGGCTTACCTCAATCACCAAGGGGGCAGTCGAAGTAAGTATCCCGCATTCTCACATGGGCCAAACGCAATCTCTCAGCTATCTCCGCAGTGTTCATCCTGGGAATTCTCAATTGGGAAGCAGATTTCCTCAGCCATCACGACATGCATGCAGGAAAGTGGTCTCTACATCCTGAAGTCTTTCAGCTTCTGGTGGACAAATGGGGTCTACCGGACGCGGATATCATGGCCTCAATACACAACAAAAAAAATCCCAACGCAGCCTTCATAGACGCATTGTCGGTGAAATGGAACTTCCATTTGGCATATCTCTTCCCTCAGATATCTCTGCTTCCTTGAGTGCTTCGAAAGTTCAGACAGAAGTGGGGCACGTTCCTGTTAATAGCTCCAGCTAGGCCCAGATGCCATTGGTACTCTGATCTTCACAGTCTCTCCATAGACGTTTCTCTTCAACTTCATCTATGAGTAGACTTGTTGTCTCAGGGTCCATGTCTACATCTGGACCTAGCCCATCTGTTTTTAATTGCTTGGCTCTTGAGACATCCCTCCTAATGGCTAAGGGTTTCTCCAGCTCTGTGGTCCAGACCATGCTCAAAGCACGTAAACCGGCCTCAGCTAGAATTTACCACAGAATATGGCATACATATAATGGTGTGCTCCAAGAAACTGACCCTCGAGTCTTGAAAGTTTCTAGAATTCTTGCCTTTTTTCAGGCTGGATTGGAGCTAGGCTTCCGCTTAGCATCTCTGAAAGTGCAGGTGTCTGCTTTGTCTATCTAGTTCCAGCACAGAATTGCTCCTATACCAGATGTTCACACCTTCCTGCAAGGTATTCTACGTATACAACCTCCCATTGTCTCTCCTGTGGCTCCATGGGATTTGACAGTGGTGCTATAAGCACTTCAAGAACCTCCATTCGAACCCTTGGAATTGGTGGATGTTAAATGGCTCACTGCGAAGACTGTTTCTTCTGGCTATAGCATCTGCCTGTAGGTTATCAGATTTAGGGCGCTTTCATGTCGCTCCCCCTATTTGATATTGCATCAGGACAGGGCTGTTCTTCGAACATGCCCAGGCTTCCTTCCCAAGGTGGTTTCTCTTTTCCACCTAAATGAGGAAATTGTGGTTCCGGCGTTTCAAACACTAGACCTCTCGGCAGGTGAGGCATCTTTGGATGTGGTCTGTGTTTTACAGATCCATGTGGACCGTACTACTCCCATCAGAAAGTCAGACTCCCTCTTTGTCCTATATGGATTCCACAAGAAGCGATGGCCAGCTAACAAACAGACTCTGGCCAGATGTATTCACATGACTATCTCACAGGCAAGCTGGCCTTCCTGTGCCAACTACAGTCTCTGCTCATTCTAGTCACTCTGTGGGTCCCTTGTGGGCAGCCCGGCGTGGCGCCTCTGCTGAACAGCTATGCAAGATGACCACTTGGTCTTCTGTCCACACCTTTCTTAGGTTTTATGCCTTTGATACATTTGGCTCTCAGGTTGCTTTCTTTGGGCATAGGGTTCTCCTGTCAGCTCAGGAGCATTCCCACCCATGAACAACTGCTTTGGGACATCCCAATTGTCTCCCCTGTGGAGCCCTATTGACTCTGAAGAAGAAAAGGAGAGTTATGGTAAAACTTACCATTGTTAACTCTCTTTCCTCGAAGTCCATAGGGTCCACAGGGCACCTGCCCTGACATACCTGGCTTCTAGGGGTTTCTTCTCTTGGTCACTTGTTTTCCTTCTCTGTGTGAGTGTGATTCTTCAGTGTACCAGTCTTTCTTCTCTCCTATCCTGCTCCTGCCTTGGGCTTGTTAACAAAATGAGTTGCCCTCGGGCTGTGGGTGGGGTATAGGGGGAAGGACTGGAGCATCCTGGGATTGAAAAGCTTTGCTGTTGGTGTCCGGTCCTCCAGGTCCCACCTACACCCCATTGTCTCCCCTGTGGACCCTATGGACTTCGAAGAAAGAGAGATACCAAGGGTAAGTTTTACCATAACTCTCCTTATTTGTGCCAGATGCTTGTAGTTACTATTTTGCAGAGTATCACCCTATTGCAGAGGTTCCCAAACTCTGTAGTCAAGGCACCCTAATGGTCTAGGTTTTAAGGATATCCATGGCTGAGCACGGATGGTTAAATCAAAAGACTGAGGTACATAATAAGTTACCTGTGCCCACATATGATTATCTTTAAATCCTGGATCATTAGGGTGCCTTGAGGACCAATTTGGGGAACCTGCCCTATTGTATGGTTCTAGTGGTCAAACTTTAACCATCTCTCTAGAATTCTGCTCTAGATCAAAATCCGGTGAATGAATACTTATTTCCTGTACATCTGCCTGTCACTTGCCTCTCTGCAGCAGCTCCTTCTGGTTTTATAATAATATATGTATGTATGAATAATATTAGCTGAATTTTACTCATACTGTACAGTAATTTAATAAAGGTGTCCAGGAGAAACCAGAGTGAATCGCATCGTCACTGGTTGATGCAGCAGATCGCAGTAGCAGGGGGCGGGGGACATGATGATACTATTTACAGTGAATCACGTCATCTAGCCCCCAGACATTCCACTTCACCGGGAAAGTGAGGGGATCCGGGTGTCTGGATAGCTCCCTGAAAGAAAGAGTAGGCATGTACTGTATGATAAGCTTGACCATATTCATGTTCAGCTTTTCATGCCATTTCTTATAATAAGTATACAGCCCTGCGGAAAGCACCCTATCTTCACTTACGATCATCAGAGTGGACAATCTGGAAGTTCTTGATGGAAGGGTGAGTGACTCGTCCATGGAAGTTCAGAACATAAGATTGTGTTTCATCATTCCACACAGGGCTCTTATTGTGCAGTTCTATAACATTCTCCATGTTTTTATTCTGCCATCGTTGAAGTAGGCCATCATTGTCCTATTAAAAAAAACATTAATAGTTAATTAATACAAAATGTCAATAAAACAAAAGTGACATGAGAGGCCAGATGAATGTAAAAATACTGTATGTTTTTTGTTAGCCTCTTCTAAATCAATAAACTATAGCATACCTACACTTAAAATGGGACCACTTAGAAAAGCGTCTTTGTCTTGAAGCAAGGCTTGCAGTGTTTGTGGAGGCAGTCAGATCATTCAGTCCCTTTACAGCTCTGAAGAGGGCTTTGAAGAACTGAGCTGCCAAAAAATAGCAAAGGCTCTGTCACTGGCGTCAGAATCTTTGCAAATGTCTGCACCAATTTTTGGAAGGAGCAGTACCGGAAATATGGCCTTGATCTGGGTGCAGGGTAGACAGCAAGAGTCCACTGTACACCCTGCACCCATTAGCTACCCCACTCAACTCTGACATAGAGGTAAGAAACCTTGATCATAAGCACCTCATAAAAGTGCAAGTAAATATAAGCAATGTTCTGCTTGCCGTAATGACCAGAGGTGCTCACAGCCTTACATAAAAGGATCTTACACTGAATTGAATTTCCCACTGTGGCATCTTGTCATTTTGTGAGAGATTCCATGTGTCTCAGCATGAAGTTATGGCAGTAAAACTTTGCTATTTTTTGCTTACATCTCATAGATGTGCGAGCAAAAGTAATTGACTTTTATAGTTCCATAATATCAACATGCACATAATTTAATCTCTCTTTTTGTGTTTATTGGGTACAGTGTCGTCCCTCTCCTGGGTGGCACCCGGTGCGGGCAGGAGACTAGTGTTTTGGCAAAAAAGGGGCCATGGTTTTGTGTTCCAAATCCCCTTTTTAGTCACTCTGGGGCTGTCGGAGATGCTGACTGCCCCTGGGGACCAGTCTATTTGCAGTGCCGGCTTCCTCACTGTGTCAGGAGCCGAGTGCTTCACATAATGCTACAGTGCAGCACCCGGCTCCTGTCACTGAGTTGGCACGTGGTGTCACCCCTCAGCAGGTGACACCTGGGTACGGCCTGCACCGCTCTTGTAATGCCACTGATTGGGTATTGCAAACACTTACATTTCGTGGGCGGATGGGTACTCTTTCACAGTCTTCATCCATTCCCGGTATAAGAACTGTCATCTTCCGAGGACCTTTAAATCCCAGCACGTTTGTTTCCTGCACCAGAGAGAGACAATGGCTTTTATTTTGAAATCAGACTTGCTGGCATCTATACTGACTATACTATTGTGACTTCACTTTTTGTTGATCTATTATGTAAAGATTAATTTGAAGAACATTGTACTAGAGTGTTTACTAGAACACTAGAAATACATTTCTAAAGAAAAGATTATTATTACTTATATTAATGACCGTAGTGTACTATACTTCACAATGGGGGTGATTCAATTTAGCGTAATGCTTAATAGCCCCTGGAAGAAGTTCCCGAAGCTATTCAATTCAGCGTGCTGTTAAGTCCGACTACAGGACCCTCCTGAGGTGCGAGCAGAAATCCGATTTAAGTGCTGGCCGTGATGCTATTTATCACGGAGCTAACAGCCTCACGGGGGGCACTTTAGTCGGAGAATGCCAGTTAGTGCAAAAAAACACCCAGCTTAAGGCACGGTAACAGGCATTCTCTGACTTAAGTGGTTCTAGTTGGACTTAGCAGCACATTGCATTGAATAGCTCAGGGAACTTCTTACCAGGGCTATTCAGCATCGTGCTGAATTTAATCATCGGAGAGATGTATCAAACGTTGGAGAGAGAGAAAGTACCAACCAATCAGCTCCTTTCTGTAATTTTTCATGCACAGCATATAAAATAACAGTTAGAAGCTGATTGGTTGGTACTTTACCTCTCTCAACTTTTTCTCTCCCAAGCTTTGATGTATGTCTCCCAGAGTAGCAAAGAAAACAACTGCTCTAAGTGTGGATAAAAGGGGGAGCATATAAAAGGTATACATAAAGATGGGATATGTTGCCATAGTTTACATATACCCTGTCACCTGGTTCCAGCACTAGTGTAACCTGACAATTGTTTATTAATTTTTATTGTTATGATTTTACGTTTACTAAATCATGTGCAGTAACTGTTTATTGATGTTTCATCCTTTGCTTACAGATTTTAAATATATGATCTGTTCCTGAGTTTCAAGTGGGTTTGTATTCCACAAGGCAAATAAGTTTTCTTACTGTAGAATTTAAGTCTACTGAAATAAGTAGAAAAAGAAAAAATGTGGACTGTTATTATGAGTTTTATTTTACTTAGTTTAAAATTTTTTAAATTAACTTTTAACTTAACTGCTGTTTTGCCATTATAATGTGTGGCAGGCACATGGGGCCAAATGTAATAGGGTGAGAGTTTAGAAAATGTAAACTCTTAGCAGTAAACTCTCAGACTTTTTAAACTCGGCCAATGTATTAGAGTCCGAGAACATGCACACTCTAATGTTTTTAGACTAAAAAAACCTCTCACAATTTAAACTTGTTAGGATCTGCGGCAGTGGATCATCTTGGTGGCTGGTCCCAGTCATAGTTGCAATTGGGACACTGCATCATGTCTTGTCCTTGTTCCATTTGTTGCAGGCAGCTTGAAATCCTGTCTAATCTGTTTTCAGCTCTAACACGTAGTCTTGCAAGGCTGTGTGCAGATTCAGCTGCACACTAATTAATTGTCTCTGTGTGCTGAACCCAGCTGCACACTAGCCTGTCTTTAGGAAAGGCTCTCTGCAGGGAATGGCTCTGATTGGATCCTGCATCTCATTAGTTACAGCCAGCCCTCCACTCAGTGCCAGTTATACTGTCTGATTACCAGTGTATGTTGCTCTGTTCACAGTTACCTGAGTTCTTGCTGGTCTACCAAGTTCTACTGTTATGGTATCCTGATCCTGTCTGGTCGTGTAAGTCTGCATTCAGCTAATGTTACCTGCAGTGTCTGAGTACACCTGTCTGCTGTTTGGTTCCTGCACCTCGGCCTGCAAGGTCGCATCTAGCCATATCAGTTTATTCCCAGCTATTCTGCCAGCAGTGTACTCCACCTCGCTGCCTCCAGTTT
Organism: Taudactylus pleione; assembly: GCA_031769625.1. NCBI lineage: Eukaryota > Metazoa > Chordata > Amphibia > Anura > Myobatrachidae > Taudactylus > Taudactylus pleione. The sequence goes on along the minus strand of JAUIMM010001433.1, from coordinate 1,265,114 downwards.
GTGTTCCTGCTGCGTCTGAGTACTCCTATCTGCCGTCTGGTTCCTGCATTATGCTCTGCTAGGCTTCAAACTGTGTTAGTACTATCATGGCTCAGTAGCCGCACCTCGGCTATCTCAGTCGCATCACGGCGACTAGGCAGCATCCTAGTCAAGTATATCCTGGCTACTTGGCAGCATCTTGCCAAGTACATCTCAGCTCACAAAGCTGCAACTCAGCCCTCAAGGCCGCATTTGTTGGTTCCAGTCACACATTGGTCCTCAAGGCCACTCAGTTGGTACAAGTCTCAAAGTCTGCTACCATCTGGGCTCATTAGCCACACCTCCGCTTGCTAGGCCGCACCTTGAACTGTGTCTCTACTACTGCCAGTGTTCTTGCCTCATCATTGTATTTTGTCTGTGACTTGTTTGTCCAGTCCTTGTCCGTATCTTGCCTGTCTTGTCCTTATCTGTTCCTTGCCAGTCCTGTCTTGTCTAGTCCAGTCTGAAATCCTGCATTTCCACAGTCCCGGTCTCTCCTGCCTAACAGCTACTTATTATTGTCCAGCCACTCCTTGTCTGGTGTCCTAGCTGCACCGTAGTCCCTAGACATTCCTGAGACCCATCATCTGTTGCTGCTGGTGTACCCTGTCCATTACACTTGTTTTAGTACTATTACCTGCAGCCTCACTCCTGTAAGCACCAGTAGTAGAAGGACTGCCACATCTCCATCCAGCCTTGTCCCCGGTCAGCAGTCCTACGATTCTCATCTTGTGTGAAAATCGTAACAAAACTCTTGTTCAGATGTTTTCACATTTTGAAGGTAAACCTCGACCAATGTGAGAGTTTACTGCTAAACGCTCACATTTTCTAAACTCTCACTCTATTACATTTGGCCCATGAAGTTTGTATTGTTAAAATTTTTACAAAATTCTCCTTTGTAGTAGGATATGAGTACGACTGGATTAAAAATAGAAATACTTTTAGTATATTTTAGTATTCAACAATGATTAATTAGCACAGCCCCACCATTCAAATGTTGCAAGCAACCCATCTGCTCAATTCAATATACTAAAATCAAATAGATTGAAATTGCCTCTTTCCCACTATCAAAATTCATATATACTGTAAATTTATTAGGCTGCACTGTTTAAGTTGGGTCCCTGATACCTTTTCAAATGCATACTCATCATAAGAATTTTCCCCACCTCTTTCTAATAAATATTTTACCTTCAACCCTCCTTAAAGCAAGCAGATAGAGGTGACAATCAGAAACATACACAGCAGTATAAATACAATGCAATGTTTATTGCAATGTTTCAAAGGATGGACACCAGCCATTTTCACCGGGGTATGGATGGCCATTGGTGGTGACTACCATTTATGGCACATACACCATCTATGGTGAACCATCAATGATTTGCACCCGTTGATGGCCACCGCTGGTGGGGGAATGGCGGGCAGCAGACAATCAGAAATGGGTGGGGTTTCTTCGCCACTGGGGATGGGGCTAAACTCCATACAGTAAAAAAAATAAAATAAACATCGGGTTCCACTCGGTTCTTTGGCAACGATGGCAAAACCATTGGCAGTTAACCATCGATGGTTGGTAACTGACGATGGCCATCTCTACACTGGGGACGTCTACTGTGAATGTGACCAAGAACCTATTTCTGCTTGCAATATGTTTAAAGTTTGATTCTTTAGTAACACATTATCAATTATCAATACCCTGATAACAAAATAAATAAATATATATATAAACAAACACACACACACACAGCGGTGCTTGTAAGATTGTGAACACTTCAGAATTTTCTATATTTCTGCTGAAATTTGGCCTAATACTACCTCAGATTTTCACGCAAGCACTAAAAGTAGATAAAAAGAACCAAATGAAACAAAGGAGACAAAAAAATTAGACGTGCTCATTTTTTTATTAAGAAATTATCCAATATCACATATCTGGTGGCAAAAGTATGTGAACCTTTGCTTTCAGTATCTGGTATGACCCTCTTGTGCAGCAATAACTGCTTCTAAATGTTTCTGGTAATTGTTGATTAGTCATGAACATCGGCTTGGAGGAATTTTACCCCATTCCTCCATACAAAAACAGCTTCAACTCTGTTATGTTGGTGGGTTTCCTCCCATGAACTGCTCGCTTCAGTTCCTTTCACAACATTTTGGTTGGATTAAGGGCAGGACTTTGACTTGGCCATCCCAAAACTTTAAATTTATTCTTTAACCATTGTTTGGTCGAATGACTTGTGTGCTTTGGGTCGTTGTCTTGCTGCATGACCCACGTTCTCTTGAGATGCAGTTCATGGACAGATGTCCTGACATTTTCCTTTAGAATATTCTGGCATAATTCAGAATTCATTGTCCGATCAATAATGGCAAGTCGCCAGGACCAGATGCTGCAAAACAGGCCCAAACCATGATACCACCACCACCGTGTTTCACAGATGGTATGAGGATTTTATGCTGGAATGCAGTGTTCGCCTTTCTCCAAACATAACCGTTCTCATTTTAACCAAAAAGCTCTATTTTGGACTCATCTGTCCAAAAAAATTGTTCCAATAATCTTCTGGCTTGTCCAGGTGATTTTTAGCAAACTGCAGCAATGTTCTGTTTTAAGAGCAGTGGCTTTCTCCTTGCAATCCTGCCATGCACACTATTGTTGTTCAGTGTCATCCTGATGGTGGACTCATGGACATTAACATTAGCTAATGTGAGAAGGGCCTTCAGTTGCTTAGATGTTACCTTGGGTTTCTTTGTGACCTTGCAAACTATTAGACGCCCTGCTCTTGGCGTGATTTTTGTTGATCGACCACTCCTGGGGAGGGTAATAATGGTCTGGAATTTCCTCCATTTGTACACAATCTGTCTGACTGTTGATTGGTGGAGTCCAAACTCTTTAGAGATGTTTTGTAACCTTTTCCAGGTTACAATGAGATGAGCATTAACAGCTCTTCTTCTGAGGTCCTCAGAAATCTCCTTTGTTCGTGGTATGATACATTTCCACAAACATGTGTTGTGAACATCAGATAGATAGATCCCTGTTATTTTAAAAAGGCAGGTTGTCCACTCACACCTGATTGTCATCCCATAGATTGAAAATACCTGCCTCTAATTTCACCTTCAAAATATCTGCTAAGCCTAAATGTTCACATACTTTTGACACTCACAAATATGTGATACTGGATCATTTTCCTCCAAAAAAAAAAATTAGCATGTCTAATTTTTTGTCTCATTTGTTTGATTTGGTTCTCCTTATGTACTTTTAGGACTTGTGTGAAAATCTGAGGTGGTTTTAGGCCAAATTTCAGCAGAAATATAGAAAATTCTGAAGGGTTCACAATCTTACAAGCACCACTATGTGTGTGTGTATATATATATATATATATATGTATATGTGTGTATATATATATATATATATATATATATATATATACACAGCACAAAAAGATGGACAGAACTCAGCTCAATATCTTGATATTGTCTTGATAAAAGAGTTGCCAAGCTCTGAAACGTTGACTCCACCAGCGCAGTCTGCTGTATTCTTCATTTTATTTGTCCCTGAGTTCCGTCCATCTTTTTGTGCTGTATTTATGAGGTCGACTCTGGAGAGGAACCGGGGTGAGTTGTTTGCCTTAGTCTGAGTGCCGGACGACCTTTGTTCTTTATATATATATATATATATATATATACACACATATATATATATATATATACACATATATATATATATATATATATATGTATAATGTAGTAGATAGGCAGCGGCACTCCTCAATAAGATACATTACAAGTTGGGTATATAAGAAACAACAAAAAGTATTCCCCCAGCACTCAGAATGAAATCAGCAATAAGATTTGAAAAACTACATGGTGGTAGATAATTCAGAGATCTCAGTTGCATATATTTGCAAAGATATGGCTAAGCCTCCGGGCCGCGTCACGGCGTCTCTGATACCGGAGGTCCCTATCACTTGGTCAGAATCTGGGGTGCAGAACCCCAAAAAAGCCGGCGATAGCCAGCCACCCCAGAGAAGCACACCAGTGAGAGACTAAAGTGTTAGTATAGGATTAAAGGGAAAACTATGTGTTAATAAGTGAAGGTGTAATTAAAAAGCTAAGAAAAATATATATTTCTGACCAAGTGATAGGCTTGATAGACTAACCCCTCCCTTACATGCACCTGAGTGATATTACTGAAGTGATTGAGCAGCTTCCAACTTGTATTTCTGTATTGAGAGGCATAGATGGGACCAGCGTTAGGAGGGCGTGCTGGTTCTTGTAGTGCCATTAGGAGGACTTAGGGGTGACTCCAAGGTAAGCTAGCTCTCAATTCAGGTATATTTGTATGTGCCATTATCATGTGGCCTTATATTGGGCAATTATTGCCCAAATTGGATATAGTTATCAGTTTTGGGGATGAGTTTGGGGTGCGGTGCCCCTTGGGGTTGGTGTGGCTGGGCTGCTCTGGTGAGGCACACATTAACACTTTATTTAGCACTTTTACACTTTCCAATATATTTTGTGTGTATATATATTTTTCTTAGCTTTTTAAGTGTGCTGGGGGAATACTTTTTGTTGTTTCTTGTATAGACTAACCCCTCCCTTATATGCACCTGAGTGATATTACTGAAGTGATTGAGCAGCTTTACACTGCACCTTTGATCTGGGTTACTCCCAGGTCAGCCCTGTTCACACTGAACTCAGGTCTGCCCTGCTAAACCTGTGAGGTCATAAAAAGTGGGAGGTGAATGCTCCACAACCACCAATCCACTCATTTTAGGCATGATCCAGGTCAGATAACCCGGGTTGCACTGTTTACACTGCACCATTACCTGGGTCCATCCTGGGTCCAACCCTGGTAGCTACCTGGGTTGGATTGCAGGGTCACTTGACCCAGGTTATTTTTCAGGGACCCTTTTACACTGAGCTGCGACCCGGGTAGACCCAGCAAAAACCCAGGTTTTTGCTCTGGTGTAAAAGGGGTATAAATGGGTCTGACCTGGGTCTGACCAGGGTTGGAACCATGTCCAAAAACCCAGGTCGGACCTGGGTTTTTGGTGGAAAAGAGGTATTATTTACTTCAACGTTTCAAACATACACGATTTTCTTCAGGAAGCAATAAGAAAACGAAACAACACTTACCTAAATATCTATATATTTATGTATTGGTGGTGGTGGCACGGATCTTATGAGCTTGTTTTTGTGTACTCCGTTGTCATAGTGAGCGTTACGTCATACGTCGCGCCCGCCAGACTGTGTGCCGCAGGTGACGTCACTGACAGCTTCCGACAGACGCGGTGTGTCTCACTCGTGGTGTGGTATTTAGGTAAGTGTTGTTTCGTTTTCTTATTGCTTCTTGAAGAAAATCGTGTATGATTGAAACGTTGAAGTAAATTAGTGGTTTATATACCCAACTGGTAACGTATCTTATTGAGGAGTGCCGCTGCCTATCTACTACATTGTCTACATTTACAGTACAGGGCACCCACATTGCTGTAATTCTGAGGGATGAGTGCCGAGCCTTTGCTACTATATATATATATATTATATAAAAGCGAAAATTTGTCCTTCTGTCCTTTTGTCTTTCTATACAAATTCACAGTTTACAAGCCAAGATCGTGAAATTTTACATACGAGTGTATTAAAACACGGCCAAGGCAACTAAAAAAAATTTAATTACTGTTAATTTTGAATTAATTAATTAAAAATCACTATTTTTGCTGGATGCTCATTGTGGGGCCTTGCACTCAGTACTGCTGCCTCCATTGGTGATATTCAAGAACTTTCTTATCTATACTATTTATACTATTTCTGTCCTTCTATCTTTCTATACAAATCCACAGTTTACAAGCAAAGATCATGAAATTTTACATATGAGCGTTTTAAAACACGGCCGAGGCAACTAAAAAAATGTTTAATTGAAATGAATTACTGTTAATTTTTAATTAATTAAAAAACAAAATTTTTGCTGTATGCTCATTGTGGGGCCTCACGGCATATGGGTAGGGCCTCGGAGCCTGAGTTTTGTATTGTCATGTTTTGTCATGAGCTTTAGCAGGCTTTCCCAGCATTCTCAGCTGTCTGACTATACCAAATTACTCAACAACATTGACTTCTTTCTTCGAACTGTGTCAAAATGATGACTTTGCACGGATCCTGCTGTACTGTGAGCTGCCAAAATATTACACATGGAATGCTTCTCCCAAAGTTTTTCTGCGCAGAAAGAAAACAGGGAGTCGCTGTAGATGGTCATCCTGTTGGAGGATGATGTGTAAACAAACATTCTTAAAATCCCGGGCAACGCCGGGTACTCCAGCTAGTATATGTATATATATATATATATATATATATATATACATACAGTGGGTATAGGCGGGTACTCACGGCGACTTGAAGAAACACTCAATTATTCGTTAAATGGTGATCGAGTAATTGAGTGTTTCTTTAAGTTGCCGTGAGTGCCGCCTATACCCACTGTATGAATATTCCTCTCCCAGCAAGGAGAGTTAAAGAGGAGGGCACCAGGCGCCAATACCAACTATATTACACAGGGAGTGCCGGTGTATATATATATATATATATATATATATATATACATATACACACACACACACACACGTACGTACGCTGAGTCACCTTTGTCTACCCAATGCTCTGTCCCACCCCGTCCCCTCTGTGTCCTCTGCTCACCCCCATCCTGCTCTATTCCACCTCTATTCCACCTCCTGCTCAGCTGTTCCACCCCATCCAGCCCTTTGCTCCTTCCCGCTGCTTTATACGTGTTCCCTTTCCAGCTAGGCTGGGGCCTGTCTGGTCACTCTAGTGCAGTGATTCCCAGCCACGGTCCTCAAGGCACACTAACAGTCCTGGTTTTAGTGATATCCATGCTTAAGCACAGATGGTTAAATCAAAATAACTGAGGTACTAATTAAGTCACCTGTGCCCAGCTATGGCTAGCCATAAAACCTGGACTGTTAGTGTGCCTTGAGGACCGTGGTTGGGAACCCCTGCTCTAGTATGTTTGTGTGTGTGTGTGTGTGGGGGGGTGTGTATGTGTATGTATGTATGTATATAATATATATATATATATATATATACTGTATATATTCTGCTGTTGTGGCATATTACAACAATGTTACTTTTAGTCACATTCATTTTCTTGCCCATTTTATGGAGTCTGTGGATCTCTGGTACTTACATACACAATTGCTGCAAGCTCTTGACGTACGTTGGACCAGTCAGAATTGGCTCTTTCAGGATTTGCACCATTGTCAAATACAGTAAATTTGGTCCCCATTAGATTGGACCTGAAAACAATTGTACTAGTATAGCTTTAAATAGGAAGACATAGACCTACACACCAACTTCATTGCAAACCAACTTTTTTTTTGCTGAAGTGTAAATGACCTTAATATGTAATCATTCCACTTAATATGAGTAGGTTGGGTTCAATTACCTTAGCTTTCCAATGAAATTCTCTCCTCCTCTTGACAAATCTGTTGCATCAATGGAAATTAAGTAGTTGGAGGTTTTACTTTTCTTTCGTTTTCTCCCCGCTAATAAGAAGATCTGAGAAATAAGTATTGTACCATTAAAAGCATTGGCAAAATAATACTGCGCTCAATTGAACTAAATTGAGGTTGACAAAGAACACGTCCAGATAAGAACAAAAGAGAGCTATGAGCTTGATGGACATGTCCTTTTATACAAGAAAGGCTAATGCTGATGGATGATTCTGCACAGGATCATAAATATATATATATAAAACAATCTCCAAGTACTGCACTCAGTGGACTTTTAAATAAAACTAAAAGGCTGCAATAGCTTGCAACGTTTCAGACTTTAATAGCCCATCTTCAGGCTTCAGACATAACAACATGTATACAAACAATACATACCTTATATACCTGTTGCCGCTCCTCACGCCGTCGGATCTCGTCTGGTCCCTTCCGCTGTACATGTCCAACTTCCGGATTCCTCTGATTACGCCCTAGAAGTTGGACATGTACAGCGGAAGGGAAACGTTGCAAGCTATGGCAGCCTTTTAGTTTTATTTAAAAGTCCACTTAGAGATTGTTATATTTATATACGTAGCGGGCACTGTGGCATGTCTTATACAAATGGAAGAGGAGTGCATGGCCTTTCACATACATATATATATATATATATATATATATATATATATATATATATATATAAAAAATGTAAATGGAATACATATAAACAATACCAACATTACGGCAGTAAATCCAATGTATAGGTTTGTGAGCAGGTTGGTGGTGCACCCGTGAGTCAATTATTTGTAAGCTATGAAGAAAAAGAGAAGAAAGAAGACTTTGTAATTGGGGCACCCTTGAAGAAAAATAATGTATTGATGAAGTAATTAAAACTTAGCTATTATTTAAATTAGGGGTGTGCACCGGCCACTTTTCGTGTTTTGTGTTTTGGTTTTGCATCTGGATCTTTCTTCGTGTTTTGGATCTGGATTTGTTTTGCCAAAACCACCCTTCGGTGTTTTGGGTTCTGGGTTTTGAGTTTTGAATCTGTATTTTTTTTTTAAAAAAGCATAAAAACAGCTAAAATCACAGAATGTGTTGATTTTTCTGCTCCTATGCTATTATTAACCTCAAAAACCTTAATTTCCAGTCTATTCTGAACACCTCACACCTCACAATAGTGTTTTTATGTCCAAAAGGTTGCACCGAGGTAGATGGATGACTATGCTAAGCGACACGAGTGGGCGGCACAAACACGTGGCCCATCTAGGAGTGACACTGCAGTGGCAGGCAGGATAGCAGTTTGAAAAAGTAGGCCCCAAACAGTACATAATGCAAAGAAAAAAAAGAGATGCAAGATGGAATTGTCCTTGGGCCCTCCCACCCACCCTTATGTTGTATAAACAGGACATGCACACTTTAACAAACCAATCATTTCAGCGCCAGGGTCTGCCACACGACTGTGGCTGAAATGATTGGTTCGTTTGGGCCCCCACAAAACAAGCTGGCAAATAATCTGTCCCTGCACAAACTGGCTCTATGGAGGCAAGATGTCGTCCTCATCCTCCTCATTCACCGATTCCTCACCCTCTTCAGTGTTGTGTACATCCTCATCCTCACAGAGTATTAATTCGTCCCCGCTGGAATCCACCACCACAGGTCCCTCTGTACGTTCTGGACGCTGGTCTCCCTGGAAGAGTTGATCATTCATTTTTATGAACATCTTCTCCACATTTTGTGGAAGCAACCTCCTAAGCCTTTAGCTGACAAGGTTCCCGGCTGCACTAAACACTCTTTCGGAGTACACACTGGAGGGGGGGCAACTCAGGTAAAATAGAGCCAGTTTGTACAGGGGCCTCCAAATTGCCTCTTTTTCCTGCCAGTACAGGTACGGACTGTCTGACATGCCTACTTGGATGCTGTCACCGATGTAATCCTTTAACAGACAGATGCACGCTTGTCGCTGCTGCTTTGAGGATGCAGGTGCGGCTGCAGCCCACAGAATTCACAAAGACAGAAAAAAAAAGAGAATTTTTTTATTGTTTGTGGAGCGCACTTTCAGGGTTACCCCACCCTTAACAGACAGACGCACGCTTGTCGCTGCTGCTTTGAGGATGCAGGTGCAGCTACAGCCCACACAATTCACAAAGACAGAAAAAAAAAGGATTTTTTTTTATTGTTTGTGGAGCGCACTTTGAGGGTTACACCACCCTTTAACAGACAGATGCACGCTTGTCGCTGCTGCTTTGAGGATGCAGGTGCGGCTGCAGCCCACACAATTCACAAAGACAGAAAAAAAAAGAAGAATTTTTTTATTGTTTGTGGAGCGCACTTTGAGGGTTACACCACCCTTTAACAGACAGACGCACGCTTGTCGCTGCTGCTTTGAGGATGCAGGTGCGGCTACAGCCCACACATTTCACAAAGACAGAAAAAAAAAGAAGAATTTTTTTATTTTGTTTGGAGTGCACTTTGGGGGTTACAGCACCCTTTAAAGGACAAGCCAGCCGGCCCTTTACTTATGACACAGGCGCACGCAGTCGCTGAATGACAAAAGTGGCCAGAAATTTTTCGGGCCACCCAAAGCGTCTCCTGCACGCCCCTGTTGCTTTACAGAAAATTCTGCACCACCAAGTTTATTGTGTGAGCAAAACATGGGACGTGCTGGAATTTGCCCAGATGTAATGCCCGCACAATATTGGTGGCGTTGTCAGATATCACAAATCCCCAGGAGAGTCTAAGTGGGGTAAGCCACTGGGCGATGATTTCCCTCAGTTTCTCTAAGAGGTTGTCGGCGGTGTGCCTCTTACTGAAACCGGTGATACACAGCGTAGCCTGCCTTGGAACGAGCTGGCATTTCTGAGATGCTGCTACTGGTGACGCTGCTCTTGTTGCTGCGTAAGGTGATACATTTACCCAGTGGGCTGTCACAGTCATATAGTCCTTAATCTGCCCTGTTCCACTTGTCCACATGTCCATGGTTAAGTGGACATTGGGTACAGCCGCATTTTTCAGGACACTGAGGACACTTTTTCTGACGTTTCTGTACAGTCTCAGTATCGCCTGCCTAGTGAAGTGGAATCTAGATGGGATTTGGAACCAGGGACACACTACCTCCATCAATTGTCTAAATACCACTGCACTAATGGTGGATACCGGACGCACGTCTAACACCAACATAGCAGTCAAGGCCTCAGTTATACGTTTTGCTTGAGGATGACTGCTGTCGTACTTCATCCTCCTCGCTAAGGACTGTTGGAGGGTCAATTGTTTAGTAAAAGTAGTGTTCTTCCTACTTCCTCTCTGGGATGATGAACAACTCCCACCAGCAGCAACAGCACTAGGAGGAAGTGGTTCTTGATCTTTCCCTATTTTATTTTTATCGGAGAAAGTTTGGTCCTCCATTTATGTTATATTGATAAATATATACGTGCGGCTAAGGCGCACACAAACACAGAAAATAATTTTTTATTTTTGTTGGAGACTAGTGCACTTTGTGGGTTACACCACCCTTTAAGAAATGAGCCAGCCGGCCCTTTACTTATGGGACACAGGCGCACGCTTGGCGCTGCTCCTTTGTTGATGCACGTGCAGCCACAGTGCACACAATTCACAAACACAGAAAATAATTTTTTATTTTTGTTGGAGACTAGTGCACTTTGTGGGTTACACCACCCTTTAAGAAATGAGCCAGCCGGCCCTTTACTTATGGGACACAGGCGCACGCTTGGCGCTGCTCCTTTGTTGATGCACGTGCAGCCACAGTGCACACAATTCACAAACACAGAAAATATATTTTTATTTTTTTTGGAGCGCACTTTGGGGGTTACAGCATCCTTTAACGGTCAAGCCAGCCGGCCCTTTACTTATGACACAGGCGCATGCTTGGCGCTACTTTGTTGATGCACGTGCGGCTACTGCGCACACAATTCACAAACACAGAAAAAATATTTATATTTTTTGCACTCTGGGTGAGCACCCCTGATGTACAGAGCACCCCCTGGACAACACTACAGCACCCCTTTAGGAGTGGGACACTGCACAGGACTTTGGAGTGGACACAGCCCCTATGGACAACTGACTGCACAACACAGTACAGCCAGCCCCTATGGACTTTGGAGGAGTGGACACAGCCCCTATGGACAACAGCAGCACAGCACAACACAGCCAGCCCCTATGGACTTTGGACGAGTGGACACAGCCCCTATGGACAACAGCAGCACAGCGCAACACAGCACTACACTACACTACACAGCACAGCCAGCCCTAACTCCCACCCTCCCTCTTCACTGTCCACAGCCGAGTGAGAAAATGGCGCCGATGCGGGTACCTTATATAGGATCCAAAACCAGCGAGACCCGGAAGGCGGGATGATGACGTTTTGCCTCGATTTCAGATCCGAGTCAGGCAGGAAAAGTCGAGCCTGACTCGGATCGGCCTCGGATCGGGGGGGTTCGGATTTCAGAAATCCGAACCCGCTCACCCCTAATTTAAACAAATAATAAAATATCACCTTCAGTGGAAATATTTTGAAATCTATAAGGAAAAATCAAGGTTTCATCATTTATTCATAACCTGTTATAAACGTCTGTCAACAGAAGCTGTAGATGCTTGATACAAATGATGCATTATATTAATACAAGATATAGTCATTCCCAATATTTTAATCATAGAATGAATGTAACACACAAATATCAAAACAATAGAAATGGCTACTTAAGCAAAGTAAAATATTGTTGTCCACGATAGTCATCTGGTTGTAAAATGTGCTAGTGTAAATCGATTGATTCTAGCTGTAGAAAGTCGAACCTGTGTTATTCGAAAGCAGGTTATGCACCATGTGTAATACACTTAACATAATTTATATCTGCAATAGCATGTGGGTTATGCACCATGTGTAATACACATAACATAATTTATATCTCCAAGAGCATGTGGGTTATGCACCATGTGTAATACACATAACATAATTTATATCTCCAATAGCTTGTGCATATGGTAGATTTTTATCTGAGTACTATTTATGTATATATATATATATATATATATATAATATATATATATATAATGTGTGTGTGTTTGTTATTGAAGATTGTGTACAGAATCATCCCTCGCTCATTCCCTTTTCTTTTATGAAAGGATAGGTCCATCAAGCTCGTAGGAAAACTATATATTTTTATTTATAAAATCTAGCAAAATCTACTTTTTACAACATAAAAGGCCTGATTCTGAGGCTGCATATTGGTGTCTGCATCTTATGCCAATGCTGCTGTCCATTTCATTAATACTGAGATGCCCACTTGCAGCATCTTTCAGCGGTGCAGTTCTGTGCACACGGTCGAAACTTGCACCAGCCCTATGACAGGTGCAATTTCTACATCCGAGTATGGTTTCTGCTTAGCCACCCCTGTTACCTCCAAGGAACTCCCACCAAATTCCACAGACCATGTGTCCAATTCTGTGCTGCATCTCTGAGCGCTATGGGATGCATGTGCTGTGCGACTGGGACGCATTTACAGAATAAAAACATCATCCAAGTGTGTGCTGCATCGACACTGCATGCGACTCTGCTCCCAGAATGTTTTATTTATTTTATTTTAGGAAATTTGGGGTAGATGTATTAACTGTCAAAGCGGCATCAGCGCACGTTATTATGAGCCCATGTATGATTTGGGGTCTGGGCAGTAAATGACAGGGGCACTATGTGAAATTACATTTTCTCTGCAGGGCAGGATATAATGGAGTACAATCAAGGCAGTGATAAAGGCTGTTTGAGAAGAGCAGGTGGGACGCTATCAGTGGTGATAGTTATGGTGAGTGAAACACTGGATCTGGCAAAGAGGGTACAGTCTCCCGTGCTCTGTACACCTGAGCTGCTACAGAACCTCTTCTTAGGAAGCTAGGTCTGTCTGATCAACATGTTATAGGACTTAGGACACATTTGAAATGCAAACTCATGTGTAATGCAACTCGTTATACACATACTGTATACTATAAAGTATGCTGACCATCTGAATTGGTATACCAGAGACAACTAATGGGAAGAACATGTATCATGGCAATCAATGATATATAAAAGCATGCACTGCAATCCTGGTAGTTGTCTCTTTTGCAACATATCCCTTATTTATTTGTATATCTATCGATCGATCGATCTTAAAAGTAGTTGCGGTAAGAAAATTTTGGCCCAACTCGCAATGTGGTCATGAAAATGACAACTTGTATATACTAAGGTTGGGAAGCCAGGACAGAGGTTGTGGAAAAGCTCTGTCCCGGTGAATGCCTGTAAGCCAAGGGATAGCTACTTTGCTACAAACTTCGGCGTTGGTGTGCATACTGCGAATGCACCACCGAAGGAGAGAGATCCAGAGGATCCCTCCCTGGTAATTTAGCAAAAAAGTAGCCCATAAGCTACTACAGGCTAATACCATCTATGGATAGCTTTATCTGCCATAGAACTTGCATAGCAGCCGCATTCGGCTGTGCTAGAAGGAGAGAAGAATCACTCAGATGAGGTGACGGGCAGTTATTCTTCTTTCTTTCTGCCCTTCTGTGGACTGGCCACACCTCTTCAGCTTTGTGCCGCCACCCTTCAGGGGGCCCCTACCACTGCATTCCCCCTGAGGACCCTTCATGCCCCAGTCCGACATTACATGTAAATGTTCAAGTGAAGTCAGAGGTCTGGACACATTTGGATTGGGAAAAGACAAAGGACCTCATTCAGAGTCGGTCGAAGCGGCCGCATGGTCATACGCCACCGATGTTCGCTATATTGCGCATGCGTAAAGTTCGCAATGCGCGTGCGCAAACTAGCCGCTACGATCAGAAATTTCTCTCTCCTTGTACACAGCCAGGTCGGTAGTTTGAGTGACGATTGAGGCGTTTGTGGGTGGTAACAGTGGAAGGTGCTTGAAAACGGGGGAGTGGAGATCCAAACGCAGGCGTGCCTGATTATGCGAACGCCGTTTTATCGGAGTGCATACGGTTTATGGGAGTGCATAATTAACAAAGTAGCGTCATGGCACATGTGACATGGGAGGTTTTTACACTGACATGATCGTAGAGCTTAAGAGAGGGTATGGTCAACCTTAAGCTCTACGACCAGCTCCAATGGTTCCCGATGGTCTCGATTAACCCTTATATGCCCGGAGATGATGTGTAATGCGTACGAGAAGGGGCGTATTTTTTTGTCTTCCCCTTGGTCGGCCAGCTACCGATCCGAACTTAGGGACGCAACTTGCGAGGGAATCATTTGCATATCCGGCCCCTTTTCCCGTACGACCGTCCGGCCGCTTCGACCGACTTTGAATGAGGTCCAAAGTGCTTCACTTGGACATATGCAAAAGGACTGTTTGTTGGAAAATCAAGTTTTTCCTGTAAAGTGCCAAGGCAGGTGCAATGACCAGCTTTAAGATCACTTAAAATTAATTTTGCACTGTAGCCTAACTATCTCTTACCTTTTTATCATTGTCTAGATGAACATAATATGTTGGATACCATCCCCTGTCCATTCCTTTCTTATCCCTTGTCACTTTGCATTTGATCGTTACCCCTTGTGGTGCAGGACGAAGCACAAATTCTTCCAGATTATCCACTTCAATAGCTGGCGATGGTGGACGTTCTTCCTTCTGAAAAGATTGCAAGAGATGCAACACTTCAGACAATATTGTTTAACCTAATCGAGTACCTTTTAAATACACTTTTTCTGTTAATAAATTTAGTTATAAAAGAGGGGTATTCATGAAAGCTTGGAGAAAGATAAAATTGTGAAAGATAAAGTAGCAACCGATCAGCTCCTAACTGTCAATGACAGTCAGGAGCAGATTGGCTGGTACTTTAGCTCTGAAAAGCTTCACAATTGGAACAAACTCAGTAGTACGATACGACTGGATATAAAGAGGTAAGACCCTGCAGCTCTCAAGCTTATAATGTACAGGAAAATAACATACACAGTGACATTGGCTGTGCTAAACAGCCCCTCTCGTCACACAAGGACCTAGGTGACTTGGCCATTCTGAGATCCTTATTTGCTCAAGATGTGTGCACACATAAAATAACTGGAAGTGTCTTAGCTGACAACTGGTAGAATTGTTGGTCTTTATGCAACATCTGAGTTGATACATCCCCCCTCCCCCGGCACGCACACACTGTGGAGGGAGCAGAGGTATATATGGGGAGTGGAAAAGGAAAATATGGGGAGAGGGTGGAGGCACACATGGGGAGACAGGTAGGGAGGGAAGTATACATATAACTGTAGACAGAGAAACAAACACAAAGGGTGAGACAGTCACACAGTGGAGGGTGCAGAGAGCTGTTTACTGTACTCACATTTTCTTATTCTGCCCAGGCTGTGCGGTACACAGTAGCAGGTCCCACTTATACAGCTTTGCGTCATCAGAATCAGTTTACTCACATGATCATTGGAGCCACCATAAAGGTCCTGTTCCCTTTTGTCAGCCTGGTCCCATATATGTGTAGCCTGGCACCATATAGGGGTAGCCCTACCCCCAGATGCCTCTTCAAAGCCGGTGCACAGAAGCAAACGCCTCCACTGTCTTTAGTAGTTATGCCACTGGCAGGACTGATTTTATTTAAGGATTGATACCTGCATGCCTAATTGATTATGGCCTCTAAATCTGGTTGGCATTGCATTGCAGAATAGCTCCTATACAGTGGGACCCGTCAGTGTAGATTTTCAAGTATTTCTGTTTCATGCTGTTGAATGATTTGCAACAGGAGTCGGGAACTTTTATTCTGCCGAGGGACATTTTGATATATATATAACATTATATGCGGGCCCGGTGTAGGCCACGCCCCTCAGCGTGACGTCACACGGGGACGGGGAAACAATAGCCGGTGATTACAGCAATGTCCATAGCATCCTGAGGATGCTCCGGGGAGCTGTAAGGGCAGCGGTGAGAACTGTCTGAAGCATCCTAAGGATGCTCCAGGCGGCACTGCTGCATAGATTATGGCTTCAGGTTGCCATTCTTAGCACTCTGCTAGCCAGATGAGGCTAGCAGAAAAAAGCTCAGAGGGCCAGACCAAATGATTCTGAGGGCCTTATACGTCCCCAGGGCAGGAGGTTCCCCAACCTTGATTTACAAGGTAAAAGTTGCCACTGTTCAAAATCATCATCAGAGTTTTCTCATGTGAAGTAGGCACTGTGCGGCTGATTCATAGTTGTACGGTTTTGCACAGCCGCAGGGAAGTAAAACTGATATGCTAATGCAGTAGGAGGTGTCTGAGGAGAAAATATACCTCCTGACTGCATAGGAGATCTAAGTGCTGCGTCCTAAGACACAGCATTGGATCTTCTGCAATACTATGGACAATCTGAGTAACCCTGAGGTTACTCCGATTGCCCCTTGCAGCTCCATAGCCGAGGCCAGGAAGTCTGCGTCAGAAGACACAGACACTGGCCATGGCACTCAAAGAAAAAGGTGGCGTCACACCCCAATTTTCCTTAACGGAGGCCGGAACTACCTGCACGCTGCATGCAAGAACACAGGACCTGTTCTGTACATGCTCCCCCACCTTCGGAGTTGTACACAAACTATCGGGTTTGCGTAACAACTCTCAATTAGGACCTGTGTGTATCAATTATATGAGGGACAATGTAGATCCCGACATTTACTAGTAATAAGTAGTGCCCATTTGGTTGTGAAATACAGATAGTATTAATGTACTCTGCATAAGATTTATCATTACCAACGTTCCCTCTAAACTGACCACTTTGGAAATTAATTTGGTACACGCTAGAAGGTTTGTAGGGCTACTACATTGAGCAGGGCTTGCTCTAGGGGTGTTCGACCAGTGCGGTCGCACAGGGGCGCCACCCATAGAGGGCACACCCCTCCCCAAAATCCCGATTTCAGCCGTGGGCCGAAGTGGCCCGCGGGTGATCAAATCGGGAGGTTGGGGACCCCCACCACCGCGGCGGAGCTAGACCCTCGGAGTGTGAATGGATGCCGCGCGCATGCGTGCGGCATCCATTCACTGATGGGAGAGGGCTGGGGGAAGCCCAGCCAGTGACGGAGGGCTGGGCTTTACCCCCAGCCTGACGTTATTTGGAGACGTGCAATGCGGGCACACCTCCAAATAACGTCACTTAGGGGGAGTGGCCTATGGTAATGAGGCCACGCCCCCAATTTTGTTCGCGCGTACCAGGCTGGCACTTGGTGCTCAGACCCCTGGAGGCGGCCCTGACATTGAGTATTGACTGTTCAGTGAAACCCTGCACAATATTTTTCCTGGTACATTTTTATTGCTTTTGCTTCCAGATCACTCAACTAAGAAGGATAATTATAAGGGGAATTTTGGGTTTAGATGGTGGAAGCATTCAAATGCACAATTTTTAAAATTAATTTACCACTTAAACCACAATACTTTTATCATCAATTTTAATTCAATTACTTGAAAAGAATGCTTGAAGAAGATTAAACAAGCAGCTATATTTATTACAATCACTGGATGTGGGGGATAAATGTCTATTTCCATATGATTGACCTGACTGCTCAATGATCATTTGGTGATAAATTTCTTAAAATGATGTTATACAATCAAAAACCACAAATTCTAACTTTTAAAATTGACATTTTGCTATAAACTGGAGAACCAGACTTAATTTGTTTGTTTTTCTATACCTTTTTTGTTTTTTTCCCCTTCTTTCCTCTTTTATTTGTGTTCTTCACAGGTTCTTCTTCTTCAATCACCTCATTAGCACACTTTGAAGACCCTGCTGCAGAATATTTTGGAATATTAGGAATCGGAGAATTACGCATATAAGCACTCCACACAGAGGATCTCATTCAGAGTCGGTCGTTGTGGCCGCACGGTCGTACGCCACCGATGTTTGCTAAACTACGCATGCGTAAAGTTCGCAATGCGCGTGCGCAAACTAGCTGCTACGATCTGAAATATCTCTCTCCTTGAACACAGCCAGGTCGGTAGTTTGAGTGACAGAATGAGGTGTTTGTGGGTGGTAACAGGCGAAGGTGCTTGAAAACGGGGGAGAGGAGATCACAATGCAGGCGTGCCTAATTATGCGAACAGCGTTTTATGGGAGTGCATAATTAACAAAGTAGTGTCATGGCACACGTAACATGGGTGGTTTGTACACTGACTTGATCGTAGTGCTTAAGAGAGGGTATGGTCAACCCTAAGCTCTACGACCAGTTCCGATGGTTCCCGATGGTCTCGATTAATCCTTATATGCCCGGAGATGATGTGTAATGCGTACGAAAAGGGGGCGTTTTTTTTGTCTTACGGCCGCATCCTCCCCTTGGTCGGCCAGCTAACGATCCGATCATAGGGATGCAACTCGCGAGTGCATCATTTGCATATCCGTCCCCTTTTCCCTTACGACTGTGTGGCCGCAACGACCGACTGTGAATGAGGTCCAGACTCTCATCAAGATTTTCTTAATATAGTATCATTTTTTACATAAAATGTAAGTAGAAAACTATGTGCTTTATTACTATTTTTTAATCTATATAAGCAGATCATATTATAGTATTATCTCTCATATCAATTATTACTTAACTAGCAGTTGCCCACAGCTCAGCTCATGATGAAATCACTTCTGCCAGCATTTTTTTAATTTTTTTTCTATTTGATACCTTTTTTCTTGTCTTTTGTTTCCTTAGGTCCTTCTCCTTTAGACTGAAACATAGAAACCGCTTTTTTCTTTGTAGATTTTATAGGCTTTGAGCTGGAGTCTGAATCTTTATCACCAGATTCTGTGCCTGGACAGGATAAAATAATATTTAGTTATGGAATTAGCTCTTCATTCACTCTTGTTCTGTAATGTTTTATATAACTTCTTATAGTCTCCCATTATTTAGGAGTTTTTCAAAACTATATAACAGTGGTAGAAAGCCTATGGCCCTGTACAATATATAGTCATTATGTTGGCATTCAGAATGTAAACATGGGAAAAATGTCGACATGGACATAATGTTGACATTGTCATAATGTGAATGTTGACAGTCCGTGTTTGGTTTAGGTTGCGATTAGGGTTCGGCCTGAAATACACTAATGTCGACGTTCTGCCCATGAGTGTCGATACTTCTTATCATACCCCTTGTACTAACTGTTCTTGAATATTATGGTTAGACAGGTCAAATGACAGATAAAATGGCCCAATGCAGATTTCTTTACTGAACCTATTCTATTTCCTCCCATCACCCTAAGATGAGGAAACTTAAAATGAGCACTTGGTTAGTTGCTTACATAAGAGCAGATGGAAATACATAATCATATAAATATTGCATTTTATGAACTTGCTGTGCAGGTGAAGAGCTGAAGAGTAGGATAGATTGAAATAATAGTTTCCCTGTGCACATAGCTTTAGATTCTTTCTCTAGATGTTGGCAATCTTGGTAAAAATGTTTTATATTGGTATGGTTGTAGATCAGGGGTGGGGAACCTTTTTTCTTGCCGAGGGCCATTTTGATATATATAACATTATTCGTGAGCCTGGTGCAAGTCATGCCCCCTCTGTGTGACATCACATGGGGCGGGGCCACAATCACCAGTGAATACAGCAATGCCCGGAACATCCTGAGGATGCTCCGGGGAGCTGTTAGGGCAGTGGTGTGATCATCTGAAGCGTCCTAAGGATGCTCTAGGTGGCACTGCTGCATAGATTCTGGCTGCAGGGTGCCATTATAGGCACCCTGCTAGCCAGATGAGGCCAGCAGAAAAAAGCTCAGAGGGCCAGACCAACTGATTCCATGGCCCTTATATGGCCCCTGTGCCTGAGGTTCCTCATCCCTGTTGTAGATGAACAGACTTGCCAAGAGATCAGCTGGGCCCCGGTAATTAATGTGTGTGGACAAGGATGCATCATCTTGTGGGAACGCCTTACCAGGCCACTGACCCCCATTCGGCACCCCTGCATTAGAACTTGAGAGTCATAACTTAAGTGTCAACATTTCTTTAGCGTCATTTGCCTTTCCATGTTCTCCAGAAGCTTGCTTGTTGGAAATCATGGATGAAGGAAATTCCACTTTTGATGGCTAGTTTTACTGTAAAAAGAGTAAAGAGGTCTATCCATTAGCAGATGTTTGTCTGAACGATGAAAGACAAAAGATATCCCTTGAAAATTCCGGTGGCTGTGCTGAACGATATCTATCATGTATATGGCAGATTTTGGCAAACGATGAACGATATCGCATGACATCATTCAGGGAGTGGATTTTTTTCTCTGCAGCGCTCTGTAGCTGCTGCTAATATCTTTCGTCGTTTGTCATTTACCACATATAAACTGCACGATATTGCTAATATCTCTCTGTAAAGTGCTGCGGAATATGTGTGCGCTATATAAATAACTGGTAATAAATAAATAATATCGTACAGCTATATGCGATAACTGACCAACATGTTGGAGAGATGATAGATGCGATTTATCGGCCGCGGGAGTGTGCATCTGTCATCGTTCAGGGCCTATCCATTAGCAGATATAATGAATGATTGAACGATATATCGTTCAATCGTTCATTTTATCTGCTAATGGATAGGCCCCATAAGAATAGGTGCACTGGTGTCTAGCCAAGTATACCCTGAATTCAAAGCGGCAGCTTTCACAGTGGTCTCTGCTCCCCACTAAGCCATACAATAGAAAAAAGCAAGAAGTGGAGCGCTGTAAAGAATTCAATAAATTTATTATATAAAAAGATAATTAACCACATTAATTCTTAGGTAGTCATAAAAAATTAGATTCAATTATGCACACTTAAAATGAGTATGGTATGCTAAAAAGCACTATTTAATCTAATAGCACAAAACTTATGTAGTAATATTGCTAGCAGTATATGGCCTAATAAAACATTTTCATTAAAATCTAGACATCTGCACAGACATTTATCTTCTATAGTAAATAAGTTCAAAGATATTGTTGTTATCATGTCCAACAGAAGTTACAATTATTAGATCCAGTGATATTAAATTGAGAACAATGTTACAATCAACCACACTTCTGATGTAAACAGTCCACATATATAGTAACAGTATGAGTGTGAGAAAATATCACACATTGTTTCCAAAGTTCCAACTTTTATATTCCCAGGATAATAATATAAATCAAAAGACTCACCCGTATCACAATGGTAATGGGCAATGAGAGATATTTGCAATAATAGCAGTGGTGTACAAACAACATAATAGTTATTTTTCAGGAATGCCGTATAAATGAATGGAGTTAATCACCAGACACCAGACAGGAGGTCTACTGTATACCTTTCTGGACGCTGCTTGGTCTTTGCACCGGTGGTTAGTTAACACAGGTGTGCCGATAAGGCGCTGCGTGCCTCCGCAGTTCAGCAAGAGTACAGCGGAAGGCTGGTTACCTCTGTCCCAGTGTATATACCGCTGGGCTGAAGCAGTCATTATCCTGGAATGCTATTAAAAGGTTGCAGTACATCGCTAGTGTCGGAGAGAGCCTGCAGATAAAATAACAGGGCAGAAGTCCAAGGCAGGTACAGTAGATCGCTGTTATAAGCAGTCTCTGTGCAGCACGGGGAAAAACCTTGACGCGTTTCTTCAGGTAAAAACACACTCCCGGTTTCTTCAGAAGGCAAAGTGAATATATACCCATTAGTAGTGATGCAGTTGAATTCACTTTCAGCTGTTAATTAGTTGAATCCTCAGTGTGAGCAATTATTTAACTTTAATTACTCTAACAATGCATTTAGAGCAGGGATGGGGAACCTTAGGCCCGGGGGCCTTATAGGGCCCACAGAATCATTTGGACTGGCCCTCGGAGCTATTTTATGCTGGCCTCATCTGCTTAGCAGGGTGCCTAGAATGGCACCCTGCAGCCAGAATCTATGCGGCAGTGCCGCCTGGAGCGTCCTTAGGATGCTTCAGCTGGTCACACCACTGCCCTTACAGCTCCCTGGAGTATCCTCAGGATGCTCCAGACATTGCTGTAATCACTGGCAATTGTGGCCCCTCCACCATGTGACGGCACACGAGGAGACGAGGCCTGCCCCGGGTCCGCAAATAATGTTATATATACCAAAATGGCCCTCGGCAGAAAAAAAGGGTTCCTCACCCCTGATTTAGAGTATGTAAAGATAACTTGCTATTCTTTCTTGAGAGAGAGAGAGAGAGACCCCGACCCCCTGAAGAAGAGTCTTTGACACTTGAAATGTGTTGGTGGTGTATTGTAATCACCTGTGTACAGTTTTATGTGGTGTGGGATATTCTCACCACTGAACTCATCTGGTGTAGCCCTCCGTGACAAAGCCTGGAAGTGAGGAGGGAAATTTCCGGAGCCTGCCGCTTTTTTAGACCCATTTCCATGCTTGTAGTGGGAGCTATCACAGGTACAGTCCCAATTTTCACAGCCTATTTTTATACTTCCATACCTGTATTTTGTTTGCTCTAGTAGCTTATTTGGTAATTTTATGAACTTTTTATTTTTTGTTTTTTATGAATTAAGCCACTTTTGATCTACACTATGTGCTCTCCTTTCTACCCCTCTTTTTGAGTGTATGAAAGCGAAGGGGAGACTTCACTTCATGCAATATTGAAAGGATTTTCATTTGAATAACTTTTTGTGACCAAGAGCATTTCACATGAAGGACTTATCCGCCAAAGGAGAATGTGCATAAGATTCAAAAGACCATATAACATCTGGAGAAGGTCTTTTCTTCTTTATTTGATTTTCTGTTTAATCTACATTGTGGTATCTTCAATCATTATATGAACTCAGTCTATATAGGTGATAACATAGTAGCGCCCTGAGAAATTCTTCTTTATCTGAACTCGCAGATTTAAGAAAATTCTAAGAGTCTGTGAAGTATTTTGAATTGGGGCCCTTAGGATAGAGTGAACAAAGAAATATGTGAGAGGTACGTGAATTATGAGGGGTTTGGTATGTTTTGTCGACATTCAGCATGCCAACATTGATTCGAATGTCAACATGTTACTAATATCGACATGCAGCATGTCAACATTGACTATGTAGATGATGATGACAACATGATTAAAATGTCATAAAAGTATGGTCCTGATTCAGAGAACTTAGGTCTTCCTGCAAGTCGGATCTCAGATCTAAAAAACAGATCTTGCATGTTTCTGATTGCAGTCCTTCCTTCGTGATTTTGAGGTGCCAAAATTGGTCAATATTGACTGGAAATGTTATTGCACTGATTCACCTGTATTTCAGCTTCGGCAGTGGAGCAGTGTCTTCTGGTCCGGCTATGTCAGCTGATGGTTAGTACCGGCGTAGTCATCTTGTCCAGCGGTTGCAGCAGTAAGTTCCCTATCCCTAACAGTAAGTGCCCCTTCAGACTAACCCTCTCCTCGCAGCCTAACCTTAACATTTTCTCCATAGCCTTAACATATTGGCATTTCACATGTCAACATCATAACTTTAAACTTTGTGATTTAGACATTTTGAATGTCGACATGATGATTGCATCCCATTATGAGGAGGTTGTAGCAGATCAAGAGGGAATGTATACATTTTTGGTTGGATCTTGAGTATAAGAAGAGGGAACATAATAGTACTATGAAAGAAACAGGATGTGAGGAATACACTGGAGGGCAAATTAAAGGGTGACACCAAGGCAGCAAGTTTCATAGACTTATGAGCTTGTGGTATTGCTAAAAGAGAGGGAAATTTGAGGGAAGGATGCACGTAAGGGAGGAGGGAAGGTGATAACATCTGTTTTAGACATGTTGACATTCAAGTAGCATTGTGACATTTATTTGGAAATAGAAGAAAGTTTGTCCCACAATATTGTAGAGTAGAGGAAAGATCAAGGGAGGAAAAGTAGGTTTGGTTGTCATCAACATACAGTACAAGTGGTACTAAGGGCCGAATGAGTGAATTAAGAGAAGAGATTTACAATGAGAAAAGATGAGCGCTGAGAACAAAGCCTTGTAAGACTACAACAGATAGTTTGAGTGGATGGAATGAGAAGATTGAGGTGGAGACACTGAAGGGTTGGTTGGATATGTTGAAAGTGGCCCAGGAAACAACTGTGTCATGAAGGCCAATGGAATGATGAGTATGCAGGAAATAGGCATGGGCAATCGGCATTTTAAATAGTGATAAAAATAGCAGAAAGGTCCAGGAAACCGAGCAAGTGACTCAGAAGTGCTCAATGACAGAAGTGACACAGGAGTGCTCAATGACCTGCTTACAGCAGCCTAAGAAGAATGTTAAAGGTGGAGGCCCACATGCATAGTCAAAAAGGGATTGAAGGAAGAGAAAGTGCTCAACAGAAGCCCCTCAAGTAGTTACGGCAAAGCAGAGAGAAATAGGGTAGTAGTTCGACAATCAGGGCCTGATTCAGGGGTGCACGCTGCAGTGTGCATCTTTATGCTAATGCTGTGGCCAATGGTCTTCCCACTAAGAAGGCCACCAGTGCGGAGCTAATCTACCGTTGTGCATTTTAAGACTAGTGATGAGCGGTTCGGTTCTGCTGAATATCGAACACATATGAAATTTGGGATTTTGAGTAGAACTGAGGGCCGGATTCAGACCCGCTCGCGAGTGCTGAGCGCTCGCAAGTGGGTCGATGTTGGCCAAGTGCACATGCGCACGATGGAGGCGGCTCCATCATGCGCATGCGCGAGACCCGAATAACGATGGCCAAGCCATCGCTATGGGTCTCGCACCAAAGAGGGCGTGCTGTCGATGGTGATTGACAGCACACCCCCTTTGGTGGGTGTGCCGGGGGCGTGGCTGCCCAGACGGAGGCATTCCCATGGGAATGCCTACCGTCTGGGGCCGGCCTCACTGACATCACTAGTGATGTCAGTGGGAGTGCTTTTGGCTCTGAGAGAGCCAAAAGCACTCCAGGGCTTGCGGCAATAAGACCCTACCGCAAGGGTCTCGTCGCAAGCTCGATGGTCGCAATGGTCTTGACCATCGCGACCATCATTTTGGCCGCTCGCTATAGCTGTGGGTGGTCACCCACTGCTATGCGAGCGGCCAGGAGGCTGCTCTGAAAAAACAGAGGGATGGCCCTGATTCAGGGAACTTAGGTCTTCCTGCAAGTCGGATCTCAGATCTAAAAAACAGATCTTGCATGTTTCTGATTGCAGTCCTTCCTTCGTGATTTTGAGGTGCCAAAATTGGTCAATATTGACTGGAAATGTTATTAATATAGGAACAAAATCAGGTCAAAGTTATTTGTTTTTAACTGTTTTACAGATATTTTATACTAGAAATCCAAAACCAAACCAAAACATTTGAGAGTGGTTTTGCAAAAAAAGAACACAACATTGATTTAGAACCAATACCAAAACAAGGGAGTCTAAGCACATCACTAATTAAACTGCACCATTGGTGGCACAATCGAACATTGCACCAGCCCTATGGAGGTACAGAATCTCCATCTAAACATGGCTGCCGGTGTCAGTGCAATTACACCCAAAGACACAGTCACAGTTCAACTCGGACATACAGTACAGACTAAAAATGTCGGCCCCTTGCATGTGGCATCAACATAGTGTGCACCTGTGAATAAAGCCCTTAATGAGAAAATTCTCTGTTTAAAAGTAAATGTGAAATGTACGAGTGAAGATAGACATGTTGGAGAAGGGCAGTAGAGCAGACATGCACTGGGGAGGAGGGAATAGAGAAGTTGAGAAGAAACAGAAACAGAGTCATGAAGACAGTTTGTAGGGTGAGATGCTGACTTTAATATAGAGATTTTGCCCTTGTTATGGGGGAAAATGAACTCCTATGTCTAAGTATAGGTCTGCCGCCTCCAAAACAGACCCTTCAAAGAATCAGAAGATAGTCTCTGAAGTTAGAGAAATAACAATTATGTCTTCATATAATCATGGGGAAAGTATAAGGGCTTCCATGATTTGTACAGTTGACATTTAACAGTCTGAGTCTGGTATATTGGATGATGATTTAACGGGTCAGTTATGATATCCTGGCAGTGACTATTCCGACAGTCACAATACCGGCAGCTGAATCCCAACGGATGTTTGTGAATACTCTAACCCTAAACCTAATCCTTACCCTAACCCACCCCTCCCGCAGCCTAACCCTAACTGTCCCCTTTGGCAGCCTAACCCTGACCATCCCCTTTGGCAGCCTAACCCTAACCGTCCCCTACCACAGCCTAACCCTTACCCTCCTCCTAGTGCCTAACCCTAATCCTAATACTCACTATTCTGCTGCAGGTATTGTGACTGTCAGGATGGTCATCGATTCTGACTATATCCCGATTTTAAAATCTGTGATGTCTCTTATGAGAATGAGAAGCAAATTATTCTCTACACAGAGCATTATAGCAAATCCATGTTTCAGCATTCATTTCATATTTTTTTTTTTCTCAGAATATTTATTATTGTAGAAGCAAGCAATAATTTACAAGAAGCATACAATGTACACAGCATAAAAAGACAATATAACAATTAAAAAAGACAAACAAAACAGTACAGCATAAATATCTATATGACTTCAAGCATCACAAACTTACATTGGAAATACAGTAGAAAATCTATGGTCAGAAAGGGCCTGATTCAGATTAGTACCTAAACCCAATAGTTTACCCCTATTATACTGCAGGGGGGGTGGGGGGGTGCGGGATGACAGCTAAAATGGCGCCAGCACCACACGCACTAATCCTTCGGTGCTGGATTTCAGCTAGATATGTGCTGCGGGTAGCTGGCAAGTTGGAAAAGCACTTGCTCTCTTCCCAGCAAGTCCAAGCAGCACAGAAGTCAAAACTGTCAGAGATACTTGAGGAGCTCATAAAATCATGACCGCTCAGAAGGGCCACCCATGTATCTCTTTTTAAACTATCATCCTGCTATGTATGTGAACTGCTCTATTGCCTGTTTAATATGTTTCCAATGCCGTCTTCCAGTATTTTATTAGGACATGTATTATTTGATACATGAGTTATGCTAGGTACACACTTGGCCGATTCAGTGGCCAACCAACCGTCCCGCCGACTGAGCGGCTGATTTGGTAAGCTATACAAACTTAACAATTGGCAGCCTGATATGTCTGGCCAGACACACAACTGCGTTGGCATTTTAATTTGCAGTGTCAGTGACGGCGGTTCCTGTGGCCAGTGCACAGGTGGTCGGTGGGCCACCCTTACACACAGGCAGATGTGACATTGGATTATTCTTGTATTATTTAATTGCTGAATAAATTAGGGTAAATATATTTTGGAACACAGTAAAGATTTAAATAATGTTTTTTAGTGGTATTTATAGCAAAGTGTTTTTTCCACTAGATCTTTGTTTATTCGCTATTGCTTAAGTGTCTAGCACTACATGTTCTAATGGGTCCTGACTGTCAGGGCATGCTGTCAGTTGTAGTTCTACAAGTGTGTGTATGTTCAAGAAGTTAATACTGTAGCTGCAAGTATTTGACCCCCAATTAAATCAACCTGAACAGACTGTGGCTGGATTACATAACGACGGGGGTCCACATTATGCTGTTATAGTGTGATCATCTCAGCCTGACATTGCTTGGTGCTGGTTGCTGTCCTTGTGATGGGACCCCATGCACTGTTCCCTCACATTAGTGGTCATAAGCCCAGAAAATAAGGACTGGTTTTAGGAGAAATAGGTCTTTTCATTTAAACGGCAGCCCTTATAGTTGTTGATGAAGACTACATTACCTTTACTATGTACGGGCTGCAGTACTTCTGCATACTGTACTCTAACTCAGGTCCTGCAAAAGCAGTCAGCCACCTTATATATATATATATATATATATATATATACACTACCATTCAAAAGTTGGGGGTCACTTAGAGATTTCCTCGTTTTTGAAAGAAGAGCACTGTTTTTACAATGAAGATAACATTAAATGAATCAGAAATACTCTATACATTGTTAATGTGGTAAATGACTATACTAGCTGCAAACGTCTGTTTTTTTAAGGAATATCTACATAGGTGTATAGAGGCCCATTTCCAGGAACCATCACCCCAGTTGTCTATTGGTACATTGTGTTTGCTAAGCGTGTTAGAAGACTAATGGATGATTAGAAAACCCTTGTGCAATTATGTTAGCACAGCTGAAAATGGGTTTGCTCGTTAGAGAAGCTATAAAACTGGCCCTCCTTTGAGCTAGTTGAGTATCCGGAGCATCACATTTATGGGTTCGATTATACTCTCCAAATGGCCAGAAAAAGAGAACTTTCATGTTAAACTCGACAGTCTAGTCTTGTTCTTAGAAATAAAGGCTATTCCATGCGAGAAATTGCAAGAAACTGAACATTTTCTACAACGGTGTGTACTACTCCCTTCAGAGAACAGCACAAACAGGCTATAACCAGAGTAGAAAGAGGAGTGGGAGACCCCAGTATACAACTGTGCAAGAAGACAAGTACATTAGAGTCTCTAGTTTGAGAAATAGATGCCTCACAAGTCCTCAACTGGCAGCTTCATTAAATGGTACCAACAAAATGCCAGTGTCAACGTCTACAGTGAAAAGGCGACTCCGGGATGCTGGCCTTCTAGGCAGATTGGCAAAGAAAAAGCCATATCTGAGACTGGCCAATAAAAGGAAAAGATTCATGTGGGCAAAAGAACACAGACATTGGACAGAGGAAGATTGGAAAAAAAGTGTTATGGACAGATGAATCGAAGTTTGAGGTGTTTGGATCACACAGAAGAACATTTGTGAGATGCAGAACAAGTGAAAAGATGCTGGAAGAGTGCCTGACGCCATCTGTCAAGCATGGTGGAGGTAATGTGATGGTCTGGGGCTGCTTTGGTGCTGGTAAAGTGGGAGATTTGTACAAGGTAAAAGGGATTTTGAATAAGGAAGGCTATCACTCCATTTTGCAACGCTATGCCATACACTGTGGACAGCACTTGATTGGAGCCAATCTCTTCCTCCAACAGGACAATGACTCAAAGCACACCTCCAAATTATGCAAAAACTATTTAGGGAAGAAGCAGACAGCTGGTATTCTGTCTGTAATGGAGTGGCCAGCGCAGTCACCAGATCTCAACCCCATTGAGTTGTTGTGGGAGCAGCTTGGCCGTATGGTATGCAAGAAGTGCCCATCAAGCCAATCCAACTTGTGGGAGGTGCTTCAGGAAGCGTGGGGTGAAATTTCTTCAGATTACCTCAACAAATTAACAGATAGAATGCCAAAGGTCTGCAATGCTGTAATTGCTGCAAGTTTGAAAGACAATGATTTTTATTTGAAATAATATTTTATTTCTAACCTTGCCAATGTCTTGACTATATGTTCTATTTGCAACTCATTTGATAAATAAAAGTCAGTTTACATGTAAAACACGAAATTGTCTGGGTGACCCCAAGCTTTTGAACGGTAGTGTGTATATATTAGGGGTGTGCACCAGCCACTTTTCGTGTTTTGGATCTGGATCTTTCTTCGTGTTTTGGATCTGGATTGGTTTTGCCAAAACCACCCTTCCCTGTTTTGGGTTCTGGGTTTTGTGTTTTGGATCTGGATTTTTTCTTAAAAAATAAAAAAAAACGCTAAAATCACATAAAATGGGCCTTTTTTTGTTCCTACGCTATTAATAACCCAAATAACATTAATTTCCACTCATTTCCACTCTATTCTGAACACCTCACACCTCACAATATTG
This sequence comes from Taudactylus pleione, assembly GCA_031769625.1. Taxonomy (NCBI): domain Eukaryota; kingdom Metazoa; phylum Chordata; class Amphibia; order Anura; family Myobatrachidae; genus Taudactylus; species Taudactylus pleione. The sequence continues at coordinate 1,235,050 of JAUIMM010001433.1, read as the reverse complement.
TTTTTAGGCCAAAAGGTTGCACCGAGGTAGCTGGATGACTATGCTAAGCGACACAAGTGGGCGGCACAAACACGTGGCCCATCTAGGAGTGGCACTGCAGTGGCAGACAGGAAGCCAATCAGCGTTATGGTGTCCATTTGCATGTAACACAAGCCGCAAGGTTATTAAAGTTTACTCTGCGGTTCCCACCATTGACTACAATGGAGGGAGCCGTTCATTGGCTGAGAGACGGGAGATGACCTCTCTCAGCCAATGAACGCTTAGCAGCGGGGTTTCCATGGTGATACCCCACTGCTATGCTCTCATTCGGGAAGTACCGTTCTATAGAATGGTACTAAGTTCGTGGATCGGGTTTTCGGGTTTTTTTTTGCCAAGTCCGGGGATGCCTAATTTGGAACGAAGAGGACAGAACCTCGCATAGGAGATGGTGAGTATGTTTTTTTTTCACAGGTCCTCTATGGATACTTTACCGGACAAGTGGACCGATGCTACAGGGTTACATAGGTGAGTATGTGTACATGTGTGTGTGTGTATGTATGTTTAATAAACTTATACTGTCACGGTGTGTGTGTCCTGTGTTTTTTTTAAACATTTTTTTACAGGTGAACTACAGGTACTAGTGGGCCCTTAATGCCCTGCATGCTGGTACTTGTGGTTCTCCACATACCAGCATGCGAGGCAGGCTTGCTGGGACTTGCAGTTCTACTTCTAAAGACAATGTTTGATATTCTTTATTTACACCACACCACACTATCAACCCGCCACCCACCGCCACCAGGGGTGGCGGGGATAGCTCCGGGCTATCAGCCTGGGGTGCCCTGGAGAGGGTGACCCCTTTATTGGGGGGTCCCCAGCTCTCCAGGGATCCCCGGCCTGGGCTGACTAGCGGTCAGGGCTGATGCTGCGGCTGGGGGGCCCGGGGGAAAGAGCTCCCCTGGCTGTGGCATCAGCCCCCGCTAGAAAAAGTCCAGTGCTGGTTCTGGAACATACAGGGGAACCCTACTCATTGTTTTCCCCTGTATTTCCAGAACCAGGGCCGGATCAGAGCCTGGTTCTGACTAGCCCGGTGCTGGTTGTGCTTAAGTACAGGGGACCCCTACGTCGTTTGTCCCCTGCATTTAAGCACACCCAGCACTGGGTCACTAATGCCCGGGGCTGGTTGCTCTTTTTTGGGGGGTGCACGCCATTTTTTTCTTTTTTTACACAGGTTTTTTTTTTTTTACCACAGCAGCACAGACGGGTCTCACGGACCCGTCAGTGCTCTGTGTCAATGACACAGATGCAAGTAGCACGGATCTCCTGGTCCGTGCGTGCATCTGTGTCATTGAAATACACAGCAGCATAGACGGGTCTCACTGACCCATCTGTGCTCTGTGTCACTGTCAATCACACAGATGCATGTAGCACGGATCTCACGAGTCCGTGCTACATGCAAATGAGCACCATAATGCTGAATGGCTGAGAGCCGTGACAGACGGCTCTGTCAGCCAATCAGCACTTTGCCCATTAAAGGCAAAGGCATTTTTTTTTAAATGGCCGCTCAAGGCAAAACCTCGAGATCCGACAGCAGATCTCGAGGTTTTGCCTCGGGAGAGGGATCCGGGGCAGACAGGGAGATCCGAGCTTGAGCTCGGATCGCCCCAGATCCCCGAAGTTCGGGTGGGTTCAGTTCTCAGGGAACCGAACCCGCTCATCCCTGTGTGTGTGTATATATATATATATATGTCAGGTGCATAAATATTGGGACATTGACAGAATTTTCATATTTTGGCCTCTCTTCACCACCACAATGGCTTTGAAATGAAACAAACAAGATGTGCTTTACCTGCAGACTTTCAGATTTAATTTGAGGGTAATTACATCCAAATCAGGTGAACGGTGTAGGAATTACAACGGGTTCTATATGTGCCTCCCACTTTTTAAGGGGCCAAAAGTAATGGGACTATAAACTCAAAAGCTATTTCATGGACAGGTGTGGGCTATTCCCTCGTTATTTCATTATCAATTAAGCAGGTAAAAGGTCTGGAGTTGATTCTAGGTGTGACATTTGCATTTGGAATCAGTTGCTGTCGACTCTCAATATGAGATCCAAAGAGCTGTCACTATCAGTGAAGCAAGCCATCATTAAGCTGAAAAATCAAAACTGTTTGGAACATTCTTAAAAAGAAAGAATGCACCGGAGAGCTCAGCAACACCAAAAGACCCAGAAGACCACGGAAAACAACTGTGGTGGATGACAGAAGAATTATTTCCCTGGTGAAGAAAAACCCCTTCATAACAGTTGGCCAAATCAAGAACACTCTCCAGGAGGTAGGTGTATATGTGTCAAAGTCAACAATCAAGAGAAGACTTCACAAGAGTGAATATAGAGAGTACGCCACAAGATGTAAACCATTGGTGAGCCACAAAAACAGGAAGACCAGATTAGAGTTTGCCAAACAACATCTAAAAAAGCCATTACAGTTCTGGAACAACAACCTAAGGACAGATGAGACAAAGATCAACTTGTACAAGAGTGATGGGAAGAGAAGAGTATGGCGAAGGAAAGGAACTGCTCATGATCCAAAACATATCACCTCATCAGTGAAGCATGGTGGTGGTAGTGTCATGGCGTGGGCATGTATGGCTGCCAATGGAACTGGTTCCCTTGTATTTATTGATGATGTGACTGCTGACAAAAGCAGCAGAATGAATTCTGAAGTGTTTTGGGCAATATTATATGCTCATATTCAGTCAAATGCTTCAGAACTCATTGGACGGCGCTTCACAGTGCAGATGGACCCAAAACATACTGCAAAAGCATCCAAAGAGTTTTTTAAGGCTAAAAAGTGGAATGTTATGCAATGGCCAAGTCAATCCCCTGACCTGAATCCAATTGAGCATGCTTTCACTTGATGAAGACAAAACTGAAGGGAAAATGCCCCAAGAACAAGCAGGAACTGAAGACATTTGTAGTAGAGGCCTGGCAGAGCATCACCAGGGATGAAACCCAGCGTCTGGTGATGTCTATGCGTTCCAGACTTCAGGCTGTAATTGCCTGCAAGGGATTTGCAACAAAGTATTAAAAAGTGAAAGTTAGATTTAGGATTATTTAGTTTGTCCCATTACTTTTGGCCCCTTAAAAAGTGGGAGGCACATATAGAAACCATTGTAATTCCTACACCGTTCACCTGATTTGGATGTAATTACCCTCAAATTAAACTGAAAGTCTGCAGTTAAAGCACATCTTGTTTGTTTCATTTCAAAGCCATTGTGGTGGTGAAGAGAGGCCAAAATATGAAATTTCTGTCAATGTCCCAATATTTATGCACCTGACTGTATTAACAGAGCTGCGTATAATTATTTATTATTATCAGTTATTTATAAAATGCATATATATTCCACAGCGCTACACAGAGAATATTTGGCCATCAGTCCATGTCTCAATTGAGCTTACAATCTATATTTCTTATATTTATTATAATTAATTAATTATTATTACTGCCAGTGCCTGAACTACTTCTAATGATCACAATATATAGCCTGAAAACATTGTCAATTAACACAGTTAAAAATGTCCTAAATGGCCAATAATAGTAAATATGTACTGACTTGTCCAGACAAGGAGCACTTAATTTTAAAATGTAACAATTTATTACACAATTACGTAATGTGAAACAAAAATATAGATAAATAAATAAAAAATTATATAAACACACATTCATAAAATACAAACTGGTATACTGTTGCAATAATGGCTCATATGAAAAAATAAGAGATTCACCTCTGTAGTAGGTGTCTCTTATATAGGTGCATAATATACAGCCATCTAAAGCTCTAGCATCACAAAACAGTTTCTAACATCCGATTGGATAATGGGGTCAATGTTGGACCTTTCTCTGGTGGTAAACGGCTCCAGATATTGTGTCACTGATGTTTAAAAAGCTCACAATCATATACTTCAAGGTTTTTGATGTTGGACTTCAGATTGTTACTTTGGGCAAAATTTACTAAGCAGCAGTTTGACTGTGGTTTCTATTCTATTATAAACCCCGGTGGTTTGGTGGCGGTTTCTATTCTATTCTAAACCCCGGGGGTTTGGTGGCGGTTTTGCAGAGGTTTCTAAATGACAGCCCTGTTCTATTCTATTCTAAAATGTGTTTTGACTGTGGTTTGGCGTCAGGTTTGCTTTCTGCAGATTTACTAAGGAAAAAAACGCTGCAAAACTGCCATCAAAACACAGTTGATGCTGATTCATTGAAGTATTCTTATACAGGTTGAGTCTCCCATATCCAAATATTCTGAAATACGGAATATTTTTAGCATGACTGAGATAGTGAAACCTTTGCTTTCTGATATTTCAATGTATACAAACTTTGTTTAAAAACGTAACTGACAAATTCTTTTTCCAAAAACCGCTCCAAAATTGTTGGTTTCTTTTATGATTGAATTAGGTCAAGAACATGATTTTAAACTTATCCATCACTATTTTATATTAAAAAAAATATTTTTTTAAAAGACAGAATACCATAAAAATAGCAATTTGTATGTTATACTGCAGTGATGGCCATTGACAGCTGTACCATCGATGGTTCAACCATCGTTAGAAGCCATCAATTGTTTAGCGATTGGTCGAGGAAATCTGTGTAGACCACAACTGCTGATATTTCAGAAACATCGATTGAGGGTTGCAATCGATGGTGTAACATTGATGGCCACCAGCAATGGCAAACCACTTGTTTTCAGTCATACCATCGATAGTTTACAAACCATCGATGGTCGGTTGCCATTCCAAATCTGAGGCTCTGCGATATCTATCAATTATTTATATTTATTTTATATTTATATATATATATATATATATATATATATACTCAATACAAGTTACCGGCACTCCTATTATATGAGCAAAAGACTCCTTGCTGCGGTGCTCACCCTGTGGATGGACGTCCCCTGTATGTAAGAATTTCCAGAAAGGAGGCACTCACAGGCTGAATAGACTTAGAAAAAACTAATGCTTTATTATTTATGCGCTAATGCAATAAAGCATTAGTTTTTTACTAAGTCTATTCTGCCTGTGAGTGCCTCCTTTCTGGAAATTCTTATATATATGTATATATATATATATATATATATATATATATATATAAATAAACGATAGATATCGCAGAGTGTATATATATATATATATATATATATATACACATATATATATACACATATATATATATATGCACACACACACATATATATATATATATGCACACACACACATATATATATATATGCACACACACACATATATATATATATATGCACACACACACACATATATATATGCACACACACACGCATATATATATGCACACACACACACATATATATATATATATATATATATGTGTATATATATATATATATATATATACATGTGTGTGTATATATATGTATTAGGGATGCGCAGGCTCGGATTTACTCAGATTTACTCGGTTCTTATCGCCACTTTACCGCAAATTCGGATTTATTATATTGGCTATCCAAAACACATGATAGGCGATAGCCAATAAAATGCCGTTTTGAGATCCGAGTAAATCCGAGCCTGCACATCCCTAATATATATATATATATATATATATATACACATGTGTATATATATATATATATATATATATATATATACACATATATACAAAAGAAAAAGAAAAATTGAACTCAATTTGCATGGGCTAACCCTTTCACAATATTACAAAGAAAAAATTATACCCTGGGGCTTTAGGATCCGCAATCACCCTACCTTGGGCAGATCTAATACAGCATTTTGTAAACAGTGGTGTCAGATCCTTAATGACTGTTCTTTCGAGCTTATGATTCTTGTAATTGAACAGGTCAATGCCGACATTTTGTCACTGGATAAAGATATTGAGGCATGTGAGAGTACAGGTTTGGATATTATGAGATCAGATACCACTGTTGATTGGTTAACTAAGATTGAGACTAATGTGAATCAATTTTATTCTGATCTTTTGGTATTTAAGAAAAACAAATATAACCGTGTTAAGGAGGATTATAAGGAGATGCGGGTTTATGGCTGGCTTCAGGGAACTGAATCTAAATTTAATTTTAGGGGTGGCAACAGGACCAGAAGAATGAGAATTGATAGGTCATATTCTGAAATTGACACACATACATCTGCTAGTGACCAAACCACTTCCCAATCAATGCCATCCTTTTTTGTAAAGGAGAGCGGCACGAGGCCCAAATACAAAGGCCCAAAAAACAAAGGCCCTGTAGAAGGGGAGGGACCAGATATAGGAAACAAAAATCTGAACCCAGGAGGCAGGAGGAGATAGTGATATTTAACCTGTCTTCCTACCAGCCTACAGAACATGAATTATCTGTCCTCTCTAAAGGGTTGTCCTTTGTGAGAACCTTTAAACACACCACATTTGACTTTGGTGTAGAGTTGTACCGTTTTCATCGCCTTTTAAAGTTGAAAGATTTCTTTGTTAGACATCCACCGGCCTCTACCAGATGTGATAAATTTAGACCTAAAAGTACTTTTGACCCTCCTGGGCTTAATTCCTCTATTGAAACATTTATTAATCTGGTTAAGCGTGATACTTTTTCTTATATGGATAAACAGAGAATATCATATTCCAACTTATCTAAGGAAGAAAACCATGCAGTTAATACTTTAAGGGATAATCATGAAATTGTGAGTCGTCCATCTGATAAAGGGGGCAGGATTGTTTTACTAAATAGGTCTGACTATAAATGTGAGATTCAGAGACAACTTTCAGATGACGAGTGTTATAAACTTCTGACATATGACCCAACCTATGCATATAAAAAGGAGATTGATAGTGTTATCAATTTGGGCTTATTGAATAATTATATAGATGAATCTACCTCACAATTTTTGATCCAGACACATCCAAGGGTTCCTTTAATCTATATTTTACCTAAAATTCACAAAACACTACATAAGCCTCCAGGTAGGTTTATTATATCTTCTTGTGGTTCGTTGTGTCAGCCCATCTCTCAATATATAGATTTTTGGTTACAGCCTCTGGTTCAGAATACATGTTATTATTTAAAAGATACAACTGACTTTATTAATAAATTAAAGACTATTCAATCCTTCCCTGAATCCAGTCTGCTCGTTACCCTTGATATCACTAGTCTTTATATGAATATTAGTCATACTGATGGTTTGAGTGCTGTACGGAGCCTCCTCTCCTGTAGTCCACACTATAAGGGTCCTAATGTTGAATATCTACTGCTACTAATAGAGATAGTGTTACGTAAAAATTATTTCCTTTTTGAAAATTCTTTCTTCTTGCAATTAAGGGGTACGGCAATGGGGTCCAATATGGCCCCTGCCTATGCTAACCTTTTCATGTCTATGTACGAAGAACAACATATTATGGGGAATATTAACTTTTGTCGGTTTATACACTTTTATGTACGCTATATAGATGACCTATTTATGGTGTGGACTGGGGGAGTGGATGCACTCACCCAGTTTATTGATGGACTTAAGACTTTGAATAGCTCTATCAGATTTACCTTACCCTACAGTGAAACAACTATTAATTATCTGGATGTCTGTATATGCAAACATGGTGCTATGCTAACCACTAAGTTATTCAGAAAATCCACCGATAAGAACACGCTGTTGGAAGCAAACAGCTTTCACCCTAAGCCCCTCAAAAAAGGACTTCCTTTATCGCAGTTATTACGGGTTATGCGTATCACGTCTGACCTGACGGAACTACCAGAGGCACTACAAGACATGGGTAATAAATTTATCAATAGAGGCTATCCTACAAATGAGATTCAGGAGGCGATTACATACTGTCTCAATCTAACTCAGGCACAAGCCCTTGAGAAGCAAGATCGCAATCAAGCGTTAGAACATATGGTGTTTACTTCTACCTTTTCTGTTGCATCCAGGCATATTCATGAGGCTGTTAATAGACATTGGCATATCCTTCAGTCTGATGAGAATATTGGACAATTTTGTCAAAAACCACCTCTTTTTTGCTATAAATGGAGTAGCAACATTAAGGATATTGTTGCCAAGTCTGACCTTGGTCCCAAATTAAAGAACAAAAGCACGTGGCTCCAGCCTAAAAATGGGGTCTTCAGGTGTCAGGGTTGCGTTAACTGTAAATTTCTTAACGTTGGACCTTTTTTTGTACACCCTACTACGAAGGTTAAATATGACATCAGATACCACTTGGATTGTGATAGCCGCCATGTGATCTACGTTATTATGTGTCCTTGCCACTTGCTCTATGTGGGCAAGACTATTAGACACCTTAAAGCGAGAACTGCTCTCCATCGTTCATCAATTAAAAAAGCTATGTCCCTGGTAGATTCCAACACACCTCCCGTTGCGAGACATTTTGCTCTCTCTAAACATACTATGAGAGAGTTCCATTTTCTTCCCATTGATCACGTTCCACCTCTGAGAAGAGGTGGAGACCGTGATACCCTACTTCTACAGCGTGAATGTATGTGGATTGACCGTTTGAATTCTATAGCTCCTAATGGACTTAATGAAGCATTGACACTAGGTTGTTTTTTGTAAGATTAATCTATTTCCACCTATATGGGAGGGTATATCTGAATTGTGATTATGTTCTTGCTCTATGTACTATATGCTAAATATCCTCTCTATGTGTGCTATTTGCTTCTATGTGCAATTTTGTTGTTAATATCTGTATGCATTGACCTCTGACACACACCCTTGAATATCAATGGAGCTATGCTTTTTATTTATGAGCTGACATAGCGGTGGGCTGACTGGTTCTGCTTAGTTTGAGGCGCCGCCCCCGCTGTGTCAATAGTTACCATGGTTACTTACGGTGACTTTACAAGTTGCCGTTTTTGTTACCTTCTTTTGCTGTGAGTATACCTCGTGGATTCATGCCGCTATGTTGTGGCCTTTGTTTTTGACTACCTGGGGCTTTTTGTGCGGGTGGCTAGCTGTGGTCCCTGAGCGCCACTACTGCTTACATTAGCCTGTTACTAGTGGTTGCCTTGACAACCGGTGATGAGTTCCTGTTTTCGGAACGAACAACAACAACGGTTGCCATGACAACTGGTGACGAGTTCCGGTTTTCGGAGCATCACGCTTCTGGCATTGATGAGGTTACTTCTGGGTCTGACTAGTTCGTTTTCTGTCTTTGATACAGGTGTGTGTTGTTTGGCCAATTAGCATACAGGTATTTATACGTGTTTGTTGGGGATGTATTTTGCTGCCCATGATGAAGGTGTCTTAGTAATCACCGAAACAGCTGTCGGGCTTACACGCTGGGGTTTGACCTGTGATAAGTATCATATGGATGTCTTGACTGTCAGCTAATGTTGCTGCTTTTTATGCCTTGGTTTCAAGTCACACCTATGCCCTGACCTTTCTTTCACAAATATGCTAAATTTTTTTGAAGGATGCTTATCTTGTTCTATGATGGATTAAATATTGCTTCGCTTTAAGGATGTGCCAGCTCTTTTTTGCTCTATACACATAAATACACGTGTGTATGTATATATATATATATAAAAATACACGTGTATATATATATATATATATTATTGCCTGGCCCTTATACACACGGGCATAATTAGGGAGGAGGAGGGGCTGCCAGAGCCGCCACTGCTGCTTCTACACAGAAGTGATCACATAGTGATCGCTGTAGAGCCGGAGCCGCAGCGGGAGGATGTCCCACTGGTGGCCCAGATACAGAGCAGAGTGGTGGCTACCAGAGCCGCCGCTGCTGCTCCTACGCAACAGTGATCACTATGTGATCACTGTAGAGCCGGAGCCGCAGCGGGAGGATGTCCCGCTGGCGGCCCAGATACAGGGCAGAGCGACGGCTACCAGAGCTGCAGCTGCTGCTTCTTACTGAAAGGGTGGGTCCGGCTGCCCGATCACTGCTGGCCACAGTGATCGGGTCACTGTTGCTAGCCCATGGAAGTTCGCCGGGAGGGGGGTGCTGACGGTACCCGATCACTGTGGCAGCAGTGATCAGGACACAAAGGAGGGGGAGCCGTGGGTGTAGAGGGACCAGAAGGTCCCTCTGATATAGGCGGCAGTGGGAAGATTAACTTCCCATAGCCGCCTAGTGGTCATTTCTGACTGGTCGTATCAGATACGACCATGTCAGGGAAAGCCCAGTCTAGTATGGTCGTATCTGATACGACCGTGCCAGGCAAGTGGTTAAGGCACAAAATTATTAGAAATATAGTATAAAATAACCTTCAGGTTGTGTTTATAAGGTGTATATGAAACTGAAATGAATTTCATGTATGTACACAAACTTTTTTGATGCACAAAATTATTAAAAATATTGTATACAATTACCTTCAGGCTGTGTGTATAAGGTGTATATAAACATAAAATCATTCTGTGTTTAGATTTGGGTCCAATTTACAATATATTTCATTATGGTATGCAAATATTCCTATAGCCAAAATACCCCTGGTCCCAAGCATTTTGGATATGGGAGACTCACCCTGTACCAGATTTGACTAGAAGAGCTCAATATCAGAAATCATTCAATTCTATACTTTCATTTAGCCCCTAGGGAAAAAGTGGCCCCAGGGTGAAAATCCAGTATGCTTCCCATTTGAAGAGTATTCCGTATCTATCTCCTCCTCTGCATGTGGTGGGTACGTGTTCAATACCAATGATCTTTAGAACTTTATTGTCACCATTGTGTTTATTCCACACATGTCTAGAGAGACTGTGTGTCATTACACCTATTATGACATTCCTCCTATGTTATAAGAACCGAATATTTAGACTTCATGTAGTACGGCCCACATATTGTATGCCGCACGTACACCTTATTACATACTTTGACAGACAGTTGATAAGGTGTTCAATGTTGTACTCTAGATCATAGAATAAGAAAAGAAAGACTGTTTCCTATGACTAATGTAATTACAGGTAATACACTTGTTTTTCCAAACTTGTAACAACCTTTTAGACATGTGGGTAACCATGTTCCAATAGAGTGACTCCATCTGAACCCTTCATCCCTATTCAGGTTATTCTTTTTATTTTGGAAAAAACTAGGAGCTAATTTGTTCTTGAGATTTGTTGTTTTCCTAAATACTATTTTGGCTTGAGATTCTAGGTATGGTGATAGTACCCTATCTAATTTAAGAAAAGACAAATTATTACATATGATATTCTGGATCGTATCACTACAGATGTTGAATTCTGTCACAAAGGGCAAGATAGGACTATCTATATCCCTTTCTCTTTCAGTCTTAACCTTAGCCATAAGAAGAATCTCTATCTATTTGGTTCCCTTCTTCTCTACATCCATCCATCCATCCATCCATTCATAGATGGAATGTTCAAAATCACCCTAGATGGGTGTTCAAAATCACTAATTAAAATGCTTATTGCATTTAGAGAATCAAAAATTGAGTGTGAGAATAACGATGAGTTCACAAAAAGGAATTCTTTGGCTAATAAGAGAGTAGAGGATTATGAAGTATTTGTAAAATACAAAAATAATAAATTCAAAAGAGACCAATATGATTATAACCATGATTTAGTTAGAACTTTTAACAGGCATTCAGAAATATTTCCCGAAACGAGATTCTAGGACTATGGGCCTGATTCAGAGCCGACGCTCTTTGAGAGCACTCGGTCTGAATCAGGGCATCCCTGTTTATTTTTAAAGATGACCACCCACAGCTTTAGTGAGCGGCCAGGTGATGGTCGCGATGGTCACGACCTTCGCGACCATCAGGGCTTGCGGCGAGACCCTTGTGGTAGGGTCTCATTCCCACAAGCCCCAGTGAGCTTTCGGCTCTAATAGAGCCGGAAGCTCACCACTGACATCGCCTCCATTTGGCCAGCCCCCCCTGCCCACCTCCAAAATGGGGCAAGCTGTCAATCACAATCGACAGCTGCCCCGCTTTGGTGCGAGACCTGTAGTGACGGAGCGCCCGTCACTGACTGGGTCTCGTGCATGCGCACTCCGGAGCCAGCTCTGGCATGCGCATGCGCAGTGAGGGACCGACAACCTGCTTGCGAGTGTTGTGCGCTTGCGAGCGGGTTTGAATCAGGCCCTATGTTCAAAGATGCTCCTACATTGGATTCAATAATGACTCAAAGGCCTCGCATTCCATCTTATGTGAGGAAGAGAAGAAACCGTTCATCTCAGAACTATAAACCTAGGTCAAACAGAGAGATCACACATTGGTCCCCTCAATACAGGAATGTTTCAGATGGTTATTTGTCCACTGTACTATATTCCTGTAGAGATAAGTACTATATGAGTAAAGGAGCCAGACCTAAACAAATGCCAACTAATGACTCGATCCAATAATATTGACAAAAATGATCGCCGCCCTTTTTTAAAGGGTGAACGATTCAATACCTGTAAACATCAGAACCGATACAGTGTATTGGACCCAGGTATAGCAAAATGAGACAGAGAAGATATAGGGGAAGAAGAGGGGGATATAAGAAATCTTGCAAAAAATTTAAGGCACAACTCTGAAATAAGGGAATTTTGAATCATTCCTCTATCCTCACAGAACACAAAGAAATCAGTTCTGAGCAAAGGGTTAAAGTATACCCCCTCCTCCAAACCTGATCTGTCTGGCTTATTCGTTGATCTAAACAAATTCACAAGAGACTTATGTAGGAAGCGTTACAGTATTTTGCAACTAAGCTCATAAAATAGAAAAATATCGAAGGCAGTCCAATAGTATTGGATGACACAGATAAAGAAAGTATAGATATGCTGAATGATCTAATAAGTGAAAATAATTCTGAGTTTGAAGGATTCCAAAAAGTTTTTGATGTCTCTAGAAGAGAAAACACATTCTCTAACAAATCTGACTTTTACCCCTTACAACACAGGAGCCACTTCATTGAGGCATTCTATAACACAACATTAGAGGATTTTAGAAATCTGTGTGGAAGCAATGGGAAGGATAGTAAATATAAACAAAATCTTGGCAAACAAGAAAAACAGGCCTTGTATAGTCTGAAAAATGATGATACTATCATAATTAAAAGTGCTGACAAAGGAGAAGGGACAGTAATACAAAATAAGGAAGACTACCTCCTGGAAGCACATAGACAGCTCTCTAATGCCAAATTTTACGTGCAATTACCAATGAATCCTACTCAGCAATATCTGTATGAATTCAAAGAACTGTTGGATCTAACACTCCAGAGAGAAGCAATATCCAAGAAAGAATTTCGATATTTATTTAATATCTACCCAATTGTTCAAACATACTACCATCTCCCTAAGATTCATAAATTGATAATTGCACCAACTGGGCGTCCCATTAAATCGGGCATAGGGTCTATGACTATTAATCTGTCAGAATTTGTCGATTCACTCCTTCAGGCGCATGTCACCTCTCTATAATCCTACATTAGGTATACTAAACAATTTTTTAATATGATTAAATACATCAGATGGTGTGACAATTACCATCTAGTCACCTGTGATGTCTAATCACTCTATACAAACATCCTACACCACAATGGTATAGAAGCAGTAAGATTTTTTTCTACTACAAGACCCCAATCTAGGAGAGATGAGATGTGATTTTATTTTGGAATCTATAGGTTTTATTTTATCACATAATTACTTTTTGTTTGACTTACAGTTTTATATGCAACTACATAGGACTGCCATTGGCACCAAGTTTGCCCCTAGTTTTGCGAACTTATATATGGGATGTTTAGAAGACCTAATGATCTGGAATGGTCAATTTGGGGCAAACGTGGTGCTATATGGCAGATATATTGATGACTTAGTCTTTATTTGGAAAGGTGATGGGAGTTCTATTAATGATTTTATTAGTCACCTTAGTGTAAACTCATTTGGCTTGAAATTCACAAGCACAGTTAGTAACTCTAAAATCAATATCTTGGCCATTGCTCTCTCCGTGGAGGAGGGGTATATTAAAACTAGCGCATATGAAAAAGAGGTAGATACTAATAGTTTTTTAATTTCTCTAGCTGCCTCCACCCTAGGTGGAAAGAAAATATTCCTAAAGTTCAATAAATATGAAGAGGAATTGATCTGATCAAATTACCTAACAAAAGCAGGCAGATGAGTTGACAATAGCTTTTATGAATCAATGGTACCCTATGGATTTACTAAACAGATGTAGAGAAGAAGTGAACCAAATTAATAGAGAGATTCTTCTTATGACTAAGGTTAAGACTGAAACAGTAAGGGATATTGGCCCTGATTCAGACCCGGACGCAAGTGGCCGGTCGCACGTTCGGCGTACATGCAGAAAAATGTAAATTCAAGCGCTCGCTCGTAATTTCGTACGCAGCTAATCTTCCGCCCCATAGTCTCCCAACCCCTCCTCTAGCTAACAAGCGAGCCAAATTGCGACCGTACATCTCCAATTTTGCATGCAGGCAACGCTCGTTCAAGTCCAAACCGGAAGTGGGCCTGTCAGTTTTTGATTACCTGCTTGTTCATTCTGCATACATCCTTTAATCGTATCATGCCAATCAACAGATCAATTAGCTTAATTGCTCTTCACATGTTTTTTTTTTTTTTTTTTCATTTTCAATAAACTTTACTCTTGTCTGTGTTTGTTTTTTCACGCAGAATACGTACGAATTAAACAATGGTTTCCTTTATCCAAAATACATGTTTGTGTCATTTTTCATATTGTTTTCCGTGTTTGGTCTGACGCATATTTTACTTCTTTAATTTTTTGTTTTAAATTAGCTAACGCATGTCACTGCATTAAGCCAATCATAACTCACATTTTTAAGCCTGTCGAACACATGACTCATACACTAACCAATAGAATGTTTCCTGTTAATTTTCCAAATACATTAGTCAATCAAAAATATTTTCTTGGCTTTATTAAAACTGTTTTTTCCTAAATCCACCATTGCCATCATGAGAGCCTCTGCGTTCACCAGGCGGGAGCTTCTAGTCCTGACGGAGGTAATGGACCGGTGGATAACCAGCCAGCCTCCAACCATCACCAACAGAGAGAAGCGATCCGCCTATGCGGAGGTTCGCCGCCGCCTGTGCTCCTTCGGCTCACGCCGACAGATTGGCCAGCTGGAGCGCAGGTGGTCGGATCTTCAACGCCGCACGCCACGCTTGCTGGCATGTTTCAGACAGCGGATAGCTGAAAGTAAGTTTTTTTTTTTTTAGCTTTCCTTTTTTATTTTGTGGCCCTATTTGCGTGTG
Source organism: Taudactylus pleione (assembly GCA_031769625.1). Lineage (NCBI taxonomy): Eukaryota > Metazoa > Chordata > Amphibia > Anura > Myobatrachidae > Taudactylus > Taudactylus pleione. The sequence continues at coordinate 1,219,847 of JAUIMM010001433.1, read as the reverse complement.
CATGTTTTCCTTCTTGCCCTGTTTGTTTATTTACTACATATCTGCGTGTGCATGTTTTCCTTCTTGCCCTGTTTGTTTATTTACTACATATCTGCGTGTGCATGTTTTCCCTCTTGCCCTGTTTGTTTATTTACTACATATCTGCGTGTGCATGTTTTCCTACTTGCCCTGTTTTTGTTTATTTACTACATATCTATGTGTGCATGTTTTCCTTCTTGCCCTGTTTGTTTATTTACTACATATCTGCGTGTGCATGGTTTTGTTTTGTTTTTTTACGGCTCTAAATATTTTTTGAGGATGTTTTCAAGTTAAAAAATTAATCCAACCTTAAATTGTTATCCATCATTTAGGGGCAGAGCGCAGAATACGCCGTCATCGGCAGCGACGCCGTCGGCCACGTCCCCTATCCCCAACTCCCAGCCAATCCTCCTCTCCCCACCCTACCCCTAATTCACCCTCCAACCCAGCATTGCCAGACCCGGACGCCCCTGCCTCTAGTATACTTCCCATCCCTCAAAATTCCCCCTCCCCTCAACCCCCTTCTCTCTTTTCATCACCCTCCCCTCCAACCACCCCTCTCTTTTCCACCCCTCCCCCCCTTCAGAAATCACCCCTCCTCCTACAGACCTGCATTGGCCTACCTCCGAGGAGGTCGATGGTGGGGCTACAGGTCCAGGCGGCATTGTCAACGGTATGTTTCCCTTTTACCTTTTTTTTTTACAGATTTGGGGGGGATGTTATCCTTTGCCTGTGCATTTTTTTTTTTTTTTTTTTTAATGTTTGTTATATATATCATGTTTTATAAATGTCTATGATGTTTGGCCCTTACACATATCACACATGTCCAAACACTCATACTTGTATCTCTTGTTTACGGTACCCACCAAAGTACTTTTTCGGCGTATTTCTCATTTTTTACAATTTCTAGTTTTTGTAGGGTTTATTTTGAATTTACTTGGGCAAAGAATGTTGGCTTTGAATTGTAATGTTTGTCCAAAGTGACACTTTTTGTAAAGTTGCATTTCCTTTGGCAGTTGTTTCTCCAACAAAATTATGTTTTTTTTATTAAGAACCTCAATTTTTTAACCCAGGACCAGAGGTGGCTGACGGAGGCAGCAGCGTGTGTGCAGAGGCTGGGGGGCCATGTTATAGGCATGCTGGTGGTCCTCGATCACATGGCAGGGATCCTGCGGCATTCATTTTTTTCCTTTACCAAAATTTTGTCACTTTAAAAAAAAAAAAAAAGTTTTGTTTGAAGTCTCATTCCTTCTCTGTAAATATTATATTGTTTAACCTTACCTAAGTCGACTTTTGCAGCAAGTTTTTAAAAGTAATGTAACTTAGATTCGAGAAAGCTGAATTAGGTCAGCTGGCACATTCAACACCTAACAATACCAATAGGTTTATTTTTTGTTTGTTATAAATAATTTTAGTTTTGGGGGGGTAAGGTAAGTATTAAATGAAACCTGTTTAGGCCGAGAATCCAAAACATACTGATTCACCATAATACCTTGGGGTGTTTGATTTGAGCCACTAAGCATGGTAAAATACTGCACAATTTAAATCATTACTGGATTAGCCCTTAATCAAGTTTCCATTTTGGGAACCAGGTTACACTTGCATGTAACTTAGAATGGAAATGTTTTTTTTAACGTAACAAAAATTTATTTAATAAAAAATTAGAAACACAAAGTGATTAAGGACAATCAATACACACAGTTAAAACACTCTTCAAAAATCAGCCTACACCCAAAATATACAAAAACAAAACAATCAAGAACTGTTTGATGAAGTAGCATGCCAACATGATTCCACAAATGAGTTGACGAAAAATTTGGTCCACAAGTTAAATCCAATGTGTCTACATGAAGTCAGTTTTTATGAACAGGTAGTAGTCATGGTTTTCACGAAAAATATTATGGAATAAAACACACAAACAAAACAAAAATTAAAATTGGTAATTACATTATTACATGTCTACATTGTGTCATCTAACTTCATTTTGGACAATAATTACCTGAAAAAACGGGCCACAACATCATCGCATATGGCCCCCCCACATACAGACCTCCGACCAACCTCGGGGGGCCCATCCTCAGGCAAGGCATCCTCTGGCTGCATTGGGACACCACTCCTCATGGCGATGTTGTGAAATATCCCACACAGGACCACAATTTTCGAAACCATATCCGGCAAATACATGAGCTCGCCACCAGAGCGGTGGAGGCATCTGAATCGGCCTTTTAAAAGGCCGATACAGTGCTCCACCACTTGCCTGGTGGCTGTAAGTGTGGAATTATACTCACTTTGTGGCCCTGGTGTGGGAGCCAAATAAGGAGTGAGCAGCCAGGGCGTGCAAGGGTAGCCACTGTCTCCTGTGAACAAGAAATTACAAAATCAGGATCACTGTGTATCAAACTTTGCATTGGTATCTAAAAAAGGTCTCCACTTACCCAGAAGCCACGCATCACCAGCTTGTAGGTTGTTTAATTTATGCCAAATCCCTGATTGACGGATGACGAATAAGTCATGTGCACTCCCGGGTAATTTTGCATTCAGGGACAGGATCTGGAGGGAGGCATCACATACCACCATTACATTCAGTGAGTGATAGTGTTTTCGGTTCCAAAAAATGGCCTCCAGCCGTGCTGGAGGCTGAAGTGGTATGTGAGTACCATCCACAACCCCTATGATGTGTGGGAAGCCAGCAATTTGGTAAAAATTGGCCTTCGCCAAACTAAGGGAACCCATATCCAAAGGCATTTTAATAAAATGATGGAGGTGCTTGAAAAGGGCCTCCATCACTGCCCTCAGGATCCTTGAAAAGGAGGATTGGGAGATTCCCGCAACTATTCCCACCGTGGTTTGAAAGGATCCTGAGGCACAGAAATGTAACACCGCCATAAATTGCGTAAGTGGTGGTATTGCTGTAGGACTGTCAATTTGCCACTCAAGATCACTCTCTATTAATGAGAGAGTGTCTATGATGATTTGGGGCGGAAGACGGTAGCGCCTTAACACCTCATCATCGGGCATTCCAAAAAGGGTGACACGTGTTCTATATATCTGGGGCCGAGCACGCCTACGATGCCTACGCCTGGGACGAGATTGAGGTTGGTCGGCTTCCGGCAGCATGGCCACAATAATACGACCAACATCACCCTGAAATGGTAAGAATTGTAGTTAAGGTATGTTGCCCCCAAAAAAGTCAAAAAAATACTTATCTTTACGATACAATCCAAAGATGCTTACATGCCGGGGTATTGTCATGTTTTCAAAAACCTACATTTCAAAAGACCAAAAAAAATTAAGAATTTGGGGTGGCCATTTTGTAATCTTGTTTTTTGAAAATGCACAAAAATAAAGGGGTAAACACACATTTCGACCAATAGTAAACCGACATTGAGAGGATTTCCACACTTTGGCCCAAAAAAAACAACCAAGAATTTGAACGCTAAATGGTTCGCATTTTTACAAGGGGAATCAAGCCTAAAAAAGTGCGCTAAATGGTTCGCATTTTTACAAGGTGAATCAAGCCTACAAAAGTGCGCTAACTGGTTCGCATTTTTACAAGGGGAATTAAGCCTACAAGAGTGCGCTAAATGGTTCGCATTTTTACAAGGGAAATCAAGCCTACAAAAGTGCGCTAAATGGTTCGCATTTTTAACATCCTCAAAAACCCTGAAAAAAACCTTAATGACCCCAAAATATGCGAAGAACAATACATGAGCATTTAACAAACAAGTTAAAAACAAAACTTACCAATACATGATAAATAAGTCACAGAACAAAAATGTCGTTGGGGCACAGCCAAAAAAAACCTACAAACAAAATTAAAAAAAATTATTATTTTTTGCCCAAAACAAAAAAAAAAGGAGATCCATATTTTACACAAAGATGATGGGAAAAAACTTACACAAAAAAAACACCACAACTAAAAGAACCACACCAAAAAATGCGAACGGAAAGTTATAAAAAAAAAACCGCCTCTAACACTATCCACAAAACCTCCTCCAAACACAACTCCCTCCAACAATACACTCCGAACAACGTAACCTCCAACAAACAACACCCGCCACCTCGACTCGAGTTGCCAAAAGCCATAAATAGTGTTTCTTTTCCCGCTCAAATTAAGGACGGATCATAGGAACGCACAATCAATGATGCGACCGAATAATAAGGATGCATGTATAAATACGTCACGGAAAAAAACAAACGGTCTGGTGTAGTTCAAGTTTTTGCATGAAAAATGGCTACAGACCAGCCAAACATTGGCCAAGAGGCGGCCGGTAAGTATTTCTCACATTTCTAATCAAGGCTTATTTTGAACCAGAATATAGTGAAAGATTGACATCTAAATTAAAATTAATTTAACGTAAATAGGTGTTGAGGATGACATGGAAGAGGCTGCTGGGCCCAGTATTCCGGCCAAAGCTGGCAAAAAGAAAAGGCAGCCACAATTCACAAGAAATGAGATGGAGGTTTTGGTTCAGAAGTGTGTGGACATCCTGCCACAGGCAGACAGGAATATGGGTGTAAGCCAGAAGTGGAGAATGTGGGAGGAGATAGCCAGTGCTGTCAATAGGGTGGGTGATTATGTCCATCTAGCCTGGGATGTCAAACGCCGGTAAGTAAAAACTTTAAAAAAAAACAGGGTCAAATAATGTAGGAATAATGCCTACTTTTTCACCCACAGATGGCAAGACTTCAAATATCGCCTGTAGCAAAAACTGGCTGACTGGGCTAGGCATGCAAGGGGGACAGGTGGGGGTCCCACCCCTGTGTCATTGGAGTTGAATGATTTGAAAGAGCTGGCACAGGGGTGTGTGCAGGATGTGGAGGTGTTTGGCGTGTCCAACATGGATACGGACATGCCAGACTTTGCGGCTCCTCATGTTGTCCCAGGTAAATGTTGTGATGTAACCAACTCTGAAATGTTATTGTGACAATATGTAGATTCTAATGTTCCTCTTTTCTCTTTTTTCTCAAAGAGACACAGGCGGATGAGTCTGCCTTGGCTGCAGAATTTCTGCTGGCTCTGCAGGGGAGGAACCAGTACATCTGGCTGAGGACCCTGCAGAAGCCAGTCCAGGGCAATCCCCCTCGCAGGCAGTGGCACTCCTCACAGAACTCAATTTTAAATCGGATTACCATACGGAGATTCTGCAGAGGATGGACAGCAAAATGCTGTGGCCAACGTGACCATTGGTCAGGCCCTGGCTGAAAATACCAGGGCCAACATCAGAATAGCCAATGCCCTGGAGCAGCTCGTTCGCCAGCATATGGTGGAACCGACCTCCCTTCCTGCCGGAACATCAGGATCCTCCACCTCGGGCACAACAACAGTCATTCCTCCAAATGTGCCTAGCCCTGTGCCTAGTCCAGAGGCCACAACATCTGCCTCTGGACAGGCCAGCCAGAGGACATCCCGGACCCGGTCTGGCGCCCACCCTACCCCAGCCAAACGGGGAAAAAAACGATGACAGCACTGGCTACTTTTCCCACACTCCTTCTGTGCTTGCCCCATATTCCTTTAGGGCCAAAACTTCCCTCTCCTTTCTTGTGAATTGTTTTTAATGTGTTTGTTTAAGTTGGCCAACACTGGTAATATGTTTTTCAGATTTATTTACGTTATTATTGCCTAACACTGCCCAAAAAGTGTCTTTGCAAAATGCACCCCAAAACTTGAAAAATTTGTCTCAGAAATTAAAACTTTGAAAAATGTTCTCCATTGTATTGACATTATTTAAAAAATGGTTTAGAGTTAATCCTGGCCCACAAGCCAAAAACGTCCTCCCAAAAATAAAAAATGTGTTTTTAAAAAAAGGCTTCTTTAAGGAACACTGGAAAATTAAAAAAAGGATGCAAATTCTCCTTGCCAAAGCAAAATGGTAAAATACACACAAACATGATGAAATTATTGTTACAATAGCACAAAACCAAAATCCAAAAATAAAAACATTCAAACAAATGTACGCTAATTGATTGTGTAATCCTGAAATTAGCAGTTGAGATTTTCACCTGCGTACGGTTTTGTGCTAACCCAAAAAACTCTTTTCAAAACACATTACAAGCTGGTTTGCAATTCAAAGTTGATTGTTTTTCTGACAAGCCGTGATAAATTGATGAAACATCGAGGAGGCCCGGACAGGAGGACAAGGCCATCGCCATTGTGGTCGAGTAATCCACACCCCAAGCTGTGCGAGCAAGTTGAACGGAAAGAGGATCAGCCAGTGACGTATGACTTGGTACGAACACATTTGACGTACGCATCTGAAAATTTATGTACGCCCCAAAAACGCCTCGCCACGCCTGCATTTTTCCATCTCCACCCACGTCAACGCCCAAAAACGGCCTGTTCTGTCAATCACATTTGACATGTCACTTCCTGTTCGCTATTTGACGAATGAGACAAAAAAACTGGCAATCTGCCGTACGCACATGCGCAGTGTAACACCGGCGCATGCGTGGTTTCACAACATCGGAACGCAATGAGCGTACTGATGCTAACGAACGGCTCTGAATGAGGGCCATAGATAGTCCTATCTTGCCCTTTGTGACAGAATTCAATATCTGTAGTGATAAGATCCATAATATCATATGTAATAATTTATCTTTACTTAAATTAGATAGGGTACTATCACCATACCTAGAATCTCAAGCCAAAATAGTATTTAGGAAAACAACAAATCTCAAGAACAACTTTAGCTCCCAGTTTTTTCCAAAGTAAAAAGAATAACCTGAATAGGGATGAAGGATTCAGATGGAGTCACTCTATTGGAACATGGTTACCCACATGTCTAAAAGATTGTTACATGTGTGAGAAAAACAAATGTATTACTTGTAATTACATTAGTCATAGGAAACAGTCTTTCTTTTCTTATTCTATGAATCAAGAGTACAACAATGAACACCTTATCAACTGTCTGTCAAATTATGTAATCTATGTGATGATGTGTACATGTGGTATACAATATGTGGGCCATACTACATGAAGTCTAAATACTCGGTTCTTAGAACATAGGAGGAATCGCGAAAGGGGAAAGAGGGAAGGGAAAATGGTCACCGCACCAATCAAACCAGATCTAAATGAAAGAGTAGAAATGGATATGCTATGTCCACCTCTAATGTGTATTAGGTACAACAATAACTTTCGTTACTGAGGGTGATGGTGCTACTCAGAGTTAGTATATTGGAGCAGAAAAAAGGGGGTGTCAGTTCAAAAAGAACTTCAACAAAGAAGTCTAGAAGGAGTGCACTCTAATAGCCTAAATGTCTGTAATAAAACATAACTTTTATTAATATCTCTACAATAATAATAAAGTTGACTCACACAGATATCAAGATATCTAACAAAAAGAGTGGGTAGAGAATCCTGGTTATAATAACCCAGATGAAAAGGGTGAAATATAGAAAAAACATGTAATGGACATTACAACATAAAACATGTAAGACAATAATAAAATGCACCAGGTCTAACATGTTAACTTATTGTATCCAATGAACAGAATGTGTAAATATGAAACAGCCATATATAATGACACCCAGCTAGGGTAGTAACAGAGGAAAAATAATGAAGAAATAGGCAGAAAAGTTGGGGATGTAAGACCCAGCACTAGGCTCTCCTGCTCCTTTCACACTAAATAGTGGAGGAATAGGAGTGAGAGATCTGCTAGTGCGATAACCCCTAGAGATGTTAGTCAACAATGGTCCACATCATCAACCCTAGTTACTACTATTGGTTGTCTTACCAAAGGTATTGGACAAGAAATGAGTGAATCATTAGGTTGGTATGAGGGCCAATGGGAAAGTATAGAAATATTGCAAGACTTGTTGCTACACACCGAGTAACAAGGTAAATCACCTCAGGCTGGTGTGACTGTTATACCCAACAGTAATCAATCATATGGGTTTACAATCCTTGGTATAGGAATATAGTAACTGAACAACATATAAACAGGAGATTCACAGGTATAAAGAGAAGTAGGGGCCAAAGATTCTGCAACTAGGCTCTTCTGCTCAGTCTCATAGGAAGTCATAGAGGATGAGGAGTGAGAGATCTGCTAGTGCAGTCGTTCCAAGAAATGTTAGTTAAACAGAGGTCCCTGTCATCAACCCCAATTCTGCTGTTGGTTGTCATATCTTAGGGCATCAGACAATCAATGAGAGAATCATAAGGTTGGTATGAGAAGCACTGAGAAAATATAGATGTACAGTAGTACATGAAGGTAATGTCCTCTTATCATATACAGAAAATTAGGGCTGTTTGAAACAATTAAAGTAAGAATCGTATAATCAACAATTATGCATATATGTGTATGCTAAATCTCCAATCTCAGAACTTAAGCGTCTGAGAAAATATATCATATGGAACACCAATAAATTGTTAATATGGTATTTTGAAAGTATTGAGGAGGTCATGCTAAGGTATAGATACATGGTTAAGTAGTGCGGTAGGAATACTACGAGGCAATCTTAGGACAACCTGCAAAAAATGATAACCAGATAATGAAACCCCTTTGCCGCATGTATCATTAGCATTTGATAACAATAACGTTACACTTTCATCTTAATGATACCTGTTGAAGTAAGATAACAGTAAAATCTATTAACAGGGTGTCTAACAGATTCTGACAGCTGAAAGTGCATGTTATTCATAGGTATTGTGAAGATTGAATCATGTTGCAACAGCACATATGTTGGATCAAGTTAAGCAAATGTTGCCTGTTTCTGTAAATGAATGGTAACTCCTTTCACTTTGTATCTAAGCCCAAGGGTCTGAACATACATAAGTCTCTGGCAGTGAGAAGGTTAAATCAGATAAATACTGTGTCGATCAGAATAAAAGAAACCATACATTACACTTAGTTAAAGACCTATCATGTTGAATAGATGGAATACAATAAGACCTGGTGTAGGAGTGTCCCGTACTGCGCAGTCACGGGGCACCCGGGATCCGTTTTGACGCACGTTTTGCCTTGTGGGCTTGATCGCGGGGATTATCTCAGTTTACCTCCTGGTATGCATGATCTATATTCATATATGTCGTGTATCCAATCAGGAGGACCGAGTGGGGTGAAAGGGTGTAAGCAATGCCTATCACAGGAGGAGAAGTGACTAGAAGGTGTGAGGATGAGACACTCCCATATGTGTCGTCACTGATAAACAAGAAAGAAGAGAAAAGTGTGTCTCCGCTGTTTAAACTCATCTATAATAGATACCATGTAGTAAGCTGATAACCGCCCTAAATGTACATATATAATAGCGGAAAAAGGGACAAAAAGCATGTTGTCATTGGAGGTTTACATCAGGAAAAATAGGATATGATAAAAATACATGACAATTAGCTACATATATAAATGGAAGAAAAATGGAAGAGATGGGGTTAAAAAGGAGGGTATGAGAGTGATCCAATAGTAAAGCAGTTCTAACTGCTCGCAGAGCAGTGAAATGCTCTTATATCTCCATGGAGTGATATCTTAGTTGTATTTTGTGCTTGTAAAGTCATATGTAGTCATTATAATAATGATAATAGTAAGACTATCACCCACTGTGCATGTAATGTATAAATGGCATATGTGGCGTGATGTCAAACATGTGTCATGCTTATAAAGCTGGTAGTGTTAGTATGTGGTTCAATATGTGAAGGAGTTTGCAAAAGTAGTTATGTAACCATGTGTTCTAAATGTATCATACCAGTAAGGGACTATAGCTATTATATTTGTTAAGTCCACCTGGAGTGAGTGTCCCCAGGCGGAAAATCCATTCCGTCTCTTTTCTGAGAAGGTTGTTCCCTAAATCTCCTCATCTAATGCCCATACTAATCCTTTCATGGCCGAAGATTTTTAAAGTTTGTGGGTTTCCATTGTGTTTCTGTAAAAACTGTATTGCAACTGAGGAAATCTTCCTCATTTTGGTGAGATCAGAGCGGGCATTTTTAATATTGCCCACGTGCATACGGAGTTTAAATGCCCTCGTTGTCATTCCAATGTATCTTTGTCTACAGTCGCACTGTAGGCAATAAACCACTCCAATTGCCTTGCAGTTTAGGACACTTTAGATTTTTATAGAGTTATTGAATCTGTCATTTACCACATTGGTTTTAAGAATGTATGAACAGGCCTTGCAGCTTCTGCATGGATATGTACCTGTGAGATTAAAAGTTCTTTTGTGTTCTTGTTCGAAGTGGCTGTGAACCAAATGGTCTCTGAGGTTTCTAGCCCTCCAGCTCATTGAGACTTGTGTTCCCAGGTGCTGTCCTAAAGTCGGATCTGATTGCAGGTTTGGCCAATGAGTCTGGATTATTTTCTTCAGGTATTTCCATTCACTGCAGTAGTTGGCTACAAATCTGATGTCATCAGTGTCTCTAGATTTCTTTACCTGTGGGAAGACTAAGTTTTCCCTTGTGGACTTGAGAGACAAATATTTAGATTTCTTAATCAGACGGTTGCTGTAGCCCCTTTTACGTAGTCTAGTGGCTAATTCAAGGCTCTGTGCCGCAAATGTATGTTCATCCGAGGAGTGAGACTAAGAAACTCCCCTTTGGGTAGGTTCAGTACGGTGGGTGGGAAATGGCAGCTCGTTTTGTGTAGGAGACTAGATATGTTGCTCAGTTACTATATTCCTATACCAAGGATTGTAAACCCATATGATTGATTACTGTTGGGTATAACAGTCACACCAACCTGAGGTGTTTTACCTTCTTACTCTGTGTGTAGCAACCATTCTTGCAATATTTCTATATTAAGACAACCAATAGTAGTAACTAGGGTTGATGATGTGGACCATTGTTTACTAACATCTCTAGGGGTTACCGCACTAGCAGATCTCTCACTCCTATTCCTCCACTATTTAGTGTGAAAGGAGCAGGAGAGCCTAATGCTGGGTCTTATATCCCCAACTTTTCTGCCTATTTCTTCATTATTTTTCCTCTGTTACTACCCTAGCTGGGTGTCATTATATATGGCTGTTTCATATTTACACATTCTGTTCATTGGATACAATAAGTTAACATGTTAGACCTGGTGCATTTTATTATTGTCTTACATGTTTTATGTTGTAATGTCCATTACATGTTTTTTCTATATTTCACCCTTTTCATCTGGGTTATTATAACCAGGATTCTCTACCCACTTTTATCACTCTTTTTGTCAGATATCTTGATATCTGTGTGAGTCAATTTTTTTATTATTGTACAGATATTAATAAAAGTTATGTTTTATTACAGACGTTTAGGCTATTAGAGTCCACTCATTCAAGAGAACATAGGAGGAATGTCATAAAGGGTGTAATGACACACAGGGATCTATTTACTAAGCAGTGTTGTTAGGAGACAGAGTGAAAAGTGATAAGAAAGTGATAAGGTGCCAGCCAATCAGCTCCCGACTGTATTTTTTCAAACACAGCCTGTGAGATGACAGTTGGGAGCGGTTTGGCTGGCACCTTATCACTTTTCACTCTGTTTCCTAACACTGCTTATTAAATAGACCCCACAGTCTTTCTAGACATGTGTGGAATAAACACAATGGTGACGATAACGTTCTAAAGATCATTGGAATTGAACACGTACCCACCACATGCAGAGGAGGAGATAGATAAGAAACACTCTGCAAACGGCAAGCATACTGGATTTTCACCCTGGGGACACTTTTTTCCCGGGGTCTAAATGAAAGTATAGAGCTGAATGGTTTCTGATATGGAGCTCTTCTAGTCGAATCTGGTATAAGAATATTTCAATGAATCAGCATCATCTTACTACTATCACTCTTGAATAATAATAACAAAAATAAAAATAATAATGAGAATAAAAATAAGGCAACAATAATAATGTCATATTTATTGTAAAATAAGATCCAAAAGGGGTGAAACTTGAACCGGGTTGTCTCAGTACTAAACCGATGCCTTGTCTCTGAGCTATTTCTCAAGCACATTTATTTAATGAGGAAATGTAGTATATTTAACTTCTGTACAATGCTCTCACTATTATTAATGAGAATACTCTTGCGTGTACCCAAATGATATGATTTTATATATATTGAATGATGTTGAAACACAATATAATTACAACACCTATTCATTACAGTGTCTTGGAAGATATGTACCTGTGTGTAATTTATTATATGTAAAGGAAATGTTGATTTTATTAATGAAGATTTGTGAAATATATTAGTATGGAGACACACGCACACAAGTGATCCTGATGTGATTTAATCACTATTGGATTCCCATTGAATGATACAAGCTTAAAAGCACCCATAGGATCATTAGGAGACGTACCCTCTGATGAAACTGCCACTACCTCCAGCGGAGAAACGCGTAAGGGTCTCCCTTGCATGCTACAAACTGGTTCTATGCTCTAACCACAAACAGTGTTCCAGTTGGGAATCGAGGTCCGTATGCAAGATTATAACAGCACGAAGAAGAGTGGCAAGGCCCGTCAGGGACGATTGTGGAGTCCCGTGTGACCCATACAGGCAGATAGATATATCCTCCTCATTAGCCAGCCGGCAGTAAGCTACCACTATCTTGTTATTGTGGGAGAGCTAATTATAGCTCCTGTATGCTTACATACGGACTCTGATACAAACCATTGGGGCTGAAACATATACTGTTGAATCAATGTTGCGGTCTGTCTGAATAGATTGGGCTGATCACCTGCTGTATATAATAACTGACCTGAGTGGAGACAACAACAATCTGAAGTCCAACATAAAATACCTTGACATATATTATTGTGAGCTTTTTAAACATCAGTAACACAATATCTGGAGCCGTTTATCACCAGAGTAAGGTCCAACATTGACCCCATTATCCAATCGGATGTTAGAAACTGTTTTGTGACACTAGAACTTTAGATGGCTGTATATTATGCACCTATATAAGAGACACCAACTGCAGAGGTGAATCTCTTATTTTTTCATATGAGCCATTATTGCAACAGTATACCAGTTTGTATTTTATGAATGTGTGTTTATAGAATTTTTTATTTATTTTTCTATATTTTTGTTTCATATTATGTAATCGTGTAATAAATTCTTACATTTTAAAATTAAGCGCTCCTTGTCTGGACAAGTCAGTACATATTTACTATTATTGGCCATTTAGGACATTTTTAACTGTGTTAATTGACGATGTTTTCAGGCTATATATTTTAATAGACCAGGTAGGATTATCAGATTAATTCATGTTTAGGAGCACTTTTCAAGGTACCACTACACTAGATAGGACTATTAATTCTTGTGCGCCTGAAACATATATGTCACCATATATTTCTGTGCATTTCTAATAATTACATTTACAGCTCTTGGGTCTGTAATGTAATTATTTTCTTTCTTAGCCACTAACCTTAAATTCTTATGCACCCAAACCAAAGTTGCAATCTTCTTCAACCACGGTAGCGTCTTTTGCCGTAGTTGCGTCTGTCACTTTACGCTAATGTTAATATCAGCCCTTCCTCTGGTATACAAGCTTCAGTCCGAATGTGCAAGGACTGGGATGCCAACTTTGTGCATCTATAGATGCTGTAATACCACTTTGGTGCATCTTTAGGCACCACCATCAGTACATCAGCATCAGCCCTAAGCTAGGTGTAGGTGCAATTTTTTTTTCCTGAGTATTGCATCCAGTGTGAGCAATTACGTGTTTGTGTGTGCAAACACTTCAGCAACACACCCATAAAATGGACCATCACCCAGGAATGCCCAATACATTTTCATTATACTTCTCCATGCATGCTTCTGAAATTGCAACTTTGCATGAACACAATTGGGATGCATGTGCGGTATGACTTAGATGTATGCGCAGTAAAAAAAAATCGTGCAACCACATCTGACGTTGACATAGCATGCAACTGCAGAGTGTCAGCATGCAACATAGAGCCTGATTCAGAGTTGTACGGTATTGGGTAGCTGCATGGAAGCACCTGTGCAGTACCGTACAACTAATATGCTAATGCACCAGGAGGTGTCTGTTGTCAATAAATGCCTCCTGTCAGCATCACAGATCCATGTGCTGCATCCAAAAATGCAGCATCAGATCTTCTGCAAGACCGTAAGTAATCTGAGTTACTCAGATTTTCCTCGCAGCTCTATAGCCAAGGCCAGGAAGTCTGCAGTGGATGATGCAGACCCTGGCCTTGGCACTCCTAGAAATAGGGGAGCATCACGCCCCCGTTTTCCAGAACGGATGCCAGCCCCACCCTCTCCCAGCCCCCTAATGGCTGCAGACTGTCAATCAGGCTGCGACTCAGGGGGCACTACAAGAGATCTCGCAGTAGAGACCGACGCATGCGCAGTACCGATCCTGTGCATGCGCCAATCTCAAACCAGCAGGTTTGTGTACCACTCTAAATCAGGCCCTTAGTCTGAAATGCATCTGACAAGCCCACCTAATTCCTAAATGGGAATGACGTGTAACCTAAGGTTGGAAGTCACATCATACCCTTAAAAAATACTATTTGAGAAATTCTATTACTGAGACACAATTCTGAAATTATTCTAATTTAAAGATAATCTGTTTGACGGACTGGACTCTGGGAGTACAAATCAGCATACCTTTCTTTTTGCCGTCATCTTTTTTTCCTCCATTTGTTTGGAACATGGCTCCAGAGTCTTTCTTTTTTGTTTTTACTCCATTATTTTTTGCTGGTATGTTGCTTTTAATTCCTGCAAGACATGAAAAATAAATTAATGATCAATTTTAATCAATTCTAACTTTGTAGTAATATATTATCAGCATGTGCCAGGCAGTGTAGAGATACCAGAGCTTCATTCCACAGCTGAATTCTTATGCAGTTATAGCCATGACAATTAGTGCTTTCTCCCCTACTATTTTCGTGTTGCTTATTGAATTTCAGTATATATATATATAAATAATAAAAAGTGTATTTTTTTTCTGTGTGCGTGTGCGTTAGTCACACTTATTATCATCAGACAGCAACCTAGTGCTGCCTGTGTCGTTGATTGCTGCTGCCTCAGTCATGGGTGCTCCGGGCCCCAAGTTCTGGACAAAAAAAACAAAAACAAATAAAAAGTGTTTTTTTTCTGTGTGTGCGTTAGCTGCACTTATTATCAGACAGCAACCTAGTGCTGCCTATGTCGTCAATCGCTGCTGCCTCGGTCAGGGGTGCTTTGGGCCCCAAGTTCTGGACAAAAACAAATATATATATAATAAAAAGTGTATTTTTTTCTGTGTGTGCATGTGCGTTAGCCACACTTATTATCATCAGATAACAACCTAGTGCTGCCTGTGTCGTCGATTGATGCTGCCTCGGTCAGGGGTGCTCCGGGCCCCAAGTTCTGGACAAAAAAAAAAATATAATAAAAAGTGTCTTTTTTCCTGTGTGTGCGTGTGTGTTAGCCGCACTTATTATCATCAGACAGCAACCTAGTGCTGCCTGTGTCATCGATCGCTGCTGCCTTGGTCAGGGGTGCTCCGGGCCCCAAGTTCTGGACAAAAAATAAAATATATAATAAAAAGTGTTGTTTTTTTCTGTGTGTGCATGTGCGTTGGCCACACTTATTATCAGACAGCAACCTAGGGCTAGTATTTTATTTCATGTTATAACTACCATTTATTTTTATTTTTTTTTTAATTTTATTTTTAACTTCATTCATTTTTTAATATCAGTCTCACCATTTTTTAATTTTGCCATTAATAAAAAGATATTTTACAATACACACACACACCCAAGGATGTGCATACTTGGCAATTATCCAGCCGCCTCCTCCGATATCCAGCTAGAAGGCTTATTTGATTGACATGAAACACAAGCCAATCAGCAAGCTAACAACAGGTTAAAAGGAGAACAAGTGCAATCCTGAAGCACCTTGACAAAGTCCGAAAGGATGAAACGCGTTGGTGTCCACAACCCTATTGACGTCACCAGGCAGTGAGCACGGTAATTGAACTCCACGAGGAAGCGGTGTTTAGACGGTCGCAGGACTACCACAGTAGGAGGCTGTCCTGGCGCATCGTACATTTCACTAACGGTGAGCGGAGCAGACAAGCAGCTGACTGAACAGCAGGAGTCCGGACCAGGCTAACCCCGCACGGAGGAGCATAGGGAAAGGTAGGGTCAGCACTTACACCCTTGCCATACCGCCGCACAGTCACGGGTACAACTGATTTCCAGGACTATTAACTCTTCACAGAAAGCGCTATATACATCTATTGTGACATTGTATGTTGAGTGTTGTTTGTCTCACCTCAGCTGGTATAGCATTCCACCGTATTACATATGTATTGTTAGTTCCAACAGCGCTTCTTTTACTTGATTTAATTGACTCTATGCTTTGTCAGTGTGTCTGTGTGTGTGTGACTCTAGGCTTTGTCAGTGTGTGTGTGTGTGACTCTAGGCTTTGTCAGTGTGTGTGTGACTCTAGGCTTTGTCAGTGTGTGTGTGTGTAGGCTTTGTCAGTGCAGTGTGTGTGTGTGTCTAGGCTTTGTCAGTCTGTGTGTGTGTGTGTTTGTCAGTGCAGTTTGTGTGTATGTGTGTGTGTTGGCTTTGTCAGTGTGGGTGTGTAGTGTTAGGTGTGTGTGTAGGCTTTTTCAGTGCAGTGATTGCGTGTGTCAGTGTATGCATTTAGGCTTTGTCAGTGTGCGTGTATATGTCACTGTGTGTGATTGCAGTGCCGCCTTTTTTAATTTCTTCGAGGAGCTGAAAAGCTCCACATAAATATAGTCAAGTAGACGGCACTCCAAATAAAGTTCAATAGCCGGGGTGCAGAGCGCTCAGTCTTGAACATACAATCAGATACAGGAAGCATTCCTCGGGTACTCAATAATCCAAGCTTGTTAATCTATTACTATGCAATGATTCAGATGCAATTATTACATATTTCATCGAGGCTTTGCCAAAATACGTAATAAATTCATCTGAAATGTTGCACAGTAATAGATTAACAAGATTGGATTATTGAGTACCCGAGGAGCGCTACCTGTATGTGGTTAGATTTTTTGACATTGGTTTTGTAACCAAGTATTGGAAACCCCCCTTTCAAAATCCTGCGTTTGCCACTGGATTTACAACCTACAAACACTCCAACCAAAAGGTCTAAATATAGATTTCGAACTGGCTAGCTTCCTCAAAGACAAGTAACAATTTGTACCCAAGCATGGTTTGCACATCTCTCACATTTGTGGAATATACAATCAAACCTCCCTGATAATGCCCAAATACTTCCAAACTTGGAAGCTAAACAGAGTAGGGCCTGGCTAATATTATCAGGGAGACCTGTAAGAATACCGGGTATTGTATACCCGGATGAGAGACAGAAAAACCTAATAGGAGTAAACTTTGTTATGATAGAAGATGCAAACAAGTAATGTTATAAAAAATAAATTCAACACATTTCTAACAAATTAGAACACTATGAACAAAATAAGATCTAAATACAATCACTGTGTATTCTGGGGGCACATCTGAAATCATCCTGAGAGTCCACATTATAGAATATGTATCTAGATTAAAAAATAAGTCAAATGCAGACTACCATGCACTGCATAACTCATTGAATTTGGCCTTACAAAATCATATGGATAACCCATGTGATGAGATGTTAGTTAGGTACACTGAAGCCCAACAGCTATTAAATGATTTTTTACTGTCGCAAGCCCAAAGGAATTTAGTTTTTTCCAAATTTAAATATTATAAATGGGGAAATAAGACAGGCCACCTCCTGGCAACAATTTCCAAATGTAAGTCATATAAACAATATATATATAATGGCGATACGTCACCCCCAAACTAATCAAATATTGACTGATTCCAAGAATATTCTGAAACAATTTGAAAGTTATTTTAGTACCCTATATTCAACCCTTCCATTTGATGCAGATCATCTAGCCGAATAATGCAAGAAGCACGTTTGCCTAGCCTATCCATAGAGCAGTCTGAATCGCTCGGTTTGCCAGTTTCGCTTTTAGAAGTTAGTTCAGCTATTTCTCAGCTACATCTCCATAAGTCCCCAGAATGGCTTGTCAAATGAGTTTTACAAGATACTCCAACCACACATAGCCCCTACTTTAGTAGAGCTATTCAATAATATCTTGCAGAACCATACACCCTTTTCCTATTTTAAAACTGCGTATACTATTTTGATCCCCAAGCCCAATCGAAACCCCCAGGAAATAGATACATACAGACCAATATGTATCTATTGGTCTTGGATATAAAAATATTTGCCAAACTCATGGCAGATTGCAATGCATACTCCCTCAAATACTAACGTCACATCAATTAGGATTTGGGCGAAACACACACTCTGTTAAAGACATAAGCTCAGCCATAGCAGCAACAATTGCCTCTTCACAATCACCTGCTTCTAAAAATGTACTACTGTTTAGACACAACAAAAGCTTTCGACACAGTTCTCTGGCCACATCTATATTCGGTCTTAGAGCTAGAAACTTTCCCTCTTTGTTTATTGACCTATTCCATTATCTACATGCCTCGCCAACTAACATCTTACAAATCAACGGCCACAACAGTACCCCAATTACTACAGTATGTTTTGAGGAACTCATCAGGGTTACCCCCAGTCTCCAATTCTTTTAACCTGGCGAAAGATCCTTTGTTACATCTTTTGCAAAATGATTTAGAATTTCAAGGGATCAAGATAGGAAATAAAGAAATTAAACTCACCGCCTTTGCAGATGATATTTTGCTTTATATATCAAACCCAGCAGAGTAACTGCCTAAAATATTTCATATTTTAAAGCAATTTGGAGATTGCTCGGGATTTCAAGGCAATTGGTGAAAATCGGTAGCACTTCGATTGGGTTCCAGAAACTTTTTGGAAAATGGTTTGGGGGAGGCTGAACTAAAATGGAGATCGGACTTTATAACCTATTTAGAGATTGTTATACCATGGAAGCCAAGTCTTCTGTATGAACTAAACTACACATCTGCTATACGAGGGGTGTCTGCTGAGCTGGAAAGCCACTATCCTATATAGGCAGGGCAAATTTAATCAAGATGGTGTCATTCCCTTGATTGTTATATTTGTTCCAAGTTTTACCCTTAATGTTGACACCCAAGGACACCCAACACCTTAATTTCTTATTTCGGAAGTTCATATGGAAGGGCAAACGTCCTCGTATTGGGCTTATAAAGTTACAACAAACTGTAACTAATGGGGGAATTAATTTTCCAGGTGTCCAGTTGTATTGTCAGGCAGTCCATCTCAGATACCTCAAGGATTGGCTACATTGCCATGATAACTATGCAGTTACCTCTCTGGAAAGGGAATTTCTTCAGGGGGGTGATCTAATATCTTTCTTTCATTTATATGATCAAGAAGTTTTACCCCAATATTGTGATGACCCTTTACTATGGTCTGTCAGAAAATTATGGCACGTCACATGCCACAAATATAATTTAAATATCAAATCCAGATTTTCAAGAAGGGCGAGCCGGATACCCTTTTACTATCTGGAGAGTAGGCGGAGTGACCAATGTAGGGTGCATGGTAAATATGGAGGCCCACCGACCCCTCACATTCCGAGAGATGTCTGAAAAATATCCAGTGATAACTGGATACCCAGTAGCATTTTTATTGGCACAGCACTATGTCAGCCTGGTAATAAGACATCTTTCTTCTGTTGACTGGGATAGTTTACTGGATGTTGAGACAACGATCTCAGAATAGAGGGGCAATTTCTTCAGCTTATAATTGGCTTCAAAGCTCGTTAGATCACACCAAATCTCAGAGAGGTATTGTGGTTTGGACCTCTCAAATTCCGAGTCTGCAGGTGGATGAATTGCTAGATGCACATTACAAAGCCTGTAGATCATTTCCTTCTGTTTTGTATACGGAAATGTTCCTTAACATATTACACAGAATGTATCTTTCCCCACATAGGAGATTTTTGATCAGTTTATGTATCTGATTCGCATCATTGTTTCAAATGTGGAAATCCCCAAGCAGACCTAAAACAATGCCTTTGGGATTGCCCCATAATACGTAAATTTTGGATTGATGTTTGTTCATATTCAGTAACACATTTAGGGGTTTATTTATCAAGCAGTGAAAAACTTAGTGATGCGGACCAGTGGAGAAGTTGCCCATGGCAACCAATCAGCTTTGAAGTAACATTTATTAAGTACAGTTTATATAATAATAGGTAGGAGCTGATTGGTTGCCATGGGCAACTTCTCCACTGGTCCGCTTCACTAGTTTTTCACTGATTGATAAATAAACCTATTAATCAATTACTTACCTCTAAATCCAGAGTGGGCACTGTTTGGGATTATTTCCAGTGATTTGCGTATAACGAGAGGAAGCCGTAAACTATTGTTGGCAATGAGTGCTGCGGCGAGGAAATTCATCCTGCAGAGCTGGATTCAATGGAAACGAACTTCTATGAGTCTTTTCAAAGCTAAACTTTTCTATCTCTTTAGTATGGAGAGGGTGGGAACTACTTTGGAAAGGGAGACAAAGGTTGAACGTTTATTCGCAGTATGGGAGAGTTACATTGCAACCCTTTCTACAGCTGTTAAAACTCAGATATGTAACTCGTTTTCAAACACCTCATGGTTTATGCATCGTATAGTGGATAACGATCCTCCAATAGTTTTGTAAATCTAGATTATAAATATTAATTTATAGACAACATTTCAAGGGTACTGCTTGAGGAGGAAATGTGGGGGTGGGAATAGGCGAACAAACAAAGACATCTTTTGTTATATTCTTTTTTGAATTTTTTTTTTGTATTGTCTGTTCAATATGGTTCCCTTTTTATGAAGGTACAATGTCAGAAACAGTGTTTGTTATACAATACGTTGGTCTATGATATTTGAATTATTTAATGTATTCCTGAAAAGACACAATTTGTACTAATATTAATTATTATTTTTTTACTATTTTATATACTGTTTATTAATATGCATTGCTTTAATAAATAAAGTGTTAATAAAAATACAATCACTGTTCTCCTCTGCAAATATACATTTATTGATAATAAAACCCCCTTCCAAAAAAAAATCAGAGAAATCGAATTAATCAAAAAATAAAAAGTATTAAAATCTAGATTACCAACTGATCAAAAAATAATGGAAACTAATTTGTTTAATCATACTAAAATTTCCATCAGTAAATTACAAAGTATTATATACAAATTAACTGTCAACATTCCATTTCTGAAGCTACCAATAATACATTTCTGTTCTGCATTGCTGAACAAATCTAACAAGCAGTAATCACACTTCTGACAAATAAGATACATATAGGAAACAAATGTTTCTGAGCGTACTAACAAATATACATTTATTATCCTAACTTATGGTGCATACACACGATCAGATTTTTCCTTCAGATATGAACGATAACGATTTAAAAATCGTTCAGTCGTTCATATCTGATGGAAAATCGTTCATATCTGACATGCCTGAACGATGGACGATCAACGATGCGCGTTCCCGATGGTCAGATAACGATTTCTGACATCTGATGTGTTTGCAGTCAGACTTGGACGATTCCATTCATTTTAATGCAGTCAAAAATCGTTCAATCGTTCAAATCGTTCAAATCGTTCAATCGTTCAGTCGTTCATCTGACAAATCTGACAAGTCTGACAAATCTGACCGTGTGTATGCTCCATTACACTATAGTTGAAACATTATAAACTGCATCCCTTTTCTTTATAAGCTGGAAACATTTTATTTTATTTAATTGTATCCAATGCATGCTGGAAACTCTGCAGTGCTACAAATTGATACTAAGATAGATCTGATGACTGACACCAAACACATTGGACCGAACTCACATTATACACAGTGCTATACTAACTTGCCCCAGGAGACCCATCTGGCTTGGAGCTCAGCCGAGATATGGGGACGCCGGGCACTACACAGACTGACCGCAGTTCAGAAGATTCTCAATCACCCACCTCTCGGAGTAGTCCACCTGAACAGCTGATGAGAAGAGTCCCTGTTTCTAGGACATTTAAAGTAAATTGTACTTCATGGTACAGGTAATAAGTGAACCTTAAAATCATTGCACTTCACGCTACAGGATAAAGTGAACTTCTTTTCATGAACTAAATGACCAACCTGCAAATTTCATTTTGCTTTTATTCATCTTGATTCATGTCATGCAGAATTTTTAACAGTTTTATGTCAAATTTTCATGTCAATTTATATGTGATTTTTAATTTATATGTTTTATTACACTAGAATAAATACTCTCAATATACCCCAGTTTTACCCTTTTTTTCAAATTACCTCCTAGTATATCCATTAGTCACACAACCAGTGGCATAGTGGAATTTAATCCACATTTACACAGAAGCATAATCTCTATATATT
This sequence comes from Taudactylus pleione, assembly GCA_031769625.1. NCBI lineage: Eukaryota > Metazoa > Chordata > Amphibia > Anura > Myobatrachidae > Taudactylus > Taudactylus pleione. The sequence goes on along the minus strand of JAUIMM010001433.1, from coordinate 1,197,541 downwards.
TGCCCCATCATAATCACAATCTTTAATCATAGCAACCTAGTGCTGCCTGTGTCATCAATCGCTGCTGCCTCAGTCAGGGGTGCTCAGGGCCCCAAGTTCTGGACAAAAAAAAATAAAATATAATAAAAGAGTGTATTTTTTTTCTGTGTGTGCATGTGTGTTAGGCTCACTTATTATCATCCGACAGCAACCTAGTACTGCCTGTGTCGTCAATCACTGCTGCCTCGGTCAGTGGTGCTCCAGGCCCCAAGTTCTGGACAAAAAAATATATATATAATAAAAGTGTATTTTTTTTTTCTGTGTGTGCATTAGCTGCAACTTGGCAACACTATTGCTGCTTGCTTGGTGACTCTGCTGCAAGACCGTAGTGAATATGGAGTGCAGTCACATGACAGGAGAGCAAGAACCACATGTTGTAGCTACCGGCAGCAGTCATGATGATGCAAGGCCGTCAACGTCCTTGTCCTCTATGAAGGCCGATGCCCCAGGGCTTAAGTCAGGCCATGGACATGGAAAAGCAACTTCTTTTACTTTATTAAAGAAAATAAAAATCTAAAGCCAAGTTGACTTTAGATAAACAAGAACTTGGCAGTATGCCATTCACTATATGAAGTGGCAATGAAAGGATAAGGCCTTGGCCTATTTTTATGACTGGTGGTTCTAGTGATGATAGCCCTTCTGCTTGTTGTCGTAGTGGTGGCACTATAAAAAAAAATTTAATTAATTTTCTAAAAAGTTGTTAAGAAGAAGATGAGTAAGACATCTCCGGAAGAACCAACTATGTGCTCTGAGAAATCAAAATCACAAATCCCCGAGGAGAGTGCAAGTGTGTCCGCATTGCCATGTGTGAGCCCTTTCAAATAGTGTACTTGAGGATCCTTCTTCCAACATTTGTGTGCCCTCTGTAAATGTGGGGAAGGGCAATCAACATATTGCTGCCGTAGTCATTGAGGATGCTTCTGTGGAATTGCACATGGAGGATGAGGAGGATATTTCGGTAGTTGCCGCTAAGGATGATGAGGATGTTGATGATGATGTTGATGCCGAGTATGTCGTTTGTGTAAGTCAGGCAACAGTTGTTGCCCATTGATGTTGTCATGCCGGGGCAAAAGACAAAAAAATCCACTTCTCACATGTGGAATTATTTCCACCCAAATCAGGACAACAGTTGTTAAGCCATCTGTAACTGATGCCAAGCAAGAGTGAGTAGAGGTAAGGACCTTAACCATCTAGGAACCTCCTCCTTGTTACATCACTTGGAGCTCATTCATCAAATTCCACAGCGTATGCCGCCAAGTTCCAAAACTGAAAACGTAACAATCAATCCAGTGTCACCTACCTGCTCCCTCTCTGTGGTATCCAAGCGCCTTTGATCTCTATCACCAACACCTGCATCATCAACATCCTCATTCGTCATTGGAAGTAGTCCTGCTGCATCCAATGTTATAAGCATGATTGACTCCTCTCCTATCTGTGATTCCTCAGAAGGATCCTTGATGACTACGCCTGTTGCTGCTGCTGCTGCTGTTGCTGTGAGTGGATCTTCATCCCAGAAGGGGGCCAGGAGGAAGACTGCTTGTAGTACTGTAACCAAACAATTAACTGTCAAACAATCCTTTGCAAGGGCGAACAAGTATGACAGCAGTCACCCAGTTGCACAGCAAATTACTGACGCCATAACAGCTATGCTGGTATTAGATGTACGTCCAGTATACGCCATTGATGCAGTTTTAGAGAGTTAATTGAGGTCCTGTGTCCCCGCTACCAGAATCATTCTAGATTACACTTCGCTAGAACTGCAATTCCCAGTCTGTACAAGGACATTAAAAAAAAACTTATTAATGTCCTCCGAAATGCCAAAAAAAACCACTGATATGTGAACAAGTGGGACAGGGCAAACTAAAGATTACATGACTATGACAACCCTCTGGGTAGGTGTATTGCCTACAACAGCAACAGCAGCATCTACCAAAAGACAGCTGATACAGAGGCAGGCTACTCTTTGTATAACTGGTTTCACTATGAGGCATACCGCTGAGAACCTCTTAGAAAAACTCAGGGAAATCATTGCAAAATGGCTTACCCCACTTGGACTCTCCTCGGGATTTGTGATTCCTGACAATGCCAGCAATATTGTGAAAGCATCACATCTGGGCGAATTCCAACATGTTCCATATTTGGCTCACATTATTAATTTGGTGGTGCAACATTTTAAAAAAAATGACAGGAGCGTGGAGTAGATACTCTCGGTGGCCCGGAAAATTTCGGGACATTTTAGACATTCGGCAACTGCTTGTCGAAGATTGCATGACCAGCAGATACTGTTGAATTTGCCCTGCCATCAGCTGAAGCAAGAGGTAGTAACTAGGTAGAATTCTACCCTCTATATGCTTCAGTGGATGGAGGAGCAGCTAAAGGCCATCCAGGGCTACACAATGGCCTATGACATAGGCCGTGGAGAGGGAATGCACCTTACTCAAGCGCAGTGGAGAATAATTTCCGTGTTGTGTAAGGTTCTCAAACCCTTTGAACTTGCCACACGTGAAGTTAGTTCAGACACTGCCAGCTTGAGTCAGGTCATTCCCCTCATCAGACTTTTGCAAAAACAGCTGGAGAAACTGAAGGAGGAGCTGAAATGGAGCAAGTCTGCTAAGTATGTCGGACAGGTGGATCAAGCCCTTGATTCGCTTTGCAAGGATCCAAGGGTCGTCAATCTTTTGAAATCAGATCAATATATTTTGGCGACAATACAGTAGTTGATCCTAGGTTTAAGTCATACCTTGTGTCTTTTTTTCCAATGGACTTAAATCTGAAAAGATGCAAAGAGCTGTTGGTAAAAAAATTGTCAGCTGAAGCGGCACGTGACATGCCATCATCTCCTCCTTCAGTTTCTGCGGCTGCCAGGAAAAACAAAATTTTCCCTACAGAATCCCTGCTGGTCATGCAGATCAGTCACCAAAAATGACATCTGGTTGGGCCTGAGAGAACTTCCTACTAATAGTGACATGTCTACCGTGACTATGTCTGATACGGTCACCATTCACAGAATGGTGGATGACTATTTTAGGTATAACATCCAAATAGGCATGTCAGACAGTCCCTTTCAGTACTGGCAGGAAAAAGAGGCAATTTGGAGGCCCATACACAAACTGGCTTTGCATTACTTAAGTGTGTACTCTGAAAGAGTTTTCAGTGCAGCTGGCAACCTTGTCAGTGATCAGCGTAGGAGGTTACTTCCTCAAAATGTGGAAAAGATGATGTTCATTAAAATTAATTACAAATTCCACGAGGAAGACACAATTACATAAAAAAAAATACAGAGGCGCCCATCGTGGATTCCAGCGGGGACGAATTAATATTATGTGAAGAAGAGGATGTACACACTGATAGGGATGATGAGGACGAGGACAACATCTGATGTTGTAATGTAAAGCCAGTTTGTGTATGGGATAATTTCCATGTCCAATGCACATTGGCAGCTTGTTTTATGGGGGTCCAAACAAAACAATCATTTCAGGCACAATTGGCACTCCCTGTCGCTGAAATGATTGATTTGTTAAACTGTGAATGTCCTGTTTCATATACAACATAAGGGTGGGTGGGAGGGCCCAAGGACTATTCCATCTTGCACCTCTTTTCTCTGCATTATGTGCTGTTTGGGGCATTGCTGTCTGACATTTTGAATGTGATTGTTTATGAATGTCCAGAAATTGTAATGGACACACTCAGCATCTCCTGTATGTCTCTTTCATTTTTAAAAAATGGCCATATGTTAGTGCCGCCCACTGCTGTCGCTTAGTTTAGTCAGCCAGCTAGCTGGATGCAACATTTTGGCCCTATCCCTAACCTAGATGAAATAATCAATATTGTGAGGTGGTCAAAATTGACTGCAAATTACTGGGAATAAATGTTATTAAGGTTAATAATACTGTAGGAACAAAAACAGGCCCAAATTATGTGGTTTTACCTGTTTTTATCATCTAAAAAAAAATAATCCAAAACCAAAACCAAAACACGCAAGGGTGGTTTTGCAAAACCAGATCCAGACCCAAAACACAAAGGAGATACAGATCCAAAACCGAAAACAAAAACAAAACACGGGGTTCGGCGCACATCCCTAATGGAAATGCCTGAAAATGATTGTTATTAAGGTTAATAATACTGTAGGAACAAAAATAGGTTTTAGCTATTTATATAATTTTCAGAGATGTGCGCCGACCCCCCTGGTTTTATTTTGGTTTTGGATATGGATCTCCCCTGGTTTTGGATCTGATTCTGGTTTTTGGATTTTTTTCCTTGGTGTTTTGTTTTTCGGTTTTGGTTTTGGATCTGTATTTTTTCAAAAAAATTATATAAACAGCTAAAACCACATAATTTGGGCCTGTTTTTGTTCCTACAGTATTATTAACCTTGATAACAATCATTTTCAGGCATTTCTAGGCATGTCACAGCTCACAATATTGATTTCACTATGTTTCACCAATACAGGCCAAAGGCTGCAGCGAGGAGAGAGGAAGCAGGTAGATGACACTGGACTTGTTACATTTTGAGTTTTGGAACTTGGCGACATTTCACTTTGATATTTGATGAATGCGCTCCAAGTGATGTAACAAGGAGGAGGTTCCTAGGTGGTTTAGGTCCCTCCCTCTACTCACTCTTGCATGGCAACGGTCACATATGGCTTGACAACTGTTGTCCGGATCGGGTGGAAATAATTCCGCACGTGAGAGGTAGATTTTTTTGTATTTTGTCCCGGCATGACAACAATGGGCTTTGGCTTTTTCAATCCATGGGCAACAGCTGTTGCCTTACTTACACAAAGGACATCCTCGGTATCAACATCCTCATCACCAACATCTTCATCATCAACATCCTCATCATCCTTAGTGCCTTCAACTACCAAAATATCCTCCTCCTCCATGTGCAATTCCACAGAAGCATCTTCAGTGACTACATCTGCAAGATGTTGACTGCCCTTCCCCACATTTACAGAGGGCACACAAATGTTGGAACTTGGAGGATCCTCCAGTACACTAGTATTTAGGTCTGGGTCACACATGGCAACCGTGGACACACTTGCACTCTCCTCGGGGATTTGTGATTTCGATTTCTCAGGGCACACAGTTGTTTTTTCCGAAGGGCTATCAGTATCAGCAGTCTTCTTAAAGAAAGGCCAAGGCGTTATCCTTTCCTTGCCACTTCATGTAGTGAAGGGCATATTGCCAATTTTTTTTTTCTTAACTTCAGTACAAGTAGCTTTACCATATCGATGGTGTGACTTAAGCCCTGGGGCATGGGCCTTCTTAGAGGATGAGGAAGTTGACGGCCTTGCACTGCTGGCGGCAGCTACAACATGTGGTTCTTGGCCTTGCTCTCCTGTCATGTGACAGCCCTCCATATTTTCTGTGGTCTTGAAGCAGTGTCACAAGCACCAATAGTGTAGCCAAGGTGCGGTTACGAAATTCACACACGTGCAGTCGTGCACACACGCAAAAATATTAGCCAAAAAAAGACAATTGATTTTAATTTTTTTTCAGCTCCAGAACTTGGGCCCAGAGCAGTGATTGATCACAACTGGAGTGGAGCAGCACTAGATTGCAACTTGTGTTGCTGGCTGGATCTTGTGCCGTTAAGCCTAAAACGCACGCACACACACAGACAGTAAACGATCAAAAAAAAGACAATTGATTTTAAGTCTTTTTATGCTCAAGAACTTGGGCCCAGAGAAGTGATTGATCATGACTGGAGTGGGGCAGCACTATTTTGCTACTTGCTATGCTGGCTGGATCTTGTGCGGTTAAGCCTAACACGCACGCACACACACAGACAGTAAAAGATAAAAAGACAATTGATTTTAATTTTTTTATGCTCAAGAACTTGGGCCCAGAGCAGTGATTGATCACGACTGGAGTGGGGCAGCACTTGGTTGCAACTTGCGTTGCTGGCTGGATCTTGTGCGGTTAAGCCTAACACACATGCACACACACAGACAGTAAAAGTTCGAAAAAAAAGACAATTGATTTTAATTTTTTTATGCTACTTGGGCCCAGAGCACCGATTGATCACGACTGGAGTCAGGCAGCACTAGGTTGCAACTTGCGTTGCTGGCTGGATCTTGTGTGGCTAAGCCTAACACGCACAGACACACAGACAATTATTAGAAAAAGAGACAATTGATTTTTATTTTTTTTCAGCTACAGAACTTGGGCCCAGAGCACAGATTGATCACGACTGGAGTGGGGCAGCACTAGGTTGCGTTGCCGACTTGCTAGATCTTGTGTGGCTAAGCCTAACACGCACAGTCACACAGACAATTATTAGAAGAAAAGACAATTGATTTTAATTTTTTTTCAGCTCCAGAACTTGGGCCCAGAGCAGCGATTGATCACGGCTGGAGTCAGGCAGCACTAGGTTGCAATTTGCATTGCTGGCTGGATATTGTGCGGTTAAGCCTAACACGCACACACACACAGAAAAATATTGCACTAAAAGACACTTTTTTTTTTTTACAATATATATATATATATATATATATATATATATATATATATTTTTTGGGTGTCCAGAACTTGGGCCCAGATGGATGCAGCACCAGCCCAGATGTATTCTGCACCAGCCCAGATGGACACAGCACACAGCAGAGCACCAGCCCAGAATGGATGAGCACTGTAGCACCCCAGGACACAGCAGACAGAAGAACAGCAGCCCAGAATGGATCAGCACTCAGCAGCACCAGCCCGTAATGGATCAGCAGTGCACCAGCCCAGGACACAGGACACAGCACCACTCTCCCAGCCCTACACTACCCACCCTCCCTGTTTAGTCTCCACAGCCGGAGTGAAATGGCGTCCGCCGCCTGGTCCCTATATGCTACATTGATCATAGAGACGTAAACTCGCGAACCGCAAGATTTCTGACTATGATTTTGCCTCAGTTTCGAGATCCGAGTCAGGCGGGAAACTCTGAGCCTGCTTGGATCCGACTCGGATCTGCAAAATTCGGGTGGGCTCGGTTCTCTGAGAACCGAACCCGCTCATCTCTAATAAGTTTTGGGAAAAAATACAGATCCAAAACCAAAACACTAAGGAAAAAAATCCAAATCCAGATCCAGATCCAAAACCAGGGGAGATACAGATTCAAAACCAAAACCAAAACACGGGGGTTGGCGCACATCCCAAGTTAGAAGTGAACTTGAAGTGAGTTGCACTTACAATTGTTTTTCATAGATGTGCTATATTCTTTTAAGCTTCCATATGTCTGGGCCACTGCTCTGTCAAATAGTTTAGCCAGCCAGTTCACTGCAGCCTTTGGCCAATATTTGTGAAAACAATATTGTGAGCTGTGAGATGGTCAAAATTGACTGGATATGACTGGAAATTAATGTTATTTATGTTAGTAATATATAATAAAAATAACAGGTCCAAGTTACATGATTTTAGCTGTTTGTAACATTTTAAAGAAATCCAGATTCAAAACCATAAGCAAAACTGAAACCAAACAATTTGAGGGTGGTTTTGCCAAAACCAAAACACGACAATGATTTAGAAAAAACTAAAACCAAAACCCAGGGGTCTGCGCACATCTCATAGATCACAATTCAGTACCCCAATAACAGTGTCTAGGATCTTTGGCTGTGAACCACCTCCAATTCATTCATTTATTTATACGAATACCACAACCATTTTACACAGTACTTTTCAGAGAATATTGAATTATTCATCATAAGTACAATACCTGCCCCATTGGCGTTTACTGGGCATCATTCAGATGTAGACGTAATGGCGATACTTATGCAGATTGAGCCATTGTTAGCCATTGCGCATCCATGTAAACTGCACTACGCTCGTGCAGCGACTGATTTGAGATTACGCTCGCATAGAGAATGAATTTGCAAAATGAGTGACAGGTAGCATTTGGGGGAGGTAAAGGGTGTGGTTAGAAAAATGCAGGTGTGTGTGACTGTTTCTACACTGTTTTCTGGGCAGCCATAAATTAGCCACCGCGTGTCTGGAGACCCGCTATGTCTGCGACAGCTTAGGATTGCTCAGAAGGCTGATGGCTGTCTTAGATGTTTCTAAGCACTGGACGGTAAGTGGGGGTCTCTAAGCACTGGATCGTGAGTGGGCGTCTCTAAGCACTGGACGGTGAGTGGGCGTCTCTAAGCACTAGACGGTGAGTGGGAGTCTCTAAGCACTGGATCGTGAGTGGGCGTCTCTAAGCACTAGACGGTGAGTGGGAGTCTCTAAGCACTGGATCGTGAGTGGGCGTCTCTAAGCACTGGACGGTGAGTGGGCGTCTCTAAGCACTAGACGGTGAGTGGGAGTCTCTAAGCACTGGATGGTGAGTGGGAGTCTCTAAGCCCTGGACGGTGAGTGGGCATCTCAAAGCACTAGACGGTGAGTGGGAGTCTAAGCACTGGATGGTGAGTGGGAGTCTCTAAGCACTGGACGGTGAGTGGGCGTCTCAAAGCACTAGACGGTGAGTGGGAGTCTCTAAGCACTGGACAGTGAGTGAGTCATTAGCATATTTTCGCAATTGTGTCCACATCTAATTCAGGCCCACAGCCTAAAGTCCACATTTTGTCCTGCCCCATTGGAGCTTACAATCTAAACGCCTTATCTCACAAAAACACACTCTGATAGAAGCCCAGAGGTCACAACCCACAGAACATCCTCACTAAACAGCACCTAATTCTTCTAATGACCAGGAAAGGACAAGGTCAGGGTAGGTAGAAATGGTTCAGAAATGTGTAACAAACTGAGGTAAGGGTCACAATCATAAAAAGGTGAGGAACCAGCATCATAGCTGGGATGGAGAAAATGCATCCCCTACATAAGACTACAGGGAGATTACAGCATTGCTACTAGGCAACTGTGGAGCTGAGGCTGAGCTGCTAATCAGACAAAGAAGGAGAGGGAGAAAGGATCTGGCCATGGAAGGGGCTACAAAACACAGGCCCTTGCCTCTGAATCCTGTCTGCACCTAGGAGATAGGAGGAGGGCTGCTAAGACATACGGTGGGCCCATGTGACACAGGGTGTGCGGCCAAATCTGGGAAGCGTGGACAAACCCACGTATAAAAAATGAAAATTACCATGTGCTCAACGACTAAACACATTTCTCCTTCTCCACAGCTGGCTTGGGCCCCTGCTGGGCACCACAGACAAGCCTGAACCCAGGTAATTAGTACCCCCCCTTCAAGAGCTTACTTGTGAAGGAACATGGCTACATAGTGGGCATTTCCAATGTCCATGCACTGCTCTGGGGACATGGACAAACCCACTATAATACAGTCATGGCATGATGTGGAGTTTCTTTTTGCCCTTTGCACACCCTCACATCAAAACTTGGCTACACTTCTGTCAGTATTGGGACAGAACAGTACAAGGAGGTCACAGAGAATAGTGCACTGCTCATACACAACATTACAAAGATATAACTTACTACTCAGGTAATATAGAAATGCAGCATGTCTCATAGGTATGTGTCTGAATGTGTTCTCACACTTCACTGGTGCTACATAAAATGCACTTATCCAGTCGTGGCTATGTAAATGTGCATACTTGCTTGTGAAGGAGGACACACATAGAGCTGGTGAGAGTGCAAGGGCAGGTTCATTTTCTTTAGTAAACTAATGACACTTAAGGCCCCTACACACTACACGATTTTGTTAACGATTTGGCTGACTCCGATGCATCAGAATAACAAATTGTTAAAATTGTGCAGTGTGTATACACTATATTGTGCAGTCCGGTCATCAGTTGCATCGTCTGATCTTTTGTACATGCAGTCCAACCAGTCGATGCGGCTGACGACCCCATGCAGCTGGGGTCGGTCGGGCACGGGATCGTCCACTGTGTACGTACAGCTGGTAGGTTGTCTGTCACATCGCTGGGCACACTCGTTGTTGAGTATGTACCCAGCTTAACATTAAACATTACATATAAGCCCTTCAGATCCAATAATACTCCAGATCCCTATGTAACCTCTAGATACACTTACAATAGTAATCCATGCACAGAGTGATTTTTGCTGAGAAAAATAGTAATGTTATGAATATTACTGATTGTCTTTAGCATAGTAATACTAATAGCATAGCATTGTAACCCTTTGGGACGGAATGGGTATGAAATACCGCCGGCCGCATGGCCGGCGGTTCGATTCCCGTCAGCGGCAGCCCGACATGAGCAGAGTTCGAAGCAGCGGAAGCCCGACAGCGCTGGAAATCCCGATCGTGGATAGGTGAGTATGTACTAACCTAACCTAACCCCCCCTAACCCTAACCCTCCTTAGGGGTGCCTAACCCAAACTTCCCCCCCAAGTGCCTAACCCTAATCCCCCCTCTAAGTGCCTAACCCTAACCACCCCCTTCCCCACTGCCTAACCCTTCCTCCCCCTAGCCTAACCCTAACCCTCCCAGGGGGGGGTGCCTAACCCTAAGTCCCACCCGGGAGCCCTAAACCTAACCCTCCCCCCGGCGGCTGTCCGCTCGCGGCGCCCGGCATCACTACAATCGGGATGCCGGGCACCGGTCTCCCGGCATCGGGGCAATGCGGGCGTCTACATCAAGACGCCCGGCATTTCACCCTTGCCGGGATATGACAGTCGGGAAGCCAGCTGCCGGTATTTAGGCAGTCGGCTTCCCGATTGCATACCCTTTGGGACCGCATATAGGCCCATATGTAATAGCCTGTGAGTTGCAGGAACCAGCGCAATTCCATATAGCCTGTAGATATAAATTATTGCTGCTTTAACTATACAGGCTAAATTGCCGGAATCATGCCAGTGTGTGCTGTAGCAGATTAATACATATGGACCATAGTCTTTTATAAAGCTTTTTTGTGATTATGATATATAATAGCATTCACGGTTTCCCTGTATATAACTAGAGTTTTGAAGACAAAGATTGCAAATTCCCAAATTTAGTTACCAGCCTGAGGAAGTGGCAATTTGTACGGTAGAAGGCATAGTCATTAGCTAAGGAGGGTCACATTATAGTCATTAGCTAGGGTGGCTCACATTATAGTCATCAGCTAAGGAGGCTCACATTATAGTCACTAGCTAAGGCAGCTCACATTGTAGTCATTAGCTAAGGAGGGTCACATTATAGTCATTAGCTAAGGAGGCTCACATTATAGTCATTAGCTGAGGAGGCTCACATTGTAGTCATTAGCTAAGGAGTCTCACATTATAGTCATCAGCTAAGGAGGCTCACATTATAGTCATCAGCTAAGGAGGCTCATATTATAGTCATTAGCTAAGGAGGCTCACATTATAGTCATTAGCTAACGAGGCTCACATTATAGTCATTAGCTAAGGAGGCTCACATTGTAGTCATTAGCTAAGGAGGCTCACATTATAGTCATCGGCTAAGGAGGCTCACATTACAGTCATTAGCTAAGGAGGCTCACATTATAGTCATTAGCTAAGGAGGCTCACATTATAGTCATCAGCTAAGGAGGCTCACATTATAGTCATCAGCTAAGGAGGCTCATATTATAGTCATCAGCTGAGGAGGCTCACATAATAGTCATTAGGTAAGGAGGCTCACACTGTAGTCATTAGCTAAGGAGGCTCACGTTATAGCCATTAGCTAAGGAGGCTCACATTATAGTCATTAGCTAAGGAGGCTCACATTGTAGTCATTAGCTAAGGAGGCTCACACTGTAGTCATTAGCTAAGGAGGCTCACGTTATAGCCATTAGCTAAGGAGGCTCACATTATAGTCATTAGCTAAGGAGGCTCACATTGTAGTCATTAGCTAAGGAGGGTCACATTATAGTCATTAGCTAAGGAGGCTCACATTATAGTCATTAGCTAAGGAGGCTCCCATTATAGTCATCATCTAAGGAGGCTCACATTATAGTCATTAGCTAAGGAAGCTCACATTATAGTCATCAGCTAAGGAGGCTCACATTATAGTCATTAGCTAAGGAGGCTCACATTGTAGTCATTAGCTAAGGCGGCTCACATTGTAGTCATTAGGTAAGGAGGCTTACATTATAGTCGTTAGCTAAGGAGGCTCACATTATAGTCATTAGCTAAGGAGGCTCACATTATAGTCATTAGCTAAGGAGGCTCACATTATAGTCATTAGGTAAGGAGGCTCACATTGTAGTCATTAGCTAAGGAGGCTCACATTATAGTCATTAGCTAAGGAGGATCACATTATAGTCATTAGGTAAGAAATTATTTACAATTGTCAAAAATTTGTAATGATAGTGTGCCATCACACCATAGAGAAAAATATAAGAGAAAATATATAGCACGTTTACAACCACCATCGGGAATTGAGATGAATGTTCAATGCTCAATGGTGTTCACTAAAGGATGACTACAGCATGCAACAAATGTGAAAGTAATCATTTATCTTATATTGGTACTATGTCGACCCTTATCTAATCTTTTCTAGGGCTATGGGAGACCCACAAGGACCCTTCATGGAGAATACTTTGTTGCATATGAATTCACCATTAGACAATAATGTAAGATTGCAATAGAAATAGCCCGCGCTCACTCACAGGTGGTGATATTTTATAGTTTGATGATGTCACAATAAATACCATAAACAGTAAATTAATTCACAAGGTAATTTACTTTTGGGTAAAACTTAATGTTGCATATGTATAATACAGATTATGCCAATACATGTATACATATAGGACAAAGACAGGACAAACCAGGACACCAGTAAGGACAGGATCTAAATAAAAGAAAATGCACTCAAAAATCAATAATGTATATAGAGAAGTGAAACCTACGAGTGCTTCTATGGGCAAGCAGGGGAAAACTGTATGCAGACAAAAGGAAAATAAAACAAGAAAAAGAAAAAGAAAAAAATGTGCTTTAAGTTCCACATTTATCAGTGCATTCGCTGGATGCATTTAAACAAACCCACAGTAATAACGGGTTTCTGTGGAACTTAAAGCACATTTTTTCTTTTTCTTGTTTTATTTTCCTTTTGTCTGCATACAGTTTTCCCCTGCTTGCCCATAGAAGCACTCGTAGGTTTCACTTCTCTATATACATTATTGATTTTTGAGTGCATTTTCTTTTATTTAGATCCTGTTTATTGTATTTATTGTGACATCATCAAACTATAAAATACCACCACCTGTGAGTGAGCGCGGGCTATTTCTATTGCAATTGTATTAAAAAAGAGATAAGGTTCCTCTTTAGCTCCTGCTGCCATCTCAGGTTACAAGTGAGTGAGCGCTTACTCACCATTTACTATCTAGAGACTTAAAATTTGAACCTAGAAGGCAAGCAGCTCCTCACACACATGGGAATATTAGATATTAGAGGACAAAGAACCACTAAGGCAGATAATATCTTTACACAACTTGACATTAATGCAAATGCACATGATAAGGGTCAAGAATTTTGTGATGTTTTCTTACAATTAGAAAAAGTACTAAACAAAGAGACAAGAGTCTGGTGGGACCGAAGAACACTACAATGGTATTACACACAAGACATAATTCCAAAAGGGCTTAAAATTAAGAAATCTCCAACACACCACCAAGATAAGGAGGTATTTATGACGAAATGGAATAAGATTCTACACAACTGCTCTAAACAACTGTACTAAATTTAATCATAGAAACACATGATCAAGACTTAGAAAATATAGAACAAAACATTCATCAATTGAATGGAAAATTAGAGAAATATAAAGATGATAAAGAATTTGTAGAATTAGAGAAAATAGCAAATAAAAAAATTCAAACAAATAGAAGATCAAATTATAGAGAGGAAAAAGAAGAAGATCCCAAGAGATAAAACACAAAGAAAAGAGACAACGAAAGACAAATCCAAACAAAAATCCTCCCACAAAACCAAAAATATCCCAAATTCCAAAAATAAGAACGAAACAAGGAGACAACATAAGCTATATCAGAAGATAGATAGAACACCAGTCTATAAAAAGTTGAATTTAACGTATCAACAATTCATGACAAGGATACATAAAAATAATATATCATCTGATTCTAATCCAAAAACACGTAATATAGAAGTCAACAGTCAGGAAGAACAATTTTCTATTGTGAATACAGACACATCTGTATATACGTCATTCTCAATGTACAGTATAGACGAAGAGAATTCATATGACAATATAGCAAGATTATCATTAGAGAGAGGCTCCTCATTGAATATTCTAACAACAACAAACCAAAATAGTTATCCATTGGAAGAACCATGTTTTGGATTGGAGGAGAAGGAATCCAACAAAAATATTTTTTTAGGAATGACAACAGAATGGGGGGCACAACAAGAACAGATCCCAAACGCCAAGCACAAACGCAAGTTAGAAGAACTAGACGAGGACATAGAGGAGGTACCAAACACACCAAAAAGAACTGCTCAAAACATGAACTTTTCAGAACACAAGAATCAGGAATCTTCAATTTAAGTAATATCACACTGAATCAGGATCATATCACATTACTCCATAAAGGATTCAAATTTGCACCAGATAGGAAATTGAATAAGTTTGAAACATATTTAGATCTACACCGGTTCATTAGGAAACTCACACTGAAGAAGTACTACTCAACCAACATCCAAACAGAATACAAACCTAAGGAAGATACTACATATAGACATTCAACACTAAGACCAAAATCTGAATTTTACCCACAACATTTAAGGGGATCCTTCATTAATACGTTTGAGAAGTTGCTAATGAAAGACATAGAGAAAATTGAAACAAAGAATAAACAGAATACTAACATATCTAGAGCCGAGATAAAAGCCTTGAAAGAACTCAGTGGGAATAAAGACTTAGTGATAAAGCCAGCAGACAAGGGATGAGGGGTAGTATTACTAAACAGAATAGACTACAAAGCTGAATCCAACAGGATTCTAAGTGATGAACAGACTTATGAAATCCTAAGCAGTAACCCAACAAGTAAATATCAGGACATACTCAGAAAACTATTGAAGGAAGGCCGGGATCAAGGGATCCTAAGCAAAAAGGAGTTTGAATATCTGGACAACAAAGAACCAGTGATACTTGTGTTCTACTACCTTCCGAAAATCCACAAAAATCAAACACAACCCCGGGTAGGCCTATAATATCGGGGATTAACTCCCTAACATCAAATCTGTCATCATATATAGATCACTACCTACAACCCTATGTGAAACAACAACAATCATACTTAAAAGACACAACAGACATACTACTGAATATAAAAGACATTGAATGGAATGAAGACAATTGGCTCTGCACAAGTGATGTAACTTCACTTTACTCAATAATTAAGCATGAACAAGGATTAGAAGCGGTACATCATTTCTTGAACGAAGACACAGATATGAAAAAAGAGCTATTCATAGAACAAGGAATTAAGCATATACTACAGCATAACTATGTTTGCTACAACAATACATTCTATAAACGAACAACTGGTACAGCAATGGGGACCAAATTTGCCCCAAGCTATGCTAATCTCTTTATGAGTAAATGGGAAAATGACACCATCTGGACCCAGCATAGCTTTGGGGCAAATTTGGTCCTCTGGAAACGTTTTATTGCTGATGTCTTCTTCATATGGAAGGGCAATGAAGAAACCCTACAACAATTCATCCAATACATCAATAATAACAATAAAAATTTAGTATTCACCACCGATTTCAGCAAAACTACAGTAAACTTTCTAGATATCACTATATTCATAGAAGGAGGAGAGATCAACACAAAAACCTACATAAAACCTGTCGATGTCAACAGTTATATTTCATCAAACAGTGGACACCATCCTAGCTGGTTAGGTAATATCCCTATGAATCAATTTCGAAGAATAAAAAGAAACTGCAATAAGGAATCGGACTTCGAGATACAAGCAATAGAAATGAAGAAGCAATTTATTGAAAAACATTATGACCACGCAAAAGTGGACAATGCAATGAAGAAAGCCTCAGAAATTGAGAGGGATACACTCCTGAAAACCAACAAGAAGAAATATGTACAATTGAACCAAGGAGATTCAATTAGATTCATCACAGAATACAGTCGGGATGCCCCACAACTTCAGGCCATCCTGAGAAAACACTGGCACATACTATTTAGGGGATGAAACATTGAATGACATAATACCCCAAAAACCATCAGTTACCTACAGGAAAGCGCCAGATCTCAAAAAGAAATTAGTTACCAACCATATCAAGAAAAACAAATCTGTACAAACCACATTATTTGGAACAAAAACACAAAATGGTTTCTACTACTGCGGAACCTGCATTAGTTGCAGAACATGCAACATCACTACCAAATGTATTAAAACATTTACATCAAACACAACCAAGAGAGAATATAGGATTGAAGAACACATCACTTGTGAAAGCAAAGGAATAATATACTTAGCTGAGTGCCCCTGCGGTTACCAATACGTGGGGAGGACAATAAGAAAACTAAAAGTAAGAATGGCAGAACACGTCAACAACATCCGAAAAGGCCTTGAAAGCCATAGTCTTTCACATCACTTCAAGCAGCAACATAAGAACAATCCACGAGAACTCAAAATAATAGGGATAAAACAAGTAAAAACAAACTGGAGAGGTGGAAATTTTGAACATCAGATCTGTAAGGAAGAACTAAAATGGATTTTTAATTTAAAAACATTAGAACCAGAAGGTCTAAACATAGACAACGAGGTGAAAAAAGTGATCACACAATAGACATTGAGTTATGACAACCAACTTGAATGAGTAGGTGTATAATAATACACTAGAGACATTTAAGCAAGGTAGGGCTTGAATTTGAATGAAAACATATATTTATAAATAGTCACACTGCACATGATGGTATGACAACAATTTCAAGTAGTTTTATTTTATTATGATCATTAATCCTATATCAACATATTACAGCATATTTCAAGGGAAGTATGCCATGAAAATATATTTGTATGTTTTATGTATGTTATATGTATGTGGATGTAAGTTTGTAAAAAACAGGACAGATGCAGACATCAGGGTCAGGTGCATACTAACATCAAGTCTACGTATATTGAGCTCTTATTTATTTATTTAGTTACTATTTATCCTCGAATTCACGTTAATACCTAATGGACATCTAACATACAATTGGCTACTCCATGTCAACATGTGATGTCATAGACAGCAGGTATATAAAGGAACTGTCCGAGACATCCTGCACTGCATCCCTGAAGAAGGCCCTGTGGCCGCTACGCGTCGGAGCTGACATTAACCTATTCCCCCTGAGACACAGATCCCCCGTTCAGAGGTGATCACAGATGGCCGTCTGAACACACTGCTTCCAAATACCGCGAGACCATACCCGGAAGTATCGCGGTCACAGAGTTGTACAGCGAGGCTACCAAGGAACCAAGCCGGAGAGGCACACGTCCGTGCACTCCGACATACGGAACCTAGGAAGAAGCCAGGACGATCTGCCCAGCACCCACTGTCCACTTCACTCCCGGGGCTCCGGACAAAGAGAAGTGAAGAAGGTGGAAACACTGCGCTCTGGAAGACTACTGTGGGTAAGTAGGGTACCTGGGGTTACGGTACGCCGCACCTCGAGGCCCTGCTCACCATTGGGACATATTTAATTTCAAGCAATTACCACTGCAGCAGTGACCCACGAATTTAATTAATTTAAAATTAATGGTGGCATTATCCAGCATTGTACCATAACATCCCACATTTATCAGTGCATTCGCTGGATGCATTTAAACAAACCCACAGTAATAACGGGTTTCTGTGGAACTTAAAGCACATTTTTTCTTTTTCTTTTTCTTGTTTTATTTTCCTTTTGTCTGCATACAGTTTTCCCCTGCTTGCCCATAGAAGCACTCGTAGGTTTCACTTCTCTATATACATTATTGATTTTTGAGTGCATTTTCTTTTATTTAGATCCTGTTTATTGTATTTATTGTGACATCATCAAACTATAAAATACCACCACCTGTGAGTGAGCGCGGGCTATTTCTATTGCAATTGTATTAAAAAAGAGATAAGGTTCCTCTTTAGCTCCTGCTGCCATCTCAGGTTACAAGTGAGTGAGCGCTTACTCACCATTTACTATCTAGAGACTAATAATGTAAGATTGTTCACTGCGCATTTTCAGCACAAGAGGGGTGAGTTTGATTTGACATACCTACCATTTATTATTTCATCAAACAATGTACACTATAAGCCTGATTCAGAGATGGACGTTAACGTGAACGCAGCCGCAATTTCCCACACTCGCAGCTGCGAAAATATGCTAATGTTAGCAAAGATCACCCTAGCATAATGACGCCCACTGCTGCCTTCTTACCTGCGTGCGCATTCGCAGACACACATAAATATCGGTAACATTAATGAACATTGGCAGCCATTTTACCCTTGCGGCAGGTCTGACCTGCCGTAGCCTAGGGAGCTCTTCTGCCCCGCAGTGGCTAATTTATGTATGCCCACATAATGGTGTTCAAAGGGCCAGACACACCTGCGTTTCGCTAACCACCCCCCGTCAACACCCCCAAACGGTCACTTCCTGTCACTCAGTCTGCACAGGGCCTCCGTGGTCTGCGTGATCGCAGTGAGATCACAGTGCGTTCGCACTACTGCCTTCGTGCATGCGCACTGCGAAGGATACGCATGCGCACTGGAAAAAAAACTATCAATCTGCATGCAAATTGCACTAGCATCCATCTCTGAATCAGGCCCTATATTGTTTCTCTCTTTTATTTGTTGTTATGCCACCTGACTCCTTATATCCACTCAGTGAATTGTTAAAGATTATTTTTATGAAGGTTTAAGATGCCAGATCCATCCCACACACATTAAAGACATATAGGCTAACATGGTTTTGCCTATAAAAAACGCCTCTTTAGATACTGCGGCACATACTATATAAGCACTTTTGCCAGATGTGAACCTACAGTATTACATGTGCACCCTCATATGAAACGTTCTTGCTTCACTAAAAAGTAGAAATGGGCATTGCCATATTCAGCATCATTCTTTTCTTTATATAAGATTACCAACCTTTTTGTTTTCTTTCTGTCTCTTCAGATTCTGTTTTATTTGCCTCCTTCTTTTTTGGCTTTTTGATGATCTTTTCATTTTCTGAATATTTTTCTGATCCTAAATTGAAAACATTTAACAATAAAGAAATGATCAAACATACTAGTCAACTCGCAAAGAACATCAGTGAAGTTTCTCTATTTCAATATATTTTGTTTTTCTTTAAATTGCTTTACTGAACAACAGGTTTTCAAGTTTGAGGTGCATTATTTCCATTTGGTTTGCAAAGTAAATTCTTGCATATCAACTGTATTATATACAAATGTATTATGTAGACAAATGTATTATGTAGATAAATGTATTATGTAGACAAATGTATTATGTAGATAAATGTATTATGTAGACAAATGTATTATGTAGATAAATGTATTATGTAGACAAATGTATTATGTAGATAAATGTATATTATGTAGATAAATGTATTATGTAGATAAATGTATTATGTAGACAAATGTATTATGTAGATAAATGTATGGTGGCCGCACATGCGCAGAAGGCAAGCCGGGTTTGAATTGACAGTAAATTTGATAACATAATCTGTCACTCTACTATTTACCCTTTTACTTTTGACAGGGGAAGGCTGGGCCTGGAAGGCAAAGTGATATCTGCTCTATACAATTTTAGTGCGTTGGAGACACCAGTAACAGGGAGACAGATATAAGCATATTCAGAGTGGCTGGGAAGCATCTCCTGCCTGTCTCCCAGATGTCAGTAACGGACATGTAACATCCAGCCATGCTGTTAGGCTGCTAGAGTGCTGACTGCAGGGTGCTGAAGGCTGCAAGAAGGTATGATGAATAGTTTTATTGGAATGACCCATAGATATGAGGTATGATTTATTAAGGATTTTAGACATGATTGTCAATGAGGGATGGTGGGATGCAGATTTGGATTTTGTTTTTGATAGGATAGGGGAGGCATATTTAGATTTTTAATGAGGAGGTTGGGGGTTCAAATCTGTGATATAATTTTTATTAAAGGAGCGGGTTAGATTTGGGCTTTGACTTTCAATGAGGGAGAAGTGGGGCAGTATAATTTTAAATGAGGTGGAGGGTTTTATATGAGGGGAAGGTCAGATCTGGTGTCTGATTTTATTTCTCTTGTAATAAAAGAACATGATTGGCAATGATGATTTAATATGTCTTTTAAAACTATAAGGTGGTCAGTCATTTCTCTCAAGTTGTTTGTGTATATGTAGTAGATTTGTTTGTTTTTATGGAGCAATTGTCACTAACAGCAATAATTCCCCAGTGTACTTTTAAGACCTGCGCCACTTACTGTACTTCAGTAATATCTCTTCCACCGAAAACCCGGGTCCGACCTGGGTTTTCAGACATGGTTTCAACCCAGGTCAGACACAGCGCCATCGATCTGGGTTATTCTCAGGCAGGGCCATAGTTAGGGTGGTGCGGTCGGTGCCTCCGCACAGAGCGCAACATTGCTGAGGGCAGAACACCGACCGCTCACCATCTCTCTCTGTTGTTCACTTCTTTAATCTAGTGCTGGGTGGCCGCTGCGCCCAGCACAGAGGAGGCAGGGCAGAGAGACGCAGCCTCCCCGCCTCCTTCTGACGTCCCAACTCAGGCTGCAACCTATTAGGGCAGGAGAGACGGAGAAGTGATGACGTTATGACGTTTCCCTGCCCAAGGATCCCAGAGGTCAATGAGGAGCTGCTGGCTGCTGGGTGGTGGGGGCTGGCGGGCAAGGAATGGCGCGGTGGACACAGCACTCAGGACTGGATGATACAGGACCGAGGACCTGCCAGTGCCAGGTTATGTCTGACTGGTAGTATTAAAAGTAGTGGCCAGCCCAGCAGCCTGCCCCATTACAACTCCTGTGCTGCTTAATTTATTAATAAAATAAATAAATAAATGTATATATACAGTATATAATACATATATATATATATATATATATACACATATAGGCAGTTGGGGGTCGGGGGCACCAATGAACCTTCTCGCACAGGGAACCAAAATATCTAGCTACGGCTCTGTTCTCAGGCCAGCTCCGTTCACACTGAACCTGGGTCTGCCCTGCTAAACTTGTGAGGTCACAAAAAGTGGGAGGTGACAGCTCCATAACCACCAATCAGCTCATTTTAGGCATGACCCAGGTCGGATAACCTGGTTTGCGCCATTTACACTGCATCATTACCCAGGTCCATCCTGAGTATGACCCTGGTAGCTACCTGGGTTGGATTGCCGTGTTTTTTTTCAGGGACCCATTACACTGGTCAAACTAAGCTGAGACCTGGGTAGACCCAGCAAAAACCCAAGTATTTGATGGGTGTAAAAGGGGTATAAGTTGGCCGGGCATTTTGGCTCCCAAGAATTTAGACTTGTTGCTCACAGACTGGGAGAGGCATCCAGATCGTGGAGTTCAATTACAGATACTCAGTGAGCTGAACAGTTTTCTCAATTTAAATCCCTTCCCCCTTGGTACTCTAAAATGGAAACTCTCCCAGTAGTCAGTGCTCGATGATTGTTCTGAGATCCTGCGTCTATCTGTGCACATCCAGCAAACTTTGGAAAGTAACCTGGTTTTCTGATTATTTGCCAGTCTGATTATCCTTCTGCTTGTTCCTTGATCTTTCTCCTAGTCTACCAACCCGACTTGCGACTATGTTTGCTTCTCTGTTTTGCTTGTGTTCCGGACCTTTGGATTTGAATGATCCCTTTGTCTCCTACCTACCTGCCATTACTCCCTTGTTGTATACTGGCCTTGGACCGCCAACCAGGCTCCTTACATTCCAGACAGGGGAGCAAAACTTCTTTTTACTTTATTATTTGTAGTTGCCCACCTCCTGCTGCCATATTTAAAAAAATTCCCAGTTTAGAAGTTAAAGGTTAAACAATGCCATATCACCTGTGTCCAGGTGGGCCGGGTTCTGGTGCTTGTGCAATGAATCTGGCAGGTGCTGGGACTAGGGCATGAACACACGTGGCGGTGGCACCGTACACCAGCTTCCCGGGATTACATCAGCTGCAGCTCCTAGAAGCCAGGTAGGGCTGCCCGAAAGGCAGAGGTTCGGCTTTTTACTGGAAGCCGTTTTCTGCTAATCAAAGCCTGAACTGGCAGTTTCAGGAGGAGAAAACACTTCCCCCTGGGACTGCCTGTCCTATGAGTGACTGGCAGGTAGTGCTTCCAAAGGGAAGTAACTGCCAGTCACAGAATGTAGCCAGTACAGTCACGGACTGCAACTGGCTCACTGAATTTTTAAATTCAACCCTGCATATGAGGCAAAATTTCCTAAGCATTGGGTCTGCTGGGGTTTAGAAACTGATGTGATCCATTGCAGGTTGGAGGCAGGATCATGGTCAGAACCACTGTATTTACTAAATTGAATCTCTCAGTTGAATGTGTTCTAAAATGAGTACAGACTAGCTAAAAATATTACTAGACAAAAAAAATAGCTTCAACTGAGCAAGTCAGCGCAGTTTTAATAAAAGTGGTTTTAGGTCTGCATGTCTCTACATTGTATTGTTTTTTGTGACCTTGATATAAGTTGTAATGATACTTTATAATAATAGAGACATACAGGTAAAGTAATGCTGGATATACATCTAAATGCCAATTCAACGTTCTGCCAATGCCGATCTGATTCTGATTGAATCCTCCGATCAGCAATTTGTCATAGGATGGGTGAAAAACATCATATTAACAATCCCTTCTCGCTAATTCTGACCACATTTGTATGAAATTGTGGACTCCAGATTGTCCAACAGCGCTGAGGTAAGTAACAGCCGATCCCAGGCTGAATCCTGACAGCCAGTAAGCCAGTGTAACACCCAAGACATCCCCCCTGCCCTCACGTGATTTCACACGTCGGTCACTGGACGTGCAGTGACTTGCTGTGTCATTACTAGTGGGCACAGTCAGCGTTCCACACCGTGCAGTGCTTGGTAACATGGATTCTGGTTTCCCATGTTAGTTAGGTGGTGGACATCTTAACAGAACTTGGGACAAGAGTGGAGAACTGGTACCCTGCTACTAATTCTTGGGAAGTGGTGGCCAAAAACTACAAGGCTATAATTATAATTCTATAGTAGAGTAGTAACCATCCCACATGTTTGTAATGAAGAAGATCCCCTATGAGGAAAAGGCCCCCTAAGTTAAGTAGCTACAATGTGATAGTCTATGGCGTAACTAAGTTGGGTCGGGCCCTGGGCGCCGTCGGACACTAGGGGGGGTACACTCATACTACCCGGCGGCGGTGTGTTTGTTTTAGCAGCCAATGAGAGTCAGACAGACTCTTATTGGCTGCTGCACCCAGGGCCAGAGCTGGGCTGGAGCTCACTCATGAGGAAAACCACGGACAACGGCGGTGAGCGCAGGAGCGGGGTTGCTGGTAAGTATATTGTCTGTCTGGAACCCAGCAGCTTCCGCAGCCAGGGACTGTACTGACCCTGCTGTGGTGGGACAAAGACAGCTGCAGCTGTCAAAATAATTATAGCTGTAGCTGTTGGAATGCTCAGTGCGACTGACCGTTCATAAATTGGGTGGCACATTTCCGCGCTATGTTGTAGATAGCAATGCTAATAATGACTGGGGTGTGTCCCCTATATTAATACATAACGTGCGCTGATACCACTAAACCACCATAGCTTGGAAGCTCTACCTGCCAATCACACACAGTACAGGCAGTAACAGGGAGAGGTGTTTTCTCCCCCTGGGACATCCAGTCCGGGTTACGATTAGCAGAGAGTGTGCATCCAGTGGGAAGCCATTTCTCAGACTTTCGGGCAGCCCTACCTAGCTTCTAGGGGACCCGGCCATGTGGAACTACTGTCTAGGGATGGCCATCCTAACCATTGGTGGTTGACCTTGATGGTATAAAACCATTGACTGTGAACCATCGATGGTTTCATCCACCGATGGTCATCCCTGCTTTAATACTGTCTGGACAGCAGGTCAATCAGGGAGTGGTGGCGTGGCTTTGCAGGTCTTGTCAGGGGTGGAGATATGCTCTGTATCCTGGTACTGGGGAAAAAAACATTGCTGTTCCTGTGGCAAACCATCAACCATTGGTGGATAAGATAACCATTGCTAGTTGTTAACCAACGATAGTCGATGGCCATCCCTACTACTGTCTCCTGCAGTGCAGTCAATGGGTATGAGGAGGACACAGAGTTGGGCAAGGTCTCATTTTAAACCTATTTTATGGGCTTTCATATGATATATAACATAGCAGAATGTTTCAATAAAAATTTAAACTTTTCAAAATCAAAATTAAATTTTTTTTCTCAAAAATTATTCACACTGATGTTAATAAATCCCCAAAGTTTCATTTGGTGGTCACAGCTTCCTTGCTTCTTCGAATTTTCTGCAGACAGAAGATGGCTTAATCACTAATCAACTTCTGCTTTTTCTATAGGTTCTTGTCTGTCACTGAGCTCTTGTGGAACATTGTAAAGCATTGTGGAACCCCCTATTTTTATTTTCCAGTCATACGAAAGGTCTCATTGTAAACCTCTTTTTATGGCCTTATATTTGATATATAACAGATATAACAGCAGTATGTTAATAAATATAACATTTTCAAAACCAAAATTGTGATTTAATCAAAAAGCCAAGTTTTTGAAATTTAAAAAAAAAATCTTAAAAATTATTCACACTAATGTTAACAAATCCCCCAAATTTTATTTTGGGATCATCTGCTACATAGGTTTCAATTTGGATTGTTTGGTAACATAATGAAAATTAGAACTATTTAGGCCTGTTCATTATTTTTAATTTATCTCCTTAAGCAATCCCTTTGATGTATGTTATGTACAATGACACAGTATGTTAATACTAGAATATTTGAAACTTTTGTAATAATTTTACATATTTCACATATTTAAAGAAAGCCGACTAGAGATCATTACCATTTGGTGCTGCTTGATGGGTTGGAACTGGCCGAAGGCTTCATTTGTTTTTAGTATTTCAGAAAGGCCCTGGCCCTGACCTGTTGGGGGAGTACAGTGCATAGTGCTAATATGTATAAGCCAGTGCCAGATTAGGATCAACATGGGCCAGGAGCTGAAACATAGGAAGGGCCTATTGTGTGCCTCTGTAGGGGGTGTGACAAGTGCTGTAGCGAAACCCATGCAAACGAACATGGGGGACATACAAACTACACACAGATCTGCCATAACTCATAATTCATGACCTCTGTGCTGTGAGGGGGATGTAGTTGGCCTCCCGGCAGTCGGGATGCTGCGGTCAGAATACCAGCACCGAAATCCAGACAGGGTTAGAATATTGACATGTGTCGGTCAGTATTTTAACCCTCTCTCGCTCTTTAACCCTCCCTCCCCGATGCCTGACCCTAACCTCCCCCCTAGTGCCTTAAGCTAACCTACCCCTCCCTGCACCCTAGACTTAACCTCCCCCCTTAGTGCCTAACCCTAACTTCCCCCTAGTGCCTAACCCTTAATGCTAAGACTAACCCTCCCCCTAACCCCAGTACTTACCTTCGGGATCCCAGCGGTCAGGATGCTGGTGCCGGTATTCTTATAAGTGTCTGGATTCCAGCAACGGCGTTCTGACCACCGGAATTCCCGCTGTCAGGATTCTGAACTTATCCCCATATATACATATACTTACACACACGCACAAATATATATTCACATATACATGATATATACAAACATACAGTTTATATATATATATATATATATATATATACACATGCATACATACATACATATACAGTATATGCCAGGCAAAAGATTTTCCTCCTGCTGGTGACACTTTTTCTCCTGTGCAAGGTAGCTTAGCCTCTGCACTCATCCTGCAGGGCTGGCTTGTTTCATCATCACTGTACCCAACTGTCAACTCAGTTGCTGCGGGAGGCAGGTGGGGGCCAAGGGGGATGAATGAACAGGCTTCAGATGCCGAGGGGACCGGAGCTTCTGGTGATGCAGGTAGGGGAACACTTTGGACAGCCAAGGTTTGCTTTTTAGAATGGCATGGGGGCGGAGCTTTGGGCGGCAAGGAGAGTATTTGGAAGACCAAGAGGAGGAGCTTCAGATGGTCCAGGGTGGAGCTTTCCCCAATGTGGGGAGGGGGGACAGGGACAATGCTGGGACTTCGGATCCTTCAAGCGCAGTGCACAAAGTCTTGACAGGTATTTTTTTTTCCTATCAACACTGTCTGTCTGCATTGCAGGGGATCCTGTGGCCTATTTTCAAAGGTGGGACTGGAGCTGGAGCTCCATCCGCCCCATTATTAATCCGGCCCTGATATAAGCAACTGGGTAGGAGTACACTTAGATTTGTACCTGATAAGATGTTATGGAGACCAGAAGCAGAACACTCATACAAGTGGGAGTTTTTGTAGAAAGGGACAGGCTGTCTAAACAATTTCCAGAATGAAAGAAATCACCAGGCAAGAGTGACAGAATAACCCTAAATATAGGGCACAGTGAGAGTACAGAATAGGTAAGTTATAACTGAAAGCTCAGGGCTTACTGGGGTTGATGTATCAAGCAGTGAAAAGAGTGGAGAAGTGGACTAGTGGAGAAATTGCCCATAGCAACCAATCAGCTTTGAAATAACATTTATCAAGTACAGTCTATAAAATAATAGGTAGGAGCTGGTTGGTTGCTGTGGGCAACTTCTCCACTGGTCCACTTCTCCACACTTTTCACTGCTTGAAACATAAACCCCATTGTTTTGAATGTGATATTAGATACTGGTCACCTCTTCATTTTCTGTTCTCAGATAAGATGCATAAGGAAATGCCATCTCTTCATCTGATGAAAGAGACTAATGCCTGCCTGCCGCCTATGCCAACATTGAATTAGATAAACCATTGCTGTTCTGTTCCCCTAAGCAAGTGTAATTCTGCTGCCACACATCAAGAACGACAGCAGGAACAAATGCCTATTAGTACGATAGATGTTCTGTTCAAATCAAAATGCAGACTGTATGAGTAATGATCATAATTTAAATTCATCACATATTGATGTGATAGGGTGCAGGTTATCCCTTGTGAGATAAGGAAAGAACAGGGAAATTACGTGGAGCAGACCAATGACTGGGATCTTTCGAGTACTACAACATCATCCATAGTATTTAGTATTTTATAGTGTCTATTTTTGACTGATTTTGCTTTTCAATTGTATAAAATGTTTTCTTCAACATTTGTACTAATTAAACCGTACAAGTGCTAACTTTGCAATTAATAGATTTGGAGGTTTATATGTTATGTTATTATGATAAATCAAAGGAAGGTGGCAGGAAGGGGTGACCTGTGATGTACCTGACATTACTGCTTACAGGGCTATCACAAGCTGTTCATGTGGTGGATGATGCATTGTATGCTGTATCATCAGATTACAATTGTGTCTCACTTGTATGGAAGGACACATATGCCTTCTTTACATTGAACATCAAATCACTATTCACCAATATACTGCATAATCTTAGCGTTTGCTCCATTTCTTCCAGTTTGTCCAGAGGTGGTGACCATAATTGGCAACATGAGTCCTTTCTACTTGACTCTATTTTTTTATTTCATTTGTTTTCTCTGACATGTTTTATCTTTAGGCCATGTGAATTGCCATGGGGACCAGGTTCGTGGGCAGTTAGGCCAACCTATACATGGGGGAAATTTGAGGACCTCTATGTGTGGGGAAATGAGTTTGGTGGACGCATAGGGCCAAATGTAATAGGGTGAGAGTTTAGAAAAGTGAGAGTTTCTGACACTTTTTAAACTTTGCCAATGTAATACAGTCCAAAAACAAAGTAACAGAGCGAACTTGCATGTTTTTTAGACTTAAAAAACTCTCACGATTTAAAATCTCATTCAGATGTTTTCCCATTTTGAAGATAAAACTCAACCAATGTGAGAGTTTACTGCTAAACTCTCACATTTTCTAAACTCTCACCCTATTACATTTGGCCCCTGGTCTTCTTTAGCCATTACATTGATTATCTGTTTATTATTTGGCACACACCATAGGCTTTGGAAATTAAACATCCCAAAGGGCCAATTGATGCACATTTGTAAAACTGTGAAACTGTTCTCAAATAGAGGTTTTCATTCTCGAGCTGAGCATAGGTTATATTCATTCATTCATTCAGAAGAGGTTATCCAGAACCACTTTTACAAAAAGTCCCCAAAGATGTACTGTACTAGAACTCGATAGGTTCTCCCTACTTAAAGCTAAGAAAAGCTCCCCTTAGGACAATATGGAATTTAGCCTTTGTTTGTAAATACAACATTTGTTCAAATTAAATCTGAAATATTAATATTAAGAACATTCTAATTATTTAATAACATAACATTAATAATACCATGATACCATAATAAACATGGTAATAATCCCAAAGACATCATTCCAGCAAACACCTTTGATCATGTATAGGAAAAAAAAATCTTTAAAACTATCCTAGCCCCCAGTCACCTCAGACCTTTGAAATCCAATGAGACCTCGATCTCGGTTAAGAACTGGCTTCCATCTAGACCTCCGGGATTCCACAAATGTGGAAAAACAAGCTGTACAATGTGTCAGTATATGCTGAGAAAAACATTTTTTATCTCCATAGAATCAACTAATGAGGTATACTGGGGGAGATGTATGAACTGCCGAAGTGGTATCAGCGCATGTTCTGTGCGCTGATACTGCTTCTCCCCCATGTATTGCTGGGGGACTGGGTGGTAAATGACGGGGCGCTATACGCCCCTGCCATTATCAGTGCAGCTATCTACAAGATAGCAGCGCAGATAACCTGGGCAATGTATGATCGGTCAGTTCGACTGATCGTTCCAACAGCTGCAGCTATCGATATTGACAGCTGCAGCTGGCGCTGCCCTGCCACCACCGCAGGGACAACAATGTACCTGCTGCTATGGCTGCCAGCTCCAGGGGCGATGCTTGCGAGTTGACATCTCTCCCACAGTGGCGAGCGCGATGAGCAGTTGGTTGCCTCAGGAGCAGGGCTTCAGGTAAGTACTGTTTGTGCAAGTATGTCTGTGTGTCTGTATGTGTAAGGGGCACTACTACTGTGGGCATTGTATAAGAGGCACGACTGCTGTGGGCATTGCATAGGGGGCACTACTTCTGTGTAGCACACATAGGCTATCTCAAACAACATTCTTCTATTGAATCTAAAAGTGCTAAGATGATTTCAAGCCATCAAAGCTTGAAAGCTCCTCATCGCAAATGCGCATTAGTCTTCCAAATACTGCTTTCGTTAGTGATCAATATGGTATGTCGAATAGGGAAACTGCAGCTATATCAACTGCAGTTTTGCAAGACATAGGTCTCATCGCTCCCAATGACACCTCAACACTCATTGATCACTCCAAAGTGAAGAAAACTTCAAAACAGTCTCAGAGAGCCAATCAGAGTGCAGCCCTCGCCCAGCAGCAGTCACTCACACAGCACAGAGACCCACTCTCACACTGTCATTGTCAGCTGTGTCTCTGCTCCTCACTGCCGGGCTGTAACACACTGGACTCACTTCAGTGGCCTCCCCACCAGTGCCGGGCATGATGGACCCTGGAGCCGGACTGTATATGTAAATATATTGTCCCCTCCAGTCCCCACAGCACAGTAGTGCTGCTAGCTACACTAGAGAGCACACAGTATGTATGTTGCTCTGGCCCCGCCCCTAGCCACACCCCAATCCCACCCCCTGCCAACTGTACTTCAGGGATCTTTGCGCATGCGCAAATCATATAAATAGTTTTTACCATCAAATACTTTTGATGCAATGGTTAGTTACCATTGCATCAAAAGTTTCAATGGTGGAAGTCCAGCCAACATTTGATGGTGGGCAACCAATGTCCATCCCTACTCCCTGCCTCCCAGAAAATAATATTTTATAAGTCAGAATATCTGAAAATAGTGCAAGTCGATCTGAGGAGCACACGTGATGGAATTTCATGGAAAATTGCAATATTTTGACCTTTTTTGGGGGTGGGGCATGAACCCCCTCTTAAACGTCTACCCCGAAGGTTTGTATCTGACTGAGGGCCTGATTCAGACCTGTTCGCTATCTGCATATGCTCACTAGATGCGTATGCAAATTTTTCAAAGTGATGCCACGGGAAGCGATCGCTTGCCAAGGCATAATCAAGCCCACCATGTCTTAGCGAGCGGCCACTTTGTGTATGCTTACCAGTGGCAAACGCAGGATTTCTAGAGGGGGGTTTCCAAATGCTTGATTTTAGAGTGAGTGTGGCCTGAAGAGGGCATAATTAGCACTTATCCAGCTTTAATATGTTACATACAAAGTGTATTGTGTGTCATAGTTCCAGCATTTACAGAACCAGCGATCACAGTAAGCCATTAGATGCGGCAGTAGGTCCATCCTGTCTGAGCAGAATGCTTTTTTCAGATGTGGGCACCATTCTTGAGCATTGGAGCAAGTCCAGCAGTCTGAGGGAGCAGCAGAAGAACTTAGCACTGCCCTGGACATATATGTACTAGAGATGAGCGGGTTCAGTTCTCAGAGAACTGAAGCCACCCATATTTAGCATATCCGAGTCGAATCCAAGCAGGCTCGGAGGTTCCCGCCTTACTCGGTTCTCGAAACCGAGGCAAAACCATAGAGACGGAAAGCTCGCGTACCAATGTAGTATATAAGGGACCATGCGATGGACGCCATTTCCACTCCGGCTGTGTAAAGTGAACAGGAAGGGTGGGTAGTGTAGGGCTGGGAGAGGTACTGGTGCTATCTGCTGTGTCCTGGGCTGGTGACTGCTGATCCATTCTGGTCTCTCTGGTCACGGTGCTGTCACTGTCACTGTGCTGTCTGCTGATCCATTCTGGTCTCGGGTCACGGTGCTGTCACTGTGCTGTCTGGTGATCCATCTGGGCTGTCTGCTGTGTCCTGGGCTTGTGCTGTGTCCATCTCTGGGCCCAAGTTCTGGACTCCAAAAAAAAAAAGTGTCTATTTATATTTTTCTGTGTGTGCATGCGTGTTAGGCTTAATCACAGTAGCACACAAGAGCCAGCCAGCAATGCACGTTGCACTTGCAACCTTGTGCTGCCCGACTCCAGTCGTTCTTAAAAAAAACCAAAACAATAAAAGTGTCACTATCTTATATATTTTTTTCTTCTGTGTGTGCGTGGGTGTTACCACAGTAGCGCACAAGATCAAGCGACTACAGTCGTGTTTAATAAAAAAAAACAATACAAGTGTCACTGTCTTATATATTTTTTCCTTCTGTGTGTGCGTGGGTGTTAGGCTTAACCACATTAGCGCACAAGATCCAGCGACTCCAGTCGTGTTCAATAAAAAAAAAAAAACAATACAAGTGTCACTGTCTTATATATATGTGTGTGGGTGGGTGTTAGGCTTAACCGCAGTAACGCACAAGAGCCAGCCAGCAACACAAGTTGCAACCTTGTGCTGCCCGACTCCAGTCGTGATCAATCGTTACTCTAGGGCCAAGTTCTTCTGGAGCTGACAAAATATATAAATCATCATTTGTCGTTTTTTCTAACAGTTTTGTGTGTGCGCACGACTGCACGTGTGTGAATTTTGTAACCGCACCTTGGCTACACTATTGGTGATTGTGACACTGCTTCTAGACTGCAGAAAAAATATGGAGGGCTGTCACATGACAGGAGAGCAAGGCCAAGAACCACATGTTGTAGCTGCTGCCAGCAGTGCAAGGCCGTTAACTTCCTCGACCTCTAGGAAGGCCCATGCCCCAGGGCTTAAGTCACGCCATCAATATGGTAAAGCAGATTTTACTGAAATTAAGAAAAAAAAATTTAAAGGATATTTGACTTTAGATAAACAAAAAATTGGCAATATGCCATTCACTACATGAAGTGGCAAGGAAAGGATAAGGCCTTGGCCTTCTTACTTTATGAAGAAGACTGCTGATTCTGATAGCCCTTCTGCTTGTAGTAGTAGTGGTGGTGGTCCAATTAAACATGTGAAAGTTGTTTAGACAGCTCCGGAAAAACCAACTGTGTGCCCTGAGAAATCGAAATCACAAATCCCCGAGGAGAGTGCAAGTGTGTCGGCAGTTGCCATGTGTGAGCCCGCCCTAAATACTAGTATACTGGAGGATCCTCCAAGTTCCAACATTTGTGTGCCCTCTGTAAATGTGGGGAAGGGCAGTCAACATCTTGCACACGTAGTCATTAAGGATGCTTCTGTGGAATTGCACATGAAGGAGGAGGATATTTTGGTGGATGAAGGCGCTAAGGATGATGAGGATGTTGATGATGAACATGTTGGTGTTGGTGATGAGGATGTTGATGCCGAGGAAGTCCTTTGTGTAAGTAAGGCAACAGCTGTTGCCCATGGATTGAAAAAGCCAAAGCCCATTGTTGTCATGCCGGGACGAAAAAATCTACTTCTCACGTGTGGAATTATTTCCATCCCGATCTAGACAACAGTTGTCAAGCCATATGTGCCCGTTGCCATGCAAGAGTGAGTAGAAGGAGGGACCTAAACCACCTAGGAACCTACTCCTTGTTACGTCACTTGGAGCGCATTCATCAAATATCAAGGTGTACGTCGCCAAGTTCCAAAACTCAAAATGTAACAAGTCCAGTGTCACCTACCTGCTCCCTCTGTGAGATCCAAGCGCCTTCGATCTCCAATACCAACACCTGTATCATCATCTACATCCTCATTCGTGATCGGAAGTAATTTAAAAAAACAATTGACTATTAAACAGTCCTTTGATAGAGAAAGTAAGTGTAACAGCTGTCACCCAGTTTCACAGCGGATCACTGACGCCATGACTGCTGTGCTAGTATTAGATGGTGAAATAATAAAAAGTGAGGCTGATAGTGTGGAGGAAGTGCAAAAGGAGATGAGGGGGAAATTTGTGTCCTATCTGAAGCTAATGTGGATGTTGATGATAAGGATGTAGTTTGCGTAAATCAACCACCAGTGGCAGCAGTTCTTGCTAATGATAAAAAGAAAGCCAGAAAAGCAACGTCTTCGGTGTGGAATTATTTTAATCTAAATTCTGACAACAGTTGTGAAGGCATCTGTTCCATTTGTAAAGCCAAAGTTAGCAGAGGAAGGGACGTTAACCATCTAGGCACCTCCTCCGTTACGTCATTTGCAGCGAGTTCATGCAATTTGTTTAACAAAATTATAATTTGTAAATTAATAACAAGCAGTCCAGTATCAGCTACCAGCAGTTTGGACTATAGCATGCAATCTCCACCACCAACACCCTCATCATCAACCTCCTCCTTAATAATAGAAGGTAATCCTTCCAAAAAATGTTTTGTGGGGCCCAAACAAACCAAGGAGTTCAGCCACGAAAGTGTCAGTCCTAGTGGCTAAAGTGCTTGGTTTGTTAAACTGTGCATGTCCTTTTGAATATCCCACATAAGAGTGGGTGGGAGGGACAATTCCATCTTGCACCTATTTCCTTTACATTTGGCACAATTTGGGGCATTGCCGACTGACATTATTATAGTTTATTAAACTGCCATCCTGTCTGCCACTGCTGTGTGGCAATATTTCATAGATGTTCTGCCGTGCGTTTGTGCTGCTGCTCTGTTGCTTACTTTAGCCAGCCAGCTCGCTGCAGCCTTTGGCCTATATTGGTGAAAAATAGTGAAATCAATATTGTGAGCTGTGAGGTGGTTAAACATGCCTAGAAATGCCTGAAAATCATTGTTATTAAGGTTAATAATACCGTAGGAACAAAAACAGGCCCAAATTATGTGGTTTTAGCTGTTTTTATAATTTTTCGCAAAAAATCCAGATCCGAAACCAAAACACGAAAACAAAACACGGAGGAAAAAAATCCAAAACCAGATTCAGATCCAAAACCAGGGGAGATTCAGATCCAAAATCAAAACACGGGGGTCGGCGCACATCTCTAATATGTACATATCGGTCTCCTTATGTGCTGGATAGTGTATTATTATACAGTACTAATTATTAACCCTATTTATGGTCTACAGCAATGCACCCCTAACAGTGCATGTTTTCCACATCTCCTAGCTGGCTGACACATTTTAAAAGATCCACAGTTGGTGCTAATTATTTCATTTATGATACTGAGAAGAACATGCAGATCTAGTAACATTCTATTATATTACTATCTCTATTGTGGTCATGGTGTGTGCTGGGGAGGGGGGTTTCCAGGCAGATGAAAACCCCCCCTGCGTTTGCCTATGCGTACGCCCAATCGCACAGGCAGAGCCACCCACCAGCAACACGTCATCTACAGGAAGTGTATTAAAACATTGGTACATCGAGCACATTCGGATGCGAACCCAGTGCTTGAGGTAGCTTTACCCTACCGCAAGCAGTGCGACGAAATCAGTGTAAAAAAATGGCAAGTGACGTGTTCTATGACGCTGCCTGTTAATTATACACACCTCTAAAACGGCGTTGAAACACCCAGGCACGCCTGAGTTTGCATCTCCTACACCCAGTTATTAGTGTCCTGCCCCTGTTACCACCCACAAACGGGCTATCCTGTCACTCATTACCCTGGGCTGCATTTGCTGGATGAGCGAGATGGTTGCGAACGCAATGTGTAGTTTGCGCATGCGTAGAACGAAGCATGCGCATGCACGTATGCAGAACATCGGGGCGCTTGCGAATGCACAGCGCGAGCGAGCGGCTCTGAATCAGGCCCTGAGTTCAACTGAAGCACTTTCACCTAAAAGCAACTTCATTGCCAAAATATGTGCCCTAAAACTGTGCCTTCACCTCAGTGGTGGATTCGGGGGGGGGGGGCACACAGGCACGTGCCCCCCCTGTCATTTATGAGATTTTTTTTTTTTACTTCTAGTGTAGCTTGCACTGCACGGCCGCCACCAGGAGGCTGCTGCTGTCTGCCCTCCCAGTCCCCGCAGATTCTGATGATGTGCACAGTGCGCACCTTCCGGCGCCTTGCATTAAAGTTTACTTTCTTTTTTTTTCTAAGACCCGGCGCGCGTGATGTCATGAAGTCACGCGCGCCACTGAAGAGAGGAGAGGACTCTTGGAGGAGCCGTGTGAGCAGCTGCCAGCAAGGTAAGTGTGGGAGCTGGGCTGGCTTGGGACATGCTGCTGGAGACAGACAAGATGGTCTGCTGGGGACATAGAAGGGGGGCTGCGGTGGACAGAGAATATGGGCTGCAGGAGCTGACTGGGGACACAGCAGATGGGCTGGCTGGGGACATAGAAGGGGGGTTGCTGGGGACACAGAAGGGGGCTTCTGTGTCTGACTGGGGACACAGAAGATGGGCTGGCTGGGGACATAGAAGGGGGCTGCTGGGGACACAGAAGATGGGCTGCTGGGGCTGACTGGGGACACAGAAGATGGGCTGCAGAGGCTGACTGGGGACACAGAAGCTGGGCAAGCTGGGGACATAGAAGGGGGCTGCTGGGGACAGAGAAGATGGTCTGCAGGGGATGACTGGGGACACAGAAGATGGGCTGCAGGGGCTGACTGGGGACACAGAAGCTGGGTGAACTGGGGACATAGAAGGGGGCTGCTGGGGACAGAGAAGATGGTCTGCAGGGCTGACTGGGGATACAGCAGATGGGCTGGCTGGGGACATAGAAGGGGGGCTGCTGGGGACACAGAAGGGGCTGCTGGGGCTGACTGGGGACACAGAAGATGGGCTGGCTGGGGACATAGAAGGAGGGCTGCTGGGGACACAGAAGGGGGCTGCTGGGGCTGACTGGGGACACAGAAGATGGGCTGGCTGGGGACATAGAAGAGGGCTGCTGTGGACACAGAAGATGGGCTGACTGGGGACACAGAAGATGGGCTGCAGGGGCTGACTGGGGACACAGCAGATGGGCTGGCTTGGGACATGCTGCTGGGGAGACAGAAAATGGGCTGCTGGGGCTGACTGGGGACACAGGTTGGGCTGGCTTCTGACATCAAAGGGGGGCTGCTGGGGACACACATGATGGGTTGCTGGTGCTGACGGGGGACAGAAAAGATGGGCTTCTGGGGACAGAGAAGATGGGCTTCTGGGGACAGAGAAGATGGGCTTCTGGGGACAGAGAAGATGGGCTTCTGGGGACAGAGAAAATGGGATTCTTGGGACAGAGAAAATGGGCTGACTGGGGACACAAGTGGGGCTGCAGGGGTTGGCTCTGGACATAGAGGGGGGGCTGGCTGGGGCCACAAGCAGGGCTGCCTGGGCTTGCTGGTGACACAGAAGGGGGCTTCTGGGGCTGGCTCTGGACACAGAATAGGGGCTGGCTGGGGATACAGAAGGGGGCTGCTATGGATGGAGACACAGGAGGGGGCTGCTGGAGCTGGGGACACAGAAGGGGGCTGGCTGGAGACACAATGGGGGGCTGGCTCTGGACAGAAGGGGGCTGGATGTGGACATAGAAGGGGGATGGATGGGGACATAGAAGGGGGCTGCTGGGGCTGGATGGGGACATAGAAGGGGGACTGCTGAGGCTGGATGCGGACACATAAGGAGGGCTGCTAGGGATGGAGACACAGAAGGGAGTTAGGCTGGAAACACAATATGGGGGCTGGCGACAGAGAAAGGAGGCTGGCTGGAAATGGAGAGACACCAGTGTTCGCACTGAGTGAAAAAAATTGTGGGTACCAGGGGCCCCTCACTTTGAAAATGTAGAGTCCTACTCTTCTGTTTTTGGGTCCCAACACATATTATGGGGGGTGAGGGAAGGCAGCAGTTGGAACAGTGCTGGGGCAGGGTTAGCAGTTGGGGTACAGGGGGTTAAGGACAAGAAGCAGTTGGGGTACAGCTGGTGTAAAGTCAGGGAGAAGTTGGGGTAGAGCTGGGGCTAGAGGGGAGCTAGGGCAGACAGAGCTGGGGAGGGGTAAGTGTAGACAGCAGTTGCGACAGTGCCGGGGGCAAGGTGGGGGCTAGGGTGAGGTAGCACTGGGGTTAGGAATGGGGAAAGGATGGATAACAGGTGGGGCAGTTATTGGGGGGCAAGGAAGATGTTTGGGGCAGGCAGTACTAAGGGTAGGAAGGGGGCAAGGGTAGATAGCTGGGGTAGTATTGGGGGCAAGGGGGATGTTAGGGACAGGCAGTGCTGGGGGTAAGGTAGGGGATGCACACAGTTAACAATCATGTGGTGTGTAAAAACATGCTATAGCGCATATTTACTACCATACCTGCCCCCGCACACTTGCCCTGTCACCTACCATACCTGCCCCCGCACACTTGCCCTGTCACCTACCAGACCTGTCCCTGTAAACTCACCCTGTCGCCTACCATACCTGTCCCTGCACTCTCACCCTGTCGCCTACCAAATGCTTCTCCGCATACTCATCCTGTCATCAACCAGACCTGTGTCCAAAAATTCTCTCACCCTGCCAAAAACCAGACTTGTGCCGCCAATGGCTTCTGCTATTGACAGTTTAGGTTAGTCGTCTGTGAGGTGGCTGGGGTGTATTTTTTTTTTTTCCTACGGGTGCAAATGTGTTTTCTTTTTTTCCTGTGGGAGCCAATGTGTGTGTGTTTTTTTTTATTTTTTATTATTATTAAAAATAGTAAAAGTATTAATTATGGATTGAGGACCTGATGAGCTTGGATCGCAATACTGCATACGCATGCAGTTCAGCTGCGATAGTAAGACAAACCACTGCGATCGTAATGCAAACTCAGCACTACATAAGGACGACCACTTTACCATACGCACATCCATAATACTTGGCAGAATAGCGGTACAATCGAGCACCATCGGACCCATACGCACACGTGCACAAGCCCTGACCTTAGGCTGGGTACACACTTAAACGATCAGCAATCATGCCGATATTCAGGGCGATTTGCCTTCACCCTGGACATCGCATGATTGCCGGTACACACTGCACAATTTAATGAACGATGGAACGATTACTTGTTCCATCCTTCATTAATATGTATTGTGCCTCATGCGATATCGTGTGATTGACTGTGCTGCACAGTCAATCACATGATAACGCATGCGACCAGCGGGATTGCGCAATTGTGCATAGACACCAGTGTTCTCCCCAGAAAATTTTGGCAGCCGGGTGGCAGCCTTTGTGCAGAAAGGGGCCTAGCTTTACATGGAGGGAGCGTGGCCACACAATAGTACCAATTCACATTAAGTCCACACAATATGGCCCATTACGTACACAGTATGCCCCCTTATTGCCCAACATGTACACAGTATGCCACCTTATTGCTCATTACACACACTATGGCCCCTTATTGCACACTATGCCTGGCCTGCGTGTTGGGAGGGGGCAAGGGTAGATAGCTAGGGCAGTATTTTGGGCAAGGAGGAGGTTAGGGACAGGCAGTGCTAGGGATAAGTAGGGGGTGCACCCAACAGTCAGGGTAAATGGGAATTAATACCAGGCGAAGGGGCCACACAGCCGGGGAATGACAGGGGCCAGAAAGCCAGCCAGTAACACCAAGGACAGGGGTCCTTACCTTTCAGGGTGCTCCTCTACCAGCACCGTTTACACCTGAGCAGCTGCGGCACCAGCTTCTGGAAGTGTTTCTGCAGCACCAACGGGTCTGCACACCTCCCCAGCCCGACCCCGACATCCCCACTGAGGCACAGTGAATGGTGAGTGGCTGTGGCAGGAGCAGCATGTGATGGAGAGGGACCGGAGTGTGGCTGAGTGAGCCAGGAACACTGGGCACAGGAAGAGTAATGGAGTCTGGGCCTGATTCAGACCCGTTCGCGAGCACTATGCGTTTGGCTGGCCAAACGGAGGCGTTCCCAACGGAACACCTGCCGTTTGGGGGTGGCCCCACTGACATCACGAGTGATGTCAGTGGTAAGCTTCCGGCTCTATTAAGAGCCAGAAGCTCACTGGGGCTTGCGGGACCGAGACCCTACCGCAAGGGTCTCATCGCAAGCCCAGATGGTCGCGATGGTCGAGACCATCGCGACCATCACCTGGTTGCTCGCAATAGCTGTGGGTGGTCACCCACAGCTATGCGAGCGGCCTGGAGGCCGCACCAAAAAAAAAAAAGTCCAACTCTTAATCAGGCCCTCTGTCTGTGTCTGAGCGACGAGCTTGCGGCAGCTGCAGAAGGCGGACACAGAGGGAGGAGGACCCGCAAGCGCCAGGGTGATTCTGGGAGCTGTAGTGAAAATAATCTGCCGGCGGCGATTGGTTGAGAAGACGCTGCCAGCTGTGATTGGTTTCTGTGGCGCTGCACACAGGACAAACAGCGCGTCCTGCAGGTCCCGGGCGGCAAGATAATTTTGCCAGGCAGACCACCCTTTAAATAAAGCCTGGGCGTGCCGAAACATCAAATCGTGCCAATATCGTTCTGGTGTATATGCACCCTACGAGACCTCATAGTGAGGCTGTGTATAGCGTTGCAGTGGATAATTTATGCACGCTCATGCAACGGTGTTGAAATACACTGGCACGCCTGCGTTCGCATGACTACCCCCACGTCACCACCCACAAATGGCACTTCCTGTCAATCTCTCTGCGATGGGTCTGCGTAGCCTCTGTGATCGCAGTCCCAATCACAATGGCTGGTTCGTGCATGCACACTGCGATGCGTACACAGTGCAAATTAATCGTCCGATAGCTTGCGTACTCACAGTTGCATTCTTTGCTGAATCACGCCCATAGTTGGATGGGGGTGCTCAAAAAGTCTCACACAGGGTGCTAGTAAGTGTCGAGTGCTGTGAGGTGGACACTGGATGGGCCGAGGGGGTGCTATTAGGTGGTTGTTAAAGGTGCTGGGGGGTGTTATTTGGTGGGGAGGGGAGTACTTTGAGGTGGCAGTGAAGGAGGGAGTGCTGTTTGGTGTATAATCAAAAGGGAAAGTGACTGCTCTGTGGTGGACAGTGGGTTCTGTTAGGGGGGCAGTGAGGGAGTCAATAAGTGAGCTGTGAGGAGGCCAGTGTTATATGGAAGGAACTGGCAGTGAGAAAGTGCTTTCAAGGGGGTTATGAGAGTCAGTTATGGAGGGGGCAGTCACGGATATTTGCAAGGAGGACTAGATGAGACAGCTATGAAGAGGGAAATCGGGATGATATGTAAGAACAACAATGAGACAACAATGGAGGGGGTGATCAGATCAATATGGAGGGAGGGGGCAATGAGACAGCTATGGAGGGCGCAGTAATATAGGGTAGTGCGGCCGGTGCCATCGCACAGGGCACCACAGGTCAGGGGGCGCTGTTTGGGCCTGTCAAATTTCTGTTTATTATCATTCTCACTTATAACTTCCTCTTATTTCATCCCCAGCATCTCCTGGCCTCCCTTATCTCTTCCCTGGCCCTTCCCCATGAGGCCAGTCCCCTTTTTTGGGTGCATCATGTCCCTTTGAAAAATGATGATGCTCTTTCCGGCACAGGGCACCAAAAAGTCTAGTTACGGCTCTGGTAATATGCTGTAGATATGGGCAGGGAGAGGGCAATGTGAGAGATCCATGCATTCTAATGCTTTATGTTGGTTGGCAGTTGCAGATTCAGGGGGAGGACTCTAGATTATTTGACACCTTTAAATGCAGGTATTCTCTTTTCCAGACAGGTCTGAAACTTTCCAAGATTTAGACAACTACCAACGGAGCTTAGAACACCAGCTGGCAGGTAGAGCATAAATTGTCATGGCCTTGGTTATTGTATGTACTCCATGCCCTAAGCATGTTGAAAATGAGGACATGGCTCGTGGGTATGGCACTCCCTGTAAGGCCACGCCCCTTGCTATGAGGACACACGCACTTTTCCAGGAACAAGCGCACCTCCGGACCGCGCAACCCCCCCCGCCCGCACACACACCTTTCCCTTTCCTGATGCCCCCTCTGTCAGTTTGTTCTGGATCCGCCCCTGCTTCACCTACAAAACATCCTAATTTGTGTTAAGTTTTCAAAACTTCAAGCGCCTGCTGGGGATAATAAAAATTATCTGACCTAGCTGAAAAATTTGCACAAGAGTTACTGTTATGAACCCACAACTTTTCCGCACTATTGTAATTTCCAACTCGCAATTTTTTTTTTCAACCCACCATACTGTACACCACTTAGTTTTTATTGTAACTCATCTAGAACCTAGCACTGTTTTTGTGTCTATCTCACCTGGTTTTTGTTTGGATGTTTTTGTGGCACTTGAGTGTGATAATCCTGTATCCTTCTTCCCCTCAGTGGACTCCTTGGATTTCTTCTTTACCACTTTCTCTTCACTGCTTTCTCCTTTCTTCTTTTTTACTTTTTTAGTAGCTGTAAAGTGACACAAATAAGAAAGAGGGTGTAAATTAGCTCCTATTTATTTTACTAGTTATCATAATTCATCATTTCTTCTTCGGGGTCCATAGGGATCCACAGGGATACCATGGGGGTATATTATGGTTGGAAGACCAGGCAACAAACAGTTAAAGTTTTGGCTCCCAGAATGTCCTGGGTCCTCCAATTATAGTAAAAAATAATACCAATTCAAGTGCACTGAAAGGGCACAATTAGATTTGGCTTTAAAAACCTCAGTTAGATTTGGCTTTAAAAACCTCAGTTAGATTTGGCTTTAAAAACCTCAAAAACTTCTTCAGGACTCAGTTCTTCAATAGTCCAACTTTACTTCATTAGTGAATATTCTTTATAATTAATTCCAATAATCAATTCAAATAGTATCCAGCACCTAGTGTCCAGTTAATGTATTGTGACACAGTCAGATTAGGGGTCCCTCTCCTGGGTAGAGGTCTCCTTCCTTACACACACACACAGCAGCAGGGAAGCAGCACACCAGTCTGGATGCAAGTACAAGCTGGTCGGCGCCAGTCTTTATTGTACAATGTCAGAAATAACATAAAGAAAACATAAACATAAATCCTAGCCCTGTCGGAGCACTAACTTCACAGGTAGTTCCCTCACTACCAGAACCTGGCAGGGCCTAATGCCCTCACCAGCAACAAAGGCACAGCACAACACTCACAGTTAGGTTTCCAATTGTTTCTGAGAAAACTCCCTGCCTGCTCTCCCAGGTGAGACACTCAGCCCTAAACACACTAGGCTTATATTGGCCACTCTC
Organism: Taudactylus pleione; assembly: GCA_031769625.1. Lineage (NCBI taxonomy): Eukaryota > Metazoa > Chordata > Amphibia > Anura > Myobatrachidae > Taudactylus > Taudactylus pleione. The sequence continues at coordinate 1,155,612 of JAUIMM010001433.1, read as the reverse complement.
AGGTGGAAACCCTAACAAGCCTGTTACCAGGCTGCGAGAACCAAAACCTGGAGTGGCCATGGGTGGAGCCCTCCCCCTCCTCTCACCCACAACCCCCAGGTCCCAAAATGGCTTTACAAAAAGCCGAAACTCAAGCCTGCTACACTGCAGACTTTCTCCTGGGGGTTTAAAACACATAAGACAGGAATCTGGGACAAATGTACCTGCCACAGACCACTTTACCAGTGATCCTATCACATATCCCCCCCTTTGTTTCGACCTGTGGGGCGGAACAACTGAAGCCCCCAAACAATGAACGCGTGACAACGCGTCAGCATTGGCCAGCTGGCTTCCTGGCCTGTGTTCCACTGAAAATTTAAAAGTTTGTAACGCCAAGAACCATCTCGTAATTCTCGCATTACTGTCCTTATTTTCGGACATCCACTTCAAAGGGGCATGGTCAGTGATCAATTTGAACTTTCTTCCAACCAAGTAGTACCTGAGAGCCTCTAATGCCCATTTTATGGCCAACACCTCCTTCTCCACTGTGGCATAGTTTCTCTCATGTACGTTCAACTTTCTACTTAGATCGAAAATAGGGTGTTCCTCACCCTCCTTGTTCTGGGACAAGACCGCTCCTATACCTACTTCTGATGCATCGGTTTGTACTATGAATTCCCTTTCAAAATTAGGAGTCATCAGGACTGGTTGGGAACACAACGCTACTTTCAACTCCTGAAAAGCTTTCTCTGCCTCAGGACTCCATTCTACCATGACTTTTTGTTTGCCTTTGGTCAGGTCAGTCAGTGGGACTGCCATGGTGGCAAAGTTGGGTATAAACCTCCTGTAGTACCCCGTAATTCCCAAGAAGGCTCTCACCTGCTTCTTATTCAGAGGCCGTGGCCAGTTTTGTATGGCATCAACTTTATTGAGCTGAGGCTTTATCCGGCCTCTGCCAATGGTGTATCCCAGATATTTTACTTCCTCCATGCCTAGACAACACTTTTTTGGATTGGCTGTCAAACCTGCCTTATAGATGGAGTCAAACACTGCTTGTACCCTGGGTAAGTGAGACTGCCAATCAGGACTATGAATGACCACGTCATCCAGATAAGCAGCCGCATACCGTCTATGGGGCCTTAGAATCCTGTCCATCATTCTTTTGAAGGTAGCAGGTGCCCCATGTAGCCCGAAGGGCAACATCTTGTACTGAAACAAGCCCTCTGGCGCTGAAAAAGCTGTCTTTTGTTTGGCTCTCTCGGTTAACGGTACTTGCCAATACCCTTTGGTTAGGTCAAGAGTGGTTAAATACCTTGCCGTCCCTAGTCTCTCAATCAGTTCTTCCACTCTTGGCATCGGGTAGGCATCGAATTTTGAAACACTGTTCAACTTTCGTAAGTCATTGCAGAAACGCACACTCCCGTCGGGCTTTGGAATCAACACAATGGGACTTGACCATTCACTATGTGATTCTTCAATAACCCCTAACTCTAGCATATTTTTAATTTCTTTCGACACCGATTCTCTTTGTGCTTCTGGTAACCTATAGGGCTTTAGATTAACTTTAACCCCTGGGTCAGTGATGATGTCATGTTTAATGACCGAGGTTTTCCCAGGTACGTCAGAGAACAGCACCCTATTTCTAATCAGAAACTCCTTGACCTCTTGTTGTTGAATTGCCGACAGGGTTTTTGCCACTGTCACTTCGAGAACTAAGGGCCCTGGATTTACTGGAGGGTCTCGGACGGCCGACAGTACCGTTCTATCTTTCCAGGGCTTTAACAGATTTATATGGTATATCTGTTCCGGCTTTCTTTTCCCCGGCTGGTAAACTTTGTAATTGACCTGTCCCACTCTTTCTAAGATTTCAAAGGGCCCTTGCCATTTAGCCAAAAGTTTATTTTCCACAGTGGGAACCAACACTAACACTCTGTCCCCAGGAGCAAAGCTGCGTAACCGGGCATTGCGGTTGTATACCCTCTGCTGTGCCTGTTGAGCCTGTTCCAGGTGCTCTCTCACTATCGGCACTACCGCAGCAATTCTCTCCTGCATTTGAGAAACATACTCAATCACCGTTTTGTAAGGACTAGACTGCCCCTCCCATGTCTCTTTGGCAATGTCTAGTAACCCCCTTGGGTGTCTCCCATACAACAAGTCGAAGGGTGAAAACCCGGTGGAAGGACTGGGGAACCTCTCTTAAGGCCAACAATAAATATGGCAATAAGTAATCCCAATCCCTACCATCCTTGTTGACCACTTTCCTAAGCATGTGTTTTAACGTCTTGTTAAACCTCTCGACCAGCCCATCGGTTTGGGGGTGATACACCGAAGTTCTTAACTGTTTAATTTTGAACAGGCGGCATAACTCCTTCATGACTTTTGACATAAACGGTGTACCCTGGTCAGTTAGTATCTCCTTGGGTATACCCAGCCTGCTAAAGACATGAACTAGCTCTCTGGCAATGGTCTTGGTTGACGTATTGCGCAACGGGATCGCTTCCGGGTACCTGGTAGCGTAATCCATTATGACCAGAATATACTGGTGTCCCCTGGCAGACTTCATTAAGGGTCCAACCAAATCCATCGCTATTCTTTCAAACGGCACCTCTATAATAGGCAATGGAACTAGTGGACCCTTAAAATGTGGCCTGGGAGCATGATACTGACACTCAGGGCAGGATGCGCAAAAGTCAGACACCTCTTTATGAAGCCCGGGCCAGAAAAACCTCTGCATTATTCGCTCAGTGGTTTTCTCTACCCCTAGATGGCCTGCTGTTATATGACCATGGGCCAGATCCAACACTGTTCTTCTGTAGGCTTTGGGAACTATTAGTTGTTCCACAATATCTTCCCCCTTCTTAGTCACCTGATATAACAAATCCTGACACATTGCCATGTGGGGATAGGACAAAGGACTATCAGGGTCTACGGGTTTACCATCAACTACTTTTACATTCTCCCTGGCTTTTACCAAAGTAGGGTCATTCAACTGCTCCACGGCAAAGACCTCTCTTCTGACCTCTAAATCAGGCAGACGATCACCTGGCCCAACAACACTTCCCACCTCAATGGGAGGCACATCAGTTGGCGGTCCACCGTCACGCTCCGCATTCTCCACCATATTGTGACACAGTCAGATTAGGGGTCCCTCTCCTGGGTAGAGGTCTCCTTCCTTACACACACACACAGCAGCAGGGAAGCAGCACACCCGTCTGGATGCAAGTACAAGCTGGTTGGCGCCAGTCTTTATTGTACAATGTCAGAAATAACATAAAGAAAACATAAACATAAATCCTAGCCCTGTCGGGGCACTAACTTCACAGGTAGTTCCCTCACTACCGGAACCTGGCAGGGCCTAATGCCCTCACCAGCAACAAAGGCACAGCACAACACTCACAGTTAGGTTTCCAAGTGTCTCTGAGCAAACTCCCTGCCTGCTCTCCCAGGTGAGACACTCAGCCCTAAACACACTAGGCTTATATTGGCCACTCTCAGGTGGAAACCCTAACAAGCCTGTTACCAGGCTGCGAGAACCAAAACCTGGAGTGGCCGTGGGTGGAGCCCTCCCTCTCCTCTCACCCACAACCCCCAGGTCCCAAACCGGCTTTTCAAAAAGCCGAAACTCAAGCCTGCTACACTGCAGACTTTCTCCTGGGGGTTTAAAACACATAAGACAGGAATCTGGGACAAATGTACCTGCCACAGACCACTTTACCAGTGATCCTATCACAGTACAGTCTTGTGTAATTATCCCTCTGTGTATCTCATGATGATTTACATGCAAAACAAGATATGAGGGAACAGCATATAGCGTAAAATCCTCAATTTATTTGGAAATATACAGTAAAATATACAAATAAGTGCGTGGCAGCGTACCAGAAGTGACCTTTTTTGAAAGGCACATCAAACAGCATATAGGGGTAATAATGCTTCCCCTAATAAGCAATACCTTTCAGGATCAACTCCAGGAGCCCCACAGCTTGTCACCAAGGCATTTCAACCATCAAAGTGGTCTTTCTCAAGGTGTGTGTCAACAGGTGCATGGAGCAGGTATTTATACCCTAAAACCACAACACTCCCACAAGGGGTCTGATTCATCAATTATTTCCCTAAGCCTTAATTTTCACTCAATACTGGTGTACTAAAAAGATCAAGAAGTCTGTCTTACCTTCTAGTTTTAGTAATGTGCAGGCAGCGTCTTTCTATACTGTGTTGATTGTTAAAAAACCATGGTGCGTTCCAACCTGTGGAGCGCATCACGTGATTCCTTGGTAGCAAACTGATGGGCTCGTATTGCAAGTGATTCTGCTATGTATTTTAGTTAGTGGATCGCATCACGGGATTGTATGATGAAATATGGGCGGGTTGTTAGTACGCTCCCTTCTGTCATGCGTTCCTCCCTGTCATTGGTGGGTGGACAAATAGATATGGTGCCGCTCTACTCCCAAGTCCATGGAGTGCATCGTGCAACCCCGCTGTATGTAGGAGGTGTGCATGATGTTTATCTTCCTGTCTGTGGAATGCATATGTGTTTCACCTCTTGGGTGTTCCCTGTATGTGGATCCTCTCAATCAATTACAAAAACATTAGTTCCGTGTTGTTATGTTCTGGGTTGTTTGTGGACCCGGGGTGGTAGCAGGAGTGATCACAGAAGCAGATTTGAAAATAAAACTAGGATTTTTAATAAGTGCTTGAGTAGACATATAATGTGGCAGTAAATAAAAGTCCAGGAATACATAAATGTGCACAAGAGTTCTGTGGTGGGAGTAAAGGGGTTAATGTCCAAGTAGAAACAATTAGACACCTACCTGCACTACCTGTCCAGGTGTGCAGGTAGTGAAACTGAAAATAATCAAACCAGGTATGCAGGTAGTGAACTGAAAATAAACAAGCCAGGTATGCAGGTAGTGAACTGAAGCGCACGATGTCAGTAGGCTCAGGCACTCAGGTATGGGCAAGGGTGATGGAGGAAGCGGGGTAGTCCAGTAGGAGCTGGGAGCTGACAGGCAGACTGGCAGACAGCAAATTCACAGGAACAGGATAAGCACAGAGAACTCCCTCTCAGCTAGGCTGACATACACGATGCACTGGCAAAGAAGGAAGGCACTGACCCTTCCTAAATACCCCATGCCGTGCTGTTACTGGCCGGAGGGAACATGTGACTCACCAGGATTGGCCTGCCGCATCACATGGCCAGAAGGCAAGATTGAGGTGCCCATGCCAAACGGAACGGAGACGCCGCCAGGCCTCACCAGCGCAGAGTGACAACAGGGCTGCACAACAACGCGTGCAGCCAAAGCCCCCCGCCAGACACCAGCTCCGCCACCAGACAGCCCGCGCCACAACGACCTCACAGGTAACACCCGCCTAGCGCCATGCTGAAATACCCTGGCCGTGACAGTACCCCCCCTTTTGGGGTGGCCTCAGGACACTCACCAGGCTTCTCCGGATGGGCAGAATGGAATCTAATGATGAGCTTGGGAGCATGGACATCACGAGCATTGGTCCAGCAACGTTCCTCTGGACCGTAACGTTTCCAGTCCAACAAATACTGAAGATGACCTCTGCGCAGATGAGAGTCCAAGATCTGGGTGACTTCAAACTCAACTCCTCTCTCCGTCTGGACTCGAGGAGAAGCAGGTAGAGCATTATGGAACTTATTCAGGACTAGGGGCTTTAATAAGGAAACATGAAAAGAATTGGGAATTTTTAGGTATGGGGTAACTGTAGATGGTAGACCACTGGATTAATGACTTCTGTTATGGTGAAGGGACCGATGAAGCGGGGTGCGAATTTCATAGATGGAACTCTTAGATGAAGGTTCCGAGTAGACAACCAGACCTGGTTTCCTACTTGCATGCGTGGAACTATTCTATGCTTTCTATCGGCCTGGGTCTTATAGCGAGAGGATGCCTTCAACAAATCAGACCGTACTTGAGTCCAGATGGCAGCAAAATTCTGCACCGTGTCCTCCACGGCCGGAACATCAAAAACAGGCAGGCTTTGAAATTCGGGAACACGAGGATGAAGGCCATATACAACCTGAAATGGCGTTTGGTTAGTTGATGAGTGGTAGGAAGCATTATGTGCAAACTCAGCCCACGGCAGCAAGGCAGCCCAATTGTCCTGGGAAGATGACATAAAAATTCTTAAGAAAGTCTCTAGATCTTGATTAACTCTCTCGGTGGAGCTGTTGCTTTGCGGATGGTAAGCCGTGGAAAAGTTTAACTTCACTTGAAGAACAGAACACAAAGCCCTCCAGAATTTTGCAGTAAACTCCACACCATGGTCAGAGACAATTTCAGCAGGAAGGCCATGTAGACTAAATATGTGTTGGACAAACAACTGTGCAAGGTCAGGGGCAGAAGGTAACTTCTTCAACGGTATATAGTGGACTATCTTAGAAAATCGGTCTATTACAACCCAGATAGTGTTGAAACCTTGAGAGACTGGCAGGTCTATGACGAAATCCATGGAGAGATGCGTCCATGGACGTGATGGAGTAGGTAATGGAAGCAATTCCCCAGCTGGAGCTTGTCGTGATGATTTATGCTGGGCACAGGAGGAGCAGGAAGAGATGAACTCCATTATATCTGCCTTCATAGAAGGCCACCAATAGTGTCTTTTCAGGAACTTAAAGGTCTTCCGAGTGCCCTGCGAAGCGAGAGGAATGTGCCCAAGTGAGAAGCTGCTTCCTTAATTCCGGGGCCACAAATGATGTTCCCGTAGGAGGCTGAACTTGTAATGCGGGGAAAACTCTTGATTCCAAGACAGGGATATTGCTTTGATTTTCAGATTGATCATCACAGAGGAGAGATCTCGATAGGGCATCAGCCTTCTGATTAAGTGCATGAACTGAAATCTGGCAAAGAATATTGGCCAGCGGGCCAAACGAGGACTCGCACATTGGAGGTTTTTGAGAAATAGGAGATTTCTATGGTCCGTAAATACAGTAAATGGAAACTTGGCGCCTTCTAGCAAATATCTCCATTCCTTCAACGCCAACTTTACAGCTAGTAGTTTTTGCTCACCTATGGCGTAGTTCCTTTCAGCAGGTGAGAATTTTTTAGAAAAGAACCCACACGGATGGACTCTGTTGTCCTCATAATGTTGAGACAAGACTGCTCCCACAGCTTCAGATGATGCGTCCACTTCCAACAAAAAAGGCCTGTCCAGATCTGGTTGTCGAAGAACTGGTGCTGAGATAAAGGCCTGTTTTAGAAGATGAAAGGCAGACTCTGCCTCAGGTGACCATTGGGCAGGATTAGCATCTTTGCGGGTTAAGGCTGTAATGGGAGCCAGCAGTGTAGAAAATCCCTTAATGAAGCGTCTATAATAATTGGCGAAGCCCAACAATCTCTGGATGGCCTTCAGTGTCTGAGGTCGGGTCCAATCCAGAATTGCCTGTACCTTCTTAGGGTCCATTTCTAAACTGGAGCCAGATATTACATAGCCGAGAAAAGGTACACTGGGCACTCCAAAGACGCACTTCTCCAGTTTGCAGTAAAGGTGGTTTTCTCTCAAATGGGTCAGAACTTCTTTAACATGTTGTTGATGTTTAGCCACAGAGGGTGAAAAAATCAGTATGTCATCCAGATAGACAACAACCGAAACATATAACAGATCCCGGAAAATATCATTAACGAAACTTTGAAAGACAGCAGGGGCGTTACACAATCCAAAAGGCATTACTAAATACTCGAAATGTCCATCTCTGGTATTAAAAGCGGTCTTCCATTCATCGCCAGCTCGGATACGAATGAGGTTGTAAGCCCCTCTCAGATCTAATTTAGAAAAAATGACAGAGCCCTTGACCCTATCAAACAACTCAGTAATCAGGGGAAGAGGGTTTCGATTCTTTACAGTAATGTCATTAAGGCCTCGATAATCGATACATGGTCTTAGACCACCTTCCTTCTTGCCAACTAAGAAAAACTCAGCTCCGGCAGGTGAAGTAGAGGGGCGAACGAACCCCTTTGCCAGGTTGTCCCGGATGTACTCGGTCATGGCTTGAGTCTCAGGCAAGGACAGCGGATAGGTACGACCACGAGGTGGTATCTTATCAGGTATCAATTCAATTGGACAGTCCCATTCCCTATGAGGGGGTAAGATATTTGCTTGTTGCTCAGAGAACACGTCGGCGAACATCTGATATTCCTTGGGAATGGCAGAAGAGACTAATGGAACTGTCTTTTTCACAGGACGAATTTTTGGAAGACAGGAATTCTGACAGTCCATACCCCATGACAGAATCTGCATAGAACTCCAATCAATCCTGGGATTATGTTGACGTAACCAGGGTAGACCAAGAACAATTTCTTGAGAGGCCTCTGATATCACCAGGAATTTTAAGGACTCAGAATGAAGTGCCCAAATTTGGACCAATACTGGTTGAGTCTCTTTGGTGACTATCCCGTTAGTTAGAGGGCGTCCGTCTATAGAGGTCAGAGAGATGGCATGGTTGAGAGACAAACAAGGAATCTGAAATTTATCTATGAAACTAGACGTTATGAAATTTCCGGCTGCTCCCGAGTCAAGTAGAGCAGTAGCAAAGACAGGTTTGGGTTTAAGAGCCAAGGCTAGGGTAATCGTGAAATCTTTAATTTTTGGAGACGGGTTCATAACTCCTAACTTGATGTCTCCAGGGTCAGTTAGGATTTGCCATTTCCCAGTTTACGGGGGCAGGAGATCAGCAGGTGACCGGACTCTCCGCAGTACAGACAGAGGTTCTTTTGCATTCTTCTCTGACGTTCTTCTTTGGAGAGGTGTGTATGATTCACCTGCATAGGCTCCTCTTCAGTAGGAGAAGGAATGGGTTGGGTAGAAATGGAGGGGGTAAATGACCTTTGCCGGTCAGTTCTGTTTTTTTCAGCCTGACGTTCCCTGAAGCATAGGTCAACTTTGATACACAACGAAATCATGTTGTTCAGATTAGTAGGAAGCTCTCGAGTGACTAGATCATCCTTTAGTCGGTCTGACAACCCATGCCAGAAGGCTGAGGTGAGGGCTTCCTCATTCCATTTGAGCTCTGATGCTAAAATTTGAAATTGCACGGCATATTGACTGACAGAACGGACCCCTTGTCTCAGTGTCATGATGTTTGATGATGCCGATACAGTATGCCCAGGCTCATCGAAAATCCTCCTGAAGGATGACACAAAGCCTGCGTAATTATCCAGCAGCAGATCTGAGAGCTCCCAGAGTGGGGAAGCCCATTCCAAGGCCTGGCCGGATAACAGAGAGACCATATAAGCCACTTTAGTTCTTGCAGTTAGAAAGTTGTCAGGCTGCAGGGTAAAATGTATGTCACACTGATTTAGGAATCCTCGGCAGAGTTTAGGATTGCCGTCAAATTTGCTTGGTAAAGGAAGATGTAAGCGGGGAGACGATCTGCCTCCTGTATTCCCAGACGCTGATGCGGATGTAGATGCTGGTACTTCAGGGGTAGAAAAGGAAGTTTGCAAACTATCCTGTCGCTTGGACATCTCTTGCAGAAATTGAGCCATCTGATGCTGCATGTTTTCCAGACTTTCTAAATGACCAGAAATGCATTGGAACAAATCCACTCCTGACTCCTGATCCGTGGCCGGCTCCCTGGGGCCAGTGCAAAACTAGGATTTTTAATAAGTGCTTGAGTAGACATGTAATGTGGCAGTAAATAAAAGTCCAGGAATATATAAATGTGCAGAGTTCTGTGGTGGGAGTAAAAGGGTTAATGTCCAAGTAGAAACAATTACAGCTGTCCAGGTGTGCAGGTAGTGAAACTGACAATAATCAAACCAGGTATGCAGGTAGTGAACTGAAAATAAACAAGCCAGGTATGCAGGTAGTGAACTGAAGCGCAGGATGTCAGCAGGCTCAGGCACTCAGGTATGGGCAAGGGTGATGGAGGAAGTGGGGTAGTCCAGTGGGAGCTAGGAGCTGACTGGCAGACAGAGAACTCCCTCTCAGCTAGGCTGAGATACACGATGCACTGGCAAAGAAGGAAGGCACTGACCCTTCCTAAATACCCCATGCCGTGCTGTTACTGGCCGGAGGGAACATGTGACTCACCAGGATTGGCCAGCCGCATCACATGGCCAGAAGGCAAGATGGCGGTGCCCATGCCAAATGGAACGGAGACGCCGCCAGGCCTCACCAGCGCAGAGTGACAACAGGGCCACACAACAACGCGCGCAGCCAAAGCCCCCCCGCCAGACACCAGCTCCGCCACCAGACAGCCCGCGCCACAACGACCTCGCAGGTAACACCCGCCTAGCGCCATGCTGAAATACCCTGGCCGTAACACGTGTAAAGTGAGGTTATGTGTGTGGGGGTCTAATTCATGCACAGCGGGACCACTGTTCTCATAAATGTTTCCCATAAAAACACCCTTATACATTCATAAATAGCAATTACAGTATATGACAGTAAATAAAAATATAGGTAAATTAAAGCTTTTTATTGTTTTATTTTAAGAATTTTCAGTTGGCAGTACCAAGCATCTGTATTAAGACGCAGGTACTGCGACTCCATCTACCACCGCTGGGCTGCAACATCGGTGATTGTGCTGGTGATTTTGGTGGGTCATTACAGAACTTAGGTAGCAGCGAGGCTGTGACCTGGACTGCACCGGATGCTCGGAGATGTCAGGTAATGCACCAGAAGCTGCTGCTGTAAGGACCAGGGATTGTCCGCATCCTGCTCTGTCTACCCTTCATATGTATGAGATGCTCATGGTCCATGCAGTACACCCGGTAGCTGTTGGTCTCAGGAGGGTCTGGGTCAGGCTTCCTGTATACCTCTCCGTTGGTTAAGGTATATGGTGCTCTATTTCCTACCATTTCTTTGCATTGCTGTAGTGGATTTAGAGTCAATTGTATTTATATTACATGTGCATTGTACAGTATATGATTGTTTGCTAGCTGCTGACTGATACTGTTTTTTTATTTCTATCTGTCAATTATAACTATCACTGTTATTTCTTTCTGAAGTACTTCACATTCATTGAGATTTTGTTAAGGCTGTCACATAACTTTGCAATTTTACCTTTACTTTAAGTCAAAAGATAAAGGGAAACAGGAGGGGGAGCCACCTGTGCTGGTTTCATGTAAATCATGTAACGCTTGTGTGTCCTCACAGGACATAAAGGAGGGTTTGTGTGTTGACTGTTATAAAGTGCCACCTTACCAGTCCTAGTTACCTGTTGTTGGACAAAAGCCATCTTGGGTTTCCTCTTTGTCCCAGGTTATGATTCAGGTGGTGAATCGTTTGTCTACTCCAACGATGCCTCCTTGGATGGGGTGTCCATATATATTTTCACCTCATATGCATTCCGCAATAAGGGATATTGATGGCCACTCTAGTCAGAGTATGGCACCATCTAATGTTGATAACAGACCAGTAGTGGCTAAAGCAGAATCTGATGAATCATCATGTGCATCATCAGAGGAAACTGATGATGCACATGATTCTTCAGTATCTTCTTCTGGGGAAGAGGATCAGCCATCTACTGTGGATGTCACTTCTTTGGTGAGGGTGGTTAAATCAGTTTTAGATATTGAGGATGATGAACCAGCTCATAGTAAGAAGACTCCAGTGTTTAATCACCACCAAAAGGTGGTCAAAACGGAGTTCCCTGTGTCTGAACAGCTCACAGAGCTTATTGAGGAGGCATGGGATAAGCGGATTTATGTAGATAAGAAGGTAAAATCATTGTATCCACTCCCAACTTCTGTATGTGTTAAGTGGGAGGTACCTCCTACTGTTGATGCTCATGTAACACATTTAATCAGAAATGCTATATTGACTTCCATCAGCATCTTCTCTGAGGGATTCCACAGATAAATAGATTGAAGCCTGTCTTAAGGCAATATTGTCATCATCTGGAGCTGTTACTCGTCCAGCTATTGCTGGAACCTGGGTAGCTAAGGCTGTTGAAGAAATGATTGAGGCATTGGAAAATTCTCCACCAAATGCTACCAGAGAACAGATGATGAATATCTCCCACATATGGGAAGCTGCTTCCTATCTGGGAGGCAGTGGATGCTGGAATTTTAGCTTCTAAGGCATCAGCAGCATTATCCATAGTAACACGCAAGGCCCTTTGGTTAAGAGCTTAGAAAGCTGATACAGGAGGATCAAAGAGGGTGCTGAATTTTTACCTCTTCATGGAAAGGTACTTTTTGGAGCAGAGTTGGATAACATAATTTCTACTCTGGCGGCTTCAAAGTCAGAAGGTCTGCCATCTAAGTCAAATTATAGAGCTAGGCAGGTTTCTTTTCAGTCCTCAGGGAAGAGGTAAAGTACAGACTTCTTCTAGTTTTTGTAAGTCAAAGCGACAAACTAAGATAGCTTCTAAGCCAGACAACAAGCCCTCGGCCTGATAATCCTCCTGGGGGATCCCATTGTGTGGGGCCGACTTCTTCAGTTTTCAGATTATTGGCATCATACCACTACAGATGCCTAGGTCCGAGAAGTGTTCTCTCAGGGGTATGCCTTCACTTTCAAGAGACATCCATGTCAGAAGTTTTTTGTCATGAAGCCTCCATCAGATGTTGACAAGGCCTTGGCTTTTCAGGACACCATTCACTCTCTGCTATCGCCCTATTCTGAATCTAAAAACCTTCAACAGGTTGTTTATCCATGTTCCCAAATTCTGCATGGAAACTCTCCGGTCAATTATTTTGGCTATGGAGTCGGGAGATTACATTCAGGATATTCAGGATTCATTTCTGCATATTCCAATTATCCCATCCCACCAGCAATTTTTACAATTTTCTGTCCTTCAGCAACATTACCAATTTCAGGCTCTACCCTTTGGCTTTGCTACGGCTCCCCAGGTATTTACCAAAATAATGTCAGTCATGATGGCTTATCTCAAACATCAGTGAGTCAGAATTCTGCCATATCTGGATGACCTTCTGATATTTGCATGGACTCCGGTGATTTTGCAACACCATCTTCAACTGACCATAGCCTTCCTACGGAGGCACGGCTGGATCACCAATTTGAAGAAATCATCACTTTCTCCAACACAGCAGATGGAACATCTGGGAGCATTTCTAGATTCTCAGGCACAAAGGGTGTTTCTGCCAGAGGACAAGATTGAGGCTTTATCAAAGCGGATACATATGCTGCTACGCAAATGAAGAGTATCCATTCTGTCAGCAATGCAGGTGCTGGGATCAATGGTATCGTCCTATGACATGATGGGGTATGCTCAGTTCCATACCAGGCCTCTGCAGAGGTTGATTCTCTCCAGGCGGAGTGGACAGCATCATTTATTATGGTACCAGATGATCTTTCTCACTCCAGAGGTTAGTTACTCCCTCCTGTGGTGGCTGAAAAAGGAGCATCTAAACAACATCCGTTCTGGATTCCAAATTGGGTGCTTCTCACCACAGATGCCAGTCTTCGTGGATGGGGGGCAGTGACAGGTCATCACACCTTCCAGGGGAGATGGACAAATCAAGAAAGTTGTCTGCCAATAAATATTCTGGAACTGTGAGCAGTATTCAAAGCACTTGTCAGGGCACAGGACCTGCTCCAAGGCAGGCCTTTCCATATCCAGTCCAACAATGCGACTACAGTGGAGTCACAAGGAGTTATGAGGCCATGGAGGAAGTGACACAGGTTGTCATTTGGGCAGAATGGGTATCTTCCGGCCATCTCGGCAATATAAATTACGGGATTACTCAATTGGGAAGCAGACTTCCTAAGTTGCCAGGACATACTGTACACGCCGGAGAGTGTTTCAGCTCCTGGTAAGCAAATGGGGTCTACCAGAGATAGATCTCATGGCATCATGCCACAACCACAAGGTCCCCAAGTATGGGGCCAGGTCCAAAGACCCTTCAGCAGTCTTAGTGGATGCACTGGCAGTTAGATGGGACTTCAAGTTGGCATATCTCTGTCCTCCAATTTCCCTGCTCCCAAAAGTTCTCAGGAAATTCAAGCAGGAAGGTGGAACAGTAATACTGGTGGCTCCAGCTTGGCCCAGACGTCATTGGTTCACCGACATACAGAAGTTGTTGGTAGACAGCCTGTTTCCTCTTCCTCTGTGGCAGGATCTGCGAGCTCAAAGTCCCTGCCGACATCAGGACTTACCCTGTCTGGCTTTGATGGCATGGCTCTTGAATCTTTCATCCCAAATGTGAAGGGTTTTTCCAGTTCTGTAATTCAACAATACTTACAGCATGGAAGCCTGCTTCTGCCCACATCTATTACAGTGTTTGGCATTCTTTTGGTCAATGGTGTTCTCATAAGGAATATGATCCTAAGGTGTTTAGGATTTCCAGGATACTAGCTTTCCTACAGGCAGGGTTAGACAAGGGTCTCCGCCTGGTCACTTTGAGAGTGTTTCTGCACTGTCAGTCTGGTTCCAGGAGAAGATTGCTTCATTACCAGATGTTAGAATTTTTTTCCAAGAAGTCCTGCAAGCTCAGCCTCCTTTTGTTCCAACGGTAGCCCCGTGGGACTTGTATTTGGTTCTTAAGGGGTCACAAGCTTCCCCATTTGAACCTTTAGACTCTGTAGATTTGAAGTGGTTGACAGCAAAGACACTTTGTCTTCTTGCTATATCTTCTGCTCGCAGAGTCTCAGATTTGGCAGTGCTCTCTTGTCGCTCCCCATTTTTTATTTTTCACTAGGATAAAGCTGTTCTTCGTACAAGGGAGGGTTACATTCCTAAGGTAGTGTCTCATTTTCATGTAAATTAAGAAATTGTTGTTCCAGTTTTTCAGGCTTCAAACCTTTCTGTAGGTGAAGCCTCCCTGGATGTAGTTCATGCTCTCCGTATTTATGTGGAGCATACAAACTGTGTTAGAAAATCAGATTCTATTTTTGTATTATATGGTTTTCACAAACAAGGATGGCCAGCTAATAAGCAGACTTGAGATGGCTATGCATGACTATCTCTCAGGTGTACTCACAGGCTGATCTTCCTGTCCCAAGCACAATGAAAACACATTCTACTCGGTCTGTAGGGCCATTGTGAACATTCAGTCGTAGTGCCTCTGCTGAACAATTGTGCAAGGCTGCCACGTTGTCTTCTGTCCACGCTTTTCTTTTCTTTGCCTCCCAATATGCTTCCTTTGGGTGACAAGTTCTCCTTTCTGCTCAGGAGTGTCCCCCACCCTAGGGGAACTAATTTAGGACATCCCGATGATCCCTGTGGAACCTGAAGAAGAAATATAGATAACTCCTTTTCTTCAAGGTCCATAGGGTCCACAGGGCACCCACCCTGATGCACCTTGCTTCATTGGGTGATTTTTTTTCAGTCACAGATTCCCTCATCTTCTGTAAGAGTGTTTCTGGTGTGTGATTGTTTTCCTTCTCCTCTTTCCTTCTCCTGCCTTTAGGCTTGTTAACTAAACTGAAGTCCTATGGCTAGGGGTGGGGTATATATGGAGGAGGACCCAGGGCATTCTGGGAGCCAAATCTTTAACTGTTTAATGCCTGGTCTTCCAACCATAATATCCCCCCTCCCCATGGTATACCTGTGGACCCTCGAAGAAAAGGAGTTAACTAGGTACTGTAAGTCTAAAATAACTATATTTTCTGTGTTTTCAAAATATTTTATTCTTCCACAACCACTAGTTTTTTTTTCCATTTATTTCTATTATTTTGTTGCTATAGTTGGGACATTTTAGGTCTCTGTGCACCATTGGTATTAAGATCAATCCTCCCAGCTAATGTAATAATCAGACCACAGTGCTGGTGGCTAAATGCAGGCTCAAGCCCAGATCCCTTCACTTGCCTAGTCCATATGCCACTGAGAAGAGGAACTCTGTAATTGGTCCCATGATTAGTGACTTTCCATGTGTTGTTAGACGAAAAGCTAAACTCTATTACTGTTCCCAGTGATATCACAGTACTGTTCCTATGGCAGGGTGGGCGTGTCGCGGCGAAAAGGAGGAGTGACCTGGAGCATACCGCATCAATTAATGGCATTGTGAAGCAGGGGGCAGGACTATGATGACACAATTCTGCGCTTGCCTGCCGTTCCTTAGTTCCTAACCCTCCCCCTAGTGCCTAACCCTAACTTTGGGATGCCAGCGGTTGGGATGCCTGCATCGGGATTCTGACAGGTGTCGGGATTCCGGCACCGTTATTCTAGGCATCGGCATCCCATGTGCTGGGATTTTGACCGTATACCCATAGGACATGCTTGCCTACCCTCCCGATTCGTCCGGAAGCATCACGAACCGGGTGTCAAAATCCCGGCACATGGGATGCCGGCGCCTAGAATAACGGCGCCGGAATCCTGAAACCTGTCAGAATACCAATGCAGGCATCCTGAATGCTGGCATCCCAAAGTTAGGGTTAGGCACTAGGGGGAGGGTTAGGATCTAAGGGGAGGGATAAGTTTGGGGTGCAGGGGGGGGTTAGGTTTAGGCAGTAAGGTGGAGGTTAGGTTTAGGCATCGGGGAGGGAGGGGTAGGGAGAGGGGAAGGGTTAGGATACCTACTGACAGGTATCGGTATCCTAACCCCACCTGGATCCCGAGCACCGGCATCCCATACCCAACCCGTTCCTACACCCTGTAGTAACAGTACAGATTTATATGGCCATCACACACTTCAAAAGCCTGCTTTAAACCACAATACATTTATATTTAAATAATCTCTAATCTTATTTGCAAATGGCTACCGGATAACTTCTGAGGCAAAGGGGTAGTTACCATAAGCCACAACAATTTTCTTAGGATGTACATTTCTTTCTTATGTTAGCATTGCTTCCTCACCCTTGGATTGTTCAAAATCTGTAACATCTTCTTTTTTCCCCTTTGATTTCTTGCTTTCCATTTGATTCTTTGGCTCTTTGACTTCTAATTTCTGCTTTGAAGTCTAGTCACAAAAGGAAATATAGTCAGAATCTAGATGAATTATAATTTACAGTCACTTGACATTTATTTGAACAACGTGCTAAGGGGGTTGGAGCAGATCATTGTATAACTATCTACTAAAGGGACCAGGCATACTGTATGCCTGGTTACCTTAGTGTCTGCCGTCTGCTCTTGGTCTTCCTCCACTTGCCCCACAACCTCACTGCTTCCATACTTATCCAGTCCTGCTTCCATACTTACCCAGTGGCAGGTTCCTCCTCCTTTCCTGGCTCCTCCTAGGCTAATGCAGGCCATACATTTAAGGACCGAGTCTTCATTCTGCCAATCTGATTAGGTGACCAAACCATTAATCGACGGACATCAATGATCAGAAATGTGTCGGGGAACCTGCAAAATACAGCATGTTGAAAATTTCAGACTCGCCGATTCTGATCATTGATGGGTCAGAATTGGGGAATTGGAATTGTCCAACATGTTGGATTTCACAGATGCCCCGACCCAGGCATTGATAGAATTGGGTATTGCCCCAATAACTGCCTGACGTATGGGCCCCATAAGGACTGTCCCATCTCCTAGCTTTAGGGCAAGTGGATGTTGGAGATGGGACAAACCTTATACAATTAGATGAGCAAACATAAGTCTCCCAGAGAAGTGTAATGCCCTCTCTTGAGCGTTTTGCATAAGCCACGCAGTCCGGCACTAGGCCCCATGGTAAATGGGGGCAAAGCCTTTCTGGGTGTTTGTAGACTTGGAACCCCCAGAGATGAAGAAAGCAGCATATGAGGAAATAATCAAATAAACAAGCCAAGGACATGAGGGGAGGAGGTCCTGGGCTTCATTTGGTGTTGCAGTACATGAGGGAGAGCATGTGACAGGGGATAACCCCAGTACAGGGAGAATGTGTAACAGGCCAAAGGATATTAATTCATATGAGAGAAGGGAAAGTGCTGACCAGAGGCAGCAAGGCTGCATAGTACTGCATGTGCGAGAAGCAGGAGCGGAAAGACTAATTAGTCCACGTGTGCCTGCAGATGGTGAGCAGAGGAGGCTGATAAGGCAATGCTAGTGGATGTGTGGAACCAAAGGCAATGCTAGTGGATGTGTGGAGCCACTTTACCCAGAAGAATCTGGTGTGTGATACTAAGTTTATACCAGTCTGTAACTTGTGTGGAACTGTAATTACAACTACAGTTAAGACTGGTGCTGTAGAGGAAGTATAACTAATATTTTGCAACCGTTAAGCTTTAAGTATAAAGCATTTACCGTCAGCTACAAGTATTGCGCTGGTGGAAGTTGGCGAAGTAGCTCTTGTAACCATTATATTGATTGTGCTGGTGGATATGGAGCAGTGTAAGTAAAGTTTCTTGTTCTTTCAAGATGGTCTGGGGCCCAATTTCCTTTAGAACTGCACTGCACTGCCATTTATGTAACTGTGTACACCTTAAATATTACTGTATATCTGCATGTGCGGAGACCCTTGGGTCATCGGCACCCACACCCAAGAGCTAGCCACTTCCAGGAAGAAGTGTATGTCCAGACTGCAGGGTATTTTCTAGACAACAGGAAAATAAATAATTTTTTTGCAATAATTTTTTTTTTTAAAACAGGAAAAGACTCAAAAGAGGTTTTCCTTTGGCTTAGACAGCTCAAACACAGCAGAATATCTTTTTGGACAGATAATCTTGAAATCAACACTGTTTTTGCCCTCATACACAAGCGACAAACAATATATTGTAATGATAGATTTCCTAGAGAAAAAAATATGCAGATTCGCTTTAACAAACAATCAAGAGCCTGTGTTATTTTTTACAGCACCACACTCAGTAGCCTGTTTGTTTGCAGTGTGTGTGACAAACAAACATACGCTGACAATGATGCCTGCAGTCACCCTTCGCACATCCACTGTATCTACCTACTCTTCAACTACAACTCTTTGTGCCCTGATGGCATCCTAACGGTGCCCACAACCCACAGTCCCACAACCACTCCCTCTACTCTCCTGTGTGAAATTGTGCCTGATCACGAGGGAGGGTTATTTTATTTATATACAATCCAAAACACGCAAGATTCCATTCCTGGAAAAAGACATTTTGCCTTGTTCTGAGATCCGACTTTGGTGGGAAGACCCGAGCCTAGACTTGGATTCACTCAGAACCCCTAAGTTTTGGTGTATTCAGTTTTCACAAAAACCAAACCGCTCATCTCTACTTGAAACACCCACCATTGCAAATCCAAACATCTGCATACAAAGACAGCATCGGTCAGAGATCATTTGATGTTAGCAGTCCTGAGTAACTCAATGGTCACGCAGAATGGTCACGTGAACTCACAAACCGAAGCAGGGGTGTATCTATAATGGGTACAGGGTGTGCGGGGCACACGGGCCCCTGGGTCCAGGAGGGACCTGCACAGCACACCCTGCACTCATAATATTACTTACCTCTCCGGACTTCCACATCGATGCGGGAGTCCGGCACTGTAAAAACAACTGGAAAATGGCTGCCACGGTCATTTTCCCATCGTTTGCGCATGCGCAGTACAGGGAGAATGGCCGCCGTGGCCATTTTCCCAATGACCTGTGCATACTCTATAAATCCAGAGCTGGCCGCGCACAGCTCAGTGCGCTGCTGGCCACCGACCAGAGAGGAGGGGGCCCGTGTCGGAAACTGCACACGGGCTCCCTCTGCCCTGAACTGAAGCCATATTTCTTGCATACAGGAATGCAGATGCAGTTTGTAACACCACCGAAACGGTCACGACATGCCTGCATGTTTAGCCGATACTCCCCGTTACCAAATACCAGCTGACTTTCAAGCACACTTCGAATAAAAACTTGCAATCGACTACGGTAATGTACCTTGACGCATGCATACTGTGTTGGCATTTATCTGTGTGCAGGTGTTGATTATTATTATTATTATTATTATAATAATTTATTTATATGGTGCCACAAGTGTTCCGCAGCACCTTACAAAGTACTAGAACTAATAAGTGAACAAGAAACAAGTAACTTACAGTACATTACAGTGCAGGACAAGGACACGATTTATATACATTGCTGCAATAGCGATTAAAGCACTCACAATAAGCAGCCGGAGTTGGCAGTCACGTGTTAGGTGCCCTAATGGGGAGTAAAGAGTAGAAGAACATGTAAAGAGAAGCACATGAGGGACGACGTCCCTGCTCTTGAGAGCTTACATTCAAGGGGAGGGGCAGACAGACAGGCGTGACACAGAAGGGGAAGATAGGGAGGAAAGAGCATGAGGTGGATTAGAATGAGTGCTGGAAGGCCTTGATGAAGTAGTGGGTCTTGAGCGCCCGTTTGAAGATTTGTAGAGAGGTGGAGAGTCTGATAGGGAGAGCATTCCAAAGGTGGGGAGCAGCATGGGCAAAGTCTTGATGGGAGTGGGAGGAAGTTGGCAAGAGAGGCGGCATGCATTTGTTGAGCGAAGTGGATGGGCGGGAGTGTGAAGAGAGAGAAAGTCAGAAATGTATGTGGGAGAGGATTTGGTGAGGGCTTTGTAGGTGAGTGTAAGAACCTTGAATTGGCATCTGAAAGGAAAGGGGATCCAGTGTAGGGCTTGAAGGAGAGGGGAAGCAGATGTAGAACGTCTGGAGAGGAAGATGAGCCGAGCAGCAGCATTGAGAACCGATTGTAGTGGAGAGAGGTGAGAGACTGGGAGGCCAGCTAAGAGAAGGTTACAGTAGTCCACTCTGGAGATGACCAGTGAGTGGATGAGGGTTTTAGTGGCATCCTGGGTGAGGAAGGGTCTAATCCTGGAGATATTTTTTAGGTGGAAATGGCAGGACTGCGAGAGGTGCTGAATGTGTGGTTTAAAGGAGAGGGAAGAGTCTAGGATAACTCCAAGACAGCGCACTTTGGGGCTAGAGGAGATAGTTGTGCCATCAATAGATAATGAAATTGTGGGAAGTGATGTAGTGGAAGAGGGTGGGAAGATGATCAGCTCAGTCTTAGACATGTTAAGATTAAGAAAGCGCTGGAACATCCATGAAGAGACAGCATAGAGACAGTTGGAGATACGGGTGAGGAGCGTGGGGGAGAGCTCAGGGATGGAAAGATAAATTTGAGTATCATCAGCATAGAGATGATATTGGAGGCCAAAGGAATTAATGAGTTCACTTAAAGAGGACATATATAGGGAGAAAAGGAGAGGTCCAAGTACAGAACCTTGGGAAACTCCTATTGTTAGTGGAAGTGGGGGTGAAGAGGAGTCATGAGAGGACATAGAGAAGGAACGATCAGAGTGGTAGGAGGAAAGCCAGGAGAGAGCAGTGCCATGTAAACCAAGAGAGTAAAGGATTTGCAGGAGGAGAGGGTGGTCTACAGTGTCAAATGCAGCAGAAAGGTCAAGGAGAATGAGAGTAGTAGCCCTTGGATTTGGCAGCAAGGAGGTCATTGCTGACTTTCGTGAGGGCAGTTTCAGTGAAGTGGAGAGAACGGAAGCCAGATTGAAATGAGTCAAGGAGGGAGTGGGAGGAAAGAAAGGTGGTAAGGCGGTTGTAGACAATACGCTCAAGGAGTTTGGAAGCAAAAGGGAGAAGAGAGATGGGTTGTTCATTGGAAAGTATGTTAGGATCAAGGGTAGGTTTTTTAAGAATGGGGAAACAAGGGCATGTTTAAATGCAGAAGGGACAGTGCCAGATGATAGGGAGAGATTAAGGAAGTGAGCAAGATGGGAACAGGCAGAAGGAGACAGGTAGGAGAGGAGACGGGAAGGGATAGGGTCAAGAGGGGAGGTGGAACGAAGGGAGAACTGGATGAGGGCCATGACTTCCCCTCCACAAACAGGGGAGAAGGATGTCAGAGTTGGTGAGACAGAAGGGGAGGGGTGGTCAGGGAAAGGTGGGGGAGGAGTGCTGAGGGTCTGATGGGATATGATGTCCTCAATTTTAGATGTAAGGTAGGTGGCAAAGTCAAGAGCAGAGAGCGAGGAGGGGAGGTGAGGAGGGGAAGGGCAGAGGAGGGAGTTGAAAGTGGCAAAGAGACACAGTGATTTTGAGGAGTGGGAGGAGATGAGGTACTTGAAATATGTATGTTTGGAGAGAGACAGGGCAGCACTGTAGGAAGAGAGAATAAATTTGAAATGGAGGAAGTCAGCCTTAGAGCGTGATTTTCTCCACTGACGCTCTGCAATTCTTGAACACTTTTGCAGGTATCTGGTGCATTTGGAATGCCAGGGTTGTGGTGTGGATCTGTGAGAGTGAGTAGTTATTGCTGGAGCAAGAGAGTCAAGAGCAGAAGTAAGGGAGAAATTGTACAGGAAAGAAGAGAGAGAGAGTCCAGCAGGGAGGAAAAAGCAACAGTGTCAATAGCCTCAATATTATGCTTAGTAATGGTAGCCTTAGGAGGTGAAGGAGAGAGGTATAGGTTCAAAGAGAGAAGGTGATGGTCAAAGAGGGAGAATGGGGAATTGGAGTAATCAGAAATATCACAACGGTGAGTAAAGACCAGGTCAAGTGAGTGCCTACTCACATGGGAGGGTGATGAGGTCCATTGGGTGAGACCAAATGAAGAGGTGAGGGTAAGGAGTTTAGCTGCAGAGGATTCTGTGGGAATGTCAATAGGAATATTAAAATCACCTAGGATAATGGAGGGAAGATCTGAGGAAAGAAAGTGAGGGAGCCAGGAAGCGAAGTTGTCAAGGAATTTGGAGGGAGAGCCAGGGGGATGGTAAATGACAGCTACTCTGAGGTTTACTGGTTGGAAGAGGCGTATAGCATGAACCTCAAATGTGGGGTATGTAAGGGATGGTTCAGAGGGTATTAGCTGGTAGGAATAACTGGTGGATAGAAGGACCCCAACACCACCACCATGGCGACCCCCATGCCGGGGGGTGTGGGAGAAGGCAAGGCCCCCAGAGGATAGAGCAGCAGGAGAAGTGGTGTCAGAGGGTGAGTTCCAGGTTTCAGTAATGGCTAGGAGATTTAGGGAGTTGGAGTTGAATAGGTCTTGGGTGGGGACCAGTTTATTACAGACTGACCTGGCATTCCAGAGAGCGCAGGATAGAGAGATAGCATTTGTGGGGGAGATGTGAATAAGATTATCTGGGTTGCTGTAATGTGGAGGTAAGATTAATTTGGGGGACCGATATGAATAGAGTTTAGTGATGGTGCGGGCACCCGAGCTAGAAAGGAGGTGGGCAGGGAGGGAGATGTGGATGGCAGTGGGGTGAAGTGACAGGGAGAGGAGTGTAGGAGGAGGGTTTGGTGGTGGGGTAGTAGGACAGGGGGGGGTAGAACAGGAAGAAAGTGGAGTAATGGGAGAGGAGGGAAGAGTAGGCAGACTGAGGGGGGGAGAAGGGGAGGAGATAAGGGGGAAAGGATAAAGATGGAAGCAGGGGGCAGAACAGAGGATTAGGTAGAGACTGAGTGAAGAAGGGAATTGACGAAAACCTTGTCATGGTGTTTATAAGTAAACAAGAGGAATGAATTTGGAAATGTAAATGAAATATGAATGCAAGAGATTTGTAGAAATGCAAGTGAAAGAACAGTGATGGTAAATATGTATGCAGCTTAACAAGTTTGTTATAGGGAGGATTAAAAGTGGGGATCTAATGTGTGCAGAATTTGAAAAATAACGCTGATTGTAAGCAGATAGAGGGTGTGAGGCTAGTCAGGAGAGCTAAGATAAAGGACAGTGGGTCTCATTTAGACCCGCTCGCGAGCGCTGTACGCTCGCAAGTGGGTCGATGGTGCCCAAGTGCGCATGCGCGAGACCTGGCGAGCGTCGGGGAAGCCGTCGCTTGGGGTCTCGCACCAAAGGGGGCATGCTGTCGATGGTGAGTGACAGCACGCCCCCTTTGTTGGGCGTGCCGGAGGCGTTGCTGCCCAGACGGAGGCGTTCAAATGGGAAAGCCTACTGTCTGGGGCCGGCCCCACTGACATCACTAGTGATGTCAGTGGGAGTGATTTTGGCTCTGATAGAGCCAAAATCACTCAAGGGCTTGCGGCAACGAGACCCTACCGCAGGGTCTCGTTGGAAGACCGATGGTCGCGATGGTCTTGACCATCGCACCCATCATCATGGACGCTCGCATAAGCTGTGGGTGGTAACCCACAGCTATGCGAGCGTCCAAGAGGCCGCTCCAATTTTAGGTAGCCCGGCCCTGATTCAGAGCGAGCGCTCTGGTCAGAGCGTCCGGCTCTGAATCAGGCCCAGTGTTTCAAAGTGGAAAGATATAAACTGACATGGGAACAAGTATGATAAACATTGAGATGTATGTGAGAATCAGAAGGCCAGCATTATAAATAGCAGTAGAAGTGTTCTTGCCGTGACTGCACAGGGAGTCCAGTTGTAGCCTGAATCTTTAGACCGTCGAGGTTTGTTAGTTGATGGAACTTTTTGTCCTTCTGTTTTTCCTCAGTTTAACGCTACAGTTTTGCACTTAAAAAACACAGCACTTTGAAAAACTGCACCATCCAGCCAGGCTTCCCAGCCAAACTACTGACACTTATACAGGGATGCAGGCAAGTGTGGACACTAATTAATGAAAACCCCCAATTGGCCATCCGAAGAAAGCTAGCAATAAAGATGGCTTAAGTCAACAAGGAACACATACCAAACATCTAAGGATAGAAATAAATCAAGCCTTCACTTCAGTCAATAGACTGAGAGAATCCTTATAACAATTTAACTATTACAAATCATAAGGCATTAGAAACAATAGCATAAGAATTCAGTAAAGAATAAGCTAGTTACCTATAAGTATAATGAATAAAGCAGGCACAGGAGGTGGAATACTCTGCAGTCAAATTCAGTTACCTATAAGTATAATTAATAAAGCAGGCACAGGAGGTGGAACTCTCTGCAGTCAAATTCAGTTACTTATATGTATGATAATGCAGAGTTGTGTAGGCACACAACAGTGGATGTCTCAAACTTGGAACAGCCCAGTTACCAAACCAGTGGTGTTGGTTTATTGAGAGATGGTACAGCAATTCTCACTGTTACATCTACACTGGTGATGGAGCGGAGCTTTACCGAAGTGGGGTTCTATACAGTTTACCAGCCGGTGAGTGTTCGCTGCTTGTGGATAGAGGAGCAGGATGGATGGAACAGCTTTATAGCAGGTAAATAACCTGGTCTCTCGTAGGAGCTAAGTAGGAGACAACTGTTTCCCAACATGTCGCTCTTACACAGTAAAGACAAGATGGTCCCTGCACATGCTCAGTAGTGACCTTGGTGGCCATCTTGGAACAGGGTATGATGCTTCCCTGGAGAAAAGGAAGACTGGACTCTACACAGTAGAGCACTCATCTTTCAACACAGTGCAACTCAGAAGCATGTACAGACGGCCGATAAATAATCACTCAACTGTGAAAACATCACCAAAGCGTACAACTCTGAATTATGCCCTACAGTATGTGTGGTTTCTACAGGACAAATAAACACACTCTTTTAGAAGCTTTGTTAGGTATAATTAAAAAATGGACATTGAAAACTATATGGAGGCATGGATAATTAATCGTTCTGACTCCTGACTTTAATACCGACTGGGCTACGAATTTGAAACTTCTAACAGTGGGCCTGATCGCTATTGCGCTAGTTTACGGAGATGGACGAGTATTGTGTACTGCGCATGCGTATGCATCGCAGTGTGCATGCGCGAGTTAGCATTGCGATCGCTCTGCATTCATCTATGCAGATACAAAGCCATAGCAGACAGAGGGACAGGACATTTGGGGGGGTGACGGGGATGTGATTGGAGAAATGCAGGCGTGCCAGTCCGTTACAGGGGCGTGCATAAATTAGCCACTGCGACGGCATATGCAGCTTGTGTACTCACTGCGTGCAATGAGGTTAGCACTTCTGAGTAAGGTCAGATCTGTTGTAATCGTGCGTGAGGGACTGATGTTACCGATGTTACTTGATGTTACTGATGTAAACGCCGGACTACTAGGTATTACAGATGTGCGAAAGCGGTAGTGGTAGTCTCTATGCTGGCTTTAGGCGTCTCTATTATTGCTTTACGATTGCAGACATTAGCATATTTTCGCAGGAGACCTGCGTGCGTAATCGCAGCTGCGATTGCAATAGCGATCCAAATGAATCCGGCCCAGTGACAATATTACTTTATAAAAATAACAGACAATATTGCACAGTATATCTATATGCAACATACCTGCGAATTATAAATATATATATATATTATATATATATACATACTAGCTGGGATACCTGGCATTGCCCGGGTTGAAGACTGGACCATCTGACAGTCTTCTGCTGGACTGCATGCATGATTGTAGACCCGTACTGCACATGGGCGCTAGAGATGTGCACTGACCCCCGTGTTTTGGTTTTGGATATGGATCTCCCCTGGTTTTGGATCTGGATTGGTTTTGCCAAAACCTTCCCTCCGTGTTTTGTTTTTCGGTTTTGGATCTGGATTTTCTTAAAAATTCATAAAAACAGCTAAAATCACATAAAATGGGCCTGTTTTTGTTCCTACAGTATTAGTAACCTCAATAACATTTATTTCCAGTAATTTCCAATCAATTTTGACCACCTCACAATCTTGCTTTTTTCATCTAGTTAAGGCAAAAAAGGTTGCATCCAGCTAGCTGGCTGACTAAGCTAAGCGATACAGTGGGTAGCACTAACATGTGGCAGTTCAGCTTCCAATTTCCAACACAGATACAGTGTGTTATACAGTGTGGGTTGGATACACCAATAGTGCACTTACTGTGTCGGCAGAGCTGGTTTGCTAATGGTTTGCAGTGTCCTCAGTGCAGGGTACCGGCGTTGTCAGCAGAGCAGGGGTGCCAGCGGTGTCTTTATTGCAGGTTTGCTGGCTGTGTCTGCAGTGCATGGGGTTGCTGATGGTGTCCTCAGTACATGGAATGGCAGTGTGGAAGTGATGGCAGTGTCCTCAGTGTAGGGTACTGGCGGTGTCAGCAGAGTGGGGGTGCCAGCGGTACCCTCAGTGCAGGGGTGTTCTCAATGCAGGGTGCCGGCGGTGTCGGCAGCATGGGGGAGCCAGTGGTGTCAGCAGCAGGGCTGCCGGTGGTGTCAGCAGTGGGGGTGCCGACAGCTGGTGTGTCGGCAGCGGGGGGTGCCGGAAACAAGTGTGTCGGCAACGGGAACCGGTGCCATCTTCTTTTTTCCCTGCATTCAACTACTCAGAACCCTTGGGACAACCCCCCCTCCCCCAAGACCACATCAACAAAAGAAAAGAGCCAAAATTACCTCAGAACACCCCGAAAAAGTACTTTCATTTTAGGGGCGAAAAAGTAAAAAGTGGGGGGATAAGCGTAAAACTAGCGAAAAAGACTTCTTGGGGGTCTGCAAGGATGGGTCAGGTGTTTTTGGAATTGCAGGTGTATGTAGCTGGTGCGTTTTTGACCTTTTTTAAAAGTTCACTTTAGAAACATTAAAATATGCTAGCACCCATTTTCAAGTACCCCAAATTTGGCTGGACTACTTATTTTCACCAAAAAGTACTGTCTTATGCCATTCTTCACCACTTTTGCAAAGACGCTAATAAGAAGCAATTTAAACTACTTAAGTACCCCCAAATACTTTTATTAGGGCTATTAGTACACATCTACATTGATTCTCTATGTTAGTGCATCTTTTTATGGGGTACAGACTGATTTCCCCAATTCTGACAGTACTTTCCGCCTGTTCCGCATTCGCCGCTTTCCCTTTTCGCTTATTTAGGAATTGAACAGGGATAAAAGCGAGGACGCGCGCATAAAGTTTCCGCCTCTGAAACAGGCGAAGGAGGCGGAAAGTCGGACAGGCAAAACTTTTCTGACTTTTCGCCTCTAATTGAATACGGGCCTATGTCTAGCAGGGATTCCATCAGGGGAGGATGCCAGGACTGAAGTCCCGTTCCCAGACAGAAGGTCTGCAATCAATCTCCCCTGCTGTTTGTAATATCCATATGCTAATCTTTGCCATGATCAGACATTGTGGATTGATTATGCTGTCTGCCACAGTCTGAATGTATCGAGTGGTATCTGCTCATGAGCCTGCCAGAGTGTGACAGTGTGTGTATGAAGCCAGCCCCTCAGCCCCAGAGCCTGTGTAATTTAAGAGTGTCCCGGTTTTATGGGGTTGTGTGACAGTGTGTGGCCGTGACAAAGTTCAAACCTGGGCAAAAACCTAATCCTGGTCAAACTACACCATGTCAAAATTGGTGGAGCTAGGTACAAATCTCTGGCCGTGCATAAAGGACAGAAAGACACACACACACTTTCTCACTTTTTATATAGATATATGTCAGGCTTGCCTACCCTCCCGATTTTGCCTGGAGCCTCCCGAAAATCTCGGCCCCCCCGGAAAGGCAGGCAAGCCTCCCGGCAGCCGCCGATTCCCCCCAACCTCCCCGCGATTACTAGTTAAACCTCTGCAGTGGAGGGGGCTGGTGACGAGATTCACATTTTGGCCCCGCCCCCTGCTCCACAATGCCTGTATTATCGGCATTGTGTAGCGGGGACAGGGCCAAAATGATGCGATCGAGTGGCCCCGCCCGCACCACGCCCACAAATGTCCGTCACCCGCCCGGCCACTCCCCTTTGTCCTGGCCACGCCCCCCATCCTGCAGCGTATGATATATGTATTGTATTGTGGCTGTCGGCATTTTAAGTTTTAACCGTTGAGATTCCGGCGTTGGTATTGCGGCTGCTGGCATTCTGTGCACTGGGAACGCGTATTTAACTCATATATCTATCTAGAAAGCGAGAACGTGTGTGTGTGTGTCTGTCTGTCTGTACTTTATGCACGGCCAGAGATTTGTACACACATACAGTATTCAGATATTTTAATGTTTCTTTAGAATTATGGGCCATGATTCAGAGTTGTATGCTAATGCTCCAGCAGCTGCAATTTACGCAGCTGTGGATGTGCAAAATATACAGCAGTGGCTGAGACTTGTACTGAAATGCCCACCTGAGCCATTGCAGCTGTCCACAACTGCATACACATATGCATCATCGGACGCAGATCATGCAAACACTGATTCCTTCAATGAGCATATGATCACTCAGATTGGCTGCTGTAACCGAGACACAAGAGCCATGTTTCTTGCGTTTAGGATCGCAAACGCAGGATGTGACATGCCCTCGAAATGGTCGAGACACAACTGCATTTGTAGCTAACACTCCCCATCGCCTCCCACAAATGCTTTTTACCTGTCAATCACAAATAAAGACTTGCTGAGTGCGACTATGGTAATGCCACTTCACGTATGTGCAATGCGACTCAGATGCATGCGCAGTGGGAAAAAAAATCACTCCATTCATGAAAACATCAATGTACAACTCTGAATCTGTATAATCTATCCAAACAATTCTTCATAATTTCTATAGTGTCACAGATTGCAGCCATCTTACCATGATGAGGCTGCTGCTTCTGAGTCCAGAATTTGTGCTCCCTCCACTAGGGCCATTGACAGGTACTCAGTGTATGTTCCACCCACAGTTCCAGGTGGCTGGTACGAAATATTGGCCGGACGCATGTGCAGAAGGGCACAGCCAATGCCAGTCCGAACCCATTTTCCTTTGCCTACCCTTTTGGATTATCTGCTACTGGAAACTTGTCTGCCTCTGTTCCCTTAAACTGTTTCTTTTGGATACCTGTTGCCTGCTACTTCAAAATCTTACAGATTTCTTGTGTACTTAACAGGGCCGGATTAAGAGGGGGGCGACAGGGGCGGTCTTCCCTGGGCTCCCACACACAGAGGGGCCCCCACACATGGTCGGTGTGACCCTGCCGAGAACAAGTGTCCAGTGGCACCTGTTCCCGGATTGAGGCTCACTGCCACGGCTCTGTGATACTGTATGCAGCAGCAGAGTCAGTGCTGTTGCATACAGCGCAGAGTGGCTCCCGAGTCCTCTCATCGGCGTCACGTGACACATTACGTCCGTGATGCTGATGAGGGGAATAGGGAGCAAATCAGCCGGGAGGTCACACCATCACTCTGGTAAGTAATCAGCGGCAAAGCAGTAGGCTCTGGGTGGCTAGGGGAAGGGGGCGGCAGGCTCCGTGTAACTAAGAGGTGTTTGTGCCTGTGTAGGCTCTGTGTGGCTAGGGGGAAGGGGTGGGGGTGGCTTTGTAGGCTCCGTGTGGCTTGATGGGGCCCCCACAATTTAGTTGCCCTGGGGCTCCCACAAGCCTTAATCCGGCTCTGGTACTTAACCCTGGACCGTTTGTGAGTCTTCTATGTAAATATCTCATAGGTTAGCAACATTCTATGCAGTTTTCACATTGTTTGCTCACTGCGATTCCACAGAATTCTGAACATCTACCATGGGATTCTTTCTTATGCTGGCCATACACGCTACAATTATCGGGGCGATCCACCGGATATCGGCGGATCGCCCTGATAATTGTAGCATGTAGGGGGGCGACCGAGGGTTAAATATTGCTCGGTCGGGCATGCCGGATTGTCCAGCATGCCCGTCCGATGCGATATTTCCCGTTAAACTGTCGCCCGCATCGGGCAGTGTATGCCCAGCCGCGGCCGACAGACAGACATCT
Source organism: Taudactylus pleione (assembly GCA_031769625.1). Classification (NCBI taxonomy): domain Eukaryota; kingdom Metazoa; phylum Chordata; class Amphibia; order Anura; family Myobatrachidae; genus Taudactylus; species Taudactylus pleione. The sequence continues at coordinate 1,125,301 of JAUIMM010001433.1, read as the reverse complement.
CCTGTGTTCCTTACTACGGAAGGAACAGGGAAATGTCTCCTCCCCCGGGGGCAGAGCGCAGATGTCTGCCGAATACACTGTGAGAGAAATCTCACAGTGTATGCCGGCGACATCTGCGGCTGGCAGCCGGCCAGATAAAATGTCTGTTGGTCTGACAGGCATTTTATCTGGCCGTGTATGCCCAGCATTAGCTTTATTTAAGTATCAATATATTCTGTAACAGAACAATCTGTGCAAAATAAAACATGGATCCCACAGAGGCTCCAAACAAAGGAACTGAGGTGGCCCTTGCTCAGACAGTGCAGGCCTTACAGGCACAGCATGCAGCTCTACAAACTAATCTGAATGAAAATTATGCTCAGCAACCTCAAGGACTTTCACAATCAGAGCCACTTGCTACCCCTGCTGAGCCACCTAGAATATTTGATGGGAACAGGGCTAATTATAGGCAGTTTATGTCTCAGTGAATTATACTATCTCAGATGCCCCCCTGCACATAACATAATGATGACCTGGAAGTTGAAATAACTCTTACACTGTTGAAAGGATAGATTTCGCACAGACCACACCATGGCCCTCATTCAGAGGCGGTCGCTAGAAGTGATCACTCTCTCTGAATGAGGGCGGCTGCATCTTTTTTTTAGTGCGGCCTCCTGTTACCACCCGCAGCTTAGCGACTGGCCAGGGTGATGGTCGCGAAGGTCAAGACCATCGTGACCATCGGGGCTTGCGACGAGACCCGAAGGTTGGGTCTTGGCAACCGCAAGCCCGAGGGAGCTTCCTGCTATGATCGAGCAGGAAACTCCCCTCTGACATCACTGCTAATGTCAGTGCGGCCACCCACAAAACGGCAAGCGTTCCGTCAGGAATGCCTCCGTTTGTGTAGCCACCCCCCTGCCCCGCCTACAAAAAGGGCCGAGCCGTCGATCAACATCAACAGCCGGCCCTTTTGTAGTGAGCTCTGGAGCGAGAGAGTGTCTCCCTCGCTCCGGGGCTTGCGTACGCGCAGTGCGGCCGCTGCGCGTGCGCAGGACCAAAACATCAAGCCGGTTGCGAGCACTCAACGCTTGCGACCAGGTCTGAATGAGGTCCCATATTTGGAGAGACAAAATCAAATATTAAATTCTCCGTGCCTAGAACCATCGGATCTCCAGCACTGATGGCAGAACCATCGACCATCGGTGGTAAACCAAAAACACTGCAATGTTCCCTTGCTCTCATTATGTAAGTAAGTAAGTAAGTAAGTAGGCAGAAGTGATATTTGTACTATTATCAGAATGCACATTACAATTTCTGCAATATGTTGCTGAATGAACATCATAAACAGAATAGCGGTGTGCACCAGTGTTCTCTGAAATAGGTACATTCGTGCTCAAAACAATGGGATGTGCTGCTGTATATTTCCAGTTGATAAATCAATGCCAGATTGTGGTGTGACTTAATGAACATTAAAAGCAAGAGCTATAGCCCTTTGGTTAGTGTGTGATTTCACCTGATCTTGCAGCTGTGCACTTTGTAAAGTGCATGGGTAACATTAGGTGTAAAAGTACTGCCTACTTTTCTGTAAATGACCAAACAACGAATATAAACATCTATGGCTATTTTAAATCCATAAAGTAGAAATATAAGAAAATGCACAGGATAAAGTTTAATGGTGATAGAAGCCAACTCCTAGCGTCATTACAATTTATCCTGTGTGTTTTTTTGTCTTTTAAAGGAATTGGCAAATTCCTTGTTGGTTGTGTTATGTCGATAAAATAGAAAGAGAAATGTTAATTTGGCATTTTTTGTAACATTTATCAAAAACACTAATCTGTTAAAGTGTAAAGAATAACTAATGATAGTGTTCAACTATTAATTGCTATACAATATGGCTCAAATAATAGTTACATTTGGGATTTAAGTGCCTTGTATATCAAGATTACTGCAAAACTTCAAAGGAGGTTTTTAAATTACATTTTTGTCACATCCTCTTGTAGGGTTATGTATGTATGAGATAATTGTTTGTTTTAGTATAAATATGTTTGGTGGAATTGTAGATTTAATGTGGGCAGTCTTTAAACACTCTAATGATGACCTCTAAGTATGTTTACTTTGAGTTAATCTAGCAAACCTTTGTAATATAATAGTAGCAGAATATATAATTCACACATGATTTAACATATATCATAGACTGTGAAACATTTGGCGGAACAAATATGTCCAGGTTGTTGCTGTGTCTTCTACGTTTTGTGGTGAAAAGTAATACTATTAGTAGTAATATTCTAACTCGTCACTTTAACACCACAAAAACATTACATAAATTAACAAAAAAACAAATTACTACTATTTTTCCTCCACATGCAATATGAATTCCAGTATGGTAATATTGATTTTTAAATATAATTTGTTTATAACTTAACTATTAGCTGTATTAGGAATTGACTGATGAATGAAGATTTTGTTTCTCACCTTGTTGCTTGCCATGTTTAGCTGTGTCCTGGTTCGTTTATCACATGATATTCTGGTCCCCTATATCCCTCATAGAGTTGTCACTTAATAAACAGAACCTGACCTCTTTCATACCAGCATGCAAACATGCTAATTACAGATTATGTTAGATCACTAATCTTCCCATGCCATCTGTCATTGTGTCATCGCGAAAGAGGGGGGAGGCAGTTTCATCGTTATACAATTGCTACTTATTTATACCGTTATGGGATATTGGAATTTTATGTTTTCTAGGTTAAAGTTTTTTTCTCTAACATGTGCAAAATGCACCAAATTAGGGTGAATTGTCCAGTGAACGAACAGTTAAGAAAATTATCTTGCTTAAGCTGATAATATACGTAGCGGATACTACATAAATTCAATTTTGAGATGTGTACCATCATCACTACTATGTATACATTTTTGAAGACATTGTGGTTTAAAGATTGTAGTAATAGTTCGAATTTTACTACCAAAATCAGGAAAGGTGCAGAAATTACCAGTGATTGAACACACAAAGCCAGCAAATGAACATACACGACCAGTAAATGAACAATGTAACTTTCTTCATTATAACAAAGGAAACAGGTCAAGTTACTTTGGTGGTATGTTAAATCGAAGCATAAGCTTACTACAAGTAGATTACTAACAATTGAAATAAAAGATACTTTGATGTTTAAATGCTAGTAAAAAATAATACCTTGGCCTAAATTTATGATTGGTGGTTCGGAAACTGTCAGTGAGGCATCTTCTTCCTATCATGATGATGTAAGCCCTTCTCATGCAGAGTCTAGAAGAAATGTCAAAAAAATTAAAACCACTAAGGCAGTAGAACAAACTGTGTGTTCAGAAATGTCACAAATCCCTTAGGAGAGTCTAATGATGCCCACACACATAGCGATATTTTACCCGATCTGGCCGATTCCGGCACATTGGAACGACAGATCGTGTAAAATATGGCCAAATTGAGAGTAAATTGTGAATCCCCACTCACGATCATGATGCGATGCGCGGCCCCGCTGGTCGCACATCGCATCTTCAGATCTGCCGTGCAGTAGGGCAGATCTGACAATCTAGGACCCGATGCACTGTGAAAGTCTGGATGCAGGAGAGATCGTATGAAGATTGGACACCAAATCGTGTGGAGATCGTGTGCTGAGCTGCCGGGGAGAGTTTCAAGGGAAATCGTACACATCGGCTGATCGTGTACAGATCGCAAGCGGGTCAATGGTCCTTCACTGTGCATGCGCGAGACCCGGCCAGCGACGTGCGCTCCGTCGCTACGGGTCTCGCACCAAAACGGGGCGGCTGTTGATTTTGATTGAAAGCTCGCCCCGTTTTGGAGGCGGGAAGGGGGGGTGGCGGGCCAAAAGGAGGCGTTGCCGAAGGAACACCTGCCATTTGGGGGCGGCCTCAGTAGTGAGCTTCTGGCTCTATTAGAACCGGAAGCTCACTGGGGCTTGCGATGCACGAGACCCTACCACAAGGGTGTCGTCGCAAGCCCGATGGTTGCGATGGTCGTGACCATCACCTGGTTGCTCGCAAAAGCTGTGGGAGGTCACCCACAGCTTAGCGAGTGGCCAGGAGGCCGGCTCACAAAAAAAAATGCTGCACTGCGTCCGCCTCTGAATCAGGCCCAGCATCCGACATTAATGCTGTGAGTTTTAGCCAGTTAATTGAGGTCTTGTGTCCCCGCTACCAAATCCCATCAAATCCAAATCACTAGAAAAGCAATTTCCAACCTGTACAAGGACGTCAAAAAAAAATCTTAATTAGTGTCCTCTAAAATGCCGTTGTACCACCAGATATGTGGACAAGCGGAACAGGGCAAACTAAAAATTACATGACTGTTCAGCAGCACCAACAGCAGCAGCATCTAACCACCCCCAGCTCATTCCGAAGCAGGCTACTCTGTGTATCACCAGTTTCACTAAGAGGCATACCGCTGACAACCTCTTAGAAACACTCAGGGAAATTATTGCAAAATGGCTTATCCCACTTGGACTCTTCTCGGGATTTGTGATTTCTGACAACACCACCACTTGTCTTTTTTGAGTGCTACAGTGAGGGGGGATGAGAAGAGGTGAGTGCTGCAGTGATGTGAGTGGTGAGGTGAGTGCTGCAGGGAAGGGATGTGAGAGGAGAGTATGAGTGCTGCAGTGATGGGAGGGGAGGTGTGAGGAGAGGTGATTGGTGGTATAAGGAGAGGCGAATGCTGCAGTGAGGAGAAGTAAGTGCTGCGGTGAGGGGAGGTGAGGTGTCAGTGCCAGATTAATGTCCACAAGGGCCTGGAAATGAAATGAATGAAGGGTCTATTGTGTGCTGCTGCAGGAGGTTCGTGACAAGCGCTGTAGCTGTGTGACTAGTAATATGGGGATGGGGGTGGCCATTACTTGTGGGTGTGGTCAACAGAGGAGGTGTGGTGTCAGGATTCAGCCTGGGAATGGCTGTTACTGCAGCACCGGCTTCCCCTGACTAGCCGCGTGGTCAGATGCCAGGTGCGGTGGTGGGTGACATGCTGAGTATTATCCCCGGGGCCCTGTTGACTTCCACGCAATCCTCCATATCAGAGTTCCTGCAGCAGCAGTCATGGGAGCAGCTATGTTGTCTTTCTCACCTGACCGGACCCTCTACCAATGGTAGCCTTGCCAGCTCTTAGCTGACACTCTTCTCCAATGGACAACTACCTAAGGGTATAAAGCAGGACTCCAAGAAACAGGAAGTCACCTGAACAACTTATATTCTCCAGTTGCTGCTAGCTTCGGATCGCTGTTCCAGGCTCCACACTGTTGTATCCTCAGTGCGCTTCACCAATTTCTGTGATATCCTCCAGTGATATACAGCATTGGTCACTACTGATACTCCAGTGATATTCAACATCAGTCACTACCAATACTCTCCTGTGATATTCAACATTAGTCACTACCAATATTCTTCAGGAATATTCAACATCGGCCACTATCGATACTCTTCAGTGATATTTAACATCAGTCACTACCAATACTCTCCTGTGATATCACTACCAACAGTGGCGTAACTATAAATTTTGCTCCCCCCCAGCCCAAAGATCAAACACACCCAAACAGTACGTTTAAGGTGTGTGGTTACATGATACAGCAACGTGCCTTAGACATTATGACACACTAAGTAATGCCACTTATAACACAGTGTGCCACACCGGAATGCCCCTTACAACACATTATGCCACACAGCAATGCCCCTTACACATCCCACACAATAATGCCACATATAACACATAATGACACGTAAAGCGCTAATAACAAATTTATGCCATGCTGTAATGCCCCTATTTCACATTATGCCACACTGTAATGCCACATACAACAGATTATGCCACACAGTAATGCCCCTTACACATATGCCACACAGTAATGCCCCTAATAGCACATTGTGCACACAGTAATGCCAAATATACATTATGCCAAACAGTAATGCCCATTACATCCCACCCTGACAGATCTACTTCACCAACCCTCCTTTCTGCTCCTGCCAGTCCGTCACCTCAGCTCAAGACAGGTTGCACAGTTTTTATGTCCGTGTAGAACTAGATTATTGGGAACATAGTTTATAACCTGTAAACTGTGTATCAAATTAGTGCCCCTTATACAGTGCCCCCTGTAGTTGTGCCCCAAAATGCAATGCCCCCTATACTAGTGCCCCTTATGCAATGCCCCTTGTAGTAGTGCCCCTTATGCAATGCCCCCTGTAGTAGTGCCCCTTTTGCAATGTCCCCTGAAGTAGTGCCCATTATGTAATGTCCCCTGTAGTAGTGCCCATTATGCAATGCCCCCTGTAGTAGTGCCCCTTATGCAATGTCCCTTGTAGTAGTGCCCCTTATGCAGTGCCCCCTGTAGTAGTGCCCCTTATGCAATGCCCCCTGTAGTAGTGCCCATTATGCAATGTCCCCTGTAGTAGTGCCCATTATGCAATGCCCCCTGTAGTAGTGCCCCTTATGCAATGCCCCCTGTAGTAGTGCCCCTTATGCAATGCCCCCTGTAGTAGTGCCCATTATGCAGGGCCCCCTGTAGTAGTGCCCATTATGCAGGGCCCCCTGTAGTAGTGCCCATTATGCAGGGCTCCCTGTAGTGCCCCTTCTAGTAGTTAGCCCCCTGTAGTGCCCCTTCTAGTAGTTAGCCGCGTGTAGTTAGCCGCCTGTAGTTAGCCCCCTGTAGTTAGCCGCCTGTAGTTAGCCCCCTGTAGTTAGCCACCTGTAGTTTGCCCCCTGTAGTTAGCCCCCTGTAGTTAGCCCCCTGTAGTCGCCCCCCCCCCACCGCGCGCACACAAACACACACACACAAAAGAAAAAAACACAAACACTTACCTTTATCCCCGCTCCAGTGCTGCTGCCGTCCATACCCCGGCGTCCGCTCCTCGGCACTATGGGAGTGGACAGCCGCAGGGGGGAGGGTTAGGTTTAGGGCTCCGGGGGGGGACTTAGTGTTAGGCTAGGGGGAGGGAGGGTTAGGCACCCCCGGGGGTGACTTAGGGTTAGGTACCCCCCAGGGGACTTAGGTTTAGGCAGCGGGGAAGGGGGTGGTTAGGGTTAGGCACTTAGAGGGGGGATTAGGGTTAGGCACTTGGGGGGGAAGTTAGGGTTAGGCACCCCTAAGGAGGGTTAGGGTTAGGGGGTTAGGTTAGTGGATACTTACATATCCACGATCGGGATTTCCAGCGCTGTCGGGGTTCCGCTGCGTCGCACTCTGCTCCTGTCGGGCTGCCGCTGACAGGAATCGAACCGCCGGCCATGCAGCTGGCGGTATTTCATACCAATTCCTTGTATAAGGGCACTACAACTGTGGACATTGTATAAGGGCACAACTACTGTGGGCATTGCATAAAGGGCACTACTACTGTGGGCATTGTATAGGGGGCACTACTATTGTATGGCATAATGTGTATAAGGGGTACTACGGTGTGGCACACTATACTACTGAAAAAGAGTGCGTCGTAAGGACGCGCACCCTTTTCCGGTGCATGCGAGCCTTCGGTGCGCACATAAGTGCGAACTTAGATTTTCCATACCCCCACTATAAAATTCCCAATTCGACCACTGGATATATATATATATATATATATATACATTATATACACACACACACATGTATAACTGTATATATATATATATATATATACACACACACACACACACACACTTTCCACCCCTGTATCAGGCCCATAAAGAGACATAGAACACATAGTTATACATTATATATGTATAAATATATTATACATATAATATACACACATGTGTATATATATATATATATACATACACACACACATATACACATACACTTCTAGTTACAGATGGCACCTTCTTGACTTGTATTTTCTCCCAGCCTACTTACCGCTGGGTGATGTCCTCAAGGAACAGGTCTGTGCCATGGTTCAGGGGTCAGGGCAGGGGAGCACTGGATGAGAGGTGGGGCGCGCGCAAGGCCCAGCAGCTGCAGAGCTTGTCTTGATGGCATTGGAGGCAGAGCTGCAGTGGGCCAGCCGGTAACATAGTGATGTCACCGGCGCCGGGCCCAGCTGCTGCAGACCCCGAATCCACCACAGCTCACTGTGTGAGACAGTGAGACTGTTTTATTTTTATAGCCTTCTCTGGGGGGCGAGTGTAAACAGGTGCTGGTTGCCGTCACGTGGGTGCTGGGTGCCGTCAGTATGTACGGGTGCGGTCGCTGGAGTAAGGACATTTTCACATGGAGATGCAAGACCGACACAGCTTCAGCAGGCCACCCTACAGGTGCTTAACGGAAGCGCCGGCCCTGCCGGAGAGAGAGGGGTGCCGGCTGCAAGTCAATCCACAGCTTGCGGGCCGGCAGCCAATCAGGAGCGGGTGCTCCTGATTGGCTGCCGTTCCGCGAGCTCTGATTGGCTCGCGGCCGCTGACCTATGTTGAAGTGCTGCCAATGATATTTCTACCTGAATGCCGGCCGCACCGCTGCCGCAGCCTCCCGGGCCCCCCTCTCTCCGGGCCCGGTATTGGAGTCCCGGCTGTCCCCCCCTAATGGCGGCCCTGCTGACATCACTTGTGATGTCAGTGGGGCCTGCCCCAGATGGTAGGCGTTCCCATGGGAACGCCTCCATCTGGCCAGCCATGCCGCCGGCACGCCCACAAAGGGGGCGTGCTGTCACTCACCATCGACAGCATGCCCCCTTTGTAGCAAGACCCATAGCGGTGGCTTGCCAGTCGCTATCCGGGTCTCGCGCATGTGTGGTTTAGATTAATAAAAATTAAATTAAAAAAATCCAAAATTGTTCACTGATAACTGGCATATTTCTATGAGTGATCATCCAACATCCCTAGCCACTGCAGTAAATTAGCTGCTGCCTTTTTCAAAAAACGAAATAGCTTAAGTACAATGGAACAAATGTACCAAGTTGGTAAATATTTACTTACTGCTTTGCAGATCTGCATATAGGGCCCGATTCAGAGCCGCTCGCAAGCGCTGTGCGCTCGCAAGTGGCCTGATGGTTGCCCACTGTGCACGCAATGTGTCCGGCGTGCGCATGTGCGAGCCCCGCTTTGGAAAAGGGGTGGAAAGGGCATGTGCCTAATAGTGTGATAAATTATAGATACTTGTGCCCGTGCTCAAAAACAACAATTGGCGTACCAAATAATAAATCTGTAAGGCTTATCTGACACTGTGCCTGGTGGATCCAGGTGATGGAGTGAGCCTGGATTTCCGGTGACTGGGAGACCTTAATGGAGAGGGCTCAGAATAGAGCCGGAAACAAGACAGGGAATATAGGGGGTCATTCAGACCCGCTCGCGAGCGAAGGTCGCTCGCTAGCAGGTCGATGTTGTGCGAATGCGCACGAAGGAGGGAGCTCCGTCGTGCACATGCGCGAGACCCGGCGAGCGATGAGAAATACGTCGCTTGGGGTCTCGCACCAAAGGGGGCGTGCTGTCGATGGTGGCTGACAGCATGCCCCCTTTGGTGGGCGTGGCGGCCAGATGGAGGCGTTCCCATGGGAACGCCTACCATCTGAGTCCGGCCCCACTGACATCAGTAATGATGTCAGTGGGAGTGACTTTGGCTCTGATAGAGCCAAAATCACTCCTGGGCTTGCGGCAGCGAGATCCTACTGCAGGGTCTCGTCGCAAGCCCGATGGTCGCGATGGTCTTTGACCATCGCGACCATCATCATGGACGCTCGCATAAGCTGTGGGTGGTAATCCACAGCTATACGAGCGTCCAAAAAGCCGCTCCACATTTAAATAGGACGGCCCTGATTCAGAGCGAGCGCTCTGGTCAGAGCATTCAGCTCTGAATCAGGCCCATAGTGTAGTACTTCCTTTTTAGGTTACACAATAATGTTTATAGATGTGCGTACCATAGAGACTCTTGTATGATATCATGTAATCATGTGTTCCTGGTCACTCCTCCAATCTCCCTTGGTACCCCAGATATTTCCACATATGTCAGTGATGGGCTTTAGACCAAGCAAAATGGACCCATCATCAGTAGTGGTATTTTCTCAACACAAGGGGGCTTTATTACAATATAGCAAGGGAAAGGGGATACAGGAACGGTATTCAATTGGGAAACCAGCTGACGTAAGCCCGACAGCCAGCTTCCCAATTGCTTTATCCTGGCGAGGGTTAAATGACAGGCGTCTAAATCTAGACGCCTGTCATTTTTCTGACGCCGGGAGACCGGCGCCCGGCATCCCGATCGAAGGGATGCCGCGGGGGGGGAGGGTTAGGTTTAGTGCACCCGGGGGGGACTTAGGGCCAGGCACCCCCCGGGAGGTAGGGATAGGCTAGGGGGAGGGAGGGTTAGGGTTAGGCACCCCCGGGGGGAGGTTAGGGTTAGGCCCCCCCAGGGGACTTAGGTTAAGGCAGCGGGGAAGGGGGGGTTAGGTTTAGGCACTTAGAGGGGGGATTAGGGTTAGGCACAGGGGAGGAGGTTAGAGTTAGGCAACCCTAAGGAGGGTTAGGGGGGTTAGGTTAGTTTGACATACCTAGGGACGATCTGGATTTCCAGCGCTGTCGGGCTACCGCTGATGGGATCTCTGCATCTGTCGGACTGAAGCTGCCGGGAATCGAACAACCGGCCATGCGTCAGCCGGTATTTCATACTGATCCCTACAGGAACATGATTTATATAAATAAAAAATAAAGTGCTTATCTGCAAAATATTCAAAATGTCCTTTAAGAGAGGCTGGTGTGCGTTGGGCATTTTGTCCTGTTGATCTTCCTCAGGGGTGATGGTGGGTGTCTGGGGGTAACCCTTATATACCTTAACAGTGAGGTTATCATTTAAGCAGTGAAATTGGTGCTAAATGCCGCTTTTCGCATGCGCAGTAGGCCGCAGCCATCTTGGTGACATCATCCGTGATGTTAGAGCAATCCCAAGGTGCCGCATATTACAGGTCATGCATGCACAGTTCACGGCTAATGTCTATTAGCATCTGTCGCTGGTCTCGGTAGCGCTAGCTACCGCGAGTGGAAGATGCGAATGTTGCTCATAGCGGGGACCCAGCGGGTGTTGGAATCTGCCTGTGGTCAGCATTGATACACCCCTGTTAGTGGTTCCCGTAAATGGCGGGCATTTTAATGGTTATCTAAGTGCATAAAGCGTCCGGCAGCCATTTTGTTGGTTAGCAAATGGCCAAATTGAGAAATAAATAGTGATGTAGCCCTCTGTGTATTTGCCTTACCCCTTTGAATGGTCCTCTGAAAGGTCAGGCTCACACGGACACACTTAGGCTCTCCTCAGGGATTTCTGACATTTGTGTTTCTGAATGCACAGTTTGATCTACTGCCTTAGTGGTTTTCAGTTTTTTTACACTTCTTCTAAAAGGTCTTTCATTCTCATCATGAGAGGCAGAAGATGCCTCACTGACAGGTGCAGAACCACCACTAAGAAATAAAGGCCAAGACATGAGCCTTTCCTTGCCACTTCATGTGGTGAATGGTATGTTGCCAATTTTCTGTTTTTCTACACTAACCTTTAGAGGTTTGTATGTCCTTACCCCTGTAAAATCTAATTTTTTTTTATTTCAGATACCCTAATTTTTGAAAGTCTCTATGCCCTTGAGCATTAACATTAGATGATGTTGAAGGACTAGTATCGTCATCATTACTGGTTCCAGCAGCTGCAGTGCTAGCATTTGCTTGCTGCTTCTGGTCTCCTCTCAGTTGGTTGTCATGATCCATACTGATGAAAACACTCAAGTTGAACTAAGTTACTAATATTATATATTTACTAATCACCACTCACTGCGGAGTCACAGTACTTGTGTGTTAAGGACACACAAAGGGCTAAGACCCAAGGAGTCACTGTGCTTGTATACACAGAGGGCTAAGGCCCAAAGACTTATGGTACTTGTATACACAGAGGGCTACGACACAAGAAGTCACGGTGCTTGTATACACAGAGGGCTATGGCCCAAGGAGTCACGGTGCTTGTATACACAGAGGGCTAAGGCTCAAGGAGACAATGTGCTTGTATACAGTTACACGGAGGGCTAAGGCCCAAGGAGTTGTGGTGCTTGTATACAGTTACACAGAGGGCTAAGGCTCAAGGAGACAATGTGCTTGTATACAGTTACACAGAGGGCTAAGGCCCAAGGAGTCACAGTGCTTGTATACACAGAGGGCTATGGCCCAAGAAGTCACAGTGCTTGTGTGTTATGGATACACAGAGGACTAAGGCCCAATGAGTTATGGTGCTTGTATACACAGAGGGTTGAGGCCCAAGGAGACACGGTGCTTGAATACACAGAGGGCTAAGGCCCAAGGAGTCACAGTGCTTGTATACACAGAGGGCTAAGGCCCAAGGAGTCACAGTGCTTGTATACACAGAGGGCTATGGCCCAAGGAGTCGTGGTGCTTGTATACACAGAGGCTAAGGTCCAAGGAGTCACAGTGCTGGTATACACAGAGGGCTAAGGCTCAAGGAGACACAGTGCTTGTATACAGTTACACAGAGGGCTAAGGCCCAAGAAGTCACTGTGCTTGTATACACAGAGGGCTAAGGCCCAATAAGTCACAGTGCTTGTATACACAGAGGGCTACGGCCAAGGAGTCACAGTGCTTGTATACATGGAGGGGTAAGGCGCAAGGAGTCACAGTGCTTGTATACAGTTACACAGAGGGCTAAGGCCCAAAGAGACACAGTGCTTGTATACACAGAGGGCTAAGGAGTCACAGTGCTTGTGTGTTATGGATACACAGAGGGCTAAGGCCCAAGGTGTTATAGTGCTTGTATACACAGAGGGCTGAGGTCCAAGGAGTCACAGTGCTTGTATACACAGAGGGCTAAGGTTCAAGGAGTTATGGTTCTTGTATACACAGAGGGCTACAGCCCAAGGAGTCACTGGGCTTATACAGTACACAGTGGGATACAACACAAAAAATTTTTTTTTTTACTTTTAATAATATTTTTTTTAAATACTATTTTATTTTTTTACACTGGAGCAGATGGGCATGAGTACAGTGCAGCATACATCAGCATTCTTTGTACACACAGCCACTTGTGAGTCTAGACACAACCACTTTAATCAGCAGAGTAGCACAGCATACATCAGTGTGCGGTTTGCCCCTTTTCGCATACACAGTCACTTAACAAGTTAACACTGCAGCACAGCCACTTGTAAGTCTGGAGTCGGACACAGGCTACTACAGCCATGCAGCGTGCAGTGTGCCCCCACAGTCACTTAACAGCACAGCCACTCTGGTAACGAGGCTTCGGAGCTCGGATTGGCTGGCCAGGAGGTGAATGGATGGGGGCATTGGAGTCCTGTAAGTTTTTTCCTATCTGCACTGGAGTGGGCCTATTTTCATAGGGGGCTTGGAGCTGCAGCTCCACCTGCCCCATTATTAATCCAGCCCTGTGAAGTGTGAGGAGAGGTGAGTGCAGCAGTAAGGAGTAAGGAGAGGTGAGTGCTGTGATGAGGAGAGATTAGTGCTGCGGTGAATGCTGCAGTGAGGAGAGGTGAGTGCTGCAGTGAGGGGAGGGGATGTGTGAGGAGGGGAGGTGTGAGGAGGTGTGAGGGTAGGGGAGTGCTGGTGTGGTAAGAGGTGAGTGTTGCAGTGGGGTGTGAGGAGAGGTGAGTACTGCAGTGAGGGGAATTGTTATGAAAATGGAGTGTTGCAGCGAGGGGAGGGGATGTGTGAGGAGAGGTAAGTGCTGCAGTGAGGAGAGGTGAGCACTACAGTGTGGTGAGATTAGAGCTGCAGTGAGGGGAGGTGATGTGAGTGGTGCAGTGAGGGGATGTGGGGTGCGTGATGCAGTGTTGGGAGGTGATGTGAGGGGAGAGGAGCAGAGAGGGAGTAAAGAAGACCCCCCAAGGAAAAGAAGTAGGCAGAGCCAGCCACAGACGGGCACCAAGACAAAGACAGAAGAGGCACCACTGACCCGGATGGGCCAGCAGCAAGAAGCTGAGTACCAAGAAACTGAGAAGTAAGAAGCTGAATACCTGAGAGTACTGCAGTGGTACAAAGGAAAAGAGCTAAACAAAGCTCCCCACTGCAGCCTCTTCCAGCACCATGGTAGGTGTCTTCAGCCACCTTCACTCATTTAACCCTCCCTAAACCACCAGGGTTGTTTGGCAATAGGCCCATGGGCTCAATCAGGCCTCAGGCCTGTGGTGCTTGTTAGACAGGCAGAGAGCTCGTGCCCCTGGTAAGTGACCATGGGAATTAGGCCCAGGTCACTGACATTATTTTGAATTTGGGGAATGGAAATATTGGGGGTATGGATTTGTACCTGCCTAAGTAAGCCACCCTGATATTTCCTTATGTAACCCCCTCTTATGTAAAAGAGTTACTTAATAATGCTTCAACCCAGGCTCAATATTGTAATTGTTAGTTAGGTTCAACTGGGAAAACTTTTTTAGTGTATGGTAGTGTACTCACTAACCATTAGATTGTGTGATGTTAATGTTATACAGACAGTGTTTACCATTTACCAACAAAACCACCTGTTCTTTCCATAGGATGCAGTATCTCCAGATGTCTTCCAATTCTTCCTCAGGTACGTACTCAACAACAGAGATAGATATACAGTTTGTTCGAATTTTGCTTTATAAAGATATCCTTATTCAATAACACAAGTGTGGTGAATACAGGTATATGTTCATTGTACACTTTCGAATATAGAATATACTGTATAATACGACAAGTATTCATATATATATATATTCAATAACAGTTCAGAATAAATATAACATGTCTATGGGATTAAACCAGACTTTTTTATATAAGCCTTTAAATGTCGATGTACAGTTAATTGAAATCTGGCTAGGATTATCCTTTCCTATAAGACTTTATACAGAATCTTTCTGCCATGCAATATAATATAGTCTTTACTAGTATTGGCAGAGCAGTCTCTTTTTTTCTTTGAAAGATAATGACCCTTAACTATAATAATGCAGTTCCAGATATATTGGCTGAAGGGTCTTACTAAATACACTTCCCTATACATATACATATATAAAAATTAGAAAGGGCAAAAGTCAGTGTAGAAGTTTGTATGAACTTGAAGCACCCTAAAATTAAATATATTCCTATCGTGGATATGGAATCGATATGAATTACCGCTGGACCCCTGGCCGGCGGTTCAAATCCTGACTGCTTAACCCTAACCTCCCCCCGAGGGTGCTTAACCCTAACCCTCCCTCCCCCTAGCCTAACCCTAACCTCCCGGGGGGGTGCCTAATCCTAAATCCACCGGGAGCCCTAAACCTAACCCAACCCTCCCCCCCGCGGCTGTCCGCTGCAGCACCCGACATCCGCTCGATCGGGATGCCGGGCGCCACTCTCCCAGCGTCAGTAAAATGACAGGCATCTAGATTTAGACACATGTCATTCATCCCTCATCGGGATTAAATTGTCTGGAAGCCGGCTGTCGGCATTCCGTCCGCCGGCTTCCTAAACGTATACCCTTGGATATACAGTATGTGTGCCTTCTGGCAGTAATAAGTATCTACTGAGTGCTGAAATTACTCTGTTACAAAGTATCTTATAGGGCTGGCAGGCATGGCTGTAGTTAACATGCAGAACTCTGAAAACTGTAGCTCTAAAACTGGCCGCAGACATAGCGATGTGCTCAAGATGAGCCGATGTGTACGATTTCCCTTGAAACTCTCCCCGGCAGCTCAGCACACGATCTCCACACGATCTGCACACAATTTGGTGTCCAATCTTCAAACGATCTCTCCTGCATCCAGACTTTCACAGTGCATCGGGTCCTAGATTGTCAAATCTGCCCTACTACATTGCAGATCTGAAGATGCGATGTGCGACCAGCGGGGACGCGCATCTGATCATGAGTGGGGACTTACTCAGGATTTGGCCATATTTTACACGATCTGTCGTTACAATGTGTCACAATCGGCCAGATCGGGTAAAATATCACTATGTGTGTGGCCAGCATTAGGATCAAATCCAATTTCTATTTCCATGCATATGTTAGAAGTTATTCTTGGTGCTGCATGGCAAACTAAGAAGCAGCCTCAGCAGTCTCTTATGCCTAAGCTGATCACGCCCCCCACTGGTTATGCACCAGGCTGAGGGGCTCACTGCGCCCCCCTCGCCAGTGCGCAGCGCTGCTAAACTTTTTTTTTTAACCTAAGGAGGCCTCCCACGATTAGGCCATGCCCCCTTTTTTACCGGGGCCCGACGTGGCTCTTGGCGGGCCTGGTTGTCCCTGCATCTAATTGCCGTGCTGGTCTTATCCAATTGCCTGGGATTCTCCACGAGGGAGTCCCCGAGACCCTGCACGCGAGTCCCCGCAGTTGGACTTAATACAATCAAATTTACCTCGTGCACGGGAATAAACGCATTGATTCCGCAGTGTACACGGAATCAATGTGTTTATGCACGTGAGTCCCGATTTTACAGCGTGCGGAAATGAGCTTTTTTCCCATGCCGCGGGGAATTAGTTGTGGGGACAACACCACGGCTATTTGAATATGCCCCTAAGATGCAAATTCCTCTTTACATATGTAATATTTTTACTCACATTTCCTTATTTTATATATTTATATTGTCCCTGCTGATCCTGTACAGGGCCAGATTATAGGGAGGGCGACAGGGGCGTTCGTCCCGGGGCCCCCACACATAGGGGGGCCTCCCCATACTATCCCCGGTCGGCCCCTTTCCCAAGTTGAACTGTTATACTGTTATACATTAGCTATGTGAAGTAAGAGTATTGAACAATTTTGAAATTGTAACATTGTTTAGTTGATTTGCTGAGTGTTTCTGTTTTAGTGGTTACCATGGTCCCGGGGCTGCTGTGGATGATCTAATTCCCGCGCGATGGAGGCGCCACTGCCGGGTGCTGATGCTCAGATGTGACAACCGACGGGACGTGGATCCATGGAGGGGGTAAGTGTGGTAATTGCTTTTATAAGTATTTAAGCACTGTTTGGATTATTGTATGTATGTTTTGTCATTCTGTGGAAGGGGCCACGTACCCCGAAACGTTGATGTATTAAAAGCACCCCGGTGGGGGATTTTTTCATCGTTTTTCAGTCTTCGAATGCCACCTTTGTACTTGGTGGTGAATATTGTGGGAATTATCCCTCTAGGAGGGCACCAAAGCAAGTTATACATTATTACATTGGAGTGCCGGGTGCACTATTTGTTTTATATGATACACTGTTTTCTGTATTTAGGATTACGGTGTTAGCTCAAGGCACCCACTGCTCTACCATTTTTACCTCAAAGACATTCTTTTAATCACAGCTCATTATTTTGTTCACTGGAGATTTTACCACTTTTCTATTGGAATGCGATAATTACTAGACTCTCAGTTTTTCTGATATTGATGCAGAAAGTATATTGTACAAGGATCCAGCTCTTATTGATGACTGTTTAGATACCAATGATGAAAAGTTTAGAGAACTTTTTAAACTTAAAAAGAGAGAACTAGACTTTTTACTACACAGCAGAACATTGTCCGACTTTTATAGTGCAAAACAGGTTCCACGTGGATTCCGTGTACATAATGTACCAACTATTGGGAGATATAATATGGCATTTTGTCGTAAATGGATCTCAATTCTCAACAAATGTTTGATGAATTTGATTCTGCTGGTAATCGAGGAATCGATACGGGAATTAAATTTAACTAAGGAGAAACTTGTCCTTTTTTAAACTGATCATGGAGCAAGCCTAACTAATGACACTGCCACAGATTGGATGAAGAAACTAAAAGATCAAGTGGATAATTATAGAACAGAATTCTTGAAATACAAAAATAAAAAATTAAAAAAAGTGCAACAGGACTATGCCCAACACCGAGTTTACACGTGGCTTAGTAATACACAGAATACAACTCAGAGACGTCGGGGAATGCCCTATAGAAAACGATTTACCAGAGTAAGATTTTCGGCTAGTGAATCTGAGGATATACAGACAGGTCCAACTAGAAGCACTCCATCTCTGACCCCTTTAGGGATGAACACTCAGGCTGGGGCAGCAGCCCGGGGAAGAATTTTACCCAAAGAGGGGGTCAATCGAGGAGGAAAGCAGGTAAAAAAGCCCCCAAGGCCCAAGAGGACTTAATTTTTAACATACCGTACACACCTTTCTCCAGCGGAACATAGTATTTTCAGTAAGGGCCTCACGTTTGTTCCTACAAATAAAGCCAACTCTTTTAAATGGAAGATGAAAATGCACAGAGATCACTACGGATTAAAAAATATGTTTGTAAATTACCTCGCACCTTGAAAACGAATAATTTACCACCAAGGATTAAAAACTAGGCGCCATTCTAAATTTGACCCTCAATCATCTAATGCGTCTATAAAGACCTTTTCTCGATTACTGGATGAATTGGATAAATGTGACACAGGATATATACAGCAGAACCTCACCCAGGATGAGAAAATTGCCTTAGAAGCCCTCAGTTAGCGGAGAGATATTGTCATCAGAGGCGCTGACAAGGGGGGTTCTATTGTTATACAGGATACCCCAGTATACATCGCCGAATGTGAGAGGTTATTAAATGACGTCAACACATATGAACTTTAAGAAAGGGATCCCACTGTCTGCCAGGTACAAAAAAGAATTAGATGAGATATTGCAAACGGCACTAGAGGAAATCCTTATTACAACAGAGGTGAGAGATAAGTTGAGTGTTCATCATCCTGTGGTGCCCATATTTTATACTCTACCTAAAATTCACAAGGACGCACAGAGGCCCCCTGGAAGGCCTATAATTTCAGCAGATTACCATCAAAATTGTGCGAAGCTATAGCAATTTTTCTGGATAGGTATTTACAGCCATGTATCCAAAATACATTTTCATATCTAAAATATTCTAGCACCTTATTGCGAGTTTTGCACAAAATTAAAAAATTCCCCAGTAAGACAATTTTGGCTACCTTGGATGTTATTTTTAAAATTGATAAACTTTACTCTTCAACATAATTTCTTCCTATTTAACAGAAAGTTTTTTAGGCAAAAGACTGGCTGCGCAATGGGCTCGGCAGTAGCTCCGGCCTTTGCTAATAGCTACATGTGGATTGTAGAATGGGATCTATTTTTGAGGATTTGAATATATCTAAAAATATTGGTTTATATTTTAGATATATAGATGATCTCTTTCTTATGTGGCAAGATGGTATACGTACATTAATTTACCTGGTACAGAAACAAAATGAATCAGAGAGTCCAATCAAACTCACATTGACGCACGATACCAGCCAAATTAGCTTTTTGAACATTTTAATTAAACTATATATAGAGGAAACTGTAACTTCATTATATTCCAAACCCACTGAACGCAATATGCTCCTGCATTATAAGAGTTTTCATCCCATGGCGACTGTTAAAGGATTACCTTATTCACAATTCTTACGTGTCTGCAGATGTAATAGTGATCAAGACAATACACTGAGACAATTGGATCAAATGATTGATAGATTTTTGGAATGAGGGTGTCCCATGGGAGAACTACAAGCAGCTAAGAACAAAGCTCTGTCCTGTTCTCGAGAAACATTGTTTAATGAAAAGCAGATGAATAGCAGTAAAGGTGCGTGCACACATAACGATTTTTTTGAATGATTTAACTATAACGATGTCGTTATCGTTAAATCGCTTGCAAATCGTTCATCTTTTTAAGCTGAACGATGAACGATAATCGTTCATGCGCCTTCACATTTGTAGTTTATCGTCCATTCTGACTGTCCAGCAAACGATTTTCGTTCCGAAAATCGTACATGTTGTGCAGAATGACGATTTCCATTCACTGTATCCATGATTAAAAAATCGTTCATTGTTTTTGAAAATCGTTCATTATTTTAGTAACCAACGATTTTTAGTGAACGATTTTCGTTCACTTTTACAAGGGAAAATCTGAATGAAAATTGTTCACTGAAATCGTTGGTTACTAACATCGTTGTGTGTGTATGCAGCTTTTGAAAGGAAAATTCCCATGGGTGAATGAATATACTGCCAAGAGTATAACAACAAAGAGAGAAGCACGTAAACTCTGGCCCATTATATCATCTGACTCTGATTTTAAATGTTTCCATAAAATTAATCTTATGCCTAGCTACACGAGAGGGAAGAACATTAAAGACTACGTAGTAAAGACGGATAAAACTGGATAGTCGAGAACCCCCAAAATGAATTTTCTGAATAAGAAGAACGGTTGCCAGAAATGTTTGGGGTGTACCATGTGCTCATATATGAACACAGGGGAGTATATTATACTCCCTCATTCAGGTAAAAAGTTCTTGATAATTTGGCCACTTACGTGTAGTTCAAACTACATAGACTATGTGATAATGTGCCCATGTGGACTTTACTACATGGGAAAGACTGAATGCCAATTCAAGATTCGAATGGCACAGCATCGCTCTGCTATACGAGCAGCATGGCAGACTGGCACAAGCGAACAGCCAGTAGCAAGACATTTTGTGACATCCCGACATACACTGGCCACGTTAAAATATAAAATTATTGACCATGTGCCCATTTTGCTGAGAGGGGGTGACAGGTCAAAAAGTTTGCTACAGTCAGAATCCAGGTGGATATTCCATTTGGACACACTGTCACCCCGTGGTTTAAATGATTCATTAGGTCTCATGAGTTTTATGTAAATAAACCCGTTCCTTGGTAACCTTTTATCTATTAGTATACTGGATGGAGTTACTATACATATTCTTGTTCTGCTTTGTCATATCTGCATTCTGCTATAGATTTTAGGGTTTTATGATATTTTGTGCAAATTTGTCATCTGTCTTATTCATTCATGTTTTAAAATTTTTTTTATTTTTCCTATATTATTTTTTACACTTATGGTTGCACTAGTACAGTGGTAGCCAACCCTGGTCCTCAAAAGTTACCAACGGTGCATGTTTTGCAGGTCACCTCACAGAATCACAAGTGATATAATTAGCTCCACCTATGGATCTTTTCAAATGTGTTAGTTAGTAATGAATACACCTGTGCACCTGCTAGGTGGTCAGGAAAACGTGAACTGTTGGCAGCTCAAGAGGACCAGGGTTGGCTACCCTTGCACTAGTATATGTGTTTTTAAACAAATTTAGGTGAGAGACTTATGTTTTATTACTTGTTATCATTGACATGTCAGATTTTACATGTCATCTTAACACTGATATTCACTTATTCATTTTATACATTAATGTATTAATGTTCAGACGTAACAGCCGACGGGACGTGGATCCACAGAGGGGGTAAGTGTGGTAATTGGTTTATAAGTATTTAAGCACTGTTTGGATTATTGTATGTATGTTTTGTCATCCTGAGGAAGAGGCCACGTACCCCGAAATGTTGATGTATTAAAAGCACCCCGGTGGGGGATTTGTCCATCGTTTTTCAGTCATCAAGTGCCACCTTTGCACATGGTGGTGAATATTGCGGGAGATATCACTCCAGGAGGGCACCGAAGCCAGTTATACATTATTACACTGGAGTGCCAAAGCACTATTTGTTTTATATATATATATATATATATATATATATACAGTCAGGTCCATAAATATTGGGACATTGACAGAATTTTCAGATTTTGGCCTCTATTCACCACCACAATGGTTTTGAAATGAAACAAACAAGATGTGCTTTAACTGCAGACTTTCAGATTTGATTTGAGGGTAATTACATCCAAATCAGGTGAACGGTGTAGGAATTACAACATTTTCAATATGTGCCTCCCACTTTTTAAGGGGCCAAAAGTAATGGGACTATCACCTCAAAAGCTATTTCATGGACAGGTGTGGGCTATTCCCTCGTTATTTCATTATCAATTAAGCAGGTAAAAGGTCTGGAGTTGATTCTAGGTGTGACATTTGCATTTGGAATCAGTTGCTGTCAACTCTCAATATGAGATCCAAAGAGCTGTCACTATCAGTGAAGCAAGCCATCATTAGGCTGAAAAATCAAAACAAACCCATCAGAGAGATAGCAAAACCATTAGGTGTGGCCAAATCAACTGTTTGGAACATTCTTAAAAAGATAGAACGCACCGGAGAGCTCAGCAACACCAAAAGACTCGGAAGACCACGGAAAACAACTGTGGTGGATGACAAAATAATTATTTCCCTGGTGAAGAAAAACCTCTTCACAAGAGTTGGCCAAATCAAGAATACTCTCCAGGAGGTAGATGTATATGTGTTAAAGTCAACAATCAAGAGAAGACTTCATAAGAGTGAATATAGAGGGTTCACCACAAGATGCAAACCATTGGTGAGCCACAAAAACAGGAAGACCAGATTAGAGTTTACCAAACAACATCTAAAAAAGCCATTACAGTTCTGGAACAACATCCTATGGACAGATGAGACAAAGATCAACTTGTACCAGAGTGATGGGAAGAGAAGAGAAGGAAAGTTATTGCTCATGATCCAAAACATACCACCTCATCAGTGAAGCATGGTGGTGGTAGTGTCATGGCGTGGGCATGTATGGCTGCCAATGGAACTGGTTCCCTTGTATTTATTGATGATGTGACTGCTGACAAAAGCAGCAGAATGAATTCTGAAGTGTTTCGGGCAATATTATATGCTCATATTCTGTCAAATGCTTCAGAACTCATTGGACGGTGCTTCACAGTGCAGATGGACAATGACCCGAAACAAACTGCAAAAGGAACCAAAGAGTTTTTTAAGGCTAAAAAGTGGAATGTTATGCAATGGCCAAGTCAATCCCCTGACCTGAATCCGATTGAGCATGCATTTCACTTGATGAAGACAAAACTGAAGGGAAAATGCCCTAAGAACAAGCAGGAACTGAAGACATTTGCAGTAGAGGCCTGGCAGAGCATCACCAGGGATGAAACCCAGCATCTGGTGATGTCTATGCGTTCCAGACTTCAGGCTGTAATTGCCTGCCAAGGATTTGCAACAAAGTATTAAAAAGTGAAAGTTAGATTTGGGATTGTTTAGTTTGTCCCATTACTTTTGGCCCCTTAAAAAGTGGGAGGCACATATAGAAACCGTTGTAATTCCTACAACATTCACCTGATTTGGATGTAATTACCCTCAAATTAAATCTGAAAGTCTGCAGTTAAATCGCATCTTGTTTGCTTCATTTCAAAGCCATTGTGGTGGTGAATAGAGGCCAAAATATGAAAATTCTGTTAATGTCCCAATATTTATGGACCTGACTGTATATATATTAGGGGTGTGCACCGGCCACTTTTCGTGTTTTGTGTTTTGGTTTTGGATCTGGATCTTTCTTTGTGTTTTGGATCTGGATTGGTTTTGCCAAAACCACCCTTGCGTGTTTTGGGTTCTGGGTTTTGTGTTTTGGATCTGTATTTTTTTGAAAAAAAGCATAAAAACAGCTAAAATCACAGAATTTGTAGGTTTTTCTGCTCCTATGCTATTATTAACCTCAATAACCTTAATTTCCACTCATTTCCAGTCTATTCTGAATACCTCACACCTCACAATAGTGTTTTTATGTCCAAAAGGTTGCACCGAGGTAGCTGGATGACTATGCTAAGCGACACAAGTGGGCGGCACAAACACGTGACCCATCTAGGCGTGAAACTGCAGTGGCAGACAGGATGGCATTGAAAAACTAGGCCCCAAACTGTACATAATGCAAAGAAAAAAAAGAGGTGCAAGATGGAATTGTCCTTGGGCCCTCCCACCCACCCTTATGTTGTATAAACAGGACATGCACACTTTAACAAACCAATCATTTCAGCGCCAGGGTCTGCCACACAACTGTGGCTGAAATGATTGGTTCGTTTGGGCCCCCACAAAACAAGCTGGCAATTTATCTGTCCCTGCACAAACTGGCTCTACGGAGGCAAGATGTCATCCTCATCCTCCTCATCCACCGATTCCTCACCCTCTTCAGTGTGTACATCCTCATCCTCACAGAGTATTAATTCGTCCCTGCTGGAACCACAGGTCCCTCTGTACGTTCTGGAGGCTGGTCTCCCTGGAAGAGTTGATAATTCATTTTATGAACATCATCTTCTCCACATTTTGTGGAAGCAACCTCCTACGCCTTTCGCTGACAAGGTTCCCGGCTGCACTAAACACTCTTTCGGAGTACACACTGGAGGGGGGGCAACTCAGGTAAAATAGAGCCAGTTTGTACAGGGACCTCCAAATTGCTTCTTTTTCCTGCCAGTACAGGTACGGACTGTCTGACATGCCTACTTGGATGCTGTCACCGATGTAATCCTTTAACAGACAGACGCACGCTTGTCGCTGCTGCTTTGAGGATTCAAGTGCGGCTACAGCCCACACAATTCACAAAGACAGAAAAAAAAAAGAATATTTTTATTGTTTGTGGAGCACACTTTGAGGGTTACACCACCCTTTAACAGACAGACGCACGCTTGTCGCTGCTGCTTTGAGGATGCAAGTGCGGCTACAGCCCACACAATTCACAAAGACAGAAAAAAGAAGAAGAATATTTTAATTGTTTGTGTAGAACACTTTGAGGTGTCACCACCCTTTAACAGACAGACGCACGCTTGTCGCTGCTGCTTTAAGGATGCAGGTGCGGCTACAGCCCACACATTTCACAAAGACCAAAAAAAAAAGAACAATATTTTAATTGTTTGTGTAGAACACTTTGAGGTGTCACCACCCTTTAACAGACAGACGCACGCTTGTCGCTGCTGCTTTAAGGATGCAGGTGCGGCTACAGCCCACACAATTCACATAGACAGAAAAAAAAAGAACAATATTTTAATTGTTTGTGTAGCACACTTTGAGGGTGTCACCACCCTTTAACAGACAGACGCACGCTTGTCGCTGCTGCTTTGAGGATGCAAGTGTGGCTACATCGCACACAAGTCACAAACACATTAAAAAAATAGTTTTTTATTTTTTGGAACACTTTGAGAGTTACACCACCCTTTAACAGACAGATGCACGCTTGTCGCTGCTGCTTTAAGGATGCAGGTGCGGCTACAGCCCACACATTTCACAAAGACCGAAAAAAAAAGAACAATATTTTAATTGTTTGTGTAGAACACTTTGAGGGTGTCACCACCCTTTAACAGACAGACGCACGCTTGTCGCTGCTGCTTTAAGGATGCAGGTGCGGCTACAGCCCACACAATTCACATAGACAGAAAAAAGAAGAATATTTTTATTGTTTGTGTAGCACACTTTGAGGGTGTCACCACCCTTTAACAGACAGACGCACGCTTGTCGCTGCTGCTTTAAGGATGCAGGTGCGGCTACATCGCACACAAGTCACAAACACATAAAAAAAATAGTTTTTTATTTTTTGGAGCACTTTGAGAGTTACACCACCCTTTAACAGACAGACGCACGCTTGTCGCTGCTGCTTTAAGGATGCAGGTGCGGCTACAGCCCACACAATTCACATAGACAGAAAAAAAAAGAACAATATTTTAATTGTTTGTGTAGCACACTTTGAGGGTGTCACCACCCTTTAACAGACAGACGCACGCTTGTCGCTGCTGCTTTGAGGATGCAAGTGTGGCTACATCGCACACAAGTCACAAACACATTAAAAAAATAGTTTTTTATTTTTTGGAACACTTTGAGAGTTACACCACCCTTTAACAGACAGATGCACGCTTGTCGCTGCTGCTTTAAGGATGCAGGTGCGGCTACAGCCCACACATTTCACAAAGACCGAAAAAAAAAGAACAATATTTTAATTGTTTGTGTAGAACACTTTGAGGGTGTCACCACCCTTTAACAGACAGACGCACGCTTGTCGCTGCTGCTTTAAGGATGCAGGTGCGGCTACAGCCCACACAATTCACATAGACAGAAAAAAGAAGAATATTTTTATTGTTTGTGTAGCACACTTTGAGGGTGTCACCACCCTTTAACAGACAGACGCACGCTTGTCGCTGCTGCTTTAAGGATGCAGGTGCGGCTACATCGCACACAAGTCACAAACACATAAAAAAAATAGTTTTTTATTTTTTGGAGCACTTTGAGAGTTACACCACCCTTTAACAGACAGACGCACGCTTGTCGCTGCTGCTTTAAGGATGCAGGTGCGGCTACAGCCCACACATTTCACAAAGACCGAAAAAAAAAGAACAATATTTTAATTGTTTGTGTAGAACACTTTGAGGGTGTCACCACCCTTTAACAGACAGACGCACGCTTGTCGCTGCTGCTTTAAGGATGCAGGTGCGGCTACAGCCCACACATTTCACAAAGACCGAAAAAAAAAGAACAATATTTTAATTGTTTGTGTAGAACACTTTGAGGGTGTCACCACCCTTTAACAGACAGACGCACGCTTGTCGCTGCTGCTTTAAGGATGCAGGTGCGGCTACAGCCCACACATTTCACAAAGACCAAAAAAAAAAGAACAATATTTTAATTGTTTGTGTAGCACACTTTGAGGGTGTCACCACCCTTTAACAGACAGACGCACGCTTGTCGCTGCTGCTTTAAGGATGCAGGTGCGGCTACAGCCCACACATTTCACAAAGACCAAAAAAAAAAGAACAATATTTTAATTGTTTGTGTAGCACACTTTGAGGGTGTCACCACCCTTTAACAGACAGACGCACACTTGTCGCTGCTGCTTTAAGGATGCAGGTGCGGCTACAGCCCACACAATTCACAAAGACAGAAAAAAAAAGAACAATATTTTAATTGTTTGTGTAGCACACTTTGAGGGTGTCACCACCCTTTAACAGACAGACGCACGCTTGTCGCTGCTGCTTTAAGGATGCAGGTGCGGCTACAGCCCACACATTTCACAAAGACCAAAAAAAAAAGAACAATATTTTAATTGTTTGTGTAGCACACTTTGAGGGTGTCACCACCCTTTAACAGACAGACGCACGCTTGTCGCTGCTGCTTTAAGGATGCAGGTGCGGCTACAGCCCACACAATTCACAAAGACAGAAAAAAAAAGAACAATATTTTAATTGTTTGTGTAGCACACTTTGAGGGTGTCACCACCCTTTAACAGACAGACGCACGCTTGTCGCTGCTGCTTTGAGGATGCAGGTGGAATCTAGACGGGATTTGGAACCGAGGACACACTACCTCCATCAATTGTCTAAATCCCACTGCACTAATGTCGGATACCGGACGCACGTCTAACACCAACATAGCAGTCAAGGCCTCAGTTATATGTTTTGCTTCAGGATGACTGCTGTCGTACTTCATCCTCATCGCTAGGGACTGTTGGAGGGTCAATTGTTTAGTAAAAGTAGTGATGTTCCTACTTCCTCTCTGGGATGATGAACAACTCCCAACAGCAGCAACAGCACTAGGAGGAAGTGGTTCTTGATCTTTCCCTATTTTATTTTTATCGGAGAAAGTTTGGTCCTCCATTTATGTTATATTGATATATATACGTGCGGCTAAAGCGCACACAAACACAGAAAATATTATTTTATTTTTGCTGGAGAGTAGTGCACTTTGTGGGTTACACCACCCTTTAAGAAATGAGCCAGCCGGCTCTTTACTTATGGGACACAGGCGCACGCTTGGCGCTGCTCCTTTGTTGATGCACGTGCAGCCACAGTGCACACAATTCACAAACACAGAAAATAATTTTTTTTTTGGTTTGGACTGGAGTGTACTTTCGGGGGTTACAGCACCCTTAACGGTCAAGCCAGCCGGCCCTTTACTTATGACACAGGCGCACGCTTGGCACTACTTTGTTGATGCACGTGCGGCTACTGCGCACACAATTCACAAACACAGAAAATAATTTTTTTTTTGGTTTGGACTGGAGTGTACTTTCGGGGGTTACAGCACCCTTAACGGTCAAGCCAGCCGGCCCTTTACTTATGACACAGGCGCACGCTTGGCACTACTTTGTTGATGCACGTGCGGCTACTGCGCACACAATTCACAAACACAGAAAATAATTTTTTTTTTGGTTTGGACTGGAGTGTACTTTCGGGGGTTACAGCACCCTTAACGGTCAAGCCAGCCGGCCCTTTACTTATGACACAGGCGCACGCTTGGCACTACTTTGTTGATGCACGTGCGGCTACTGCGCACACAATTCACAAACACAGAAAATAATTTTTTTTTTGGTTTGGACTGGAGTGTACTTTCGGGGGTTACAGCACCCTTAACGGTCAAGCCAGCCGGCCCTTTACTTATGACACAGGCGCACGCTTGGCACTACTTTGTTGATGCACGTGCGGCTACTGCGCACACAATTCACAAACACAGAAAATAATTTTTTTTTTGGTTTGGACTGGAGTGTACTTTCGGGGGTTACAGCACCCTTAACGGTCAAGCCAGCCGGCCCTTTACTTATGACACAGGCGCACGCTTGGCACTACTTTGTTGATGCACGTGCGGCTACTGCGCACACAATTCACAAACACAGAAAATAATTTTTTTTTTGGTTTGGACTGGAGTGTACTTTCGGGGGTTACAGCACCCTTAACGGTCAAGCCAGCCGGCCCTTTACTTATGACACAGGCGCACGCTTGGCACTACTTTGTTGATGCACGTGCGGCTACTGCGCACACAATTCACAAACACAGAAAATAATATTTTTTTTGGTTTGGACTGGAGTGTACTTTCAGGGGTTACAGCACCCTTAACGGTCAAGCCAGCCGGCCCTTTACTTATGACACAGGCGCACGCTTGGCACTACTTTGTTGATGCATGTGCGGCTACTGCGCACACAATTCACAAACACAGAAAATAATTTTTTTTTTGGTTTGGACTGGAGTGTACTTTCGGGGGTTACAGCACCCTTAACGGTCAAGCCAGCCAGCCCTTTACTTATGACACAGGCGCACGCTTGGCACTACTTTGTTGATGCATGTGCGGCTACTGCGCACACAATTCACAAACACAGAAAATAATTTTTTTTTTGGTTTGGACTGGAGTGTACTTTCGGGGGTTACAGCACCCTTAACGGTCAAGCCAGCCGGCCCTTTACTTATGACACAGGCGCACGCTTGGCACTACTTTGTTGATGCACGTGCGGCTACTGCGCACACAATTCACAAACACAGAAAATAATTTTTTTTTTGGTTTGGACTGGAGTGTACTTTCGGGGGTTACAGCACCCTTAACGGTCAAGCCAGCTGGCCCTTTACTTATGACACAGGCGCACGCTTGGCACTACTTTGTTGATGCACGTGCGGCTACTGCGCACACAATTCACAAACACAGAAAATAATTTTTTTTTGGTTTGGACTGGAGTGTACTTTCGGGGGTTACAGCACCCTTAACGGTCAAGCCAGCCGGCCCTTTACTTATGACACAGGCGCACGCTTGGCACTACTTTGTTGATGCACGTGCGGCTACTGCGCACACAATTCACAAACACAGAAAATAATTTTTTTTTTGGTTTGGACTGGAGTGTACTTTCGGGGGTTACAGCACCCTTAACGGTCAAGCCAGCCGGCCCTTTACTTATGACACAGGCGCACGCTTGGCACTACTTTGTTGATGCACGTGCGGCTACTGCGCACACAATTCACAAACACAGAAAATATATTATTTTTTTAGCACTTGGGGGGAGCACCCCTGATGGACAGAGCACCCCCTGGACAACACTGCAGCACTCCTTTAGGACTGGGACACTGCACAGGACTTTGGAGTGGACACAGCCCCTATGGAGAACTGACTGCACAACACAGTCCAGCCAGCCCCTATGGACTTTGAAGTAGTGGACACAGCCCCTATTAACAACAGCAGCACAGCACAACACAGCCAGCCCCTATGGACTTTGAAGTAGTGGACAACAGCAGCACTACACTACACTACACTACACAGCCCTAACTCCCACCCTCCCTCTTCACTGTCCACAGCCGAGTGAGAAAATGGCGCCGACGTGGGTACCTTATATAGGATCCAAAACCCGCGAGACTCGGAAGGCGGGATGATGACGTTTTGCCTCGATTTCAGATCCGAGTCAGGCGGGAAAAGTCCAGCCTGATTCGGATCGGACTCGGATCGGGGGGGCTCGGGGGGGTTCGGATTTCAGAAATCCGAACCCGCTCACCCCTAATATATATATATATATATATATATATAAAATCCCACATTGGACCGGCATGCCACACAAACAAGTTAACTTTGCTGGGTGCCCCCACAAAACGACTGGCTATCCTACAAATGGTGCGGCACTCACGGACAGGAACAAATCAAACAAGTGGTGGAGACACAAAATAACGTTTCAGTTGTTTTATCCAACTGTCTTCAGAAAAAAAAATTTCTGAAGACAGTTGGATAAAACAACTGAAACGGTATTTTGTGTGTCCACCACTTGTTTGATTTGTTCCTGTCTGTGAGTGCTGCACCATTTGTAGGATATATATATATATATATATATATACATCCACAAAGCAGCGGCACTCGTCGGATTCTTCAAATAAATTTCAAAAGCAAAATAGTGAAATTTATTTGAAGAATCCGATGAGTGCCGCTGCTTTGTGGATGTATATTCATTTAAAGTTATTCTCATCTAGCACCGTGGTGCTTACATGGATTTAAAGAGAGTGCCGACTAATATGGATACTATATATATATATATTTATTTATATATATATATATAATATATATATAATATACATGCATGCATGTCATGTGTGCACGTATGTATATATATATATATATATACACATATATATATATATACATACATATATATATATATATATATAAAAACTTTTATTGATAGGGGCCCCAACACATTTGTTGCCCAGGGGCCCCCACAGACTTTAATCTGGCCTTGGTCCTGCTACTATGATGATTTTACAAGTGGTATTTTTGTGTGAGTGCATGGGGTAGACAGCGGTACCCACCCACAGTCATGACTCCTGTTAGGCATACACCATGCGATCTCCTGGCTGAGTCATGATGGGAATCTTGGCTCACAGAATAGAAGCGCTCCTTCTTTAGATCAGCCGCCCAGCCTCCTTCAATGACACAGCTCACGGATCACAGCCGCTGGAACTCCGAATTGATCACTGCTGCTGCCGGAAGCTCTCTACTTCAGCCACAGCCGCTGTTGGAAGCCTCCCCTCTGCAATACTAAACAGCACCTCCTGATTAGGGGCTCCCGTGATGCCCAACACTGGCCACCGTCCAGCTCACTCCCAGCTGCCGCCTTCTATAGCTCTGGTGCAGCACTCTGCCGGTAAGTCAGTGAACTTGGCACACAAAGGGGGAACAGCAGTCTGGACGGTTGCTAGCCGCTCGTTATACTATCACTCCCCAGCCGCATGACTTTCCTGTTCCTACCTAAGGCACGAGCTCCTGGAGCCTCTTGTGCCCTTCCAGCACTTTCTCTACTCCTTCAAGACCCTGTAGTTTCCTACTATAATAATAGCCTGAGCCTCTACCCTGTGTGTACATAAGTCCTACCATGACTTCTGCCTGCCCTGTACAGAGTTCATACACCATACATAAATATCTATAACATCCTTACATATACATACATATCTCATAATATTTACTATATATCTATATCCCTCACAATGCACATATATGTATATACTGTATGCCCATGTATACATATTACCATATGTTTACTGGTTATGATAATTATTTGGTAATATTGTTAATAAATCTTTATTGATGTTTTTTTTTTAAATATATTGTTCAGGACACTGAGAGAAAGCAAGCATCTTTGTGGATAAACATCTATGCAAATTTGTATTAGAACTACCCTCCTTTACTAGAAACACTTTGAATATCTTGGGAAAATTAGAAAATGTGATACTAGCACCCAATACATGGATGTGATGTAGAATCACTGTACATAAGTATTAATCATGAAATTGGAATGAAGGCAGTGGAGTACTTTTTTAACATGGTACAATGGAATGACTTTAATAACCTCATCCTTCAACTTCTGAGATTTGTCTTGACAAAAAACTTCTTCACATTTAATGAGAGATTTTATCTACAAACCTGGGGTACAGCTACGGGCACTACATGTGCTCCTACCTACGCTAATCTGTACCTCGGTTGGTGGGAGAAGGAGTTTGTCTTCTCATCCGAGCTGGATCTATATATTGACCATATAACATCTTGGTACAGATATATAGAGTCTCATTGTTTGGGAAGGGGAACAAGAGATGTTCCTGAAATTCATTGAAAAATTGAATAACAACCAAATGAATTTAAATTTAACAACTGAAATGAGTCAAAGATCAGTGACTTTCCTGGACCTAAAAATAAAGGTCACAGAGGAAGGGAGGATTGTCATGGACATGTTCCAAAAAGATACAGCAACTAACAATATCCTCCACTCATCAAGCTCTCAATTTCCAGCAACCATAAGAGGTGTCCCCAAAGGAGAATTCCTCAGAACATGCAGAAACTGCAGTGCAATAACGACATTTGAAAGAAGAGCTGATGAATTAAATGATAGATTACCCAAGAGAGGATACAGCCGCAAAATAATTCAGGAAGGATACAGAATGGCCAAAAGAAGGGATAGGGGTTCCCTTATTCTCCCTCATGATAACAAGAAAATGAGGACCAAAGAAAATGATCCTACAGTGAGATTTGTAGGAACATTTTGTGATGAATGGAAAGGTATTCGGGAAATATTACAAAAACATTGGAACGTCCTTACCTCAGATCCTGACCTTTCAGAAATTCTAGGGGACAGGGTCAATATAAGCTGGAGAAAATCATCAAATCGGAAAGATAGGCTAGTCAATATTAATTTCAAACAACAAAAGAAGGAAAGAGATCAAATAATTGGATGTTATAAATGCGGAAATTGCAAGGCATGCAAATATATTGAACACAGAAAAGAGGTAACAGACCGCTATGGCAAAAAGATGACAATCAAAGATTATATTAATTGTAAAACACTAGGAGTGATCTACTGTCTTCTCTATCCATGTGGACTCAAATATATAGGAATGACAAGCAGACAGCTTAAACAGATAATTTTGGAACATGCAGGAAATATTTTGAATTCAAGAACAGATCAACAAAGGTTTAAAACAATTACCAGTGTAGCAAAACACTTTCTGAAGACACACAATGGAAATCCAGACCAAATGAAAGCTTATGGATTGGAAAGAATTCGGATGGGAATCAGAGGAGGAGACATGAACAAAGAATTATTAAAGAGAGAAGTGAGGATGATATTCTTAATGAATAGTGTGGATCCTTTCGGCATGAATGAAAATAATCATTACACCCAATTCCTATAACATCATATGGACATTAGAAAATTACTAAAATCTTGGGGATAACCCATTAATATGACTCATCACTTGTTGATAATAATGGATGAGTCATTTAATCTTATTTAATCTTAATAGCAACATGAGAATAAAACATTCAAATTATTGGTTATATTTTTTGTATATATATATTTTTTCTAGATATGTGGTCTAAGAGTGGTAAATTAATTTAGTCTTGGAAACAGTTGGAGTATCAATAGGTTAAGCACGGATATACACGTACAGGTGTTAATGGAAAATTAACATATGGAGTTATACTAGGGATTTAGAAGAAATAATTAACTCATATGGAGATATATCAGAGATCTAAAGAAGATTAATAATATTATATCACAAATCACTATTTTTCACATAAATATAAAAAAATAGATAGTAGATATACACTGTATTTGATTGTATGGTTCTTTCATATTCTTGTTCTACTTTCTTCTTTTTCATATTTTTCATATTTTTCACACATATATAAAAATATCACTAGGCACATGTGCACAGTGCACATTCACATTCATTTTGATAAGTTATATTTTTTCTTCAAAGTTATTACTGACAGCTTTTTCTCACAACTATAGAATATAAGATCACATAAGATAACATCACATAATACACTAATAAATTATCAATTTTTAGGTTATTAGTAGTTAATAATGATAGTTCCGATTTATCTATCAATATAATAGTTGATTAGTATAAATAAACCCAGTCTTAGTCAAAAAATATTATCATTAAGCACTATATACAAATTAATAGTAACTATGCAGATTTAGGATACTCTATATTTAAAATGATTAGGGTAGATTAATATATAGTATGAGATAAGGTATTCTGTTGTAGGGAATTTAGATAGATTCTTTATATTATTATGTTATAATTTATTATTATTTATAACATATTATTGTAAATACAGATTTATGCTTAGATAACTATAAGGAATATGAATACCATAATTGTCGTTACCCCTAAATAATTGCAAGACGCTATTTAGCGTTACCTGTTGCACAATAAATAATTGCTTTCCAGCCCAACTGTGTTTCCAAAGCACAAAAAGTTCTTACTGCAACAAAAAGTAAGTTACACGCTATGATCTATCACAATTAGTGCAAAGACAATTAAATACAAAAGGTACAGCTTGATACATACGCATACGCATGTCCCAGTAAACAGTGGTCACTCCAGAAGCCTGTGGTAATCCAAGAAAACTGGCTGACTGGGACCAGGACACAGGTTATACAGTCAGGTGCATAAATATTGGGACATTGACAGAATTTTCATATTTTGGCCTCTATTCACCAACACAATGGCTTTGAAATGAAACAAACAAGATGTGCTTTAACTGCAGACTTTCAGATTTAATTTGAGGGTAATTACATCCAAATCAGGTGAACGGTGTAGGAATTACAACGGTTTCTATATGTGCCTCCCACTTTTTAAGTAATGGGACAAACTAAACAATCCTAAATCAAACTTTCACTTTTTAATACTTTGTTGCAAATCCTTTGCAGGCAATTACAGCCTGAAGTCTGGAACGCATAGACATCACCAGACGTTGGGTTTCATCCATGGTGATTCTCTGCCAGGCCTCTACTACAAATGTCTTCAGTTCCTGCTTGTTCTTGGGGCATTTTCCCTTCAATTTTGTCTTCATCAAGTGAAATGCATGCTCAATCGGATTCAGGTCAGGGGATTGACTTAACCATTGCATAACATTCCACTTTTTAGCCTTTTTAGCCTTAAAAAACTCTTTGGTTGCTTCTGCAGTATGCTTCGGGTCATTGGCCATCTGAACTGTGAAGCGCCGTCCAATGAGTTCTGAAGCATTTGACTGAATATGAGCATATAATGTTGCCCAAAACACTTTACAATTCATTCTGCTGCTTTTGTCAGCAGTCACATCATCAATAAATACAAGGGAACCAGTTCCATTGGCAGCCATACATGCCCACGCCATGACACTACCACCACCATGCTTCACTGATGAGGTGGTATGTTTTGGATCATGAGCAGTTCCTTTCCTTCGCCATACTCTTCTCTTCCCATCACTCTGGTACAAGTTGATCTTTGTCTCATCTGTCCATAGGATGTTGTTCCAGAACTGTAATGGCTTTTTTAGATGTTGTTTGGCAAACTCTAATCTGGTCTTCCTGTTTTTGTGGCTCACCAATGGTTTACATCTTGTGGTGAACCCTCTATATTCACTCTTGTGAAGTCTTCTCTTGATTGTTAACTTTGACACATATACACCTACCTCCTGGAGAGTGTTCTTGATTTGGCCAACTCTTGTGAAGGGGTTTTTCTTCACCAGGGAAATAATTCTTCTGTCATCCACCACAGTTGTTTTCCGTGGTCTTCTGGGTCTTTTGGTGTTGCTGAGCTCTCCGGTGCGTTCTTTCTTTTTAAGAATGTTCCAAACAGTTGATTTGGCCACACCTAATGTTTTTGCTATCTCTCTGATGGGTTTGTTTTGATTTTTCAGCCTAATGATGGCTTGCTTCACTGATAGTGGCAGCTCTTTGGACCTCATATTGAGAGTCGACAGCAACTGATTCCAAATGCAAATGTCACACCTAGAATCAACTCCAGACCTTTTACCTGCTTAATTGATAATGAAATAATGAGGGAATAGCCCACACCTGTCCATGAAATAGCTTTTGAGTTGATAGTCCCATTACTTTTGGCCCCTTAAAAAGTGGGAGGCACATATAGAAACCGTTGTAATTCCTACACCTTTCACCTGATTTGGATGTAATTAAATCTGAAAGTCTGTAGTTAAAGCACATCTTGTTTGTTTCATTTCAAAGCCATTGTGGTGGTGAATAGAGGCCAAAATATGAAAATTCTGTCAATGTCCCAATATTTATGCACCTGACTGTATATATATACCATAACAGATCACGATAACAACAATGTAGACAGACATAAATAATTCCATTGGTTCTTGCTCTTGGTCTTTGTAGTACGCTGTAGTTCATAGGACAGTTCACTAGGGGTATGTCCCAATTCTCCACAGTCTCTTGAGATTACATTGTCTTTCTTTAATTGCTTTAAACTAGCTAAGGCACTACATTACAGAGTATACATTCTAACCAATAATTTCCTATAATCCATAACCATCGAATGCAAGATGCGACTCCCTCGCTGGTAGGTTCGGATATCTGGAAATAAACAGTGTGTCAGTATAGTACCAAACATGCCATGTCTACCATGTTGTATCATATACATACATTTCACAACATAATTATATGCTACTAAAACCTCTAATATTACGTTTAATGTGAAGGAACCTTTTGTGAGTGCGTGTATATTTATGATTATATGTAAGTATGCGTTGTGCGTCTACATTCAGCGTAAAAGGTGCGCTGTGTGCAGGGGTTGTGTACAGTGCAAACATGCGCTGTGTGTGTGTTTATATTTACAATAGCAACTGTGTATATGTGTGCACGTATTGTGGATACACATGCGATCATTTTAAGTGTATGTATATGTGTGCAAATGTGCATCAGTGTCATAGATTTATATATATACATATATATATATACATATATTAATATATATATATATATATATATATCTAGCTTTATCCATTAACTGGTATTATTGATATTACTTCTGTCTGAACTAAGGGCCTGATTCAGACCCGCTCGCGGTTGCTGAGCACTCGCAAGCGGGTCGATGTTGGACCAGTGCACATGTGCACGACGGAGCCGGCTCCGTCGTGTGCATGCGTGAGACCCGGATAGTGATGGGCAAGCCGTCGCTTCGGGTCTCGTGCCAAAGGGGTTGTGCTGTTGATGGTGAGTGACAGCACGCCCCCTTTGGTGGGCATGCCGGGGGCGTGGCTGCCCAGATGGAGGCGTTCCCATGGGAACGCCTACCATCTGGGGCCGGCCCCACTGACATCACAAATGATGTCAGTGGGAGTGCTCTCGGCTCTGATAGAGCCGAAAGCATTCCAGGGGTTGCGGCAACGAGACCCTACCACAAGGGTCTCGTCGCAAGCTCGATGGTCGTGATGGTCTTGACCATCGCGACCATCTTCCTGGCCGCTCACTATAGCTGTGGGTGGTCACCCACAGATATACGTGCGGCCAGGAGGCCGCTCTAAAAATTAAAAATTAAGAAGGACGGCCCTGATTCAGAGTGAGCGCTCTGTCAGAGTGTCCGGCTCTGAATCAGGCCCTAAGTTCAAAAATGACAGACAATGGAGTTGTACTGATCAGAGATGGCCAGCAGATACTTGATGGTATCACAATGTAATCAAAGGCCTCTCCAGCCTATTTAGAATATAAATGCTAGTTCCTTTAGGCATACAATGATAGTCAGACTTAAAGACAATGGTTCATTCAAAACACTCGTCTGCACCTCACAGTATGTGTGTTTTTCAATTACTAGTCACAGACATGTCCACAGGACTTGTCTGCCAGCACTGACCAAACCTTGCATTTTTAAATATATATATAAAGTCTTTAAATACATATGTGTATCCGTGCACATTTATTATGTAAAGACTTTAACAGTGTGCAGTAACATGGCAGATGTACACAACGCTAAATAGCACCATACACAATGATAGTATACTGACTACGCCAAAAGAGGGTAAAACAACCCTTATACGCCATCTGCGGATCTATAGTGATCATTGGTGGGATGTGGGATCTCATTGAACCTATAAAGGAAGTTTGGGGGGGATTGAGAATACATTATCTAGGATGTTTAAAAATAACATTAATTATACATCTATGCATGACCACACAATTTTTTTTTCATCAACTGATGGTACATTCTAATTCAGGTTTGTAATACAGTTTGTTCTTGACCTTGGTATCCATATTACCATTGCTTACCACCATCATAATCTCTGTTCCTCTCTTTGCCCTTGTACATTTTCCATACTTCAATACATTAGGAACATACCTGACATATAAGCCAATTACTAAGATGACAATAAGTATGCAGATCAAGAGCTTTCCCACAATAGCAACCAGTTCCTGGACCCATTCTCCTAGTCCTGAGAACCATTTCACAGGGTTCAACCAAGAGAACCACTTTTCTATCTTTTCCTCTACTTCAGCCAGTGAAGCATTATGGTTCTTTCAAAATTCCCATTTCAGCTGCAGAATTTCATCCGTCTTCCAGTCTATCACCTCCTTGGGGTCACTAGTGTTAGTTGTGATGTACGTGCAACACTTGACACCAAATTGGGTGGCCAAGGTTACACAGTACCCACCAGTAACAGCTGTTAAATAATTTAACACTAGCCTATGTTGCACAAGTTCTTTCTTATAAGCTTGTAGCTCCTTGCCGGTATACCTGAACGTGTCATCATACATCTCGGTGATATTATCTATTAATTTAGCAAGATCTTGGATGTATCTAAAATTTAAAGTACCCCGAGCGATCCTGGTGGGATCTAGTGCTACTAAAATTTGGAAACCAGTTGTTTCGCTAATCAACTGTGTAGCTGCATGTATGTCACCAGGTATCATGTTTCTTTTGTCACGGTGTTCATACTGTGTGTGAAGATATGGTGATGGTGTGTGTTTTTATGGATACAAAGCATTTCACCATGTGTAAGGGTCATAACCTCTGGGAGTACCCTTCCCAGATAACATAAACCTTCAGAACTCGGAGAGAGTCACTTATACGCTTTCCTTCCACATATAAAATACACATCATCTGGGAGTACATAAGGAATAGAATGCATCATTATCATCGGACACAATTCTCTGACAAATAATCCTACCCCAGATTTTCCCATTTGACTAATACATGTTTTAGGTTGTACAATAACTGCACAGTACCCTTCTGGTACTTTGCCAACCATTACCTTGGTGGAGCTAAGTGTATACTTATACCGGAAGTGTCTTCCACTGGTAATGTTGCGTATAAGTCTACTGGTTCATTATCAGCTCTGTGTGAAAAGGTCATTGTCTGATTGTTCCCAGACACCTCCCAATTTCCTGGTTTATTGGAATTGGTGATGTTTAAACATAACAGGAATCTATCCACCTGGTACTGATGCAGCTTAAAATTTGAAGGCTTGGACATAATAAATTTTCCATCCAGCGTCTTCCCCTTATGTAATTCAAGGACCTCAGAGACATTTAACGGGAGTGGTACTAGTCCTACATTATGTTGTCCCTGAGGCATGTGAGAGCATACCCAACATTCAGTCTTATTTAAGACTTTGCCCACCAAGGCATGATAATCTTCTAAAGGATACCCACCCCAATACTGGTTATACTTGGGCTGGCACCGTTGGAGAAATCTCTCATTGATTAGGGACCCACAATACTCACAAATACAGTATTTCTCAGACAATAACCCCACATACTGTCTCCGAGTTTCTGGCATAACAGATCTCTTAGCAATCAGATACCACTCTTGTGAATGTATGGCTCCTTCTCCTGACTCCACTCCATTGATATCGCCATCGACCTCTCCCTATGCTACAGGTCTGCTAGCATCACCATGATTTTGTGTGAGGACACCTGCCGCACAGCCATCAGCTTCCGTACAATATAACTCAAAGGGTTTTTCATAGTCTGGTATTCCCAGGGCAGGTGCTCTTGTCAGACTATCCTTAAGGTTAAGGAAAGCCTGCTCTGTCTCCTCAGTGTGTTTGACACGATTGGGTTTTGCCATTGAAACTAACTCCAGCAATGGTAATGCCAATATATAAAAACCTGGGATCCACATTCTGCAGTATCCACACATTCCCAAGAAGGTGCGGATTTGCTGTTGGTTTTGCGGCAGTGTCATGGTTTGTATGGCCTGTATTCTGTCAGTTGTCAAATGTTGTAGCCCCTGGGTTAGACAGTGTCCCAAATATTTGACCCTAGTTTGGCATGGCTGTAATTTGTCCTTGGCAACCTTGTGCCCTGTTTGCTAGAGATGGAGTAACAACAGTTTAGTATCATTTAAACATGACATAAACAAATCAGAGCATAACAATAAATCATCTACATATTGAATTAGAACAGATCCATTAGCAGGTTGAAAAGATTGCAAACAGTTGTGTAAGGCCTGAGAGCAAATACTGGGGCTATCTATGAAGCCCTGGGGCAATCGTGTCAATGTGTATTGTACCCCTATGTATGTGAAATATGTATGAAAAATGTCAAATAGATACTGACAGTCAGGGTGAAGAGGGACAGAGAAGAATGCAGAACACAGGTCAATGACCGTGAAATGGGTTGCGGATGGTGGACTCCGCATAAGGATGACAGCTGGATTTGGTACTACGGGGAATTGGCTATCAACTACTTTATTAACCCCTCTAAGGTCCTGTACTAATCTATAGCCCCTCCCCCCAGCCTTCTTCACTGGAAAAATGGGACTATTGGCTACACTTGCTGTACAGACTAAAATTCCCTGTTGCAATAACCGCTCAATTATGGGATAAACCCTTATCTCTACTTCTGGTTTTAACGGGTACTGGGGAATTTTTGGAGCTTGCCTACCACTTTTTAGATTTACCATTACGGGAGTTACATTTGCCATCAATCCAGTGTCCTGTCCATCTTTGGACCAGAGGGACCCTGGTATTTGTAACAACATTTCCTTTACCTGGGGTGAAATTTGCTCTAGAATGGTAGAGTGCAACATTAGTCTTTGTGGGGTGTCCAATATATCCCTTACCTCATGCGCCACCTTCTCTAGGATATCTAGGAATATACCATCAGGGGTACAGTAAATTACACATCTAATTTTACAAAGCAAATCCCTTCCCAGTAGGTTAGTAGGAGCTGCTGTTGCCAAGAGAAAAGAATGTTTGGTTTGCAATGGTCCGATAGTAACCTCTGCAGATTTGGTTAAAAGATAATGTTGCACTTTACCCGTTACCCCCATGGCTGGTATGGTCTTGTTAGTAACCTGAAAATTTTATGGAGAATTTATCACTGACCTGGCCACCCCTGTGTCTACAAGAAAAGTATGTTTAGTACCAGCTACATCAACTGTCATTGTAGGTTCTTCCCTAGTATTCCCAGTTAACCTGACTGGCTGTAGACTACAGGTATGACCTGACCCCTAGCACTGACTATCTTCTTCTAGTAAAGCATTTACTGCCACTATGTGTCCTGGTGACTGTTGGAACTGTCCTGACTTCTGTGGGTGTTTAGGTGCCCCCTGGTAAGGTGGCCCCCTCCTCTTCTCCCTGCAGTTTCTACTTACGGTATGTGTCCTATCTGATTACAATTATAACACCTACGTGAATATGTGTTCAAAGGTTGTTGTGGTGTGGGTTGGGGTACATGAAGAGTTTGATGCTGTGTATGGTATGTGTGTTGAGGCGAGATATGTTGATATGTGTTTTATTGCTGATGCATGTGTGGCTGCACAGGATGGTATGTACTGAGAGCATGTAGTTGCGCAGGTGTACATGTCTCTTGTGGCTGTATATACATTGCTTCCAAAGTTTGAATGCCAACAGCCATTAGCTTTTCGCTTTGTGTTTCTCTTTTCCTGAGGATGTTTTTATCATGTTCAATAGCAGAAATTCTCTGAGAGCGTCTACCGTGATTCCCCTCCAGTTAGGCTGGCAGGTCTGAACCCTGGTCTTTAGGTTGTCTTTAAGACCATCCATAAGTACCGTGACTGCTACTTCCCTGTGGTGTGTGTTGTCTTTTATGTCTTCTATCCCATTGTACTGGGTGATAGTCTGCAGAGCTCAGGTGAAATAAACTGCTGCAGACTCACTCTGCTTCTGTTTAATGGTGAAAATTTTACTCCAGTTCAGTACTACTGGAAAATATACAGCCAATTGGGTGACTATGCGGGCAATGTTATCTTGGTTACCTTCATCAGATAAGAAATTGTCTCCATCCAGTACACAGGCCATGATGAATCTTTTCACGTCGGTATTAGATGGAAGACATGCCCGTAATGCCACTCGCCAATCCCTGTTGGTTGGCTTGTGAGCATTACCGAGATCCTTAACAAAGTTTTGGCATTTAGCTAATTCTTTTCTAGGGTCGGGAAAGTCTGACATTATAGAATGCAGCTCTGCTCTTTCCCATGGACAATGCATAGTTATATCCCTTGTAGGCACTACACCATTTGAACAGCATGTGAAATGGCAGACACTACAACAGGTTCATCATCTGATTCATAAACATTTTCCTTATACTTACTCAGGATAGGGTACAAGTTACTTGTTATATTTTTATTATTTTTTGTATCAGCTGTACCTGAACCTTCAGCCGCATAGGGAGGTCCACCTGTGCTAACGCC
This sequence comes from Taudactylus pleione, assembly GCA_031769625.1. Lineage (NCBI taxonomy): Eukaryota > Metazoa > Chordata > Amphibia > Anura > Myobatrachidae > Taudactylus > Taudactylus pleione. The sequence continues at coordinate 1,082,981 of JAUIMM010001433.1, read as the reverse complement.
TGCACCTTCCGCAACGCTACCTTGCCATGCATGCTTCCTTGAGGCACGCCCATGGTGCTATTTAGCGTTGCGTGCGCGCTCCCTTGTGTCGTGAGCACGGCGCTATTTTGCATTGCGTGCATGGCACTAAGCCACGTGTTCCCCTCATGTTGCCATAGTTTTAAACAAACATTATACTTTATTTCAATACAAACAAATAGAACAGTGCACTCCAATGTTGGATAAGTCAATATACTTATGGTTATCAATGTCCGTATCTCTTCTCAATTCTGAAATTCTTCTCAGACGTTCTCAAAAACTTCTCTCCATATATATGAAGGGAGAAACAAAAGAGAGCAAAATAGCTGATAGTGTAGTATTTGTATAATTTTAGTAGTCCATATACAGAATCACAAGAGTGGTCCCTTCCACATATAAAATGGGATTTGTGTTGATCTATTGGTAGCAGGTCACCCACAAGTGAAAGTGTATCATAGGATGCTCACAATAAGGCTTACATCCATTAATATCCACCATACATATAATGGTTTCTTTAAACTTCTTATTTCTTTGTGCACGGATCAATGGTTATCTATATCGTTACAGCACCACGTGCCAATCCAACTAATAAGACGTGCTTACACATATGCTTACACGTATATTGTAGTAAATCCATTATGCTCACAATAAGGATTATATCCATTAATATCCACCATACATTTAATGGATTTATTACTCTTGAGATTCTGTATATGGACTACTAAAATTATAGAAATACTACACTATCAGCTATTTTGCTCTCTTTTGTTTCTCCCCTCATATATATGGAGAGAATTTTTTGAGAACGTCTGAGAAGAATTTCAGAATTGAGAAGAGATACGGACATTGATAACCATAAGTATATTGACTTATCCAACATTGGAGCGCACTGTTCTATTTGTTTGAATTGTATTGTGATTTTATTAGGTATTGATAACACCTATTTTGAACAAGTAGCGGCTTCTTTACAGCGCAAGGGGGTATTAATATATATTTTTTTCATTATACTTTATTTGTTTCTTTAGAGATTTCACCACACAGATGCTATCCAACACTATTCAACACCTCCGCATCAAAACTGCCAATTTTAGGAAAAGGTTTCACACACATTCTGGTCATCTTAACCCATACATCACAGTACGCAGTTGCATACGCACCATTATATGCCTTGTTGAACCTGTCGGTCCTTCCAAAAGCAGCACATCGTCCATCATATCCAGCATCAGCCTGGCACCCATCTGGGAAAACGCTAAGCACTTTTCGCTAGTATGTGGACCGGTGAACGATTCCCGAGAGCTACGTTCATGCACTCCTTCTCTTGCGCACAACCGGCCCGATAAGCATGGCGGACAGCGTGAAAGAGGATCAGGATATTCCTATGCGATTATCCTGCTTTCAGACATATCTCCGCAAAAGCTCTGTCTCGGCTTCTTCCTGTTGTGTGCTACCAACCGCTGAGCGTTACTGCCAGCGCACACAATGAGGATCAAAATAATGCCTATGCACTTATTCTGACTCACGACGAATCCACACAAGCTTCGTCTAAGCTTCCTTTTTGAGTACTTTCCACTTTTAGCATTTAAGAGTTCCAATAACTCTCACCCTTTCCAGTGATTTCGTCCACTACCCCCAGTCACAATCACGGTCTGCCCAACCGTGTGGTCCAACCGCAATGCCCAGAGAACCTAACTGATCAATGGACCTTTGTGACCACTATTTGAGGGCTGAATTTCGAAAACCTACTTGTTTTCTCCAAGGTATAATTTCCCTGTCCTTGCTGCAATACACCTGCTATGTGTACACACCCAGTAGCTTTCTGCCTCGTCAGACACCTACCAAGTCTTAAGGACCGACACATGGTACCTAGTCCAATAGGAAGCACACAGTACTCCTATTCACGTCACAAGCACATGTTTCAACTGCACATGTTGCACATGTTGCACTTTCAAACACCTTTTCTGCACAGAAAAATAAACCTTTCCCCAGTATGGCAGTATAATTCAGAGACCTTAAACCAGGGGTCTTCAAACTTGGCCCTCCAGCTGCTGTGGAACTACACATCCCAGCATGCACTGCCACCTTTTTGATATAACAGCATGCTAAAACTATGTGCAGTGCATGCTGGGATGTGTAGTTCCACAGCAGCTGGAGGGCCAAGTTTGAAGACCCCTGCCTTAAACAATGCAATCATTCTATCAATACAACAATATTATCTTACTGATTGTTTAAACATATGGAAGCAATATAAGAAACACGTATACGCTATTGTGCAAGTCGCACTTTAGCGCCAAACCTAACAAAGAAAGAAACAGATTTTTTTTTCTCTCCCATCCCCAGGTCCTAGTCAGCGCCCCTTTGAAATCACACAATAACGGGTATCGGTTTCTCAACACTAGATGGTAGCAGGTTTCGAACACAGTGCGTTCTTCCTGCGTGTGGCGCCTTCCACACTTTGTTGAGAAAGCGAGACCCGTGTTACCATGTAAAATTGGGTAGCTTGACCTCCAAACTATAAGACCCCAACTATGAATACCGTAATTGTCATTACCCCTAAATAATCGCAAGATGCTATTTAGCGTTACCTGTCACACAATAAATAATTGCTTTCCAGCCAAACCGTGTTTCCAAAGCACAAAAAGTTCTTATTGCAACAAAAAGTAAGTTACACACTATGATCTATCACAATTAGCACAAAGACAATTAAATACAAAAGGTACAGCTTGTTACATACACATGCGCACTGGTCCCAGTAAACAGTGGTCACTCCAGAAGCCTGTGGTCATCCAAGAAGAATGGCTTCTGACTTGGACCGGGACACAGGTTATATACCCTAACAGATCATGATAACAACAATGTAGACAGACAAATATAATTCCATTGGTTCTTGCTCTTGGGCTTTGTAGTACGCTGTAGTTCAGATTATTGTTTTTTTTTTGTTTTTTTTGTTCTTTATATATTTGTATATTAGGATAATTTTATTATAGATATATAATAATGTAATATGTAATATGTAATTATGATGAGCACAAATATAAAATCTAAATTTACTTCATAAGTGAAGTAATGATATAATTGGGATGAATAATTGGTAATTGCTATTGGATATAGAGGAATACCATATATGAAATGGGAACCAAATCGTATAGAGACCCAAACCAGCCAATCAAAATCTGAGTGGTAAAATGAGTTTGAATGGACTTATGGAGAAGGGACTGGGAGGATAAAGGACAGCGGCAAGTAATATTCGGGTTGATAGCCTTGAAGAAGCTGCAGGCAAAACGCGTGCTGGCGTTTCCAATAGTACCGCTGATCGTGATTATATTACTCGATTCAATGTGCCTAAAACTATAACGGACTTGATGGGACTATGTACATTACAATGCACCAACAGCTATATTGAAAGCAAAAGTGGTTTAGCTTACACGTGAAGCCGCGTACAGCAGCACTAATACAGTGACTGATAACACGGCTCTCCATGCTGGAAGAACCGCCCGTTAATATGTACAGATGCTGACAATGTTATTAGAAGGGAGAGAGGTGCATAAGATAACAGTATAGAAAGTTATCTTATGAATAAGATTACAGCAAATGTGTAACCTGTGATGTAGCAAAATATATTATATTAGATACAGATCATTATAAATATTCTATAGCAATTTCCGACACAGCTATAAAGTCACAGCCATAATGAACAAAATACATGTTTTATCTATCGTGCAGAAATGAAATAATTTAAATACTAAATAACTGACATGAACATGTTTCCAAGTTTAAACAACTAGTAGCAAATAAAGAAAATACCAACTGGGAGAACTATCATTATCTTCCAGGATAAAATATTTGTTAGTATATCCCATTATTGGAAAATCATATAAGAGAATACGTGTGGATATTTGTGTAATCTTCAATATATCAAGTTGAGATACTGATACAAATTTATTGAAAGCTACTGTGTATTTAGCAACATTTATATATTGAAACTGCAACAGGACTGAACAACACTGATTTATTCACTATATTAAGCAGTACTTAGATTAGGTGGCCACCTAGGATTCATCTGGGTTCCTGTGACAGAATATTCTATTAAGCAGTACTTATTTATTTTTATTTATTTATTACCAGTTATTTATATAGCGCACACATAATCCGCAGCGCTTTACAGAGAATATTTGGCCATTCACATCAGTCCCTGCCTGTGGAGCTTACAATCTATGGGGGTCATTCAGACCCACTCGCGAGCGGCAGTACGCTCACAAGTGGGTCGATGTTCCCCACTGCGCATGCGCACGACGGAGGGAGCTCCGTCGTGCGCATGCGCGAGACCCGGGGAGCGACGGGCTTTCCATCGCTCCGGGTCTCGCACCAAAGGGGGCGTGCTGTCGATGTTGATTGACAGCATGCCCCCTTTGGTGGGCGTGCCGGGGGCGTGGTGGCCAGATGGAGGCGTTCCCATGGGAATGCCTACCGTCTGAAGCCGGCCCCACTGACATCACTAGTGATGTCAGTGGGAGTGATTTTGGCTCTGATAGAGCCAAAATCACTCTAGGGCTTGTGGCAGGGAGACCCTGCCGCAGGGTCTCCGTCGCAAGTCCGATGGTCGCGATGGTCAAGACCATCGCGACCATCTTTTTGGCCGCTCGCATATGCTGTGGGTGGTCACCCACAGCTATGCGAGCGGCCAGGAGGCCGCTTCATTTTCATGGAGGAGGGCCCTGATTCAGAGCGAGCGCTCTGGTCAGAGCGTCCGGCTCTGAATCAGGCCCTATGTTCCCTACCACATGCTCACACACATACACACTAGGGTTAAATTTTGTTGGGAGCCAATTAACCTACCAGTACTTAGATTATGTGGCCACCTAGGATTCATCTGGGTTCCTGTGACAGAATATTCATGATACAGTAATAGTAAGATAGATAACTTGTAACTAAATCACTATTATTTGTAATGTTGGGAGCATTAATAAACTGACACGTGAAGAGAAAAATAATACATGTAACATATCAGCGGTATATGGAACTTTCTTTTAATACACTTTTCATATCTTTTTGCACGTAATAATTTTATTTTAATAAATATTTTGCCCTAAGTGTCCTGAACAATATATTTAAAAAAAACACCAATAAAGATTTATTATTTTTTAATTTAAAACAATATTACCAAATAATTATCATGATCAGGGATTCTCATTGTGCATGAAGTATAACACCCCACTTTCTTCTTATTTTTTGTGACGTACTATTTATAGGAGTAATGGTAGCACCTTGTGTAAGATCTTCCCATAGAAATATAGGGAAAAAGATTATCACTGTCCACGAACTAATACATTTGATTATGGAAATATGAGACATTGATATCTATATTTATTATGAGATAGAATCCCATATTATAAATATATAATATAATACTGGTACAGGATTAATTTAGTTCTATGACATATGTCCATTGGGTTGCCTGACAGCAATCCCAATGGTAAGGTGTGTCACCTAAAATTATACACATATATGTATATTTACAGTTCATCCAGAAAGTATTCACAACGCTTCACTTTTTCCACATTTTGTTATGTTACAGCCTTATTCCAAAATGAATAAATTCATTTTTATCCTCAAAATTCGAAACACAATACCCCATAATGACAACATGTAAAAAGTTTTTTTGCGATTTTTGCAAATTTAAAAAAAAACACTAAGAAATCACATGTACATAAGTATTCACGGCCTTTGCCATGAAGCTCAAAATTGAGCTCAGGTACATCCTGTTTCCACTGATCAACCTTGAGATGTTCCTACAGCTTATTTGGAGTCCACCTGTGTTAAATGCAGTTGACTGGACAATATTTTGAAAGGCATACACCTGTCTATATAAGGTCCCACACTTGACAGTGCATGTCAGAGCACAAACTAAGCATGAAGTCCAAGGAATTATCTGTAGACCTCCGAGACAGGATTGTCTTGAGGCACAAATTGGTGGAAGGGTACAGAAAAGTATCTGCTGCTTTGAAGGTCCCGATGAGCACAGTGGCCTCCATCATCCGTAAATGGAAGAAGTTTGGAACCACCAGGACTCTTCCTAGAGTTGGCCGGCCATCTAAACTGAGCGATCGGGGAAGAAGGGCCCTAGTCAGGGAGGTGACCAAGAACCCGATGGTCACTCTGTCAGAGCTACAGCATTCTTCTGTGGAGAGAGGAGAACTTTCCAGAAGTATAACCATCCCTGCAGCAATCCACCAATTAGGCCTGTATATTAGAGTGGCCAGACAGAAGCCACTCCTTAGTAAAAGCACACCTGGAGTTTGCCAAAATGCACCTGAAGGACTCTCTGGTCTGATGAGACAAAGATTGGACTCTTTGGTGTGAATGCCAGGCGTTATGTTTAGAGCAAACCAGGCACCGCTCATCACCAGGCCCATACCATCCCTACAGTGAAGCATGGTGGTGGCAGCATCATGCTGTGGGGATGTTTTTCAGCGGCAGGAACTGGGAGACTAGAGATAGAGGGAAAGATGAATGCAGCAATGTACTGAGACATCCTGGTTGAAAACTTGCTCCAGAGCGCTCTTGACCTCAGACTGGGGCACACAGCCAAGATATCAAAGGAGTGGCTTCAGGACAACTCTGTGAATCTGATTGAACATCTCTGGAGAGATCTGAAAATGGATGTGCACCGACGCTTCCCATCCAACCTGATGGAGCTTGAGAGGTGCTACACAGAGGAATGGGCGAAACTGCCCAAAGATAGGTGTGTCAAGCTTGTGGCATCATATTCAAAAATACTTGAGGCTGTAATTGCTGCCAAAGGTGCATCAACAAAGTATTGTGCAAATGTTGTGAATACTTATGTACGTGTGATTTCTTAGTTTTTTTTTTTTATTAAATTTGCAAAAATCTCAAAAAACTTTTTACAAGTTGTCATTATGGGGTATTGTGTGTAGAATTTTGAGGACAAAAATAATCTCCCCCTGGTGACCTATGTAAACATCAGTGGATGAATCACCACTATAACAACAGTCTATGGGCTCAATCCTATCAGATGCGAATTGCGAGTAGCGAGTTTGTTTCTTGAAACTCGCACACATCGCAGTAAAGTGCGCTTCAGAGAATTATTCAATTCAATTAAAAATACCTATTCACTACTCGCAGCGGAGGGGTGCGAATTGACTGCCAAATGAGATTTGCGAGAACTGCATGAAAATGTGGGGAGACCATTCTGGATCCCCCAAAATGGATGTTAGTTAGCAGGACCATATAGAAGACTGTTTGTGGGCATTAGGAAGGTACTGTACATTTTTAAATGGTGTCAAATGGCTGATTTGTGTTTTTTTTTAAATGCAAGAAAATAATTTAAAAAAAAAACTTTTTTCGTTTAATCTAAAACGAATTAAATGAAAAATGCAAAACAAAGTAGGAAAAAAGGTGATTTTAGTGTACTTTGAGGGCACCTTCAAAAATAAAAAAAAAAATATAAAAACAATTATTTTTCAACTAAAAAATTATTGTAATTAAATTTGGGGTGCCTAAACTAACGAAAAAGTTGATTATGGGGTTATTTGAGAAAATTTTTTCTTTACCTCCAAAAAATGACATGTAATTATTGGACTAATTAATTGGTCATTGGGGGCAGGGGGGGGGGGGGGGTTATCCAAGGGGTTCAGCACAGTGTCCCAACATTTTAACCTTAAAATAAAGGTTTTGCTTTCCGTCTCTCACCCTCAGGAAGGTCGGAGTGGAAAGTTGCGAATTCCGTCTAACTGATTCCGTCTAACTGAGTTGCTAATTGGATTGCAAAATGAATTCGCTATGCGAATTCGAAGTTAAGATAGTAACTCGCACCTTGAATCTAGCAATTCACACCTAATAGGATTGACCCCTTTATATAAGCAATGACAACTTCACTACTTCCTCTACCACCCAATTTCTGTAAACCCAAAGTAAGGCCAACTATAAACTATACTGGGATGGATTATTCTTTCCACCCTCCTAGGTTCTCCCAATTTATCAAAGGTCAACATCCCGGGGATTTTTATCTGTCTCCTAGGTCTTATTCTATCTTCTAAGCCGGCCATGTCTACATCACTATTAGTTAAATCCCTTTCTCCTAGACTTTCCTCAGTGTTTTCAATAGAGATGTCGTCAGCAAGTTCACATATATCTAGAGTATCCCTATGATCTCTAGTCTCCTTCTGTAGAATTTCAGGTAAGTATTCCCTACTCATGTCTAAATTATCCCCAGAATCTCTAGTGCCTTCCTGTAGAATTCAAGGGAAGTAGTTTCTCATGGGGGAACTCTCCATATACAAATATCCTTGTCCATTATTCTCAGTCTCTTGGTCTTTTGAATTTAAATCAATAGTGCACATATTTAATACCTCTTCATGTGATGTCTTTCTAGGAGAAGTAAATGCATCTTGACTATCAAGGCTGTCCATTCAAATCTCTCTTCCAATCGGAAGCAAATGTTGTCTGTGGTAGGTAAGTACATTATCTGACCCATTTTCAGGTTTAATTTCATAGACTGGTAAATCTGGGAACTTTTCCACCACCACGAAGGGATCTTCCCTCCACCTATTAGCAATGTTGAATTTCCAGGGAACACCTAGAGAAGTACAGTACTCTATTCCCTGGGACCAGTTCCTGATTTCATACTTTCTGATCATAATATGTTTTATTTTTCTTTGCCAGTTTGTTAGCCGTCCTATTAGCTTATTCGTGGGATTCCTTCAACTCTTTCCTCAGATTCTCTATATATTTAGTGTGGGATATAGGTGTTTTATTACCTGAAGTAATCCCCATACAAAAATCTATATTAAGCAAAGTGTGGTTGAGGGTCACACTGGGGGTGGTAAGGGGTTGTTCAGGATTTTGTAATGCCACAAATGGTGCAAAGTTCTTTAATTAATCTGCTTTCAAAATGCCGTCCTTGGTCAGGATGTAGTCTATTTGGTAAGCCATAGTGGATAAAAAAAATTGTCCCACAAAGTATTAGCTACTGTTGAGGCTCTCTGATTAGGGGTGACATACGCCTGTGCATACCGGGTGAAGTGATCAGTCACTATTAGAACATTACATTTCTTTCCTGGTTCCACTTCCAAAGTGACATAATCTACACTTACTAAGTCCATGGGACCATTGGTTTGAATGTTGACTAATGGGGCTACCCGAGCTGGCAATGATTTTCGTATAATGCATGCCTTTTTATCAACAAGATTTATTGTGTAGCATACACCGAGCTGGCAACATCATTTATTGCCAACTGACATCAATCATTGTATACATTTATATATCAAGCTGTTAATATCACATAAATCAATCAAATAATTGTCATTGTCATACTCCCCTAAAGACATGAAACCAATCAAATAATTATTTTACTATCCTATTGGAAAAGATGTCCAAATTTATCATTATAGTCATGTATCATTTAATCATATGACTATGATCTAGACATTAAAACATAATTTAAGCTTTGTACAGACTTCTTTGTTTCTTATGTTTCTGATAGCTAGCTCACCACATTTTGGTTGTGAAGCCAGACATAGCCTGCAGCTGGGTACACTTCCTTTAATCTTGCAAATATGCTTTTTAGCAATATTCTAGCACACACACACACACACACACACACACACACAAGAAAATTCATTTATTAAAGGCATAGTTATTAGTTTTTAAACAAATAAAAAATCCTTTTTAACAATGGTTTCATTCAGCAACCATGTTGTTTTCAGTCCGCCATATAAGGTTTGAAGGGTCGTAGGTCTGGCCATTAGGGAATATAGATATCCTATATCTGGATCTTGTATTTGTTCTTAGCGTAATTGCCGGCGATTAATTTTAGGCATTCCCTCAAGTTCTACTACGCTAAACCAGAAATATGACAGGGGTAGTGCTTTGTAAGATGCTCCTAAACTACTAATTTGTTCTTGCCCGCTCTCATTTCTAATTCCCATTGTACAACACATTCCTTTGATGTCTCCTACTGGCACCTCCACCCACTCATCTTCTCTCTCATCAGCGGACTGATTTGGTATTCTAGAGAGAGTGTCAGCATCCATATTATTTACTCCAGGCCTGTATTTCAATTTGAAATCATAAAGAGCAAGGGCTGACATCCATCGTTGCTCTGTGGCATCTAGCCTAGCTGTGGTTTGTATGTAAGTTAATGGATTGTTATCCGTTTGCATCTCGAAGTATACCCCATACAAATAGTCATGAAGCATTTCGGCTACACACCATTTTAAAGTGAGGAATTCAAGTTTGTGTGTAGGGTACCTTCTTTCGCTTTTAGATAATCCTCTGCTTACGAATGATATACTGTAGGTCTCAATTCATCCTGCTGCTTTTGGTACAATACTCCCCCTATCCCCTCTAGAGAAGCAACTGTATGCAAGGTGTATGGCAACGTGGGGTCAACATAGGCCAATACAGGTGCATTTGTTAAACAGTTTTTTAACTCATTGAAAGCCATGTCACATTCAGGAGTCCATCTATTCCCAAATGGTTCGTTGGTTCTGTGATACAGGCTAGTTTCAAGTTTTTTTGTTTGATCCTTTCCTTTTTTTTTTCTTCTACACAGGAGGGTATCCCTTAGTTAAATCCGTCAATGGTTTGGCGATTTTTGAACATTGGGGTACAAAGCAGCGATAATACCTGCAAAAACCCTAGAAATGAGCATAAATCTTTTCATTTCTTAGGGCATGGCCAATTATTCACCACCTCCACCTTAGGGGGATCAGTGGCGATACCATTGCGACTAACGATGTGGCCTAGGTATTGACTGAGGACTGGCAAATCCTACATTGATCCAGTGACAATTTTAGTCCTCCTTCCTCCAGTCGGTCTAAAATAAGCGCCTATTATATTCTTCAAGTGTATCACCAAAGACAATGATATCATCGAGGTATACCATGACTTCTCGATAATTCATGTCCCCTTCTATCCGGTCCATGTTTCTCTGGAAGGTAGCAGGAGCCCCTTTTATACCCTGAGGCTTCATTACAAATTTAAAAAATCCTAGGGGGCATATAAAGACCGTTTTCTCCTGGTCTTCTGGGCTATAGGTATTTGGTAAAACCCGTTCAGCAAATATAAAACAGAGAACCAATTACTACCTTGAAGGCAGTCTAAGGCTTCGTCAATCCTAGGCACAGTATACTGATATGGCTTAGGTATCTGATTTAATGTCCGGTAATCTACACACATGCGTATGTCTCCATTTTTATTTCGTGCTACTACGATAGGAGAGGCATAAGGGCTACGAAATTCAATAATTACTTGATTGTCAAGCAACCCTTTCAAATGTAGTCTTACATCGTCAAAATCATCAGGAGCTATCCTGCAAGAATGCTCCCAAATTGGGGTCTTATCTGTTAGTTTAACCCAATGTTCAACCCCTTTGCTTCCCCTAAATCCCACTACTCCAATGAAAATATCTGTTCTCTTATTATTAATTCACTTACTAAACTTTGCCCATCCTTTATGGAAATGTCACTATCCTGGAAATACATAGCGAATCTACCCTCACCATCAAAATCTCCATCTTCCACCCCTATCTGCACATTCAATGTGGTGATTTGAAACCTTCCATCTTCCTTTTGGCACCATTCAGCAAGTATATGATAAATTTTGGTATTAGTCCCAATAATAATGGGCAGCTCATCTCTCCCCCCAGGAATTTCTGGGCAAATTAACACAATGAATGGAACCTGTAATTGTTCTTAATTATCATTGGTAAATTCTAAATTTGCTTGTATATAGCCCAAATAGGGATATTTTTCTGCACTCAGTCCCAATATAACTAACCCCGCTAAAAGTTTTATGGGTATCTCTGACAACTATTCATTATACCGGTACTCAAATATTATTGACACCTGTGTAATGTGTTACTAGACAGTGGATCACAGGTGTCAACAATATTTGAGTCCATTGAATTTAGCAGACATGATAGGAGTGGGTCCCATTAAACCTTCTGGCAGGGCACCATTCCACCCAGTATTCCCCATAGCGCATACACCAATTTCTAGGGGGCCAGTGAGGGGGTCACAGACTTCCCTCGTCCGTTTCCCTGCTACCTCCTGTCTCGGGTTTGCTCAGTACTTGTAGAAGCATTACCATTAAGACCAGTGTTTTGATTACATTCATAAGACATATGTCCCATACGCTCACACCTATAACATCCTCTAGTTATAGGCCGAACTCCTCTACCCATACCTCTATTTGAGGTAGATGTCATCACCACTCGCAATGATTGGGTCGCACTGTGAGAAGCTATAAATTAGTCGATTTTCTTATTCTGCTCCATTAATTTAATTATCTTTTCTTCAAAGGCAGTCTGGCACTTCAAAGGCACTACCACTTTTACGTTTTTTACTGTGCGTTCCCTCACAGCTATGATCATTTACTCTTGTTTTATTTCTTTCATTAACTCATTGAAAGAAGGAGGTGGTTTCCGTATCTCTGAACACCTAAGTTTCTGTGCTACTGGGTTCTGAAGTTAAGGCACCTCTTAGCAACTGCTTCATTCTATTCTCATCTATGTTATCCTTCTTCAGCCCATCTTTCTCCACTATTTTGTATAATAGTTTATCAAGTCTAAAAAGATAAGTACTCAACTTTCCCCCCGGCTCTTGAAATGTTTGATGTAGTCTGGAGATTAAGGATCTCATTCAGAGTCGGTCATTGTGGCCGCACGGTCGTACGGGAAAAGGGTCCGGATATGCAAATGATGCACTCGCATGTTGCGTCCTTAAGATCGGATCGTTAGCTGGCCGACCAAGGGGAGGAAGCGGCCAGAAGACAAAAAATACGCCCCCTTCTCGTACGCATTACACGTCATCTCCGGGCATATAAGGATTAATCGAGACCACCGGGAACCATCGAAACTGGTCGTAGAGCTTAAGGTTGACCATACACTCTCTTAAGCACTACGATCAGGTCAGTGTACAAACCACCCATTTCACGTGTGCCATGACACTACTATGTTAATTATGCACTCCCATAAAACGCCATTCGCATAATTAGGCACGCCTGCGTTCGGATCTCCACTCCCCCGTTTTCAAGCACCTTCCCCTGTTACCACCCACAAACGCCTCATCCTGTCACTCAAACTACCGACCTGGCTGTGTTCGAGGAGAAATAAATTTCTGATCGTAGCAGCTAGTTTGCGCACACGCATTGCGAACTTTACGCATGCGCAGTTCAGCGAACATCGGTGGCGTACGACCGTGCGGCCGCAACGACCGACTCTGTATGAGGTCCTAAATCTCCCACATCCTCCAGCGTCCCACATGCATAATCCAATGCCTCAAAATAGGTTTCTATTGTGGCCACAGGATTACTCTGTCTGGTGACCTGAATGACCCCCATAGCTGGTCCCCTCAAGCTCTCCACTACCCTCTGTTTTTTAATGTGGTATGGGCATTTCCATTCTTCCCCATACAACGTTCTTACTTGTTTAACTACATATTAATCTGTAAATTCAGAGAAATTTCCACATACAGCAAAGCATCTTTTGGGGTTTATCCCTTTCCTCTGGCACCATTTTATTACTCCTAAGTACTCATCGTATCTCAGCGGAATGCCTCCAAATGTCACCCCTATCCTATGTTAAAGCAAAACCATAGAGACGGAAATCTCGCGGTTCACGAGCTTTCGTCTCTATGATCAATGTAGTATATAGGGGACCACGCGACAGACAGGTATAGTCCAATGGGTCTACAATTTCTAGATAAACAGTGATTAGGTAGACAAGGGAAGATAGACAGGCAATAGACAGACAGGAACTGAAGGTCGACACAATAAATGTCAACTGGTAACAAGGTCGATAGGGACTGAAGGTCGACAGGCAATAGGTCGACGGGTACTAAAGGTCAACAGGCAATAGGTCGACAATTACTAAAGGTCGACAGTCAATAGGTTGACAGGGTCAGAAGGTCGACACACTAAAGGTCGACTGGTAACAAGGTTGACAGGTATGAAGGTCGATAGGCAGTAGGTCGACACTCATATAGTCAAATGGTCGACACATTTTTTTTTTCAGGGTTAGACACTTACTTCGACAGGTCGACTAGTAACAAGGTCAACAGGTATGAAGGTCGACAGGCAGTAGGTCGACACTTAGATAGTCAAATGGTCAACACTTTTTTTTTTTTAGGGTCAGTGTCAGGGTTAGGGTTAGGCACTTACCCCGACGATTAGGGTTAAGCACTTTGGGTTAGGCACCAAGAGGAGGGTTAGGAATAAAGATTAGGGCAAAAAAACAAAACAAAAACATGTGTCGACCATTTTCATGTCAACTATATGAGTGTCGACATGTGTCGACCATTCACATGCCGACCATGTGGCGACATGTGTCACCCATTTGCATGGCGTCCATGTGGCAACATGTGTCGACCATTCGCATGTCGGCTGTGTCAACCATTCACATGTCGACTATGTGGCGATGTGTCACCCATTTGCATGGCGACCATGTGGCAACATGTGTCGACCATTTGCATGGCGACCATGTGGCAACATGTGTCGACCGTTCGCATGTCAGCTGTGTCAACCATTCACATGTCGACTATGTGTTGATATGTGTTGACCATTTGCATATTGACTATGTGTCGACATGTGTCGCCCGTTCACTTGTCGACTATATGAGTGTCGACCATTTACATGTTGAATATATGTGTCGACCTAATTACCATGTTGACCTTCTGCCTGTCGACCTTCATATCTGTCGACCTTGTTACCAGTCAATCTTTAGTGTGTCGACCTTCTCACCCTGTCAACCTATTTCCTGTCGACCTATTGCCTGTCGACCTTCTGTACTTGTTGACCTTCAGTCCCTGTCGACCTTGTTGCCAGTCGACCTTTAGTGTGTTAACCTTCAGACCCTGTCGACCTTCAGTCCCTGTCGACCTATTGCCTGTCTATCTTCCATTGTCTACCTAAACAATGTAGACCTAAAGACCGGATACCCTGCCACTGCTGTGTGGCAATGTTACATAGATGTCTGATTTTCTTAAACTGCCGTGTGTTTGTGCCGCTGCTCTGTTGCTTACTTTAGCCAGCCAGCTCGCTGCAGCCTTTGGCCTATATTGGTGAAAAATAGTGAAATCAATATTGTGAGCTGTGAGGTGGTTAAAAATGCCTAGACATGCCTGAAAATCATTGTTATTAAGGTTAATAATACTCTAGGAACAAAAGCAGGCCCAAATTATGTGGTTTTAGCTGTTTTTATGAATTTTTAAAGAAAAAATCCAGATCCAAAACCAAAACCAAAACACGAAGACAAAACACGGAGGAAAAAAATCCAAAACCAGATTCAGATCCAAAACCAGGGGAGATCCAGATCCAAAACCAAAACACGGGGGTCGGTGCACATCTCTAGTGCTGACTAACTAGCAGGCAAGTCTAAGATGCAAATTCCTCTTTACATATGTAATATTTTTACTCACACTTACTTATTTTATATATTTATATTGTCCCTGCTGGTCTTGCTACTATGACGATTTTATAAGTGGTATTTTTGTGTGAGTGCAGCGGTACTCACTCACAGTCACCACTCCTGTTAGGCATACACCATGCGATCTCCTGGCTGAGCCGTGATGGGTATCTTAGCTCACAGCATAGAAGCGCTCCTTCTTTAGAGGAGTGTTCTCAATATTACCCCTCGATTGCACCGCTAAAGCACCTCCTGATTAGAGGCTCCTGTGATGCCCAACACTGGCCACCATCCAGCTGAGTCACGGCCGCCGCTTTCTATAGCTCTGGTGCAGCACTCTTCCAATAAGTCAGTGAACTTGGCACACGAAGGGGGAACAGCAGTCTGGACTCCAACGGCTGCTAACCACTATTTATACTATCACTCCCCAGCTGCGCGACCCTCATATTCCCGCCTAAGGCACGAAATGCCGACCGGCGGATTCCTGACAGCATAATCCCATCAAGGGATTTAACATAGGCATTGAAATACCGACACCTATGTTAATCCTGATACTGGAGCACTGACCCGCGCCATCAGAATCGTTTGCAATGGGTAAGTAGAACACTTAGCCTGGGGTTGTGGGGGTTAGGTTTAGGGACCCATGGGGGGACTTAGGATTAGGCACCCCCCTGGGGAAGGTTAGGATTAGGCTAGGGAAAGGGGTGGTTAGGGTTAAGCACTAGGGGGAGGTTAGGGTTAGGCACCCCCCTGGGAGGGTTAGGTTTAGGATGCAGGAAGGGGGGGTTAAGTTTAGGCACCCCTGGGGGAGGTTAGGGTTAGGTTAGGGTTAGGCACTAGGGGGGGAGGTTAGGGTTAGGCACCCCTAAAGGAGGGTTAGGGTTAGGGGGGAAAGGATTATAAATAGTTAAAATACTCACCTTATCGGGATCTGGCTTAGGTCCGGTGGCATGTCATACCGATTCATCCATTGGGTTGCCTGACAGCAATTGTGTCACCTAAAATTATACACATATATGTATATCTATATTCCATTTATTTTCTCTTTAACCACATTTTAATGAGGCTACACATATGCTCACTTCAAAATTTCCACGTCACCACTGTTTAATGATTTTTTTTCAGTAACAATATGAAATGGAGGAGCCGAGGGAGGTGAGCAGAAAGGCAGTTGAGCGGGCAGAGATTGTGGCTGGCAGCCCACTTGAAACAAATGACACCTCCTCCCCTCCCATTGTTGGGGCCTTGCAGCCTATTAAAGCCCCTACTTCCTTCCAGGGGGTCCCATCTGCTCCTGCCCCCTGCATCTCATAACAGCTTCTCACTACTTCCCCCTGCATTTCACCACAGAATCTTAGATTTCACCATACCCCCATGCATCTCAGCACAATCCCCTACTTCTCACTCCTGCTCCCTGCATCTCATCAGTGTCACCACAACCCCCACTGCTGCTGCCTTGCAGGAGGCGGGGAACCGGCCACTGGGATGTTCTGGGAAGAACAGGAGGATCATGGGTGTACAATTTGTATTGCAGTTACCATAAGTATTATCAGCAGCATGTACCTGGGGCACCTATGCATATTTCCGCAGCCTCCATGCGCACCGCTCCCCATCTGCCGAACATGGAGATGAAAACCAAAAGAAAAGAATATTCCTGTAGTGGTGCACACACAGATGGAAAAAATTAATATAGAATACTAATACCTTGATCTTTCAATCCCATACTATACAATGACTCGCTTTGATACTAGGACAGGGTGGTTGAGGTATCTAGTAGGCACTAACCCTATGATAAATCGAGTGGGAAATATTGCTATTATGACGTATTAATAGATTAGGAACAATTAGATACTCATATAGTGACAATTATTAAATCATAACCTTTATTTGTATCCCTAAAAACTACAAATTATAAGATACAAGTCTGTGCGGATAATCTTTTTATATTCTGAACATGGAGTTGAGCATGCACAATGTACCCTGTATTTTATGGACTTCCTGTTGAGCTTGCTCACTGTGGTGCCCCTGTCCAAGAACAGCACTGACTTCCATGGGAGGTGCCTCCTGTTCACTGTGTGTGGCTAAGTGGGAACATCATGCTAGAGAGGGAGCTCTTAAAGAAGGGAGGAGTGGTGGAGGACTAGTGGCCGAAGTCCGTTTGCAGGTTCAGAATCCAATGGTTACTAACAGAGGCCCTGATTCAGAGCCGGACGCTCTGACAGAGCGCTCGCTCTGAATCAGGGCTGGGCTATATTGTTTTTAGAACGGCCACCTGGCCGCTCGCATAGCTATAGCGAGCGGCCAGGAAGATGGTCGTAAAGGTCAAGACCATCGCGACCATCGGGCTTGCGAAGAGACCCTTGTGGTAGGGTCTCGTTGCCGCAAGCCCCAGAGAGATTTTGGCTCTAACAGAGCCAAAATTTCTCCTACTGACATCACTTATGATGTCAGCGGGGCTGCCCCCAAACGGAGGGAACGCCCCAGTTTGAGCAACCACTCCACGGCCCGCCCACCAAAGGGGGCGTGCTGTCACTCAACATCGACAGCACGCCCCCTTTGGTACGAGACCCGGAGCGACGGATTGGCGGTCGCTTACCTGGTCTCGCACATGCGCACGACGGAGCCGGCTCCATCGTGCGCATGCGCTCTGGGCCACCATTGACCTGGTTTCGAGCACTCAGCGCTTGTGACCGGGTCTGAATCAGGCCCAGAGCCATAACTAGACTTTTTGGTGCCCTGTACCAGAAAGAGCATGGTTACTAACCATCGGTGCTACTGTTCCAATGGTAGTGTTTTTGTAATTTGATGGTGATGAACTGATGTTTGCCACCACCAAATGGGAATCATTTGATGGAGCTCCTATGGTTGTTTGTTTTTATTAAATTGCTGATAGCTATACCTCCCCTGGCTCCTTCCTGGCTACTGTGCGTGCATCACTCTCTTGGGTATATTTACTAAAGTGCAGGTTATAGAAGTGGAGATGTTGCCCATAGCAACCAATCAGATTCTAGCTTTTATCTTCTAGAATGTGCTTGATAAATGTTAAGTAGAATCTGATTGGTTGCTATGGGTAACATCTCTGCTTCTAAAAACCAGCTCTTTAGTAAATATACCATCTGTCTGCTTCAGACGTAAACCGACTCCCTCCCCTCTCTAAGCTGCTACTAAGCAACAGGGCATATTGCTATGGGAGTACTTCATGGTGGAGGAGTGGTGGCCGGAGTCCGCCTGCAGGTTCAGCGTATGGATGGACATCGGAATCCGATGTTTACTGACCATCAATGTTATAATCCTGATTGTAGTGTTTTTACCATTTGATGGTGGTGGTCCAATGTTTGTGAAAATCGAATATAAATCATTTGATGGTGTTCTGATGGTTTTGTAGTTTTATTAAATTCCTGAAAGCTATGCCTCCCCTGGCTCCTTCCTGGCTACTGTGTCTGCATCAGGGCATCTTCATGGGTCCATTGGAGGTCTCTTTATGTGCTGCTACGTGCACATAAAGGTTTCTGTTTCCATCTGGATGGGCTTATCACCAATATATTCTTAATTAATTGGGACTAAATAAGAATATATTGATGATAAGCCCATCCGGATGGCAAAAGAATACATCATACCTTTTTATGTACGCATTTTATTTATTTGTGGTGAGTCCAGAAGTACAGATCAACGATTGAGGAATAAGAACGTTTTATGTTGATAAATCACTGCTTTTCTCTGATTTGTTGAAACATATAGGAATCCCACTACAGAGGAATTCAAGGGTCCTCTGCATAAATCAGATCCTAACAGTGCTTGTGAACCACTTCATTTTTTATGTCCCTGGTGATGAATAGCGTTTCTGCATGGTTACTGGGCCATTTATTGCTTGATGAATATGCCCCATAGAGAGCATACTACTTTTGACAAGACCTTAGGTATTCCACTTCCATTAACATCAACACCTGACAAATTATTTAGGAGCAACTGTTTTTTTTTTTAATACTCATTAAACCTATTTATACATATAACCATCTGCTACATTCTCAGCAGCAACCTTGACAACAGACTTAGAAATAGTGTGCCACTATTGAAGTTATTGCTATCAATTATGTAGGGAATAATTTATATTGAGTTAGCCTCAAGGTGTGTAGATACAAGATTACCTACTTATCTGTGACTCACCAGGTGTATGCTATTTTTTTTTTTTTTGAATTATTTCTCACATCTTTTTTCCTATTCAGAATGTAAAAACAAGATAATATGCAAAATACTCTTTTTAATTATGAGATTTTAATTTAAACAATACTGGGCATTACTGTGGCACTGTTATTATTGCTGCATCACTGGGCTAGGGTCAGGAGTTTAATTCCAACTATGGCCCTATATGTGTAGAGTTTATATGTGCTCACCATGTTTGTGTGGGTTTCCTGCAGGTTCCCTGGTTTCCCCCACAATTCAAGTACATACTGATAGGATAATTGGCTTCTGTCAGAAAGTTAACCCCACTGTGTAAGTGTGTTGTTGTGATAGGGAATATAGATTTCTATAGTAACTGGGCAGTTACTGATGTGAATGGCTAAATATTCTATATAAAGCACTGTGTAATATGTGTTCTATTGCAATAGTTTAATAAATGACTCACTGTATGCAAAATAATAGTTTGAGAACCTTACATAAGTAGAGCTAATAGAGAAAACATTATTCATGGTCTTCCATGTGGCCCAACAAGCAAAAATTGTATTTATTTATTCATTTACATATTTTATAAAATAAACTGGTACAATCACATCCAATAGTGACCAGCAATCATTTTAATTTGACCTATTTTTATCACCTTCCTAAATACAAGGCAGTAATAGAGGAGGTGGAAAAATTGTAAATATCACTACTAAACAATATATTAGTGCCCTATGTGTTGTTTCTTTTGCTGGAAAACTTTAGTGCAGATCCATATTGCACCTTCAGTAACCAAATTAGGGGTCTATTTAACAAGCAGTGATAACCCCGTTCTCTGGTATTTTTGCTTCTAGATTTGCATGCTTTGGAGAAATCACAGATTTATCCAGCGGTACCTCTTTTAGTTTTTACACACCTTACCACCAGGAACATGCAGTCAGGGCAGAGCCTCCCCTGTCATACTCCTGAGATTTTATATAAAAATGATTAGAATAATACAAAGAAGATATTTATAACTTATAAACATTTTCTTTGGTTATTGTAATCATTTTTATAGTTAATACTCTCCAGCTTTGTGGAGTTCCCTGGGACTGCAGGGAGATGAGAGATGAGGCAGGAACAGCTCAGCCTCGCTTCTGTATAGTCAGACACTGCTTGCCGAGCTAGGGGCAGGGCCACACCATGGGCAGTAAGCTGCACAGAAAAATAGTTAATAGTGGCATGCCTCTGAGGATGGGGGGAGCAGGCCTTGAGCACTGATGGACACCTTGGATGTGTCATGTGACCAGGAAGTGCACTGAAGTGTTTAGAGATCCAAGCTCAATCAGGAGCAGCAAGAGAAGGTAGGAGAATCAGTGGACAATGAAGCATATTGTAGTGAGGGAAAAATTACAGTGAGTAGGGTGTGAGACAGGCTCCCAGCACTCAGGGCTGTATTCAGAGGCGGCCGTACGGTCTACGACCGCACAGCCGCCTCGATGTTTGTCTAGTGCGCATGCGCACGAGGGAGCCGGCTCCTTCGTGCGCATGCGTGAGACCTGCTACGACCGACAGCGCTGGTCGTAGCGGGTCTCTTTCCAAAGGGGGCGAGCTGTCGATGTTGATTGACAGCTCGCCCCGTTTGGAAGGCGGGCCGGGGGGGTGGCAGCCCAAACGGAGGCGTTCCCATGGGAACGCCTGCCGTTTGGGGGAGGCCCCACTGACATCACTAGTGATGTCAGTGGAGAGCTTCCGGCTCTGACAGAGCCAGAAGCTCTCCAGGGCTTACGACAAGTGAGACCCTACCCTAGGGTCTCGTCGTAAGCCCTGATGGTCGTGATGGTCTCTGACCGCAGCAGAGGCGGGCGGTCAGAGCCTAATGACCGCAGCAGAGGCGGGCGGTCAGGATGCAAGTGGCCGCCCAGTTTCTGGACGACCGCTTGCATCCTCCGACCGCCTCTGAATGAGGCCCTCAGTCCCATCTCTATGTGTAAAACACACAAAAACCAGCGCTAAAAAGATGGACAGTAAGTGGTAAATTACTATGAATCAAGTTTGGTCGAGTTGTGTTTTTTTTAAACTCGATTTGCATCGGCAAAACTCAGATGAGTTGTTTTTTTTTGTTTAGCAAATTTACTAAGAAGTGAGTTTAGCTGAAAGTGAGTTTTTCGATGGTGAAGCAAATCGAGATTTCTCCCCCGCATTGCAAGTGAAGATGAGATAACTCACCCGAGATTGCAGTGTTTTCTCTCTGCAAATCTCTCCTGAGATAGCAGCCTGCACATATCAGTGAAATATGTGCTTGCTGCTTGTGTGTTAGACCTGTAAAAAAGGGTTAAATATTTTTTTTAAAAATTATGTGTGGTCCCCCCCAAAAAGACTAACCAGCCCCGGATTTGTCAGCCCGTCCTGGTTGTTAAATTTACAGGGAAAAAAATGTGTGTGGTTCCACTGTAAATTAAGAAAAAGCACCAGGCAGCAGGGCCAGAGCTGGTTTTAAAATATATGGATAACATTTTTGCGTGAGGTTCACCATATATTTAAAACCAGCTCTGGACCCTTTCTAGCGGGGGACTGATGCCACAGCCAGGGGTGCCCTTTCACCAGGCCCCCCAGCCACAGCATCAGCCCTGACCGCTAGTCAGCCCAGGGGAGTTGGGAACCCCCCCAATAAAGGGGTCACCCTCTCCAGGGCACCCCTGGCCTAGGCTGATAGCCCAAAGGCTATCCCCGCCTCCCCTGGGCGATGGATGGTGGGTTGTTAGTGTATGTGTATTGTGTAAAAATTATAACATTTCACATAGTCTATACAGTGGAACTGCAGGTCCCAGCAAGCCTCCCCTGCATGCTGGTACTTTGAGAACCACAAGTACCAGCATGCGGGGCATTAAGGGCTCAATGGTATGTGTAGTTTACCTGTAAAGAAATGTGTAAGAAAAACACAACACACCGTGAAAATAAAATTTTATTACATACATATATACACATACATACTCACCTGCTCCCAGATGTTCACGTCCCCTTGTCAATGTACAGTATCCAATGGAAGTACCTGTAAAAAAAAGCTCCAATACTCACCTTTTGTCCCACTATATTGTCCGCAGTAATCCAAAGAGGGGCATGGATACTCTGTATCAACACGCATCAGCATGTTGATAAAGTAACGCTAATGGGAGCACAGGGCTTGAGCTCTCATTATTGCCGGGATGCCAGCCAATCAGCGGTGGCTTCCATTAGCGGCTGCTCATTGGCTGGGACCCATGTGGAGTAGCCGCTCATTGGCAGGTACTTCCATTGGATACTGTACGTTGACAAGGGGACATGAACATCTGGGAGCAGGTGAGTATAATATACCAAAAGACCAACTTATGCGCCTACGCCGCAATTGTACAAATGTGGAGATGTTTTCAAGACAGGCTTCTGACATACCTTCAAACAACGGGGTTACCCAAAGAATCTATTACATAATTCCTAGCAGGGTGTACTTCAGATGGATAGACAAAACTGTTGAAACCTAAAGATTTATCTGGATACCATACTAATGATAAAGATCATAATAGGGATTTATCCTTTGTATGCAAATATAACAACAGCTTCCGAGAAATTAGAGCTATTATAACAAGAAACTATAGGGTACTAAAACAAGATAACATCTTGAGAGAAATCCTACCATCAGAACCTAAAATTACATATCGAAAAAATAAATCATTAAAAACTATTCTTGCACCTAGTCATTTGAAAAGTATTAAAACTATTAAGAACAATAGGAGTGGAATAATTGAGGATAATTTGATGAATGCCAGTTGGCTATCTTCAAAACCAACTGGATTCTATAGATGTGGGAAACCTAGATGTATCATGTGTTCCCACATGGCGAGACGAACCACTGAAATAGATATACCAATATCCAGGGATAAATATATACTTGGTACTTTTATGAACTAAGATTCCAAATTTATCATCTATCTACTGAGCTGTGATTGCAGCCTTTTTTACATGGGATGCACAATTAGACCATTAAGAACGAGGTTTATGGAACATCGTAGAAATATTATTAACAAAAGTATCAAACACAGTGTTCCACGCCATTTCGATGACAAACATAATAGCGATCCATCCTGTCTAAGAATTGTAGGATTAGAAACTATTTTATCAATAGCCAGAGGGGGCAATAAACTATGCAGTAGGGAAGTGTACTGGATGCTAAAATTTTACTCTCTGTATCCTGATGGCCTCAACGAAGCCATTGAACTTAATTCTGTCATTTTAATATGACTTCTAGTATCTACATATAACGTAATAAGAATTTATATATTGGGTTTTCGAGAATAAGGGGTCTAAAATCTCTAATCTATCTTTTTCATGTAGATAATATACACATAAACTCATCTCTCCTCTCTCTTTTGTCGATGATGGTTTTGATTAAATGAACCAATCTATTTTTTCTATTTTTTGTTATACTATTTTCTTTATTACTGTATAATATCTATAATTATCATCATTGTGGATATGGAGATTTATTTATTTATTAATTAATTTAAATTTCTTATATTTTAATACATTCCTATCTCTTTTCTTAGGGACTTTATTGGTAGAGTTGGCTACATTTAGTTAATTCTATATTTTATAATGTCATATTGTTTATCCTAAAAATCCAATCATGTGATTAGCTCCATCACGTGACCGGTATGTAGATTATTGGCACTGGCAGTCTGCTAACTCCCTGTGAGTATGTATATGATCCACCGACATTCGGTCATGTGACACAGTGTCACATGATCGGAAGGGAGACTGCTGGGAATTGCAGTCCGTAATGCAGCTTCGGTGATTGACCCACTTATGGTCATGTGACACAGCCTCGACACATGACCAACACAGATTGTTCATCTTACACCCGGGTCCCGATGTCGTGGTTCCGGGCAGTTGTCTGGGGTATGTCATTGTGGTTGGCGGATGTATGATTGTGCGAAGGTGCCCAGAGATCGGGAATTATGTGGTATGCGGGTACCATTTCTACATAACTAATTAGAGTACGGCATGAGATCATGTGACACTAGGATGTCACATGACCTCATCGCCATCTATTATGTAATATAGATTTATTACTTTTAATGAATATTTCTTTACTTCATTTCTTGGGTAAGTGGGATTGCCTATTTATAGCCATGTTCAGGCTTTTTTAAACATATGATGGACAGTTTTTCTTTTTCCTTTTACTTTTGCCATCACACGTGTTACCAATTAATCAATTATCTTAGGTTATTTAACCACCCTAGCAATAAGAACCAACATACACACTCCTGAAGAAGCTGGGTGTATCCTTACCCAGTGAAATGCATTGAGGTAATCACTCTGGGAATCCTGTGAATACTGGACTATACTTTTGGACCTCCACATTCTCTCCATGACTGAGTAGAGCGCCGGAACAAATACAGGTGGATAATATACAGCTCTAATCAATTTGCACTTTGGATGCTAAAGACTGTGTTGAAACCAATTGTAGCGACAATTTCTATGGCTGCTTGAAATTTCAAAGCTTTGGATACAGTGGAAGAAGTCCTAGATCCTATTTATCTTTTTCAATACACAGGATCAGAGATTTAGTTCCAATCCCATATATAATATCTCTCTGGAATTCAGATATTAAGAGTGTTGGCTATTTATCTATTATGTGTGGCTTTTTATAAATAAATGTAATTTTTATTGTCTAATGATTTACCTTCCATCTTTTTAGCGCAGTTTTTTTTGTGTTTTATAGTGTGTAACTTAACAGGTGTGACTAACCCTACACCAGCTGCTCTTGTGTCAGCGCATCCCAATAGATTTTCTTTTTTTGGTGTATTTCCATCTCTATGTGTGCCTCCCCGGCCATTAACCTCACCGCACGTCACTGCTTACCACCACTCCCACAGTCCACTATGGGGGCGGCGAAGAGAGTTCATTTTATAAAGCTGTGCTTTTTGACATTTTTGTTAAAAAATATTATGACATCCAATACTATCCTGTGGCTTCTTTTACCACCATAAACCAGTGTTCAAGCTTAATCACAGTGAGACTAATGCGCTTTTGTTGGACAATACTGTACATTTGTTAAAACTAACTAATGTATTATATATTATACAGTATGAAAACAAGTAGTTATCGCTTGGTGTACACCTGCAGCATTCACATGTCTCATGTTTACTTTTCTTAAACAACCTAGAGTAGCTTGTTAAATTGGATTGGTTTAAAGCTGCTCACATGCTCTATACGATACGTTATATTTGTGAAACTTGTAGCAGGGCTTTGTGCAGTTTGGCTCATCCCCATGACAATGGCATATTATAGGATTAAGACGATGTGGCTGTTTGTTACACTGCTACTCTTTGTTGAGATAGCACAGTCTGGACTTTTCTTTGATCTGGTAAGGAGAATTTAGCACTAAATATTTCTATTTAAAAACTGTATATATAACATTGACATACACAAATTCTTCTTGACTATTAAATTTGCAGACATTTCTCCTACATTAGGCTAAATAACACTGCAGGCCCTATTTACGAACTTAGCTTTTCAGGGCGTTGCACTTGTTAGCAAACACCAGCTTGGCTCCTGTTAGATATCACCAGCTTTACCTTACTGCATAATTTTTCATAGAGGGATCCTGAAGACTGTACATATGCATACTGCAGGAACTTCTTCCTGGCAGCATTAGAGGAGATCCTGATTAATAAATAACAATGAAAACACATTCCAAATTGCCAGAGCATGCAGTGATATGGAGTGTTAGTTTTTAGGGGGCAATTTTTAATCTTAATAAACCATTATTCTTTGAAATGAAGGATTACGGGTTCTTATAATATTAACAAATATGGAACATAGCTCCAAAATAGATTTCAATTTTGGCACAGAAATGTATTATTGTTATTATATGTCTATACTAATATTATAAGAACGTTGTGTCTGTTTGTCTTTTCCAAGTTGGCGCAAAAACTACTGAACCAATTTTCATTTTGTAGTGGAAACTCCTAGAAATAACCTGCACTTTGCTTAATCTCCATCCATCAAGTTAAATCTAAGCAATAACAAAACCAAATTTATTGACATCATCAATGCCAGAGATAGGTTCAGTAAGGGTTGGGCCCACGTTCACTTAAATAGGGCAGGCTACATAGCAGTCTGTGCACAGGGCACACAGTGACATTGGTGTGAGTGGTGGGTGTAGCCTCAGCTGCCACCAGTCTGTATAGTGCTGCTGGTCACTTGGGCCACTCCTGCAACAGGGCTTCTATTCAAAGCTATAGAACTATAAGACCTTAAATTCAAAAAATGTTGGCAAAAGTGATTTCATTATGGGCAACACCACAGGTAACAGCTAATTATTTATAAGGTGCCACAAGGGTTCTGTAGCACCGTGCAAGGAAAAAATGGACAAGATGTATAAGTACAGACTAATACAGACAGTACAGTATATAAATTCACAATGATACATAATTAAAGTGTGCAGTTAGCACATACTTGCCTACCTTCCCGATTTGGCCGGGAGCCTCCCGAAAATTGGGTGCTGCTCCCGGCCCCCCGGAAAGGCAGGCAAGCCACGTGGCGGCCGCTGACCATGTGCCCCCCCCGTAGTTGCAATAGAACTCCCGCATCGAGGGGGGGGCGGTGACGCGATTTGCGCTAAATTGCATCATCATGGCCCCGCTCCCTGCTTCACAATGCCGTCAATCTCGACATTGTGAAGAGGGGCATCATCACAGCATCATGCCCCCTCTCTGCTGCGACACGCTCCCCCGCCGCGGAAGCCTGGCAACTCCCGCCCGGAAGGAGGGAGCTGAAAGTCGGCAAGTATGGGTTAGCATAATGATGTAGAGAAGATGAAGGGGAAAAGGCGCTGTTCAAACGAATTAACAATCTTTGGGTATGGGTGAAGACAATGACTTGATCCCAGTAATATGTTCAGGGTTATTTTATTAAACACATGTATCTTCTGTGTTAGTCTTTCGTACTAGTATACATTCTGCTCTCTCCATAGGCCTATTAATTAGGCCATAAATCAAAAATATCTGTTTTCACTTTTCACATAATTATTGCAAGTATAAATTCAATAGCTATTTATCATTCATTTAATGCTGAAGATATCACAGATATATCTGGTGTTTACTAAAGTATTGCCAGGTTTACTAAAGATATGGGACTTTTCATTAAGCTCCATGGCATCGCATAAGCAGTTATTTAACCTGTAAGTATAAGAATTATCAATATCATTATACTAAAACTCTTTGCATCTTATCAGATGTCAGCGTTACTATTGTGCATTTCTCATTAAGGTATTCAGCAATTTTATGTGCTGAGACTCTGGGCCTCATTCAGAGGCGGTCGTAGGATGCAAGCGGTCGCACAGAAACAGGGCGTCCGCTTGCATCCTGAACGGCCGCCTCCATGTTGGTCGTTAGGCTGTGGGTTAACACCCACAGCTCTAACGACCGCTAAGGGAGATGGTCGCGATGGTCAAGACCATCGTGACCATCGGGGCTTACGACGAGACCCTAGGGTAGGGTCTCGTCAACCTTAAGCCCCAGTGAACTTCCTGCTCTGATCGATCAGGAAGCTTCACACTGACATCACTGGTGATGTCAGTGTGGCCGCCCCCAAACGGCAAGAGTTTCGGCGGGAACGCCTCCGTTTGGGTAGGCATGCCCCCTGCCCGCCCAGCAAACGGAGCGAGCTGTCAATCAATATCGACAGCTCGCTCTGTCTGCTTTGAGCACGCTAACGACGGATCACCCGTCGTTAGCGGGGGCTCGCGCATGCGCACGACGGAGCCGTCTCCGTCGTTCGCATTCCCTGTGGACCAACATCGAGTCGGTTACGAGCGCTCAGCGCTCGCGACCGACTCTGAATAAGGTCCTCAGTTATGGCAGACTTTATTATTAATATTTATTCATAGAGCAATCGCCCAGGGCACAAAGCTAAGGGGGCATCACCTGTCCTGGGGATACTTGTATTTGGTTTACAGGGTACCTAAAATGGCACCCTGCAGTCCAGATGCTTTTTAACTGAAATAAAAATGTGTTAAACATATGCAGGCCAAAAAAATACAAAGAAAAACAAATAATATATTAAGTGCTCCAAATCTGAATGAGAGAATATCAAATAATTATAATAATAATAATAATAATAATAATAATAATAATAATAATACCAATTTGTGATGATTAATTATACCTTTTTCAAATCATGTGATCTGCTGATTGCAAGTTTTTCCCAAATCAGGATAGTCCATACTTCTTGAAAAAGTCCTTACACTACTTAACTGGCTAATATTTTTTCCAAACACCACTCAGAAATTGCTGTTTTTTATGACTGAATTATGTCAAGACCATCTATTTAAAATGAATGCCCAAAAAATTATTTAAAATTTTTTTTTTTTCAAACACAGTATACCATAAAAATAACAATTGTTATGACTTACTGTAGTGATGGCCATTGATGGCTGTGCCATCAAGGAGCGGTGGTTTAAACCATCATTAGAAACTATTGATGGTTTAACCAATGATGTTTGAGTTTTGTGCATGCTCAGACCGTGCCCATCCGGCCGCCTCCACTGTCCAGGTATCCTTAACATTGGGGCCTCCATTGATTGAAAAACCCAACTTGGCATCGGTCATAGACCATCACATGAACTTGAACTGGCCCCATATTGATGTTTTCTAGATCGATACGGGATTGCCATAATCAAAGTAATACCTGAAATTAACTATCACATTACTACCGATAGGGAGAAAGGGGAAAGAGAAAAAAATAAAATTATATGTATATATATATCTATCTATCTATCTATCTATCTATCAAATGCGACCATGTCAGGGAAAACCCAGCCTGGTGTTGTCGCATCTAATATGACCACACCAGCCAAGTGGTTAAATGAGACTGTTTAAGGTTGTTTCAGTGTTATTATTATACTGCAGTTTGTTATTCTCTGAGGTGTAATCGTGCTCCATACAACATTGTTTTATAAGTTTATACTATGGTGATTGGTAAAAACTTCGGGTGTGGTATAAGAGATAGACAGTAATTAGATAGACAATGTCTAGATAGACACCAGATGTTAGACAGTTAATAGCTAGACAGGGACAAAAGGTCGACAGGGACAAAAGTCAGACACGATAAAGTTCGACATGTAAAAAGGTCGTCAGGTACAAAAAGGTCAACAGGGTCAAAAGTTTGACATGAAAATGGTCGACACAAAAATGGTCAACTATTTTTTTACATTTTTTTAACCCTAATCTTCACCCTAATCCCAACCCTCCCCTTTGTGCCTAACCCTAACCCTCCCTCCTGGTGTCTAACCCTAACCGTCTGGGTAAGTGTCTAACCCTAACCGTGGGATAAGTGCCTAACCCTAACCCTAACCCTAAATAACAATCAAAAAAGTCGACCATTTTTGTCGACCATTTTCATGTTGAACTTTTGAGAATGTCGACCTTTTGTACCTGTCGATCTTTTTACATGTCGAACTTTAGTGTGTCTGACTTTTATCCCTGTGGACCTTTTGTCCGTGTCTAACTATTGACTGTCTAACATCTGGTGTCTATCTAGACATTGTCTATCTAATTACTGTCTATCTATAGTCAGGAACCCAAAAACTAATTGGTACTTTAAATCTAGCGGCTATAAATTGCACCACTGCGCACAAATTGTTGACTATTTGAGCCTATATTTTGTGTAAAGTAACAGCTTTTTTGCACCAAGCACAGTACACACTCCTAACAAAACTACACCCCTCCTTTTATGACCCACCTGCTGATAATCTCTACAATAATTGACCTCCTCCTCAAGCTAGCTACACACTACACAATTATTGGGCCGAATTGCGAATAATTGGATGATCAGGCTAATTTATTGTATAGTGTATATGAACGATCAGAGTTTCACATATAAAACGGTTAGAAAACATCCACGCAATCCTTCGATTATCCAATTTGTCGGTCAAGACCGAAAATCTCAGGCTTAATCTCCCGATATCGAGCAGTGTGTGTGCATTATCAAGAATTTGTCCACGTTGCTTCTGTTTTCCTGTCATTGTGTCATTTTCCTTGTGGGCGGACATATGCAAAATCAGTGTTGTGTAGCTGAATATTGGTAGCTTCTAATAAAAAATTACATAATGTGTAGCACAGAAATTGGGGCTTTCAATTTGCCGAAAAATCGCCCCGTTTGTTATCCCAATCAAAAAAATGAGACAGTGTGTACCTGGCTTCAGAACACAGAAGGCAATATTCTGGGGAAAAAATATCTCTTTTACCAGTCTTTACAAGTTACTCTCTCACAGTTGTTTGGTAATAGATATATTTTTTCTATACTGTTTTATATATTTATATATTGAAATATAGCAGTGGCTATAATATATCTTATATTGCCCCAAGCAGTAGTTATAATATATGTTATAATTAGTACCCTGGCCCTTCTGCACCTAGCAGTAGTTATAATACATGTTATAACTAGTAACCTGGCCCTTCTGCACCTAGCAGTAGTTATAATATATGTTATAATTATAACCTTGCCCTTCTGCACCTACAGTAGTTATGATATATGTTATAATTAGTAACCTGGCCCTTCTGCACCTAGCAGTAGTTATAATATATGTTATAATTAGTAACCTGGCCCTTCTGCACCTAGCAGTAGTTATAATATATGTTATAATTAGTAACCTGGCCCTTCTGCACCTTGCAATAGTTATAATTAGAGATGAGTGGGTTCGGATTTCAGAGATCCAAACCCACCAGAACTTAGGAGATACAAGGCAGATCCAAGTCGGCTCAGATTTTCCCGCCTGACTCGGATCTCAAAACGAGATACTGTAAAACGTCATCATCCCGCTCTCGGATTCTCGCGGGTTTTGGATTGTATAAAAGGTCCAGCGATCGCCTCCATTTTCATTCTGGCTGTGGAGAGTGAAGAGGAAGGAGGGAGCTGTGCTGTGCTGCTGCTGTGTTTAAGTGGCGCGCTACTGTTGTCACTTGTCAGGGGCTGGCTGCTGCATAGGGGCTGGCTGGCTGTTGTCATACTTGTCATAGGGGCTGTCTGGCTGGCTGTTGTCCACTCCATACTAGGGCCGGCTGTTGGGCTCTGCTGTGCTGTGCCTGTTGTCCATAAGGGCTGTGTTAATCTATCTACTATACTAGGAGCTGTGCTGCAGACAGAAGAGAGGGGCTTCAGTGGCTCCTGTATCACTGCAGTCCATAAGGGCTGCTGCTGTGTTGTCCAGGGGTGCTCTGTCCATCAGGTGTGCTCTTCACCCCCAGTGTGAAAAAAAAGAAAGATTTTTTTTCTATGAGTGAGCTGCGCAGGGGTGCTGTGTTTATCAAGGGACTTTCACTTTCTGTGTGTGCATTAGCCACACTTATCAGCAAAGTAGCTGTGCTGAAGACAGTGCTGCCTGTGTTGTTTATCAAGGGGCTGCTGCTTCTTTCAGGAGTGCTCTCCCCCAGTACAAAAAAAAGTGTTTTTTTCTGTGTGCATTAGCCACATTTATCAGCAAAGTAGCTGCGCAGGAGACAGTGCTGCCTGTGTCGTTTATCAAGGGGCTGCTGCCTCATGTGGGTGCTCTCCCCCCCAAGTGCCCCAAAAAATGAATCCAATCAATCAATCAGTGTTTTTTTGTGTGTGTATGTGTGTGCATTATCACCAACAACATAGCTGCGCAGGGGTGCTGCCTGTGTAATTTATCAAGAGGCTGCTGCCTCGTTTGGGTGCTCTCCCGCCCAAGTGCCCCCCAAAAATTAATTCAATCAATGTGTTTTTTTGTGTGTGTGTGTTTGTGTGCGCGTTAGCCACACATCACCAGAAATGTAGGTGCACAGGGGTGCTGCCTGTATCATTTATCAAGAGGCTGCTGCCTTGTTCAGGTGCTCTCCCTCCCAAGTGCCCCCCAATAATGTATCCAATCAATGTGTTTTTTTGTGTGTATGTGTGTGCGCATTAGCCACACTTATCACCAGCAACATAGCTGCACAGGGGTGCTGCCTGTGTTATCAAGAGACTGCTGCCTCATTTGGGTGCTCTCCCTCCCAAGTGCCCCCAAAAATTAATCAAATCAATCAATCAATGTGGTTTTTTTTTGTGTGTGTGTGCGCATTAGCCAAACTTATCACCAGCAACGTACCTGCGCAGGTCTGCTGCCTGTGTCATTTATTAAGAGGCTGCTACGTCGTTCAGTTGCTCTCCCTCCCAAGTGCCCCCCAAAAATTAATCCAATCAATCAATCAATGTGTTTTTTTTTTTGTGTGTGTGTGTGTGTGTGTGCGCATTAGCCACCCTTATCACCAGCAATGTAGCTGCGCAGGGGTGATGCCTGTGTCATTTATCAAGAGGCTGCTGCCTCGTTTGGGTGCTCTCCCTCCCAAGTGCCCCCAATAAATTACTCCAAACAATCAATCAATGTTTTTTTTTCTGTATGTGTGTGTGCGCATTAGCCATGGCATCACAAGTGCCTCTGCTGAGATTTGCATAAACATTTTCAAAGGTAAAAATAGAGGATATGGTTAAAAAAATTGAATAAAGCAGCTAAAACTGCTTTCTCTGATTATAGTGTCCCTACTCCCAGTCTCTACCCATGGCCCCTCTACCTGAATTTCAGTGAGGCAGAGGCACAACTCCATGCAACCATATTCCAGAGTGCAGCTGCTCCTCCTGTAGCCCAGGTCAGAAGAAGTGTAGAGGATGTGGTGATGATATGGATTCAAATGGAGCTCACATCCACTAAAGTGGCAATGAATCCCCAATCTAATAGGTTGCACAGCTGTAATTTATACACAACACAGGATGGAATGACGATATAGGCTTGGGTGATGCCATAATCTGGGGTGATGTATACATCATCTTCTTCACACAATATTTATTTGTCCCCGCTAAAATACACCATTACAGGTGCCTCTGTAATTTTTGCATACAATTGACGGCAAAGGTCTTTCTCGTAGGATTTGTAGTTAATTTTGATGGACATCATCTTTTCCACATTTTGGGCAAGCAGTCTCAGGCCGATCACTGACAAGGTTCCCGGCTGTGCTGAAAACTCTTTCTGTACACACTGGAAGGTGGGCAGCTCAAGTAAAGCAAAGGCAGTTTTGTGTAAGGGCCTGCAAATTGACTGTTTTTCCTGCCAGTAGTTATTTACATCTCTTCAGATCTGTGTCCTTTGGGAAGACGAAACAATCTCTTCATCCCTTCTGGGATGAAAATCCACTCTCAGCAGCAGGCATGGAACTTAAGAATTCTCAAGAAAGACACAACGTAAGACTTAAACCTTAAATCTGAAATGTTGCATTTGCTGCTCTGTTCCTCTTGTCCACATATCATTCTGCTCTGGTTTAAGTGGACAGTGGGAACAACGGCAGTTTAAAGGCCAATAACTATGTTTTTATTTAATGTCCCTGTACAGGTTGGGAAATGCTCATGTGGCAGCTTTGCAAAGGATTGTTTTACAGTCAATTGTTTTGGAAAGCAGTCTTCCTGGTCCCCTTCTGGGATGAAAATCCACTCCTAGCAGCAGAAGTTGGAACAGGATTCTCAAGAAAGACAAAATGTAAGACCTTAAGGGGTAAATATAATTTACTAAAGTGAGAGTTTTTAGAAGTGAGTTTTAGAAGTGATGCTGCTTGCCCATAGCAAATAATCATATTCTAGCTATTATCTTCTAGAAAGTGCTAGGTAAATGATGTTAAGTAGAATCTGATTGGTTGCTATGGGCAACATCACTTCTAAAATACACTAGTAAAAACTCTCACTTTAGTAAATTAAATTTGCCCCTTAATCTTAAATCTGTGCTGGTTAAGTGGCAGTTTGGAGGCCACTAAGTAACTATGTTTTTTTAATGTCCCTGTACAGGTTGGGAAATGCTTTTTCATGTGGAAAGCACTACTAGAAGTCTTCCTGGTCTCATTCTGGGATGAGAAAATCCACTCCCAGCAGCAACAGGCATGGTGCTCAAGGATTCTTCTGGGGCAAGGATTGATGTGAATAAGTAAGATATATTTTTGTAAATGCCTCCTCCCCTTCTCCCTCAAAAATGTATTTTGGAATGGAAAAATGTTATTACATTTTCTACCACTCAACCCTTCGTGTCCCTGCTTTCATCTGCATACATACTCCAACTACCTCTGGCTTCTCTTGAATAATAAAACATCTGTTTCCTTATGTGCCATGTTGGAAGTTGAACTGCCACGTATTTGTGCTGCCCACTGCTGCAACTTAGTTTAGTCAGCCTGCTAGCTTGGTGCAAATTTTAGGCCTAAACTGGATGAAAACGAGTGGAAATAAATGTTATTGAGGTTAATAATACTGTAGGAACAAAAACATGCCCATTTTATGTGATTTTAGCTGTTTTTATGATTTTTTAAGAAAAAATCCAGATCCAAAACCAAAACACCAAAACAAAACACGGTAGGGTTGTTTTGGAAAAACCAATCCAGATCCAAAACCAGGGGAGACCCAGATCCAAAACCAAAACACGGTGGTCGGCGCACATCTCTAGTTATAATATATGTTATAAATAGTAACCTGGCCCTTCTGCACCTAGCAGTAGTTATAATATATGTTATAATTAGTAGAGATGTGTGGCGACCCCAGTATTTTGGTTTTGGATCTGTATCTCCTTGTGTTTTGGATCGGATCTGGTTTTGGATCTTTTTCCTTGGTGTTTTGTTTTTAGGTTTTGGTTTTGGATCTGTATTTTTTCCAAAAAATTATATAAACAGCTAAAACCACATGTTTTGGGCCTGTTTTGTTCCTACAGTATTATTAACCTTAATAACAATCATTTTCAGGCATCCCCATGCATTTTTAACCACCTCACAGCTCACAATATTATATTTCACTAAATATAGGCCAAAGGGCCTGATTCAGAGCCGCTCGTAAGCGGCCGCTCGTTCGCTCTGAGCGATGTTTGCCCAACTGCGCATGCATACGGATCATAATACGCATGCGCGAACCAGTCATTGCGGCCGAAAATCATTTGTTCGCTAAATTGCGAATGCCTGCTATTTTGAGTGACAGAATGAGGCGTTTGTGGGTGGTAACAGGGGAAGGTGCTTGTAAACGGGGAGTGGAGATCCGAACGCAGGCGTGCTTAAAGGCGTTTTATGGGTGTGCATAATTAATACAGCAGCGTCATTGACCACGTCACTGGTCAATGACGATTTTATAGTCAGAACTGCTCGCAAGATTGTGGTAGGAAAAACCAACCACAAGAATAGCGAGCAGTTCATACCCTGGTCGATGGACTCGATTAATCTAATAAATAGCGGACATGACGTAGGATGCGAGTGGCCAGGGGCGTAGTTATCCAAAAAACGACCGCAAGTTTTGTTCACTCGTTCAGACATAGAGGCGTGAACAGACCGCAAAGAGCAAACGGTTCATTTGAATAGCCACCCCCTTTTCCTGAACGACCGTCCGCAAATTGCGTCCGGCTCTGAATCAGGCCCAAAGGCTGCAGCGAGCTGGCTGGCTTAAGTAAGCAACAGAGCAGCAGCACAAACGAACGGCAGTTTAAAAAAATAGAGGACATCTATGAAACATTGCCACACAGCAGTTGCAGACAAGATGGCAGTTTAATAAACTATAATAATGTCAGTCGGCAATGCCCCAAATTGTGCAAAATGTAAAGAAAAGAGGCGCAAGATGGAATTGTCTCTCCCATCCACTCTTATGTGGGGTATTAAAAAGGACATGCACAGTTTAACAAACCAAGCACTTTAGCGACTAGAAGATGACACTTTTGTGACTGAACTCCTTGGTTTGTATGGGCCCCCACAAAACATTTTCTGGAAGGACTACCTTCAATTATTAAGGAGGAGGTTGGGCCCTCCAGCCCCCTGCAGCCACTGCCTGTTAGTAAATGCTTTTTTTTCTAAGCACTAGTCTGTCACCTTTCCTCCCCCCATCCCCCCCGTGATGAGTGACCTTCCCTCCGGTACGCAGCCACAGGCAGTCTGTGTCTCTGTGACACAACTGCACCACGTGTGTAGCACTGACCGGAAGGAGTTTGTTCAGCGCTACACAGTGACAAACACACAGCCACCGGCGCCGGCAGCTGTGTGTTTGTTTTAGCAGCTGATGAGAGTCACACAGACTCTCATCGGCTGCTGCTCCCACTGCCGGAGCCAGGCATCTTCCGGTTCCCGCAATGGGTAATGGGAGATCATGACGTCTCTCCCATAATGCAGAGGGGCCTGGCCGGACTGATGGAGGAGCAGATGGCAGCGGTGGGGATTCAGGTAAGTGTTTATATTTTATTTGTATTATGTGCGTGTCTGCTGGGGGCAATACAAGGGGGGAACTACTACTGGGGGCAATACAAGGGGGAGGACTACTACTGGGGGCAATACAAGGGGGAACTACTACTGGGGTCAATACAAGGGGGAGGACTACTACTGGGGGCAATACAAGGGGAACTACTACTTGGGGAAATAAAATGGGGGACTACTACTCGGGGCAATACAAGAGGGAACTACTACTGGGGGCAATACAAGGGGGGAACTACTACTGGGGGCAATACAAGGGGGGACTGTTACTGGGGGCAATACAAGGGGGAACTACTAGGGGCAATACAAGTAAGGAACTACTACTGGGGGCAATACAAGGGGGAACTACTACTTGGGGCAATACAAGGGGGAACTACTACTTGGGGCAATACAAGGGGGGAACTACTACTGGGGCAATACAAGGGGGGAACTACTACTGGGGCAATACAAGGGGGGAACTACTACTGGGGCAACTACAAGGGGGGTCTACTATTGGGGGCAATACAAGGGGGGAACTACTATTGGGGGCACTACAAGGGGGGGTCTACCACTGGGGGCAATACAAGGGGGGGAACTACTGCTGGGGGAACTACAAGGGGGTCTACTACTGGGGGCACTACAAGGGGGGGTCAACTACTAGGGGCAGTACAAGGGGGGGACAAGTACTAGGGGCAGTACAAGGGGGAGACAACTACTAGGGGCAGTACAAGGGGGGACTTTACTAGGGGCACTACAAGGGGAGGGGACTACTACTAGGGGCACTACATAGGGGGTGACTACCACTGGGGGCACTGCATCGGGGGACCACTACTGGGGGCTCTATATAAAGGGCAATACTGGGGGTACTGCATAGGGAGGACTACAACTGGGGCCACTATTTAAAGGGCACTGCATAAGGGGTACTACTACTGGGGAAACTGCATTGGGGGGACTACTACTGGGGGCACTATATAAGGGGCTTACTAGTGGGGGCACAATGGGTGGGTAGGGGCCCCAGTGCATTGCTTTGCGCAGGGCCCACACTGCTGTTAAGACGGCCCTGGATGAAGATCCACCCCTAGCAGCAGCAACAGGCATAGCACTCAAGGATTCTTCTGAGGAATCATGGATAGGAGAGGAGTCAGTCATGCTTATTAAATTGGATGCAGGACTACTTCCGATCATGATTGAGGATGTTGATGATGATGCAGGTGTTGGTGGTGGAGATTGCAGGTGCTTGGATCCAGATAGAAGGGAGCAGCTAGGTGACACTGGTCTGATTGTTGTTTGTTTTTTTGTTCCCAAAGTTTCAGAATTTGAAATACCCTTTCCAATGTGATGAATGCGCTGCAAGTGACGTAACAGGGAGGAGGTTCCTAGATGGTTAAGGTCCTTACCTCTACTCACTGTTACATGGCAATGGTTATAAATGGCTTGGCAAAGGTTGTCTGGATTTGGGTGGAAATAATTCCACATGTGAGAAGTGGATTTTTTGGTCCTTTGCCCAGGCATGGCAACAATGGGATTTTCCCAACATGGGAAACAACTGTTGCCTGATTTACAGTTTTTACACAAACATCTTCAGCATCAAAATCCTCATCATCATCAACATCCTCATCATCTTTGTTGTTATCGACAACTACGTAACTATCCTCCTCAGCCTCCTGGTGCAATTCCACAGAAGCATCCTTGATTTTTACATCAGCATGTTGACTTGTGCTGCTCATCCCCACATTTGCAGAGGGCACACAAATGGTGGAAGGAGGATTCTCTTCAAGAACAGTATTAGAAATGTCAGTCTCACACATGGCAACTGCGGACACACTTGTATTTAATTTTTTCACACTGGGGGTGAAGAGCACCCCTAAAAGAGGCAGCAGCCCCTTGATAAATGACACAGGCAGCACCCCTGCGCACCTACATTGCTGATAAGTGTGGCTAATGTGCACACACACACACAGAATTTTTATTTATTTTTTTCACACTGGGGGTGAAGAGAACCCCTGAAAGAGGCACCAGCCCCTTGATAAACAACATAGGCAGCACCACTGCGCACCTACGTTGCTGATAAGTGTGGCTAATGCACACACACACACACACAGAAATAAATACTTTATTTTTTTCACCCTGGGGGGAAGCACCCCTGAACAAGGCAGTGGTACCTTGATAAATGACACAGGCAGCACCCCTGCGCACCTACGTTGCTGATAAGTGTGGCTAACTGGCACACACACACAGAAAAAAAATATTTTTTTTGCACTGGGGGTGAAGAGCACCCCTGATGGACATAGCACCCCCTGGACATCACAGCAGCACAGCCAGCCCCTATGGACAACAGCCAGCCAGCCCCTATGGAAAGGACAACAGCCAGCCCCTATATGGACAACATCCAGCCCCTATGGACAACAGCCAGCCCCTATGGAGTGGACAGGTCAACAGCCAGCAAGCCCCTATATGGACAACAGCCAGCCCCGCCCCCTATGGACATTAAGCAGCCAGGCCCTGAGTGACAACAGTAGCCAGCCTCTATGCACAGCATCAGCAACAGCACAATACAGCGGTCACATTCACAGCCCCCTCCTTCTTCACTCTCCACAGCCAGAATGAAAAATGGCAGCGATCGCGGGACCTTTTATACAATCGAAAACCCGCGAGAATCCGACAGCGGGATGATGACGTTTTGCCTCGTTTTGAGATCCGAGTCAGGTGGGAAAACCCGAGCCAACTCGGATCTGCCTAGTATCTCTAAAGTTTGGGTGGGTTCGGATCTCTGAAATCCGAACCCGCTCATATCTAATAATTAGTAATCTGGCCCTTCTGCACCTAGCAGTTGTTATAATATATGTTATAATTAGTAACCTGGCCCTTCTGCCCCCAGTGGTATTTATAAAATATTTGTTAGAATTAATAACCTGGCCCTTCCGCTCCAAACAAAATAATATTTATTTTCTGGCTTCATTCATTTTAAAAAGTGAAAACTGAGAAACAATGAATATAGCAATAAAAAAATTTTTCCATGCTCCTCTTTCAGTTTGATCTACCTTAATACTTGATAAATAGGCTCTCACATTCAAAACGATAGGAAAGTCTACCACTAACACCCTCTTGCAATGCTTACGCCTCATTTATATTAATATTTATATTAATACAATACATTCAGCATAGTGAAACCCAGGGCCGTAACTAGGGTGGTGCCACTAGTGTCATGGCACAGGGCACCGCAGGGTGGGGGGCGCTGTTTGGGCTTGTCAATTTTCCCGTTTGTTAACATTCTCACTTGTAGGCTCCTCTTTTTTTATCCCCAGCATCTCCTGGCCTCCCCTATCTCTCCCCTGGCCCTTCCTTATGAGGCCATGGCCCTTTATCAGGTGCACTATCTTATGTCCCTATTTAAAAAATGGGTGCAGGGGGGTGCGCCAATGCTCTCTCTGGCACAGGGCACCAAAAAGTCTAGTTACAGCTCTGGTGAAAGTTAAAAAAAAGACTCCTTTTCCTTTGACAAATATGAGCCTGATTCAGAGTTGTACGTAAACCCAATGGTTTAAGCATTGTTTAATGATTGGTGCATGTGCCAGTCTCTGACTGTGATGTGGGACGCACTCCCCCCTAAGTCATAGCATAATTGACATGCTGCAGCCATTTGGGGGTTGGGAAGGGGTGATGATAGCCAGCATACTTGTATCAAGGCCAGTGTCTGCATATTCGGAAAGTGGATGTCCTGCATAACTTGTGGTGTACACAGATGGCCGATGTGTTCGCAGATGATCCAATGCTGCGCTCTTGTAAAATGTATGAGTAAGTATTAGCATAACTCAGTGTGTGAGTGTACCGTGTGTGTGACAAACACACATACACTGACAAGTAACAATGATGCCTGCAGTCACACTTTTCGGACACCTACGCAGACCCTTCCGATATTGATTGACAGAAAGTGCCGTTTGTGGGTGGAAATGGGTGGTGGTCAGGCGAACGCAGGAGTGCCTGTGCGTTGGGACGCCATTATAGGGGTGTGCATAATTGAGGCAGTGCGGTTGCATACCTAGCCAGACAACTAGATGCATGCGGGAAGTGGCCAAAATCCTGTGCGTGCGCGAGCCCCGGTGAGCGACTGAAGTTCTGTCACTCCAGGGCTCGCTACAAGACGGGGCAGTTGTCGATGGTGAGTGACAGCTTGCTCCGTTTTGTAGGCGGGGAGGGGTGGTGCTGCACAAACGCAGGCATTCTCTTAGGAATGCCTGCCATTTGTGGGAGGCCCTACTTCTAATAGAGCAGGGAGTCCACTTGGGCTTGCGGGAGCCAAGATCCTACCACAGGGTCTCGTCGCAAGCCCGATGGTAGCGATAATTGCGACAACCTCAAGCCCGCTCGCACAAGCTGTGGGTGGTCACCCACAGCTTTGCGAGCGGCCTGGATAAAAAAATAAAACACGCCCTGATTCAAAGAAAATGTTCGCCAGCAACAAGCAGCTCTGAATCAGGCCCATAGCCTTTTCCAACCGCTTGTGGCATATATCTGAGACCAATCATTACTTCGATACAGCCCAGGTGCTTGGACTTTGCTTGTTTCTGCCCTATGTAAACAATAGTGTCAGTACAGCTCAGTTGCAGAGCTGTGGAGACAGATGGTGTGACTATTTATTTATTTTGTGAGGAATATCTCAGGGACTCTAGAGTAAAGGTGTGTGCTACATGCGAGTAATTGGGCTTGTTTCAGAGTTGAATGCTGTACACACAGCAGCTGCTGATTTTTGTTTCTTAAAGTGAACCTGCACTTTTTTTCTGAAGTATATTAAATTGTTTATCCATCCAAAAAGTACATTACTGTGGTTGAGGCTGCTGCACCCCAAGAAGACCTCTTTGTTTTCAGTGTTTTTCCTCAGGTCAGCTATATATAAAAAAAAATTGCAAATCATTTTTATATTTTTTCCTGTTTAAAACAAAAACAACCTGCAGACTTTTCTAAATTAATTTAAAAATTATATTGTGTATTTCAAGAGGTGTGTGTTCAGATGCCACAGCGTACATTACTGTTCTATGTGAGATGGTATCCCACCCTTAATCTGCACCCAATGCAATTCTCACAAAGACCTGTTCTTACAAGTGTATTTAAACAATTTCCAGTGTTGTCTGTGTCTAAAAAACAAAGCCATTATTTTGCGAAAAATTAAATAGTGTGTTATCCTTCCATTGTAAGTAACAGTGTGTGCAGTGGTGTCCCACCCTTAATCTGTACCCCAAAACAATTCTCAAGTGTATATAAACCATTTCTTGGCTGGTGTCAAAAATTAAACCAATCATGGATCAGTCTATAGAAGAGCATGTGCTTCAAGCCAGTACATCAGTCATGATAGTACTTCAACATCTACTAAAGGTGATCAAGGGGAAAGAAGGTTTAAGAAAGGGCACCTGAAATCTAAACAATATTTCACAATTTTAAGGAAAAAACATAATCTCTAACAATAACTGGAAAAATGTACTGCTGAAAAATGAACAATTGCCAGCATACCATACATCAAACGCAGTGGCAAGGAAATTCTCAGACCATGGGCTTTCTTTTGAGTGGTAGTCCTGCTACTGTTGTTTCATGCAATAGAATGCCTATTGTGGAAATGGCGCCAAACACAGTGAGGCATATTCTGTAACCTCACATGCAACACCTCACTCTGAGTCTAGAGATGCCACCTTTAAAACAGTGCACAAAAAAAACATTAAGGCTAAAGAACAATCTGTATGTTCACAAACTTCACAAATCCCTGAGGAGAGTCTGAGGGTGTCCGTGAGTGCTATTTGTGAGTCAGACATTTTTAAAACTATTTGCGGAGAAGCCTCCTTCCACCATTTTTGTACCTTCTGTAAATGTGTGGGAGAGTAACAGGAAAAGTAAAGATGGTGACATAGAAATTGAGGATGCTATTGTGGAAGTGCAACAGGATGAGGGGGGTATTTGTGCATCTGATGCTAATGAGGATGTTGATGATGAATGTGTTGGACAAGAAGAAGTTGATGGAATTCAGGAGGAGGATGTTGTTTGTGTCGAAGTAAGTCAGTGGCAACAGTTCTTTCCTGTGATATAATAAATGCCATTGTCATGCCTGACAATAAGATCAAAAAATCCACCTCTTTTGTGTGAAATAATTTTTACCAAAATCCTGACAATATTTGTCTAGCCATCTGTACTTTTTTTGAAGCCAAAGTAAGTAGTGGTAGAGACATTAACCATCTAGGAACCTCCTCTCTGTTTTGTCATTTGCAGTGAGTTCATGCAAATTATTTGGGAATATCTCAAAAATCCTGTAAAATAATAACAAGCAGTCCAGCATCAGCTACAAACAGCATGGATAGATCCTAGCACATGCATCCATCACCAACACCTTCATCATCAATTTCCTCATTACTAATCGAAGGTAGTCTTCATGCATCCAATTTGCCAAAGCTAATTGACTCTTCCTCTATCCAGGATTTCCTAGAAGAATCCTTGTGTACTAGGGCTGCTGCAGCTGGGGGTGAATCTTCATCACAGAAGGAGACCAAGAAGACTAGTAGCTTCAAACAACAATTTGAAACTACTAGTTTAAAACAATAATTTGCAAGAGAAAATAATTATGAAAGCTGCCATACAGTTGAACAGTGGATCACTGAAGCCATAACACATATGCTAGCATTAGATCTGCTTCCAATATCTACCACCAATGCACCTGGTTTTAGATAGTTATTTATGGTCCTGTGTCCTCCAAATTCCATCTCAATTCTATTTTACCAAAACAGCAATTTCCCGGAACAGCAATTCCTCACTTGTACCTTGACATTAAAGAAAACGTATCCACTTAACTACAGTTCTGTGGACAAGCGGTACTTGTTAAACAAAAGATTACTAGACTGTGACAGCCCACTGGGTATGTGTGTCACATTCAGCTGCAGCAGCAGCAGCAGTATCACAGTGCAAGCTCATTCACAAATGGGTGCACTCCATATGAACCTGTTCATACATCAGGGATGTGATCACAAAATGGCTTACCCCACTTAGAGGCTTCTCAGGATTTGTCATTTCTGATAAAGCAAGTAACATTATACAAGCATTACAACCGGCTGGATTTGAACACGTACCATGTTTTGCACAAACAAACTTGGTGGTTCAAAAAATTTTTTTAAATGACTGGTGCCTGCAGGAGATGATGTCTGTGGCTCATAAAATTTCTGTGCATTTTCAGCATTCAGCAACTGCATTTAAAAGTTTGCAGCAGCTGCAAGAACAGTTAAATTTATCATTTCACCAACTGAAGCAAGAGGTAGTAACAAGGAGTAATTATGCCCTTCACTGACTGAAGGAACACTAAAAACCCATCCAAACTTACACTACGAGCCATGACAGAGGGATAGCAGGGGGAATGTACCTTTCTCCAGCACAATGGAAAATACTCTCCATTTTATGTAAGATACTGAAACTATTTGAACTAGTAACCAATGAAGTGAGTTCAGACACTGCCAGCCTGAGTCAGTTGATTCTGTTAGTTAAACCACTGGAAAAGCAGCTAGAGAAACTGAAGGAGATGAAACAAAGATATCGCTAAGTATGTTGGACTTGTAGATCAAGTTCTTTATTTCCTTCACCAGGACCAAAGGGTTTGCAACATCTTGCAAATGGATCTGTTTATTTTGGCAACCTTGTTTGATCCTAGGTTTAAGTCCTATGTAATGTCTTTCTTTCCAACTGACACAGATCTTAAGAGATGCAAAGAGCTCCTTGCAAGCAAGTTGTCAGCTCAAGTGGCACATGACATGCTTTCTCCTGCAAATGCTGCTGCCAGGAAAAAAAAATTGTTCAAAAGACACT
Source organism: Taudactylus pleione (assembly GCA_031769625.1). NCBI lineage: Eukaryota > Metazoa > Chordata > Amphibia > Anura > Myobatrachidae > Taudactylus > Taudactylus pleione. Next base: position 1,038,311 of record JAUIMM010001433.1, on the reverse strand, counting down.
TCTATCGTGGCTCAATCTGATACACTAAGCGTCAGTAGAATGGTGGAGTATTATTTTAATGACAATGTACAAATTAGTATGTCATATATTCCCTTTGAATACTGGGTGGGAATAAAAGGCTATTTAAAGACCCTTGTACAAACTAGCTTTGCTTAACTTAAGCTGCCCACCCTCCAGTGTGTATTAGAAAACAGTGTTTAGCACAACTGGAAACCTTGTGAGCAATCAAGATGTGGAAAAACTGATGTTTATAAAAATTAACTACACATTTTATGAGGAAGACCTTTGCCGCCAATTACAACAAATTTTAGAAACTTCTGTAATGGTGGATTCCAGTGGTAATGAGCTAATATTGTGTGATGATGATATTAACACTGATGAGGGTGAGGATGATTGACATCTTCAACTGTAGAAATTATTAACAACACTGTTAGCTACCTTAAGACCATTGGTAGCTTGTTTTGTGGGGGCACAAATAAACCTAGCACTTCCTGTTGCTGAAGTGCTTGGTTTGTTAAACTGTGCATGTCCTTTTTAATATACAGCATAAGGGTGGGCAGGAGGGCCCAAGGACAATTCCATCATGCACCACTTTTCATTATGGGCTTTGCATTACATTAGCAACAATCATTTTCATGTCAATCATTTTAGATGAAACAGTGCTAATAATCCCGATACAGGGGGGAATTCAATTCGCCACGATAACTTAATGGGGGTGAAGAAGGGAGGTAGCCTTGCTCTTTATCGCCTGAGGCTATTCAATTAGCCTCTCTTTTTCACCCGATAGCTGTGTTAATGGACGTTAACACGGGGTAACAGCTGTTAACACACAAGATCCGTGACAAGTTAACGGACCTTTACGTTAACTGGCAGATATCTCCCAATAACTGCACAGTTAACGGGGATTTCTTTTCGGGTGTCAGGAGAGCCAAAAAAAAATCCCTAATCACCGGGGCTAATTGAATACAGGGTGGTGATCAAGTAGCACCCATGCAGTTAATGGGACTAATTGAATACTGCTGGTGAAATATACTTACATTCTAGTACTTTTCTGACTTACTGTATCTAGATCAATACTTTATTAATATAACCTATTGGGTGGGAGTTGAATGGCTACAATAGGTGCTAAGCATAATGTGAAAGTGAATGTTAGTCCACACAGATGTCCTTAAGCAGGTTTGCAGGTTTATTGGTAACAGCAGTATACAGTGGTACTGCAGGTGTAAACAGTGGTAAAAGCAGTAACACAGTGATGTCTGTGGTAGTGGTAATACTCTGGGTAATAGCAGTGATCATACAAGGTAACAGTGGTATATGCAGGGTAACACCTTCCAGAAGCTGTCCAGGGTGCAGTACTCTCCAACACCCCCACCTCTAGTCTGGGCTGTCCCCGACTACATAAAACACCTAACACTTCACTTCACTTGACTATGTCAGCAAAGTGCTATGTTTAACCAGAAAACATATTAGGGTTATGCAATAAAACAATAAAAGAGAAACATATCAACACATTTCAAGTGTGTTCCAGTCTACACTTCTTTAGGAACACATTCGGGAGTTGTGATGAAAGTCCCTTTGTCAACATATCAGTGACATTAGACACTCACTTTAAAGGTAATGTTGACAAACTTCTCCACTAACTTATGAATGAAGTGATATCTAATAGCTATGTGCTTAGAACATCCATGGTGCTTTGTGCTGTAGGACAAGTCAGTTGCACCTATGTTGTCACACTCTATGTTGATAGTCTCATCCTCATTCAGAATACTTAATTCACATAAAGTCTCTTTTAAGTATAAGGCTTCCTTGGCAGTTTCTGTAAGCGCCATTTACTCCACCTCAGTGGTAAATAGGACCACGGTGGGTTTCATTCATCATCTGATCCTCAGATGGAATTACATAATTCCCGGACTATGAAAATTCTAGAAAGTTGAACCCTTTAGATATATTCGGATTCTTTTAACTGCAGTCCAGTGTTGTTTCTTAATGAAAAATTGACTCACTGGGCATACTGAATGTGTAATGTCTGGTCAGGTTCCAATACTTGCATACTTACATACATCAAACTTCCAACAGCATCCTGATAAGGAACCTTTTCCATATTCTCTATCTTGCTTCATTGTTAGTAACATGGCTTTTGTTTAGTTTAGTGCCAGTACTGACTGGTTTTGCATCTAACATTGCATTCTTGCTAATTAATACTTCAATATATCCTTATTGATCAACTGTGGCAGTTCCTTCAGTCAAGTTTAGTAAAATTCTTTAGCTAAACAGGTGATGTGCAGGCCCTACTTTAAGTCTTTCAACTTGAATTTCTACTCCAGCAGATGCTTGACACTGACTACCATATGTGTTTCTCCTAACCTTCTAACAACAAATCATCCATATACAGTAGCGCACACAGGGGGGTTTCTGAGTACCCAGAAACCCCCCCTGACGGACCAAATTGTTTTTTTAAGAGATGGAGACAGCCTTGTCTCCATCTCTGCATCAGCCGCAGGCTACCCACCATGATTGGATCTGCCTGGGCACTGCATACAGTCCTGCCAGAGAGAGCGTCGGAGAAGGAGGATCACCCAGCAGCCCGGCACCTAGATGGAGGTGCGCAGCAGAGCAGAGGTGGACAGCCTGATTGGGAACTGTGTCACTATGGGGATGCAGTGGACTCGGAGTAGCGTTGATGAGGTGCACTTCATGTCATAGGCGCTGTTTAATGATTGTCTGTGCCAGTGCATCATCAAGGGGATGCTCTAAAATGGCACCATGGCAGAGTGACAGGCAGCGTGTATATAGTCGGAAAGGACTGGTGTGATAGCAGCTAAGTACCAACAGAAAGGTACTGGGGCTTGAGGGGGCACACTGACAGATTAAAAGCCCCGGTGCCAGAGAATTTACAGCTGGGGCAGCTAAATGCGGCAACTTCAAAAGTGCAGTACTGTGTGTGTTCCTGTGACTGACTCAGTAACACACACATCCTGTATTCCTCATCCCTACACTGCTCAGTGTTCCAGGGTCCCAATCAGCCGACAAGCTGACTCCTGATGATTAACTCCTTGGATGCAGGAAGTAAGTCACTTGTACAGAGGTGTGTGTGTGCTGTTGTGACAAAGTGTGTGTGACAGGGTGTGTGTGACAGGGTGTGTGGCTGTGTGTGACAGGGTGTGTGTGCTTCTGTGTGTGTGGCTGTGTGTGACAGGGTGTGTGTGGCTGTGTGTGACAGGGTGTGTGTGCTTCTGTGTGTGTGACAGGGAGTGTGTGCTGCTGCTATGTGTGACAGGGTGTGTGTGCCACTGCTGTGTGTGACAGGGTGTGTGCTTCTGTGTGTGACAGGGTGTGTGCTTCTGTGTGTGACAGGGTGTGTGCTGCTGCCATGAGTGACATAGTATGTGTGATGCTTCCGTGTGTGACACAGTGTGTGTGCTGCTGCCGTGTGTGACAGGGTGTGTGCTGCTGCCATGTGTGACACAGTGTGTGTGCTGCTGCTGTATGTGACAGAAAAGAATTAATGGGGAATATTATTGATTTGTTGTTTATGTGCTATAAAAGCCTCTTGCTTGGAGTCCGAGTTAGCCACTATCTCAGATTATGTGCTGCTGGGGATACAATATATACAGCATATATATATTTGCTTTTTAAAAAGAAAAAAAATCAACAGTTTGGAAACCCCCCTTTAAAATTCTTGCGTTTGCCCCTGATATATACGACTACAATGAACAATTTGTGCTCTATTATTTTGTTATATAGATAGTAATACATTTCTGAAAGTACAGAAGCCCTGATTAGAGATTTACACAATGCCGAGATTTAGCGATTGCTAGCCATTGTGCATGTGTGAAAGCTTGCAATTACACTCGCACTGAAGATTCACTCGCAAAGTGAGTGACAGGTAGTCAGCGTTTGGGTGAAGTAACAGGGAGGTGGTTACAAAAACGCAGGCATGTCTGACCATCAAAACGCTGTTTCATGTGTGTGCATAAATTAGCCATTGTTATCTCCTTCGCAGCATGAGAGCTCTGAGCACATTTACACTGTTGCACGTCACGTCATTAGCATATTTTCGCAACTGCAGTCCATGAGAGATCACAGTTGCGATTGTATTTGTGCAAATTCGTAATGAGGCCCTCAGTTCATCTCCATTATTACAGCATCTAACTTAATGTACCAACGCCACTTTGAGCTTTCTTCAACAAGCAGACTATTTTGCTGTAGTCAATCAGGACATGCTTTGTAATGGACATTCAACTTTTTACAGAAGAGCCACCTGTTCTTCATTGTCTTGCAGTGACTTGGCCTGTTAATAAGAGTCCATGTATTGTTGTCATGTAATCAGTGGTGTAAGTAGGGTATTTGGAGCCCAGGGCAAATGTGAAATGGGAGCCCCCCCAACAACCCGATATGTGCGCGCTCCAAAGGCACGCGCGGAAAAAAAATGGGCATGGTCACTTAAAAATGAGGCGTGTCAACATGACACACCCCTTTATTTTAACGCTGAACATTCATATCCATATGCACCTTAACCACAGTAGTACCCATTATACAGTACCCCCAGTATGCAGTTGTGGTCCCTCTTATGCAGGCCCATAGTAGTGCCCCTTATACAGTATCCCCAGTAGTGGTCCCCCCTTATACAGCCCCCAATTAGTTCCCCTTACTTAGTGCCCCCAGTAGTGTTTCCCCCAAATGCAGTGCCCTATGTAGTGTTCCCCCTTATGTAGTGCCCCCAGTAGCAGTCCCCACAATGCAGTGCACCCAGTAGTGGTATCCCCTTATGCAGTGCCCTTTCTTTATATAGTGCCCCCAGTAGTAGTCCCCCCCTATGCAGTGCCCTTTATATAGTGCCCCCAGCAGTAGTCCCCCCCATGCAGTTTTCCCAGTAGTGGTCCCCCTTATGCAGGCACCCAGTAGTGATCACCCCCTATCTAGTGCCCCCTGTAGTGGTCCCCGCAGTGCCCCTAGCAGTAAGCCCCTTATATAGTGCCCCCAGCAGTAGTCCCCCCCATGCAGTGCCCCCAGTAGTGGTCCCCCTGATGCAGGCCCCCAGTAGTGACCCCCCTATCCAATGGTCCCTGTAGTGGTTCTTCCTGTTATTGCCCCCAGTTGTGGTCCCCCCAGTGCAGTGCCCCTAGTAGTAGGCCCCTTTTATAATGCCCTCAGTAGTAGTTCCCCCCCAACTAGTGGTCCTAAGTTGAGGTTCCCCCTCCCGATTAAGTGCCCCCTGTAATAGCCCCCCCCCAGAAGAGGTCCTTCCAATAATGGTGCCCCCAGTAACTCCCCCCCAGTAGAGGTCCTCCCAATAATGGTGCCCCCAGTAGTAGCCACCAGCCCCCGTTGTGCCCCCACCCCAGTAGAGGTCCCCCTAGTAGTAGCCACCACCCCCGTTGTACCCCCACCCCAGTAGAGGTCCCCCCAGTAGTAGCCACCCCCTTCCCCCGTTGTGCCCCCAGTAGTGCTGACAGGTTTAAAAAAAAAATATATAAAAACATACTTACCTGAATCCACGCAGCTGCTCTGGACCGCGACACCGGTCCCGCCGCCACTGCCAGTCCTCCCGGGCTGGCGCGCTCAGCATAATGGGAGAGACGTCATGATGTCACATGACGTCTGTCCCATTACCCACTGCAGGAGCCGGACGGAAGTCCGGCTCTTGCAGTGGGTGCTGCAGCAGTCAATGAGAGTCTATCTGACTCTCATTGGCTGCTGTTTAACACACGCATCGCTGCCAGCGCTGGCGGCGATGCGTGTGTTATGCACAACCTGAGCCCGCCTCCTGGCACTATTAGGCAAGCGCTCAGGGGGAGGGAATGGGCTCAGGTGTGCAGCACAGGACTGGCGCTGGAAGCCTAGCGCCGGTCCTGTGTAAATGTGTAGTGCTGACCGCACTCATTACGGTCATCGCTACACTGGCTAACTAGGGTGGGCGGGCCAGTACCGTGGCCGGCGGCGCCCCCCCGCGCCGCCGGTCCAATGGCGCCCAGGGCACGCACCCCGCTCGCCCTGCCCTAGTTACGCCACTGCATGTAATGATGCCATTCTTTCTCTATTACTGATTTACATTCCTCCCAGTCATTGCTTAACTTTACCTCTTGAATATGATTTTGTTCACATATTTGCAAACTCTTCATAATATCTCTTGGGGGCCTTTTCTTTATTGTTTCTTACAGAATTCCTGTTCTGCAATTGGTTATCCACACTGGCAGTCTCTACCTCAGACATACTTCTAGCTTCAAATTAGGTGACACGGTTTCACGAAATACTATATCCCTGGACTTGATTCCCTTGCTTTCTTGGTGGTATCCAAGCATGATACATTCAACTGTCTTGGTGACCAGCATTCACCTCTTCTCCTTAGGAATGTGCACATAAGCTCCTTATCCAAAGACACTTAGAAGATTGATGTTTGGCTTACTTCCAGACCACGCCTCTAGTGGTGTTTTGTAATTTTCAGCTGCTGTGGGTTCACAGTTCTTTAAGTATACTGCGGTAGACACTGCTTCTGCCCAAAAACACTTTTCTAGGCTTGCGTCACTCAGCATAGTCCACACTCTCTTCACAATTGTGCGGTTGGTTTGCTCAATGACACCATTCTGTTCTGGCATCTACAGAATGGTTAGCTGATGCTCAATGTTATATTTCTTTAGGAACACGGCTTCATTTTTATTTTCGTATTATCTGCCATTGTCAGATCTCGAGATCTTCAGCTTTTGACCTTTGTGTCTCCTCCAGAGTTTTATAGTCTGAAATTTTGTTTACTACTTCACTCTTGGCTTTGATGATGTGAATGCGTGTCATTCTTGTGAAGTCTTCGATAAATGTTAGGAAATATCAGTATATATGTCTCAATTTCACTTCCATCAGGCCACATCCGTTTGTATGCACCAATGCTAGTGGTGCCTCAGCTCTGGTTGCTGACTTTGGGAAGGGACAGCAAGTTTGCTTACCATTTATTCAGCACTCACATGCCAGTCTCTCTATATCTCTTATGGCTATTCCCATCTCTATTCCATCTTCTATGACTAAGATGTTCAGTAGTTGGCACCGGGTTGCTGTTGCTATCACAGTTCCTCTTTTATTTTGCACAACACACTTGTGCCCTGCAAACTTGAGCTTGAATCCTTTGTTTTCTCCTTATGGCAATGAGGTTTGTCCCCAAATTTGGTATGAATAACACATGATGGATGTCTGTGAATATGGTTTCACTTCTTATTCTCAGATGCACCATGATTGTCCTGACTTTTGTAGCAGTAAGGACCTTGTCTCCAATCTTTTTGACTGTTATAGAATCACACGTGGTTAATGATGTAAACCATTCTTGATTGCAATTGAAATGCCTCATGGCTCCCAAGCCCATGTACCAGCAAATCTTTCTGCGACTATCTGTTACAGTCAAAGCTGACTTCTTCCTTTTATTATACTTCTTCTGCACACCATTTGAATCTTTCAGTCTGCACTCACAGGCTTTATATCCCACCTTGTGACATATAAAACACTTATACTTAGGCCTTTTGGGCTTAGCGTCTTTTGTGAGTAAAACAGAACTCTTAGCATCTGTTTCAACTGGAATGCATTCTTGGAACTGCAGCAGTTTAGCACTCATGATCTCAATTGATAGCTTAGTTATACTGAATTCTAAAGCCAAAACCAAGAAATCAAATTCAGGCGTTCGATTTTGCAGCATTGCCATTGCAACCTCCTCCTCATCCACCTGGACTCCTACAAATGTCAACTGCTGAGATATGGATAACATCTTATCACTGTACTCATTCATGTCTCTCTGCACCTCAGGTTTATTCTCCTCATGAGAACCTTGTCTTCATGTGCTGCTGCATGGCTATCCACATATCATGTGATAACACTTTCCCATGAATTAAAACATGTGCTTCTCCACAGCTAGGCAGATAGTTCCAGTGGCTCTGTCTATCCACAGGATTTGGATTGTCAACTGGATTATTTATGATCTTCTACAGCTTTTCCTGCTATAGCTGCATCTCCATAGTGAAATTCCACGTGGTGTATTTCTCTGAACCTCTTAGTTTGTTGAAGGTTCCCTTGCAACTTCACTGTGCATTTTCTGTGTGCTGATCCAAAATGCAGGAGCTTTATGTTTATTTCACACTTGGGTTCTTTGGTCCATAACCTATTGTTGTAACCTTTTGTTTGGGACCTTGGTAGTCGCAATAGGTGTAAAGCGGAATGTGAAAATTAATGTTTGGCCACACAGATGTCCTTAACAGGTTTTCAGGTTTATTGATAACAGCAGTATACAGTGGTAAAGTGGGAGTTAACCGTGGTAACAGCAGTAACATAGTGATGCCTGTGGTAGCAGTAATACCCAGGGTAACAGCAGTGAACTCACAGATTCAACTCCCCAAGGCAACACCCCAATTTATATAAAGCTTACATTCTACCTGTTCAGTTGTCCCATCAAGTTACAGGCCCCTATTTACTACAATCCACATTTAAAGTGCAGTTGTAGTGTGATATTTCCGATTAACATCCGCACACTTCTCCCTGTATTTTTCAAAAACAATACAGGGAGAAAGTGTATGCACACGTGCCAGCACCGTATACCACAACCAGCCCCCCTCATAACCCCCCCTCCACTCAGCTCACACTCAGTAACTCACCGATTACACTCAGTAATCGATGCTCTGGTGATGTCCTCTGGGGCTCCAGTCAACTGGTCTCCTGGCTCCTGCACTGTACCCCCATCAGCTGCTCTATAATAGGGTGACAATGCAGGAGCCTAGAGACCAGCTGACCGGTGCCCCAGAGGACCTCACTGGAGCACCGAATACAGGTCCTTGGGTGCAGGTAAGTGTTTTCTTTTAACTATTTTTTTGTTTTGTAGTGATCCACTTTGTGGTCTATTTAGACTACAGAGCCGATCAATGAGGTCCGGCTCCCAGCTCTGCAGGTGGTGTTATTATTACAGGGCTTCCCCCAGTATTATTTCACTACTATTTAGTTTTAGTAAATCTGGGCAGATCACATTTCCCATTACAAGTATGGAAAATGCGATCTGCTTACTAAAAATATGTAATAATTAGTGTTTGGAGTAGAATTTTGTAAATTCAACTCCAATTGCCCTTTAGTAAATTCATGTGATACTAAATGAATGTGAAAAGGGTGTGAAAACACCAGTTTTCATACTATTTTAGTTAGAGATGAGCGGTTCGGATTCTGTGGAATCCGGACCGCTCCGAACACCAGGGATCCAAGTCCACCCGAGCCACGGCTCGGGTGTTACCGCCTGACTCGGATCCCACTTCGAGGCTAAACGTCATCCTCCCGACATCGGATTCTCGCTAGAGTTGGTTTTTATATAAGGCGCCGCAACTGGGACTCGGCGCCATTTCACTTGTATGCTGCTGAATGCTGCACACTGCTCTGCCATATTGGTTGTACAGCTGCTGTGTCCAGACTCACAGCAAGTGGCTGGCTGTGCTGTTAAGTGACTGTGTATGGGGCATGCTGCTGTATGCTGCGCTATACTCTGCTGATTAAAGTGGCTGTGTCCAGACTCACAAGTGTACGATGATAGTAAAGAGAGATTGTGTCTAATTGTCAGCGCAACATAGGGTTAATGAATCAATATGCGGTGGTGTGTACACAATTGATTATTTAATTATAAATGAAGTTACAACAATGTCATAAAATGAATGGGTAGTACACAATATATGTTAATAAAAGGGTACCAGTGTAAATTCAGAATTTGACAAAAGCAGTATTAGGTCAATATATAAGACAAATGGTAGCAAGATATAGGTTAGAAGATAAATACATACATTGACAGTACAGTGTATATGATCAATAGTAAGTTAGGTAGTCCAGTTTGTTCTTGACATGAAATATGAAGGTTGTAATGTGTGGGTACCTTGGTTACAAATGTAACAAGTAACAGCTCATCAGCTGAGAATATTGAACACAAAGTAGCAATGAGTTGGATGGGTGCGCCACCTCCTACCTCGTCGTGCTTGTATACTGATTGTCCTGGTAGCAGAATTACACTCGTCCATTTAGCTGTGATGGTGTGAAGACTCCCGGTCCTTGGCTTGTCCTCCAGTCCACCGCTAGCGCTAGTGATGCTGCCTTGGATGGCAGGTGGTAGCCGCTGCGGCGGGTGCTCCGGCGGTGAGAGTGCACGCTGGTCCCCCACTGTGTATACAAGCACTGTAACTCCTTGAGCCGTACTCCAATTTTGTGAGCTGTGAGGTGGTTTAAGTTGACTGTAAATGACTGGAAATTAATGTTATTGAGGTTAATAATACACTAGGAACAAAAAAAGCCCAAATTATGTGACTTTAGATTTTTTTTGTCAATTTTTGTAAAAAATCCAAATCCAAAACCAGTCATGGCGGTTTGGCAAATCCAAAGCCAGATGACGAATCAGAGCCAAATCCAACAAGAATGGTCCGGTGCACATCTCTTATTTTAATACAAATAATTTTAATAAATATGCTCCACAATGAGTAAATTTTGGACTCATTTACAGCCCTGGGATGCAGGTTACTATTCCAAATACCATTATCGGGCACACTGTATTATAGATTATTTCCACAGATGGGGGTCTGAGTCGGATTCTGCCGCGCCCGTGTTTGTAACTTTATGCTAATACAGCTACAAGCCCTTCCCTGGTGTACATCCATACATCTGCATGTGAAAGGAATAAGACACACAATTTGAGCATCTTTAGGCACTGAAATACCGCTTGGTGCGTCTACAGATTCCACCATAGGTTGCACCATAGAAACTTGCCCTAGACCCATGCAAGGTACGGAATCTCTGTCTGAGAGTGGCCTCCAGTGTGAGTCATTAAGCTCGCAACCAGATCCATGACATGCCCTTGATACTCCCATAACACGTCCATAAAATGGGCCAGATTTGGGGAAAATACATTATTGCTAAGAGTTTTCTCTGTCTTTAATTTTAGGATGAAGGAGAATTATGCCTTCAAAGTGCTCAGTGCAAGAGCAGCTGTTGCCACAGAGAAAGTACAGTGAGCCTGGCACGATGTGCACCCAAAGCACCTGACAACCAGAAATGTTCACCTTTGGTGAGTGTTTGGCAAGAATGATGCCCATTGCTGTTCTTCAAGCTGGGCAAAATATTATTGGTGTCCTGTTTTCACATACAGGGACATAATAATTATATGGAGAGAAGGTATGTTATAGAATGCTGTAGAACTGATAGATATCACATACATCGCCAAAAGTATGTAAACACCCGAACATCACATCAATAGTGGGATGTAGTTATGAGACTGGCGTCCGCAAGGCCGCTGGTCTCAATCTGACATCAGAATACCAGCAAGGGATTTAAGATAGGCGTCGAAATAAAGTTGCCTATCTTAATCCCGACGACGGAATGCAGAGGACGCCAGCCCGAACAAAGGCAGGTCCTTAGCGAGAGCCGCGGGGGGGGGAGGGTTAGGATTAGGGAGTTTTGCGGGGTTAGGGTTAGGTAGGGGGAGGAATTAGGATTAGGCACCCCTAGGGGGGAGGATTAGACACCCCCAGGGAGAAATCAGGGTTAGGCACCCCCCTGGGAGGGTTAGGTTCAGGAAGCGGTAAGAGGGGGTTAGGATTAGGCACCGCTAATGGAGGGTTAGGGTACATACCTACCCGAGTCGGGATCTTCATCATGTCGGCATCCGCTGTAGGGATCTGAACCACCGGTATTTCAATACCATTCCTCAATAATTGGTTGTTGAACATCTCATTCCAAACCATGGGCATTAATATGGAGTTTATTGTATCAGATCACTCATAGAAGGGTACAGCAGCCAGTGATCTTAGGTAAAAAACATGTATATGATGACCTCCAAATGGTCAATCATATATACAGAACAATAAAAAACATTAACAAGTCCATGAAAAAAAGGCATACAAAAAAAAATTTTTTTTTAAAAATTAAAAAGTAAATGCAAACGTGATGGTTCAGGAAAAAGGCTGTTCACACTTGTGGTTCTCTCGATGCGTTTCGGCCTGTAATAGGTCTTTATCAAGATATCCCCCTGTATTTTTTTTTAAAAGCTCAGAGAGAAGTGTGCGGACGGGATTCCCAAGGACAGAGCTTTATCACAAGCTCTGACCCTGCATGCAGATGTTAGTGCATCCAGAGGTGTCACTCATCTGGATGACACCTGGTGCAGCTGGAAGGAGTCCTTCCACGCGTCTGCATCACGCACTCACAAAAAAGGGGGCTGTCTTCATGGAAGGGGTGTGGTCTTTATATGTGATACCATGACCCCTCGTGTGTGCCGATCTTGGGGGCATTACCGCCCCCATTCTCGGCAATAAGTGGGCTTACCCAGTGCTCCAACAGCTGCTGGGGCAGCCCAGTCTCTCCCCTGCCTCTCTCCGTGTTGTGGCTTCTAGGTGACACCATCCAACAGGGTGGCACCAAAATAGCAGAGCAGATCTGCTATTTTGGTGTCACCCCCTCAGATGGTGTCACCCAGTGCGGCCCACACCCCCCGCTCCCACCTGGTGATGCTATTGACTGCATCCAGGTGATATTTCCTAAACTTGCAATGCAAATTTAGTGGAAAATATCACGTTATAAGTATAACTGCATTTTAAATCCGGATTGCGTCATGTTTGAAAATCTGGTCACATGTGCTGATCTTTGGCATTTACAGGTTGTCAGTAATAGGGTTCAGTCAGTCTGTTATTGCTCTTGTTCTGGCCATGCTTTTGGTTGATCCAGCTCAATTTTTACTGTCAAGCCTGTTATTCTCCTGACTTTAGATTGTTTATCTTTACTCTGTCTGCCATTGCCCTGACCCAGATAGTTTATTGACGACTTACAGTATTTTTGTTGGCAGATTTGAAAGTTGCAAGTTATTCTTTTTGATTTTTATCCACCTGCCCTGAGTTTGTAGCAATAGGTAGCATCCCCATAGCAAAATGGCTTGTTAGTATCCATTTATGTCTTTAGTGAAGCAGCTGTAAACCAGGCAAATAAATGCAAATATTAGCAGTCTATTCGCATCAAACTGGACTGAAAAGGAACTCTAAAAGTGCGTACACACGGTACGATATCTATGAACAATAACGATATTGTTCAATGATATATCATTCATTTTTATGCAGTGAATGACCAATGATGCGCGTTCCTGCATGAGCTATAACGATATCTATGATCGTCCGTACATACAGGCCAACTTGCACGATATTGTCAACTTTGCCTGTTCAGAGATATGGCAGGATGACTTCACTGAGAGATATCTTTCAAGTCGTTGGTGGTACAGATCGTACCGTGTGTATGCAACTTTATATGATGTGCAAAATCTGCTTCATTCTCAGTCACTTAAAAGTTTTGAGTGCTTCAAAATAAATGTTCAGTAGTGCAGATGTTATAACTCTTCCTCTTCCAGTCCTTGCTTCCTGGCCTGTTTCTATAGCTAGAAATGTTACTGTAGTTTCATCAGAGGATTATTGCAACAGGATTTCCCAAAGTTTTTTTAATACTCTGATACATTCCACCATTATTTACTGGCATAACGGCAAGTTTGATCGCCAGTATGCAATAAATACTTACCTCCTTTTATAGACTTCTGGGTATGTGACTCTGAAGTCCTATTGTTTATGTATTGCAATCGGCCAGCAAATGTGCAATCCACATGGGGGTAGGGGTGGGGATGAATAGGAATTGAGAAGCCAACAGGCTTTTATAGGAAACACTATCTAAAGATGGCTGTCAGGTTGCGGCCTAGGGGTCTGATTCAGAGCCGCTCGCTAGATGCGATCTCTCGCACGATGTGTATGCAAATTGCGTAGGCAGTGCTACCGCACAGCTATGCATTAGCACGCCCAGTATTTGTTAGGGAGCAATCACATAGTGTAATAGTGTATGCAGACACCCATCAGCCTGTCTTAAGATGCTCACTTGTGCATGTCATGTTCAGGAAGTGTATGCAACCATCGGTACATCGGGTAACATCGGATGCTATCGCAGTGCTTGAGGCTGACCATACCCTGCTGCAAGCACTGCGAGCAGTTCAGTGTAAAAACAAGCCAGGTGACGTGTACTATGATGCTGTCTTTTAATTATGCACACCTCTAAAATGCAGTGAGATGCTCAGGCACGCCTGCGTTTGCACCTCCACTCCCCTGTTTTTTCTGTCATTGTGCTACTTTTTCCTTAATTTTGTTTAGCTACTTGATTACTTTTTTTGTAGCGAATGTATAAAGTAGCAGATTATACATTATGATGCCTGGCGAGTGTTTCTAGTATCAGACCTGTCTTTTGCTGGTTTATCCTGGATAGTGTACTTTTTCCTATACATTTGCTGCTTTTTCCTCAATTTTGCTAGTTGTTTCTGCTATTTTTTCCTAGAAATGTGTGGTTCTGAGTCGAACTGAGGGCCTGATTCAGAGCCGCTCGCTAGATGCAATCACTCGCACGATGTGTATGCAAATGCGTAGGCAGTGCTATTGCACAGCAATGCATTAGCATCAGTGGCGTAACTAGGGCAGGGCGAGCGGGGTTCGTGCCCTGGGCGCCGCTGGACCGGCGGCGCGGGGGGGCGCCGCCGGCCACGGTACCGGCCAGCCCGCCCTAGATAGCCAGTGTAGCGCCGACCGCAATGAGTGCGGTCAGCGCTACACATTTGCACAGGACCGGTGCTAGGCTTCCAGCGCCGGTCCTGTGCTGCACACCTGAGCCCGTTCCCTCCCCCTGAGCACTTGCCCAATAGCACCAGGAGGCGGGCTCAGGCTGTGCATAACACACGCATCGCCGCCAGCGCTGGCGGCGATGCGTGTGTTAAACAGCAGCCAATGAGAGTCAGATAGACTCTCATTGACTGCTGCAGCACCCACTGCAAGAGCCGGACTTCCGTCCGGCTCCTGCAGTGGGTAATGGGACTGACGTCATGACGTCAGTCCCATAATGCTGAGCGCGCCAGCCCGGGCGGACTGGAGGGCGGGAGCGGCATCGGCATCGCGGACAGGAGCAGCGTGGAATCAGGTAAGTATAGTTTTATATATATTTATTTATTTTTAAACCTATCTGCACAACGGGGGAGGGGTTGGCTACTACTGGGGGGGACATCTACTGGGGGTGCCATTGGGAGGACCTCTACTGGGGGGGGGGCTACTCTACTGGGGACTACTACTTGGGGGGGGGGACTACCACTGGGGGCATTCTAAAAGGGGCCTAGTATTACTAGAGGCACTGCACTCGGGGGACCACTAATGGGGGCAATAATAGGAAGGGCCACTACAGGGACCACTGGATAGGGGGGGGTCACTACCGGGAGCCTGCATCAGGGGGACCACTACTGGGGGCACTGCATGGGAGGGGGGGACACTACTGCTGGGGGCACTATATAAGGGGCTTACTGCTAGGGGCACTGCGGGGACCACTACAGGGGGCACTAGATAGGGGGGATCACTACAGGGTGCCTGCATAAGGGGACCACTACTGGGAAAACTGCATGGGGGGGGACTACTGCTGGGGGCACTATATAAAAGGGCACTGCATAAGGGGATACCGCTACTGGGCGCACTGCATTGTGGGGACTGCTACTGGGGGCACTGCATTTGGGGGGCCACTACTGGGGGTACTGAGTAAGGGGAACTAATTGGAGGCTGTATAAGAGGGACCACTACTGGGGATACTGTATAAGGGGCACTACTATGGGCCTGCATCAGAGGGACCACAACTGCATACTGGGGGTACTACTGGGGTTAAGGTGCATATGGATAGGAATGTTCAGTTTGAAAATAAAGGGTGTGTCATGTTGACACGCCCCATTTTTAGCCGCGCACATGGGGGGGGGGGCTCCCTTTTCAAATTTGCCCTGGGCTCCAAATACCCTAGTTACGCCACTGATTAGCATGCCCTGTATTTCTTAGAGAGCGATCACATAGTGTATGCAGACACCCACCTGCCTGTTTTAAGACAACCATCGGTACATCGGGTAACATCGGATCGCAGTGCTTGAGGTTGACCATACCCTGCTGCAAGCACTGCGAGCAGTTCAGTGTAAAAAACAAACCAGGTGACGTGTACTATGATGCTGTCTTATAATTATGCACACCTCTAAAACGCTGTTGAGATGCTCAGGCACGCCTTCGCTTGCACCTCCACTCCCCCCGTTTTTAATGGCCAGCCCCTGTTACCACCTACAAACGGCTTACCCTGTCACTCACTCTACTGGGCTGTCTATGTGCAGCGAGTGAATGCATTGTGAACTTTCGCTAAGGTATGCACATGCGCACTGCAATGCATATGCATGCGCACAATGCATGCACACTGCATACCATCGACAGCAGCGAGAGTATGCATGTTAGCGAGCGGGTCTGAATCAGGCCCTAGGAGCGGCCGTTACTCAACTCAGTGCTGGCTTCCCCTGACCTGCCTAGCAGTCAGACACCAGGCACAGTGGCGGGTTACGTGCTGAGGATTATACCTGGGGTCTGCTAGGACATCCATGTGCTCACTCCGTGATGTGGTTTCTGCGATTACTGCCATGGATGCAGCCATGACAGTCTAAATCCTGATTAGCCACTATCCTCCAATGGACTGCTACCTTAGGGTATTTAACTGGGCTCTGGATAATACAGGAAATTGCCTGTACAATGTAGTTACTTCCAGTGAAGACTAGATGTTGCAGTGTTCCAGGTCCCAAGCTCCATTGCTTCTAGTGACTTGTTCCTAGTGTTTATCCATGGTGTGTGTCTGTGTCAGGAACCATAGAGGAGGAGCCAGGGGATAGGGTGGCTAGGGAATAAGCAGGTGAATGACAGCTAGGTGTGCCTTTTGCGGACAAACCCAGGTTTGACTAGACCTGCACAGAGGTGCGGAGTCTAACCCACTTGGTGGTCTTCACTAGTGACCCCCCCAGTTGGGATTTGGGTTTTGCTGCACCAAGTTGGCATGTCGCGGCCCTCTGGACAGGTACCTGGGAATGGCAGAAAGACCGGAGCTATATTAAATGAATTAATACTTGGACACTTGAGTAGAGATAATACTGGAACACTGGAGTAGAAATTATTACTGGAACACTGGAGACACACCGAATACTTGGATACTGGAGATGAACTGAATGCTTGAAAACCGGAGATGAACGCAAATACTTGAACGGAATACGTGAACACTGGTGATGAACTTAATAATTTAACACTGGTGATGAACTTGAGAATGCAAGAGATCCTAGTCACAGGCTTGCTTGAGAACACAGGGAAATATACTGGGATTTGCTACACATTCATGTGCTGATTTGCACAGAGAGACACAGGACCTCATTCAGAATTGGTCGAAGCGGCCGCATGGTCGTACGGAAAAAGGGGCTGGATATGCAAATGATTCCCTCGCAAGTTGCGTCCCTAAGTTCGGATCGGTAGCTGGCCGACCAAGGGGAGGAAGCGGCCGGAAGACAAAAAAATACGCCCCCTTCTTGTACGCATTACACGTCATCTCCGGGCATATAAGGATTAATCAAGACCATCGGAAACCATTGGAACTGGTCGTAGAGCTTAAGGTTGACCATACCCTCTCTTAAGCCCTACGATCATGTCGGTGTAAAAACCTCCCATGTCACATGTGCCATGATGCTACTTTGTTAATTATGCACTCCCATAAACTGTATGCACTCCCATAAAACGCCATTCGCCTAATTAGGCACACCTGCGTTCGGATCTCCACTCCCCCGTTTTCAAGCACCTTCCCCTGTTACCACCCACAAACGCCTCAATCTGTCACTCAAACTACCGACCTGGCTGTATTCAAGGAGAGAGAAATTTCTGATCGTAGCGGCTAGTTTGCGCACGCGCATTGCGAACTTTACGCATACGCAGTATAGCGAACATCGGTGGTGTACGACCGTGCGGCCGCTTCGACCGACTCTGAATGAGGTCCATGAGAAGTGTACACAGGCATGTACTGGGGATTGCTAAAAGTATAGCTGAGAGTAACTAATAATTAGAAGGAAAGCTGACTCCACAGTAACACAGGGAAAATGCAATAGAACACAGCATCACACTACAAGACACAGGAATAACAACATAAAACACTGGAGTTCTCAGAGAGAGCTAAAGACTCAGACTGAAAGTTAGCATGGAAGCTAATACAGGTAACACTGAAAAACTGTGTGTAGGCTGAAGCAACACTCTGAAGGCAATAACACAGAGCAACACTGATGAGTCTCACAGTCACTGGAACAGCGAAGTTGAACAGCAGTTTCCTGTTCCTGGAGTCAGACTTAAATACCCCTGGGTAGCTGGTCATTGGATCAGAGGATCAGCTGACCACAGGACTACCATTGGGAGAGACTAGTCAGGTGATATGGACCAACATGGTTGCGCCCATGGCCGGCACCCCGGAAACCAGGACGCACGCACAAAACCCCTAGCAGACCCAGGGGAGAATACTCAGACACCACTCACCTTCACTCCCAGCCAGTGACTGAACACCTATGCCCAAGGACGCCAGCACGGAGGTGAGTAGCAGCCGATCCCAGGCCGCATCCTGACAGTCTGTCTTCAGAGTACAATCTCCTAGAGTCATCTACTGTGCCAGTTCTGCATCTGGAGCCACAGTGTGTACTTAGTATGTCATCCAAACACTATTTCGTCATAACATTCTCCTGTGCCAGCTCTGCATCTGAAGCCACAGTGTGTGTACTTAGTACAACATCCAAGTTCCATCTCAACATACCATTCTCCTGTGCCAGTTCTACATCTGAAGCCACAGTGTGTGTACTTAGTACAACATCCAAGTTCCATCTCAACATACCATTCTCCTGTGCCAGTTCTGCATCTGAAGCCACAGCGTATGTACTTAGTACGTCATCCAAATACAAACTCTCCTAGTGCCATTTTCCTGTGTCAGCCTCGCGTCTGGATGAACAGAGTATCTTTTTCCTTTCTTTCCCCGTGATGGTCTTCCATTTCCCACTTGTACCGTATACCTGACCAAAGAGTGGTGACCTGCTTGCTGGGTGCAGCATTGGAGGGGTCATTGGTGAACACCTCCCAGTAAGTTAGACTTCGCGCTTTTGGTTTAGCCAACATCCTGTACTAATGGATGAGGAAGTCATTTATCCAGGCCCCTCGCCTCCTGTTCGTTTCTCAACCTGGGTCCATGTCTTCCAATACCTCGGCAGAGGGTCAGAATAGCCTGACAATGGCTTTGTCTATTGGGAGAAACTTCGTAAAATTATGCTCTCCGGAGCTAGCTGTATACAGGCACATCGCAGCATAGAATCCTATGGGGCTTGCTGTGCTGCATGTCCGCAGAGAATATATTGGAAAGAGATTCCCAGTCTTATCAGAATGGGCAATAAGGGTGACATCTGTTCACAGTGACATATGTGAAATTCTGAAAACCTCCTCTGTTATTAATGTGATTATGCGTTATAGCCTCTTACTATGAAGTTATCAATCATGGTCATCATGTCTGTGCATGCAATTTCCAGATCAGGTGAAATGCGATGTACCCTCAGGAATTGTGACCTGAGTGGATGAAAGCGATTTGCTAATAATGCATTATTTTTATCTATTACTTTTTTACAACTTTAAGTCTTGATGCTCATATCTGTCATTGAAACTTGTACATATAAAAAGTATATGGTATGTTCATCATATGTTAAGGTCAGTTAGATAGGGAAATGGTTGATATCATCCACCATTTTAATCAGGACATCACAAGGGCCTGTCCAGAAAAGGAAAATGTTATCTATGTAACGATGCTAGCTGACAATATGTTGGCTATAGATGGAATTCACAAAGTGTTTTGACTCAAAAGCAGACATATAGGCATTAGCATTAGATGGTGACACTGCCTAGCCCGTTCCTTGAATTTGTAGGTAATACAGATCCTAAAAGCAAAGCAATTTTTTTAAAATAATGTTGAGCAGTTCCAAAGTAAATACATTTTTGGTCCTACTGTACATAAGCAGGATTGTAGACCAAAAGATCATGGACAGCCTTAATACCTTCCTCATGTGGGATGCATGTTTATAGACTTGTCACATCCAGGATCACAAGTAGACAGGAGGCAGAGAGAGTAGTTAATTGTCTTAAGAAAATGATAAAAGCTGTATCGTCATGTAGTTGAACATAAAAGTAATCCTGGTGCCAAGCAGGATAATTACTCTAAAAAGGTCCTATGAGGAAAGTAAGCTGCTTACCTAAAGAGAGAAATTCCAGTTCTTTCACGGAAAATACATTTAAAAAGAACAATAGGTGGTTGTGTCTTCGACCCTGTGTATGGGTTGTGTGGGTTTGGACTGGAGGAGTGTGAGAAGCTGGATGACTTAATATAATTTCTTTGCATTAAGCAGAATACTGTCAGCTGGAACCACGGAGGTGAATGACGAGATAATAAAATGAGGGAACTAAAACTACCACCAAGGTGTTGGTGAAGACCCAGAGCAGAGTCTTACCAGGGAATCCCGCAAGGGAATATGGGCTCAGCTGTGTCCGACGGGCCTGTCGTATCCCCCTGACTGGGTCACCTGGGCTAGCACTAGAGGGATAACTGATGACAGTGTCGAATTTCGTCCTTGAACCGATGACTGAATGATATCAGACTTGCACCGATGACTGAAGGATATCGGACTTGCACTGAACACTAAAGGATATCGGACTTGCATCAAAGACTTAAGGATATCGAACTGAAATAACGAACTTGCACCAATGACTGAGGAATATCGGGCTTGCACCGATGGCTGAGAATATCGGACTTACACCGATTACTGAGGAATATCAGACTTGCACCGAGGCTGAGGAATATCCGACTTGCACCGATGATTGAATAATATCAGACTTGCACCGAAGGCAGAGGAATATCATTCTTGCATCGATGGCCGAGGAATATTGAACTTGCACCGATGAATGAGGAGATAAGTCAGAGTTGACACCAGAGGAATTGCTAACAAAGCAGCAGTCAGGATCCGCTGGGACCATTATTGAATACAGAGGTGTACAGCTGCAAAGTTCACACGCAGAGCTGTGTGATATATGGCACTGACAACCCAGGCCCTTCTGACCTGGAAGCTTTATACCCATGGGCAGATCCGTATTGGCTGGACAGGATTGGCCTGGACTCAATCACCTGATGTTGGGCAAGATGGCGGCATCCATGTTGCTGGCCCGGCGGGAACAAAGCCACGAGGGACACAAGTGCTGCACCCCGAATCCTGTATAGTGCACACATGTGCAGCGACATTGGCACTCACGGCATCCGCCGTGAAGACCAACATAGCTGCGTGAGTCATGCAGCTCCTGCCACCAGAGCACCCCGTCGTCTGACAAGTGGCCGGACAGGTAGAAACAGGACCTGATTCTGGGAACATAGGGCCTGATTCAGACCCGCTCGTGATCGCTGAGCGCTCGCAAGCGGGTCGATGTTGGGCCAGTGTGCATGCGCACGACGGACCCGGCTCCGTCGTGCGCATGCGCGAGACCCGGATAGCGACGGGCAAGCCGGTACTATGGGTCTCGCTACAAAGGGGGCGTGCTGTCGATGGTGAGTGACAGCACGCCCCCTTTGGTGGGCGTGCCAGGGGCGTGGCTGGCCAGGCGGAGACGTTCCCATGGGAATGCCTACCATCTGGGTCCGGCCCCACTGACATGTGAGTGAGAGTGCTTTTGGCTCTGATAGAGCCAAAAGCACTCCAGGGCTTGCGGCAGATGAGACCCTATCACAAGGGTCTCGTCGCAAGCCCGTTGGGCACGATAGTCTTGACCATCGCGACCATCTTTTTGGCCGCTCGCTATAGCTGTGGGTGGTAACCCACAGCTATGCGAGCGACCAGGAGGCTGCTCTAAAATCAGGAAGGACAGCCCTGATTCAGAGCGAGCGCTCTCTCAGAGCGTCCGGCTCTGAATCAGGGCCATTACCCGGAATCGTGACACTATACACATTGGGCCTGATTCAGAGCTGAACGCTCTGACCAGAGAGCTCGCTCTGAATCAGTGCCCTCCTACCTTTTTTTGGAGCGTCCTCATGGACGCTCACATAGCTGTGGGTTACCACCCACAGCTATAGCGAGCATCCATGATGATGGTCAAAGACCATCGCGACCATCGGGCTTGCGACGAGACCCTGCGGTAGGGTCTCGCTGCCGCAAGCCCAGGAGTGATTTTGGCTCTATCAGAGCCAAAGTCACTCCCACTGACATCATTACTGATGTCAGTGGGGCCGGCTTCAGACGGTAGGCGTTCCCATGGGAACGCCTCCGTCTGGCAGCCACGCCCCCGGCACGCCCATCAAAGGGGGCATGCTGACAGTCACCATCGACAGCACGCCACCTTTGGTGCGAGACCCGGAGCGACAGCTTGGCTGTCGCAGTCCGGGTCTCGCGCATGCGCACTATGGAGCTCCCTCCGTCGTGCGCATGCGCTTTGGGGTAACATCGACCCGCTAGCAAGCAACCTTCGCTCGTGAGCGGGTCTGAATGACCCCCATAGAGTCATCCACACATATATTCATAAATTAGTACAGTTATTAAAAGAATAATAATAATAATAATAATAGTAATAACTATAGTAATAATATAGTAGGGGTGTGCACCGGCCACTTTTCGTGTTTTGTGTTTTGGTTTTGGATCTGGATCTTTCTTCGTGTTTTGGATCTGGATTGGTTTTGCCAAAACCACCCTTCCGTGTTTTGGGTTCTGGGTTTTGTGTTTTGGATCTGTATTTTTTTGAAAAAAAGCATAAAAACAGCTAAAATCACAGAATTTGTAGGTTTTTCTGCTCCTATGCTATTATTAACCTCAATAACCTTAATTTCCACTCATTTCCAGTCTATTCTGAACACCTCACACCTCACAATAGTGTTTTTATGTCCAAAAGGTTGCACCGAGGTAGCTGGATGACTATGCTAAGCGACACGAGTGGGCGGCACAAACACGTGACCCATCTAGGAGTGACACTGCAGTGGCAGGCAGGATGGCAGTTAGAAAAACTAGGCCCCAAACTGTACATAATGCAAAGAAAAAAAGAGGTGCAAGATGGAATTGTCCTTGGGCCCTCCCACCCACCCTTATGTTGTATAAACAGGACATGCACACTTTAACAAATCAATCATTTCAGCGCCAGGGTCTGCCACACAACTGTGGCTGAAATGATTGGTTCGTTTGGGCCCCCACAAAACAAGCTGGCAATTAATGTGTCCCTGCACAAACTGGCTCTACGGAGGCAAGATGTCATCCTCATCCTCCTCATCCACCGATTCCTCACCCTCTTCAGTGTGTACATCCTCATCCTCACAAAGTATTAACTCGTCCCCACTTGAATCCACCACCACAGGTCCCTCTGTACCTTCTGGAGGCTGGTCTCCCTGGAAGAGCTGATAATTCATTTTGATGAACATCATCTTCTCCACATTCTGTGGAAGCAACCTCCTACGCCTTTCGCTGACAAGGTTCCCGGCTGCACTAAACACTCTTTCGGAGTACACACTGGAGGGGGGGCAACTCAGGTAAAATAGAGCCAGTTTGTACAGGGGCCTCCAAATTGCCTCTTTTTCCTGCCAGTACAGGTATGGACTGTCTGACATGCCTACTTGGATGCTGTCACCGATGTAATCCTCCACCATTCTGTCAATGGTGACAGTATCATATGCAGTGACAGTAGACATGTCAGAAATTGTTGCCAGGTCCTTCAGTCCGGACCAGATGTCCAAACTTGGTCCTGCCTGCCCTGCATCACCGCCAGCGGGTTGCTTAGGATACCTAAGTTTTTTCCTGGCAGCCCCAGTTGCGGGAGAAAATGAAGAAGGAGCCGTTGACGTGTCACGTTCCGCTTCAGCTGACAGTGTGTTCACCAGCAGGTCTTTGCACCTCTGCAGGCTTGTGTCGGCCGGAAAGAGAGACACCACATAGGCTTTAAACCTAGGATCGAGCACGGTGGCCAAAATGTAGTGGTCTGATTTCAACAGATTGACCACCCTGGAATCCTGGCAAAGCGAATGAAGGGCTTCATCCACAAGTCCCACATGCCGAGCGGAATCGCTCCGTCTTAGCTCCTCCTTCACTTTCTCCAGCTGCTTCTGCAAAAGCCTGATGAGGGGAATGACCTGACTCAAGCTGGCAGTGTCTGAACTGACTTCACGTGTGGCAAGTTCGAAGGGCTGAAGAACCTTGCACAACACGGAAATCATTCTCCACTGCGCTTGAGTCAGGTGCATACCCCCTCCTTTGCCTATGTCATAGGTGGATGTATAGGCTTGTATGGCCTTTTGCTGCTCCTCCATCCTCTGAAGCATATAGAGGGTTGAGTTCCACCGCGTCACAACCTCTTGCTTCAGGTGATGGCGGGGCAGGTTCAAGAGTGTTTGCTGGCGCTCCAGTCTTCGGCACGCAGTCGCTGAATGGCGAAAGTGGCCAGAAATTTTTCGGGCCACCCAAAGCGTCTCCTGCACGCCCCTGTCGCTTTTCAGAAAATTCTGCACCACCAAGTTTATTGTGTGAGCAAAACATGGGACGTGCTGGAATTTGCCCAGATGTAATGCCCGCACAATATTGGTGGCGTTGTCAGATATCACAAATCCCCAGGAGAGTCTAAGTGGGGTAAGCCACTGGGCGATGATTTCCCTCAGTTTCTCTAAGAGGTTGTCGGCGGTGTGCCTCTTACTGAAACCGGTGATACACAGCATAGCCTGCCTTGTAACGAGCTGGCGTTTCTGAGATGCTGCTACTGGTGACGCTGCTGCTGTTGCTGCGTAAGGTGATACATCTACCCAGTGGGCTGTCACAGTCATATAGTCCTTAGTCTGCCCTGTTCCACTTGTCCACATGTCCGTGGTTAAGTGGACATTGTGTACAACGGCATTTTTCAGGACACTGAGGACACTTTTTCTGACGTTTCTGTACAGTCTCGGTATCGCCTGCCTAGTGAAGTGGAATCTAGACGGGATTTGGAACCGGGGACACACTACCTCCATCAATTGTCTAAATCCCACTGCACTAATGGCGGATACCGGACGCACGTCTAACACCAACATAGCAGTCAAGGCCTCAGTTATACGTTTTGCTTCAGGATGACTGCTGTCGTACTTCATCCTCCTCGCTAAGGACTGTTGGAGGGTCAATTGTTTAGTAAAAGTAGTGGTGTTCCTACTTCCTCTCTGGGATGATGAACGACTCCCAGCAGCAGCAGCAACAGCAGCAGCGGCAGCAGTAGGCGTAGCAATGCAGGATCCTCCGGAGGAATCCCGGAAAGGAGAGTCAGTCATGCCAGTGATATGGCCTGCAGGACTACTTCCGATCCTGACTAAGGAGGAAATTGACGAGGAGGGAGTTGACGGTGTGGTTTGCAGGCGCTTGGATACAACAGGACAACGGGATTTAGGTGTCCCTGGACTGCTTACGGTCTGAGCCAAAGTTTCTGAACTTGACAGTAACTTTTTATGAACGCGCTGCAGGTGCCGTATAAGGGAGGATGTTCCTAGGTGGTTGACGTCCCTACCCCTACTTATTTCACCTTTACATATGGTACATATGGCAAGACAGTTGTTGTCCGGATTTGGATAGAAATATTGCCAGACCAAAGAGGTGGAATGTTTGGTCTTCTGCCCAGGCATGACCGTGATGGGCTTTTTCATCCCACGGACAACAACTGTCTCCCCCGGAGCCTGATTTAAACAAACCACATCACCATCAGAATCCTCCTCGCCAACTTCCTCCTCAGCGCCAGCTACACCAGTATCCTCATCCTGTTGTACTTCAACAGTGACATCTTCAATTTGCATATCAGCAAGTGGACTGTGGGTGCTCCTTTCAGCACTTGCAGGGGGCGTGCAAATGGTGGAAAGAGCCACCTCTTCCCGTCCAGTGCTGGGAAGGTCAGGCATCGCAACCACCACCACACTTGGACTCTCTTTGGGGATTTGTGATATCTTCTTAGAAAGCACAGTTCTTCGCTGTGCTTTTGCCAGCTTAACTCTTTTGATTTTTTTAGTGGGAGGAGTGCTTCCATCGTCATGTGAAGCTGAACCACTAGTCATGAACATACTAGGGATCGACCTTAGCCGTTCCTTGCCACTCCGTGTCGTAAATGGCATATTGGCAAGTTTACGTTTCTCTTCAGCTGATTTAAATGTCTTTTTCAAGGTCATTTTCCTGAACTTTGCCATTTGGGATTGTATGTGCCCTCTACTATGACATTGGGCATCGGCCTTGGCAGACGACGTTGATGGCATGTTATCGTCTATGTCATGACTAGTGGCAGCAGCTTCAGCACTAGGAGGAAGTGGTTCTTGATCTTTCTCTATTTTATTTTTATCGGAGAAAGTTTGGTCCTCCATTTATGTTATATCGATTTGATATATACGTGCGGCTAAACACAGAAAATAAATTTTTTTTTGGTTCGGACTGGAGTGTACTTTGTGGGTTACAGCACCCTTTAACGGTCAAGCCAGCCGGCCCTTTACTTATGACACAGGCGCACTCTTGGCACTACTTTGTTGATGCACGTGCGGCTACTGCGCACACAATTCACAAACACAGAAAATAATTTTTTTTTTGGTTTGGACTGGAGTGTACTTTCGGGGGTTACAGCACCCTTAACGGTCAAGCCAGCCGGCCCTTTACTTATGACACAGGCGCACGCTTGACACTACTTTGTTGATGCACGTGCGGCTACTGCGCACACAATTCACAAACACAGAAAATAATTTTTTTTTGGTTTGGACTGGAGTGTACTTTCAGGGGTTACAGCACCCTTTAACGGTCAAGCCAGCCGGCCCTTTACTTATGACACAGGCGCACGCTTGGCACTACTTTGTTGATGCACGTGCGGCTACTGCGCACACAATTCACAAACACAGAAAATAATTTTTTTTTGGTTTGGACTGGAGTGTACTTTCGGGGGTTACAGCACCCTTTAACGGTCAAGCCAGCCGGCCCTTTACTTATGACACAGGGGCACTCTTGGCACTACTTTGTTGATGCACGTGCGGCTACTGCGCACACAATTCACAAACACAGAAAATAATTTTTTTTTAGGTTTGGACTGGAGTGTACTTTCGGGGGTTACAGCACCCTTAACGGTCAAGCCAGCCGGCCCTTTACTTATGACACAGGCGCACGCTTGGCACTACTTTGTTGATGCACGTGCGGCTACTGCGCACACAATTCACAAACACAGAAAATAATTTTTTTTTGGTTTGGACTGGAGTGTACTTTCGGGGGTTACAGCACCCTTTAACGGTCAAGCCAGCCGGCCCTTTACTTATGACACAGGCGCACGCTTGGCACTACTTTGTTGATGCACGTGCGGCTACTGCGCACACAATTCACAAACACAGAAAATAATTTTTTTTTGGTTTGGACTGGAGTGTACTTTCAGGGGTTACAGCACCCTTTAACGGTCAAGCCAGCCGGCCCTTTACTTATGACACAGGCGCACGCTTGGCACTACTTTGTTGATGCACGTGCGGCTACTGCGCACACAATTCACAAACACAGAAAATAATTTTTTTTTGGTTTGGACTGGAGTGTACTTTCGGGGGTTACAGCACCCTTTAACGGTCAAGCCAGCCGGCCCTTTACTTATGACACAGGGGCACTCTTGGCACTACTTTGTTGATGCACGTGCGGCTACTGCGCACACAATTCACAAACACAGAAAATAATTTTTTTTTAGGTTTGGACTGGAGTGTACTTTCGGGGGTTACAGCACCCTTAACGGTCAAGCCAGCCGGCCCTTTACTTATGACACAGGCGCACGCTTGGCACTACTTTGTTGATGCACGTGCGGCTACTGCGCACACAATTCACAAACACAGAAAATAATTTTTTTTTGGTTTGGACTGGAGTGTACTTTCGGGGGTTACAGCACCCTTTAACGGTCAAGCCAGCCGGCCCTTTACTTATGACACAGGCGCACGCTTGGCACTACTTTGTTGATGCACGTGCGGCTACTGCGCACACAATTCACAAACACAGAAAATAATTTTTTTTTAGGTTTGGACTGGAGTGTACTTTCGGGGGTTACAGCACCCTTAACGGTCAAGCCAGCCGGCCCTTTACTTATGACACAGGCGCACGCTTGGCACTACTTTGTTGATGCACGTGCGGCTACTGCGCACACAAATCACAAACACAGAAAATAATTTTTTTTTTGGTTTGGACTGGAGTGTACTTTCGGGGGTTACAGCACCCTTAACGGTCAAGCCAGCCGGCCCTTTACTTATGACACAGGCGCACGCTTGGCACTACTTTGTTGATGCACGTGCGGCTACTGCGCACACAATTCACAAACACAGAAAATAATTTTTTTTTTGGTTTGGACTGGAGTGTACTTTCGGGGGTTACAGCACCCTTAACGGTCAAGCCAGCCGGCCCTTTACTTATGACACAGGCGAACGCTTGACACTACTTTGTTGATGCACGTGCGGCTACTGCGCACACAATTCACAAACACAGAAAATAATTTTTTTTTGGTTTGGACTGGAGTGTACTTTCAGGGGTTACAGCACCCTTTAACGGTCAAGCCAGCCGGCCCTTTACTTATGACACAGGCGCACGCTTGGCACTACTTTGTTGATGCACGTGCGGCTACTGCGCACACAATTCACAAACACAGAAAATAATTTTTTTTTGGTTTGGACTGGAGTGTACTTTCGGGGGTTACAGCACCCTTTAACGGTCAAGCCAGCCGGCCCTTTACTTATGACACAGGGGCACTCTTGGCACTACTTTGTTGATGCACGTGCGGCTACTGCGCACACAATTCACAAACACAGAAAATAATTTTTTTTTAGGTTTGGACTGGAGTGTACTTTCGGGGGTTACAGCACCCTTAACGGTCAAGCCAGCCGGCCCTTTACTTATGACACAGGCGCACGCTTGGCACTACTTTGTTGATGCACGTGCGGCTACTGCGCACACAATTCACAAACACAGAAAATATTTTTTTTTTGGTTTGGACTGGAGTGTACTTTCGGGGGTTACAGCACCCTTTAACGGTCAAGCCAGCCGGCCCTTTACTTATGACACAGGCGCACGCTTGGCACTACTTTGTTGATGCACGTGCGGCTACTGCGCACACAATTCACAAACACAGAAAATAATTTTTTTTTAGGTTTGGACTGGAGTGTACTTTCGGGGGTTACAGCACCCTTAACGGTCAAGCCAGCCGGCCCTTTACTTATGACACAGGCGCACGCTTGGCACTACTTTGTTGATGCACGTGCGGCTACTGCGCACACAATTCACAAACACAGAAAATAATTTTTTTTTTGGTTTGGACTGGAGTGTACTTTCGGGGGTTACAGCACCCTTAACGGTCAAGCCAGCCGGCCCTTTACTTATGACACAGGCGCACGCTTGGCACTACTTTGTTGATGCACGTGCGGCTACTGCGCACACAATTCACAAACACAGAAAATAATTTTTTTTTTGGTTTGGACTGGAGTGTACTTTCGGGGGTTACAGCACCCTTAACGGTCAAGCCAGCCGGCCCTTTACTTATGACACAGGCGCACGCTTGGCACTACTTTGTTGATGCACGTGCGGCTACTGCGCACACAATTCACAAACACAGAAAATATATTATTTTTTTAGCACTTGGGGGGAGCACCCCTGATGGACAGAGCACCCCCTGGACAACACTACAGCACCCCTTTAGGACTGGGACACTGCACAGGACTTTGGAGTGGACACAGCC
Source organism: Taudactylus pleione (assembly GCA_031769625.1). Taxonomy (NCBI): domain Eukaryota; kingdom Metazoa; phylum Chordata; class Amphibia; order Anura; family Myobatrachidae; genus Taudactylus; species Taudactylus pleione. Next base: position 1,008,681 of record JAUIMM010001433.1, on the reverse strand, counting down.
CCTATGGAGAACTGACTGCACAACACAGTCCAGCCAGCCCCTATGGACTTTGAAGTAGTGGACACAGCCCCTATTAACAACAGCAGCACAGCACAACACAGCCAGCCCCTATGGACTTTGAAGTAGTGGACAACAGCAGCACTACACTACACTACACTACACAGCACTAACTCCCACCCTCCCTCTTCACTGTCCACAGCCGAGTGAGAAAATGGCGCCGACGCGGGTACCTTATATAGGATCCAAAACCCGCGAGACTCGGAAGGCGGGATGATGACGTTTTGCCTCGATGTCAGATCCGAGTCAGGCGGGAAAAGTCGAGCCTGACTCGGATCGGACTCGGATCGGGGGGGCTCGGGGGGGTTCGGATTTCAGAAATCCGAACCCGCTCACCCCTATAATATAGTGGTTCTGGGAGTGGGACAGCAAATTCTTAATATATGATGTGAATACATAAATACATAATAAATACACACAAAAGATACATATATAAATACAAACAAAAAAATTAAATAAATGAACACACAATAATATCTTCTCTATTAAAGATATTATTGTATGTTCATTTATTTTTTGTGTGTATTTATTTATGTATTGACCTCATACAGTGCATCCGGAAAGTATTCACAGCACTTCACCTTTTCCACATTTTGTTATGTTACAGCCTTATTCTAAAATGGAATAAATTAATTTTTGTCCTCAAAATTCTACACACAATACCCCATAATGACATACTTGTAAAAGTTTTTTTGAGATCTTTGCAAATTTAATAGAAAAAAAAAGTATTCACAGTCTTTGCCATGAAGCTCAAAATTGAGCTCAGGTGCATCCTGTTTCCACTGATCATCCTTGAGATGTTCCTACAGATTTATTGGAGTCTACCTGTGGTAAATTCAGTTGTTTGGACATGATTTTGAAAGGCATACACTTGTCTATATAAGGTCCCACACTTGACAGTGCATGTCAGAGCACAAACCAAGCATGAAGTCCAAGGAATTGTCTGTAGACCTCCGAAACAGGATTGTCTCGAGGCACAAATCTGGGGAAGGTTCCACTGAGCACAGCATCATCCGTAAATGGAAGAAGTTCAGAACCAGCAGGACTCTTCCTAGAGATGGCCGGCCGTCTAAGCTGAGTGATCGTGGGATAAGGGCCCTAGTCAGGGAGGTGACCAAGAACCCGATGGTCACTCTGTCAGAGCTACAGCATTCCTCTGTGGAGAGAGGAGAACCTTCCAGAAGGACAACCATCTGTGCAGCAATCCACCAATCACGCCTGTAAGGTAGAGTGGCCAGACGGAAGCCACTCCTTAGTAAAAAGCACATGGCAGCCTGCTTAGAGTTTGCCAAAATGCACCTGAAGGATTCTCAGACAATGAGAAACAAAATATTGAACTCTTTGGCGTCAATGCCAGGCGTTATGTTTGGAGGAAACCAGGCACCGCTCATCACCAGGCCAATACCATCCCTGGTGGCATCATCATGCTGTGAGGTTGTTTTTCAGCAGCAGGAACTGGGAGACTAATCAGGATAGATGGAAAGATGAATGCAGCAATGTACAGAGACTTCCAGGTTGAAAACCTGCTCCAGAGTGCTCTTGACCTCAGACTGCGGTGACGGTTCATCTTTCAGTAGGACAACGACCCTAAGCACACAGCCAAGATATCAAAGGAGTGGCTTCAGGACAACTCTGTGAATGTCCTTGAGTGGCCCAGCCAGAGCCCAGACTTGAATCCGATTGAACATCTCTGGAGAGATCTGAAAATAGATGTGCACCGATGCTTCCCATCCTACCTGATGGAGCTTGAGAGGTGCTGCAAAGAGGAATGGGCGAAACTGCCCAAAGATAGGTGTGCCAAGCTTGTGGCATCATATTCAAATAGACTTGAGGCTGTAATTGCTGCCAAAGGTGCATCAACAAAGTATTGAGCAAAGGCTGTGAATACTTATGTACATGTGATTTCTTTGTTTTTTTTTTTTATTAAATTTGCAAAAATCTCAGAAAAACTTTTTACACGTTGTCATTATGGGGTATTGTGTGTAGAATTTTGAGGACAAAAATGAATTTATTCCATTTTTGAATAAGGCTGTAACATAACAAAATGTAGAAAAAGTCAAGCGCTGTGAATAATTTCCGGATGCTCTCTATATTAACAACATGCTGTCCCCCTGCCGTAAGTTACATAACAACTATATTATTATTATTATTATTAGTTTTTAATAAATGTCTGATACCAATTTATGAATATATGTGTTTAGTGCCACCTATTGTTCTTTTTGAGTCCATATACTGTTTCAGTGACTGATTTAGAGAGCCAGTGGAGGTTATTGTGCATCCTGGAGTTTTTATATTAATCTTTAGTTGAGTTTATAAATAGCTGCGATTTTGGATGTGGAAATTGTAGAACGTTTTCCCTTAAATGTCCCTTAAATACTGAAAGCATGTATCTATTCTTAATATAAGATATAGTATAATAATATGATGTCAACTATCTGCCTCATAGATAGTTGCCTGATGTTGCCTAATAGTATGATCATATTACAATTCATGTTGAATATGAAAATGTCAAACAAGCTAATGTCAGTCCTATATTAAACAACTCTATGTAACCAAAATCACTACAAATGGCATTGAAGGCCCAACGACTCATATAAGCCCAGAGGGGCTAAGGTGTCTAATCTAAAGATCCATGATGTTTCTAGCTGTAATAATTTTCTGGATCGATTGCCTCCTCTTAAAGAGACAGGCACATGGTCAATGACCTTGTATCTAACCATGGCAATATATAACTGGGCATCACCCGGGTATCCCGCAGTAAGGATATGTCCGGATCTGTAGCTATTCAAATAGCGTGGTAGAATCCTCATCTAGTAAATGGTAGGTACCTGTACAGTTTAGTTGGGAAAGAATTTAATTGCGGTAGTCGGTCCGCATAATCCTGAATCAACACCGCACCTCCTTTATCAGTTTCCCGGATTACCATGTTCTTTAATTTTGACAGTTTTTTGAGACCTGTCATCTTATATTGTGTAAGTTTGGGATCATATATACAGTATTTGAGGTTTTGACTATGATGAAATCTGGACATCTTCGGGAGGTCTTGATAGAGGCATTATTTGTTTGAAGGTCAAATGTGGACCTGGTTTTACAAGCATCATATGTGGCAATGTGATAGATGAGGTGGATGTCTTGCCAAAAAATGTATTAGTCTCAAAACTCTTCCCATTTTTAATAATCCCATATTCAAATCAAACTAAAATTGGTGGTTAGGAACAAAGGATAAACCTTTCTGAAGATCCTTATTTTCTATTGAAGTCAGGGTAAAACTAGAGAGATTGTTTGTAGATAAAGTTTTCTACCCTCTGTTCTTTTTGGTCCCACTATCACTGTCCCTATGCCGTGTGTGTCTGTGCATACGTTTGCTGCTTTTTGGGCTCTGGTTACTGGGTTAGGTGCTTAAAATAATGGTGGAGAAATGAGTTGATCTAGATCACTGAGGCCAGTCTCGCTGAACAAAGAAGCAGGATTGAATCTGTCAGTATTAAAGAATGTTATAATCCTGGAAGATGATAAAGGAGGTAATTCAGGTCTATGTGGAAACTGCAATGCCATTTTTTCCAACTTAACTGTACAGACATAGTAATAAAGAAAAACAATTGAGCATAATGTCGCTCTGTGAAATAGTATAAAAGAAGGAATACTTTTCTTACAGTGTCTCTTGAATACAGTCAGGTAAACCTAAAATAATATCTAGAAAATACAATATAGTGTGGTTTTCATAATTCAAATAAGAAGACACCTACAGGTATATTTATCACAATCCGCATCTTGCAGTTATGATGCAATAAATTTACTTATTTTTACATTGCGATATTTGAAAATATTGCTCAAATGTATTAAAATTCGTATGTAGGAACAGAGCTTGTGAGTTCCAGGCAACTAAAACCCACCCCTGCATTTGCCTAGGATTATAAAATGTGGTAGATCATTAATTTAATATTTTTGCAATAACATTGCATCTTTCTCTTTAGCATCTTTATGGAGTCTACTATTTCTGCCCATGTGAAAGTGGACTGACTTGTGAAGTGGACAGAACTATTATCGGGACCATCACAAACACAGATTTTGGATACTGCAAAGACCCAAATGGTAGAGCAAGATAAACTTCAGTCCTTCTTGCTCAGCTGTGGAAATATATGCTTGTATTTGTAAATATGGTTTAAAATACTACCAAATTCATTTTAAAGCATATCTTTGTCAATGGAACATAAATAATATTCTTTCCCATTTTCAGAAAATTGTCTCTTGGTCTTGCATTCTTTTACTGCTACATATTTTGCAACTGACAAAATTTAATTGTGCAATCTTAGCAATCCTGTATATTTAAATACATTTAAAGGACTGCAGAATCATTTTGATAAAAACATCACTCAATAATAAAAATGTAATTATTTACGGGTTATTTTGTTATCGCCATTTTGACATTTTCATTTGATATAGCAATCAATCAAATTTATTGTCACTTCCACATTGCAAAAATGTGTCAGCAAAATTACGATGCAAAAAACTCACAGCTTAATAAAATTACATAAAATATACAGTTAAGAATTTAGACAATCACAGTTTGGAAAAAACTATTCCACAACCTGATAGTACAGCACCCAATACACCTAAAACGCTTACCAGAGGGCAATAGAGAGAACAGAGAATAACACGGGTGGCTAGAATCGAGATGTAGTTAGTTTCCCAGAAATCGGGATCCCAGACATCGATATACCAACACCGGAATCCCACTGCCTGCCATAATGCCGATGCCAATATCCCGAATGACATCAGGATACCGGCGTCGGCATCCCGACCCTGCCATCCCGATTGTAAGTATATAGTTTGCCCGGGGATGGGTGGGTTAGGATTAGGCACCCCCGGGGGAGATTAGGGTAAGCACCTCCCACCGGAGGGTTAGTGTTAAGCTACAGGAAGGGGGTTAGGCACCCCCCGGGGAGGGTTAGGTTTAGGGTGCGAGAAGGGGGGGTTAGAGTTAGCCACCACCAGGGGAGGTTAGGGCTAGGCACCTCTAAAGATGGGTTAGGGGTGGGGAGGGAGAGGGGAGGGTTAGCATACAGTACTTACCAGCCCCAGTCGGGATTGTAGATCATCGGCATGAGAACCAGTGACTATTCAGCCATCGGTTTTTCAGATCGTTTCCTTAGAATCATCAATGATCTTATTCGCTTTTAATAAACACCATTTAGCAAAACTTTCTTCCTATCTAGGCAAGGATTGGCCAATGGTTCTTTTAGCTGCTTTAAGTGCTCTAACTAATGATCCACGGTCCGAACATTTGGAATTTCCATACCATACAGTGATGTAGTACGTTAAAATACTCTCAATTAAACAGTAACAATGTACAAGTAATGGCCTTGATAAACCACTTGCTCTGAGTTTTCTTAGAAAGAAAAGGTATTGCTAAGCCTTCCCAATTACCGTTGAGATGTGAAGACCATGAAAGATCATCAGAGAAATGAATTCCCAAGGACCTAAGGGTCTGATTTAGACCCGCTCGCGAGCGCTGGTGCCCAAGTGCGCATGCGCGAGACCCGAATAACGACGGCCAAGCCATCGTTATTGGTCTCGCACCAAAGGGGGCGTGCTGTCGATGGGAACGCCTACCGTCTGGGGACGGCCCCGCTGACATCACTAGTGATGTCAGTGGGAGTGCTTTTGGCTCTGATAGAGCCAAAAGCACTCCTGGGCTTGCGGCAGTGAGACCCTACCGCAGGGTCTCGTCGCAAGCCCGATGGTCACGATGGTCTTGGTCTTGACCATCGCGACCATCATTTTGGCCGCTCGCTATAGCTGTGGGTGGTCACACAGGAGGCCGCTCCAAAATGAAGGAGGGACGGCCCTGATTCAGAGCGAGCGCTCTGTCAGAGCGTCCGGCTCTGAATCAGGGCCTAATTCCACTAACCCTATCTACCTCCGAACCATTCAAGAATAGGGATCATGGGGCAATTTTCCTAGTCCTCCTAAAATCTATCTCCACCTCCTTGGTTTCCTTGCTATTTAAAAGCAGCTTGTTATCCTCTCCCCATTTTACAAGTTGCTCCACTCTTCCCTATAACTGTCCATATCCCCAACCCACTATTGTGGTGTCATCTAAATTTTGTACTTGACAGAATTCAAGGTGTGTAACTCCTATATTCACAATAATTATAAATAAATATTTACAAAATTGTCAAAACAAGTGCATGGAGGCAGTTTAACTTTAATTGCAATCCTAATGGTTTAAACTTGGCCAAATGATGTGTCAATAATTTCATAGTATGTAGTTTCAATATATCATTATGGAGCACTAAGTCAAGTAAACGGTCATTCAAATTACATTCCTAACTGAAGTGTAAGAAAATCCTTTCTTCTTTACAAGTATTATTATTATTATTATTATCCTTTATTTATATGGCGTCACAAGTGTTCCGCAGCGCCTTACATAGTACATAGAACTAATAGGTGAACAAGAAACAAGTAACTTACAGTACATTACAGTGCAGGACAAGGACACAACTTATATACATTGCTGAAAAGTAGATATATCTATTAATTATAGCACTTGATGGTGTTAAGAACTAAGTATTCTGGTTGTTTGGGTCCAACTACAGATGTGTCCACATACACTCATCCTCAAATCGTGCCAAATAGCCCTGTTTATCGCAACACGGATTTTGCTACTTAGCTTCGCCAAAACACTAATCTTAAGTACCTAGTACACTATAAGCAAACTAAAATATAATACGGAGAAAAATGCAGCACAATGAAGGAAAAAGTAGAGATGTGCGCGTTTTGGTTTTGGCAAAACCACCCTCAAGTGAATTTGATTTTGGATTTCTTTAAAATTGACAAAAACAACTAAAATCATATAATGTTAACCTGTACCTACAATCCAAAACCGAGTGCCAAACTTACAGCAGACCTGAGCTGGGACTCAGGCCCTGATTCAGACCCACTCGCCTAGATGCATACTCTCGCTGCTGTCGATGGTATACAGTGTGTATGCATTGTGCACATGCATATGTATCGCAGTAAGCATGCGCATACCTGCGTGAAAGTTCACAATGCATTCGCTCGCTGTGCATAGACAGCCCAGCAGAGTGAGTGACAGGGGAAGCCGTTTGTAGGTGGTAACAGGGGCTGGCCATTAAAAACGGGGGGAGTGGAGGTGCAAGCGAAGGCGTGCCTGAGCATCTCAACAGCGTTTTAGAGGCGTGCATAATTATAAGACAGCATCATAGTACACGTCACCTGGCTTGTTTTTTACACTGAACTGCTCGCAGTGCTTGCAGCAGGGTATGGTCAACCTCAAGCGCTGCGATCCGATGTTACTCAATGTACCGATGGTTGTCTTAAAACAGGCTGGTGGGTGTCTGCATACACTATGTGATCACTCTCTAAGAAATACAGGGCATGCTAATGCATTGCTGTGCAACAGCACTGCCTACGCATTTGCATACACATCGTGCAAGTGATTGCATCTAGCGAGGGGCTCTGAATCAGGCCCTCAGTTCGACTCAGAACCACACATTTCTAGGAAAAAATAGCAGAAACAACTAGCAAAATTGAGGAAAAAGCAGCAAATGTATAGGAAAAAGTACACTATCCAGGATAAACCAGCAAAAGACAGGTCTGATACTAGAGACACTCGCCAGGCATCATAATGTATAATCTGCTACTTTATACATTTGCTACAAAAAAAGTAATCGAGTAGCTAAACAAAATTAAGGAAAAAGTAGCACAATGACAGAAAAAGTAGCATGAAAAAGTATCAGATCTGAGGAAAATGTACGCAATATGGAGCAAAAGGAATAAGTGTATGAGAAAACATCTGTCAGCATTACATTTCTTCATTCTACACAACTCCTTTCCTCAACCAACTTTGGGCCATATTCAATTAGAGGCTAAAAAATGCGTTATCGGCGATAATTTATCGCTGATGACGTCATTTTCGCCTATTTCAATTATCCCCATATTCAATTTCAAAGAATTTTCACGTGTGCGAAAAGTCTTAAAAAACGGGGATAACTTTTCTCCATGTAATACATGGCAAAAAAAAGTGCAGAACTGGGGTTTAGGGGTGCAGGCTTAAAAAAATTAGCCTACAGTCCTGGGAGGGTCCCCTAAAAGTCAAAAAATTGTAAAAAAATCCTCAGGACACACCAAAAAATGTACTTTAATTTTGAGGTGAAAAATAAAATATTGGGGAACAAAGTTTTAAACTAGCTAAATTGATTCATGTGGGGTCCCCAAGTATGCGGCAGGTGTTTTCTAGGTAGCGGCAGGTGCATTTTTCTAGGTAGCGGCAGGTGCATTTTTTAAGAATTTCAAAAAATAACTTTAGGGACTTAAAAATATGCTTGCACTCATTTTCATGTACCCAAATTTGATGGGCATAGTTATTTTTTCCCAGAAAAACCCTAAGTGCTATTCTTCACCACTTTAGCAAAGCCACATTTATGAACCTGCCGCAACTATTTAAAAACCCGACTACCTTCAACAGGCAAATTCGGGGATACCCATAGTGATCCCCCTTGTCAGACCATCTTTAGGGGAGGGCCAGGATGATTTCCTGAAAATTCCCAGGACTTTGCAATACTTACCTTTCCGCCGGGTCCCGTTTTCGCCGGATCCTAATTGAATACTGGGATAAGCGGGCATGTGCCCGATACTTTATCCCAGTAAAAAACGTCGATGACTCAGACTTTTCGCCCCATATTGAATACAGGCCTATGTCCCAATTGTTGAGACCTCAGCCATTCATTTCAGAATTGAAATTTAAAGCTAACAAAATGATCTTGAAACCGTAAAACATGTAAATCCTGCACTTTTATCTTAACATGCTATTTTTTTCATAATTTGCATAGTACTGTATATAGAATGCCATAAGCCTGAGTTAGTCTATCTAAATATATCTCTTATGTCAAAGTGGAGCAGCCAAGGTTTTTTCATCCTTTATTCTAGGGCTGGTGGAGATGAAGTTCACACCTCATTGAAAATGGGAGATTAAGGCCTAATCCATGTTACCCCTGACAAGACTAAACTGATGTGGGAACTGCAGCGAGCAGCGTTTCATCTGACAAGGTTGCATCACATGCGACTGCCTTGTTCTGCTGTGCCACTCGATTTTTGAAGAGGAGATCCATTCTCAACATGTGCAGAATGGATCTCCCCGGACTGTCAAGCAGTGATGGGGTGGTCCATGACCGCCGACTTCACTGCTTGAATCTAGCCCCAGAATGCTGTGGGAACAACAGCATGTATCAGGGACAGAAGTGCAAGGAGGAGAACTTAGTTTCACTCCAAGCACTATTTGGCTGATCTCTGCAAGTCATACATGCATACTCTCCCGTTTTGGTCGGGAGCCTCCCGAAAGTCGGGTGCTGCTCCCGGCCCCCCGGAAAAGAAGGCATGTCTCCCGGCCCCTCCAGTCCCCTCACAATACTTACCCAAACACCACCCAAACATCCGCAGCAGGGGGGGCTGATGACACGATTCTTGCTGAATCGCGTCATCATGACCCTGCCCCCTGGTCCACAATGCCGGGAATCTTGTCATTGTGTAGCGGGGGTGGGGCCAAAATGATGCAAGTGAGTGGCTCTGCCCCCTAGTCCATCCCCTAAACGGGACTTCTTCCCAGCCACGCCCCCTTTTGATGGCCCCTCCCCCATGCTAAGCCGACCTGGCTGCTCCCTCCCGGAAGGGGCAGCCAGGATATCGGCAAGTATGCTGCAAATGCAGAAATCAGCTTCCGCAGGGGACTGCTCATCAGTAGCCCCTGACACATGCTTTGCTGCACTCATCATTTGGGGAGGGAAGGTAAAAGTAATGGGAAAAAAATTACACTGATCACAGGGAAGGAGGGTTTTAAAAAGCAGGAACAATTTACACCAGGAGTGGGCTTAAATGACAGGGTCTCTTTTACCACTAAGGGGGTAGAGGGTAATAGTAATGGGATCTATTGCCACGGGGGTAGGGGGGGTCTATTGTCATTGGGGGTTGTGGGTAATTTTTCAATGGGGGCCTATGGATATGGGAGGGTGCGAGACGCCCCTTTGGAAAAAAAAATGTAAATAAAATGCTTGAATTCATTTTTAAAAATATATTGTGAACTTTATTAAATAAAAAAATTTAAATTTTTGACCAGTTTTAAGGGGGAAAAATGGTAAACAAAATATTTTTTTTCCTTTTTTTGAATCAAGTAGATTTTGACATTTTCATAACACCACCAGAAAAAAACAACAAACATATACATACCTGACATATTTTTCACAATATAAAGAAAAATGAAGTACAGTATAACTGTATTAAAATAAAATTCAAAGTGTTGGCAGCCCTTCATTTAATGTGCAGCACCTGATTAAAAATGTTGTGGTGTACTATTGAACATAAAGTTCTGACAAGATAATAATTGGTGTTTTATACACGCGCCGTCTTCTCTCCTAATGCCGGAGGAAAGACATTAAGCAGCAGAGTGTTGCTGACTTCACCCACGAGCCTGCACGGGAGGACGAGTGCAGTGTGCATATAAGGACTGAGTTAACACACCACATTAAGGGCATTATCCCCAAAAATATGCTAATGATTGCAATCGCACGGCAACCGCAGCACTATACCAAGACGCCATCACTGTATAAAGCCACCCACTTCCCATGACATGCATCCACAAGTCAGTGAAAACATTGAGTAACATCGGAACCATTCTCAGTTGTGGTTGACCTGACCCTACCTCACAAACTGCTAAACTTCCTGTCACCATCTAGATCTCTGCCAGTTTACACAATTGCAGAGGCTTAATTATACACACCCCTGTAACGGCATTCAAACGCAGAGGCACGTCTACGTTCCGCCGACCACCCACCTCTTCACCCCTAAATGGTCACTTCTAGTCAATCACTATGCTGTTGGACTGTGTGCTCACTGCAATCGCTTGCCATTTGCAGTGGCTGGTTCATGCACGTGCCCTACGATCCATACGCATGCGCAGAGCACAAACATCGACCGGCTGCGTGTGAACGCAGCCATGCAATCCAAGCTGAATAAGGTCCTAAGAACTTTGTGATCTCAACCCATGCATACAGGCTAATTAAGGAGACAAAGTAACTATCTCAATGTGCCGGTGAGCACTTTATACGTTGTATCTATCTCTCAAATGTGCTGGATAGTGTATTTAGCCTCACTGATTATGGGTAACCATTTACAAATACTACCAAATTGAATATTGCAGCCTAAAGTGGTATTATTTCAAACTACTTTCATGTTCATTTTTATTATAATACATTTGCATACTTGCCATGTGATATGTGTGTTTTAGATATGTAAAGTGGGGATGTAGTTTATAGACCAGCAGACTAAATGCCACCGGTCTATATCCTGACAGCAGAAGCCTGACAAGGAACTTAAGATAGGCGTTGAAATACCGACGCCTATCTTAATCCCAACGCCGGAATGCCGAAGGATATCAATCGAGGTAAGTCTGGCTGTCCTTAGAACTTAGCCGCGGAGGGGGGGTTAGGTTTAGGCACCCCCAGGGAGACTTATGGTTAGACACCCCCCGGAAAGGGTTAGGGTTAGGCATGGAGAAGGGAGGATTAAGGCTAGGCACCCCCCCGGGAGGGTTAGGTTTAGGGTGCGGGGGGGAGGGTTAGGTTTAGGCAACCGCAGGGAGGACTTAAGGTTAGGCAGCACCCTGGGAGTTTTAGGGTTAGGCACCCCTAGGTAAGGATAGGGTACTTACATGCTCCATCGGGATTCTCCTCTATCGGGCTTCTGACATCTGCATTTCATCCCAGCGGCTATCGAGCCGCCGGGATTTCATACCCAACCCGTTAAGTGTCTGTGTCTATTAAATATAAATTTTTATTGAGAGAAGCCTTGTTGAATTTAATTTGAGTCAAGTGATACGTAATAAACAATGTAAGAAGAAAAAAAGGCTATATGTTGTTGCACAAGAACCTGCAGCCCCTGTATGCACAAAGGAAAAAAGAGTCTCACTAAACTCTTAACAAGTAATATAACAGTAATAAGTTTGTGCCACAAGATGGCGCTGGATATACAAATAAAAAGAAAAACTTAACAGAGTCCTCTGTTTTGTAGGTTTTCAGGAAGTCATGGTGAACTCCATGTGGTACATAAGAAAAAACACATAATACAAAAGAATCTCGTAAAACAATAATAAATATAAAATCAGTCCATAAAGTTTCTGTGCAAAATGGAGATCTGGATGTATTCAATGAGTGCGTACCAAAACTCACATGCCAAGATGCGAGTATGTGCTTATCTGGGTATCTTTAACTTTCCAATAGATCCACTTAACAGGTGTAAAATGAGTGAAAGAAGGTACTCTGTACCTAACTTACATTCAGCATATGCTGTAGGTGCTCATAAAGGTTTCTTTGTATATATTCAGATTCCCCATCAGCTTTATATCACACAAGGATTCATCCTCATAATATAAAAGAGGAATGGTGTATGTAGCCAAAAGGTATCATTTATTACAAAAAACCAACAAAACACAACATAAACAATAAAAGATGACAACCTGGTAAAATGTGGCAGTAGAGTCCAGAATCTACTGTCTCCTCCAGTGTCAATAGTCAACAGTATCACAGCAAGTCCTGTACCAACGCATTTTGATCCCTCTGTGTGGATCTTTTTCAAGGTGTGTGGGGCTATGCTGTAATCAAATTCTTAAATACCCCTTTCAATAAATCAATTAGTCAGTCCTAGAAAAAACCTCCAAATGCATTTATCCATATACTCTCATCAATAAAATAGCCAATGTTGTACAGTCCACATTCCCGGGTTCCTCCTTCTATATAAGGTTATATCCTGCGGTGATGCTTCCGGTGACCACGTTGCCAAGGTGACGTCTGCCGCCTTCCACTCAGTCTCATACAACAGACACATGTATAGCACATCTCCGGGAACTGCCTCCTCCTGCTTCTGTGTGCCTCAGAAGTCAGAGAGAGTCGCACAGCCAGAGACCATCCGAAAAACCGGAAGTGATATCCAAAGTCCACAATCAACTTCCGGTCAATAGCGGAGGAAATCAATAGTAAGTTTAGGTGTCCTAAGTGGAAGTGTCCATATTGAAGACCTATGGAACACCAATTATGCCTATAAATAATAAATAAGTCTATAAATAATATATAAGACATAAATAAAGCAGCATAGGATATATAATAATATAAATTACATTAATAAATATAAAAACTTCCAAAAACATAAATCATGAATAAACGCTATAAAATTCCCTTTTAAACAATAGAAATCATATATAGCATGTATTATAAAAACCATTTAATCTCAAAATCTTGATTGAGACCACTAGGAGCCAAGGTTTTATATTTATAGATCATCTTCATTTCTTCCTTGGCTATAACCGTTATATTATCATTGGCTCTGACAGATCCTTTAATTAGTTTTAACCCATAAAATTTTTTATGTCATCTGTGGAACATCGATGTGCCGTTATAAAATGAGCTGACAAGGAGTGGGATTCTAACCCTTTTTTAATGTTACGGAGATGTTCTCCAATATGTGTTTTAAGATTTCTCATAGTACACCCTATATAAAATAGACCACAATGGCATTCAATGGCGTAAATTAAATTTTTTGAGTTACATGTAATAAAATCTGAGATCTCAAATGTTTGACCATTAATCTTAATAGTTGTGACCTTTTTCTCTTTCCCAAGTTTTTTAACATTTCTACAGCCTAAGCATAATCCGCATCTATAAAAACCCTCCAATTTATGAATGGATAGGGGTTTATCAGATTTCAAATGCGCACTTCTGACTAATTTAGTCTTCAAGTTTGATGCTTTTCTGTAGATATGGACTGGTTTAGGTGGAATAATACTTCCCAAAATAGGGTCCCTTTGCAAAATCGACCAATGTTTTTTAAAAACCTTTTCAATTTCTCTATGTTGGGAATTAAAATCTATGATAAAAGCCCACTGAAATTTGTCGTCCTTAGCTTTTCTAGGTTTAGTCATTAGTAATTAATTTCTGTCCATTTCAGCTGTTGTTTTAATGACCTCTAAAACATTTTCTTCTTTGTAGACACTCTCCACAAAAGCATCTTTCATCTTCTTGGCTTGCTCGTTAAACACATCCAACTTAGAACAGTTCCTCCTTATTCTTTTGAACTGTCCCCCTGGTATGGAGGTGAGTCACTGAGAATGGTGACAACTTCCAGCTTGTATATACGAAAGTGAGTCAGTGGGCTATTGATAAGTTTTAGTTACAAACTTCCCTTCTTCCAAATACACAGTGACATCCAAAAAGTTAATGCTTTCTGTTTGAATATCAAAAGTTAATTTGATATTACGGTCATTACCATTGAGTCTGGTACAGAAACTTTCTAAAAGTGCCCTCTCTCCTTGCCAAATAAAAAATATATCGTCAATATATATACACCAGAGTACTAGGGACCTCATTCAGAGTCGGTCGTAGAGGCCACACGGTCGTACGCCACCAATGTACGCTAAACTGTGCATGCATAAAGTTCGCAATGCGCGTGCGCAAACTAGCCGCTACGATCAGAAATTTCTCTCTCCTTGAACACAGCCAGGTCGGTAGTTTGAGTGACAGAATGAGGCATTTGTGGGTGGTAACAGGGGAAGGTGCTTGAAAACGGGGGAGTGGAGATCCGAACGCAGGCGTGCCTAATTATGTGAACGGCATTTTATGGGAGTGCATAATTAACAAAGTAGTGTCATGGCATACATGACATGGGAGGTTTGTACACTGACATGATCGTAGAGCTTAAGAGAGGGTATGGTCAACCTTAAACTCTACAACCAGTTCCGATGGTTCTCGATGGTCTCGATTAATCATCATATGCCCGGAGATGATGTGTAATGCGTATGAGAAGGGGGCGTATTTTTTGTCTTCCAGCCGCTTCCTCCCCTTGGTCGGCCAGCTACCGATCCGATCTTAGGGACGCAACATGCGAGTGCATCATTTGCATATCCAGCCCCTTTTCCCATACGACCGTGCGGCCGCAACGACCTACTCTGAATGAGTCCTAGGTTTGCCCCTTGTGGGTTATGGTTCCAGATATTTAAATCTCCCCACACTCCCATAAAGATATTTGCATAGCTAGGGGAAAACCTAGTGCCCATAGCGGTTCCAACTTCTTGTAGATAAAAATCGTCTTTAAAAAGGAAATAATTACATTTTAAAATTAAGTTAATACCTTTCATTAAAAATTCCTGTAGTTCTCCATCGATATCTGAACTTTGTAGTGTTAATTTTACATCTTCCATCCCTTGATCATGATTAATTATGGTATAGAGGGAACTTACATCTGCACTGACCAAAATATAATTTTCTTTCCAATGTAATTTCTTCATTTTATTTAGGAAATCTCTAGTGTCCTTGAGGTGAGATTAATTAAGCAACACTAAGGGTTGTAAATGAAAATCGATGAACTCAGACAGATTTGCAGTAATAGAGCCGATTCCAGATACAATGGGTCTACCCGGGGGGTGAATTGGGTCTTTATGAATATTTGGTAATATGTAGACCACTGGGACTACAGGTTTTTCTATAGCCAAAAATTTTGATTCCATGTTATTTAGAATCCCCTTTTCAGTATACAAATCCACTAAAGATTTCAACTCCTTTAGGAAACTACTTGTAGGATCTGTCCTAAGTTTTTTATAGGTATGAACATCATTAAGTAGTCATAAGACCTCATTCTCATAGTACTTGGTGTCCATCAAAATGATGCCACCCCCCTTATCTACAGGCTTTATAATCAATTGTTTGTTTTTACTAAGTTCTGTAAGAGCCACTCTTTCACCATAATTCAAATTAAATTAAATTTTTTTGGAATTAATTTCTTTTAAATCCTCTAACACTTATGTGGAGAATGAAACTCCCCTTTACATGAGAAGGGAAAAAAATTGATTTTGAACAAAATCTCGACCTAGAATATGGCTCATCAGGCTCATTCACTTGGTCCGAATCTCCATTTTCTTTCATGAGAAATTTTTTTTTTATTGTTCATTTTCTTATGTACTTTTGTATATCCACGAAAAAAGCAAAATCATTAATTTTAACTGCAGCAGCATATTTCAAGCCTTTCTGTAGTACTGATTCCTCATAATGATTTAAAATATGTGAACTCAAATTAAAAATCATTACTTTCCCTTTAGGGGTACCACATACTTCCGAAATCGTCTCAGCTTTTTTTCAGGCTTTTTTCTTTTTTTTATTCGGCCTCTGTTTTTTTAGACCACCCCGTTTACCCCGTTTTTTATGATTGACTAAAATCGGTGGGTTTTTGCCACCCATCTGTCCCCTAAAAAATGCCTCTTATGTATGAGGGTGCGCAGGTTTAATATTGATCCCGATCTTTTGTACTCAGGAGTAACAAAATTTTGGTTGTCATATATTTCATCTTTTTTCTCTTCATGTTCTATATTTCTATTTTTATTTTCTGTTTCTCCATCTAAATTTATTTTATTTTTTCTCTATTGAATTTTTTAAATTTCTTTTGTTTGAGATCTCTCTCAATTTTCATCACTTTTTGTTCTGTCTTTTCTATAAGTTCCTTACAATCTAATGAATGGGCAAATGGCTGAACAAGCGATTTGTTGGTTTCTATGCTAATTTCAAGCTCTTTAAATTCAACTCTCCTTTCCTCAATTATAAGATTCATTAGGGAAAATGAACAACTTTTAGGAATAATGTCCCATTTAGTTTTAAATGATTCTGAACTTGAAGAAAAATTTTTTTTTTCTCTATTTTGAAGCCTTTAGGGATAATCTTGTGGGCTAGATATCTTTCTAGTGTTGCTATCTCCCACCAGACACGACACTCCCTAATTAAATCTCTTTCTAATTCGTTTATTATGGTATCGAGATCATCATATTCACAGTTCTCCCACAGGTACCTTCACTTACATTTACATCATTTGAAGTACATTCTATCAGGACTTTCACCCCTTTCTCTCTGCGAGTTGCTGCTATCTATCGCCCGCCTGGGCCACCGCAACAATTTCTGGAACATTTTTCAGCCTGGCTCCCTCACTTCCTGTCCTCAGACATCTCCACCATCATTATGGGTGATTTCAATATCCCAATTGACAGTCCACAATCTCCTCATGCCTCCAAACTACTCTCTCTAACCTCCTCTCTTGGCCTCTCCCAATGGACTGACTCCTCTACTCATAAGGAGGGCCACTGCCTTGATCTTGTATTTACCAGACTATGCTCAGTTTCTGATTTCACTAATGCTCCTTTCCCTCTCTCAGATCACAATCTTATCACCTGCACACTTTCCTCCATTACATCAACCTCAATGTCAGTGAAATCAACCAAGCCTCCTAAAACCCGCAGAAATATTAATGCGATTAACTTTCAACAACTATCTACCTCTCTACAACAACGACTCTCACCAATTTCTGCACTCACTTCTCCTGAGACTGCTGCATCACACCTAAACCAGATTCTAGTAAAAGCCCTCGATGAAGTAGCTCCAGCTACCCATCACACTCCGCGTAGACTTAGATGTTAACCGTGGCATTCTAACTTAACAAGGCATCTACAAAAACTCTCACGTAAAGTAGAACGTCAGTGGCGAAAGTCTCGCACTCCACGTGACTTCCTCACATATAAGTCTATCTACAACTCTTATCGTACTGCTCTGGACACTGCCAAGCAAACATATTTCCAATTTCTTATCTCTGCTCAAGCCTCTAACCCCAAGTGACTTTTTAATATATTTAAACTGCTTCTTACCCCTCCCTCACCCAAGCCACCTGCTACTATCTGTGCACAAGATCTTGCTTCCTATTTCAAGGACAAGATTGATAATATCCAAAATGAAATGTTATTCTCTTCCTCAGCTAGTGACCTACTCAATTCCCTGCCTGAACCCTCTGGCACATTCTCTTCATTTGACCCCACAAATGAAGATGAAGTATCTACACTCTTCTCATCCTCCTACTCTATTACCTCTCCTCTAGATCCTATACCCTCACAAATTAGTAAAGCTCTGTCTCCTGTGCTCA
The DNA here is from genome assembly GCA_031769625.1 of Taudactylus pleione. Classification (NCBI taxonomy): domain Eukaryota; kingdom Metazoa; phylum Chordata; class Amphibia; order Anura; family Myobatrachidae; genus Taudactylus; species Taudactylus pleione. The sequence goes on along the minus strand of JAUIMM010001433.1, from coordinate 990,609 downwards.
TCCCAACCCTAACTAAAATCTGTAATCTCTCTCTTTCTACTGGCATCTTTCCATCACTGTTCAAGCATGCAGTGATTACTCCCATTCTGAAAAAACAAAATTCTGACCCTAACACTCTCTCAAATTACTGTCCTATCTCCCAGCTCCCATGCCCCTCCAAGCTACTGGAGAGACTTGTCTACACCTGCCTCACACACTTTCTTAACACCCACAACTTATTGGACCCACTTCAGTCTGGCTTCCGTTCCCAGCACTCCACAGAGACAGCACTGACTAAGGTAGTAAATGATTTGGTCACTGCCAAGGCTAAAGGCCTAATTCTTCTAGATCTCTCTGCTGCTTTTGACACTGTTGACCACTCTCTTCTCATACAAACATTACAATCCCTAGGTCTTAAGGACACAGCTCTTTCTTGGTTCTCTTCCTACCTATCTGATCGCTCTTTTTCTGTTCGTTTTTCTGATTCTGCCTCCTCTTCGCTACCTCTATCAGTTGGAGTACCGCAAGGCTTTGTCTTAGGTCATTTGCTATTCTCAATCTATACCACCTCTCTTGGCAAACTAATCCGCTCTTTTGGATTTCAGTACCATCTGTATGCAGATGATAATCAAATCTACCTATCCTCTCCAGATTTATCGCCATCTGTATTGGTCCGTGTCACTGAATGTATTTCTGCCATTTCATCTTGGATGTCATCTCGCTACCTGAAACTTAATATTTCTAAAACAGAATTAATTATATTTCCACTGGCCAATAACAGTTACCAATCTGATCTCTTTATCACTGTTGATAACTCAACAATCCACCCCAGCCCACAAGCCCGCTGCCTTGGTGTCATCCTTGATTCTGAACTGTCCTTTGTTCCCCACATTCAATCTGTCTCAAAATCATGTTACATACATCTAAAAAACATATACAAAATTCGACCATATCTCACACAAGACACTGCAAAAACTCTAACCCATGCACTCATTATTTCCCGCATTGACTATTGCAATAGTCTCCTTACTGGTCTTCCCAAAAACAGGCTATCGCCATTACAATCCATTATGAATGCAGCTGCGAGGCTTATCTTCCTTGCCAAACGTTCATTGTCTGCTGCCCCGTTCTGTCAGTCCCTCCATTGGTTGCTGGTTTTCTACCGTATTCAATACAAAATACTGTTACTTACACATAAGGCCATTAACTGAATTACACCAACATACATCTCTTCACTCATCTCAAAATATCTCCCAACCCGACCTCTCCGCTCAGCACAAGATCTGCGTCTCTCATCCCCGCGCATTACTTGCTCCCATTTACGGTTACAGGACTTTCTTCGGGCTGCACCCACTCTATGGAATGCCTTACCACACACAATAAGACTTACCTCTAGTCTACAATCCTTCAAGCGTTCCCTGAAAACTCACCTCTTCAGACAAGCTTATCAGATTCCAGAACTGACCACATAGCCTTCATAGCTTCCATGTCTTATTACATCCGCTCTCACAGTCCACACATAACCTCACATATTGCCTTTCTTTCACATACTCCTGACATTTTGCCGACATTCCTGTATGACTGGATCATGCAGCCCACCAAGAAACTCTGCATTCTGACCGGACCAAATTGCAATATATAGCACCTATCCTTGTGTATCAATGCCTATTTCCCTATAGATTGTAAGCTTCAAGCAGGGCCCTCTTACCTCTATGTCTGTCAGTTATTACCCTGTTTTGTTCTATCATTGTTTCCAATTGTAAAGCGCAACGGAATATGCTGCGCTATATAAGAAACTGTTAATAAATAAATAAATAAATAAAAATCATATGGTATGTCTACTTTATCTGAAAAAATATACTTATTCCTTTTTCAAGAGAAACTTAACACAGTCCCCTGTTTTGTAGGTTTTCAGGAAGTCATGGTGAACTCCATGCGGTACATAAGAAAAAACACATAATACAAAACAATCTCTGGGAGTTTTAGGGTTGGGCACCCCTAGGTAAGGATAGAGTACTTACATGCTCCATCGGGATTCTCCTCTATCGGGCTCCTCTATCGGGCTTCTGACATCGGCATTTCATCCCAGCGGCTATCGAGCTGCCGGGATTTCATACCCAACCCGTTAAGTGTCTGTGTCTATTAAATATAAATTTTTATTGAGAGAAGCCTTGTTGAATCTAATTTGAGTCAAGTGATACGTAATAAACAATGTAAGAAGAAAAAAAGGCTATATGTTGTTGCACAAGAACCTGCAGCCCCTGTATGCACAAAGAAAAAAAGAGTCTCACTAAACTCTTAACAAGTAATATAACAGTAACAAGTTTGTGCTACAAGATGGCGCTGGATATACAAATAAAAAGAAAAAAGATACTTGTTCCTTTTTCAAGAAAAACTTAACAGAGTCCCCTGTTTTGTAGGTTTTCAGGAAGTCATGGTGAACTCCATGTGGTACATAAGAAAAAACACATAATACAAAAGAATCCCGTAAAACAATAATAAATATAAAATCAGTCCATAAAGTTTCTGTGCAAAATGGAGATCTGGATGTATTCAATGAGTGCGTACCAAAACTCACATGCCAAGATGCGAGTATGTGCTTATCTGGGTATCTTTAACTTTCCAATAGATCCACTCAGTGGCAGGCTGGGCCGGGGGGCAGGGTGCCATGTGCCCCCCGGGCCACAGCGTCATTTGGGCCGCGGGCAGTCTGTGTCACTTTGAAGGAGTTCGGTCAGCGCTACACAAGTGACAAACACACAGCCGCCAGCTCCGGCAGCTGTGTGTTTGTTTTGATCAGCAGCCAATGAGAGTCTGACAGACTCTCATTAGCTGCTGCTGCGCCCACTGCTCCCGCAGTGGGCAATGGGAGAGGCGTCATGACGTCATATGACGTCTCTCCTATAATGCAGCACGGCTCGGGAAGGACAGACGTAGGAGCGGATGGCAGCGGCGGGAGCGGGGATTCAGGTAAGTGTTTTTTTTTTGTTTTACTACGTGTGTCTACTGGGTGGGGGAGGCTGGCACTATAAGGGGGAGACCACTACTGAAGGCACCACAAGGGGGGAACCACTACTGGAGGCACAGCAAGGGGGGGACTACTACTAATGGGGGCAATACAAGGGGAGGGACTACTGGGGGCACTACAAAGGGGGAACCACTACTGGGGGCACTACAAGAGGGAGACCACTACTGGAGGTACTACAAGGGGGAGATCACTACTGGGGGCACTACAGGGGGGGACCACTACTGGGGATTATAACTGGGGGCACTTCAAAGGGGGGACTACAACTGGGGGGACTACTACTGGGGCACTACAAGGGGGGACTACTACTACTAGGGGCACTACAAGGGGAGGGGACAACTACTAGGGGCACTGCATAGGGGGGAGGGGACTGCTACTAGGGGCACTACATAGGGGGGAGGGGGCTACCACTGGGGGCACTGCATCGAGGGACCACTGCTGGGGGCTCTATAAAAAGGGCAATACTGGGGGTACTGCATAGGGGGGAGACTACAACTGGAGCCACTATTTAAGGGGCACTGCATAAGGGTTACCACTATTGGGGGCACTGCATGGGGTGTGGACTGCTACTGGGGGCACTATATATGGAGCACTGCATAGGGGGGATCACTACTGGGGGCACTACTGGAGGCCTGCATAAGGGGGTCCTCTCCTGGGGCACAGAGGGGCACTGCATATGGGCACCATGACATGGCTGTCCCTAATCTTTTTTTTTACTTTACATTAATCCCATATGGACCTGCCTTCTCCCTGGAACACTTGGGGGGGGGCACCATAGCACGCACGTTCCTCGGGCACCCTGGCTACACGCTACTACTCTGCCAGGGCCGCCTGCATGCATTTGCCCCCAGGCTAAAAGTTGCCAGTCTGCCCCTGGATCCACTTAACAGGTGAAAAATGAGTGAAAGAAGGTGCTCTGTACCTAACTTACATCCAGGATATGCTGTAGGTGCTCATAAAGGTTTCTTTGTATATATTCAGATTCCCCATCAGCTTTATATCACACAAGGATTCCTCCTCATAATAAAAAAGAGGAATGGTGTATGTAGCCAAAAGGTATCGTTTATTACAAAAAACCAACAAAACACAAATAAACAATAAAAGATGACAACCTGGTAAAATGTGGCAGTAGAGTCCAGAATCTACTGTCTCCTCCAGTGTCAATAGTCCAACAGTATCACAGCAAGTCCTGTACCAATGCGTTTCGATCCCTCTGTGTGGATCTTTTTCAAGGTGTGTGGGGCTATGCTGTAATCAAATGCTTAAATACCCCTTTCAATTAATCAATTAGTCAGTCCTAGAAAAAACCTCCAAATGCATTTATCCATATGCTCTCATCAATAAAATAGCCGTGGTTGTATAGTCCACATTCCCAGGTTCCTTCTTCTATATAAGGTTATATCCGGCGGTGATGCTTCCGGCGACCACGTTGCCGAACTGACATCTGCCACCTTCCGCTCCGTCTCATACAACGGACACGTGTCTAGCACATCTCTGGAACTGCCGCCTCCTGCTTCAGTGTGCATCGGAAGTCAGAGAGTGTTGCACAGCAGGAGACCACCTGAAAAACCGGAAGTGATGTCCAAAGTCCACAATCAACTTCCGGTCAATAGCGGAGGAAATCAATAGTAAGTTTAGGTGTCCTAAGTGGAAGTGTCCATATTGAAGACCTATGGAACACCAATTATGCCTATAAATAATAAATAAGTCTATAAATAATATATAAGACATAAATATAGCAGCATAGGATATATAATAATATAAATTACATTAATAAATCTAAAAACTCCTAAAAACATAAATCATGAACAAACGCTATAAAATTCCCTTTTAAACAATAAAAATCATATATAGCATGTATCATAAAAACCATCTTGATTGAGACCACTAGGAGCCAAGGTTTTATATTTATAGATCATCTTCATTTCTTCCTTGGCTATAACCGTTATATTATCATTGGATCTGACAGATCCTTTAATTAGTTTTAACCCATAAAAAATGTTTTATGTCATCTGTGGAATATCGATGTGCCGTTTTAAAATGAGCTGACAAGGAGTGGGATTCTATCCCTTTTTTAATGTTACGGAGATGTTCTCCAATACATATTTTAAGATTTCTCGTAGAACGCCCTATATAAAATATTATACTATTTATAGACAAAATCCACGTATAAGCGCAATCTATCTTTTTGGTTTTTGAAATGAAGCTCTGACACAGTGCTCCAACTAAATCATAGTGTGTAATGCATCAAATTGAAGAAGTCCAGATTGCTATTGTCACATAGCGATAGAAATTGTTAAAAAAATTGTAATGTAGTAGGACAGAGACCAAAGGTTAAGTTTGTGTACCTGGGGGACACAGGACGCTGACCCACCAGAACACAGCACCCGTAAATGAACTGAAACATTACCACTACCTACAAAACTTTTCTTCATTAGAGACATGTGCATTGTTAGGTATTTGGACAATTTCTATCGCTGTGTGGCAATAGCTTCTTTAATTCAGTGCATTATACAACAATGGCACACACTGTTTTATTTGGAGCACAGTGACTCCATAATAAAATATAAAATAATTAATTGTCCGAGCTTTATGTACCATAGTACAAAACAACATTGTTTATCAAGTGTAGCCCCCCCCCTTCTTTTTTGTGCTATAATTTGGTACAGACTGGGTTACCCTACAAGGTTTTGCTGCTTCATTCTAAGATCCCTATAGTGCAGTGCTAGTATTACTCCACCCCTTGCTATCACATGTGCAGCACCTGTCTGTAGGGTACCCTCAGCACAACAAGCAAATCTAGACTCATACCACCTATTCCAGAGCTTGTGATACTTGGGTAATGCCTTTCTGCTCATATAGAGGTGTCTCTCATGGTTAACAGTGTCATTAACTATAGCCATCCATTTATGAAGATCCGGGGGAAGTCCCCTCCAACCAGTTTCTGACTATATTGACCTTGGCCAGGGTCATCAAATTGAAAACATATTTGTATATTACTGTATAACATTAACTTATTCCTCTAAGGAAAAACAAAAAGGCATATTATAGGGTCAAGAGGGGGCAGGGCAGGTACAGTAGTTCGAACACAAACCCAGACCTGAGTCCAGAAGTACAACACCTCCTGACATTCCCAGAGAAGATGCCGGAAAGATGGGTCGAGCAGCCCGCAAATTCTATATGCTGTCACAAGTCGCGGCCACCTCTTGTTGGACAATGGTGCTCCTGGCAATTCTCTTAGGCCTGTTGATGGGAGACGGAGGTGCCACGCTGTCAACTCATGATGTCCTCACATTCGGCTGTATGTCATCTCTGCTGGAACTGGATTGGTTCTTCCTCCTTTTTTCTTTCCTGCTGATGCATTGCTCGGATGCCAGTGATAGCATCTTACACGTGTTTCCAGTTCCATAGAGTTGGTATCTCTCATTGTGTTCTTCCAGTCCTGAGTCTATTGTGTCTTGTGCCGAGTAACATCCTGACGGCCCAGTCCGCACTGCAGCATCTGAGGTTCTAGCATAACATTGCGGCTATCTCCACTGTCCAGTGCTTCCAGCTACTGCAGTTGCCGCACCACTTCCTGGCAGCATTTACCGCAGTGCAGCGTCTGAGTGTACTCGGCCTAAACATCACTTCTATCTCTGCTGCTCTGCGTCTCCAGTCATCACAGTTGCGGCACCACTTCCCGGTGGAATTTACCGCAGTGGAGTGTCTGAGTGTACTTGGCCTAAACATCAAGGCTATCTCCGCCGTTCTGCATCTCCAGTCATCACAGTGCACCACTTCCTGGCGGTATTTACCACAGTGCAGCACCTGATAGGACTACCAAATCCTCATGACAATCTCCGCTGCTCTGCGTCTCCAGTCACCACAGTTGCCGCACCACTTTCTGGCAGCATTATCTGCATTGTTGCGTCTGAGTGGACCTAATCAACATCAAGGTTATCTCCGCTGCTCTGCATCCTGGAACATCTTCAGTCATCAGGCTGCTCCGTCAGGTCACCATCTTTGCCAAGTGTTCCAGCCCACAAGGCTGCTCCGTGACCATCAGGTCTCCACCTTTGTCAAATACCTCTAGCCCTTAAGGCTGCTACGTGACCACCAGGTCTCCACCTTTGTCAAACATCTCCAGCCCTCAAGGCTGCTACATGACCACTAGGTCTCCACCTTGTCAAACTTTTCAAGTCTTGGCTACAACTGCATTATCATTTGGTTGACCCCATCACTCCAATATCTTCAGGACCATCGTCTCCTTCCGAAGAGAATCTCCCTGGGATTCATTACACATGCAGAGTCTGCCCTATGTCCCAAGATAAATAAGCCATGTAGTGTATAGTATATTCGCATAAAAAGGTATCTGTTTGTAGCATACGCATGCTGCGTCCTCACGAGTGCCACCAAGCAACAGTGCCTACTTCTTTTCAGAAAGAGCCCCTAAATCAGTACAGAATAGAAACAACCCCTTGATTCCCCAGAGAGAGCAACAGCATGACTGAATCAAAAAAAGGCTGAATTAGGAGAAATGAACTCTAATTTGAGCAGGTCAAAGTTAAGCAAGCTGTCTTGAACCTATTAATAACAATGTATGCCTGGCTACAGCCATAGAAGCTCAGACCGTAGCCATCAATAAAGTATATGAAGTACAAATTAATGCAACAGCTAGAACACAATAAGTATTAACAGCAAAATTAGCGAGATTACAGCAAGCCTTTGCTAATTCTTTTATGCAAAGTCAGGAAATGTTCCTAAATAATAGCCTCAATATTCAAGAGGCTCATACAAATGCAATACATCAGCTCAATAACAATATTGCGTCAATTGGAGCCCAGATAAAAAATCGCTAATCAGATCAAACACTGTCCAGTTCGATGAATAGCACACCTGCACCTAGGCCCTGACTCAGAGCCGGACGCTCTTTCAGAGCGCTCGCTCTGAATCAGGGCGTTTTCTTTTTAATGGAGCCTGCCTCCTGGCCGCTCACTAAGCTGTGGGTGACCACCCACAGCTTTTGCGAGCGGCTAGGTGATGGCCGTGATCGGGGCTTGCGACGAGACCCTTGTGTTAGGGTCTCATTCCTGCAAGCCCCAGTGAGCTTCTGGCTCTAAATAGAGCTGGCAACTCACCACTGACATCACTGGTGATGTCAGTGGTGCCTCTCACAAATGGCAGGCGTTCCTCCGGGAACGCCTCCATTTGTGTAGCCACCCCCCCCCCCTGCCTGCCTCCAAAATGGGGTGAGCTGTTAACCACAATAGACAGCCGCCCTGTTTTGGTGCGAGACCCGTAGCGACGGACCGCCTGTCGCTGACCGGGTCCTGTGCATGCACATGCTGGAGGCGGCACATGTGCAGGGGGCAAACATCGACCCACTCGCGAGTGCATAGCACTTGCGAGAGGGTCTGAATCAGCCCCCTAGTTTGCCTTTTATTTTTGGCAACAATTGCTATGTTATCTGTTAAAATGAATACTATTTATACATTTGTTTTTGCCTATATCAAGAGGCACAAGCTGATATTTTACATAACATATAGTTACCAACAAGATGAGTATTGGACATATCTTTATATGTTACAGTCAAATTAAATTTAAAAATAATATATACTAGTTCAGTGGTTCTCACACTCGATCCACACAACACCAAACAGTTGATGATTTCCAGGTAACCTAGCAGATGCACGGGTGTAGTCATTAATCACGGCAACATTTTTAACTGTCCGCAGGTGGAGCAAATTAATGTACATGTGATTCTATGAGAAGACCTGGAAAACATTAACTGTTTGGGGTCCTGCAAGGCGAGGTACTATATGAATAGGCTTAACATACAATCCCTTTAAACCGGGACACGCATGAATTACACAGGTTGTGTAGTTAGCTGACTTCAAGCCTGCACTTCACCTGGTTTTAATCAGCCATAGAACCTGTGTAATTCATGAAGAGCCGGCCCTAGGCATAGGCATTGTAAGCAATTGCCTAGGGCCTCTGGAATGCCTTAGGGGCATCCCATGGCTCTATGCCTGCGCCACAGTGATGGCACCGCATCGAGTATGGTGACTACTGGCTCTATGCCTGCTGCTACTGCAATCGGAACTCAGCTCCTATCAGGCAGCGCAATGATCTTGTGCAGAAGTTCAGTCTTGCTACAAGTCGCGAGAGGGCATCAGGGGTCCCCTCCTCTCTATCTGGCGGCCGCAGTGTACTGACACATTCAGTAGACTCCGGGCACTAGTCTGTGCCCAGAGTCTTCTGCACATGTGCAGTACACTAGTAAAATGACACGGCAGCCATTTTCCTGGCAATTCCCTACTTCGCATGTGGAGAGTGGCGAGAAAGTAGCCGCTGCTGCCACTTCCAGGCATTCTGTGTAGCACCTCTCCAGCTGACGTGGGACTTTGGAAAGGTAAGTATTTGGAAGTATGGGTGCAGGGTGTGTGGTGTGGGCCCCCCTTTACCCAGGGGCCCATGTGCCCTGCACACCCTGCACCCATTATAGGTACACCCCTGTCTGTCTCTAAGTAAGTTAGCTCAGCTGGGAGAGGGGCGGGCACTTGGCAAATAGGTGCTGCTGCCTGCTGGATGAGATCTGAGCCTGACTCTGAGAGGTACTGGATCTGACTCTGAGTCTAAAAGGTAGTGCTTGGGTACTGCTGAGTGACTGTGCACTGCTTGCTTGGGATTGGGAAAGGGGTGCACCAGGGGCAGATTGGGGACTAAAAATAGCCCTGGAAAAATTTCTAGAAGTGGCTTCACATTAGCGGCACCAAATCAACTGCAGGTGGAACCAACACCAAAATAGATAGGATTAGTACATCACTACACCTGGAGACATCAGTGATAGACTTGCACAGCAAAAAGTTTGAAAGATATTATAATTCTTATATTTGTATTGAGGTATTAAATATTTCACACTTATTTGATAAAAAGTCAGTTCTGGTGCTAGGTGTGTTACATCCAGACTGCACTACATCCTAAACATGACATCATTCAGTCTCAGCAGAGAACTGGAGGACAGACATGACAAATTAAGGAATGACACTAGCTCTTCATTTAATATGAGCACTGATAAACAAGATTTGATACTTAAAGATTGGTCAAATGAGATGTACACCTTGAAATCCACTCTGATGAAACAGAGTAAAACATGGTGGAATAAAACCACTTTTGACAATTACCTGAAGAATAATTTGATCCCAAGAGGTTTAAGAATAAAATTGTTCCCGATGTACGATTTGGCTAATGATGATCAAAAACATAAATGGGAAATTACCCTGACACAATGTTCTAAAGCATTAATAGAAATACTAATTAAATATGATGAAATCATGTTGGATCAACTTGGCCAAGAAATAACAAAACTTGGGGAAAAATTAAAGTCTTATGAATCCTTAGAACAATTCCAATATAAATATGAGAAATATAAAAAAGAGGTTGAGAAATATGAGGAGGAGGTAGTGGAGAGAAAGCGTAGGAAATTCCAACGGGATTGAGAAGATTACCTACAAAATAAAGTGTACAAATGGAATATACAGAAACAACATAAAAGAAATATGAATTCTCTCAATTCTTTCACCTTAGAAATGGATTTGTCAGAAGGTGAAGGTGCAAATAAAATGCCCTTCACCAATAACTCCAGAAGGGATTTTTTAGGACAAATCCCCAGAGTAGCAAGAACAAACATAGAAAGGGATGGTGGAAGACAAGGAAGAGCAAGAGGAGGAAGGAGGAAAATAGATATACTGGATTGGAACGAAGAGCCCAGAGAACAACGGAGGCATTGGAGGAAGTGAGAAGTACAACATCTAATGATTCTTTGAGGGTCATCAATTTTACAGAGAAGATTTTGAGTAATGACCAGATATCTATATTAAGTAAAGGACTCTCCTTTTCCCCCACTCAAACATTTAATAGGTTTGATTTAAAAGGATTTACATCTATTCACCAGTAAAATACTCCTTAAGAAATTCTTCCTAAATCAGAGTCAACTAAAGGAACAATATATAACCTCCAACTATGTTAATAATTCATTGCAAAATGAAAGTTCAAGCTACACTGGCAATACTGGAAGATTTAGAACGAGGCAGTGATTCTTTAAACCCTAAAAGTGGAACACCATTTGATGGCACTAAATTAAAGAAGAAATTGACATTTTTTCCTGATAGTAAAATGTGCCCAGCAGTCCAAATATATCAAGAGCTAGTCTCAAAAGACCAATTACTCAATCAGAACAAACAATATACTGACAACATCACACAAGGGGAAAGACGAGAAATTGACCAAATCTCTAGATGGCAAGATATAATGATAAAGCCCTCAGACAAAGAGGGTAATATCGTTCTTTGGCCCAAAGAGATGTATATTGAAGAATTAAATAAACATCTAAATGATAACGATTGCTATCAGCAACTTATCTTTAATCCAACCTGTAATTTCCTCCACCAATATAATGGGCTAATTTCTACAGCCTATAGTAATGGAGTGATTAATAAGAGCAATTTAGAATTTTTGAAAATCAATAAACTGAAAACTTCTACATTATATCTTCTCCCAAAAGTTCTCAAAAATGAATGAGTGTCTCCCGGGGGACCCATAGTTTCAGGAGTGGGTAACCTCACAGAGAAGGCAAGTATATATGTGGACCAACATCTCCGTAATCATGTTTTAACCTTGCCTTCTTATGTGAGAGACACAATGGATGTCCTCAATAAATTACAGGATATACATATCAACCCTGGAACATGGTTGGTTTCATGTGATGTGGAAAGCCTGTATACCAGTATTAAACATCATCATGGTATTCAGGCAGCCAAATACTTCCTTGATATGGTAGTGACTAATGAATTCAATGAGTTTGTCATTTCATTACTCCAATTTGTATTAACTAAGAATTATTTCATATGTAACAAACGCCACTTCCTCCAGGTTAGAGGGTCAGCAATGGGGCCAGCGTGTGCCCCCACATATGCCAACCTCTACCTGGGGTGGTGTGAGAAGGAGAGGGTATTCCATGAACAAATGGATACCTACACTAAGAACGTCCTGATATACCTTCGTTACATAGACGATATTCTGATACTATGGGAAAATGACCAAGAGAGTTTTGAGGAATTCATTACAATCCTGAATGACAATGACCTCAATTTGAGACTAACTCATGTCATGAGTCAGAAAGGAATCAATTTCTTAGACCTCACAATAAAGATTAATGAAGAAGGTCAAGTCACAACAGATATGTTCAGGAAAGACACTGCTACAAACAGTATATTACACTCAACGAGCTCTCACTTACCAGCCACCATTCGCGCAATCCCGAAAGGAGAAATATTACGGACTAAAAGAAATTGCTCTACCCCGGAATCATTCGATCTCTGGAAACAACAATTAAGTGAAAGACTTAGAAACCGGGGATACAGCAATAGATTAATAAAAAGAACAATTAAAGAGACTGAAAAAATACCAAGGGAAACGCTATTGAAACCAAAGGTGAAATATCAGAAAGAGGAGCCGATTAGATTTGTAGGGACCTTTAACGCTCAATGGATGGAGATTAAGAACATCCTCCAAAAACATTGGTCAGTACTCCAAATGGATAATGATTTAAATAAAATCTTACCCCCCACAATCCAAATAAGCTGGAGGAGATCGCAGAACATAAAAGATCGATTGGTACTTAGTCATTTGGCCTCTAATAAGAAATCACTATTCAATAAGAAAGGTTCATATAAATGTTGACAATGCAAGGCCTGCAAATATATGACACCCACAAAATGGTTCTTCAACAAATACAACAAAAAGTGTGGACCATACAAAATTACATTACCTGTACAACCATAGGGACAGTATACCATCTAAAATGTCCCTGTGGTAAGGTCTATATAGGTAAAACATCCAGACCCCTCAAAGTGAGGATATTAGAACATGTAGGGACAATTCAAAATGCCAGCTTTGACCTAGCAAAATTTAGACCCCTTACAACAGTAGCTAGGCATTTCTACAAATATCATAGCAGTAATCCCAACACCTTACAAGCATTTGGCATGAAACATGTCCAGATGGGAATCCGAGGAGGTAACCTTGGTGAAGAGCTTTTGAAAGAAGAGACAAAATTTTTCTTTTTGATGAATAGCTTGCACCCAGGAGGCTTGAATGAAAACAACAGTTATGCCCCTTTTCTTTAAAGAACTTTAGATCCATATTTATATTGATAATAAAATGTCATGAATCAATATATGTAATGTCACTCCAGCATTATCAGTTTTTGTTTGATTGAAGTATTTCATACATATTGAGACCATTCATTGAGATACAGTATAGTATAGTTATAATAACATCAATTCGCTAATTACAGTATCATCTAATACAAGTATATTATATTCTAATTCACTCAATAACATCAGTGCAAATTAGACCATATATGAGGAGGAAATTAAGATATAAATAGGGGAAACAGTACAATTGGGTGAAAATCAAAATTGGAGAATATCAAATTTCCATACTTACCGAATAATGATAAAAGGACAGGACCCCATGCTGAAACATAAAAAGAAATAGGGATAAAGAAATATAATGTGTTACATACATAATGAAATACATACATATATAAGAAAAGTTGATTAGACAAAAACATTTTTTTCAGGAATCTACATCTATACATACATCTCTACCCTATCATTTCTCTAGAATACAACCTTATCCTTGTGGAGTAGGAATTATATAATATATAATACACCAGGTATTTTATAGTGATGTTTAGTTAAATAGATCCACAATAATATATTGAAAATAATAACTATAAATATATATATACCCTAATTATCCTAGCACTCAGTAATAATCATTAACATCCATGTCCTTCTGAAATAAACATCTTTGTCTATGTATATTTAAATACATCTATATGTACTAATTTTCCATGTTTTTTTCTTTTCCCTTCTTATATTTTGCAATTAAAAATATTAAAAATATTGGTTTATAGACTTTAGACCAACTAACTGATTTTAAAACAAATCGGATCTTACTAACTACATATATACAATGAGGACACAAACCAACAATGTTTATAGATATTTAGGTTTGGAGTTTATTAGATTAATGGGATATTAACAATAACATATAGAAATTTTGACAGTGGCATACCCACTGTATTAGACCACATGGGTGGTGAAGGGGAATATATGCACCAATTGAATATATAGTAATTAGATTCATATTAGACTATGAATAAAAAACTTATAATAATTATGAATATTTGTAACTTTAGGGGTCAATGGAGATAGTTTTCCTCTCTTTGTTACCCTTGAGGTGATATGGTCATACATGAGAGCATATTTTCATGATTTGTAAAGCAACACACCAATTAATTGGATGGATTATTAATATTAATATTTATTACATTAATACATTGTATTTTTATTAACTATTGTCACATGTTTTAAATTCATTCACATCACACTATGAGTTTTGTTATCACCAATCAATGCATTTGCTTTTATAACGTGTGTTCACAATCATTGTAGTCACATTATTATACACTACTGTACTCACGTATTGGTGGGATACATGTACCCCTCCTCTGATCATTTCTTTCTATTATCCCACGTTTATAAAAGATGTAATGATTTTATATTGCACATTTATTATTATTATTTTTTTATGAGGGTATTATTTTCATTTTTGTGTTTTTCACAGGTCAATTTTGTTTAATTTTTCTGAATATTTGTTTATTTTTCTGATATTATTACCACCTAATAAAACCGTTCTGAATTCCAGGATTAATAAACTAATCTTCCCCTCCTCCCCTTTTTTATGACATTATATTTACATATAGGGGGAAGTTAATGACTATGTCCATAATTATTACAGATCAGCTACAGTATTTGTACAGCAATGATATAGAATTGGAATCAATTAAGCAGACTTAATAGTGCCTCCGCATTGAATGGATATTTGATTGAGGAAGGGAACACACCCCTTGTATACTACATGATGAATACATAACTTTGATTAAACTAACCTTAAAAATAATCGATATTTACACCTTCATGGGTTAATGGGGACACTACCCCTTTCCTTTAGCGTTCTGAGATGGCATCATCTAATGGATGAGCTACGGAGCCCAGGGTAAATTCATGAATAATTATTTGATTGGTCTAGGTAGTCACGTGACCAAGGGACACACTTTCATTGGCCCTCAGATATGAATATAGTTTGGGAGGATGTAGGCAATCGTCTTGCCTTGAAAAAGCTCTCTAGCAAAACGTGCTTCGGCAGCATACCTGCCGTGTGACACTTGTGCCTTTACAATTCAATGATGTAATATATGTCCAGTTACAGGACACACTAATAGGGAGATTTTTTGTATGTCCAATGACAGGACAATTTAGTTGACATAATCTGCATGTGCCTATCCTTATAAGTGAAGGGAGAAAGTACAACTGTTGCAGAATACTGACATTGTAATTACTGTTTGTATGAAGTAAACGTGAATAGGGATATCAATCCTATCCGTTGATACAAATAGAAGGGGAGAGCAACACTGTTGCATAACATTAACATTGTAACCACGTATTAACGCTCTAAGTGAAATGTGCTGAATGCTGGGCGCGTCACCTATTTCAGCCTAACCTAATAATGCAATATATGTCCAGTTACAGGACACACCAATAGGGAAATCCTTCGTATGTCCAGTTACAGGTCAATTTAGCTGACAGGGGGCCTAATTCAGACCCGCTCGTGAGCGCAGGACACTCGCAAGCGGGTCGATGTTGCCCTAATGCGCATGCACATGACGGAGGGAGCTCCATCGTGCGCTTGCGCGAGACCCACATAGCGATAGCCAAGCTGTCGCTATGGGTCTCGCACCAAAGGGGGCGTGCTGTCGATGGTGATTGACAGCACGCCCCCTTTGGTGGGCGTGCCTGGGGGCGTTGCTGCCCAGACGGAGGCGTTCCCATGGGAACGCCTTCCGTCTGGAGCCGGCCCCACTGACATCACTAGTGATGTCAGTGGGAGTGCTTTTGTCTCTGATAGAGCCAAAAGCACTCCTGGGCTTGCAGCAGCGAGACCCTACCGCAGGGTCTCGTCGCAAGCCCGATGGTCGCGATGGTCTTGACCATCGCGACCATCATCGTGGACGCTCGCATAAGCTGTGGGTGGTAACCCACAGCTATGCAAGCGTCCAAGAGGCCGCTCCATTTTTAGGTAGGAGGGCCCTGATTCAGAGTGAGCACTCTGGCCAGAGCGTCCGGCTCTGAATCAGGCCCAGAATCCGCATGTGCATGTCATTATAAGTGAAAGGGGAAAGTAACACTGTAATGCAATATACAGTATGTCCAGTTACAGGACACACCAATAGGGAGATCCTTCGTATGTCCAGTTACAGGACAATTTAGCTGACAGAATCCGCATGTGCATGTCGTTATAAGTGAAAGGGGAAAGTAACACTGTTGCAGAATACTGACATTGTAACTACTGTTTAATGCCCCAAGCGAAATGTGCGGAATACTGGGTGCATTCTCTATTTTAGTAAATGGTTCATCTATTCGCAAGATATAAGTTGAACAGAAATTCTGTGATATAATGAAAATAATGAAAACAATGTGATGGATATATAATGTTCCCACTATGAGATATCTCTCTTTGCACGAAGTAAACGTGAACAAGGGATATCAATCCTATCTGTTGATACAATCAAAAGGGGAGAGCAACACTGTTGCATAACATTAACATTGTAACCTTTTTTTGTTCCCATGAGAACTTTTTAACCTATATTCAATAAAGAATTTAACTTTTAATATATTTCCATCTGTGTGCCATATAAGTAGACAAACCTTTGTTTTCTCTCTTTTCACAATGACATCGATGATAGGCAAGGCTAAAGCAACAAGTAATGGTGGGTGGAGTTACACCAACCGCACCCAAACCCTCATTGGCTGCATCATCAGCCTCATTTTATTGTCCCGTTTATCACACAACAAGGCTGTGATTTGTGGAGCTGCAGTATGTGGGATCCTGCTTTATTAGGGAACACCAAGCTTTTGGTGAACAAACCCTGGCTCTTGGGGGTACCTTTGTGCAAAACAAAGGATCCCCCCTCAACACACTCATCAGTGGTCTCCTCTTGGCATAATCCCGCAGCACTTTAAATGTCAGGGTCTTGTTTTACTATGGAAAGGGGGAGGGGCTTGTAGCACAAACTAATTTTAAACATAATAAGAGGTGCTGCCATGCTGAGACTTGTAGTCAAGGGACACAGAATGCAGGCGCACACTCTAGGTACTAAGAACAATGATAGTCAAAATAATTCTGATAAAATCTACAATTAACATGGAGTATAACTGAGATTCTTAGTATATGTTTGGCCAAAAACGTTTGCCACATAAGATGGGTCCCTAACATCCACAAAGTCACGGATTTTGTAGGATTGTAGTCAGGTGTATGACTTTGTGCAAGAGTACCTAGAAAAATTGATGCTGCTTTGAATGCAAAGGGTGTTCACACAAAATATTGATTTTATTTAGATTTCTCTTCATAAAAATAAACTATGAACACTTCTATTTTCGAAAAGCATTCTTACTTTGCAGCATTTTCTCCACACCTGCCTATATATATATATATATATATATATATATTAGGGGTGAGCGGGTTCGGTTTTACTCGGATTTACTCTGATCTTTTTATTGGCTTTCGCCTATCATGTGTTTTGGATAGCCAATAGAATAAATCCGAATTTGCGGTAAAGTGGCGATAAGAACCGAGTAAATCCGAGTAAAACCAAGCCTGCACATCCCTAATATATATATATATATATATATATATATATGGAGAAATAGGTGGGTATAGCGCCAAAACTTGTGGATTAGTGAGTGAACAAAGTGTGTTGTGAGCAGTGTATAAAATATAGCAACTGGGCCTAGAAATATTGAGGCGTCAGCTCTGGGTTAATAGTGAAATACTCATGTAAGTATTAGAGAAACAGTGAAAATAAGGTGAATTAACCTTTGAGCGACAAGTTTACTAAACAAATATAATGTCACTGCACTGTGTATTCAATAATGCGTCTACTGTAAAGTTGATATATATCAAGCAGACACAATATGCAACATATTAAATAGTACAAAAATGTGTATAGTAGGTTAAGAGCAAATTGTTTGCTCCTAACAAGTAAATGATAGGTGTCAGGTGAGCCATAAGTGGTAGTGCAGAAATAAATAAATATGTATATATAAAAAAATATAAAACATAACAATTTATTAAAGCACGATAAAATAATCAGAATGGTAAAAAGTAGTGTAAAACCTTGAGGTTTTACATATTTCCTTAGGGTACATTGATAACACTTTTACAAATAAATTACATCAAAAGGCAGTATAAACATTTATATAAAAGAACGAGTTAATAATTATAGCAGCTTATCTGAGGTAGTATTCCAAAGTTCATTAGAAATGCAGCAAACACACCCAATGCATTTCGTCCTATGACTTCATCATGGGGATGGTGTATGAGTGTGATAGTCTGGTATTTATACCCCACTAGGGGTTCAATAGGGGTCAAGAGTCAGCATCACTTCCTGTATGCCATATAGCTCTAATAGTAGTGTAGATTTGTATTCAATTGGTTTATTAATTTCTAACTTATACATTTCAATAGTTCCTATGAAAATATTGACATTGCAAATAAGATAAAACTGATGTTACAGGGACCACTTCCACCATTACTGACTTGGCTTCCACCCTTCTACCCACACAGGGTAGAAATACTGAGTTGTGATACAACTGTGTGCTGCCTTGTGGAAAGAGCTAAGGTGTGGGCTGATGAGAAGGCAGAACAGTCAGACTGCTGTTGGAGACAGTCTGGCTGCTGTGGCAGCCAGAGAGCTCAGTGAAGCTAAGCAAGCCATTGGGGGTCAGGAGGCCTGTGTCTGGACCTTGCAGGAGGCAGGGGGAACCATAAACCTCTCATACTGTGTGACATTGAAGCAGCTAGGCTGCAGGCTGAGGAAGCCAGGGCTTATACCTGGAGGATACAGGGAAGGCCACCAAGACTGACGGTATTTGTATAGCTGTGGCAGCCAAGCCAAGCCAGGCTGGAGCTGGCAATACACCTGCAGAGAAGCAGGAAGAGACATTATTGGCAGACTAGCTGCACCTTGATAGAGATGGTTCAAAAAGTGAGCTAGTGCCCTAAACAAGGGCTAGGTTGTTTGTTATTTTCTGTTTCCTGATTTCCATGCTGGAAGTAAACCACTATTTAGTTTATTTACTTGGAAGCTGTGTGTGTGTACCTTCATTAAGCACCTAAACACTGCACCAATCCACCCTCTACCAAACTAAATTCCCCAAGTTATCACAATATATATATATATATATATAAATATATATTGTGACATGGTCAGCATAACCACAACAAAGTAAATGTGGATATCCAGATGTACCAGGTTTGGCAGAGCAAATGCATTAGGAATGTGTAATGTCCAGTTCAGGTGTTGCCTCAATCAGAGTCTGGAAAGGCAGACACCTGTGTGAGGCTGGTTTAAAAGCTGCAGAGATACTGGAGAAACTGATTCTGATGGTGAAATAGTTCCCCAGGTTATAGGCCCGGGGGGTGACTAGTGTTAGGCATCTTGGACCTGCGAGTTCACTGAAGAAAATATTGCTGTTTGAAAGACTTTGTGTAACATCTTGCCTGTGAAACTGTCATATCCTGTGTACCTGCCTGTGGTGAGAAAAAAAGCTGCTGATGGATTTTATCAGGTCTATGTGATTCTTGTCACAAAATACTGTATATATATATATATATATATATATATATATATTAGGGATGTGCAGGCTCGGATAGGTTCGAGTTTGCACGTTGAGTTCGGATTTTTCCCTCCAAAAAAACGGAACTCAGAAAGAGGCTAAACGACATCTTACATGGACGAACATCATCATTCCTGGACTTTTGTCCAGGAATGATGATGTTCGTCCATGTAAGATGACGTTTAGCCTCTTTCTGAGTTCCGTTTTTTTGGAGGGAAAAATCCGAACTCAACGTGCAAACTCGAACCTATCCGAGCCTGCACATCCCTAATATATATATTATATAATGTAAGAAATCCACTGCACTCGCTACTCCCAGATTTGCGGTGCAAACCTACACTCGCCACATTGCTTAAATAAATAAAAACAGAAAACTCAGCACTCACCATTGTTAAATCACTCACAATAATACATAAATATTAGGACCTGCAGAGAAATGGGGTCCCGTTATGTGGGCTGTAGGCTTAGATGCAGTGATCAATCCATGAACCAAAACCCCATTACTTATGTATTATTGTGAGTGATTTAACAATGGTGAGTGCTGAGTTTTCTGTTTTTATTTAGTTAAGCAACTTGCACCCCAGTCCTGGGAAAGGCGAGTGCAGGTTTGCACCCCAAATCTGGGAGTGGCAAGTGCAGGTTTGCACCCCAAATCTGGGAGTGGCGAGTGCAGTGATTTCTGACTTTGTTTATTTTGTTAATTTTCAATTAGCCTTTTTGTTATCATAGTTTTCTCATGCACCCCTGTGCAAGCTCATTTATATTGACCTGTGTCAGCTGCCTTTTTGGTAGTATGATAGAAGCTATGCGGTGACTGTCTTGCCTTTAAAAGCCATACATTAGTTGGCAGGTAAGCTTTAAACCAGTTAACATTTTTTGCAGATTAAACTCTGTGATAGCAGCTACCAGGTTTCCATAAGTATGACAGATAGTGTAGGACCTGCAGAGAAATGGGATCCCGTGATGTGGGCTACAGGCTTAAATGCATTGATCAATCCATGAACCAAAACCCCATTATTTATGTATTATTGTGAGTGATTTAACAATGGTGAGTGCTGAGTTTTCTGTTTATATATATATATAAACAGAATATATATATATATCAATAGAATCGAACTGCATACAAAACCTCAGTTAGAATGTCATATGGGTGCAAGGCAGTAAAAAACGTAACAAGTGTTAACCACTACCTAAAAAGGATGTGGAATCCAGCCAGCACACCATTTGAAAAAAGCAATAGTTTTAATGTCCCATATCAGGGTGAAAAGCCATCACATAACACTGGTAAAATAAAGTGGTACTTAGCATCAGGTATCGATATGCATAGGGGAGACATGCTCTGAACCCCGACAATCAGAAGCCCCAACAGCTGTTTCGGATCCTCCTTCCTCAGGGGACTGCTGTAAACTGCCCTTACCAAACATCAGCTAATATACCCAAAGGTCATTAACAAAATAGATAACACATGAGTGCTTGTGACACCTGGCACACATGGAGCCCGCTCCCAATGGGCACAAAGTTCGGACACAGCAGCCGCTCATCGCCATGCTAAACACCGGCGGGCGGAACCAATGTGACCGCGACCAAGTTCCGGGGAAGACAACTTAGTTCCTAGTCACCGGAAGTGACGCAGCGCCACTATTCCAAAGAAATCAGTTTATATACAAATATTGAATATAAGGAAGGATTATTAGCTATACGTGATGCCATCTCTGCCAGTCCAAAGTACACAGGTCCACCAGTTGAATTTCTATTATCATTGATGGAGTCTATTTTATATAAAAACTACTTTATGTTTAATAATGAAGTTAAAGGGGACTGCAATGGGGTCAAATATGGCCCCCTCTTATGCAAACCTCTATATACATATTTATGAAAGAACCCACATCTTGTCAGGCTCTCAATATTCACACTTTATACATTTTTATGTAAGATATATAGATGACCTGTTTTTGCTTTGGAATGGGGGGTGGCATCGCTTGAAGCTTTTGTAGAGAATCTAAATGTATTGGCTGGATCGATTAGATTTACATGTACTCATAGTAATGAGCAAATTGAGTTCCTTGATGTGTGTGTCAAGTTAGGACAGGGAGGTTTCAGTACCAAAATCTTCAGGAAACCTACTGATAAGAACACTTTATTACTTGCAACAAGTTTTCACCCACAACCTCTCAAAAGGGGTTTGCCATATTCCCAGCTAGTCAGAGTAGTCAGGATTACCTCTGACAGGAATAAGCTTCCTTTGGCACTTGAACACATGGGTCAAAAATTCCTGGAGAGAGGTTACTAACCAAGAGAAGTCAAGGATGCAATTAAGAGGTGTCTGGGACTGAGCAGAGAAGACCTATTAAAGCCAACTCCAAAGATTGATGGAGATAACAGATTGACCTTTGCCAGCACTTATTCCATCACATCAGGGGTTTTAAGAAAATAAAACCTTAAACACTGGCACATAGTGCAAATCGATCCAACTCTGAAGGAATTATGTGCTAAACCACCTCTCTTTTGTTATAGAAGGAGCCCTAACCTAAAAGAGCGGATCAGTCGCTTGGACATTAGCCCTCGGGGTAATTAAGCCCATAATTGGTTACATCTACAAAGTGGGGCATACAAATGTGGTGGCTGCGTCAACTGCAAATTTATGCAGACTGGTAAAACATTTACGCACCCAATTGATGGTATGATGTTTCATCTTAAGCACAGGATGAGTTGTGACACGCGGTATGTCATATACGTTATCATATGCCCTTGCAAAAAGCTCTATGTCGGTAAGACTATTAGGATGCTTAAAGAGCGCATTGCTATGCATCGGTCTTCAATTAAAAAGGCTAATTCTGGTGTTGAATTCAAATTGACACTTCAAATTGCTAGGTCATAATATCAATGACTTCGTTTTCATGCCTATTGACCACATACCCCCGATCAGGAGGGGAGGGGACAGACACAATTTGCTCCTCCAACAGGAGTGTAGATGGATTCACCAGCTCAGAACCATGGTGCCCCGTGGGCTGAATGAGGAGTTTATACTTACTCCATTTTTGTAAAATTCGAGTACAATTTATTGTTGTGATAGATTTATGGTCATTTTATTTCTCTGCGACTATAGTTGTATATATGTATAACCTCAACTATCTTATTGTAATTTTGACCTCCTAGCTCCTATATGCTCTCCACCATTATTTATGGTACATACATTTGTTTGTTTGTCATTTATCCATTCTTAGTGATTGATGCTGGGTCAT
This sequence comes from Taudactylus pleione, assembly GCA_031769625.1. NCBI lineage: Eukaryota > Metazoa > Chordata > Amphibia > Anura > Myobatrachidae > Taudactylus > Taudactylus pleione. The sequence goes on along the minus strand of JAUIMM010001433.1, from coordinate 967,573 downwards.
TGTGATGCATATGTATGCATCAATGGTGCTATTGTGTGTTGTTACTTAGCAACAATTGTGTTTACCTATCTAATATGGTTGCCATGGCTGCAAGATATGAACTTTATGATGATGTATTAATATAGAAAGCCTTGGTATTTCTCAATTATGCACACGATTATAAGCGCCTGATAGAAGCCCCAGCCTCAACCTTTATTTGTTTTGTCTTGTTTGTTATTAATGTACATTTGATCTGTATTTCGCTGATTTCTTTGGAATAGTGGTGCCGCGTCACTTCCGGTGACTAGGAACTAAGTTGTCTTCCCCGGAACTTGGCCGCGGTCACATTGGTTCCACCCACCGGCGTTTAGCATGGCGATGAGTGGCTGCTGTGTCCGGACTTTGTGTCTGTTGGGAGCGGGTTCCATGTGTGCCAGGTGTCACGGTTGTTTGGTGAGTCCAAGCGCTCATGTGTTATCTATTTTGTTAACGACCTTTGGGTATATTAGCTGATGTTTGGTAAGGGCAGTTTACAGCAGTCCCCTGAGGAAGGAGGATCCGAAACAGCTGTTGGGGCTTCTGATTGTCGGGGTTCAGAACATGTCTCCCCCTATGCATATCGATACCTGATGCTAAGTACCACTTTATTTTACCAGTGTTATGTGATGGCTTTTCACCCTGCTATGGGACATTAAAACTATTGCTTTTTTCAAATGGTGTGCTGGCTGGATTCCACATCCTTTTTAGGTAGTGGTTAACACACACACATATATATATATATATATATATATATATGTATATATATATATAGATAAATTAAAGTCAATATCAGCCGGCACTTCACAGTTTAGAATATATACTTGCCCTGGTGCCATCCGAGGGTATGGAACTACCTTACGTACAAGGGAGGAAGCAGCAGCACTCTTGGGACTTGAGATCAAGAAGACTCTTTACACAACAATGTGTTCGTTCAACATTTCAGTCGGCAAAGACTGTTATAAAGAACATTGAAAAAAACATAGTTTACATACCTTTATAGAACAGGGTTCGTAATGTGATGTGCTCGTCCATCCGTCCATCCCTCCTGCCCAGCTCCGGGCAGCCGGCGCATAACTGTGCACGTTATGACATCTGGCGTATGACACTGAAATGATGACGTACGCACCCCAGTGACAGAAGCAGAGTAGTGGGCGGTAGTGTGTAAGGGATGACGTAAAGAAATATGCATAACAAAGGTTTGTGTAGTGCATGTCTCATGTGGGACAAATAATATATGCAATAAATAGTTACATAAATAGATACATTGAACAGAGAAATATTAGATGAATAAAGGAAAGGAATAAATTGAAGGAAAAAAGTGATACATAGGTTCCAAAACTAGGGATCAATTACTTTACTCTATGAGGTGCAAATCGGACAAAAGTGAAATAGAAGAAATAGACAAGATTTTAAGATGTTTCAATTGGGACTATGATTGGCAAGTTTGATGCTAAGTAGCATATTCATGTGTTCAAAGAAATAACAACTAAAACTTAATACCATGTTGGACAGCGAATGGAATCTAACGATCATCTAACAGAGCCAGAAGCTCTCCACTGACATCACTTGTGATGTCAGTGGGGCCGCCCCCAAACGACAGGCGTTTTCATGGGAACGCATCCATTTGGGCAGCCACCCCCCCCAGCCTGCCCACCAAAGGGGGCGAGCTGTCACTCAACATCGACAGCTCGCCCCCTTTGGTGCAAGACCCAGAGTGATGGATTGCCAGTCGCTAGCCGGGTCTCTCGCATGCGCATGACGGAGCCGGCTCCGTCGTGCGCATGCACTGTGGGCCACCATCGACCCAGTTGTGAGCGCTCAGCGCTTACAACTGGGTCTGAATCAGGCCCAGAGTACGAGACGGATGTAGGCATGTGGGGTAGCAGCAGCAGTAGTGGTGCAGAGCAGTGGCAGCTGTGCAGTGCAAAGAGGGCATCAGTGGGAGACAGAGGGCTTACTGGTAGTGCAAATACACCTGAGAAAATCAAATCAATAAGTCACAGATGGACGAATGCAGCAGTGAGATCTACGCATCTGTTAAAAGATGAATGTGTAAAAAAAAAAAAAAGTACCCCCCCCCCAGAAAACAACCAGCCCCGTGCTTTGGAGCCCCAGTATTGGTTGTGCTAAATACAGGGCACAAACAACGTGGGGGGGGGCCTGTATTAAGCACAACCAGCACCAGGCTTTTGAGAACCTGTCCTGGTTGCCAAAATATGGGGTACAAATGATGTAGGGGTCCCCCGTATTTAGGGGGTCATTCAGACCCATTCGCGAGCAAAGGACGCTCGCAAACGGGTCGATGTTGCCTCACTGCGCATGTGCACGACGGAGGGAGCTTCGTCGTGTGCATGCATGAGACCCGGACTGCGACAGCCAAGCTGTCGCTCCGGGTCTCGCACCAAAGGGGGCGTGCTGTCGATGGTGAGTGATAGAGCCTCTGATAGAGCCAAAATCGCTCCAGGGCTTGCGGAAGCGAGACCCTATCGCAGGGTCTCCGTCGCAAGATCGAGAACCATCATCATGGACGCTCGCATAACTGTGGGTGGTAACCCACAGCTATGCAAGCGTCCATGAGGATGCTCCTAAAACAGGTAGGAGGGCCCTGATTCCGAGCGAGCGCTCTGGTCAGAGCTTCCGGCTCTGAATCAGGCCCTTAGTGCAACCAGCACAGGGATCTGAGCTGGTCCTGGTTCTGGAAATACAGGAGAGAAAAAAATTGCATAGGGTCCCCCTGTATTTCCCAAAACCAGCAGCGGACTCCGTCTAGCAGGGGGGGTGATGCCACAGCCAGGGGAGCCCTTTCACTGGGCACTCCAGCCACAGCATCACCCCTGACTGCTAGGGGATCCCTGGGGAGTTTGGGACCCCCCCAATAAAGGGGTCCCCCTCCTCAGGGCACCCCATGCCGAGGCTGACAGCCTGATGCTATCCCCGGCACCCCTGGGCGGTGGGTGCCGGGTTGATTATGTATAGTGTGGTGCATAAGTAAATATAAATATTGACTTTTGCAATAGTACTACAGGTCCCAGCAGGCATCCCCCGCATGCTGGTACTTGGAGAACCACAAGTACCAGCAGGCGGGGTATTAAGGGCCTGCTGGCACCTATATTACCCCTGCAAAAGAAATATTCAAATAAAACACACAGACACAGTCTTCTAAATCGATTTACCGGGACCTTCACCTGGAGCGCAGCGGCCAGTAAGCTCTTTTACGCGGCCACCGCTCATCCAGGGCTTCCCGTTGTCTTCATTCTTCAGCCGGTCTCTCCAGGTCCCCGGCCGTCCATCTGAATGTACGGAGCATGCGCTGCTGGCTGTATTTAAGCCAGCCAAGGGGGTGGGGTGATGACGTCATGAGCCGTTATTGGCTCGCGGTGGCCATCTTTGAATTTCAAAAATGACGCTGAACCAGGACAGGTTCTCAAAAGCCTGCTGCTGGTTGTGCTTAATACAGGGGACTCCTACATCATTGTCCCCTGTATTTAGCACAACCAATACTGGGGCTCCAAAGCACGGGGCTGGTTGTTTTCTGGGGGGTGGGGCCACGCCATTTTTTTATCAAACACAGCCATCCAGTCAAGGTTGTGCTTAAATGCAGGGAACAAATGACATAGGGTTCCCCCATATTTAAGCGCAACCAGCACTGGGCTAGTCAGAACCAGCCCTGGTTGCCAAAGTACAGGGGACAAATGATGTAAGGGTCCCCTGTAAGTTATGCAACCAGCACTGGGCACTGATCTGGGCCTGGTTCTTGAAATACAGGGGGAAAAAATGAGTAGGGTACCCCTGTATTCTCCAGGACTAGCACCGGACTATTTCTAACGGGGAGCTGATGCCATAGCCAGGGGAGCCCTTTCACCGGGCCCCCCAGCCACAGCATCAACCCTGACCGCTAGTTAGTCCAGGCCAGGGATCCCTGAGGAGCTGGGGACCCCCCCAATAAAAATGTCCCCCTCCTCAGGCCACCCCAGGCCCAGGCTAATAGCCCGGGGCTATCCCCAGAACACCTGGGCGGTAGGTGCTGGGTTGATTGTGTTGTGTGGTGCATTTTAAAGAATATTTTCTTTTGCAGGTGAACTATAGATCCCAGCATGTCTCCCTGCATGCAGGTACTTGGAAAACCACAAGTACCATCATGCTGGGCATTAGGGCCCACTGCCACCTGTAGTCCACCTGTAAAAAAAATATTAAAATAACACAACACACTTTAATATTGTATTATTTTATTTTACATGTCTTCACCTGTGGGACGGCAGCCTTTAAGCTCTTTTGCATGGCTGCTGCCACCCCAGGACTTAGGCATCTTTGCTTGGCAGGCGCCAAACCACCAGGGCTTCGGCGTCTTCGCCTGGCAGATGCCAACCCGCCAGGGCTTTGACGTCTTCACCTAGTGGATGGCAGCCTGTGATAGCTCTTTTTCATGGCTGCCACTCACTAGGACTTCCGGGGTTTTTGCCTGGCAGGCACCAACCCACCAGAGCTTCAGTATCTTTGCCTAGTGGCGGCAGCCTGTGATAGCTCTTTTTCATGGCTGTCTCCCATTAGGACTTCTGGTGTCTTCACCTGGCGGGCGCCAACCTGCCAGGGCTTCGGCGTCTTCACCTGGCTGGCACCATCCCACCAGGGCTTCCATGTCTTCACCTAGTGGGTGACAGCCTGTGTCAGCTCTTTTGCTTGGCCGCCGCCCACTAGGACTTCTGGTGTCTTCGTCTGGCAGGCGCCAACCCGCCAGGGCTTCGGCCTCTTCACCTAGTGGGTGGCAGCCTGTGTCAGCTCTTTTGCATGGCCACTGCCCACTAGGACTTACGGTGTCTTCACCCGGTGGGCGCCAACCTGCTAGGGCTTCGGCATCTTCACCTGAGGGGTGGCTGCCACCTCCCCAGGGCTTCTATGGTCCTCTGCAGTTGCCGCTGCCAACAATGACATTACCAGTCGTGATTGGCTCGCGGCGGCCATCTTTGAAAATCAAAGATGGCTGCAGCGAGCCAATCACGGCTTGCAATGTCATATATATATATATATGTATATACAATTTCCCAAAGGACAGGCGCTCCAAAACACGTCACAAATTCTTGCCTTGTTGCCTTCCCCAGGAGGAGATTTTCAAAACAATACTGCAGCAGACGGGCGACACTCACAGGACTTCAAAAATACCAAGGAACTATTGACCTTTAGGTCATTTATTGCCAACGTTTCAATCTCAAACCAGAGAGCCTTGAGAAAAATCTTGTGTGTGAGATTGAAACGTTGTCAATAAATATTGGGACATTGACAGAAGTTTCATATTTTGGCCTCTATTCACCACCACAATGGCTTTGAAATGAAACAAACAAGATGTGCTTTAACTGTAGACTTTCAGATTTAATTTGAGGGTAATTACATCCAAATGAGGTGAACAGTGTAGGAATTACAATGGTTTTTATATGTGCCTCCCACTTTTTAAGGGGCCAAAAGTAATGGGACAAACTAAACAATCCTAAATCAAACTTTCACTTTTTAATACTTTGTTGCAAATCCTTTGTAGGCAATTACAGCCTGAAGTCTGGAACGCATAGACATCACCAGACGCTGGGTTTCATCCCTGGTGATGCTCTACCAGGCCTCTACTGCAAATGTCTTCAGTTCCTACTTGTTCTTGGGGCATTTTCCCTTCAGTTTTATCTTCATCAAGTGAAATGCATGCTCAATCAGATTCAGGTCAGGGGATTGACTTGGCCATTGCATAACATTCCACTTTTTAACCTTAAAAAACTCTTTGGTTGCTTTTGCAGTATGCTTCGGATCATTGTCCATCTGCACTGTGAAGCGCCGTCCAATGAGTTCTGAAGCATTTGACTGAATATGAGCATATAATATTGCCCAAAACACTTCAGAATTCATTCTGCTGCTTTTGTTAGCAGTCACATCATCAATAAATACAAGGGAACCAGTTCCATTGGCAGCCATACATGCCCACGCCATGACACTACCACCATCATGCTTCACTGATGAGGTGGTATGTTTTGGATCATGAGCAGTTCCTCTCCTTCTCTTCTCTTCCCATCACTCTGGTACAAGTTAATCTTTGTCTCATCTGTCCATAGGATGTTGTTCCAGAACTGTAATGGCTTTTATAGATGTTGTTTGGCAAACTCTAATCTGGTCTTCCTGTTTTTGTGGCTCACTAATGGTTTACATCTTGTGGTGAACCCTCTATATTCACTCTTGTGAAGTCTTCTCTTGATTGTTGACTTTGACACATATACACCTACCTCCTGGAGAGTGTTCTTGATTTGGCCAACTGTTGTGAAGGGGTTTTTCTTCACCAGGGAAATAATTTTTCTGTCATCCACCACAGTTGTTTCCGTAGTCTTCCGGATCTTTTGGTGTTGCTGAGCTCTCCGATGTGTTCTTTCTTTTTAAGAATGTTCCAAACAGTTGATTTGGCCACACCTAATGTTTTTGCTATCTCTCTGATGGGTTTGTTTTGATTTTTCAGCCTAATGATGGCTTGCTTCACTGATAGTGACAGCTCTTTGGATCTCATATTGAGAGTTGACAGCAACTGATTCCCACTGCAAATGTCACACCTAGAATTAACTCCAGACCTTGTACCTGCTTAATTGATAATGAAATAACAAGGGAATAGCCCACACCTGTCCATGAAATAGCTTTTGAGTTGACAGTCCCATTACTTTTGGCCCCTTAAAAAGTGGGAGGCACATATAGAAACCGTTGTAATTCCTACACCGTTCACCTGATTTGGATGTAATTACCCTCAAATTAAATCTGAAAGTCTGCAGTTAAAGCACATCTTGTTTGTTTCATTTCAAAGCCATTGTGGTGGTGAATAGAGGCCAAAATATGAAAATTTTGTCAATGTCCCAATATTTATGCACCTGACTGTATATATATATATATATATATATATATACATATATATATATGTATATATATATATATATATATATATATATATATATATATACACACACACACTGGTGGCCAAAATTGTGGACACATTTTGAAATTTGAAAGTTTATCAACTTCGAATGCTTATAAAAACTGTTTCACTTCACGCAGTGCAATGATTCATATATCAAATGAAAGGAAATTTAATGCTGAATTCAACACAATAAGCAGAGGTCAAATAATTACATTACAAGGGAAGTTATGCCATGAAAACAACACTTAGGGTGAAAATCCCTGTGTACTTATGATGTTACTGTCCTATCAGTATTTCCTTGGGTATCCTTTATTTTTCAAGACAGCAGCACAGCGACGTTATCCCGGATTGTGATGTTAAGTGAAAATGGTCTTTCATATGTAGCAATTGCGAGAGAAATTGGTGGGAATGTGACAACATCAGGAGTATGAAAGTTTTGTTTACGCTATCAGGAAACACAATATATACAAAACAAAGAAGGAAAAGGCCGGAAAAGTGCACAACAGCTGTTGACGATAGGAGATTAAAATTAATTTGTGTCAGGGACAGATGGATGTCATCTGCGGCCATTAGTAGTATACTGAGTGCAACTGGTGTTTTTGTCAGTGCAAGAACGGAACAGAGAAGACTAACGGAGGCTGGCCTAAAAGGTAGGATTCCCTGAAAAAAGCTATTGCTGAATAAAAAGCAGCAGAAATGAACACAGTGGGCAAAAGAACACATTGTATGGACAGAAGATCAGTGGAAACAAGTGATATGGAGTGATGAAACTAAGATATCAATATTTGGTAGTGATGGGAGAAAATGTGTGAGACGTCACATCGGGGAAGAGGTACATCCAGATTTTATTCAAGCAACAACAAAGAATCCTACAAGTGTTATTATCTGGGCATGTATGACAGCAGATGCTGTAGGCCGCCTTCATGTCATAGATGGCACACTGAACAGCAGAAAGTACATTGACACCATCCTACAACCAAAACTTCTACCTTCTATCAGGGATCTTTTTCCAGACAATGCCCCATTTTTTTTCCAGCAGGATTCAGCTCCTTGCCACACTGCATGGATATGCAAGCAGTGGTTCATGGAGAATGACATACAAGTGCTGGAATGGCCAGAAAACAGCCCAGACCTGAACCCCAATAAACAGTTTTTATAAGCATTCGAAGTTGTCACAAGCCATGGCAGCGGCTTGTTTCCCACCGGCTCGGGACCTGCACTGACTCAGAATCCGGTTCCGCTGATTACAAAGCACTGGGGATGCTGCAGAGAGTGACTCATCTAGCCAAGTTATCCTGCCCTCCTGGCAGGCAACTCATCTAGCCAAGAAATCCTGTCCTCCTGGCAGGCAACTCATCTAGCCAAGAAATCCTGCCCTACTGGCAGGCAACTCATCTAGCCAAGAAATCCTGCCCTCCCAGCAGGCAACTCATCTAGCCAAGAAAACCTGCCCTCCTGGCAGGCAACTCATCTAACCAAGTTATCCTGCCCTCCTCACAGGCTACTCTACAAGCCAAGTTTTCCTGCCTTATCTGGTGAGACACTTTTCCATAACATTATAACCGGCCAACTTTGTATTTAAGTCTGTGTGTTCCGTGTCCTTCATTATGGAGCAGGCTCAAAACCCTGCACAAATCCTTGCCGCACAGATCCAAGTGCTTACCCAAAAAGTTCAGGAGCTCCCTATAAGATTTGAGGATGTTCGGGCATCCACTCCTGGAGCCGTTCCCAAGGAACCTAAAATGAATCTCCCCGTACTCAGTTCCTGAACTTCCGTGAGAGTTGCAACCTCTATTTTCGTCTCCGACCTTTATCTTCTGGATCCGAGACTCAGCGGGTAGGATTAGTGATCTCGCTCTTACAAGGAGATCCACAGACTTGGGCATTTGGTCTCGCTTCAACACATTCTGCGCTTTTATCAGTAGATGCCTTTTTTAATGCTCTTGGATTATCATATGCAGATCCTGACAATAGTTCTTTGGCCGAATCCAAGCTGTGGGCTCTTCGGCAGGGAAAGAATCCCGCAGAGGATTATTCCTCAGAGGTTCGGAGATGGGCAGTGGATTCAAGATGGAACAACCCAGCATTGCGTAGCCAATTTGGATGCCATCAAGGACATTTTGGTCCAACATCCATCACCTGAGTCCCTTGACGACTTAATCTCTTCAGCCATCCATATTGACCATCGCCTCAGAGAATGCAAACGAGAACGCAGTCTTTCTGTACAGTTGCCTCAGTCACCTTCCTGGTTGCTGGCGGAGGACTCTGAGGAACCCATGCAACTGGGAGCTTTCTGGCTATTGCCCAGGGAGAGACAAAGACAATGATCTCAAGGCCTCTGCCTATATTGTGGAGCTACAGGTCATCCGCTGAAATCTTGCCCACATAGGCCAGTAAAAGATCGGGTCTGAATGTAAAAGAGGAGTTACATTTAGGCCTGGCATCTGTTTCCTCAAAAATTTGTTGCTAGTTCCTGCGGTGGTACATCTGTCGCAATCCGTCCATTCCGTATCGGCGTTTGTGGACAGCGGTGCTGCTGGGAACTTCATGGACTTATCATTTTTTCATTCCTTAGGTTTAGCTGCAGTTCCTTTACCTCAAGAGGTTCCTATTTGTGGGTTAGATGGTGGTCTGGTGGCTAATGGTCTTATCAAATTCAAGACACCACCTCTTCGTCTCTCAGTTGGAATTTTGCATTCGGAGATGATTCCTTTTTTCTACTCCAGTGTCCTTTTGCTCCCGTCATTTTGGGGTTTCCATGGTTAATGACCCATAATCCCGTCATTGATTGGATTATGGGGGATATTGTCAAATGGAGTCCAGCGTGTCAAAATTGCTGTTTATCTACACCCATCCAGACGGCTATCTCTGCTGTCTCAGAGTCTCTTCCAGGACTTCCTGCTCAATACCGTCTTTTTGCAGATGTTTTTTCGAAATCAAAGGCCAATTCTCTACCACCTCATCATCTGTATGATTGCGCCATACAGCTGTTACCAGGAGCCAAGTTACCCAAGGGTCGTCTCTATTCTCTTTCTATACCTGAGAATAAGGCCATGGAGGAGTATATTGTGGATGCCTTGGCTAAAGGATTCATCCGTCCTTCTAAATCTCCGGTTGGGGCTGGTTTCTTCTTCGTCCAGAAGAAGGATGGGTCATTACGTCCTTGCATTGACTTTAGGGCATTGAACGAAATCACCAGCAAAAACTCGTACCCTTTGCCCTTGATCTCGGTACTTTTTGATCAGCTCTGGCAAGCTTCCATTTTTTCCAAGATTGATCTCCGTGGAGCTTATAATTTGATCCGGATCTAGACCGGAGATTAATGGAAAACGGCGTTCAATACGCATATGGGGCACTATGAAAATTTAGTTATGCCGTTTGGATTGGCTAATGCTCCAGCAGTCTTTCAAGACTTTATCAACGATGTACTCCAGGAGTTTCTTGGCATTTTTGTGGTTGTTAATCTCGATGACATCCTCATTTACTCTCACTCCATGCACCAGCATGTCCAGCATGTCAGTATGGTCCTATCTAAATTGAGAGAGAATTCGTTATTTGCCAAGTTGGAGAAGTGTGAGTTTCATGTGGAGAAAGTATCTTTTCTTGGATATATTATTTCTCCTCATGGCTTCTCCATGGATCCTGGAAAGGTTAAAGCAGTATTGGACTGGGTTCAGCCTACTACATTGAAAGGCATTCAATGTTTCCTTGGTTTTTCCAATTACTATAGGAGTTTTTTTGGCTCGTTATCCTCCATTGTTGCCCCCATAGTAGAGTTAACCAAGAAAGGTGCGGATGATTCTAACTGGCCTAGTCAGGCAGTTCAGGCCTTTGAACATCTCAAACTTGCTTTCACCAGCACCCCTGTTCTCAAACATCTGGATGCAGATCTGTCTTTTGTGGTTGAGGTGGACGCCTCTGAGAATGGGGCAGGAGCTATTCTCTCTCAGAATAATCCGTTGGATGGCAAACTCCATCCATGTGCATTTTTTTCACGTAAATTTTCTTCGGCCAAGTGTAATTATGATGTTGGGAACAGGGAGCTGCTTGCCATTAAGTTAGCTTTTGAGGATTGGAGACATTGGCTTGAAGGAGCCAAACACCGGATCTCTGTCCACACCGACCACAAAAATTTGGCATACATTGAAGCGGCCAAGAGGCTTAACTCCAGGCAAGCACGATGGGCACTATTTTTTACCAAATTTAATTTTCTCATTTCTTTTCGACCCGGATCTACTAACATCAAATCTGATGCATTGTCCAGGAGTTTCACTCCTGTCCAACAGGATACTGTGATCAAATAATCCATTATTCCCAGATCTTGTATCCAGGTGGCTTTATCTCGAAACTTGGCTGAGGATCTGTCTGTGTTTCAAGAGGATTCGCCTCCTGGTAGACCGTCCAATTGCCTGTTTGTTCCTGTAAATTTGAGAAAAGCTGTCCTACAGGACTTCCATGTGAGACGGGCTTTCGGACATCCAGGCATCAATAAGACCATTGAATTAATGTCTCGTGCGCTTTGGTGGCCGTCTTTGGCTTTGGACGTTCGAGAGGTTTTTTTGGCATGTGAAGTTTGTGCTCGTAACAAGACTCCTCATACCCCACCATTAGGATTACTGCTTCCTCTTTCTACACCAAAAAGACCCTGGACACACATTGCGATGGACTTCATTGTGGACCTTCCTCGCTCTGCTGGCTGTTCAGTTATTTGGACTATCGTGGACCGCTTTAGCAAAATGATGCACTTTATTCCTCTGCCCAAATTGCCATCTGCCAAAGAACTTTCTGTCCTCTTCTTGGAACTTATTTTTCGTTTGCATAGTCTTCCCTATGACACTGTTTCCGACCATGGGACGCAATTTGTTGCATGGTTTTGGAGATGTTTCTGCACTGCACTGGGTATCAGTCTCAGCTTGTCTTCAGGATATCACCCACAGTCCAATGGGCAAACAGAACATGCTAATCAAACCCTGGAGCAATATTTACGGGGTTACGCCTCAAAATTCCAGAATGATTGGGTGTCTCATCTTCCCATGGCTGAATTTGCTTTTAACAATTCCTATCACTCAGCATCTTCAGTTTCACCCTTCTATTGTGTGACGGGCCAACATCTTCAGGCCAGTTCATTTGATTTATCATTCTCCAGATCCTCTGATGCAGGTACTGTTTCCAGACTCCGTGGTATTTGGGCCAAGGTGCATCATAATCTCTTCAAGGCATCTCTCCATTCTAAGAAATTGGCATAGACTTCAGAGGCCTTGCACATTCAAAAGGGGGGACTTAGGGCCTCATTCAGAGGTGGCCGGAGGATGCAAGCGGTCGCTCAGAAACTGGGCGGCCACTTGCATCCTGACCGCCCGCCTCTGTTGCGGTCGTTAGGCTGAGGGTTAACACCCACAGCTCTAACGACCGCTCTGGTGATGGTTGCAATGGTCAGAGACCATCACGACCATTGGGGCTTACGATGAGACCCTAGGGTAGGGTCTCCCTTGTCGTAAGCCCTGGAGAGCTTCTGGCTCTGTCTGAGCTGGAAGCTCTCCACTGACATCACTAGTGATGTCAGTGGGGCCGCCCCCAAATGGTAGGCATTCCCATGGGAACACCTCTGTTTGGGCTGCCACCCCCCAGCCCGCCTTCCAAATGGGGTGAGCTGTCAATCAACATCGACAGCTCACCCCCTTTGGATTGAGACCCACTACGACCGGCGCTGTCAGTCGTAGCGGGTCTCACGTATGCGCATGACCCCCTTAGTGTGGCTGTCCACTAGAAATATCAAACTCCGGCAACCCTCTCACAAATTGGGTCCTCGGTTTATTGGTCCTTTCCGGATCATTTCTCAAGTTAACCCAGTTGCTTTCAAACTCCAACTACCAAATTTGTTAAAGATTAACAACACTTTTCATGCCTCTTTATTAAAGCCAGTCCATAAGTCAGATAGATGAGGGAACTGGAGTTCTTTCAGGCCTGCGCCGGTGGTGGTCCACGGTCAACAGGAGTTTGTGGTTGAGAAAGTGCTGGATTCTAGAGTATCTAGAGGTCGGTTGCAGTTTCTGGTCCATTGGAAGGGCTATGGTCCGGAAGAACGTTCCTGGATTCCAGAAGATTCCTTACATGCTGCCAGGTTGAAGAGGATGTTGTTTCAGGAATTTCCCTTTAAACCAGGCTCTGGGGGTTCTTCAACCCCGCGTCCAGGGGGGTTACAGTCACAAGCCATGGCAGCGGCTTGTTTCCCACCGACTCGGGACCTACACTGACTCAGAATCCGGTTCCGCTGATTACCAAACACCAGGGATGCTGCAGATAGTGACTCATCTAGCCAAGTTATCCTGCCCTCCTGGCAGGCAACTCATCTAACCAAGAAATCCTGCCCTCCTGGCAGGCAACTCATCTAGCCAAGAAATCCTGCCCTCCTGGCTGGCAACTCATCTAGCCAAGTAATCCTGCCTTCCCAGCAGGCAACTCATCTAGCCAAGAAATCCTGCCCTCCTGGAAGGCAACTCATCTAGCCAAGTAATCCTGCCCTCCCTGCAGGCAACTCATCTAGCCAAGAAATCCTGCCCTCCTGGCAGGCAACTCATCTAACCAAGAAATCCTGCCCTCCTGGCAGGCAACTCATCTAGCCAAGAAATCCTGCCCTCCTGGCAGGCAACTCATCTAGCCAAGAAATCCTGCCCTCCTGGCAGGCAACTCATCTAGCCAAGAAATCCTGCCCTACTGGCAGGCAACTCATCTAGCCAAGAAATCCTGCCCTCCTTGCAGGCAACTCATCTAGCCAAGTTATCCTGCCCTCCTGGCAGGCAACTCATCTACATCTAACCAAGTTATCCTGCCCTCCTCACAGGCTACTCTACAAACCAAGTTTTCCTGCCTTATCTGGTGAGACACTTTTCCATAACAGAAGTTGATAAACATTAAAATTTCAAAAAATGTCCGCAATTTTGGCCACCACTGTATATATATATATATATATATATATATATATTGGTGGTGAGATTATCTGCTAGGGGGCACCAGCCAAAATCTTTCACAGGGCACCAAATTGGCTAGGGTCGACTCTGAATTCATGATTGTCTTGGTTTAAAGGGACAGTATGGTAAGCTTGAATGTTGGTTATTGCTTCATAAAACAATAAACAAGATTACACACACATTAATTATACTTATACGCAAAATAGTTGTTAATAACTGAAGCCCTAATTTGTCTTCAACTGTCTGTGGTCAAATAGGATCTGATTCAGATCCAGACACAACTCCAATATTTACACAGATTGAGCAATTATTAGCCATTGTGCATGCTCAAAAGATGCACTGCACATGTGCAGCAATTGAATTGTGATTATGCTCGCACAAAGGATTCATTTGGAGGAGGTAATGGGGTGGCTAGAGAAACACAAGCATGACGATAGCATTTAAACACTGTTTTCTCAGTGTGCATAAATTAGCCACTGCATCATTGCTTGCAACAGGAGAGCACTCTGCGTACTTGGAGACCTGCTATGTCTGTGACAGCTTAGACTTAGGGCCTGATCCAGACCTGCTTGCTAGGTGCGGCTGCTTGCTCCAAGCGTATGGAAATTCAGCTAAGTGACATCAAGGCAGGTGTTCGCATGGCAAGGCATAAGCACGCCCACTATGTCTTGGCAAGCGATCACTTTGTGTATGTAGATGCCCACTAGCCTGTCTTTAGCTGCCAACTAGCGAATGCCATCTTTTGGAAGTATTTACAAACATCAGTACTTTGGGTTCCATCAGATCTGACTGCAGTGCTTGCGTTTGACTGTACTCTACTGCAAGCACTGCGATCACTTCAGTGTATAAATCAACCAGGTGACGTGTACTATGATGCTGCCTGTTAATTATGCATGCATCTGAAGTGCCATTGAAACATTCAGGCACTCCTGCATCTGCAACTCCACTCCCCTGTTACTACTGCCCTGCCCCTTTTACCACCCACAAACAACCTCTCCTGTCACTCATTCCACTGGGCTGTCTTTGTAGGGTAAGCGAGCACACCCTGATCGCTCATACTAGTTTGTGCATGCGCACTGCGAACTATATGCATGCACACATTTGCAAACATCACCCGCAATGAGTGATCACATGCTAGCAAGCAGGTCTGAATAAGGTCTTTACTCAGAAGGCTGAGTGGCTACCTGATCTGCGTTTAATGTTTATGGTTTTGTGCATGAGCAGAGGATGTGAGATGCTTTCAGTGGGCATCTCTAAGCACTGGACAGTGAGTCATTAGCATATTTTTGCAATTGCAATCTATGAGAGTTTGCAGCTGTGATGGCATTTGTGTGTGGATCTGAATCAGGTCCATAGTCACTCGGTGTTATCAAGATGTCTGCTTGCTCACTAGCTATCACATAGTCTGGCGGGGGAGGTTGTTGCAATGTCAGCTTATGCAATAGACAGCAGCAGAGTAAAATGTCAGACACTTTGGTAACAGGATGTAATAACATTTCACCAGATTTATCAAGACATCATAACATTTTATTAGCCAAAAGGTGCGCTCTATCACTGCTCTAGTGGTTATATGTTCTTTAATATAATATAATATACTTATACTCAGCAGGAGTCTGCGGATGCGACAATGGAATCAGAAGCCAGGAGCAACAACCATAACCTAAATCCACTGTATGTTGTAAAGAGAGAAAAACAAATTACAATACATCAGATTGTTAAATTCCTAGGTCACAACTATATTTCTGGTTACTTACCCAGCAAACATCCCCCAGGCATTTTTTCTGCCTCAAATTTTACTCACAGGGTTGATTTGCTGAGGATATAGGCATCGTAGCAGGAACCAAGATAGCCAGTAACAACACTCCTAATATTATATTTGCATCACAGATCACCTGCACATAATTATGATGCAGATTAATATACACATGTGCACTATTCCTCGGTAGCCTCAACCCTATGTGCATGCAATCTATAGCTCCCCTGACATTAGGCATGCCTGCAAGACTATAGAAAACTACCCTGACTTCATGCCACTGTGAATTCTTGCTGGAAAATTACTGTAGATATAGGTTTTACAGAGGGGAATGTGGGCAGCAAGCACTTAGGTGAGGTGCCTACTAGAAGTGGGCTGTGAAATTCCAAGCACTTTACTTGAGGCTGACTCTAATGAGCCAGTAGTAAACAATGTAGAGTACACAGCAGCTTGTGCAGGCCTGTTATGGCACGCTACCATGCAGTGTCTGGCTTAAACATGACAAGGTCATACAGCATCATTATGTTAGGTATTATTGAGGGAGAACATCTGTATGACCTCGCCATCAGACACTGCATTGAGGTTTAACTGGCCACAAAAAAACCTAGGCCTGTATAGGCTGTACCTCAATAGTTGTTGTGGTTCATCTGTTTCTGTCTCATGGGTCAGCCAGGTGGTAAAGTGCTTAACATTGCAACTTCTTGACCTTACATACTTCCTACAGGCATAGTGCACCACATGGTTGGAGCTCATTTAATAGGCATCATAATGAAATGTCACCCAATTGAATGTATTGTTAAAGTCTAACTTGCCTGTCAATTATTATTTTATTTAAAAGATGGTTTGGTGGTCGGTTTTCAGCAGATTTCTGCTTGTATTGCCAACTGATCGAAAGTAAATATCCAGTTTCTATAGTCATCTATGTGAAAGTATCAAATGTTGGTTCGCTGTTCTAAACTGTCGTAAAGTCACATTCTTGGTTGATTTGGCACTGGATTTACCTATAGTAGATCTCAGATTTGCAAAGTAAGTGCCAAATTGCACAAAAATGCAAAAACTACCAAAATCGACCTTTAGTAAATTTACCCGAGTCTTTCTGCAATGCACACTGTGTAACAGAAAGAACCCACCCATAATGCAGAGGGTAGGAGTGTCCTTTTCATACTCACCAAGGACTGTGCTCCCACTGCTCTCTCATCTGCTGTCCAATGATTTCAAACATCAGAAGCAGTGAGACACACTCATATACCTACCTCCATACTATCACTTCTCTCCCCCAGATGTCTGGTACAATTTACACATACCTTGTGGGAGATTAAGAGTGCATTGTTGTGACTGTATGAAATTACATTTTCTGTTAACAACAGAATTAACCACTTTTTGGAAAAAATCTTAACAGGCTAAGATTTTTTCCAAAAACCGATCAGAAATTGTTGTTTTATTTATGACTGAATTAGGTCAAGAACATCTATTTAAAACATATCCAACACGATTTTATTAAAAAAAACATAATTTTAAACACAGTATACCATAAAAATGGCAATACTGTAGTGATGGCCATTGACTGCTGTACCATCAATGGATGATGGCTTTAACCATCATTAGAGAATAATCAATGGTTCAGCAATTGATGATAACGTTATGTGCATGCATAAGCCGTGCCCATTGTGGCGGTGCTACCAATGTTTTCTGAGCATGGAGGGCTGCCATCGATGGTGCAGTCATGGTGCCTGCCATTAAAGGCAAAACACTTATCATTGACTATAGACCATTGATATTTGCAAACCAATGATGGTCATACGGTTGATATTTAAAATTAAATATATATATATATATATATAAATTGTAATCTTTAAAATCGATTTTAAATGATATATGGAGTAATTGATAAAAATCTATTGAGGTATATTTACTAAAGTGTGGGTTTTTAGAAGTGGAGATGTTGCCCACAGCAACCAATCACATTGTAGCTATTATCTTCTAGAAGGTACTGGATAAATGTTACGTAGAATCTGATTGTTGCTATGGGCAACATCTCCACTTCTAAAAACCCATACTTTAGTAAATATACGAAGGCCCAGCAACAGGGGGGGACTACGGGGACACCCGTACCGGGCCCCGAGGTTCCAGAGGGGCCCCGAGGACCAGACGGGCACTAGATAAATATGGGGCCGCCGGCGGCGGTCTCTGTTCCAGCTGGCAGGCCACAGCCGCTGGGACCGATAGCAGACTCCCAGCCCCCCTAGCATGGCCTGGCAGCACTGGGCTCTTCCGGGTGGCTCAGCTGACATGCAGGTGAGCAACGTGGCAGCATGATGTCAGAGGTCACGTCGCCGCATGAAAAGCAGGCAGCGCCGCTGCAGACTGCGGAGAAGGGAAGAGCTAGATCCCCTTCCGTGTCTGGATAGAAGTGAAAGTGGGTACCACATGGTGAGCCTGAGAGGTGCTTGGGACAGAAGAAGTTAAAGGGGCATAGGAAGCTGATAGAGGCTGGGGGCAGCGCAAGGTGATGGGAGCCGGGAATAGAGAAAGATGAAGGTGATGGGGCCTGGGGGCAGAAGGTGAGATGGGCTGGTGGCAGAGGAAGGTGAGATGGGCTGGGGGCAGAGGAAGGTGAGATGGGCTGGGGGCAGAGGAAGGTGAGATGGGATAGTGCAGAGGAAGGTGATGGGGGCTTGGAAAAGAGGAGGTGATGGGGGCTGGGGATAGAGGAACATGAAGGGGCAGTGGAAGGTGATGGGGCAGAAGGTGACATGGGCTAGGGGCAGAGGAATGTGATGGGGCTGGGGATGGAGAAAGGTGAAGCGGGTAGAGGAAGAATTATGGGGCAGAGAAAGGTGATAGGGACTGGGGGCAGAGAAAGGTGATGCAGGCTATGGATGGAGGAAGGTGAAATGGGCAGAGGAAGGTGATGGGGCTGGGGCAATAGGTGATGAGGGCTTGGGACGGAGGAAGGTGATGGTGCATCAGGGCTGAGGATGGTGATGATAGGCTGAATTTGAGGAAGGTTATGAGTACTGTGGATTGCTGGCTGCAGACACCATCCTTCCTGAGGCATCCACAGCACTGTCATCAAGAAGACCTTGCAAGAGACGGCAGACAAAAGCTGCATCAGTGACAGAGAGACAGTGTGGTAAGTCATAGTGTATTTTTACTTTATTTAAAGGCTGGTATATCTTTCAGTTAACATTCTCATGCTTCACTTATCACACATGCAGGGGAGGGATGTCTGGGATCGGGGGTCATGGTGAGAATGTAGGGCCCCCAGAGACATCAGTGTTCCAGGATTTCTTTTGCCGGCCCTGAATATACCCCTATGATCAGTATGGATGCTGCTGTTTATATGTCCCTGGCACTACATTGGGGCAGCACTGGAGGCATTTACATTTATCTGGCAGCTGCAGAGAGGAGCACTTGGAACAGCACCAGGAGAAATGTACATTTACCCAGCGGCAGCTCCTCTCTGCAGCCGCCGGGATTACACTTGGAACAGCGCCAGGACACATATACTTTTACCTGGTGGCTGCTCCTCTCTGGAGCCTCCAGAATTACAGTGGGGACAGCACTGGAAGACATGTATGATGTGACCAGGCTCCCCGATCACTGCGAATAGCAGTGATCAGCAGAAGACGCTGGCAGACGACAGAAGGGTACAGAGGGGCTGTGAGGTCCCTCTGAGATTGGCGGTTAAGATTGCGACCATGTCAGGGAAAGCCGAGCCTGGCATGGTCACATCTGAAGCCACCACACCAGGCAAGTGGTTAAGCACTTCTAAGTGATTAACATAGTGATACACATCTTATTGAGACAATATTTATTAATAGCACATCAAGCACTTATCACTTTCCTGTGTACTTACTGTATAAGTTATTTTGAACAACCTTGTTCAGAGACTAAACAGTAACAAGTGGATATATTATCCTGATATCATGGGATCTTGTGCTGCAGACCAATCTTGTTTCACATGTTAATATATTTTTGTGTTGCAAACTATTTTTTGTCATATGCCAATTATATACAGTATGCTGTTATACTTTTGTGCTGCAGACTATTCTCTATTTATATTTGCTGATTGTCACTGAAGTAATCTAATGCATAATCAAGTTATTTACCTTTAATTTTATGCATTGAACATTATATTGTTACAGATTTTTTTATGATATTGTGAATCAGACAAATTCACTGCTATCAGACCTTTGTCCGGCAACTACTTCCGCATGAGATTATTTTATGTGGACATATTGCTTATGTCTTATATTTGGACTTCTGTCATATACAGTACTAACATATTTTTGTTCTGCAGATGTCTGATGCATAATTACATTTGTATTTTGAATTAAACATGTTAAGCTTGTCATTTGGCCAGTGACCTTTGGAGCTCATTCAGCCCCACTCGCAAGATGCGGTCGCTCGCAGGCAAAAAGGGGCCAGATATTTAAATTAAGCGCTCGCACTGCACTGCGTAAGGATGCCCTCTATATCTTAGCAAGCTGCGGCAATGAGTGCTCGCCCCTTTCCACTCGCAACACACGTCATCTCTGGGAATTGTAGGATTAATTGGTAACATCGAGAGCCATCAAAGCTGCTCGCAGCCCTTGAGGTTTGCTTTCCCCGCCGCAAGCACTGTGGTCAGTGCGACCTGAAATACATGCATGTGACTTGTACATTGACGCTACATTGCTAATTATGTATGCCCTTTAAACAGCGTTTTTGGCGGCCTGACACGCCTGCGTTTGCACATCCACTCCCCCTGTTACAACCCACAAACGGCACTATCTGTCACTCAAAGTAGCGACCTGATAGTGGCTTATGAGCAACCAAAATCAGATCGCAAAGACTGGCTTGCGCTCACGCACTGCAAATTATACGCATGCGCATATGGGCGAATTTCGCACAGAGCGAGCAAGTGCAACTTAGCGACCGGGTCTGAATCAGGTGCTTTGTCTGATGACTGTCTCCATATGATATAATTTCATGTGGACATACTGTTCCAATTTGTACATTGACTTTCTATATTACTATTGAGTAATTTAAGTATATTAGAAGGAAATTTAGTTCCACAGCATATTGTGATTGACCCTTTATATATCACAGTATATGGGTAATGTGGTCAGTTATCATTAAATTTGTCATATATATTTGTCAGGATGCAGTAAAGCATTTTTTGCAGTTTGGCCACTTACCACATATGCACCAAGCTCCGGAATGTGATACATTCCAGAGCTTGGATCCAGTGGGCAACACCATCTTTAGATGGTGTTACCCAGTAGAAGCCAATGGGCTTCTATTCACATTTCCCCCTGAAATGGATCTAATGGGATTCCTCCTAGCACCCCCTGCAGCGCATGCATCACTTGATGCATTTGCAGTAGGACTCCCGGGCATAGGGAAAACTGGTAGGTGGTCCGGGGGTGCACAGGACCACCCATTAGCCCAGTTCACTTGAAAAAAAATGTCCCCCAAGGGAGCTGCTGCACATGCCCAGCAGCAGCTCTTCCCACAAGCAGCAAACCAAAGGAGCAGCAGGTAAGTGCTGGTGGTGACTGCAAGGAGGGGGGTGGAGGGGGGGATTGGAGCTGTGCACAGTGCTGAGGGGGGAGGGGGATTGGAGCTGTGCACAGTGCTGAGGGGGGAGGGGACATTGGAGCTGTGCACAGTGCTGAAGGGGGAAGGGGGGATTGGAGCTGTGCACAGTACTGTGGGGGGAGGGGGAATTGGAGCTGAGCACAGTGATGAGAGGGGAAAGGGGGGATTGGATCTGTGCACAGTGCTGAGAGGGGAGGGGGGGATTAGAGCTGTGAACAGTGCTGAGAGGGGAGGTGGGATTGGAGATGTGCACAGTGCTAAGGGGGGAAGGGGGTATTTGAGCTGTGCACAGTGCTGAGGGGGGATTGGAGCTGACTGCACAGGGGACTGGGGAGGAAGGTTGGAGCTAACTGCACAGGGCTGAGGGGGGATTGAAGCTTACTGCAAAGTGGGCTGGGGGGTATGGTTGGAGCTGACTGCACAGGGGTGTGGGGGATTGGAGCTGACTGCACAGGGGGCTGGGGGGAGGTTGGAGCTGACTGCAAAGGGCTGGGAGGGGTTTGGAGTTAACACAGGGCTGGGGTTACATTGGCTGGGGAATGACACTGGTGCACACTGTGGCTGGGGAAAAGGGGCTGAGAGACACACACTGGGGCTGGAGAATGGGGCTGAGATATGCACTGGGGCAGAGAGATGCACACTGGGGTCATGGAGATGGGGCTTAGAGACACAGTGGGGCAGAGATACACACACTGGGGTCAGGGAAATGTGGCTTAGAGACATACTGGGGCAGAGAGATGCACACTGGGGCTGAGAAATGCACACTGGGGTTGGGGAAATGGGGTTTAGAGACACACTGTGGCAGAGACATACACTGGGGCTAGAGAAATGGTGTTTAGAGACACCTTTGGAGGTACACTGGGGCTGAGAGATGCACACTGGGGTTGGGGGAATGGGGCTGAGAGACACACTGGGGCAGAGTGATGCACACTGGGGTCAGGGGAAAGGGGCTGAGAGGCACACACTGGGGTCAGGGGTATGGGGCTGAGAGACACACTGGGGCAGAGTGATGCACACTGGGGCCAGGGGAATGAGGCTGAGAGATGCACTGGGGCAGAGAGATGCACACTCGGGTCGAGGGGAGAGACAGACACTGGGGTCGGGGAGATGGGGCTTAGAGACACAGTAGGACAGAGAGACACACACTGGGGCTGAAAGATGCACATTGGGGTCGGGAAATGGGGCTTAGAGACACACTGGGGCAGAGAGATGCACACTGGGGCTGAGAGATGCACACTTGGGTTGGGGAAATGGAGCTTAGAGACACACTGGGGCTGAGAGATGCACACTGGGGCTGAGAGATGCACACTGGGGTCGGGGGAATGGGGCTGAGAGACACACTGGGGCAGAGTGATGCACACTGGGGTCAGGGGAAAGGGGCTGAGAGGCACACACTGGGGTCAGGGGTATGGGGCTGAGAGACACACTGGGGCAGAGTGATGCACACTGGGGCCAGGGGAATGGGGCTGAGAGATGCACTGGGGCAGAGAGATGCACACTCGGGTCGAGGGGAGAGACACACACTGGGGTTGGGGAGATGGGGCTTAGAGACACAGTAGGACAGAGAGACACACACTGGGGCTGAAAGATGCACATTGGGGTCGGGAAATGGGGCTTAGAGACACACTGGGGCAGAGAGATGCACACTGGGGCTGAGAGACGCACACTTGGGTTGGGGAAATGGAGCTTAGAGACACACTGGGGCTGAGAGATGCACACTGGGGCTGAGAGATGCACACTGGTGTCGGGGGAATGGGGCTGAGAGACACACTGGGGCAGAATGATGCACACTAGTGCTGAGAGGCACATACTGGGGTCAAGAATGGGGCTGAGAGGCACACATTGGGCTCAGGGGAATGGGGCAGAGAGATGCACACTGGGACTGGGGGAATGGGGCTGAGAGATGCACACTGGGGCTGGGGGAATGGGGATGAGAGATACACTGGGGCAGAGAGATGCACACTGGGGCTGGGGAATGGGGATGAGAGATACACTGGGGCAGAGAGATGCACACTGGGGCCAGAGACACACTGGGAAGTACACTGGGATTCAGAGATGCACTCTGGGGTCAGGGCAATAGGGCTGAGAGACACACACTGTGGTCGGGGGAATGGGGCTGAGAGACACACTGGGGCAGAAAGATGCACACTGGGGCTGAGAGGCGCACACTGGGGTTGGGGGAACGGGGCAGAGAGATGCACACTGGGGTCGGGGGAACGGGGCAGAGAGATGCACACTGGGGTCGGGGGAACGGGGCAGAGAGATGCACACTGGGGTCAGGGGTATGGGTATGAGAGATGCACTGGGGCAGAGAGATGCACACTGGGGCTGAGAGGTGCACACTGGGGTCAGAGGAATTGGGCAGAGAGATGCACACTGGGGTAGGTAGAATAAGGATGAGAGCCACTTGTGAGCCTGAGGATGGAGAGACGCAGGGGGTCCTGGGGATGGAGAGAAACAAAAGGGCCTGGTGATAGATACATGGAGGCCTGGAGATAAAGAGACACAGAGAGCCTGGAGAACCACACAGGGGCCTTGGTAATGGAGACATTGGGGGGTCTGGAATAACACAGGGGAGCCTGGAGAGACATAGAAGTTTGATCAGGGAAATTCACATTTTTCCTGCACAAAAGCTTCTGTTACTACAGTATATATTATCTGATTATGATGATGACATGGGTTATATTTCTACATAAACAGGCATCTTCCAGACAATGGCCCTCATTCAGACCCACTCGCAAGCGGGCGCACGTACGTTAGGCGTACGTACAAAAATATTTAAATTCAATGGCTCGCTCGTATTTTTGTTCGCATCTAAAATTCCTCCCTAAACTCTGACGACCCCTCCTCTAACTAACGAGCGTACGAAATAGCGAGCGTACATCCCCGAAATGGCTTGAAAGGAACGCACGCACAAGTATAAACAGGAAGTGGCCTTGTCAGATGTCGATTACCTGCTCCTTTATTCTGCCTACCTCCATCAATCGTATCATGCCAATCAATGTATCAATTAGCTTAATTGTTTGTTTTTTTTCAACACAATGCAAGAAACTTTACTCTTGTCCGTGTTTGTGTTTACCCGCAGAATACGTACGGATGAAACATTCGCTTTTATTGTTCAAAAAACATGTGAACCACAATTAAACAATTGTTCTATTGCTGTGGATCCCCGCATATTTCCCTGGGTTCATTTCTTTATTTAAATTTGCTTACGCATGTCACTGCATCAAGCCTATCATAACTCTCCAGAGATTTCTGGCCCTGTCGAACACATGACTCATACACTAACCAATAAAATTGCTCCTGTTAATTTCCAAAATACATTAGCCAATCAGAAAATTTTTACACACTTTATCAAAAATGATTTTTAAGAAAAACACCATTGCCATCATGAGAGCCTCCGCATTCACCAGGCGCGAGCTGCTGGTGCTTACGGAGGTCATGGATCGCCGGATCACCAGCCAACCTCAACCCATCACCAACCGGCAGAAGCGCTCCGCGTATGCGGAGGCACGGTCCCGCCTGCGGTCCTTCGGCTCACGCCGCAACATCGGGCAGCTGGAGCGCAGGTGGTCCGACCTGCAACGGCGAACGCCCCGCTTGCTGGCATGCTTTCGCATGCAGATCGAGGAAAGTAAGTGTTATGTATTGTGGTTTTAATGTTTGTGTTTGTGGGGCAAACTGCGTGTGCATGTTTTCCTGTCTGTCCTATTTATTATTTGTACTCATATCTGCGTGTGCATGTTTTCCTGTCTGTGCTATTTATTATTTGTACTCATATCTGCGTGTGCATGTTTTCCTGTCTGTCCTATTTATTATTTGTACTCATATCTGCGTGTGCATGTTTTCCTGTCTGTCCTATTTATTATTTGTACTCATATCTGCGTGTGCATGTTTTCCTGTCTGTCCTATTTATTATTTGTACTCATATCTGCGTGTGCATGTTTTCCTGTCTGTCCTATTTATTATTTGTACTCATATCTGCGTGTGCATGTTTTCCTGTCTGTCCTATTTATTATTTGTACTCATATCTGCGTGTGCATGTTTTCCCTCTATTTCTGATTTATTCATTCGACTCCTATTTGGCTTATTTTTTGGGTTGTTTTTTTTTTTTAGTTTTGGTCCCCGGATTTGTCCATAAACTAACCGCAATTTCTTTGACATATTTTAGGGGGACAGCCAAGACTCCACCGTCACCGTCCGTCCAGACGGCGTTCCCGGCCACTATCCCCAACCCCCAGCCAACACTCCACCCCAAATCTTTCCCCTATTCCCCACTCCTCCCCATCCTTCCCAGACCCTCTCCCGGAAATGTCGGGCCTCCTTCCCCTCCGTCCCACTTCCTCCTCTCCTCCACCCACCCCTCTTCCAATTACCCCCTCCCCGGAGTCCATCATAACTCCTCCCCATTCTTTGGGGAATGACGGATCCTCCGAGGAGGATCATGGAGGCATTTCTGGAGCTCCCGTTTTGGCTCCCGGTATGTTTTTATTTTGTTTTTTTTTAAAGCACAAACTGTTTGTATGTAATCATGTGTCGTGCCTTTCTTCGTGTTTTTGTGGCTTGACTTTTGGTGATTTTGCAGTTTGCCTTTACCTCTTCCTGGTGATTTCAACATACACATATCACACCTGTGGGAATTTGTACATAGGCCTTGTATTTTTGGCAGCACCCCCTTTTTTTTTTTTTTTTTAGGTTTAGGAGTGATTTCGTTGTGTTTTTGTTTTTTTAATGTGGATTCCCTATTGTTGTATTAACCCACACACTTTTCTCACCCACAGAGGAACAGAGGCGTCGGCAAGAGGTGGCGGATTGTGTTGGCCAGATGCGCCAACATGTAATTGGCATTCTTGTGGCCCTCGACCGGCTGTCTGGCCTCCTTCGCCAGTAGTTTTTTTATTTTTGTTAACTTTTCAAAATAAATTTATTCAGACAAATATACGTTCTGGCTCATTTTTTAAATCCAAAACCAAGATAGTTTAGCATGACATAAGTAGACTGTTCCTGCAAGGATTTCCCTTTTTTAAAAGTTAGATTGTGTTTTGTCTTTGTATGTCAAACAGACACAAGAAACACATAACAGTAACAATGTCATTTCCCTTTTAGGGTGTAGTGTCAATTACATATTTCTACATTTTACAGGTTCCTAGTTGGTGCGCAAGCTGCTTAGGCCAATCTTACAAATCCCAAGGTTGGGCCAGGCTTCCTTTTGGTGTGGGTTGGGAAGCTGAAAACATATTTCAGTTTAGCTCAATTGGCGTCAGTACTTGATTACCCCTTAGTCAAAAGTAACTTGTGTTAACCTGGTTACACTTGCTGTTAACGTCCCAAAAAAGGAAGACCATTTCACTCTCCAAACATTTATTCACAACATAACAGAGAAAACAAAGTGGTCACTCCCAAAAAAAGAACACAGTGATAAATTCAAATACAACACATACCAAGAAATATTTAAATAAAAACAAAAAATCAAGAACTGGTTGACGAAGGACCATGCCAACATGATTCCACAAACATGGC
This sequence comes from Taudactylus pleione, assembly GCA_031769625.1. Lineage (NCBI taxonomy): Eukaryota > Metazoa > Chordata > Amphibia > Anura > Myobatrachidae > Taudactylus > Taudactylus pleione. The sequence goes on along the minus strand of JAUIMM010001433.1, from coordinate 940,800 downwards.
GTTGCGATATGGGTTCCAGAATATATGCCCAAAAGGACCAGATCCAGGTTTGGTAAGGGTAGCAGGAAGTAGTGAGCGTTGGAGTGCCAAAGATTATGTGAACAAACAGAAGATGGTGAGAAAAAAAACACAAAATTAGATGTTCGCAAACAAACACAAACACATTAGGTATAAACACTGTAGTTTTGTTACAACTTACCTAAAAAATCTGGCCACCACATCATCGCGTATGGCCCCCCCACATACTGACCTCCGACCAACCTCGGGGGGGCCATCCTCAGGTAAGGCATCCTCTGGCTGCATTGGGACACCACTCCTTATGGCAATGTTGTGAAATATCCCACACAGGACCACAATTTTAGACACCATATCCGGCACATACATGAGCTCGCCACCAGAGCGGTGGAGGCATCTGAATCGGCCTTTTAAAAGGCCGATACAGCGCTCCACCACTTGCCTGGTGGCTGTAAGTGCGGAATTATACGCACTTTGTGGCCCTGGTGTGGGAGCCAAATAAGGAGTGAGCAGCCAGGACATGCAAGGGTATCCACTGTCTCCTGTGAAAAAAAATAGACAACATCAGGAACACTGTGTATCAAGCTTAACATTGTTATGTACTAAAGGTCTCCACTTACCCAGAAGCCACGCATCACCAGCTTGTAGGTTGGTTAATTTCTGCCATATCCCTGATTGCCGGATGACGAAGGAGTCATGAGCACTTCCTGGTAATTTTGCATTCAGGGACAGGATCTGGAGGGAGGCATCACATACCACCATTACATTCAGGGAGTGATAGTGTTTACGGTTTCTAAATATTGCCTCCAGCCGTGCTGGAGGCTGAAGTGGTATGTGAGTACCATCCACAACCCCTATGATGTGTGGGAAGCCAGCTATTTGGTAAAAATTGGCCTTGGCCACACTAAGGGCACCCATATCCAAAGGCATTTTAATAAAATGATGGAGGTGCTTGAAAAGTGCCTCCATCACTGCCCTCAGGATCCGGGAAAAGGAGGATTGGGAGATGCCCGCCACTATTCCCACCGTTGTTTGAAACGATCCTGAGGCACAGAAATGAAACACCGCCATAAATTGCGTCAGTGGTGGTATTGCTGTTGGACTGTCAATTTGCCGCTCAAGATCACTTTCTATTAATGAGAGAGTGTCTATGATGATTTTGGGAGGTAGACGGTAGCGTCTTAAAACCTCATCATCGGGCATTCCAAAAAGGGTGACATGTGTTCGAAATATCTGGGGCCTTGCATGCCTACGATGCCTACGCCTGGGACGAGTTTGAGGTTGGTCGTCTTCCGGGAGCAGGGCCAGAACAATTCGCCCCAGATCTACCTGAAATTCAAAGTTTACAATGTAAGGCTTTTGAGCCACCCCAAAAGTAACATAAAACAACTTAGCTTTATGATACCATCCATAGCTGCTTACATGCCGGGGTATTGTCATGATACGTATAAACTGTAAAAAAGCCAAAAATGAGACATCAAAAAATTAGAGGGTGATTTTATGTTTGTCAAATTGGTGCAAGCCAACACATAAAATAGGCGAAACACACATTTGGCCATCAATGAAAACGACATTGCACACCGTACGTCAAATAGGGGTCAAATGGACCCCAAAAATGGAAAAGGGAAAAGCAAAACTGGTTTACATGATGAATAAGCCTCGAAAAATGCGTTAATTATTTCGCAAATGCAAGTCACTACACCAACAGTCAAAAATGCGTTAATTAGTTCGCAAATGCAAGTCACTACACCAACAGTCAAAAATGCGTTAATTAGTTCGCAAATGCAAGTCACTACACCAACAGTCAAAAATGCGTTAATTAGTTCGCAAATGCAAGTCACTACACCAACAGTCAAAAATGCGTTAATTAGTTCGCAAATGCAAGTCACTACACCAACAGTCAAAAATGCGTTAATTAGTTCGCAAATGCAAGTCACTACACCAGCAGTCAAAAATGCGTTAATTAGTTCGCAAATGCAAGTCACTACACCAACAGTCAAAAATGCGTTAATTAGTTCGCAAATGCAAGTCACTACACCAACAGTCAAAAATGCGTTAATTAGTTCGCAAATGCAAGTCACTACACCAACAGTCAAAAATGCGTTAATTAGTTCGCAAATGCAAGTCACTACACCAACAGTCAAAAATGCGTTAATTATTTCGCAAATGCAAGTCACTACACCAACAGTCAAAAATGCGTTAATTAGTTCGCAAATGCAAGTCACTACACCAACAGTCAAAAATGCGTTAATTAGTTCGCAAATGCAAGTCACTACACCAACAGTCAAAAATGCGTTAATTATTTCGCAAATGCAAGTCACTACACCAACAGTCAAAAATGCGTTAATTAGTTCGCAAATGCAAGTCACTACACCAACAGTCAAAAATGCGTTAATTAGTTCGCAAATGCAAGTCACTACACCAACAGTCAAAAATGCGTTAATTATTTCGCAAATGCAAGTCACTACACCAACAGTCAAAAATGCGTTAATTAGTTCGCAAATGCAAGTCACTACACCAACAGTCAAAAATGCGTTAATTAGTTCGCAAATGCAAGTCACTACACCAACAGTCAAAAATGCGTTAATTAGTTCGCAAATGCAAGTCACTACACCAACAGTCAAAAATGCGTTAATTAGTTCGCAAATGCAAGTCACTACACCAACAGTCAAAAATGCGTTAATTAGTTCGCAAATGCAAGTCACTACACCAACAGTCAAAAATGCGTTAATTAGTTCGCAAATGCAAGTCACTACACCAACAGTCAAAAATGCGTTAATTAGTTCGCAAATGCAAGTCACTACACCAACAGTCAAAAATGCGTTAATTAGTTCGCAAATGCAAGTCACTACACCAACAGTCAAAAATGCGTTAATTAGTTCGCAAATGCAAGTCACTACACCAACAGTCAAAAATGCGTTAATTAGTTCGCAAATGCAAGTCACTACACCAACAGTCAAAAATGCGTTAATTAGTTCGCAAATGCAAGTCACTACACCAACAGTCAAAAATGCGTTAATTAGTTCGCAAATGCAAGTCACTACACCAACAGTCAAAAATGCGTTAATTAGTTCGCAAATGCAAGTCACTACACCAACAGTCAAAAATGCGTTAATTAGTTCGCAAATGCAAGTCACTACACCAACAGTCAAAAATGCGTTAATTAGTTCGCAAATGCAAGTCACTACACCAACAGTCAAAAATGCGTTAATTAGTTCGCAAATGCAAGTCACTACACCAACAGTCAAAAATGCGTTAATTAGTTCGCAAATGCAAGTCACTACACCAACAGTCAAAAATGCGTTAATTAGTTCGCAAATGCAAGTCACTACACCAACAGTCAAAAATGCGTTAATTAGTTCGCAAATGCAAGTCACTACACCAACAGTCAAAAATGCGTTAATTAGTTCGCAAATGCAAGTCACTACACCAACAGTCAAAAATGCGTTAATTAGTTCGCAAATGCAAGTCACTACACCAACAGTCAAAAATGCGCTAATTAGTTCGCAAATGCAAGAAAAATAATGGACTTACCAAAATCGAATATATAAGATTTCCCTCAAAAAGGTCTTTGGGTCCGAAAGCCAAAACAAACTAAAATAGATGAAATTAGTGTTAAAAAAAAAATATCAAACAAAAAACCAGAAGTAGACAAATCAGGAAACGATGGCAAAAAATAAACCAAAAAAATGCGAACGGAAAACCAAAACAACTGTAGCAAACCAAAAAAAATACAAACACCGCCAAATCCTCCAACCGCAAACAACCAAATCCAACCAACTTAACCGCCAACAATCCAACAACGCAACCTCGACTACACACACACCAAGCCATAAATAGTGTTTATTTTCCCGCACAAATTAAGGATGAATCATAGGGACGCACAATCAATGATGCGGCCGCAAACTAAGGACGCATGTATAAATACGTCACGAAATCACATTTAATTTCTGGTTGATTTCATTCTGGAAGCAGAGACATGGCTTCAGACCAGGGAAACAATGGCCAAAATTCCGGCGGTAAGGCCTTCATGCTTTTTGTCTCAATGATTCTTTTAAAACATAATATTGTGCAAGTTGTGAAGTGGCTAAATCTGCATATTTACCCAAATAGGTGAGGAGGATGACATGGAAGAGACTGCTGGCCCCAGTCAACCCGCCAAAGCTGCCAAAAAAAAAAGGCAGCCACATTTCACAAGCAAGGAGATGGAGGTTTTGATCCAGAAGTGCGTTGACATCCTGCCCCAGGCAGCCAGGAATATGAGCCAAAGCCAGAAGTGGAGAATGTGGGAGGAGGTCGCCGTTGCTGTCAATAGGGTGGGTGATTATGTCCGTCTAGCCCGGGATGTCAAACGGCGGTAAGTAAACACTTTCCCATCCTATAAACAAACCCCATTGTAAAAAAAAGGAAAATGGTTCCAATTTCATTCCACAGATGGGCAGACTTCAAATATCGTCTCAAGCAAAAACTTGCCGACAGGGCTAGGCATGCAAGGGGGACAGGTGGGGGTCCCACCCCTGTGTCATTGAAGTTGACAGACTTAGAAGAGCTGGCACAGGGGTGTGTGCAGGCTGTGGAGGTGTTTGGCGTGTCCAACATGGATACGGACATGCCAGACTTTGCGGCTCCTCATGTTGGCCAAGGTAAGTCTTGTGATGTCACCAACTCTGAAATGCTATTGTGCCAATATGTAGATTCTAATGTGAGTCTTTTCGCATTTTTCCTAACAGAGACAGAGGCGGATGAGTCTGCTCCAGAGGGGAGCCTTGGCCGCAGAATTTCTGCTGGCTCTGCAGGGGAGGAACCAGTACATCCGGCTGAGGACCCTGCAGAAGCCAGTCCAGGGCGTGCCCCCTCGCAGGCAGTGGGCCTCCTCACAGAACTCAATTTTAAATCGGATTTCCATACGGAGATTCTGCAGAGGATGGACGCCAGTCTGATACGGGTGGCTGAGGCCCTGGAGCAAAATGCTGCGGCCAACGTGACCATTGCTCAGGCCCTGGCGGAAAATACCAGGGCCAACATCCGCATCGCCGATGCCCTGGAGCAGCTCGTTCGCCAGCACATGGTGGAGCCGACCTCCCTTCCAGCCGGAACATCCGGATCCTCCACCTCTGGCACAACATCAGCCAATCCTCCAAATGTGCCTAGCCCTGTGCCTAGTCCAGAGGCCACAACATCTGCCTCTGGACAGGCCAGCCCGATGGCATCCCGGACCCGGTCTGGTGCCCACCCTCACCCAGCCAAACGGGCGAGAAAACGGTGACAGCAATGGCGACTTTTCCCACACTCCTTCTGTGCTTGGCTCATATTCCTTTCTGGTCAAAACTTCCCTCTCCTTTCTTGTGAAATGTTTTTAATTTTGGTATTTACGTTTATGTTACCAGTTATGGCTTTTTTTTTTTTTTAACAAATATCTTTGCCACAAAAAAAAGGCAACAAAATATTAGGCCAATTTGTTTGTGTTTAAACAATAAATTTAAAACAAAAAACTGACATTGTATTGTGACATTATTGTACAAATGGGTTACATTTAATCCTGGCCCTAAAGGCAAAAACTGACCCTCTTAAAAAAAAAAAAAGGCCTCTTTAAGGAAAGTTTAAAAAATCACATAGCGATGCAAATTCCACAGTAAACAAAAAAAAAGGGGAGCTAATTAAAACTTGATGACATTATTGTTACAATAGGCCATAACCAACAAATTGTGGCCAAAATAAAACACCAAAAATGTACGCTAATTGATTGTGTAATCATGACATTAGCAGCTCTGATTTCCACCTGCGTACGCTTTTGTGCTATCCCAATAAACTGCTTTCCAAACACATACCAAGCCGGTTTTCAATCCAACACTAATTACTTTACTGACCAGCCGCGATTAATCGCAGCACCATCGTTGAGTCCCGGGACGGAGGAGAAGGCCATCGCCAATGTGGTCGAGTAATCCTGACCCTAAGCTGTGCGAGCATTTTGAAGGGAAAGCGGATGTTCCAGTGACGTATGAGACGGTCCGAACACATTTGATGTTCGCATCTGCTAATGTATGTACGCCCCAAAAACGCCTCGCCACGCCTGCGTTTTTTCATCTCCACCCCCGTCAACACCCAAAAACGCCCTGTTCTGTCAATCACATTTGACATGTCACTTCCTGTACGCTATTTTAGGAACGAGAGAAAAAAAGCTCGCAATCTGCCGTACGCACATGCGCAGTGTAACACCGACGCATGCGCGGTTAGTCAACATTGGAACGCAACGAGCGTACTGTTGTTAACGTGCGGCTCTGAATGAGGGCCAATGTTATGAAGATGCTGCCCACCGAGGCTCAAATTCTTCAGAGGTTCCCCGTTGCAGAGAAACCAGCATAGAGGTAAGAAAAGACTTTCAAACTGACTGGGGTCCCAAAAACCCGCCTAGGGGTGACACCAAGGGGACAGGAGCTGGGTGCTACACTGTAGCATTAAATGCAGCACTCGGCTCCTGACAGTGTGAGGGAGCCGGCACTGCACATTGCTCTCCCGTACTTCTTCCACACACCAGACCACTGGGATTTGGGTTGCAAGGCCATTTCCCCTTCTCAAGTGACCACGCCCCCTGTTCACAAGTCTATAGCGCATGCACAACCTACCTCTCTACACCGGGTGACACCATGGGGAAGGACGCCACTGGTGTTTTTTTTTCCAATATCTGTCATGATGCTAAAACTGGGACCACCCATTACCAGAACTCTAGTTTCTCCTATGCTCCCGAGTCTTAAACCCTGAAGTTCTACTATTGCAAAGGACAGCTGTTACCAGGAGAGCTGTCCTTTGTGATTTTCTTCAAGCATACGGCGTTAGTAAATGTTGTTGTGCTTGCAATGAGTGACGGGATGCACATGCATCCCGCCCATTGACTAATAAATAAGTTGGGAAATCAGGGTCAGTTATATATCCCTTGCAAAATAATCTAATGCATTTTCTATCTGAATAAAAATGATTATTATATTTTCAACAAACAGTCACATATTTATGATAAAGGTGCGTACACACGGACAGAAATATCATTATGATATGAATGATAATGATATCGTTCAACGATATGTCGTTAATTTTTATTCAGTGAACGACCAACGATGCACGTTCCCGCATGAATGATAACGATATCTATGATCGTCCGTACATGCAGGCCAGGGGCGGATTGGGGATTAAAAGTGGCCCTGGAAAAATCTGTGGAAGTGGCCTCATGTAAGCAGCAGCAAATCACCTGTAGTCAAAGCCAACAGCAAAGTAGGCGGGATTAGAGATCTGTGCATGTGCAGGTCTCCTTCTGCAAGATTGATCACTTCATCCCAAATGCCTTATCATGATTGACATGCTGCTGGGGGGTTGTCGGGCCTGTTTTCTGGGCATGCCAAAGTCAAATGCCTGCGTCCTTGGACACAGCTTTACTGGCCCCAGCAGCATAATTTTGCTAAACACTGTGAGTAATCTGAGGGTTACTCAAATGTTCGATGGTCATGTAGTTGTTCTGATGCTGCCTCCTTGGATGCCAGAATAATAAATCAGACTTAACAGACCCAACAGATCGTGCAGTGTCAGCCTATTATGCTGACCCACTCTATCTAATGTAAGTTAGAGAAACATTATCAGACACATAGGGGGGAATTCAATTGAACGCGCTATTGAATAGCGACGGAAGGGACTCAGGAAGCTATTCAATACACTGCGCTGTTTGGTCGCGCTAATGATTTCTTCTCGCACCCCACTGGGGATGCGAGGAGAAGTCCGACCAAAGTGCAGAGCGCACAGCAGTTTTTCTGCATAGCGCTGCGCTAACAGCCGCGTGCCCGGAACTTTGGTCAGAGAATGCTGGTTAACGCGCCTTAACACCCTTGTTACGGTGCAATAGGCGCGTTAACCGGCAATTCTCAAGCCACAAAGTGTATTGAATAGCTTCGGGAGTCCTTCCCATCGCTATTCAATAGCGCGTTCAATTGAATTTCTTCCATAGGAGCAACACAAATAAGTCTGGAACACTCCACTCCGATACTGGGCCACAACTTGGACAGCCTTGCACTAATTCCCATCATATAACGTAGAGCTATACAATCAGACACAGAAGTCCCTGCCCAAGTACAGATTAGCGCTTCATTTTTAAAAATGCACATATCAAAGTCAATTTAGTTAGAACCATAGTAGTGGGATACAGCAGGTAAAGGCGAGAGGGAAAGGAAAGGAGTGGTAGGACTGTGCTAGAGGGATTAAACAGACAGAAAGGAGGAGAGGGAGTATAAATGGAGAAAGGGGGAGACTAAAGAGGGTGTAAGGAAGAGGGGAAGATTTCACCAAGAGCAGCGGATTGTAATAGAGGGAATGTTTATAGCTCCTCTGGGGAAATTTGTGCCTGGGCAGTTTTAATAAACACTTTTAATAAGAAATTGAGTTATACAGTAGCACTACCTTTCTCTAGCTGTTCCAGGCTACAGTAGATAGATAGATAGATAGATAGATAGATAGATAGATAGATAGATAGATATTAGATATGAGATAGAAAGATAGATAGATAGATAGATAGATAGATATGAGATAGGTAGATAGATATGAGATAGATAGATAGATAGATAGATAGATAGATAGATAGATATTAGATAAATAGATAGATAGATATTAGATAGATAGATATGAGATAGATAGAAAGATAGATAGATAGGTAGGTAGATAGATAGATAGATATGAGATAGATATGAGATAGATAGATATGAGATAGATAGATAGATAGATAGATAGATAGATAGATAGATAGATAGATATGAGCTAGATAGATATTAAATAAATAGATAGATAGATAGATAGATAGATAGATAGATAGATAGATAGATAGATAGATATTAGAAAGATAGATAGATAGATAGATAGATAGATAGAAAAAAAGGACGGCACTCCATAGACTGATTAATTCCTTTTAAAACTGCTGTCCTTGATGAAGGGGGGAACCCCCGAAACAATGGCTCATTAAAGGACCATTTTAAAAGGAATGAATCAGCCTATGGAGTGCCTTCCTTTTTTCTTATCTACATTGAGTGTTGCATACACTTTGGAAAGGCACCCTAGCAAGTGTGACTTCACCCTCTATATGTGAGTCCCGGATTTTTTGTTTTGTGTATATATATATATATATATATATATATATTTATTATTGCATAGCTGTATACGAATACCAGACAGAAATATAGATACACATTTGTACATATATACAACATACACACATATATCTATATACAGTTGCACATAGGCACATACATGCACACACAGACACCCAAATATCCATATACAGATACACATATACATAGGTACATACATGCACTCATATAGTTGACACTCATATACCCATTTACAGAGGTACAAACATGCACACATAGACGCTCAAATATCTATACACAGTTACCAGATACACATATACATACAGACACTGATATACATATACAAATACACAGGTATATACATATATACAGTCACTCATTCATATACAGATATGTATATACATAGGTACATACATGCACTCAAATTTTGGTACACATTTCAACTTCAATAAACTAAAACAAATTACACATAAACATACTGTAGGTACATACATACAGACACATACACAAATATACAGGCAGCAACTAGACATATACATAGCTACATATATGCACACATACACTCATAAATTTTAGGGGTGAGCGGGTTCAGATTTCTGACATCCGAACCCCCCCGAGCCCCCCCAATCCGAGGCCGATCCGAGTCAGGCTCGACTTTTCCCGCCTGACTCGGATCTGAAATCATCATCCCGCCTTCCGGGTCTCACGGGTTTTGGATTCTATATAAGGTACCCGCGTCGGCGCCATTTTCTCACTCGGCTGTGGACAGTGAAGAGGGAGGGTGGGAGTTAGGGCTGGCTGGGCTGTGTAGTGTAGTGTAGTGTAGTGCAGTGCAGTGTAGTGTTGTGCTGTGCTGCACTGTGCTGCTGTTGTCCATAGAGGCTGTGTCCACTCCTCCAAAGTCCATAGGGACTGGCTGTGTTGTGCTGTGCTGCTGTTGTCCATAGGGGTTGTGTCCACTCCTCCAAAGTCCATAGGGGTTGGCTGTGTTTTGCTGTGCTGTTGTTGTCCATAGGGGCTGTGTCCACTCCTACAAAGTCCATAGGGACTGGCTGGACTGTGTTGTGCCGTCAGTAGTCCATTGGGGCTGTGTCCACTCCAAAGTCCAGTGCAGTGTCCCAGTCCTAAAGGGATGCTGTAGTGTTGTCCAGGGGGTGATCTGTCCATCAGGGGTGCTCCCCCCAAGTGCAAAAATAATAAATATTTTTTCTGTGTTTGTGAATTGTGTGCGCAGTAGCCGCACGTGCATCAACAAAGTAGCGCCAAGCATGCGCCTGTGTCATAAGTAAAGGGCCGGCTGGCTTGACCGTTAAAGGGTGCTGTAACCCCCAAAATGCACTCCAAACAAAATAAAAAAATATTTTCTGTGTTTGTGAATTGTGTGCACTGTGGCTGCACGTGCATCAACAAAGGAGCAGCGCCAAGCGTGCGCCTGTGTCCCATAAGTAAAGGGCCGGCTGGCTTCTCCGATAAAGGGTGCTGTAACCCCCAAAGGGCACTCCAAACAAAATAAAAAAATATTTTCTGTGTTTGTGAATTGTGTGCACTGTGGCTGCACGTGCATCAACAAAGGAGCAGCGCCAAGCGTGCGCCTGTGTCCCATAGGTAAAGGGACGGCTGGCTTGACTGTTAAAGGGTGCTGTAACCCCCAAAGTGCACTCCAAAAAAAATTAAAATAAAATATTTTTTTGTGTTTGTGAATTGTGTGCACAGTAGCCACACGTGCATCAACAAAGTAGCGCCAAGCATGCGCCTGTGTCATAGGTAAAGGGCCCACTGGCTTGACCATTAAAGGATGCTGTAACCCCCAAAGTGCACTCCAAAAAAAATTAAAATAAAATATTTTTTTGTGTTTGTGAATTGTGTGCGCAGTAGCCGCACGTGCATCAACAAAGTAGTGCCAAGCGTGTGCCTGTGTCATAAGTAAAGGGCCATCTGGCTTGACCGTTAAAGGGTGCTGTAAACCCCAAAGTGCACTCCAAAAGAAATAAAAAAATATATTTTTGTGTTTGTGAATTGTGTGCGCAGTAGACGCACGTGCATCAACAAAGTAGTGCCAAGCGTGCGCCTGTGTCATAAGTAAAGGGCCAGCTGGCTTGACCGTTAAAGGGTGCTGTAACCCCCAAAGTGCACTCCAAACAAAATAAAAAAATATTTTCTGTGTTTGTGAATTGTGTGCACTGTGGCTGCACATGCATCAACAAAGGAGCAGCACCAAGCGTGCATCTGTCTGTTAAAGGGTGGTGTAACCCCCAAAGTGCGCTCCACAAAGAGTGCTCCACAAAGAATAAAAAATTCTTCTTTTTTTTCTGTCTTTGTGAATTGTGTGGGCTGTAGCTGCATGTGCATCAACAAAGGAGCAGCACCAAGCGTGCGCCTGTGTCCCATAAGTAAAGAGCCGGCTGGCTCATTTCTTAAAGGGTGGTGTAACCCACAAAGTGCACTAGTCTCCAACAAAAATAAAAAATTATTTTCTGTGTTTGTGTGCGCCTTAGCCGCACGTATATATCAATAAAACATAAATGGAGGAGTAAACTTTCTCCGATAAAAATAAAATAGGGAAAGATCAAGAACCACTTCCTCCTAGTGCTGAACCTGCTGACACTAGTCATGACATAGACGGTAACATGCCATCAACGTCATCTGCCAAGGCCGATGCCCAATGTCATAGTAGAGGACACATACAATCCCAAATGACAAAGTTCAGGAAAATGACCTTGAAAAAAACATTTAAATCATCTGAAGAGAAACGTAAACTTGCCAATATGCCATTTACGACACGGAGTGGCAAGGAACGGCTAAGGTCTTTCCCTATGTTCATGACTAGTGGTTCAGCTTCACATGACGATGGAAGCACTCCTCCCGCTAAAAAAATCAAACGAGTTAAGCTGGCAAAAGCACAGCGAAGAACTGTGCATTCTAAGAAGATATCACAAATCCCCAAGGAGAGTCCAAGTGTGGTGGCGGTTGTGATGCGTGACCATCCCAGCACTGGATGGGAAGAGGTGGCTCTTTCCACCATTTGCACTCCCCCTGCAAATGCTGAAAGGAGCACTCACAGTCCACTTGCTGATATGCAAATTGAAGATATCACTGTTGAAGTACAACAGGATGAGGATACTGGTGTAGCTAGCGCTGAGGAGGAAGTTGGCGAGGAGGATTCTGATGGTGATGTGGTTTGTTTAAATTAGGCTCCAGGGAGACAGTTGTTGTCCGTGGGATGAAAAATCCCATCACGGTCATGCCTGGGCAGAAGACCAAACATTCCACCTCTTTGGTCTGGCAATATTTCTATCCAAATCCGGACAACAACTGTCTTGCCATATGTACCATATGTAAAGGTGAAATAAGTAGGGCTAGGGATGTTAACCACCTAGGAACATCCTCCCTTATACGGCACCTGCAGCACATTCATAAAAAGTTACTGTCAAGTTCAGAAACTTTGGCTAAGACCTTAAGCAGTCCAGGGACACCTAAATCCCGTTGTCCTGTTGTATCCAAGCGCCTGCAAACCACACCGTCAACTCCCTCCTCATCAATTTCCTCCTTAGTCAGGATCGGAAGCAGTCCTGCAGGCCATGTCACTGGCATGACTGACTCTCCTATCCGGGATTCCTCCGGAGGATCCTGCATTGCTACACCTACTGCTGCCGCTGCTGCTGCTGGGAGTCATTCATCATCCCAGAGAGGAAGTAGGAACACCACTACTTTTACTAAACAATTGACCCTCCAACAGTCCTTAGCGAGGAGGATGAAGTACGACAGCAGTCATCCTGAAGCAAAACGTATAACTGAGGCCTTGACTGCTATGTTGGTGTTAGACGTGCATCCGGTATCCACCATTAGTGCAGTGGGATTTAGACAATTGATGGAGGTAGTGTGTCCCCGGTTCCAAATCCCGTCTAGATTCCACTTCACTAGGCAGGCGATACCGAGACTGTACAGAAACGTTAGAAAAAGTGTCCTCAGTGTCCTGAAAAATGCGGTTGTACCCAATGTCCACTTAACCACGGACATGTGGACAAGTGGAACAGGGCAGACTAAGGACTATATAACTGTGACAGCCCACTGGGTATCACCTTACGCAGCAACAACAGCAGCGTCACCAGTAGCAGCATCTCAGAAACGCCAGCTCGTTCCAAGGCAGGCTACGCTGTGTATCACCGGTTTCAGTAAGAGGCACACCGCCGACAGCCTCTTACAGAAACTGAGGTAAATCATCGCCCAGTGGCTTACCCCACTTAGACTCTCCTGGGGATATGTGATATCTGACAACGCCACCAATATTGTACGGGCATTACATCTGGGCAAATTCCAGCACGTCCCATGTTTTGCTCACACAATAAACTTGGTGGTGCAGAATTTTCTGAAAAGCAACAGGGGCGTGCAGGAAACGCTTTGGGTGGCCCGAAAAATTTCTGGCCACTTTCGCCATTCAGCGACTGTGTGCTGAAAACTGGATTGCCAGCAAACACTCTTGAACCTGCCCCGCCATCAGCTAAAGCAAGAGGTTGTGACGCAGTGGAACTCAACCCTCTATATGCTTCAGAGGATGGAGGAGCAGCAAAAGGCCATTCAAGCCTATACATCCACCTATGACATATGCACCTGACTCAAGCACAGTGGAGAATGATTTTCGTGTTGTGCAAGGTTCTCCAGCCCTTCGAACTTGCCACACGTGAAGTCAGTTCAGACACTGCCAGCTTGAGTCAGGTCATTCCCCTCATCAGGCTTTTGCAGATGCAGCTGGAGAAAGTGAAGGAAGAGCTAAGACGGAGCGATTCCACTCTGCATGTGGGACTTGTGGATGAAGCCCTTCATTCGCTTTGCCAGGATTCCAGGGTGGTCAATCTGTTGAAATCAGACCACTACATTTTGGCCACCGTGCTTGATCCTAGTTTTAAAGCCTATGTGGTGTCTCTCTTTCAGGCCAACACAAGCCTGCAGAGGTGCAAAGACCTGCTGGTGAAAACACTGTCAGCTCCTTCTTCATTTTCTCCCACAACTGGGGCTGCCAGGAAAAAATGTAGGTATCTTAAGCAACCTGCTGGTGGTGATGCAGGGCAGGCAGGACCAAGTTTGGACATCTGGTCTGGACTGAAGGACCTGGCAAGAATTTCTGACATGTCTACTGTCACTGCATATGATACTGTCACCATTGACAGAATGGTGGAGGATTATATCGGTGACAGCATCCAAGTAGGTATGTCAGACAGTCCGTACCTGTACTGGCAGGAAAAAGAGGCAATTTGGAGGCCCCTGTACAAACTGGCTCTATTTTACTTGAGTTGCCCCCCCTCCAGTGTGTACTCCGAAAGAGTGTTTAGTGCAGCCGGGAACCTTGTCAGCGAAAGGCGTAGGAGGTTGCTTCCACAAAATGTGGAGAAGATGATGTTCATAAAAATGAATTATCAACTCTTCCAGGGAGACCAGCCTCCAGAACGTACAGAGGGACCTGTGGTGGTGGATTCCAGCGGGGACGAGTTAATACTCTGTGAGGATGAGGATGTACACAACACTGAAGAGGGTGAGGAATCGGTGGATGAGGAGGACGAGGACGACATCTAGCCTCCGTAGAGCCAGTTTGTGCAGGGACAGATTAATTGCCAGCTTGTTTTGTGGGGGCCCAAACGAACTAATAATTTCAGCCACAGTCGTTTGGCAGACCCTGGTGCTGAAATGATTGGTTTGTTAAAGTGTGCATGTCCTGTTTATACAACATAAGGGTGGGTGGGAGGGTCCAAGGACAATTCCATCTTGCACCTCTTTTTTTTCTTTGCATTATGTACTGTTTGGGGCCTAGTTTTTCAAACTGCCATCCTGTCTGCCACTGCAGTGTCACTCCTAGATGGGCCACATGTTTGTGCCGCCCACTCGTATCTCTTAGCATAGTCATCCAGCTACCTCGGTGCAACCTTTTGGACATAAAAACACTATTGTGAGGTGTGAGGTGTTCAGAATAGACTGGAAATGAGTGGAAATTAAGGTTATTGAGGTTAATAATAGCATAGGAGCAGAAAAACACACAAATTCTGTGATTTTAGCTGTTTTTATGCTTTTTTTCAAAAAAATACAGATCCAAAACACAAAACCCAGAACCCAAAACACGGAAGGGTGGTTTTGGCAAAACCAATCCAGATCGAAAAACACGAAGAAAGATCCAGATCCAAAACCAAAACACGAAAAGTGACCGGTGCACACCCCTAATAAATTTGCATAAGAGTACATACTACAGTGACAGCCTCACAATACAAACTGGAAGTCCATCAACTGGCTCCTAGAGGAGGGAGGAGAGCACAGGGGAGGACTGCTGGCCAGGAACAGACACCTGCGCTCAGCGACACATGCACAGCGGACCTCACACGCTCGGTATAGGCTGTCTCTGAGTATCAGTGACAGGCAGACTCTACTGAGCAGTGTGTGAAAATGAGGCACAGTGGGATGGGCAAAGCGGGCGGCAGCGGCAGAGGCCGGCGGGCTGCTAGTGCCTGTGAAAGCACAGACAGAGCAGCGGGGTTGCTGACAGGTGCCGGTCCACCGGCCAGCTGTCAATTATCCATGAAGGCCCCCGAATAGTGACGTGGGGGCTGTATCAACCATCCAAGAAGGACCTGCGCAAAAGACACGCTACAGGGGGCGGGGCCGCTCGCGGGTTGGGGCTGTCAATCATACAAGGCCCAGGGTGATTGATGTGCTACAGGGGAGTGGAGACAGGCGGCCTTATAGTCTGGTCAGCCCACCGGGAAACATCCTGCTGACTTGAATGGCCAATCCGCCCGTGATGCAGGCCAATCTGGACGATATCGTCAACTTTGCATGTTCAGAGATGTGGCAGAATGACTCACTGAAAGATATCTTTCATGTCATTGGTGGTATAGATCGTCCCATGTGTATGCACCTTAACTCACATTGTTTATTAATAACATAATTTTTAAGTACATATTTGTGAAATATCATATTGTTTAATAATAACATAATTTTAACTTTCAAATGTAATTGATTTTAAATACATACACCTTTAGTGATCTCTTATAGTAAAAATTTATAAAAGTTCGGCCTTAATTAATTATTTGAAGAGAAGTATTAATGAGTAGTAGGTGAAGGACTGTGTGAGGGAGAGTTTATTTAATAAAATTATTTTTCTAAGGTGTGAGTTCTTTTCTTTATTTTAATATTTTTTTATATCTTACAGGTGGACTACAGGTGCCAGTGAGTTCTTGATGCCTGGGCATGCTGGCACTTGAGGTTCTCCAAATGCCATCATGCCCTGGCAAGGTTGCTGGGACTTGTAGTCCACCTGTAAAGAACTATATAAATTATAAATCATATTCTCTATTACCTTCATGCTCAAAGCATGAGGGGCTTTCAGCCAAGGGGCTGAGAGACGCACACTTGGGTCGGGGAAATGGAGCTTAGAGACACACTGGGGCTGAGAGATGCATACTGGTGTCGGGTGAATGGGGCTGAGAGACACACTGGGGCAGAGTGATGCACACTAGTGCTGAGAGGCACATACTGGGGTCGAGAATGGGGCTGAGAGGTGCACATTGGGCTCAGGGGAATGGGGCAGAGAGACGCACACTGGGGCCGGGGTAATGGGGCTGAGAGATGCACACTGGGGCTGGGGGAATGGGGATGAGAGATACACTGGGGCAGAGAGATGCACACTGGGGCTGGGGGAATGGGGCAGAAAGATGCACACTGGGGCTGAGAGGCGCACACTGGCATTGGGGGAACGGGGCAGAGAGATGCACCCTGGGGTCGGGGGAACGGGGCAGAGAGATGCACACTGGGGTCGGGGGAACGGGGCAGAGAGATGCACACTGGGGTGAGGGGAATGGGGCAGAGAGATGCACACTGGGGTCAGGGGAATGAGTATGAGAGATGCACTGGGGCAGATAGATGCACACTGGGGCTGAGAGGTGCATACTGGGGTCAGAGGAATTGGGCAGAGAGATGAACACTGGGGTTGGTAGAATAAGGATGAGAGCCACAGATGAGCCTGAGGATGGAGAGACACAGGGGGTCCAGGGGATGGAGAGAAACAAAAGGGCCTGGAGATAGAGAGATGGAGGCCTGGAGATAAAGAGACACAGAGAGCCTGGAGAACCACACAGGGGCCTGGGGATGGAGACATTGGGGGGTCTGGAGTAACACAGGGGAGCCTGGAGAGACACAGAAATTTAATCAGGGAAATTCACATTTTTCCTGCACAAAAGCTTCTGTTACTACAGTATATATTATCTGATTATGATGATGACATGGGTTATATTTCTACATAAACAGGCATCTTCCAGACAATGTTATGAAGATGCTGCCCACCGAGGCTCAAATTCTTCAGAGGTTCCCCGTTGCAGAGAAACCAGCATAGAGGTAAGAAAAGACTTTCAAACTGACTGGGGTCCCAAAAATCCACCTAGGGGTGACACCAAGGGGACAGGAGCTGGGTGCTACACTGTAGCATTAAATGCAGCACTCGGCTCCTGACAGTGTGAGGGAGCCGGCACTGCACATTGCTCTCCCGTACTTCTTCCACACACCAGACCACTGGGATTTGGGTTGCAAGGCCATTTCCCTTCTCAAGTGACCACGCCCCCTGTTCACAAGGCCATAGCGCATGCACAACCTACCTCTCTACACCGGGTGACACCATGGGGAAGGACGCCACTGGTGTATTTTTTCCAATATCTGTCATGATGCTAAAACTGGGACCACCCATTACCAGAACTCTAGTTTCTCCTATGCTCCCCAGGCCTTAAACCCTGAAGTTCTACTATTGCAAAGGACAGGTGTTACCAGGAGAGCTGTCCTTTGTGATTTTCTTCAAGCATACGGCGTTAGTAAATGCCGTTGTGCTTGCAATGAGTGACACATGCATCCCGCCCATTGACTAATAAATAAGTTGGAAAATCAGGGTCAGTTATATATCCCTTGCAAAATAATCTAATGCATTTTCTATCTGAATAAAAATGATTATTATATTTTCAACAAACAGTCACATATTTATGATAAAGGTGCGTACACACGGACAGAAATATCATTATGATATGAATGATAATGATATCTTTCAACGATATATCATTAATTTTTATTCAGTGAACGACCAACGATGCACGTTCCCGCATGAATGATAACGATATCTATGATCGTCCGTACATGCAGGCCAATCTGGACGATATCGTCAACTTTGCATGTTCAGAGATGTGGCAGGATGACTCACTGAAAGATATCTTTGAAAGAGATCCTTGAAAGATAGCTTTCAAAGATATCTTTCATGTAGTTGGTGGTATAGATCATCCCATGTGTATGCACCTTATCTCACATTGTTTATTAATAACATAATTTTTACATAAATATTTGTGAAATATCATATTGTTTAATAATAACATAATTTTAACGTTCAAATGTAATTGATTTTAAATACATACACCTTTAGTGACCTCTTATGGTAAAAATTAATATAAGTTCAGCTTTAATTATTTAAGAGAAGTATTAATGAGTAGTAGGTGACGATATTGAAATTGAACCTCTATATACCCCTGCCTATACCTTCTAAAATCCTTCCTATAAACCTCTAAGAATAACGCTAATTTGCATACGCAATCATACAGTAAATAGAGACTCCAGACTTAGAACATGTGGTTCCAAAGCACAAAGTATTATTCAAGTAAAAGTACAGTCAGTTACAGGCTATTGATCCAGACACAATTAGACGCAAAGGAAATATACAGACCCAAGCACAGTATACATACGCAGAGCTTCCGGACCCGGTGATAGGTATCAGCAAGAGACCCCTCGTCATTCAACATTCAGCAAGAAGACAAGAACCCAGCATTTGAGCACACATTTTATACCCCCCCAGAATAGAACGGACAATAGAGGAGTTTGTTGCTGATGTCATTGGTTCCCAGGGGAGAAGCATCTGTTACAGAGCATTTAACAGGCTGGTTCAAATAGACTCTCCCTGCCTCTAACAGCTGGGGGTCTTCCCTTCCCACCCCCAATGCTGCATCCTAACAGTTGTTTATAAAATATAAATTTTGTTGCTTGTAGTCTCTGCGGTCCATAAGTTGCGAATGCATGATGCAATCTCCACACCGATAGTACCGGAATTCTGTTGAAAGAGTACGCATCAGTATGAACCCAAACACTGCTTTCTTATCATGTACAGAACCTAAGTTATCAAATATCTTTATTTCACAGCATTTAAACTAACTGAACCAACTTAAATCATATACTTTAAAACTTACTAAACCTTATGTGTGAATATGTAATGTATGAGTATTCGGGGTTTGATATAAGGACGCTAGCTAACTTGGGGCAGATGCGTGTGCATAAAGCTAATAATACAGCGGTTTCATACAAAGTCCTATGCATTCGCTAATATGCGACTAGTTAACAGCGCAATTGTGTGTATTAATGTGTGTATGAGAAATGATGAAAGATGCAATTGCATGTTGCTAATAGTAACATCGCCACATTTACTAAAGGGTACGTTTATCTAAAATGGCACTTAGGCAGCCATTCGCAAAATGGCGTCTTGCGATCTCATTTCCAAAATGGAGTCTTGTGGCCAGTCGCAAGATGGCATCGCTGCGATTTAATTTTAAACTGATCTGGTCTCAGCCAATTATCCAGCTTAGACAGTCCACCCTTTGATAGCAAACAACCTGCTATCACAATCTTTTGTTGGAATTTTAACTTAGGCTTACATTTACATATTATTTAGTGTTATTTATGGGATGGCACAAGGTGGTTTTTACTCCATCAATAATGTGTCTCTGAGTGGGGACATAAAACTACTATTATACGCACATCGCGGATCTTGGAAGATCTTGTGAAAGGTGTGGGGATGCACCAGTCTTATAAAAGCAGTCTTGAAGGGGAATTGAGACTTGACATTACCTGAGGTATTTGAAAAATAACATTTCAATAATATATTCTATGCATGTCTAAATATAATACATTAAATGATGGTACTTCCTAGCTCAGGGTTGTAATGCAGTTCTGTATTTACCTCGGTATTCATACTGGCTACCATCATTATTTCATTCTTTCGTTTCATTCTATTTTTACATTTTCCACACTTCAACACAATAGGAACACACCGGATGCATATGCCAATTTTTATGATGACAATTAGTCTAAGGATCAAGAATTTGCCTATGCTGGCGATCACTTCCTGGACCCATTCCCCTAGACCTGAGAACCATTTCACTGGGTTCAGCCATGACAACCATCCTTCTATCTTTTCCCCTACTTCAGACACTGAAGAGTTATGGTTCTTACGAAATTCCCAATTTAGCTGCAGAATCTCATCCATCTTCCGGTCTACCACCTCCTTAGGGTCGCTGGTATCATTGGTGACATAAGTGCAACATTTTACTTCAAATTGGGTGGCTAACGTTACGCAATACCCTCCAGTAACAGCAGTTAAATAATTCAACACTAGCCTGTGTTGCGCCAGTTCTTTGTTTGCAATTCTCTCCCTGTATACCTGAATGTGTCATCGTACATCTCTTTGATATTATCTATCAATTTAGCAAGTTCCTGAATATATCTAAAATTTTGTGTTCCCCGAGCTATCCTGGTGGGATCCAGTGCGACTAAAACTTGGAAGCCGGTTGTCTCACTAATTAACTGAGCGGCTTTATGCATATCACCAGGTATCATATTTCTCTTGCCTCTGTGTTCATATTGCATGTGAAGATATGGTGATGGTGTATTTTTATGTATACCAAGCATTTCAACATGTGTGAGGGTCATAACTTCTGGGACTACTCTACCCAGGTAACACAAACCTTCAGAACTCGAGGAGAGCCATTTATACGCTTTTCTTCCACATACAAAATATACATTATCAGGTAGAACATAAGGGATGGTATGCATCATTATCAGTAAGCACATTTCTCTTGCAAACAATCCTATTTCTGGGTTTTCCATCTGGTTCATGCAAGTCTCTGGCTGTATTATTTTAGCACAATAACCATCTGGCACCTTACCAATAATCTCCTTGGTGGAACTCAGAGTATACCGATACCTAAAATGTTTCCCACTTGATTTAATTGAGCGTAACAGATCATAGTTTATGGACTCATTATCAGCTCTTTGTGAGAAGGTCATCGTCTGATTATTCCCCATCACTTCCCAACCTCCGGGTTTATTGGGGTTGGTTATGTTTAAACACAAAAGTGATCTATCTACTTGAAATTGATAGAGTTTGAAATGAGGTGGTTTGGATGAGAGAAATTTTCCATCCAAGGTTTTCACTTTTTGCAATTCTAAAATTTCCATGGTATTCAGTGGAAATGGCACCAACTCTATGTTATGCTGTCCCTGTGGCACATGTCTACACACCCAGCGATTAGTTTGATTTAACACTTTGCCTACCATGCTATGATAATCCTCTAGAGGATACCCACCCCAGTACGGATTATATTTAGGTTGGCACCATTGGATACAGTTCTCATCAACTAGGGACCCACAAAGCTCACAAATACAGGAATCTTCAGACGATAAACCTCCACACCTTCCCCGAGTATCTGGAATGACAGCTCTCTTAACAATAACAGTACTAAGATTGGTCAGACACTCCCCTGATTGGCATTGCACTCCTCCTGACTCCACTCAATCAGCATTGCCATCAGCTCCCGTTTCCTCAATCGGTCCCCCATCACAGACACTGGATATCCCCGAACTGAACAGGATGGTGAACACTCTAAAGGAGAATATGAAAATGAACACAGCAGGCCCGTCCATTGTAACAACAAGTCCTGCAAAATTTCTCTCAGTTCAGGTATCCCACTACGACCTTTTCAATCCTCCTGGAACAAGCTTGCAAGCGACAGGTCCACACTATCAGCTTTGTCTCTGACTTGTTTATCCACCGGTTCATTGACCTTTTTGCAGTGAGTGGAATGGACCCAGGTATCTCTCTCGGCTACCTTCAAAGATGTAGTACTCGTCAGCAGCACCTGGTATGGACCTTCCCACCGATCAGTCAAACAACCTGAATGCAAGAAATTTCTGATCATAACATATTCTCCTGGTTCAACATCATGACAGTTAGTTTCAGGCATATCATTAGACAACAATTTCAGTTTCTGCTGCTGTTGCTTTAACTGCTTACTCATTGATATAAGTTACTTTACAGTTACCTCGTTGTTACCCTTCAAGTCTTCCTGAGGACTTATAATCAAATGAGGTTGTCTACCGAACAGTATTTCAAATGGGGACAGATTTAGAGGGGGTCTAGGAGTGGTCCTTATGCTATGTAGGACCAAAGGTAACACTTCTGGCCATCCTAGTCCAGTCTCTGCCATAATTTTACTTAATTTTTTGTTAATAGTCCCGTTCATCCTCTCTACCTTGGCACTGGCTTGCGGTCAGTAGGGGGTATGAAGTCGGCTATTAATACCCATCAGCTTACACATATTTTGGAACACATCACCTGTGAAATGAGTACCCCTGTCACTCTCGATGATTTTAGGGATACCATACCTGCATACAAATTCCTGGACTATTTTCTTGGCAGTAAACGCAGCAGTATTAGTGGCCACTGGGTAGGCCTCAACCCAGTTAGAAAATACATTGGTGCACACTAATACATACTTAAGATTCCTGCAGGGTGGTAATTGGATGAAATCAATTTGTATCACCTGGAAAGGTCCATCAGTTGGTGGAATGTGGGACGGTTTGGTGGGGATCACTTTCCCTACGTTCTTCCTTAAGCAGGTCAGACAGGAGATTGCTATCTTTTCTGCTTGTGAAGAAATTCCTGGTGCGCACCAGTATGCCCTCACCAACTTGCACATACCTTGTTTTCCTAGATGAGTCAGACCGTGTGCTGCCTCAGCCAGGCTGGGGTAATATGCCTTGGGGGCAAGTGGTTTACCTTGTCCGTCCCTCCAGAGCCCGGAGGACTCTTGCCCACATCCCTTGGACTTCCACATGGATTGTTCCTGAATTGACCAAAAATTTTACATCTCCATTAATTTCAGCATGTCAATTGTTTGGAAAGACATAAGTTTTTCAGTTGGAGAAAACATTTTCAACCCTGCTGCCCATTTTGCAGCTTCATCAGCCCTGTTGTTGCCCAATGACACCGGGTCATCCTCACATGTATGGGCTTTACACTTAATTACTGCCACTGTTTTGGGCAGTTGGATTGCTTCTAAAAGGTGGTTTATGTGTCGGGAGTGTGCAACTGGTGTGCCTGCTGCTGTCATAAAATTTCTCAGATGCCATAGAGGCCCAAAATCGTGCACCACCCCGAACGCATACCTCGAGTCAGTGTAAATGTTAGCAGATTTGCCTGCTGCCAGTTCACACGCTCTAGTTAGTGCTACTAACTCTGCCACCTGGGCTGAGTGAGGAGGACCAAGAGGTTTAGCTTCCATGATGTCTGTGTCATTTACAACAGCATAACCTGTACATAATTCACCTGTGTCTGTTTGTCTATGACAACTCCCATCCGTATAAAAAGTCACATCCACATTCTCTAAAGGTGTGTCATGTATGTCAGGTCTAGCAGTAAAGGTCTGATTCAGATATGTCATACAATCGTGCGTATCATTATGTCCGCTGAACTCATGTCCCGCCAGCAACTCGTCTCCCTCCACCCTTTGTACATCATGTTGTACATATGGTAGATACGTTGCTGGATTCAGCGTGCTGCAACGTTTAACAGTGATGTTTGCGGGTGCAATTAGGGCTAATTCCCATTTGGTAAACCTAGCTGAAGAGACGTGTCTGGTTTGAGCTGAGTTCAACAGAGCAGATACAGCATGGGGAGTGTAGACAATCATATCATGGCCCAATACTGCGTCCTCACTTTTAGTCACCAATAGAGCGGTAGCTGCTACACTTCTCAAACAAGTGGGGAGTGATCTTGCTACTGTGTCCGATTGGGCACTGTAGTATGCTATGGGCCTACTGGCATCACCATGTTTTTGTGTAAGGACACCTGCACAACAACCATCGGCTTCTGTACAATACAAATCAAAAGGTTTTTCATAATCGGGTATTCCCAATGCAGGAGCTTTTGTCAGGCTATCCTTAAGATTAAGGAAAGCCTGCTCTGATTCCTCTGTGTGTATGACACGATCGGGCTTTGAGGAAGAGACTAGTTCCTGTAAAGGCAAGGCCAGAATAGAAAAACCTGGGATCCACATTCGGCAATATCCACACATTCCCAAGAAGGTACGAATTTGCTGTTGATTCTGCGGCAGTGCCATTGTCTGTATGGCCTGGATTCTATCATTTGTAAGATGTCGTAACCCCTGGGTTAGGCAGTGTCCCAAATATTTTACTCTGGATTGGCACGGTTGTAGCTTGTCCTTAGCCACCTTGGGCCTGATTCAGACCCACTCGTGAGCGGCTGTCCGCTCGCAAGTGGATCGATGTTCTGGACTGAGCATGCGCACGACGGAGGGAGCTCCGTCGTGCGCATGCGCCAGACGCGACGAGCGAAGGAAAGTCCTTCGCTCGTTGTGTCCGATCAAAGGGGGCGTGCTGTCAATGTTGATTGACAGCACGCCCCCTTTGGTAGGCGTGCCGGGGGCGTGCCTCCCTGACAGGGGCGTTCCCACGGGAACGCCTCCCGTCAAAAGCCGGCCCACTGACATCACTAGTGATGTCAGTGGGAGTGATTTTGGCTCTGATAGAGCCAAAATCACTCCGGAGCTTGCGGTTGAAAACCTCAACCGCAGGCTCCGGCTCGCAATTTCGATGGTCGCGATGGTCTCGACCATCGCGGCCATCAAAATGCACGCTCGTATAGCCTGTGGGTGGTGACCCACAGCTATACAAGCGTCCAGAAGGACGCTCCATTTTCATGGAGGCCGGCCCTCATTCAGAGCATGCGCTCTGCTCAGAGCGTACGGCTCTGAATGAGGGCCCTTTGTGTCCTGTATGCGAGAGATGAAGTAACAAAAGTTTAGTATCATTCAAACATGACACAAAAATCGTACACATATTGATTACAGATACATTGGCAGGTTGAAAAGATTGTAAACAGTCATGCAATGCCTCGGAGAAGATACTGGGGCTGTCTATGAAACCTTGGGGTAATCGTGTCCATGTATATTGCAAACCTCAGTATGTGAATGCGAATAGGTACTGACAGTCAGGGTGGAGAGTCACAGAGAAGAAAGCAGAACAGAGGTCAATGACAGTGAAATGGGTTGCATTTGGTGGGATCTGCATCAGGATGACAGCTGGATTTGGCACTACAGGGAATTGGCTCTCTACTACCTTATTAACACCTCTAAGGTCTTGCACCAGCCTATTACCCCTCCCACTACTCTTCTTTACTGGAAAGATGGGACTGTTGGCTACACTAGCTGTATGAACTAAAATTACCTCTTGCAATAATCGCACAATTATTGGAAACACCCCTAATTCTACCTCCTGTTTTAGTGGGTACTGGGGATTTTTGGAGCTTATCGCTTTTTAAGTTTACCATTAAAGGGCTTACATTTGCCATTAATCCAGTGTCCTGTCCATCCTTAGTCCAAAGGGAATTTGGAATTTGGGACAACATTTCATCTACCTGTGATGGACTTTCATTTAAAACTGTAGAGTGATACATTATCCTTTCAGGAGTGTCTAACATATCCTGCACCTCGTATACTATTCTCTCTGGGATATCTAAATATACACCATCAGGGGTGCAATATATAACACATCCCATTTTACATTACAAGTCTCTTCCCAGTAGGTTAGTAGGAGTCGCAGCAGCCAGAAGGAAAGAATGTCTGGTATGCAACGGCCCAATAGTAACCTCTGTGGACTTTGTTAAAGTATAACGTTCCACTTTACCTGTTACACCCATTGTTGGTACTGTCTCGTTGGTCACCTGTAAATTAATGGGAGATTTCATCACTGACCTGGTTGCCCCTGTGTCTACAAGAAAAGGATATTCAGTACCAGCTACATCAACCATCATGACCGGTTCTTCCCTAGTACTTCCCGTTAACCTGACTATCTGTAGACTACAGGTATGACCTGACCCCTAGCATTGGCTACCATTCTCCAATAAAGCATTTACGGCCACAATTGGAGCTGGTGCCTGTTGAACATTTGCTGGTCTCTGTGCATATCCCTTATGGGGATATCCAGATCTCCCCTGATTTGGGATTCCTACTTGTTTTACTGTACAATTTCTACTTAATTGTCCTGTTTGTTTACAATTGAAACATGTCCATGATTCAGGTGAAAACATGTGTTGTGGAGAAGTTTGAGCAGAGGGTAAAGGTGGTGGATATGGGTAAGGATAGGGAGGGTAAGGGTATTGTGGGGGATATGAGTATGGGACCTGTGGTTGTATTGGGTTAGTGTAGTAGAGCTGTGTTTGTTGTTGTGTGAGGTTAGTGAGGGCAGGTGTAAGTGTGTGTGCAGGTGCGAGTGTGTCTGTTGGCTGTGATGTTACCGTCATTCCTTCCAGAGCTTGTATACTGACAGCCATTAGTTTTTCGCTCTGGATCTCCCTCTTTTTTGAGATGTTTTTGTCATGTTCTATGGCAGACTCAATGAGGTTATCTATTGTAAGTCCCCTCCAGCCAGGCTGTGAGGTCTGAACCCGAGTCTTTAAATTCTCTTTCAGACCGTCCATTAGTACCGTGACTATCATTCCCCTGTGGTGAGTGCTATCTTTAATATCTTCTATCCTAGTGTACTGGGTGATAGCCTGCAGAGCCCTGTCACAATAGTCTTCTGCAGTTTCACTCTCCTTTTGTTTGATTGTGAAAATTTTGTTCCAGTTAACTACTACTGGAAAATATATACCCAATTGAGTTACAATGCGGGAAATGTTACCTTGGTTTACTTGGTCTGTTAAGGGAACGTCACCATCCAATACACAATCCGTGATAAATTTTGTCATGTCGGTATTGCGTGGCAGACAGGCCCTTAACACCACACGCCAATCTTTATTAGTTGGCTCATAAGAACTACCCAAATTCCTCAAAAATCTTTGACATTTGGCTAGTTCCTTTTTGGGATCAGGGAAATCATTTATGATGGAATTTAGTTCTGCTCTTGTCCATGGACAATGCATTACTACTTCCCTCGTGGGCACTACACCGTTTGCATCTGCATTTCCATTCAGAACAGTTATCGTCCGAATGGGATGCAGACCGGTAGCGTTGCTACCTCTGACCTGGTTACCTGGCTGGGGGTTTAATCTGCTGCTACGTATGGTATTAACAACTTCCTCTAGGGGTGCAGAGTGTGTAAACACTTCCCTTGTTGTTACTGATAGAGATGGCGGCACCACTCCTGATTGTGGTGATGCAGCATCCATCATCTGCACAGCATGGGAAATGGCAGACATTAAATAGGCTCATCATCCACATCATAAACATTTTTTTTATGGTTACTTAAGAGGGGGTACAAATTGCTTGCTAAATTTTTATGGGTATTTTTGGTAACTGTACTTGCACCTCCATCCACATAAGGTGGGGGAAGTGAGCGTGAACTGCTGGCAATACTCTCCACAACACCAGCTTGCTGCACGTGCGCGCCAATTTGCAGCTCACCCGTATTTCAATTTAGCGTTGCGGAAGTATTTTCTGGCAATGCGCTCGCAACGCTAGTTTGTGTCGCTTACACATTTTTAAGCCACGCATCCCCTTCATGCTGCCACAATTTTAAACATTCAAAATATTTGACCTTTTTTTCTCGGGAGCGCATCAGCCTGATGTGATCCCGGACGTTATCTAATACATCCTTTTCAAAACTACCAATTCTGGGAAACGGTCTAACACTCTTCATCGTCATTTTAAACCATACATCACAATACCTTAATACTTAGGGCCTGATTCAGAGACGAACGCTCTGACCAGAGCACTTGCTCTGAATCAGGGCCCTCCTACCTCATTTTGGAGCGGCCTCATGGACGCTCGCATAGCTGTGGGTTACCACCCACAGCTATAGCGAGCGTCCATGATGATGATCGCGATGGTCAAGACCATCACGACCCTCGGGCTTGCGACAAGACCCTGAGGTAGGGTCTCGGTGACCGCAAGCCCTGGAGTGATTTTGGCTCTATGAGAGCCAAAATCACTCCCACTGACATCACTAGTGATGTCAGTGGGGCCGGACCCAGACGGTAGGTGTTCCCATGGGAACGCCGCCGTCTGGCAGCCATGCCCCCGGCACGCCCACCAAAGGGGGCGTGCTGTCACTCACCATCGACAGCACGCCCCCTTTGGTGCGAGACCCGGAGCGACGACTTCCTCGCCGGTCGCCGGGTCTCGCGCATGCGTACGACGGAGCTCCCTCCGTCGTGCACATGCGCACTTCGGCACCATCGACCCGCTTGCGAGCGAACAGCGCTCACGAGCGGGTCAGAATCAGGCCCTTAGTATGCAAAATACGATGGGCCGATCCAATTGGTGCCTCCATTAGCAGCACATCATTGTCTAACATCTCCACTATTTGCATGGCTCCCATTCTGAGACAAAATCCTACACTTTTCAATACAGATTTAAACTGGTGAAAGACAATCAAGATACTTTCACTTACCTGTGGACGATTTAAGTCGGCGGCGTCCACCCACCTGGATCAGATTTGAAAAAGGCAACTTCCACACCCGGATAAGATTTAGTAAGGCAACTTCCACACCTATAGGAGTTTATATGTCGGCTGCTCCTACGCACCTCTCTACAACAAAGACAACATGTACACCTGCTACTGTGTATAGAACGGTAAAGCTACTTACCGAGCGGCTAGACTAACCCTTGCACCTAGCCCTTAAGGATCATACGATATCCTCAACTTTGTCCAACAAATATTCACTGTTACACACTTTTTTCCTGTGCAGCAAAATACATGTTAACCCAGATATTGATAACAATTGAAAAAGGTAAACCTTGACGGCTTTGTTTAAACACGTGGCCACAGAACCGTAAGTGCGTATACACTATTGTGCGACCAGTCGCATACACAATAATGCGACTACCACACAACCGTATAATGACTTTTTAACTGCGTACGCAAAAATGCGTCTCAGCCGCGTACTCAATACTGCGGCACCCCTCTAAACGTTAGGTTCTATCAACAAAGGAAAACAAACTTTTTCCTTTCTTGTCCCTGGTTTCTAGCCAGCTTCCTTGGCTCACATGAAAATGGATAGCGATCTTTCAGCACAAAGCGGTTACAGGAAAACCCTGTATGTGGCCACTCCACCCTTTGCTGAGATATCACTAGACGTATGTGCCATATGAGTAGGTAAGTGACTTCACTCGATGAGCCCCCATCTGACGATATTGAAATTGAGCCTCTATATACCCCTGCCTATACCTTCTAAAATCCTTCCTATAAACCTCTAAGAATAACGCTAATTTGCATACGCAATCATACAGTAAATAGAGACTCCAGACTTAGAACATGTGGTTCCAAAGCACAAAGTATTATTCAAGTAAAAGTACAGTCAGTTACAGGCTATTGATCCAGACACAATTAGACACAAAGGAAATATACAGACCCAAGCACAGTATACATACGCAGAGCTTCCAGACCCGGTGATAGGTATCAGCAAGAGACCCCTCGTCATTCAACATTCAGCAAGAAGACAAGAACCCAGCGT
Source organism: Taudactylus pleione (assembly GCA_031769625.1). Taxonomy (NCBI): domain Eukaryota; kingdom Metazoa; phylum Chordata; class Amphibia; order Anura; family Myobatrachidae; genus Taudactylus; species Taudactylus pleione. The sequence continues at coordinate 911,079 of JAUIMM010001433.1, read as the reverse complement.
TTGAGCACACATTTTATACCCCTAGAATAGAACGGACAATAGAGGAGTTTGTTGCTGATGTCATTGGTTCCCAGGGGAGAAGCATCTGTTACAGAGCATTTAACAGGCTGGTTCAAATAGACTCTCCCTGCCTCTAACAGCTGGGGGTCTTCCCTTCCCACCCCCAATGCTGCATCCTAACAGTTGTTCATAAAATATAAATTTTGTTGCTTGTAGTCTCTGCGGTCCATAAGTTGCGAATGCATGATGCGATCTCCACACCGATAGTACCGGAATTCTGTTGAAAGAGTACGCATCAGTACGAACCCAAACACTGCTTTCTTATCATGTACAGAACCTAAGTTATCAAATATCTTTATTTCACAGCATTTAAACTAACTGAACCAACTTAAATCATATACTTTAAAACTTACTAAACCTTATGTGTGAATATGTAATGTATGAGTATTCGGGGTTTGATATAAGGACGCTAGCTAACTTGGGGCAGATGCGTGCGCATAAAGCTAATAATACAGCGGTTTCATACAAAGTCCTATGCATTCGCTAATATGCGACTAGTTAACAGCGCAATTGTGTGTATTAATGTGTGTATGAGAAATGATGAAAGATGCAATCGCATGTTGCTAATAGTAATATCGCCACATGTACTAAAGGGTAAGTTTATCTAAAATGGCGCTTAGGCGGCCATTCGCAAAATGGCATCTTGCGATCTCATTTCCAAAATGGAGTCTTGCGGCCAGTCGCAAGATGGCGTCACTGCAATTTAATTTTAAACTGATCTGGTCTCAGCCAATTATCCAGCTTTGACATAGGTGAACGACTGTGTGAGGGAGAGTTTATTTAATAAAATAATTTTTCTAAGGTGTGTGAGTTCTTTTCTTTATTTTAATATTTTTTTATATCTTACAGGTGGACTACATGTGCCAGTGAGTTCTTGATGCATGGGCATGCTGGCACTTGAGGTTCTCCAAATGCCATCATGCCTTGGCAAGGTTGCTGGGACTTCTAGTCCACCTGTAAAGCATAATTTAAATTCTAAATTCTAAATCATATTCTCTATTATCTCCATGCCCAAAGCATGAGGGGCTTTCAGCCAAGGGCTGGTTGCCCTTAGGGAGGTGGAGCCTATTTTTTGCAGGTACCCACTTTCCTTGAGATTCTAGCCCCAGGCTGGTTGCCACTAGTGCAAGTAGACCACCAACTGCATGTCTCCCTGCTAGTTCAGCCTGGTGCCTGCTATTGAAAAATAGGGAGGAACCCACACCATTTTCCTATTTGCATCATGCTCTGGAAAGCAAAACTTTTTGGAGCTTGTAACCAATAGACAACACCATCTGGCTTTGCAAATAGAAGTGCTTCTCTCCACAGTATTCCCTGAGCAGGATCCTATACAATCCATCCCAGTGTTTCCCCCACGGCTCTGTCATAAAACCCTGTTCTTTGCTTAAATCTACATGCACACAGTGATAATAAATGTCGTTATGCATGTGATCAGTGGTGGGATGCATCACATTCAAAATGCGATGTATGATGCATCCCACCCATACTGAGTAGAGTCACAATTTTACTATGCATAGGAGGGGTGATGACGCCCAAAGGAAGAGAATAGGACATTTCATAGAAAGCAATACAAAATCTGGGAATATAAATAAAACTATAGAGATTTAGTGACATTACAGAGCTCAAGAAGAGGTCGCTCCTTATCCTCGTGTGCCTAATTACCATAGGTCACACCCCCTAAATGATGTTATTTGGGGTTGTGTCCATATGGCATGCCTCCCATTTTATGTCAGGCTGGGGGCGAGCCCAGCACTCCGTCAGTAGCTTGACTACCCCCAGCCTTCTCCCTGCACTGAATGGATGCCATGTACATGCACGTGGAATCCATTTAGCTTCTCCAGAGTCCGGCACCGTCGGGGGTGCCCAACCTCTCGACCACCCATGGGACACTTCGGCCCATGGGTGGAACAGCGGAACAGTGCCCGAAAAGTGGGAATGACCCGCTGAAATCAGATGGTTGGGAGGGGTGCACCCTCTATTTCTCACATGCCCCTTTCATTTTTTTTTTAAAAATGCAAAACCACCATAGAGCTCAACTGGGGCAAGGACTGATGTAAATGAGTCAAATTTCTTTGTAAATGGCTCCCCTCCTCCCTCCCTCATAAATTAGCTTCAGAATCCAAAATGTTAATTAAATTTACTACTAATCAACTCTTCCTTTTCCTGCCTTCAACTACACACATACTCCAACTCCCTCAGGCCTCACTCTTGATTAATAAAAAACAATTGTTTCCTGATGTGCCATGTTGGAAGTTGAGCTGCCACAGCCACTGAAATCTTCTGCATGTGGTTGCTGAATGCCAAAAATGTCCCGAAATTGTTATGGCCACAGACAGCATCCTCTGTATGCCCCTTTAATTTTGAAAAAAAATTCTGAACCTCCCAATTCAAGATGATTGAAAGGACAAAATATGGTAGATTTTTTAAAATTTATCCAGTTTTTTTCATTGCTCTCAACCCCAATTGGTTGCCCCAGGCTGTGATAAATAATGGTTCAGCTCAACAAATGCCTGCCTCTTTTGTATGTCAATACCTTTACAGCTAAATCCTCTCTGTGAGCAACTTCACAGAAGACCCGGGAGTCAGACACATGCACTGTAATTAAAACATCAGCCAACTGCGTAAATATCGTAAAACTTTGAGTCAGGCCCAGAGTTCACAGAGCTGCAGTATGGGAAATCTGAAAAGCATGAACTGGAGTTTATTCCAGATACTTAGTAAACAAGGCCAGAGTGCTTTGATATTGGTCCTTGAATACCATAATGTGGGAGCACTGGGCTGATAAATACGTAATTAGGAAGCTCAGATACTGAGAGTTGGAAATTGGTTCTTACTAGGGGTGTGCACCGGCCACTTTTCGTGTTTTGTGTTTTGGTTTTGGATCTGGATCTTTCTTCGTGTTTTGGATCTGGATTGGTTTTGCCAAAACCACCCTTCCGTGTTTTGGGTTCTGGGTTTTGTGTTTTGGATCTGTATTTTTTTGAAAAAAAGCATAAAAACAGCTAAAATCACAGAATTTGTAGGTTTTTCTGCTCCTATGCTATTATTAACCTCAATAACCTTAATTTCCACTCATTTCCAGTCTATTCTGAATACCTCACACCTCACAATAGTGTTTTTATGTCCAAAAGGTTGCACCGAGGTAGCTGGATGACTATGCTAAGCGACACGAGTGGGCGGCACAAACACGTGACCCATCAAGGCGTGAAACTGCAGTGGCAGACAGGATGGCATTGAAAAACTAGGCCCCAAACTGTACATAATGCAAAGAAAAAAAAGAGGTGCAAGATGGAATTGTCCTTGGGCCCTCCCACCCACCCTTATGTTGTATAAACAGGACATGCACACTTTAACAAACCAATCATTTCAGCGCCAGGGTCTGCCACACAACTGTGGCTGAAATGATTGGTTCGTTTGGGCCCCCACAAAACAAGCTGGCAATTAATCTGTCCCTGCACAAACTGGCTCTACGGAGGCAAGAAGTCGTCCTCATCCTCCTCATCCACAGATTCCTCACCCTCTTCAGTGTTATGTACATCCTCATCCTCACAGAGTATTAATTCATCCCTGCTGGAACCACAGGTCCCTCTGTACGTTCTGGAGGCTGGTCTCCCTGGAAGAGTTGATCATTCATTTTATGAACATCATCTTCTCCACATTTTGTGGAAGCAACCTCCTACGCCTTTCGCTAACAAGGTTCCCGGCTGCACTAAACACTCTTTCGGAGTACACACTGGAGGGGAGGCAACTCAGGTAAAATAGAGCCAGTTTGTACAGGGACCTCCAAATTGCTTCTTTTTCCTGCCAGTACAGGTACGGACTGTCTGACATGCCTACTTGGATGCTGTCACCGATGTAATCCTTTAACAGACAGACGCACGCTTGTCGCTGCTGCTTTGAGGATTCAAGTGCGGCTACAGCCCACACAATTCACAAAGACAGAAAAAAAAAAAGAATATTTTATTGTTTGTGGAGCACACTTTGAGGGTTACACCACCCTCTAACAGACAGATGCACGCTTGTCGCTGCTGCTTTGAGGATGCAAGTGCGGCTACAGCCCACACAATTCACAAAGACAGAAAAAAGAAGAAGAATATTTTTATTCTTTGTGTAGCACACTTTGAGGGTGTCACCACCCTTTAACAGACAGACGCACGCTTGTCGCTGCTGCTTTAAGGATGCAGGTGCGGCTACAGCCCACACATTTCACAAAGACAGAAAAAAAAAGAACAATATTTTAATTGTTTGTGTAGCACACTTTGAGGGTGTCACCACCCTTTAACAGACAGACGCACGCTTGTCGCTGCTGCTTTGAGGATGCAAGTGCGGCTACATCGCACACAAGTCACAAACACATAAAAAAATAGTTTTTTATTTTTTGGAGCACTTTGAGAGTTACACCACCCTTTAACAGACAGACGCACGCTTGTCGCTGCTGCTTTAAGGATGCAGGTGCGGCTACAGCCCACACATTTCACAAAGACCGAAAAAAAAGAACAATATTTTAATTGTTTGTGTAGAACACTTTGAGGGTGTCACCACCCTTTAACAGACAGACGCACGCTTGTCGCTGCTGCTTTTAGGATGCAGGTGCAGCTACAGCCCACACAATTCACATAGACAGATAAAAGAAGAAGAATATTTTTATTGTTTGTGGAGCACACTTTGAGGGTGTCACCACCCTTTAACAGACAGACGCACGCTTGTCGCTGCTGCTTTAAGGATGCAGGTGCGGCTACAGCCCACACATTTCACAAAGACCGAAAAAAAAAGAACAATATTTTAATTGTTTGTGTAGCACACTTTGAGGGTGTCACCACCCTTTAACAGACAGACGCACGCTTGTCGCAGCTGCTTTAAGGATGCAGGTGCGGCTACAGCCCACACAATTCACAAAGACAGAAAAAAGAACAATATTTGAATTGTTTGTGTAGCACACTTTGAGGGTGTCACCACCCTTTAACAGACAGACGCACGCTTGTCGCTGCTGCTTTAAGGATGCAGGTGCGGCTACAGCCCACACAATTCACAAAGACAGAAAAAAGAAGAATATTTTTATTGTTTGTGGAGCACACTTTGAGGGTGTCACCACCCTTTAACAGACAGACGCACGCTTGTCGCTGCTGCTTTGAGGATGCAAGTGCGGCTACATCGCACACAAGTCACAAACACATTAAAAAAATAGTTTTTTATTTTTTGGAGCACTTCGTGAGTTACACCACCCTTTAACAGACAGACGCACGCTTGTCGCTGCTGCTTTAAGGATGCAGGTGCGGCTACAGCCCACACAATTCACAAAGACCGAAAAAAAAAGAAGAATATTTTTATTGTTTGTGTAGCACACTTTGAGGGTGTCACCACCCTTTAACAGACAGACGCACGCTTGTCGCTGCTGCTTTAAGGATGCAGGTGCGGCTACAGCCCACACATTTCACAAAGACAGAAAAAAAAGAACAATATTTTAATTGTTTGTGTAGCACACTTTGAGGGTGTCACCACCCTTTAACAGACAGACGCACGCTTGTCGCTGCTGCTTTGAGGATGCAGGTGGAATCTAGACGGGATTTGGAACCGAGGACACACTACCTCCATCAATTGTCTAAATCCCACTGCACTAATGTCGGATACCGGACGCACGTCTAACACCAACATAGCAGTCAAGGCCTCAGTTATACGTTTTGCTTCAGGATGACTGCTGTCGTACTTCATCCTCATCGCTAGGGACTGTTGGAGGGTCAATTGTTTAGTAAAAGTAGTGATGTTCCTACTTCCTCTCTGGGATGATGAACAACTCCCAGCAGCAGCAACAGCACTAGTAGGAAGTGGTTCTTGATCTTTCCCTATTTTATTTTTATCAGAGAAAGTTTGGTCCTCCATTTATGTTATATTGATATATATACGTGCGGCTAAAGCGCACACAAACACAGAAAATATTTTTTTATTTTTGCTGGAGAGTAGTGCACTTTGTGGGTTACACCACCCTTTAAGAAATGAGCCAGCCGGCTCTTTACTTATGGGACACAGGCGCACGCTTGGCGCTGCTCCTTTGTTGATGCACGTGCAGCCACAGTGCACACAAGTCACAAACACAGAAAATATATATTTTTTTGGTTTGGAGTGTACTTTGGGGGTTACAGAACCCTTTAACGGTCAAGCCAGCCGGCCCTTTACTTATGACACAGGCGCACGCTTGGCACTACTTTGTTGATGCACGTGCGGCTACTGCGCACACAATTCACAAACACAGAAAATAATTTTTTTTTTGGTTTGGACTGGAGTGTACTTTCAGGGGTTACAGCACCCTTTAACGGTCAAGCCAGCCGGCCCTTTACTTATGACACAGGCGCACACTTGGCACTACTTTGTTGATGCACGTGCGGCTACTGCGCACACAATTCACAAACACAGAAAATAATTTTTTTTTTGGTTTGGACTGGAGTGTACTTTCGGGGGTTACAGCACCCTTTAACGGTCAAGCCAGCCGGCCCTTTACTTATGACACAGGCGCACGCTTGGCACTACTTTGTTGATGCACGTGCGGCTACTGCGCACACAATTCACAAACACAGAAAATAAAATTTTTTTTGGTTTGGACTGGAGTGTACTTTGGGGGTTACAGCACCCTTTAACGGTCAAGCCAGCTGGCCCTTTACTTATGACACAGGCGCACGCTTGGCACTACTTTGTTGATGCACATGCGGCTACTGCGCACACAATTCACAAACACAGAAAATAATTTTTTTTTTGGTTTGGACTGGAGTGTACTTTCGGGGGTTACAGCACCCTTTAATGGTCAAGCCAGCCGGCCCTTTACTTATGACACAGGCGCACGCTTGGCACTACTTTGTTGATGCACGTGCGGCTACTGCACACACAATTCACAAACACAGAAAATAAAAAATTTTTTGGTTTGGACTGGAGTGTACTTTGGGGGTTACAGCACCCTTTAACGGTCAAGCCAGCTGGCCCTTTACTTATGACACAGGAGCACGCTTGGCACTACTTTGTTGATGCACATGCGGCTACTGCGCACACAATTCACAAACACAGAAAATAATTTTTTTTTTGGTTTGGACTGGAGTGTACTTTGGGGGTTACAGCACCCTTTAACGGTCAAGCCAGCCGGCCCTTTACTTATGACACAGGCGCACGCTTGGCACTACTTTGTTGATGCACGTGCGGCTACTGCGCACACAATTCACAAACACAGAAAATAATTTTTTTTTTGGTTTGGACTGGAGTGTACTTTTGGGGGTTACAGCACCCTTAACGGTCAAGCCAGCCGGCCCTTTACTTATGACACAGGCGCACGCTTGGCACTACTTTGTTGATGCACGTGCGGCTACTGCGCACACAATTCACAAACACAGAAAATAATTTTTTTTTTGGTTTGGACTGGAGTGTACTTTCGGGGGTTACAGCACCCTTAACGGTCAAGCCAGCCGGCCCTTTACTTATGACACAGGCGCACGCTTGGCACTACTTTGTTGATGCACGTGCGGCTACTGCGCACACAATTCACAAACACAGAAAATAATTTTTTTTTTGGTTTGGACTGGAGTGTACTTTCGGGGGTTACAGCACCCTTAACGGTCAAGCCAGCCGGCCCTTTACTTATGACACAGGCGCACGCTTGGCACTACTTTGTTGATGCACGTGCGGCTACTGCGCACACAATTCACAAACACAGAAAATAATTTTTTTTTGGTTTGGACTGGAGTGTACTTTCGGGGGTTACAGCACCCTTTAACTGTCAAGCCAGCCGGCCCTTTACTTATGACACAGGCGCACGCTTGGCACTACTTTGTTGATGCACTTGCGGCTACTGCGCACACAATTCACAAACACAGAAAATATATTATTTTTTTAGCACTTGGGGGGAGCACCCCTGATGGACAGAGCACCCCCTGGACAACACTACAGCACCTCTTTAGGACTGGGACACTGCACAGGACTTTGGAGTGGACACAGCCCCTATGGAGAACTGACTGCACAACACAGTCCAGCCAGCCCCTATGGACTTTGAAGTAGTGGACACAGCCCCTATTAACAACAGCAGCACAGCACAACACAGCCAGCCCCTATGGACTTTGAAGTAGTGGACAACAGCAGCACTACACTACACTACACTACACAGCCCTAACTCCCACCCTCCCTCTTCACTGTCCACAGCCGAGTGAGAAAATGGCGCCGACGTGGGTACCTTATATAGGATCCAAAACCCGCGAGACTCGGAAGGCGGGATGATGACGTTTTGCCTCGATTTCAGATCCGAGTCAGGCGGGAAAAGTCGAGCCTGATTCGGATCGGACTCGGATCAGGGGGGCTCGGGGGGGTTCGGATTTCAGAAATCCGAACCCGCTCACCCCTAGTTCTTACAAAGGAAATTTTAGAAGCACATGAGCGATTGGTAATGAGATTAGCAGACTGGGCACCCGACTTATCTATTTTTGAGTACTCCCCATACAACAACTACTTTAGATTGAGCTGATTATAGTAGAGATGAGCGGGTTCAGTTCTTGTGAGTTGTCCTGTCCATAGGGGCTGGCTGTTGTCCATAGGGGCTAGCTGGCTGTTGTCCATAATCCATACCATATAGGGGTTGACTGTTGTCCTGTCCATAGGGGCTGGCTGGCTGTAGTTCATTGGGGCTGTCTGGCTGTTGTCAATAGGGGCTGGCTGTTTTGAAATACCATTTTTTGTGTGTGCGTGTTAGCCACACCATCAGTGAAAAAATAAAACCAATTCTTTGTGTGTGCATGTTAGTCTGCCACACCACCAGTGCGAAAATAAATATATTTTATTGTGTGTGTGTATTAGCCTCCCATACCACCAGTGTGAAAATAAAACCAATTTTGTGTGTGTGCGTGTTAGCAACACCACCAGTGTGAAAATAAAAATAATTTTTTGTGTGTGTGTGTTGGCCACAGCACCAGTGAAGAAATAAATAAAAAAATTTGTGTGTGCGTGCTAGCCACACCAACAGTGTGAAAATAAAAATTATTTTTTGTGTGTGTGTTAGCCACACCACCAGTGTGAAAATAAAAACAATTTTTTGTGTGTGCGTGTTAGCCTGTCACGGCACCAGTGGAAAAATAAAACAATTCTTTGTGTGTGCATGTTATCCACACCACCAGTGAAAAAATAAAAACAATTCTTTGTGTGTGCGTTTGCCACACCACCAGTGAAAAAATAAAAACAAGTTTTTGTATGTGCGTGTTAGCCTGCCACACCACCAGTGTTAAAATAAAAACAATTTTTTGTGTGTGCATGTTAGCAACACCACCAGTGTGAAAATAAAAATTATTTTTTGTGTGTGCGTGTTGGCCACAGCACCAGTGAAAAAGTAAAAACAAATTTTTGTGTGTGCGTGCTAGCCACACCATCAGTGTGAAAATAAAAATTATTTTTTTTTGTGTGCGTGTTAGCCTGCCACACCACTAGTGTAAAAAGCAGTCATGATGACGATACAAGGCCGTCAACATCATCTATGAAGGCCGATGTACCAGGGCTTAAGTCAGGCTAAAAAAATCAACTTTTACCCTGTTAAAGAAAAAAATCTAAAACCAAGTCAGCTTTAGAGAAACAAAAAATTGGCAATATGCCATTCACTACATGAAGTGGCAAGGAAAGGATAAGGCCTTGGCCTTTATTATTTATGACTGGTGGTTCTAGTGATGCTTGTAGGACAGGTACAAAAACATGTAAATTGTTAAGACGAGTAAGACACCGGAACCAACTGTGTGCTCCGAAAAATCACAAATCCCAGAGGAGAGTCCAAGTGTGTCCATGGTTCCCATGTGTGAGCCTGACCTTTCTAATACTGTATCATTTCTGTGCCCTCTGCAAATGTAGGAATGAGCAGCACAAGTCAACATGCTGATGCAGAAATCGAGGATTCTTCTATGGAATTGCACGGGGAGGAGGATATTTATGTAGTAGGCGATAACAGCAAGGATGATGAGGATGTTGATGATGATGAGTATGTTGATGCTGAGGATGTTTGTGTAAAAACTGTAAATCAGGCAACAGTTGCTGCTCATGGTGGAAAAAATCCCACTGTTGCCATGCCTGGGCAAATGACCAAAAAAAGCCACATCTCATGTGTGGAATCATTTCCACCCAAATCCAGACAACCTGTGAAGTTTCCACCCAAATCCAGACATGTGAAGTTAGTTCAGACACTGCCAGCTTGCGTCAGGTCATTCCCCTTATCAGACTTTTGCAAAAGCAGCTCTAGAAAGTGAAGGAGGAGCTGAAACAGAGTGATTCCGCTAAGTATGTCGGACTTGTAGGTCAAGCCCTTCATTCGCTTCGACAGGATCCAAGGGTTGTCAATCTCTTGAAATCAGATCACTATATTTTGGCGAACATACTTAATCCTAGGTTTAAGTCAAACCTTGTGTCTTTCTTTCCTCCTTCATTTTCTACAGCTGCCAGGAAAAAACTAAATTTTCCTAAGAGACCCTCTGCTGGTGGCGATGCAGATCAGTCAGCAAAACTTCATGACATCTGGTTGGATCTGAAAAAACTGGCTACAATGAGTGACATGTCTACCATGACTTTGTCTTATACAGTCACCATTCAGAGAATGGTGGATGACTATTTTAGGGATAGCATCCAAATAGGCATGTCAGACAGTCCGTTTCACTACTGGCAGGAAAAATAGGCAATTTGGAGTCCCTTACACAAACTGGCTTTGCTGTACTTAAGTTGCCCACCCTCCAGTGTGTACTCTGAAAGAGTTTTCAGCGCAGCCGGGAACCTTGTCAGTGATCGTTGTAGGAGGTTACTTCCCAAAAATGTGGAAAACATGATGTTCATCAAAATTAATTACAAATTCCATGAGGAAGACCTTTACCAGCACTTACGTCCAAAAAATACAGAAGATTCTGTAATGGTGGATTCCAGCAGGGATGAATTAATATTGTGTGAAGAAGAGGAGGATGCACACACTGATGGGGATGTTGATGACGATGACGACATCTAATCTAATGTATTGTAAAGCCAGCATGTGTATGGGATCATTGCCACCAATGTCCACTGCGCATTGGCAGCTTGTTTTGTGGGGTGTCCAAGCAAGCCAATCATTTCAGCCACAAGTGGCAGTCCCTGTTTGTTAAACCGTGAATGTCCTGTTTCATATATATATATATATATATATATATATATACATACAGTGCATCTGGAAAGTATTCACAGCGCTTCACTTTTTCCAAATTTTGTCATGTTACAGCCTTATTCCAAAATGGAATAAATTTTTTTTTTTCCTCAAAATTCTACACACAATACCCCATTATGACAATGTGTAAAAAGTTTTTTGAGATTTTTGCAATTTTAATTAAAATAAAACTAAGAAATGACATGTACATAAGTATTCACAGCCTTTGCTCAATACTTTGCCTGTGGTTATGCCCCGGGATGAGGGGCTCAGAGCACCCCCCTCACCAGCGTGCAGTGCCACAAACTGTTTTCTTCTCAAACGGGTGTGGCCTTTCCTCCAGCGAATAGGTCATGCCCCCTTTACCCGGGCCCACCGCGGCTCTCGGCGGGTCTGTTTAGGGGTAAGTACTCGGGCTGGGGCAGCAGCCCAAGGAAAAGATTTACCAGATGAAGGGGCCAAAAGAGGAGGCAATCTCATAAAGAGACCCCCAAGATCCAAGAGGATTTTATTTTCAATTTGTCGTCTTCCACATTAACACCAGTCAAGAATAAGGTACTCAATAGAGGACTTTCTTTTGTCCCCACAAACAAAACCAATCCATTTAAATGGAAACAGATATGTTTAGACTTCAACGTTCCCTCAAACCTTAAAGAACATTTTGAAAAACAGCCGCTGCTCTCATCAACAGAAACTCTTCTTGACAGTGTGATGGAACTAGGTGCCAGATCCAAGTTTGATCCCCAGACTACTAATGCATCTATAATGACATTTAATCATCTATTGGAGGACTCTATTAAGGATAATACTGGTCCGGTGCATTACAATCTGTCATTGGAAGAGAAAAAGGCTTTGGAGTCCTTGAGTAAAAGGAAATACATTATTATAAGGGGGGCGGATAAGGGAGGCTCTATTATGGTTCAAGACACAACTAGTTACATTGCTGAATGTGAACATTTATTAAATGATGGGGATACCTATGAACCTCTGACGAGTGATCCCATGGAGAAATATAAAAGAGAACTTGATGCCATATTAGAGTCAGCTATGGAGGAGGGGTTGATCTCTTCAGTAATTAAGAATAAATTGAGGGTTGCATACCCTGTGGTACCAATATTTTATACGTTACCCAAAATACATAAGTATGCACAGGAGCCCCCGGGGAGACCGATTATTTCAGCTTGTTGGTCTCTGTGTGAGTATGTTGCTATTTTCTTAGATGCATATTTACAGCCATGCATCCAGAGCACTTTTTTCATATTTAAGAGACTCCAGTATGCTGCTCTGTAAATTTAATGAGTTAGGGTATATTCCTGAAAATACATTTTTGGCTGCTCTTTTTTTTTTTTTTTTTTCAGGGTACATCAAAACATAATTACCAGTAACATACCGTAAATATACAGTATTATCATTTACAGGTAAACAATATGCTGCAAAACCCATATTAAACATCAGACATTACTGGGAGACTCCTTTCATTAAATATCTAATACAGGCAAAATAGTGTTAGTAGTACTTTTATGATATTGAGATTCTGTTCGATAGTCACTCCAACTGAACCATGGCTGAGGAGCAGTAAGAGACTCCTGCTATCTCAAAATCATAATGGGCTTGAACTTTATCCTCATTATTGTCTAATTTTGGTATTACCTCTGAATGCCAATGATATGCAATAAGGAACATAGTGGCAATTAAAATATGCCACATCACATACTTATGCCTAGAAGAAACATTCCCTGGTGAACATGGAACAATGCTAAAAGAGGATCCGGATTTACAGTCATTTCCTGTCACTTTGGAGATTAACATAAAAACCTGCCGCCATAGCATATATAGGCCCTCATTCAGAGCCGTACGCTCTGAGCAGAGCGCACGCTCTGAATGAGGGCCGGGCTCCATTTTCATGGAGCGTCCTCCTGGACGCTCGTATAGCTGTGGGTCACCACCCACAGGCTATACAAGCGTGCATTGTGATGGTCGCGATGGTCGAGACCATCGCGACCATCGAATTTGCGAGCCGGAGCCTGCGGTTGAGATTTTCAACCGCAAGCTCCGGAGTGATTTGGGCTCTATCAGAGCCAAAATCACTCCCACTGACATCACTAGTGATGTCAGTGGGCCGGCTTCTGACGGGAGGCGTTCCCGTGGGAACGCCCCCGTCAGGGAGGCACGCCCACCAAAGGGGGCATGCTGTCAATCAACATTGACAGCACGCCCCCTTTGATCGGACACAACGAGCGAAGGACTTTCCTTCGCTCGTCGCGTCTGGCGCATGCGCACGACGGAGCTCCCTCCGTCGTGCGCATGCTCAGTCCATAACATCGACCCACTTGCGAGCGGACAGCCGCTCGCGAGTGGGTCTGAATCAGGCCCATAGTTTGGGACCAGCCCAAAATATACAATAGATGTCCCCAATTTGGCCGCATTTTTGCCAACATTGGTTGGAGAGAGAAGGCCAAATTTTATGTAGCCTTTCAGGGGTTAAATACATCCTGTGAATGAGTTTAAAAAATATTTCCACATGGGAGATACATTTAGAGATACGAAAACACGATCTAAAAATAGAGCTCCAATCATCCTCTGTAAAGGATAGATGTACTAAACTCTGAAAAGGGATAAACTGGAGAGTGATAAATCACCAGCCAATCAGCTCCTAAGTGTCATTTTTCAAGCACAGCCTGTAACATGACAGTTGGGAGCTGAGTGGCTGGTCATTTATCACTCTCCAGTTTATCACTTTTCAAAACTTAGTACATCTCTCCTTGAGAGATATGATTCCCACTTTAAAAGAGCTGGGAAAGTTATAGGTTTAGACTTTAGACGCACCTACCAATAAATTATACCCCCAAGAAATATTATTTTTATATCCCCCTGTAGAAAATCTCTCAAAAATATACTTTGGAGTAGTTTGCAATAATTGAGAGCCAGTAACTATGTAACCAGTGACGTAACTGTAGATATTTATAAAAATCCCTTGATGAAACAGAAAACAATTCTTGAATATGGGAAGTCGCCCATATAACAAACTTTAAATCAGGGATCAAAACAGCTATACTGTACAAAATAAGATTAGTAGTAGGAAGTTGGAAATCATTTAATATAGATATTGCTTTGTATGCAGACACAGAGGCTACTGCTGCCATGGAAAAGGAGGGCAAATGACTCTTGCAGACATCTGGTAAACACGGTAAATCAGGTAAGGGAAAAAGATGAGACATATTCCGTTCCAAAATCACCCAAGGTTTAGGGGCATCTACCTCAAACCAATCTCCAATCTGACATAAAATACATGCCCACTGGTACAATTCTAGGTCTGGAAACGCAATGCCGTCCTCTGTCTTAGGTAAAGACTTGGTACGTCTAGACAAACTAGATTTTTTAGACTTCCAGACATATTTTGTAAAAACACCATAAAATTTAGTTAACAGCGACAAAGGGAGTAACTTAGGAATGGTGCAAAAGAAGTACATCAACTTAGGTAATAGAACCATTTTTAAAGCGGCAATACCACCCAACCATGAAACCTCCTGTAACATCCAATCAGTTGTTAAAAGTGAAAATTTAGTCAAAAGGGGAAGGTAGTTACATGCCACAATATCAGCCACCCTCCTTGGTATCTGAACCCCTAAATAAGTAAGACTCTTATCTTGCCATACATAATTATAACTCTTTTTAAGTCTAGTCAAAAGCTCAAAAGAAATATTTATCGGGAGTACTTCTGTTTTAGTCGTGTTTAATTTGTAATATGACACTCTTGAGTATCCCTCTAATACTTTATGTAAAGACGATAATGTAGATTCAGGGTTAGTAAGACACATTAATACATCCTCAGCAAATAGACAGATTTTATGAGATGAGTCCCCCAACTGAGGACCCTGTATAGCAGTAGTTTTCCTAATAGTTTCCGCCAGAGGTTCTATAGCAAGCACAAAAACTAAAGGGGAAAGTGGACAACCTTGGTGGTGCCATTTGATATACAGGAAGAGAGAAGACCATTCGCAAAAACTGTAGCTGAAGGATTAAAATAAAGAGCCAATATAGAGTACAAAGCCCTATCTCGCAGTCCAAACTGCCTCAAAACAGCAGACAGATAGCCCCAATGCAGTCTGTCAAAGCTTTTTCGGCATCCAACAAAAGCAATACTAATGGATCTCCAGATGCAGCAAATAAGTCTACAATATTAAAAACCCGTCGGTGTTGTCTGAATATTGTCTGCACAAAACAAATCCAGTCTGATCTTGTTTAATTAATGAGGGTATCAACGGGCCCAATCTTGTTGCTATCAATTTGGCATAGACCTTAACATCAGTATTCAAAAGTGCTATTGGTCTGTAATTAGTAACTAATGAGGGGTTCTTCCCAGGTTTGGGAAGTGCCACAATTTGTGCTTCCAACATTTCTCTTGGAAAATATCCTACATCCGAGGCCTTGTTATACACTAATGCAGAACTGGAGCCAATTGCTCTTTAAAGTTTTATAGAATTCAGTAAAATAGTCATTTGGACCAGGAGCCTAATCTAAAGGTAAAGATTTTTATAACTGCAGCTGTTTCCTCCTCTGACCAAGGATGGCTAAGATATTGAATCGAATCTTCCTGTAATGATGGAATATTAATAGCATCCAAAAATTTAGCAATCTCCCCCAACCTAATCTGATGAACTTGGGAATCACTAGATAGATGAGACAATTGTGAGTAGTAATCAGCAAAAGCATTAGCTATATCCGGGGGGTCAGACACCTTCGCACCAACCTTATTAAAGATCGCACGAATTATCTCCTTGGCAAAATTCCCCCTTAGCTTTCATGCCAACATTCTGCCTGCTCTGTCACCCTGAACATAAAACTTTTGTTTATGCCTAAATAAATTCCTATGTACCCCATGTTGAGCAAAACTATTCCATTTATCTCTGGTTTTAAGTAGGTCTTTAATTATAGCATACTACCGCTTTTAGTGCACACCAATAATTAAAAACAGAAGTGTCTGTTGGCTGATTAGTTTCCATTTACATACACAGAGGGCCTGATTCAGACCCGTCACAAGCGCTGAGCGCTCGCAACCGGGTTGATGGTGGCCAACAGCGCATGCGCACGATGGAGCCGGCTCCGTCGTGCGCATGCGCGAGACCCGGGATAGCGACGGGCAATCCGTCGCTCCGGGGAGGCCGCTCCATAAAAAAAAAAAAAGATGCCCAGATTCAGAGCGAGCGCTCTGTAAGAGCGTCCAGCTCTGAATCAGGGCCAGAGTGCAGGAGAGGGCCTGTTTGGATTCCAAATCAGATAAAAGGTAAGCTCCAAAACGCCAAGGCCTAGGTGACTTGCAAGATGATCCCAAAGCCTATTCCAAACTAAGAGGTGCATGGTCTGATCATGGCATAGGGATGATAACAGCCTTTCGGATCTGTTGTAAAGTTCACTTATCTGCCAAAGCTAAATCAATCCGGGAATATGACCTATGGATATGTGAATAAAACGTATAATCATGTACCGTTGGGTTTTCTGCTCTTCATATATCAAGCAGATCGTACTCCATTAAAATTTTTTGAAAGGCCTGAGAATGGTCATGGAAAGAAGTTACTTTGACCTTAAACAAGGGAGAGGACCTATCAACCTTGTGAGCAAGGACCATGTTAAATCTCCGAGGATCATAACTGCTCCCTTACAAAATTTTTGCAAAGTAGTGCAGAATCATCTACAAAATGCCACCTGTTTAGTATTAGGAACATAAACAGATACTAAAGTAACCAAATGATCATTTAGTTTGCCATTTAAAATCAGATAACGACCATGGATATTTGCAGATTGAGAATGTAATACAAAATTACAGGAACGACAAATCAGAGTGGCTACTCCAGCCTTTTTCTCTGGCCGTGTAACAATGAGGGTAATTGTGGTCAGAAAACCTAGGTGGTGAAGAAGCAGCAAAGTGTTTTTCCTGCAAGGCCACCACATGTGCCTTAGTTTTATCGAAATATCGCAAGGAAAGGCTTCTCTTATTCGGGGAGTTTAGACCGTTTACATTTAGCAATATAACTTAACCATTAATGACTACAATTAAAATAAAAAAACACTAGTATGTTAAGCAGTACATACAAAATACAAAAAAGTACCCAATGGAAAAATAAAACAGAAAAAACAAGAAAAGAGAATAGAAACAAACAAACAAACAATACAAAATAAAAAGAACTGAAATAGCTCCCATTTGGAACTAGAGAAGGTCACATACTAAAGTGACACTAAATAGGAAAAAGGGGGTAGTGGCCCCTCTCCCACCACTCTTAACATAATAACATATTTCACATTTAAATAAAACCATGTAATGACACTATAACTCTGAAAAGAATAAAATAAAAAAGGACTAGCGTTATTCAAACACATTATAGTCTCTGAATCCTGGAAACAATTTTTTGGGGAAAGAGAACACTGTTAAAAGACTTAACTTCGGTATATGCATCTTACTAGGAAAAGTCCAGAGTCCCAAAAATTACAGAACCCAATAGGGTAACCATCCAGAGAACAATGAAACAGCATAAAACATATGTAATAAAATCCAACAACCTGCTCACATAAAATGACACTGAAACAAGGGATGATCAGATGGGCCCTCAATCATTAGACCCCACAAGAGACCATTCCTTTTGAATATGAGGACTCATTGAGGTCTGTGCAGGGACATCAGATATAATGTTCCAGGAGTGAAGTAATTTAATACCGTCGTCCGGTGTAGAAACTGTGACTGTGGATCCATTGTGAAATATAATCAGCTTTGTTGGGAAGCCCCACCTATAAAGAATTTCAGCCTTCCGAAGAGCACTTGTAACATGATGAAACGATTGGCGCTGAGCTAGAGTGGCTGCTGAGATATCTACAAAGAGTTGTAGGTCTCCCATTAGCTTGTCCCAGGGTACCCCAGCATGCATGTGGCATGTGGCAAACGAATACAATCAATTAAGAAATCTGTAATTCTGTAATATTGGTAGTGGGGAGAAGTTTCATAAATATATCTGTAACATATTCCTGAAGACCCCTAAAATTTACTGATTCTGGAATACCAAGAATATTTATATTGTTACGTCATGACCGGTCTTCAAGGTCACCAACTTTAAAGCCATAACCTCAGACTGAAGTTGTTCATGTAAGTGAATCAGGTCTTTATGAGATCCAACCAATTCCTCCACCTTAGTATCCAAATAATCGGTGTGAGTTCTCAAATCATCAATCGACTGTTGGCAGGACTGCAGGGCAGTCTGAAACTCCAAGGAAATATCCTCTTTGAAGCCCGTCAAAAGTTATTTCATGGACCCCACCTTTAGGGGCTTGCAGTCTTCCGGGATAGCGGCCAAGGATAAAACTGTAGCGACAATAGGGGACGACTTTATTGAAGAATTGTGTCCTTTGACATTAGTAACCTGGGATATAGATTCCACTGCACTTTGCAGGAGAACGTTGTTTAAAGAAGCTCACAGGAGGGATCACACTAGATGCATGCTGACATTTAGGCATAAAAAGAAAGTAAATTAAAGTATTAAACACCAAAAATCCAATAAGGCAGCTTGATAATACCACGGATCCACAGAACTTGAATAGTGTCACATACAGGAGTGGTGGAAGAAAGTCAAATGTTGTTAAGCGCTGGCCATGAGGGTGGCTAATGTGGGCATAGGTTTCAGCAGCCCCTTAATATATAGGCTCCAGCCGGAGGCTTCTATTCACTAGTAGGTGTTGGACAGAGACACAGAATTAGATCCATAGAAAACACCCAGGTAGTGACACAAATATAAGCAGCAAGTCAGAGTAAGTTATGATGTTGCAGATGATTCCAAAATGGTGGCCGCTCCACACTAATCCCAGGAGCCCACAAGGTACAACAAAGCCCAGCAACCAGAGGCAGTAGCTCCAAACCGCTTATGTATAGCCTGGTGACTGCAATGGGATAGCCACAGAGCAGACACGATCACGCCAGCGCTGACCGCGACCGCCGCTGGCGTCCAAATGTAACCAGTGGCTTCTTGCCAGGAGTAGGCCCTGATTATGGAGCATAGCCTCCCGTGACAATCTCAGACACTGGAGATTCCCCCAGCAAGGAGGATGGCAGAAAGGGCGCTGGCAGGTACTGCAGGAGTAGCTGTCCGGAGCTCCTAATTACCCCAACAAAGCTGGAGCTCTCTGTGTCCATGTCCACCTCGATCTCCATTTAAGCCATGCCCCCATTTTTGGCTACGCTTGATGTGACTAGTTTCTATACTTGTATCCCCCATGAGGCTGGGGAGTCGGCAGTGAGACATTTGATTGTGGGCAATGTGCAATATGGTGGACCAGATGTAGAGTTGTTTTTAGAACTACTTAAATTTACGTTGTCACACAATTATTTTCTCTTTAATGTGAAATTCTGTAGGCAATGCACTGGGTGTACCATGGGGCAGCTGTGGCCCCCTCCTTCACCAAAAGTTTCATGTGGGAAGAGTATGTAGATGTAACAATGATCGGGAGGAAGTTAATAAACAGCTGGACTTCATGGTGTCAAAACTCTTGGAGAGAGGATACTCGTTACAAGTGTTGATTAAATCTAAAGAGAAGGTGTCATCCTTGGATAGGAAACAACTCTCATCTCCTAGACAATCAGATAAGACCAAAAAAAGATACCTTCTGTATATGAATATGACACTAAAAGTAGTTACACAAGCAAAAAAGCTAAAAGCTTGTGGTCTATGGTCACTTCAGATCCTGACCTCAAATGTTTGCATAAGACTATGCTGATGCCAAGCGATACGAGGGACAGGAACATTAAGGATCTGGTGGTCAAAATGGACGTCACTGGCCTAGGTAAGGAAAAACCAAAACATTTTTTGAGTCGCAAATACAGCTGTTTTAAGAGCCTAGGGTGCACCACGTGTGCATATCTGGACACTGGGGATACCATCTTACATCCGTACTCAGGCAGATGATTTAAGATTAGATGGCCTTTAACATGCAGTACCAGTTATGTCATCTTTGCAATTTTGTGCCCATCTGGCCTCTATTACATAGGTAAAACTGAATGCCAATTCAAAACTAGAATAGCACAGCACCGTTCTGCGATTAGAGCTGCTCTTTTGTCTGGAACTAGTGAAAAGCATTTTTCCACTTTGAGACATAACATGGCTATGCTTAAATACAAGATTATTGATCATGTACCAAGTACATTGAGGGGTGGCGATAGAGGAAATAAACTGCTATAGCTCGAGTCTAGTTGGAAATACCGGCTAGACACACCAGCTACACGAGGTCTCAACGAGTCATTAGGTTTAATTAACTATATTTGAACTTGTTAGAGCTTAGGTTGATAAAAAATTATTTTTATCTGGTTTCATCTTGGGATATTTATTGATTTTTTTTCTGTTTTAGAATATTGACAGCACTTGTTCCACTAGAAGGCAGCATAGGATCATTTTTGGTACAGATTTGGGAAAAATATAACAGATCAAATAAATTTAATATATTAGACTCTAATGCTGCCCATCCACTACGATTAAAATGAGCGATTGAACAATAATGACGTCATTATCGTTCAATCGCTCATTAATCATTTACAAATCGTGCAGTGAAATATCGCTAAACGACCAGAGATGCGTGATCCCGCTGGTCATTTTCGGAATCGAGCGTTGTCCTCTCGTTAATGGATCATTCCATGACCGGATGCTCCATAGTCACTCCCTGTCCTCCATTTTAGCACATTCTTCAGTGTGGATGATGAGCATTGGAGACACAGCAGCTTGAACAGGGCAGCAAAAAGTCAAATAAAAGATAAGTATAGTTAAATAAAGGGCTCCACTGACCACCAATGAACACCAGTATACACCAACGTATACCACTGTCCACCAATGTCCCACACTGTCCACCAATGTTTATAGGCCTGCATCTGTCCCCCTTATAATTAAAAAATATATATATATATTTTTTTTTTTATATATATATATATATATATATATATATTATAAATATATATATATGTATATGTCTATATATTAGTATAAATATATTTAATATATATATATATATATGTGTGTGTGTATAAATGTATATATGTGTATAACCAGTTTATATTTTATATATATACAGTCAGGTCCATAAATATTGGGACATTGACAGAATTTTCATATTTTGGCCTCTATTCACCACCACAATGACTTTGAAATGAAACAAACAAGATGTGATTTAACTGCAGACTTTCAGATTTAATTTGAGGGTAATTACTTCCAAATCAAGTGAACGGTGTAGAAATTACAATGTTTTCTATATGTGCCTCCCACTTTTTAAGGGGTCAAAAGTAATGGGACAAACTAAACAATCCTAAATCTAACTTTCATTTTTTAATACTTTGTTGCAAATCCTTTGCAGGCAATTACAGCCTGAAGTCTGGAACGCATAGACATCACCAGATGCTGGGTTTCATCCCTGGTGATGCTCTGCCAAGCCTCTACTCCAAATGTCTTCAGTTCCTGCTTGTTCTTGGGGCATTTTCCCTTCAGTTTTGTCTTCATCAAGTGAAATGCATGCTCAATCAGATTCAGGTCAGGAGATTGACTTGGCCATTGCATAACATTCCACTTTTTAGCCTTAAAAAATTCCTTGGTTGCTTATGCAGTATGCTTCGGGTCATTGTCCATCTGCACTGTGAAGCGCCGTCCAATGAGTTCTGAAGTATTTGACTGAATATGAGCATATAATATTGCCTGAAACACTTCAGAATTAATTCTGCTGCTTTTGTCAGCAGTCACATCATCAATAAATACAAGGGAACCAGTTCCAATGGCAGCCATACATGCCCACGCCATGACACTACCACCACCATGCTTCACTGATGAGGTGGTATGTTTTGGATCATGAGCAGCTTCTTTCCTTCTCTTCTCTTCACATCACTCTGGTACAAGTTGATCTTTGTCTCATCTGTCCATCGGATGTTGTTCCAGAACTGTAATGGCTTTTTTAGATGTTGTTTGGCAAACTCTAATCTGGTCTTCCTGTTTTTGTGGCTCACCAATGGTTTGCATCTTGTGGTCAACCCTCTATATTCACTCTTGTGAAGTCTTCTCTTGATTGTTGACTTTGACACATATACATTAGGGGTGTGCACCGGCCACTTTTCGTGTTTTGTGTTTTGGTTTTGGATCTGGATCTTTCTTCGTGTTTTGGATCTGGATTGGTTTTGCCAAAACCACCCTTCCGTGTTTTGGGTTCTGGGTTTTGTGTTTTGGATCTGTATTTTTTTGAAAAAAAGCATAAAAACAGCTAAAATCACAGAATTTGTAGGTTTTTCTGCTCCTATGCTATTATTAACCTCAATAACCTTAATTTCCACTCATTTCCAGTCTATTCTGAACACCTCACACCTCACAATAGTGTTTTTATGTCCAAAAGGTTGCACCGAGGTAGCTGGATGACTATGCTAAGCGACACGAGTGGGCGGCACAAACACGTGACCCATCTAGGAGTGACACTGCAGTGGCAGACAGGATGGCAGTTAGAAAAACTAGGCCCCAAACTGTACATAATGCAAAGAAAAAAAGAGGTGCAAGATGGAATTGTCCTTGGGCCCTCCCACCCACCCTTATGTTGTATAAACAGGACATGCACACTTTAACAAATCAATCATTTCAGCGCCAGGGTCTGCCACACAACTGTGGCTGAAATGATTGGTTCGTTTGGGCCCCCACAAAACAAGCTGGCAATTAATGTGTCCCTGCACAAACTGGCTCTACGGAGGCAAGATGTCATCCTCATCCTCCTCATCCACCGATTCCTCACCCTCTTCAGTGTGTACATCCTCATCCTCACAAAGTATTAACTCGTCCCCACTTGAATCCACCACCACAGGTCCCTCTGTACGTTCTGGAGGCTGGTCTCCCTGGAAGAGCTGATAATTCATTTTGATGAACATCATCTTCTCCACATTCTGTGGAAGCAACCTCCTACGCCTTTCGCTGACAAGGTTCCCGGCTGCACTAAACACTCTTTCGGAGTACACACTGGAGGGGGGGCAACTCAGGTAAAATAGAGCCAGTTTGTACAGGGGCCTCCAAATTGCCTCTTTTTCCTGCCAGTACAGGTATGGACTGTCTGACATGCCTACTTGGATGCTGTCACCGATGTAATCCTCCACCATTCTGTCAATGGTGACAGTATCATATGCAGTGACAGTAGACATGTCAGAAATTGTTGCCAGGTCCTTCAGTCCGGACCAGATGTCCAAACTTGGTCCTGCCTGCCCTGCATCACCGCCAGCGGGTTGCTTAGGATACCTAAGTTTTTTCCTGGCAGCCCCAGTTGCGGGAGAAAATGAAGAAGGAGCCGTTGACGTGTCACGTTCCGCTTCAGCTGACAGTGTGTTCACCAGCAGGTCTTTGCACCTCTGCAGGCTTGTGTCGGCCGGAAAGAGAGACACCACATAGGCTTTAAACCTAGGATCGAGCACGGTGGCCAAAATGTAGTGGTCTGATTTCAACAGATTGACCACCCTGGAATCCTGGCAAAGCGAATGAAGGGCTTCATCCACAAGTCCCACATGCCGAGCGGAATCGCTCCGTCTTAGCTCCTCCTTCACTTTCTCCAGCTGCTTCTGCAAAAGCCTGATGAGGGAAATGACCTGACTCAAGCTGGCAGTGTCTGAACTGACTTCACGTGTGGCAAGTTCGAAGGGCTGAAGAACCTTGCACAACACGGAAATCATTCTCCACTGCGCTTGAGTCAGGTGCATACCCCCTCCTTTGCCTATGTCATAGGTGGATGTATAGGCTTGTATGGCCTTTTGCTGCTCCTCCATCCTCTGAAGCATATAGAGGGTTGAGTTCCACCGCGTCACAACCTCTTGCTTCAGGTGATGGCGGGGCAGGTTCAAGAGTGTTTGCTGGCGCTCCAGTCTTCGGCACGCAGTCGCTGAATGGCGAAAGTGGCCAGAAATTTTTCGGGCCACCCAAAGCGTCTCCTGCACGCCCCTGTCGCTTTTCAGAAAATTCTGCACCACCAAGTTTATTGTGTGAGCAAAACATGGGACGTGCTGGAATTTGCCCAGATGTAATGCCCGCACAATATTGGTGGCGTTGTCAGATATCACAAATCCCCAGGAGAGTCTAAGTGGGGTAAGCCACTGGGCGATGATTTCCCTCAGTTTCTCTAAGAGGTTGTCGGCGGTGTGCCTCTTACTGAAACCGGTGATACACAGCGTAGCCTGCCTTGTAACGAGCTGGCGTTTCTGAGATGCTGCTACTGGTGACGCTGCTGCTGTTGCTGCGTAAGGTGATACATCTACCCAGTGGGCTGTCACAGTCATATAGTCCTTAGTCTGCCCTGTTCCACTTGTCCACATGTCCGTGGTTAAGTGGACATTGTGTACAACGGCATTTTTCAGGACACTGAGGACACTTTTTCTGACGTTTCTGTACAGTCTCGGTATCGCCTGCCTAGTGAAGTGGAATCTAGACGGGATTTGGAACCGGGGACACACTACCTCCATCAATTGTCTAAATCCCACTGCACTAATGGCGGATACCGGACGCACGTCTAACACCAACATAGCAGTCAAGGCCTCAGTTATACGTTTTGCTTCAGGATGACTGCTGTCGTACTTCATTCTCCTCGCTAAGGACTGTTGGAGGGTCAATTGTTTAGTAAAAGTAGTGGTGTTCCTACTTCCTCTCTGGGATGATGAACGACTCCCAGCAGCAGCAGCAACAGCAGCAGCGGCAGCAGTAGGCGTAGCAATGCAGGATCCTCCGGAGGAATCCCGGATAGGAGAGTCAGTCATGCCAGTGATATGGCCTGCAGGACTACTTCCGATCCTGACTAAGGAGGAAATTGACGAGGAGGGAGTTGACGGTGTGGTTTGCAGGCGCTTGGATACAACAGGACAACGGGATTTAGGTGTCCCTGGACTGCTTACGGTCTGAGCCAAAGTTTCTGAACTTGACAGTAACTTTTTATGAACGCGCTGCAGGTGCCGTATAAGGGAGGATGTTCCTAGGTGGTTGACGTCCCTACCCCTACTTATTTCACCTTTACATATGGTACATATGGCAAGACAGTTGTTGTCC
The DNA here is from genome assembly GCA_031769625.1 of Taudactylus pleione. Lineage (NCBI taxonomy): Eukaryota > Metazoa > Chordata > Amphibia > Anura > Myobatrachidae > Taudactylus > Taudactylus pleione. The sequence continues at coordinate 885,795 of JAUIMM010001433.1, read as the reverse complement.
GGATTTGGATAGAAATATTGCCAGACCAAAGAGGTGGAATGTTTGGTCTTCTGCCCAGGCATGACCGTGATGGGCTTTTTCATCCCACGGACAACAACTGTCTCCCCCGGAGCCTGATTTAAACAAACCACATCACCATCAGAATCCTCCTCGCCAACTTCCTCCTCAGCGCCAGCTACACCAGTATCCTCATCCTGTTGTACTTCAACAGTGACATCTTCAATTTGCATATCAGCAAGTGGACTGTGGGTGCTCCTTTCAGCACTTGCAGGGGGCGTGCAAATGGTGGAAAGAGCCACCTCTTCCCGTCCAGTGCTGGGAAGGTCAGGCATCGCAACCACCACCACACTTGGACTCTCCTTGGGGATTTGTGATATCTTCTTAGAAAGCACAGTTCTTCGCTGTGCTTTTGCCAGCTTAACTCTTTTGATTTTTTTAGTGGGAGGAGTGCTTCCATCGTCATGTGAAGCTGAACCACTAGTCATGAACATACTAGGGATCGACCTTAGCCGTGTCGTAAATGGCATATTGGCAAGTGTACGTTTCTCTTCAGCTGATTTAAATGTCTTTTTCAAGGTCATTTTCCTGAACTTTGCCATTTGGGATTGTATGTGCCCTCTACTATGACATTGGGCATCGGCCTTGGCAGACGACGTTGATGGCATGTTATTGTCTATGTCATGACTAGTGGCAGCAGCTTCAGCACTAGGAGGAAGTGGTTCTTGATCTTTCTCTATTTTATTTTTATCGGAGAAAGTTTGGTCCTCCATTTATGTTATATCGATTTGATATATACGTGCGGCTAAACACAGAAAATAATTTTTTTTTTGGTTTGGACTGGAGTGTACTTTGTGGGTTACAGCACCCTTTAACGGTCAAGCCAGCCGGCCCTTTACTTATGACACAGGCGCACTCTTGGCACTACTTTGTTGATGCACGTGCGGCTACTGCGCACACAATTCACAAACACAGAAAATAATTTTTTTTTGGTTTGGACTGGAGTGTACTTTGGGGGTTACAGCACCCTTTAACGGTCAAGCCAGCCGGCCCTTTACTTATGACACAGGCGCACGCTTGGCACTACTTTGTTGATGCACGTGCGGCTACTGCGCACACAATTCACAAACACAGAAAATAATTTTTTTTTTGGTTTGGACTGGAGTGTACTTTCGGGGGTTACAGCACCCTTAACGGTCAAGCCAGCCGGCCCTTTACTTATGACACAGGCGCACGTTTGGCACTACTTTGTTGATGCACGTGCGGCTACTGCGCACACAATTCACAAACACAGAAAATAATTTTTTTTTTGGTTTGGACTGGAGTGTACTTTCGGGGGTTACAGCACCCTTAACGGTCAAGCCAGCCGGCCCTTTACTTATGACACAGGCGCACGTTTGGCACTACTTTGTTGATGCACGTGCGGCTACTGCGCACACAATTCACAAACACAGAAAATAATTTTTTTTTTGGTTTGGACTGGAGTGTACTTTCGGGGGTTACAGCACCCTTAACGGTCAAGCCAGCCGGCCCTTTACTTATGACACAGGCGCACGCTTGGCACTACTTTGTTGATGCACGTGCGGCTACTGCGCACACAATTCACAAACACAGAAAATAATTTTTTTTTTGGTTTGGACTGGAGTGTACTTTCGGGGGTTACAGCACCCTTTAACGGTCAAGCCAGCCGGCCCTTTACTTATGACACAGGCGCACGCTTGGCACTACTTTGTTGATGCACGTGCGGCTACTGCGCACACAATTCACAAACACAGAAAATAATTTTTTTTTTGGTTTGGACTGGAGTGTACTTTCGGGGGTTACAGCACCCTTTAACGGTCAAGCCAGCCGGCCCTTTACTTATGACACAGGCGCACGCTTGGCACTACTTTGTTGATGCACGTGCGGCTACTGCGCACACAATTCACAAACACAGAAAATAATTTTTTTTTGGTTTGGACTGGAGTGTACTTTCGGGGGTTACAGCACCCTTTAACGGTCAAGCCAGCCGGCCCTTTACTTATGACACAGGCGCACGCTTGGCACTACTTTGTTGATGCACGTGCGGCTACTGCGCACACAATTCACAAACACAGAAAATAATTTTTTTTTTGGTTTGGACTGGAGTGTACTTTCGGGGGTTACAGCACCCTTAACGGTCAAGCCAGCCGGCCCTTTACTTATGACACAGGCGCACGCTTGGCACTACTTTGTTGATGCACGTGCGGCTACTGCGCACACAATTCACAAACACAGAAAATAATTTTTTTTTGGTTTGGACTGGAGTGTACTTTCGGGGGTTACAGCACCCTTTAACGGTCAAGCCAGCCGGCCCTTTACTTATGACACAGGCGCACTCTTGGCACTACTTTGTTGATGCACGTGCGGCTACTGCGCACACAATTCACAAACACAGAAAATAATTTTTTTTTAGGTTTGGACTGGAGTGTACTTTCGAGGGTTACAGCACCCTTAACGGTCAAGCCAGCCGGCCCTTTACTTATGACACAGGCGCACGCTTGGCACTACTTTGTTGATGCACGTGCGGCTACTGCGCACACAATTCACAAACACAGAAAATAATTTTTTTTTGGTTTGGACTGGAGTGTACTTTCGGAGGTTACAGCACCCTTTAACGGTCAAGCCAGCCGGCCCTTTACTTATGACACAGGCGCACGCTTGGCACTACTTTGTTGATGCACGTGCGGCTACTGCGCACACAATTCACAAACACAGAAAATAATTTTTTTTTAGGTTTGGACTGGAGTGTACTTTCGGGGGTTACAGCACCCTTAACGGTCAAGCCAGCCGGCCCTTTACTTATGACACAGGCGCACGCTTGGCACTACTTTGTTGATGCACGTGCGGCTACTGCGCACACAATTCACAAACACAGAAAATAATTTTTTTTTTGGTTTGGACTGGAGTGTACTTTCGGGGGTTACAGCACCCTTAACGGTCAAGCCAGCCGGCCCTTTACTTATGACACAGGCGCACGCTTGGCACTACTTTGTTGATGCACGTGCGGCTACTGCGCACACAATTCACAAACACAGAAAATAATTTTTTTTTGGTTTGGACTGGAGTGTACTTTCGGGGGTTACAGCACCCTTTAACGGTCAAGCCAGCCGGCCCTTTACTTATGACACAGGCGCACTCTTGGCACTACTTTGTTGATGCACGTGCGGCTACTGCGCACACAATTCACAAACACAGAAAATAATTTTTTTTTAGGTTTGGACTGGAGTGTACTTTCGGGGGTTACAGCACCCTTAACGGTCAAGCCAGCCGGCCCTTTACTTATGACACAGGCGCACGCTTGGCACTACTTTGTTGATGCACGTGCGGCTACTGCGCACACAATTCACAAACACAGAAAATAATTTTTTTTTGGTTTGGACTGGAGTGTACTTTCGGAGGTTACAGCACCCTTTAACGGTCAAGCCAGCTGGCCCTTTACTTATGACACAGGCGCACGCTTGGCACTACTTTGTTGATGCACATGCGGCTACTGCGCACACAATTCACAAACACAGAAAATAATTTTTTTTTAGGTTTGGACTGGAGTGTACTTTCGGGGGTTACAGCACCCTTAACGGTCAAGCCAGCCGGCCCTTTACTTATGACACAGGCGCACGCTTGGCACTACTTTGTTGATGCACGTGCGGCTACTGCGCACACAATTCACAAACACAGAAAATAATTTTTTTTTTGGTTTGGACTGGAGTGTACTTTCGGGGGTTACAGCACCCTTAACGGTCAAGCCAGCCGGCCCTTTACTTATGACACAGGCGCACGCTTGGCACTACTTTGTTGATGCACGTGCGGCTACTGCGCACACAATTCACAAACACAGAAAATAATTTTTTTTTTGGTTTGGACTGGAGTGTACTTTCGGGGGTTACAGCACCCTTAACGGTCAAGCCAGCCGGCCCTTTACTTATGACACAGGCGCACGTTTGGCACTACTTTGTTGATGCACGTGCGGCTACTGCGCACACAATTCACAAACACAGAAAATAATTTTTTTTTTGGTTTGGACTGGAGTGTACTTTCGGGGGTTACAGCACCCTTAACGGTCAAGCCAGCCGGCCCTTTACTTATGACACAGGCGCACGTTTGGCACTACTTTGTTGATGCACGTGCGGCTACTGCGCACACAATTCACAAACACAGAAAATAATTTTTTTTTTGGTTTGGACTGGAGTGTACTTTCGGGGGTTACAGCACCCTTAACGGTCAAGCCAGCCGGCCCTTTACTTATGACACAGGCGCACGCTTGGCACTACTTTGTTGATGCACGTGCGGCTACTGCGCACACAATTCACAAACACAGAAAATAATTTTTTTTTTGGTTTGGACTGGAGTGTACTTTCGGGGGTTACAGCACCCTTAACGGTCAAGCCAGCCGGCCCTTTACTTATGACACAGGCGCACGCTTGGCACTACTTTGTTGATGCACGTGCGGCTACTGCGCACACAATTCACAAACACAGAAAATAATTTTTTTTTGGTTTGGACTGGAGTGTACTTTCGGGGGTTACAGCACCCTTTAACGGTCAAGCCAGCCGGCCCTTTACTTATGACACAGGCGCACGCTTGGCACTACTTTGTTGATGCACGTGCGGCTACTGCGCACACAATTCAAACACAGAAAATATATTATTTTTTTAGCACTTGGGGGGAGCACCCCTGATGGACAGAGCACCCCCTGGACAACACTACAGCACCCCTTTAGGACTGGGACACTGCACAGGACTTTGGAGTGGACACAGCCCCTATGGAGAACTGACTGCACAACACAGTCCAGCCAGCCCCTATGGACTTTGAAGTAGTGGACACAGCCCCTATTAACAACAGCAGCACAGCACAACACAGCCAGCCCCTATGGACTTTGAAGTAGTGGACAACAGCAGCACTACACTACACTACACTACACTACACAGCACTAACTCCCACCCTCCCTCTTCACTGTCCACAGCCGAGTGAGAAAATGGCGCCGACGCGGGTACCTTATATAGGATCCAAAACCCGCGAGACTCGGAAGGCGGGATGATGACGTTTTGCCTCGATGTCAGATCCGAGTCAGGCGGGAAAAGTCGAGCCTGACTCGGATCGGACTCGGATCGGGGGGGCTCGGGGGGGTTCGGATTTCAGAAATCCGAACCCGCTCACCCCTAATATACATCTACCTCCTGGAGAGTGTTCTTGATTTGGCCAACTGTTGTGAAGGGGTTTTTCTTCACCAGGGAAATAATTATTTTGTCATCCACCACAGTTGTTTTCCATGGTCTTCCGGGTCTTTTGGTGTTGCTGAGCTCTCCGGTGCGTTCTTTCTTTTTAAGAATGTTCCAAACAGTTGATTTGGCCACACCTAATGTTTTTGCGATCTCTCTGATGGGCTTGTTTTGATTTTTCAGCCTAATGATGGCTTTCTTCACTGATAGTGACAGCTCTTTGGATTTCATATTGAGAGTCGATAGCAACTGATTCCAAATGCAAATGTCACACCTAGAATCAACTCCAGACCTTTTACCTGCTTAATTGATTATGAAATAACGAGGGAATAGCTCACACCTGTCCATGAAATAGCTTTTGAGTTGATAGTCCCATTACTTTTGGTCCCTTAAAAAGTGGGAGGCACATATTGAAACTGTTGTAATTCCTACACCGTTCACCCGATTTGGATGCAATTACCCTCAAATTAAATCTGAAACTCTGCAGTTAAAGCACATCTTGTTTGTTTCATTTCAAAACCATTGTGGTGGTGAATAGAGGCCAAAATCTGAAAATTCTGTCAATGTCCCAATATTTATGGACCTGACTGTATATATATATATATATATATACATATATATATGTATGTACAGTATATATATATATATATATATTTGCGTGTATATATTAGAGAAGAGCGGGTTCGGATTTCAGAGATCTGGGAATTCCCGTCTGACTCGGATCTGAAAACGAGGCAAAACGTCATCATCCCGCTGTCGGATTCTCGCGGGTTTTGGATTCTATAAAGGTCCCGCGTTCACCGCCATTTTTCATTCCATCTGTGGAGATTGAAGAGAGAGGGAGCTTTTGAGCTGTGCTGAGGGAGCTGGGAGCTGTGCTGTGCTGTTCTGCTGTGCATAGGGGCTGGCTACTGTTGTGTGAGGGGATGACTGCTTATTATGTCCATATGTGCATAGGGGCTGGCTAGGCTACTGTTGTGTAAGGGGCTGGCTGCTTATGGCCATAGGGGGCGGGGCTGGCTGTTGCCCATATACTGGGGCTGGCTTGCTGTTGTCCTGTCCACTCCATAGGGGCTGGCTGTTGTCCATAATATCTAATCCATATATAGTAAGTTATATATTGGGGCTGGCTTGCTGTTGTCCTGTCCACTCCATAGGGGCTAGCTGTTGTCCATAATATAACAGCTGGATGGCTGTGTTGTCCAGGGGGTGCTCTGTCCATCAGGAGTGCTATTAACCCCCAATGTGAATAAAGCATTGTTATTTTTATTTCTGTTTCTATGTGTGTGCGCCTGTTAGCCACACTTATCAGCAACGTAGGTGCGCAGGGGTGCTGTGCTGCCAGTGTCTCATTTATCAAGGGGCTGCTGCCTCGTTCAGGGGTGCTCTTCACCCCCAGTGTGAAAAAAATAAAATAATTTTTTTGTGTGTGCGTGTTAGCCTGTCATACACTACCAGTGTTCAGATAAAATCAATTTTTTGTGTGTGCATGTTAGCCTGCCACACCACCAGTGTTCAAATAAAAACAATTTTTTGTGTGTGCGTGTTAGCCTGCCGCACACTACCAGTGTGAAAAAAATAAAAACTATTTTTGTTTGTGCGTAATTGCGTGTTAGCCACACCACCAGTGAGATAATAAAAACAATTTTTTTGTGTGTGCCCGTTAGTCCCATTTATCAGCAACGTAGGTGCGCAGGGGTGCTGTGCTGCCTTGTGTTGTTTATGAAGAGGCTGCTGCCTCGTTTGGGAGCTCTCCCAAGTGCCCCCCAAAAATTAATTAAATCAATCAATCTTTTTTTCTGTGTGTGTGTCAGGGGTGCTGTCTGTGTCGTTTATCAAGAGGCTTCTGCCTCGTTCGGGTGCTCTCCCTCCCAAGTGCCAACATTTTTTTAAATCAGTCAACCGATGTGCTTTTTTTCTGTGTGTGTGTTTGCGTGTTAACCATGGCATCACAAATGCCTCTGCTGAGATTTGCATAAACATTTTCGAAGGTGAAAGTAGAAGATATGGTTTAAAAAATGGAATAAAGCATCTAAAACTGTGTTCTCTGATTATAGTGTCCCTACTCCCTACCCATGGCCCCTCTACCTGACTTTCAGCGAGTCAGAGGGGCAACTCCATGCAACTGTATTCCAGAGTACAGCTGCTCCTCCTGTAGCCCAGGTCAGAAGATGTGTAGGGGGTGTAGTGATATGGACACTAAAGTGGACACTGAATCCCCAATCTAACAGGGAGGGCAGCTGTAATTTGTACACAACACAGGATAGGATGACGATAAAGGCTTGGGTGATGGTATAATCTGGGGTGATGTACACATCATCTACTTCACACAATATTAATTTGTCCCTGCTGGAATCCACCATTACAGGTGCCTCTGTAATTTTTGCACGTAATTGATGGTAAAGGTCTTTCTCGTAGAATTTGTATTTCATTTTGATGGACATCATCTTTTCCTTCCAGTGTGTATACATACCTCCCAACTGTCCCGAATTTAGTGGGACAGTCCCATTTTTATGGGACTGTCCCACTGTCCCACCCACGGGCCGCAGTGTCCCGCGGTGGGGGGGCAGTTGGGGAAAGCATACACCGCTGCTCTGCATAGCAGAGCAGCGTGTATGCAGAGCGAGAATAGATGCTGTGTGCATGCGCAGCATCTATTCACAGTACGGGGAGGAAGCCCGGGGGCAGCCCAGCCTTTCAGAGATGCTGGGCACGCCCCTTAGTGATGTAAACGGGGCGTGCCACTAGGCCACGCCCCTTTGCATGTAGGCCACGCCCCATTTTCGGGAGCGTGCGCGACTCCGGCACGCAGATGTCCCGGCTGCTTTTGGACAAATGTTGGGAGGTATGTGTACATAAGATAAAATATTAAATATTCAAACATAATATTTGAAGACTATTAATTAAAAAAATTAATTCAAAAAGTATTAAATGTTCAAATATAATGTATGGAACATGGCATATATTTGAACATTTAATACTTTTTTAATTAATAGTCTTCAAATAATGTTTGAATATTTAATATTTTATCTTATGTTATATTATTAGCTTAATTGTTTTTATTGTATTTTTAGTTCACTGATGTACATTTTGGTATAGTGGGTGATTTTCCGGTTTCTTTGTATATATTTCTATTCTTGGGTATCTTAATATTTATAATTGTTTTCTGTAGATTCCTTCTAGAGCTCCTTTAAGATGAGAGGTCGCTGTATTCGATTGTTTAAATTATCACTATATAGAGAGGTTTATTCATAGTCTACTTCTCTGTCTGCATAGATATTTTTATATATGGAATGCACTGGCAGGCGTATGGACACGCACCTAGATAGCCCTGGTAGTCATGGTTCTGTGACGATGTTGCCGTTTGTTAGGCTACACTGATTGACTGTGTTATTTGTTATCAACAGGTGTAATAATATGGTAATGTCTAAATCCTCTTCACCGAGAGGACCCTGACATCATCAGCCAGTGTCCAGCGTCATTCCCTGCCATCCAAGTGGGCATAGAGGGGGAATATAACCATGTGGTGAGCGAAGCGAGCCACTGTGCCTGAAGCGTGGTGAGTGCAGCAAGCCCGTGAGGGAACAACAAACATGTCTAAGTGGGGACAAAGTTCTTCTGTAGCTGGCTGTCATGGGCAGGAACTGCACTTCCGCCCTCATTCACGTCACGTCCAGGTCCCTAGCGCGAAGGGGAAATACAGCCAACCGTAACAGTTTGTTGATACTATAGACTTTAACCCACTTCCGGTGCTGTGACATGCACAGAAGTGTTTGGTGAGATGCACTGCAGTGCCATAGCCTACTGATGACGTGTATGAAGCAATTACATTTCTGCTTCTGCAGCTGTATATGCCATGCACTGAAGCTAATATGCCCATTGTACTGCTGCTCCACACAGAAGTCTACCTAAGTAACATTACCAGACGGCTAACTGCACTTCCTGTACCTTAACACGGATGGAAGTGTAAAGTGGTGCGTGGTTGTGGCGCCTAGCGATGATGCCGACGGAGCATTGGAGCTATATTGGTTGGTGTGTGGGAGTTCCCTCCCTATGACCAGGTGCACTATGTGGGTGATGTGGATGCGTGTCACTACTTCCAGGTGCTCAACATCAGTAAGTACTTATACCAGTATGTAATTTGATGATTGATCTGATTACCTTGATTGGTGGTATTACTTAAGGGAGCTCTAGTAGTTAGGTCAGTATGGTCCTGGTCGGCATGCTGGAAGGTTGATTTATGGTGACCTATCCTGAAAATTACCCATAAAGGGTTGAAACGTCGACTGCTACACTGCTAAGGTGACATGAATGTCTTATATAAAAGGGTCTTTACAGACTTTAAATTGCTTTGAGTACCTTCTTTGGCTATAAAAGGCCTAATCTTGGATATTTAATTAGAGTACCTTTTGGCTATCTCCATAGTGTTTTACTTCCCCACATGCCCATGTGACTTATACTATATAGGAATGACGACCAGCACATTCAGAGAGCGGATGCCTAACCATCGCGCGTCAATACGCACAGCACTAGAGATGGGGAGTTCGGATAAGCCTGTTGCCAAACATTTTGCCTATATGGGCCACCAAGTTTCTGCTATGCGCTGTATGATGATTGATCACATCAAATCCCTCCTCTGATTAGAGGTGGGGATCGAGAAATTCTACTCCGCAAAAGGGAGGCAGGTTGGATCCATTCATTGAACACGATTATGCCAGATGGCTTAAATGAAAATAATCCACTTAGGGCCATATTCAATTTGAGGCGAAATGTCGGTAATTTATCGCTGATGATGTCATTTTCGCCTATTTCAATTATCCCCGTATTCAATTACATTGACTTTTTGACGATGCAAAAAGTCAATGTAAAAAACTCCAAATTATTGATAATATATAAATGCAATAAAATTTTGCAATCAATAGATTTTTTAATTATCAATAATTTGGAGTTGTGCACCTGAGATTTGTCTGTTTCTGTGCCTGCAATTAGTCTCATCAGGTAGCACCTCCCATTATATATATTCAGGTTGTGCAGTCCAGGAATCTTTCCCATATACTTAATTTAATGTGCTTTATTGCACATCTGAGAGAAAGGAGATGCCCCCAGTCTGGATTAGCACCCTTCCTTATTGGTTTAAAAGCATGGAGTCTGGTAATGTATATGCACACTGGTATTAGGCACAACTCTAGGTAAGTCCTACAAGTTATATACTGTAGTGCAACTTTGGTTCATTTTTGGGGCGTGGGTCCCCCTGGATTGCTTTGGTTGATCTGTTTCAGGGCACGGCATTATAACACATTTTAATCCTTCCCTGTGTGTTTAATATACATGTACTTCACTTTTATTTTCATTCTTTATATGCAGCTGTGGCTGCTCTTAACTATCTCTTTACACTGCACTTTTCTTACTATGGTGGTGCCCTGGGACAGCTTAGCTGGGCCAGTTTGGGGGGGTCCTGCGCTCTAGATTTGAACCCTAGTATGTTAGGGACCTACCCTCAAGAGGTTACCTGGATATGGTGGGTAGGCCCATAACCTTGGCCATGATTATGCTAAAAACCTCTATTGATTGCAAAATTTTATTGCATTTATATATTATCAATAATTTGGAGTTATGCACCTGAGATTTGTCTGTTTCCGTGCCTGCAATTAGTCTCATCAGGTAGCACCTCCCATTATATATATTCAGGTTGTGCAGTCCAGGAATCTTTCCCATATAGTACAATATAGTGAGTCTGTCTCTGTGTCTGGCAAGCCAAACCCGATGAGGGTGGGGGGTTGGGGTGGTCATTGCCTGGCATTAGAGTTGGTGGTGGGGGGAGGCTGGTCTAGGACTTTGGGGGTAGCCACGAGTCATATCCTGTGGAGAACTTGAAGCTGACTGGCGCAGATGCTGCTGAACGGCCTGCTCATTTCCCTTTCTGTTCTTTGTCCTGGCTGCTATTCTATTGTAAATGATGGAGCAAGATGCAAGAGTGGTCTTGTTAATAACATGGACTTTATAGATGAAGCCACACTAATGTTTTGTGACCTGGCTATCTAGTTTGGTTTTCAAACGTAAAATGTTTAAAGGCTTGTAGTAGGTAAATAATCTATGTTTTGGTCCACCACAATGTTAGATGCAGGACGTTTGTCCTGCAAACGTTTGTCTCTCTCCGTCATCACAAGCTGCAGGAGGGTAGGAACCATTACACCTGTCTCATGTGGGGAATGTCACATGCAGTAGGCTATGTGAAGTAGCTATAATCTAGTAATTATATAAACTTGTTTACAGTCCAAACAAGAGAGATCTCATAGATGCACAAAGAAGCAAATGTCTGCTTAGCAGGAACAAATTAATTGCAGACCCTGTTAAGGTTTAAACTAGGGGTGTGCACCGGCCACTTTTCGTGTTTTGTGTTTTGGTTTTGGATCTGGATCTTTCTTCGTGTTTTGGATCTGGATTGGTTTTGCCAAAACCACCCTTCGGTGTTTTGGGTTCTGGGTTTTGTGTTTTGGATCTGTATTTTTTTTTAAAAAAGCATAAAAACAGCTAAAATCACAGAATGTGTTGATTTTTCGGCTCCTATGCTATTATTAACCTCAAAAACCTTAATTTCCACTCATTTCCAGTTTATTCTGAACACCTCACACCTCACAATAGTGTTTTTATGTCCAAAAGGTTGCACCGAGGTAGATGGATGACTATGCTAAGCGACACGAGTGGGCGGCACAAACACGTGGCCCATCTAGGAGTGACACTGCAGTGGCAGACAGGATGGCAGTTTGAAAAACTAGGCCCCAAACAGTACATAATGCAAAGAAAAAAAAAGAGGTGCAAGATGGAATTTTCCTTGGGAATTATGTTGTATAAACAGGACATGCACACTTTAACAAACCAATCATTTCAGCGCCAGGGTCTGCCACACGACTGTGGCTGAAATTATTGGTTCATTTGGGCCCCCACAAAACAAGCTGGCAATTAATCTGGCCCTGCACAAACTGGCTCTACGTAGGCAAGATGTCGTCCTCATCCTCCTCATTCACCGATTCCTCACCCTCTTCAGTGTTGTGTACATCCTCATCCTCACAGAGTATTAATTCATCCCCACTGGAATCCACCACCACAGGTCCCTCTGTACGTTCTGGAGGCTGGTCTCCCTGGAAAAGTTGATAATTCATTTTTATGAACATCATCTTCTCCACATTTTGTGGAAGCAACCTCCTATGCCTTTTGCTGACAAGGTTCCCGGCTGCACTAAACACTCTTTCGGAGTACACACTGGAGGGGGGGCAACTCAGGTAAAATAGAGCCAGTTTGTACAGGGGCCTCCAAATTGCCTCTTTTTCCTGCCAGTACATGTACGGACTGTCTGACATGCCTACTTGGATGCTGTCACCGATGTAACAGACAGACGCACGCTTGTCGCTGCTGCTTTGAGGATGCAGGTGCGGCTACAGCCCACACATTTCACAAAGACAGAAAAAAAAATAAGAATTTTTTTATTGTTTGTGGAGCGCACTTTGAGGGTTACACCACCCTTAAACAGACAGACGCACGCTTGTCGCTGCTGCTTTCAGTACAGTATCATATGCAGTGACAGTAGACTTGTCAGAAATTGTTGGCACGTCCTTCAGTCCGTATCAGATGTCCAAACTGGCCCTTGACTTATGACACAGGCGCACGCTTGGCGCTGCTACTGTGTTGATGCACGTGCGGCTACATCGCACACAAGTCACAAACACATAAAAAAAATAGTTTTTTATTTTTTGGAGCACTTTGAGGGTTACACCACCCTTTAACAGACAGATGCACGCTTGTCGCTGCTGCTTTGAGGATGCAGGTGCGGCTACAGCCCACACATTTCACAAAGACAGAAAAAAAAATAAGAATTTTTTTATTGTTTGTGGAGCACACTTTGAGGGTGTCACCACCCTTTAACAGACAGATGCACGCTTGTCGCTGCTGCTTTAAGGATGCAGGTGCGGCTACAGCCCACACATTTCACAAAGACAGAAAAAAAAAGAAGAATTTTTTTATTGTTTGTGGAGCACACTTTGAGGGTGTCACCACCCTTTAACAGACAGACGCACGCTTGTCGCTGCTGCTTTGAGGATGCAGGTGGAATCTAGACGGGATTTGGAACCGGGGACACACTACCTCCATCAATTGTCTAAATCCCACTGCACTAATGGCGGATACCGGATGCACGTCTAACACCAACATAGCAGTCAAGGCCTCAGTTATACGTTTTGCTTCAGGATGACTGCTGTCGTACTTCATCCTCATCGCTAGGGACTGTTGGAGGGTCAATTGTTTAGTAAAAGTAGTGGTGTTCCTACTTCCTCTCTGGGATGATGAACAACTCCCAGCAGCAGCAACAGCACTAGGAGGAAGTGGTTCTTGATCTTTCCCTATTTTATTTTTATCGGAGAAAGTTTGGTCCTCCATTTATGTTATATTGATATATACGTGCGGCTAAGGCGCACACAAACACAGAAAATATTTTTTTATTTTTGCTGGAGAGTAGTGCACTTTGTGGGTTACACCACCCTTTAAGAAATGAGCCAGCCGGCTCTTTACTTATGGGACACAGGCGCACGCTTGGCGCTGCTCCTTTGTTGATGCACATGCAGCCACAGTGCACACAATTCACAAACACAGAAAATATTTTTTTATTTTGTTTGGAGTGTACTTTGGGGGTTACAGCACCCTTTAACGGTCAAGCCAGCCGACCCTTTACTTATGACACAGGCGCACGCTTGGCACTACTTTGTTGATGCACGTGCGGCTACTGCGCACACAATTCACAAACACAGAAAATATATATATTTTTTTGTTTGGAGTGTACTTTGGGGGTTACAGCACCCTTTAACGGACAAGCCAGCCGGCCCTTTACTAATGGGACACAGGCGCACGCTTGGCGCTGCTCCTTTGTTGATGCACGTGCAGCCACAGTGCACACAATTCACAAACACAGAAAAAATATTTTTTTTTTTTAGCACTTGGGGTAGCATCCCTGACGGACAGAGCACCCCCTGGACAACACTACAGCACCCCTTTAGGACTGGGACACTGCACAGGACTTTGGAGTGGACACAGCCCCTATGGACAACAGCAGCACAGCACAACACAGCCAGCCCCTATGGACTTTGAAGTAGTGGACACAGCCCATATGGACAACAGCAGCACAGCGCAGCACAGCACAGCACAACACTACTCTGCACTACACTACACTACACAGCCCAGCCAGCCCTAACTCCCACACTCCCTCTTCACTGTCCACAGCCGAGTGAGAAAATGGCACCGACGTGGGTACCTTATATAGGATCCAAAACCCGCGAGACCCGGAAGGCGGGATGATGACGTTTTGCCTCGATTTCAGATCCGAGTCAGGCGGGAAAAGTCGAGCCTGACTCGGATCGGCCTCGGATCGGGGGGGCTCGGGGGGGTTTGGATTTCAGAAATCCGAACCCGCTCACCCCTAGTTTAAACATAATAATTATTTGTTTTCTAACTGCTAAAAATAAATATAAGAAAGTACTGCAAAGTTATATTTTCTATAGATGTGTATGTTATTGTAACTGGCATGAAAGACAGTCAGTGTACGGGTAATCAAGCGGTTATAGTAAAGTTAGCTTAATAAGAAGGCCTGATGTGTAAGGATAAGTGCTATGCAGAGGCAGAACTATGGGAGACAATGGAGGCGCCTGCCGCCAGGCTCCAGCTCTGCAGGGGCACCTCCTCCATTGCCCACAATATATTCATCCCACTTATGGCTGTAACTATGCACTTGGAGTGTACCATCACAGCCGCCCAATACATGGGACCCCTTCCTGGCACCTGAGAAGCCACCATAAACTAGTGGAGAGCTCCATGTCAGACCATAAGCTGCTGCCTTCATCTATCTATAGCCTGTCTGCATGCAAATTGCTACTTTACAGTGTCAGGAACAGTGACAGGGGGGCACCAAATTATAACTTGCCTCCCGGCATCTGGGATAAACTTACGCCACTGTGTAGTATATTTTTATAATATATATTTTTTTCTATCTTCTTTACTTCCCCAGAAATGGCCAATCTTAACCGTGCATTCTGGATACGCTTCATGAAAATTTATCAGGCCAATGATTGTCTGTGGAAAGTTGGCAGCAAGGACTGACATCATCTGGGTCAAGGCAAGTATCCAGAAACTTCGAACTGTGTTCCTCTAGGAGCACAATAAGGTTTTGGAGTTGCAATGTTCAGGAGCAGGGGTGGATCAGGCCCAGAAGCCCAAACCGTGGTACTATGACCTACTGAAGTTTGTGCTGGAAAAAAAGACAAAGTGATGGTCACGGTGCTCGCTGGAGCCAGAGGCGGCTGAGGTCTGCCCCGAAGACTCTTTGAGTAAGGATCCGGTAATGTTGATTTTTTTCTTTATTTTTTTTAAAGCAAATCATATTTTTATTTTATTTTACAAACAATGTTTTACTTGTATTATTGTTAATTGGTAATTATTAAATTAATGGTAAGTATTTGTAAAATTTCTTTCCTTAAAACTATTTTTTTTTAACAGTCCATGGTGCTGACCCTGCCTCCAGCGAGCCCACAGAGGTTTCAGAGTCCCCGATACAGCTGTCGACTTCCCAGACTCCCGCTAAAAAGAGGAAGATGGCTACCGGAACTCCTGCCTCTGGACCGTCGAGGAGTGAATGTTTTTTTGTTACACGTGGAGGAGGTTCTTCAGAAGCCCCCGGATGCAGATATGGCTTTTGGTGTGAACATCGATCATAAAATGAAGTCCATAGCCCCAGGCCAGAAACTTAATTTCAAGAGGATAGTCTATAATGCTTTGGTTAGTGGTCTTCGGTATCAGGCACTTTCCCAGACCTTAAACATACACCGACGTATCCCCATGTGCAAATTCCTCCTCCGTCAGTTCCCCACAGCTATCAAGCATTGTGTAGCCCAGCGCCACCACATCCCTATCCCAGGACCTCCACGAGTAGTATGCATTCTCTTTGGCAGAGTGCACAGTCCACTCTACAGGGCGATGGTCATTTTTCACATTTGTGATTTTTGATTGCGTTTTTTTTTAGTGTAGCCAAATTTTGTTCATTCCTTTGGCTTTGGTTTTCTTCACCAGTATGCACTTCAATGGTGTCATAGTACTATTGGAGTGCTTTTGGACTTCATATACCCCTGCATACTGAATGTTGTGACTTCATTCTCCTTCTTGTGCTCTTTTTTTGGGACACAGTTCTGACATTCTGGATCTTTCCGTTTACATTTTCGATGTTGGCATCACTTAAATGGTCCTTACTGTACATGAGCAATTGTTGAAATACCTAATTTTAACTGTATTCAAATAGTCCTTTCTGTTGACTCCCTTATTGACCTGGTAAATTTTTATAAATCGTGTCCTGAAAAAAATATTTTATTAATATAAAATGTTTAAAAAAAAAAATTGTGTAGTCTCCTCATTTAATGGTTTTGGGGATTTATGTAAATAAAGTTAAATCAAAATGTTTTTTAATGGTTTTCTAAGTAGGGTTTTGGGTTTGCTTGATGTTAGATTCATGGTGTTTTGGGGGGTCTTTAGGATGGAGATGAGGGTTTTTTTTGTAGATTTTAAAAATAATAATAATGATTGCAAAAATTACATAAAGGCGCATAATGTCTAGGCCCTAAATTAAACAAATGAAGGATAACGATACAGTTATTCATTTGTTCAGTATATTGTCTAGTAAATATGATGCCAAAAAACAGCCTTGCATTTGTCCACCTTGCGTTTGTTTCACCTTGGTCTTCGGCCCTGCATGTCGGTCAACCTGTTGGATTCAATAGGTGAACGCATGTTCGCAGATGAAGGCAAGTGCCTACACAGAACAATATAACGTTCAGTATTGACACTCCACAAGCCGGCACAAGTTACATGAAAGATATTTGTATATGGCAGCTATGGATTACACGGCAGGCAGAGTGAACGATAATGATATCGTTGACCTTCAGTCGGTCATGTGGGGTAGTGCACTGTATGCACTGAACGATATGTCGATCAGTGCATGCACTGACCCCCCATCCCTGAACATGGGTTAAAATAAAGATGTCGTCAGGTTTACCATCATGTTAAAACTACTCTAATCTTAGTAAATTTACCCGTGTGTATAACAAACAGTGTTCATTGTCATAGGCAAATTGTGCAACAATAGTTTTTCAGTAGTATAGGGACCACACAGGCTAGCCCTCACTCCCGGGTTTGGGTGTGGGATAACAGTGGTCAGATTACCAAAAGTCAAGACATCAGGCTGGCGGTTAAAATCCCGACTCTGGCAGCCCGATGCACAAGATCCAGACAGCGGAGGTAAATTAACTATTCCAAACCCTTAACCACCCCTAACCCTCCTTTTGGGGTGCCTAACCCTAAACTACCCCCCTAGTGCCTTACCCTAACCTACTCCCATTAGTGACTAAATCTAACCCCTGCACCCTAAACCTAACCCTCTCCTGGGGGGTTCCCAACCCTAACCTCCACCACTAATGCCTAAACCTAATTCCCCTTCTCCCTAGCCTAACCCACCCCGGTGGGGTACCTAAACATAACTCCCTCATCCCAGACTATATGGATACTCACCCCGGGCTTGGACGATTGGTCCAGCGTCCTGTCGGGGTCCTGGCATCAGATAAACATAGGCACCGGTATATCAAGGCCTATGTTTAAATCCCCTGCCGGGATTATGGTGTCGATAATGAGGCTGGTGGCCATCAGTCTCTTGGCTACATACCATCTAAATAACCACCTTCCATAGTGCCTAAACCTAATCTCCTCCTCCCTGCACCCAAAACTTTACCCACACATACCTTGTGCCAAACTCACCATGTAGTACCAAGCCCCTGATACAAATTTTTGGGATGCCGACATTTGGGATTTTGAAGCATGGATCCCGACTGCTGTCAGGATTCCGGCCAGGAAAATTGATCATTGGCATCCCGTCTGCCATGATGCTGAGTATCTCCCTTCTCTCACCACACACAGCAATGAATCCCGGGTGTCCATGACCCTTTCCACAGTTCAAAAATTAACCTTTCTAGAACCACTTTAGGAAGGTATAAACCGCTGCATACTGGGAACACCCCACAAGACCTGTTAATGTGAAAATGCTCTGGCCTAGTCATCTGCACATCACAATCTGGCCTTTGTAAAAGGCCACTACTTATGGGGAACTACTACTGGGGGCACGCATAGAGGGAAATACGACAGTGGCCACTATTTAGGGGTCCACTTTATATGGGGTATATAGGGGTCCACAATGCACAGCCCCAACTATGTTTGAGGTTTTTGGTGTTTGGAGGGGGGGGGGGGCAATGCACTGGACAGGTAGGTTGGCCAGGCGGCTGGGTGAGTTGGAGGTTCAGGTGGCCTCACGATCACTGCTGGCCGCAGTAATCAGGATACAGAAACAGCCATGGCTAACAGAATCTGCGGCTGCAGCTTCTATAATAGGTATCGGGTCACGATCACTGTGGCCTAGCAGTGATCAGGACCCAAAGGAGAAGTAGGCGTGGGTGTACAGGTCCCTCTGACATAAGGCGGCTGTGGGAAGATTACCTTTCCCCAGCCGCCTAGTTGGCGTTTCTGACTGGTTGTCTCCCTCAATGGGGTGAGGAGAGGCCTTTTCTGAGGGCATTACTTGTGGGGAGGGGGATTCTCCAATCCCTGGGGGCATTATTTGGGGTGGGGAAGGGGAGCGGCCGGCACTGCTGCTGGCAACACATAAATTGGTAGGTTTTGGGGGCCCTGCGGATAGCACTACACATGTGGGGCCGACAATGACTTAACACACAACTATTTTACAAATGAATATAAATCCACAGTAACATATTTGTGGATCTTTATTATCTTTTAACATATTTGTGTGTTATTTTTTTATTAAATTTAAAGAATTTATAAACAAAAATAATATCAATTTGGAATTCACGACGGTAACTAAAGAATCCACAAGCTGTGAAAATGAAGAAGTCATATACCTATTAGAATGTCCATGTGGACTGCAGTACGTGGGACAAACCAAAAGGAAGATGAAGATCAGGTTGGCAAAACATCTGTACAACATAAAAAGAGGCTTAAAGACACATAGCCTTTCGAACCATTTCCTGGAAGTACACAATAAAAACCCAGAAGGCTTAAACTTCATCATTATCCAGAAAATTGTCTGCAATTGGAGAGGCGGAAATATTGTAAAGACTTTAAGAAGAACAGAAACTAAGTGGATCTATGAACTACAAACCCTGCAACCACATGGACTGAACCTAGACATAGAATTGAACGCCTTTTTATAAAAATGAAATTTGTAGTTTTAATTTTTAACTTATTTTATATACAGATGGTGTAATGGTTTGCATTACTGCCTCACAGCACTGAGATCATGGGTTCGCTTCCCACCACGGCCCTAACTGTGTGGAGTTTGTATATTCTCCCTGTGCTTGCATGGGTTTCCTCTGGGTACTCTGGTTTCCTCCCACACTCCAAAAATATACTGGTAGGTTAATTAGCTCCCAACACAAAAATATTAACCCTAGTGTGTATGTGTGTGCGCATGTGATAGGGAATATAGATTGTAAGCTCCACTGGGGCAGGGACTGATGTGAATGGCTAAATATTCTCTGTAAAGTGCTGCGGAATATGTGTGTGCTATATAAATAAATGGTAATAAATAATTAAATATAAAATAATTTTTTTATATTTACTAATATATATCATCACCTTTAACAATTTAGTCTTATTTTAGCTAATATGTAGCACCTTATAAAAATAGATATGTAATGAAACCCTAGTTTTATTAAAAAAAATTGTTTTGGAATAAATCATAGATTCCAAAATGGAGGAGAAGCACATGGCTACCTCCCTTTTTTAATCACACTTCCGGGAGGAAGTCATGTTTTTTAATTCAATTCAATAAAGTTTACGGTGTATTTAAAGACACCATGCTGACAATGATGCCATCCAGGGGCAGATTGGGAATTGAAAGTGGCACTGGAAAAATCTCTGAAAGTGGCCCCATGTATACTTATTAGCAGTTGCGACTGGGACACTTGCACGTGTCGCAGATGCACCTCCGAAAAGTGGGTATGAGCTTGTTACAAGGGGCGTGTCCTAGTGTAAAATGCCATACCCGCAAGACACTCCTATTTTCATCATGCTGGGGTCATGCCCATTGCTCTGGAAACTGCTGGGCATGCTCCCAGTCCCCCTCTACCAGTGAATAGACACCACATGCGCACGGCATCTGTTTAGCTTGTTCAACTAAGCAGAGCAGCATGTGAGTGGGGGCCTCCCAACTCCCCCACCACCATGCTTTTCTGTCAACACACACTACATTTGTAGGAGCTACAGAAACGTCTTTATCTCCAAGATCTAATTAAGTTGCCTATTAGAAGGTAATTACTATTATTTACAAATGTTAAAAAAGACAAGATGTTTATTTTTTGGCTATTTCGGTTTTGTTTGCTTTTACAACATCTTTGCTGCCTTTCCATTATGACTGGCAACCATGATGAATATTCCTAGAAATTTCACTATGAGCTAACTGTGATCAGATACAGCATTTCATAGATAATTTGAATTAATGTTACTTGTCACTGCATTGACTCCGGATCCTCCTCTCAGGCACTGCAGGGACCAATTCTGCAGATTTCCAGCCTCCGTTGCCAGCAGCAGCAGCACAGCAACAGCTGCTGGGGGCGGCGGCTGGAGATGAACAGAAATGTCGCTGGACAGCAGCAAGGGCGGCAACAGAAATCCAGAGTATTTTCTTACCTATATGGTGGTTGCTTTGCAATGGGGAACGTATGAAGAATCTGATCCTCCCTGACCAGATGATAGCTTCAGTCTGTATTCACTCTTCATGTAGGCTGGGTGGTGCCTATGGTCCGGAAGATGCCTGTTTATGTAGGAATATAACCATTGTCATCAGGTTTTTTCAGCAGCATCAGCTCACCTCCAGCTACCCCCCCCCCCCCCTTGGTGTCTCTATAGTGTCAGCCCTCCCCCTCTGTGTATCTCTATAGTGTCAGTCCTCCCCCTCTGTGTGTCACTATAGTGTCAGCCCTCCCCCTCTGTGTGTCTCTAGTCTAATCCATAGTGTCAGCTCACCATCTGAGTGCATCTGTAGCGTCAGCCCTCCCTCTCTGTGTGTTTCTATAGTATCAGCCCTCCCCCTCTGTGTGTCTCTAGTCTAATCCATAGTGTCAGCCCTTCCCCTCTGTGTATCTCTACAGTGTCAGCCCTTCCTCTTTGTGTGTCTCTATAGTGTCAGCCCTCCCTCTCTGTGTGTTTCTATAGTATCAGTCCTCCCCCTCTGTGTGTCTCTAGTCCAATCTATAGTGTCAGCTCACCATCTGAGTGCATCTGTAGTGTCAGCCCTCCACCTCTGTGTGTCTCTAAAGTGTCAGCCCCCCCTCTCTGTGTGTCTCTATAGTGTCAGCCCCACCTCTGTGTGTCTCTATAGTGTCAGCCCCCACCCCTCTGTGTGTCTCTATGGTGTCAGCCCTCCCCCTCTGTGTGTCTCTAGTCTATAGTGCATACCTCCCAACTGTCCTGTATTTAGCAGGACATTCCCATTTTTCTGGGACTGTCCCGCTGTCCCATCCATGGGCCGCAGTGTCCCGCGGTGGGGGGGCAGTTGGGGGAAGCATAAACCGGGTAAGCAGAGAGAGAATAGATGCTGTGCGCATGTGCACAGCATCTATTCACAGTACAGGGGGAAGCCCGGGGGCAGCCCAGCATCTTGGAAATGCTGGGTACGCCCCATTAGTGATGTAAATGGGGGTGTGTCATTGGACCACTCCCCCTTTATTATCAGGCCATGCCCCCTCTCCGGGCGTGCGCACCTGAGGTGCGCAAAGGTCCCGATTCTGGAGCAGCAAATGTTGGGAGGTATGATAGTGTCAACCCCCCTCTGTGTCTCTAGTGTCAGGCCCTCCCTGTGTCTAGTCTATAGTGTCAGCCAACCCTCTGTGTCTAGTCTATAGTGTCAGCCCTCTCCTCTGTGTGTCTCTATAGTGTCAGCCCACCCTCTGTGTGTCTCTATGGTGTCAGCCCTCCCCCTCAGTGTGTCTCTATAGTGTCAGCCCACCCTCTGTGTGTCTCTATGGTGTCAGCCCTCCCCCTCTGTGTGTCTCTAGTCTATAGTGTCAGCCCCCCCTCTGTGTCTCTAGTATCAGCCCCCCTGTGTCTCTAGTCTATAGTGTCAGCCCTCCCCTCTGTGTGTCTCTAGTCTATATTAATATTATTGTTTATTTATATGGCGCCACAAGTGTTCCGCAGCGCCTTACAAAGTACATAAACAAATAGGTTGATTAACAGTGACTTACAGTACAGTACAATACAATACAATACAGGACATGGATAATATACATTGCTACATTCGCGACCATAACACCCAGATAAGCAACAATGGAAAGTAACCAAATGTTAGGTGCCCTGGTAGAGAGTAAGAAGTAGATGAAGGTAGAGTAAGGAGAAGCACAAGAGGATAGAGGGCCCTGTTCATAGGAGCTTACATTCTAAAGGGGAGGGACAGACAAACAAGGGTGACACAGATGGTGACACAGTAGGCAGGGAGGAAGGAATATTTAGCAGCAAGTTAAGATGAGAGCTGGCTTTGATGAAATAGTGGGTCTTGAGAGCCTGTTTGAAGAATTGAAGAAAGGTGGAGAGTCTGATGGGAAGCGGGAGGGAGATCCAAAGTTGGGGAGCAGTGCGGGCAAAATCTTTGAGGCGGGAGTGGGAGGAAGTAATCAATTGGCATGAGAGGTGGCATGCATTTGTTGAACGAAGAGGGCAGACAGAAGAGTGAAGGGAGATGAGATCAGAGATGTAAATGGGAGAGGAATGGCTGAGGGCTTTGTAAGTGAGTGTGAGAACCTTAAATTGGGTTCTAAAAGGGAAGAGGAGCCAATGGAGAGCTTGTAGGAGAGGGGAGGTAGATGCAGAGCATTTTGAGAGGAAGATGAGCCAAGCAGCAGCACTGAGGACAGACTGGAGAGGGGAGAGAAGGGAGTTGGGGAGGCCAGATAGGAGGAGGTTACAGTAGTCCAATCTGGAGATGACCAATGAGTGTATGAGGGTTTTAGTGACATCCTGGGTGAGAAAGGATCTAATCTTGGAAATATTTTTAAGATGAAAATGACAGGACTGAGAGAGATTCTGAATATGTGGTTTGAAGGAGAGGGTAACTCCAAGACAGCGCACTTTGGGGCTAGAGGAGATAGTTGTGCCATCAATTGATAAAGAAATGGTGGGAAGTGTGGTTATGTAGGGGGGTGGGAAGATGATCAGCTCAGTCTTAGACATATTAAGTTTAAGAAATCGCTGGGACATCCAGGAAGAGATGGCAGAGAGAGACAGTTGGAGACACGAGTGAGGAGAGAGGTCAGGGGAGGAAAGGTAGATCTGAATATCATCAGCATAGAGATGATATTGGAGGTCAAAAGAGCTAATGAGTTCATCTAGTGAGGATGTATAGGAGTGAGAAAAGGAGAGATCCAAGAACAGAACCTTGGGGAACACCTACTGCAAGAGGATGTGGGGGAGAAGAGGAGTCATGAGAGAAGACAGAGAAGGATCGGTCAGAGAGGTAGGAGGACAGCCAGGAGAGAGCAGTGTCACGTAGACCAAGGGAGTGAAGGATTTGTGGAAGGAGAGGGTGGTCCACAGTGTCGAAAGCAGCAGAGAGGTCAAGGAGACCTGAGTAGAGAGTAGTGGCCCTTGGATTTAGCAGCAAGGAGGTCATTGCTGACTTTTGTGAGAGCAGTTTCAGTGGAGTGAAGAGAACAGAAGCCAGACTGAAAAGGGTCAAGGAGGGAGTGGGAGGAAAGAAAGGTGGTAAGGCAGTTGAAAACAACACACTCAAGGAGCTTGGAGGCAAAAGGGAGGAGAGAGATGGGACGGTAGTTGGAGAGAGTGTTAGATCCAAGGGAAGGTTTTTTTAGTATGGGGGAGACAAGGGCATGTTTGAATGCAGATGGGACAGTGCCTGATGATAGGGAGAGATTAAGGAGGTGGGGAAGATGGGAGCAGGCAGAAGGAGAGAGGTAGTGAAGGGATAGGGTCAAGGGGGGAGGTGGATGGGGTAGATTGGATGAGGGACATTACTTCCTCTCCAGATGCAGGGGAGAAGAAAGTTAGAGTTGGTAAAATGGAAGGAGAGGGGTGATCTGGTGATGAGGTGGATAGCAGGGGTACTGGTGGGATATGATATCCTGACATATGGAGTCAATTTTAGATGTAAAGTAGGTAGCAAAGTCAAGGGCAGAGAGGGAGGTGGAGAGGCAAGGAGGGGGTGGGCGGAGGAGGGAGTTGAAGGTGGTGAAGAGATGTTGAAGATTTGAGGACTGAAAGGAGATGAGGTCCTTGAAATATGACTGTTTAGAGAGGAAAAGGGCAGCACTGTATGACGAGAGCATAAATTGGAAATGGAGAAAATCAGCCTTAGAGCGTGATCTTCTCCACTGTCGCTCGGCAGTTCGCGAA
Organism: Taudactylus pleione; assembly: GCA_031769625.1. Classification (NCBI taxonomy): domain Eukaryota; kingdom Metazoa; phylum Chordata; class Amphibia; order Anura; family Myobatrachidae; genus Taudactylus; species Taudactylus pleione. Next base: position 861,067 of record JAUIMM010001433.1, on the reverse strand, counting down.
CACTTTTGCAGGTACAGTATCTGGTGCATTTGGAATTCCGGGTTGAGGTGTAAATCTGCGATGTTGAATAGTGATCGCCAGAGCAACAGAGTCCAGAGCAGAAGTAAGGGAGGTATTGTATAGGGAAATGGCTTGTTCAGGGCAGGACAGAGACAGGATAGGGGAGAGAAGTGAGTCAATCTGGGAAGAAAAATAAATGGTGTCCATAGCCTCAATGTTATGCTTAGTGATGGTGGCCTTAGGAGGTAGAGGAAGGGAAGGAGAGAGGGATAGGTTAAAAGAGAGAAGGTGATGGTCAGAGAGGGAGAATGGGGAACTGGAGTAATCAGAAATATCACAATGGTGAGTGAAGACCAGGTCAAGCGAATATCCACTCACATGGGAGGGTGAGCAGGTCCATTGGGAGAGACCAAATGAAGACGTGAGGGTAAGGGGTTTGGAGGCAGAGGCTTCTGTGGGGATATCAATAGGAATATTGAAGTCACCTAGGATAATAGAGGAAGGTCAGAGGAGAGAAAGTGAGGGAGCCAGGAAGCAAAGTTGGCAATGAATTTAGAAGGAGGGCCAGGGGGATGGTAAATGATAGCTACTCTAAGGTAAGCTGGTTGGAAGAGGTGTATAGCATGAACCTCAAATGTAGAGAAAGTAAGAGATGGTTCAGAGAGTAGGAGTTGGTATGAGTAACTGGGGGATAGAAGGACCCCTACCCAACCACCATGGCGACCCCCAGGCCGAGGAGTATGACAGAAGATGAGGCCCCCTGAGGAGAGAGCAGCAGGGGAAGTGGTGTCAGAGGGTGAAATCAAGGTTTCAGTAATGGCTAGGGGATGCAAGTATTTAGAGAAGAAAAGGTCGTGGGTGGGTACGAGTTTGTTACATACTGATCTGGAATTCCAGAGGGCACAGGATAGAGGGACAGTGTTTGCGGCAGAGATGTGAATTAGATTATTTGGGTTACTGTAGCGAGAAGGTGAGTTTAATATGGGTGGCCGAGATGAATGTAGTGGAGAGATTATGCAGGGACCAGTGCTGGGAAGGGAACCTGTAGGTGGTTGGCAGGGAGGGAGTTTAATATGACGGGGGTGGGGTGGGGTGACATGGAGAGGAGGTTTGGAGTAGGGATTATCAGTGGAGTAGTAGGACATAGGAGGGGTAGAAGAGAATGAAAGTGTAGTAGTGGGAGAGGAGAGGGAGGACGGCAGACAGAGGAGGGGAGATAAAGGAAGGAGGAGGTGAGGAGACAATGGGGAAATTATATAGGTGGAAAAAGAGGGGTATGGCAGAGGATTAGGTAGACAATGAGTGGATAGGGAAGTACACATGATAATGGTGTGGATTAGTTGAATAGGGGGAGGAAAGCTAGATGTAGGAATAAAGTATGAGAGTTGGAGACAGTACAAGAGATTTGCAGAGAAGCAGGTAATAGTACAATGGTGGAAAATGTGCCTGCAAAATTTCCAAACTATTATTGAGCAGAGGAAAAGAGGAGAAATGGAATATTAAAGTAAACTGAATTAGAAGACAGATGACATGTGTCAAAGTCAAATAATTGGATATGATCACAATTATTATCTGACAATATAGTCATCTATGACGTATTACTAGGATGCCACTTTGCATCATACAATCAATGCGCACAAATGCGAATCCACAACACACATATACTGACGCACATAGCGCACACACATATATATATATATATATATATATATACATACACATAGACGCTCGTATGTATATTTGCATACTTACACGTAGATGCTCATATGCATATTCACATACATACACATATTTGCTATTTCAATACACAGACGCACATATGCGAACGCATACATATAAAATGGTTCTCACACATTATAGATAATAATAAGAGTTACTAAAGGTATTTGTTTGTTAATAATTATGATGTAATATGTACTTAAAAGAGATCTAAGGTTCAGAATACAGTGGACATGTCATGTTTGGTATCATACTAAATCCCTGTTTAATTGCAGACATCCGTTTCTATCGGCAAAGAAATCGCATCATGTGTCCGCTAGTTATGGATGGTAGGGAGTTATTGAATAGAATGTTTTTACTTGTATGCAGTGTTGTAGCCAGTATTAACCAGTTCTTCGGTGGGAAGCTACACAATGTGACTGTTGGAAGAATGAGCCATACCCCTTATGACACCATATGAACTGACCAATGACCAGATTGACCAGAAGCAAGAATCAATGAGAACCTGTCAATTTGTCCCATTGTTAACTCTGAAACCTGTAAGGTATATAGGCTGTGTCCCGATCTCAGTGTACACATCTTCTTGCGACTGCAGACTTCTGGATTGATTACTGTATACTGGGCCCAGTGCGCACGCATATGTATCGGGCTGTGCTATTTTAATTGCTTTTTACTCTAATTGTTAAATCTTACATTGTGTTATCCCTTTTACATAAATAACTTTTTGTGCTTTGGAACCACACGATTGGACTGGAATGCAATTCTTTCTTAAGCGACTTGCAGCGCTAAATAGCGACTTATAGGAATCAATAGATGGGGGCTCGCAGCTGAAGTCAGGCTACCACAAATTGCGCAAAGCGACTGGATTTCGGTCCATGTTTGTGTGATTTAAGGAGCACTGACTAGGACCTAGGGACAAGAGAGAAAAGTCAGTTTCTTTTATTGTCACTTTTGCGCTGCAATAGGCAATTCGCAAATAGCGTATGCGTCTTCCCTGTAGTACTGCCACATGTTTAAGCAATCATTTTGATAGATAGTCTTGTATCGCTTGTTAAAACCTCTGAATAGGTATTGCCATGAGGGAAAGCATTTTTCTGGCAAGAAAACAAAGGTATATGAATGTGAACGTATGCTTGTGATGTGAAAATGAATAAGAAAAAATGAATAAGGTTTTTTTTTGGCACTGTTGGAGATAGACAGGAGAGACCTTGGTAGGTGTCTGATGAGGCAAAACTACTACCGAGTAGGTATACACAGCAGGTATCATGGTAGCGAAAACAGGGATTTCTGTTTTTGGCAATAACTAAGGGGTTTTTGGCAGACACACCCAATAGTAATTGCAAGGTCCATTGATAGGTTAGCATCTCTGGGCAATGCGATCAGATCGCATGGTTGTGTGAACTGTGATTGTGACTTGGGTTGTGTGGGAGTACCAGTGGAGGGTAACTCAAAGTAAGAAGCAGTCGGACAAAGCTTGGTATAAATTGTCCGGAAAGCAGAATAATTGCATAGGTTATTTTTTGTTTCCTCATTGTGTAAAGCTGATAAAAAAATGCTTAATTGTCGGCTGTGCACAACGGGTGGAAGTAAGTGGACGCAGCTTGTTTAATTCATCTACCATCGAAGTCCCTAGTGAAAGAAGCAAATGCATTGTCCCAGATGGGTGCTAAGCAGTTGCTAGGGATGGTCAAGGGAAAGCTGCTCATGGATGGGCCGATTGGATCGGCAAGGTATATAATGAATGTGAAGTATGGTGCATACGCAAAAGTGTACTGTGACATATGGGTCAAAATGACCAAAGGATGTATGAAACCCTTTCCCAAAGTTGGCAGTTTCAATTCGGAGGTATTAAGTAATATTAGAAATAACATATGTTTAGTCAAATCGTTGAAGAAAAGAGTAAAATACAATGACTGTTTAAAACTGTGGCTGCACGAGGGGAACATGTGGCAAAATTGCACGCAGCAAACTGGTGCGCCGTAAAATGGCATATTCACGCCGCAAGGTAGCGCACTGCAAGGTAGCATTACCGCGCACAAAGAAGAGAGCGCATGTGCACCACTGCCACCATAATCGGCCGCAGGCGAAAGTACAGCCGATACCAAAAATAAAAAAAAATGTAACAAGTAACATATCCTGTTTTAAGTCACCTAAAGGAAAATTTTGTTGTAGAAGATGATGAACCCACTGTAATTTCAGCCATTGCTCATGCTGTTCATATGCTAGATGTTCCAGAGAGACAGGAAAAGGCAGCGTCTGAAATTAGTGAGATTGAATGTATCATTGCCATAAAGGGGAAATTGCTAACATTTTAGATATTTAGGTAATAATTCACAATTTTGGAATGTTAGTATTAATAGGTGATTCTGACCATAGTGGATGTTTTACATACATAATTTGAATGTACTGTATGTGTTAAGTGGACGCAGTCTTAGTCATTGTGCATTTTGGTGAGATCAGGTGTCCTTGTTTACAGTAAATATTGAGATTGAGAACTGAAGTCAGAATAGTTACAATATATGTTAATATGAACAGGTTTTTCTTTGATCTACTTGTTTAACAGGAGGTTCACTTTGATCAAGTATTGACCAAAATTAGGATTCTAGGTAATTCAAGGATTCTTTCCAAAAATAGTATTTTCACAGGACTGAAGTCACACTGAACAGCAGGTTCTATTGTTAAAGAAATTGTGGATGATAGTTCTCTGTGTATAGTTTGTATGTGCTTCATATGAAAATTTTCGGTGTGGAGTTTGTATGTACTTCTGAAAAATCCTTGCAATACAGCAGTTAAGGAATTCACTTCTGAGTAAGTTATAACAGGTAGTGTGTTCTACTGTATTATCTGTGTATTAGATCGCATGTAAACCACATATAATATTGCAGTTATAACTGATTATGATTTGAGGGTTTGCTGAATATGCATAATGCATTGCTTAAGTTGATTTTGTTGTTGTGCTCTGATTCATTTATGTCATGTTTAAATTATACTAAACTGTTGTTGCTTCATCTCTCACCAACAGGGCACAAGGTTGCAAAGGACAAATTGCAGCCATGCCAGACTAAGGTTAAATACTTGGGACACTGTCTAACCCAGGGGCTAAGACACTTGACAATGGACAGAATTCAGGCCATACAGACCATGACACTGACGCAAAACCAGCAGCAAATTCGTACCTTTTTGGGCATGTGTGGATACTGTAGGACGTGGATCCCAGGTTTTTCTATTTTGGCATTACCATTGCAGGACTTAGTTTCCTCCTCAAAACCCATCTGTCACACACACTGAGGAAACAGAGCAGGCTTTCCTTAACCTTAAGGATAGTCTGACAAGAGCCTTGGGAATACCAGATTATGAAAAACCTTTTGAGTTATATTGTACGGAAGCTGATGGCTGTGCAGCAGGTGTCCTCATACAGAAACATGGTGATGCTAGCAGACCTGTAGCATACTACAGTGCACAACTGGACACTGTGGCAAGATCACTCCCAATGTGTTTAATAAGTGTAGCTGCAACTGCTTTTCTGATAAATAAGAGTGAGGATGTAGTATTAGGGCATGATACAACTGTCTATACACCGCATGCAGTATCTGCTTTGTTAAATTCTGCCCAAACCAGACATGTCTCTTCAGCAAGGTTCACAAAATGGGAACTAGCTCTGATGGCACCTGCAAATATTACCATTAAATGGTGCAATACGTTAAATCCAGCAACGTACTTACCATATGTGCCTTGAGATGCACAAAGGGTGGAGGAAGGTAAGTCTCTGGTTGAAGGTGAGTTTTGCAGGAATACTGACACACATGATTGTATGGAATATTTGAATCAGACCTTTACTGCAAGACCAGAAATACGTGACACACCATCCGAAAATGTAGATTTGACATTTTACACGGAAGGGAGTTGTTATAGACTGAAACAGGAGAATTATGCACAGGTTATGCTGTTGTAAATGATGAGGATGTTGTAGAAGCTGAACCACTTGGTCCGCCTCACTCAGCCCAGGTGGCTGAACTGGTGGCATTAAGGAGAACATGTGAGTTGGCAGAAGGTAAATCAGCTAATATATACACTGACTCTAGGTATGCCTTCGGAGTAGTACATGATTTTGGGGCTCTTTGGTGTCTTAGGAACTTTATGACAGCAGCAGGCACACCAGTAGCACATTCATACCACATAAAAGGACTTCTGATAGTCTATCAGAGCCAAAATCACTCCCACTGACATCACTACTGATGCCAGTGGGGCCGGCCCCAGACGGTAGGCATTCCCATGGGAATGCCTCCGTCTGGCAGCCACACCCCCAGCATGCCCACCAAAGGGGGCGTGCTGTCACTCACCATCGACAGCACGCCCCCTTTGGTGCGAGACCCCGAGCGATGAGACCTCGTCGCTCGCCGGGTCTCGCGCATGCGCACGATGGAGCTCCTTCTGTCATGCGCATTCGAGCACCATCGACCCGCTTGCGAGCGTCCTTCGCTCGCGAGCGGGTCTGAATTAGGCCCTCTGTTTGGGAGGCAACCTCATTTGATTATAAGTTCACAGGATGATTTGAAGAGTAATAATGAGGTTACTGTGCAATATTTTATAAAAATGAGTAAACAGCTGAAACAACAGCAACAGAAACTGAAAATGTTACCTGATATGCCAGAAGCAAACTGTCATGATATTGAACCTGGAGATTATGTTATGATCCAAAATTTCTTATGCTCAGGTTGTTTGACAGACCAGTGGGAAGGTCCTTACCAGGTGTTGATGACGAGTACCACATCTTTGAAGGTAGCAGAAAAAGATACCTGGGTCCATTCCACTCACTGCAGAAAGGTCAACCACCTGAAGGAGGTACAAGGTGAAGTCGAGACAGACAACGTGGACCTGTCGATTGCGAGCCTGTTGCAGTAGAACTAAAGACTGCAGTGAAAACACCTGAGCCAGAGACACGTGCAGATTACTATTCCAGCAATGGAGTGGCGATCTGTTTCTGTTTCTTTTTCTTGTTCCAGGGTTCTACTCATTCTTATTTGTTTTGGGATTTCCTATTTCTGTGATGGAGGACAGATGATGGAGAGGGAGGCCGATAGTGATGTCGATAGAGTGGAGTCAGAGGAGAGAGCAATAGAATGATCAGCGCAACCTATGGTCAAACTCAGTTCAGGGATTGTTAAGATATCTGTTAGCCATGGAACTCAGAGACAGTGTGAGGGGCTATTGTCTGCGGAATATTGTATCTGTGAGTACTGTGGATCCCTAGTTGATGAGAAATGCATCCAATGATGCCAGTCCAAGAGTAATCTGTATTTGGGAGGGCATCCTTTAGAGGATTACCATTCCTTGGTGGGTAAGGTCTTAAACCAGACTGAATGTTGGCTGTGCACTCATGTGCCTCAGGGACAACATAATTTAGGATTAGTACAATTCCCATTAAATTTCTCTGAGGTCCTTGAATTACAGGGAGGGAGGTCCATAGACGGGAAGTATAAAATTACCAGGTCCCCAAGTTTAAAGCTGCGCCAATACTCTATAGATTGGTCTTTGCTGTATCTGAACATTTCATACATAGAAAGACTGGAGAATTGGGAAGCAGACTTATTGGATCAGACAATGGCTTGCCACACCAGTGGTGATGAACATCAGAGACAAGGACATAGGAACAAACCGAATGTGGTATCTATTGGAAAAGTTCCTATGGGTTATTGTAAAAATGTTATTCAGGCTGAAACATGTCTTGATCAGATGAGGACAATAAGCATATGTAGTTTTGTTAAAACTTCATGTGATATTGTGCAGGATCATAATATACCATATGTCCTCCCAGATAATGTATACTATGCTTGTGGAAGAAAAGCATATTCTTGGTTATCTCCGAATTCCAAGGGTTTATGTTTTATAGGTAAATTGGTACCAGAAATCATGACCCTTACACATGATGATATGATTGGTATCCATAAAACCGCACCACCTCCATACATACACATGCAGCTTGAACATTGTGACAAAAGAAATATGATCCCTGGTGAAGAACATGTAACCACACAGTTGATTAGTGAAATGACTGGCTTCCAAATTTTGGTAGCATTAGATCTCACCAGGATCACTCAGGGAGCTTTAAATTTTAGATACATCCAAGACCTGGCTAAATTAATAGACAACATCACCGAGATGTATGATGACACTTTCAGGTATACAGTTAAGGAGCTACAGGCTTATAAAAAGGAATTGGTAAAACATAGACCAGTGTTAAATTACCTGACAGCTATTACTGGTGGATATTGTGTGACTTTGGCCACAGAATTTGGTGTCAAGTGTTGCACGTACATCACCAATAATAATAGTGACCCCAAAGAGATGATTGACCAGAAAATGGATGAAATCCTACAATTGAAGTGGGAATTTTGGAAGGACCATAATACTTCCTTGTATGAGACTGAGGTAAAGGTAGAGAAATGGTTCTCGGGGTTAAACCCTTTCAAATGGTTCGCCAGTCTGGGAGAGTGGGTACAGGAGATGGTTGCTAGTATAGGTAAGCTCCTTATTCTTATACTTGTTGTCATTTTAGTAATTGGTTTTTGTGTCAGATGTGTTCTTACTTTGGTAAAATGTGGAAAATGTACCACCAAGGTAAACCGTGAAAATGAAATCATGATCATGAGTGGTGGTGGTATAGGTACTAAGGTTGATAAAGAACTACATTACAATCCTGAAATTGAATGCACCATCAGATAATAACATGTGACTAGGCTTGGTCATGTATAATAAAATGTATTGTAAATGTTCCATGAAACATCATAGATAACGTAGTCTCAATTCTCCCCCAAACTTCCTTTATAGGTTCGATGAGGTCCCACATCCTACCAATGGTCCCTTATAGATCCGCAGATGGCGTATAAGGGTTGTTTGACCATTCTTGAAATGCATTATTCACGGTTCAATGACCAAGTTGTGTCATACCGTTTAGAACATCGAATACTAATTTTTTATGCATGACTAAAAAGGTTAAGAATAGAATGTGATAGTCTTATGTTTGCTATGAAAGGGTGGACTGTCAAAGTCAAATAATTGGATATGACCGCTTACAATTACTATCTGATGATATAGTCATCTATGGTTGAATTACATGTTACTAGGATGCTACTTTGCGTCACGCAATCCAATGCGCACAAATGCGAATACACATATACTGATGCACATAACACACACACATATATATATATATATATATATATACATACATACACATAGACGCTCGTATGTATATTCATATACATACACGTAGATGCTCATATGCGTATTCACATACATACAGACACATATTTGCTATTTCAATACACAGATGCACATATGCGAATGCATACATATAAAATGGTTCTCACATTATAGATAATAATCAGAGTTATTAAAGGTATTTGTTAGCTAATAATTATGATGTGAGATGTACTTAAAAGAGATCTAAGGTTCAGAATACAGTGGACATGTCATGTATGGTATCATACTAAATCCCTGTTTATTTGCAGACATCCGTTGCTATCGGCAAAGATATTGTCACAAGCCGTGGCAGCGGCTTGTTTCCCACCGGCTCGGGACCTACACTGACTCAGAATCCGGTTCCACTGATTACCAAGCACCGGGGATGCTGCAGAGTGTGACACATACTCCATATGCTGCTGATTGGCTGCTCCTCCTATTTGTAGCTTCCAGATCCATTCCTCCTTATCAGTTATAGAGTTTCCTCCTACAGCTCAGTCTGGTTGTTCCAGCTATCCTCCGTGATTGTCAACACTTCAGCCGCTGCTTCTATTTACCACTCTCCGTCTCCCTCCAAGCTGCCTTCCAGGCTTCAGCAGGTAGCTCAATTATTCAAGACTGTTGTTCCACTCTGCTCTGATTGCTGTTAGCTTGCTGTCTATTTTCACCATCCACATACTGTGCTCAGTGTATGCAGGCCCAAGCCTTTGGGTCCATGCTTCCTCTGTATAATCAGCAGCTACAGCTTTCTCAGCCCTACTGTGTGTAATCAAACTGTACATTTACACCTGAACTATTCACCATCCACATGCTGTGCTCAGTGTATGCAGGCCCAAGCCTTTGGGTCCGTGCTTCCTCTGTACAATCAGCAGCTACAGTTTTCTCAGCCCTACTGTGTGTAATCAAACTGTACATTTACACCTGAGCTATTTTCAGCCTGTGTTATCCTGCCCTCCTGGCAGGCAACTCATCTAGCCAAGAAATCCTGCCCTCCTGGCAGGCAACTCATCTAGCCAAGAAATCCTGCCCTCCTGGCAGGCAACTCATCTAGCCAAGAAATCCTGCCCTCCTGGCAGGCAACTCATCTAGCCAAGTTATCCTGCCCTCCTGGCAGGCAACTCATCTAGCCAAGAAATCCTGCTCTCCTGGCAGGCAACTCATCTAGCCAAGAAATCCTGCCTTCCTGGCAGGCAACTCATCTAGCCAAGAAATCCTGCCTTCCTGGCAGGCAACTCATCTAGCCAAGAAATCCTGCCCTCCTGGCAGGCAACTCATCTAGCCAAGAAATCCTGCCCTCCTGGCAGGCAACTCATCTAGCCAAGTAATCCTGCCCTCCTGGCAGGCAACTCATCTAGCCAAGAAATCCTGCCCTCCTGGCAGGCAACTCATCTAACCAAGTTATCCTGCCCTCCTCACAGGCTACTCTACAAACCAAGTTTTCCTGCCTTATCTGGTAAGGCACTTTTCCATAACATTATAACAGGCCAACTTTGTATTTAAGTCTGTGCATTCTGTGTCCTTCATTATGGAGCAGGCTCAAAATCCTGCACAAATCCTTGTCGCACAGATCCAAGTGCTTACCCAAAAAGTTCAGGAGCTCTCTATAAGATTTGAGGATGTTCGGGCATCCACTCCTGGAGCTGTTCCCAAGGAACCTAAAATGAATCTCCCTGATAGGTTTTCTGGAGACTGTACTCAGTTCCTGAACTTCCGTGAGAGTTGTAAACTCTATTTTAGTCTCCGACCTTTATCTTCTGGATCCGAGACTCAGCGGGTACGCTCTTACAAGGAGATCCACAGACTTGGTCATTTAGTCTCGCTTCAACACATTCTGCGCTTTTATCAGTAGATGCCTTTTTTAATGCTCTTGGATTATTATATGCAGATCCTGACCGTAGTTCTTTGGCCGAATCCAAGCTGCAGGCTCTTTGGCAGGGAAAGAATCCCGCGAGGATTATTCCTCAGAGTTTCGGAGATGGGCAGTAGATTCAGGATGGAACGATACGGCATTGCGTAGCCAATTCTGCTTCGGTCTTTCGGATGCCATCAAGGACACTTTGGTCCAACATCCATCACCTGAGTCCCTTGATGACTTAATCTCTTCAGCCATCCATATTGACCATCGCCTCTGAGAACGCAAATGAGTATGCAGTCTTTCTGTACAGTAGCCTCAGTCACCTTCCTGGCTGCTGGCGGAGGACTCTGAGTAACCCATGCAACTGGGAGCTTTCCGGCTATTGCCCAGGGAGAGACAAAGACGACGATCTCAAGGCCTCTGCCTATATTGTGGAGCTAGAGGTCATCCTCTGAAAGCTTGCCCACATAGGCCATTAAAAGATCGGGTCTGAATGTAAAAGAGGAGTTACATTTAGGCCTGGCATCTGTTTAGTCAAAAAATTTGTTGCTAGTTCCTGCAGTGGTACATCTGTCGCAATCCGTCCATTCCGTATCAGTTGTTGTGGACAGCGGTGCTGCTGGGAACTTCATGGACTTATCATTTTTTCATTCCTTAGGTTTAGCTGCAGTTCCTTTACCTCAAGAGGTTCCTATTTGTGGACTAGATGGTGGTCTGGTGGCTAATGGTCTTATCAAATTCAAGACACCACCTCTTCGTCTCTCAGTTGGAATTTTGCATTCGGAGATGATTTCTTTTTTGCTACTCCAGTGTCCTTTTGCTCCCATCATTTTGGGGTTTCCATGGTTAATGACCTAGAATCCCATCATTGATTGGATTATGGGGGATATTGTCAAATGGAGTCCAGCATGTCAAAATTGCTGTTTATCTACACCCATCCGGACGGCTATCTCTGCTGTCTCAGAGTCTCTTCCAGGACTTCCTGCTCAATACCATCTTTTTGCAGATGTTTTTTCTAAATCAAAGGCCAATTCTCTACCACCTCATCGTCCATGTGATTGCGCCATACAGCTGTTACCAGGAGCCAAGTTACCCAAGGGTCGTCTCTATTCTCTTTCTATACCTGAGAATAAGGCCATGGAGGAGTATATTGTGGATGCCTTGGCTAAAGGATTCATCCGTCCTTCTAAATCTCCGGTTGGGGCTGGTTACTTCTTCGTCCAGAAGAAGGATGGGTCATTACGTCCTTGCATTGACTTTAGGGCATTGAACAAAAATCACCATCAAAAACTCGTACCCTTTGCCCTTGATCTCGGTACTTTTTGATCAGCTCCGGCAAGCTTCCATTTTTTCCAAGATTGATCTCCGTGGAGCTTATAATTTGATCTGGATCAAGACCGGAGATTAATGGAAAACGGCGTTCAATACGCATACGGGGCACTATGAAAATTTAGTCATGCCGTTTGGATTGGCTAATGCTCCAGCAGTGTTTCAAGACTTTATCAACTATGTAATCCGGGAGTTTCTTGGCATTTTTGTGGTTGTTAATCTCGATGACATCCTCATTTACTCTCACTCATGCACCAGCATGTCCAGCATGTCAGTCAGGTCCTATCTAAATTGAGAGAGAATTCGTTATTTGCCAAGTTGGAGAAGTGTGAGTTTCATGTGGAGAAAGTATCTTTTCTTGGATATATTATTTCTCCTCATGGCTTCTCCATGGATCCTGGAAAGGTTAAAGCAGTATTGGACTGGGTTCAGCCTACTACATTAAAAGGCATTCAACGTTTCCTTGGTTTTTCCAATTACTATCTGAGATTTATTGGCTCGTTTCCTCCATTGTTGCCCCCATAGTAGAGTTAACCAAGAAAGGTGCAGATGCTTCTAACTGGCCTAGTCAGGCAGTTCGGGCCTTTGAACATCTCAAACTTGCTTTCACTAGTGCCCCTGTTCTCAAACATCCGGATCCAGATCTGCCTTTTGTGGTTGAGGTGGACGCCTCTGAGATTGGGGCAGGAGCTATTCTCTCTCAGAATAATCCGTTGGATGGCAAACTCCATCCATGTGCATTTTTTTCACGTAAATTTTCTTAAGCCGAGTGTAATTATGATGTTGGGAACATTGCCATTAAGTTAGCTTTTGAGGATTGGAGACATTGGCTTGAAGGAGCCAAACACCGGATCTCTGTCCTCATCGACCACAAAAATTTGGCATACATTGAATCGGCCAAGAGGCTTAACTCCAGTATGATGGGCACTATTTTTTACCAGATTTAATTTTCTCATTTCTTTTCGACCCAGATCTACTAACATCAAGGCTGATGCATTGTCCAGGAGTTTCACTCCTGTCCAACAGGATACTGTGATCAAAGAATCCATCATTCCCAGATCTTGTATCCAGGTGGCTTTATCTCGAAATTTGGATGAGGATCTGTCTGTGTTTCAAAAGGATTCGCCTCCTGGTAGACCGTCCAATCGCCTGTTTGTTCCTGTAAATTTGGGAAAAGCTGTCCTACAGGACTTCCATGTGAGACGGGCTTTCGGACATCCAGGCATCAATAAGACCATTGAATTAATGTCTCGTGCGGTTTGGTGTCCGTCTTTGGCTTTGGACTTTCGGGAGCTTATTTTGGCATGTGAGGTTTGTGCTCGTAACAAGACTCCTCGTACCCCACTATCAGGATTACTGCTTCCTCTTTCCACACCAAAAAGACCCTGGACACACATTGCGATGGACTTCATTGTGGACCTTCCTCGCTCTGCTGGCTGTTATTTGGACTATCGTGGACCGCTTTAGCAAAATGACGCACTTTATTCCTCTACCCAAATTGCCATCTGCCAAAGAACTATCTGTCCTCTTCTTGGAACATATTTTTAGTTTGCATGGTCTTCCCTGTGACATTGTTTCCGACCGTGGGTTTGCATGGTTTTGGAGATGTTTCTGCACTGCACTGGGTATCAGTGTCAGCCTGTCTTAAAGATATCACCCACAGTCTAATGGGCAGATAGAACATGCTAATCAAACCCTGGAGCAATATTTACGGTGTTACGTCTCAAAATTCCAGAATGATTGGGTGTCTAGCTGTGCGCATGTGCGTAGGAGCTCTACAGATGCAAAATATTGTCGGTCGTAGGGCTTCCAAAACGGAAGTGGCTTGCGAAAGTTAATTGACAGGAAAGTCCGTTTGTGGGTGTATACGGGGGTGGTGGTCTGCAAACGGAGGCGTGCTTCAGCGTTTCCAGGCATTTTAGGGGAGTGCATAAATTATCTGCTTCGTACGACCATGAATTGTGGATGCATGACAACGTCACTCTACGAACATGATGATCATCCAGGCTAAGGTAGGCAAGAAGCGTCCGTAAGCCACAACAGAACAATCATTAATCCGATGTTACTTGTGATGTTTCTAATTGGAACCACACAAACCAAGCAGCTAAGATTGGTGCATTGTAACTATTAACACTGCTAATTACCTTGTAAATGATTTCACTTGCGTGTGCATTAGGGAATTCGTAACACAACTGTTTATTTGTGCTTTTTAAACTTTTTTGGGGGGGGCATTTTTTAAAACATATAGCATTGTGTTTTGCGTAGCAGCCTTTTCAGATACCATACTTTTTAAACCATGTATACATTGATATAGTTAAATTTAGACATTTTGTTAATAAAATTTTTTATTTTTAGGAAATTAGCCTTTAATCACAATTTTAGTTACAATTGTTAGGCAACATTTGCCTATAAATAAAAATACAAAAAAAAAAACACAATTCTAAAATTAAAATAAAAAAAAAAGAGCTTGAGACATTGGTGACAAGAAATATGGGGACTGGACAAGAGGTGAGGGAGGAGATATCCAGGGCTACTTGCGTCGTTTGGGCCGGCTCAGAGGAAGAGGTAAGCTACGGACAGCCAACTGGCGTGTAACCCGCCGACTGGCCTGGCCAGAGGTAGATGGTATTTCCTCAGGCCTAGGCATAGGGCTCTCCATACTTCCCGGGGTGGCTGTTGGGCTGCCAGAGGTGGTGGTCCTGGGAGGAAGGGAGTCTCGCTCCATCATGGCAGGTGGGTTTGCCTGCTCCTGGGTATTGGCCCAACAATCTATGGCCCTAGCAATGGTCTCCAGGGCCACCGCCACCCTCACCAGAGTGGTCTCCATCCTCAGAAGAACACATCTGTTCTCCTGAGTTTGGGAGACCAACCTGGTGAGGAGAGGCACTGCTCGTTCCGATGGTTGCCCTGGAGTAGACTCCACAGGGTCCCCAGATGGAGTACTTGGATCTTCCCCTGCAGAGTCTCCATCTGTGCTGGACCCAGACCTGACCTCAGGAGCAGGCACTACCTCCTTTGAGTCTGGAAAAAAAAAAACCATTTGTATTTTTTATAAACAAAAAACGCATACACATACTTTTTTGTGTCCAAAAAATATTTACATTCTTGCACATGTGGAGCGTTGAAGTTGGCCATGTCAGTGTCCATAGTGGACACACCGACTATCTCCTCTTCCATCACACATCCCTGAGTCAACATCTCCAACCTCATCAAGCTCAGCTCCTCAGGGATGGGACCACCACCTGTCCCGCAGCATGGTCCACCCTACTCTGTAGCTTCCTCTTCAGCTGGTATTTGAAATCAGTCCATCTGACAATGTGATTTGGCATTTTTTAAGGGTTAGTTTATTTAATTAAGATCTCGCTTTTGACTTCAGTACACTGACAATATCATTTTGTTACCTTTTTTGACGACTTTCATGGTTCTGTGGGTTGTCCCCACAGCATTAACAGCCCTGGATATCTCCTCCCAAATCCTGTCTTTGGCTCCAGCCCCCATATTACAACCCCAAGGTTATCCATTGTCATGGTCACCAATGTCTCAAGCTCTAGCTTTGAAAATGGTGGATTTCTGGGCCTTTGCCTGCTTGGCCCCACCTCCTCCTCCTCTGGTGGTGGTAGTGGATTTCCAGCACCTACAATATTTTTTAATTTTGTTAATTTAAAAAATGCATTTGTGGAAGATATGAAATGTTATTGTGTTTTTTTAAAAATGTGTTTAACACTTACCTGCCTCATTTGTCCTCTGCTCACCATGCTCCTCACTTGCCATTTTCAAAACTTGTGAGAAAGCATGAAGAATAGTGCTTTTGATGACTATTTTATAGATGCGAGCGCATCCCTGGATTGGTTACCCGTACATCCCTATTTGCCTACGTACAATGCACAGCTTGGCTGCATTCCATAATCACTGCGTGGGTTGTCCGAGATGTGAGTGCATCCCTGGATTGGTTACCCGTGCATCCCTATTTGCCTATGTACAATGCACACCTTGCCTGCATTACTCAATCATTGTGGTTTTTTTGGCCTTATTTAAGGCAAAGCCAAATGTTCCCTTACTTGTGGGTTGTAGTTGGAGTGATTTGTGGTGCAGGAAGGGATTGCTAGTGTTTACAGTGTTTGGAGTTGTTTGAGTGGTGCTTGTGTGTGTTGTTTGAGTGGTGCTTGAGTGTGTTGTTTGAGTGGAGCTTGTGTGTGTTGTTTGAGTGGTGCTTTTTTTTTTTACTTTTTTTTTTGGGTGGTGGGTTTTTTATTTGTTTTTTTGGGGTTCCATTCTTTTTTTTTTGGGTGGGGGGTGGGTTATTTTTTATTTTTTGTTTGGCCATAAATTTAACAAACCCGGTTACTTTGTGTGTTTGGGTGTACGTGTTTTTGGAGGAACAAAATAACAATGTTCTTTGCAGACTCCCGTAAGTGTGCCAGCCTACTGCAAGCTTTTTTTTTATGTTTTGGAATTAAAAAAAAAAAAAAGGACAGAGTGTTAGGGACCTGCTCAATGAGGTGACCTTGACGCTGGTGGGCAGGCCCGTATCAGTGGCCATTGATATGCAAACTACCTCTGAAATTCTATATTATAAATTTAAATGTATACAGTAATGATCGCATAGTGCATTTGCACCTCTGTTTTTTGTATATGTCACTTTGAAATCTCAGCATGATGGCACCTTTCATTACTATTAGGGTGTGCAGTCTAGAGCCCCTCCGTATACCCCATATTGTGTATTTATACACACATCCGAAGTCTGAGATTGCTCCAATCTAGATTTGCACCCCTCCCCCACCCCCTCATATGTTTTTAAGCAGGGACCTAGCATTTGACTGCACAAGGCAACAGGCATAATTACAAGTAAGTCCTATTTATATTGTTAGTATCAGTTTATTTGGGGTGAGCGTTTGGGTGTGGGGCCCCCTGAGCTGTTCTGGCTGGACCTCTCCAGGGCATCACCATCTAATACATATAGTCACTTTGTATATCACTTTCATGTTTGTTTAATATTTATGTATTTTTTCACACACATTCTACCCTTATCATTATTATAACACTTGTTAATTACTTTTCACACCTGATACTTTAACACTTCACTGTCACCCTTTTTTTTGTGTGATGCCCTGGGGAGGTCTTTGGCTGAGCTGACTTTTGGGGTGCCCTGTGTCCCATATGTGAACCCCAGAGTGTTAGGGACCTGCTCAATGAGGTGACCTTGACGCTGGTGGGCAGGCCCGTATCAGTGGCCATTGATATGCAAACTACCTCTGAAATTCTATATTATAAATTTAAATGTATACAGTAATGATCGCATAGTGCATCTGCAATTCTGTTTTTTGTATATGTCAAACAATTATTGTCATGTTCTATTGTTTTGTTTTAGGTGTTTAACAGTCCAGTTTGTACTGGATTCAGGTAAGTGTCTATTTTTAAAAACCTAAAAGTTTGTTGTATTTAATAATGAAGTGTTTTATGCTGTCTTTTTTACATTTAATAATGCATTTGTGGTTTTTATTGATAAAACAATAATTATGTTTTGAATTTTTAATATTGCCCAATTTCAAAGTTAAGGATTGTTTTAACAATAATAGTAGTAATAGACGTGTTTTTTTTTCTAAATATTATTTTCTTTTTCTTCCATAAAATAAAAACCTGTACACAAACAACACCTGTAGGGGTTCCCGAAGATGGCACAGCCCGACCCTGTAAGAATATGTACCATTATTACTAAGCTAAGTATTTTTAGAAAAATATTGAAAATTCTTTCTCAACAACACTTTTTTTTTTAAATTCTAACTTTACAGAGCGATGTGGGCCAGTTAATAGTGGCCATGTTGCCCCCCACCAACCTTCCTCCTGGGCGTAGGCATAGGAGGCGTGCAAGGGCCAAGATATATAGAACACGTGTCACCTTTTTTGGAATGCCTGATGATGTGGTTGTAACCACTTATCACCTGCCTCCAAATATTATCCTAGACACGCTTTCAATAATAAAGAATGATCTAGAAAGTCAGATTAACATTCCTACAGCAATAACACCACTTACACAGTTACATTTCTGTGCCTCAGGGTCCTTCCAAACCACTGTGGGGCTGGTGGGTGGCCTCTCCCAGCCCTCATTTTTACGGATCCTGAGGCGTGTGCTAGATGCATTCTTCAATCATATAGCACATTTTATTAGTATGCCTTTGGATACGGAAGCCCTTGATGTGGTAAAGCAAAAGTTTTTTTAGATTGCAGGCTTTCCACACGTCATAGGGGTAGTGGATGGCACTCACATAGCATTTCAGCCCCCTGCATGCAGGGAACAAATCTATAGGAATCATAGACATTTCCATTCGCTAAATGTATAGGTGCTATGTGATGCCTCCCTCCAGATCCTCTCCCTGAATGCCAAATTTCCAGGCTGCAGCCATAATGCGTACGTGATCCAGCATTCAGGGATTTGGCCAAAATTAAGCACACTGCAAGCTGGTGACGCATGGCTTCTTGGTAAGTATAAATCCAGTATGTAGCTATAGTAATAGTGTAAACATGTTTTCATTGACAATTTATGGATCTTTTGTTGTCCCATTTCCATCAGGTGACAGTGGATAACCTTGCACGCCCTGGCTGCTGTCTCCTTATTTGAATCCCACACCAGGGCCACAAACTTAATATAATGCCGCGTTTACTGCCACCAGGCAGGAGGTGGAGCGCTGTATTGGCCTTTTAAAGGGCCGGTTCTGGTGTCTCCATCACTCTGGTGGTGCACTCATGTACTCGCCGGATATGGTTTCTCGCATTGTGGTCCTGTGTGGGATTTTATACAACATTGCAATAAGGAGTTTAGTACCCATGCAGCCAGAGGATGCCTTGCCAGAGGATGGCCCCCAGGAGGAAGGTGTTGTGATGCTGTCGGGGGGGCCAGACGCGATTCTATGGTTTCAAGATTTTTTACTTAATTATTTTTAACTTTATTTTTAATTTTACACTTAGAGCAAATGTATTTTAAGGTGAACCTAATTGTTTTTTTTTTTTCTCAAAAATCACAACACTTTCCAAAACTGAAAAAGTAATGGAACCCATTGGCAATACCCTGTACTGTTTTTGGACAACTAACATAATTTTTCCGGAAATACCACTACATGTTTAGTTAATTGTGATTATTTTTTTTTATGTTG
Source organism: Taudactylus pleione (assembly GCA_031769625.1). Classification (NCBI taxonomy): domain Eukaryota; kingdom Metazoa; phylum Chordata; class Amphibia; order Anura; family Myobatrachidae; genus Taudactylus; species Taudactylus pleione. The sequence continues at coordinate 841,774 of JAUIMM010001433.1, read as the reverse complement.
CCTGTTAGAAAATAAATATTATGTTTGAGTTTTGCTTTTGTTGTTTATGTCTGACTAAGCAAGATATTTTATTTTAGAAAAACCTGAGGCCAATTTTTTTGTGTGATTCTGTGATGAAATGCTTTTTACAATTAAAAGCATGTTGGCAACATGTTTGTTATTTAATAAATGTTTTACCAAAAAAAAAGGTTGGTGTAAATGTATTTTGAAACCCATTTTGAGGTGGATAATGTAGGGCAACCCCAAACAAAAAAACAAAAAAAACATTACTGCAAATGTTCTTAAGGTTAAAATAAACATTGTTGTATTAGTTACACTATGGAAAGGCACCCAGGTTTGTTCACAAAGTATTTGAAATGCAGAATTACACCATTTAATTTTTATGAAAAAAAAGGACAAATGTTTTTTAGAACAAAAACTTTACTGGAAATGTAAACATTTTTAAATATAAAAAGGGAAAAAAAAACTAAAAACGCTGCCGACTCCCCATAATCCGCTGTAGGCAGCAGTAGGCCTCCAATAGATGACCACTTGTTCGAGTTAGCTCCTCACGTATTCCAACAAGTATGTTGGTTAGATCTGTGGACAGAAAAATTTATTTGTAGGTTAAAAAAATCTGAAAAATTACCCACATTTTAACATTAAACATTATTCAATGTCCCAAACAGTGGTTAGACACAATGATGTTAGGGTGTATTCTAAAGTTTACTCCACACAACATTATTATGTTGAAACTTTTATGGTGTAAAAACACTTTGAAACCCTAACTATGTGGCATAATCAAAAATACCCTAGGAAGATTTATAAACAACTGGGAGGTGTATTCTTAAGTCATGATGGCCATATCCTTAAAACACACTGCACATATTCACTTCTAGAATGTTCTTGATAATCCAAAACTACAATGTGTTTGTTTGCTATGGCTAACATCACTTTTCCTAATGAAGTTACATTTTAGAACATTTTAAACACAGTGTACACAACATTAACAAGGTTAGTCTGGTTCCTATCACCGTCCCAAGTTCTGTGACATGTTTTATTAAAATCAAAAATACTAATCAAAATGTAATCAATTTTTACACCAAAAAAAGCATTTTGAAAACCCCAAAAGGCATACATTTTTGGGCACCCCAAAAAAAAAGGGCTCAGGCACAAAACATAACCACAAAATATTGAGTAACAGGATTACTGCGCAATGATTATGACACCCATACTGTAAAAATGAAAACAAACACACAGCCAAAATATAAAAAAAAAAACATGTATACCAACAACACTCAAAAAAAATAAAAAAACATAATATTAAAAAACACATACCATCAGAGCGTGGCAAGGAAGCAGCCGATGGAGATGGTGCTGGAGATGGCGAGAAAGATGGAGTTGGTGGAATGGTGGGAGGGGAAATGGACTGTAAAAAATCCAAGGGAGGGGATATTTGGGTTAGGACTCGGGCACGGGAGTGGTGATTTGGGATGAGTGGTCAGGGGAGGGAGGAATATTAGGGGAGTTTTGGAAGAGGTAGGGAGGGTTACTGGGGGAGTATGGTGGTGGGGAGGGAGGGCTGGGTTGAGCAGATGGAGAAGGTGAGGGGGAGGGCTGCAGGTTGGGACCTGCATTGCGGCCAAATCTGCGGGCCCTTCTCTGTCTCCGCTGTGTTTCTAAAATTTAAAGATATAAAAAAAATCTAAGTTTAGTTTTCACTTTCAGCTACACAATAGAAGTACACTTTACACATTCAGGACAATAGGGACAACATACAGGAGGGTTTGTTTACATTTAATAAAATAATTGGAAAAGGAACAGACATTTTTAACAGTCCACTAATTTTAACAATTATACAAACGCATACTTACATCTGTGTAATCGCGCCCGCAAATTAGCCAAAAGGACTGGCGACCAGCGGTGCAAATCGGACCACCGCCTGTCTAGTTGCGCTATATTGTGCCGAAATCCCGCACGGCGAAGGGCTCTCCTCACCTCCGCATAGGCCGCAAGCTTTAAGCTGTTGGAAATGGGAGGCTGGGTGTTTGTAAGCCGCCTGTCCAAAATATTGACCAGGATCGATAATTCCCGACGGGTAAAGGCCACGGCTCTCATGATGGAAATAGCCAATTTTACAGAAAACATGAAATATACATGGGGTAAAATAAAGATGATTGGCTAAAATATTTAATCAGTTTCCTAAAAATAAAACACTATTGGACAATCCTTTAATCATGTGACCCTAAAAATAAGGTCAGATTTGATTGGATAAAACACGCAGTGTGCAATTGCAAACATAAGAGTGCAAATGATCCTAATGCAAAATGCACATGCATTTTTAAAGTTAACACAATTACCAAAAGTACATTCACAGATAATAAACATTACTTTGTTTTTGAATTTTTTTAAAAAAAACGAGAATGGGGGAAACCCACACAAAAAAACCAATAAAGTTTATTGACATTAAAAAAACTGAATAAAAAAACAGCAAGAGTTAAACACTCTTAATTAGATAATTGACAACAAGCTAATAACAAGCTGTTCGATAGTCCATGTAAACATGACATGTGACCATCAATACAACACATACGGCCGCAACCATCACAACATAATTAGCATACAGCGACTGACAGCGCCTGACTATGACTGTCTCGTTCGTTCAATCAGATCAGTCGGTAGCTAGAGGAGGTGCAGTGCAAACGAATGGGCGTCACTTTGTTTACGATCGAACAGCCGTACGATCGCTTCTGTTTATGATTTTGCGGCCGTAGCCCGTACGACCGTGCGGCCGCTACGACCGACTCTGAATGAGGTCCTTAGTGTGGCTGTCCACTAGAAATATCAAACTCCGGCAACCCTCTCACAAATTGGGTAATCGGTTTATTGGTCCTTTCCGGATCATTTCTCAAGTTAACCCAGTTGCTTTCAAACTCCAACTACCAAATTTGTTAAAGATTAACAACACTTTTCATGCCTCTTTATTAAAGCCAGTCCTTAAGTCAGATAGATGTGGGGACTGGAGTTCTTTCAGGCCTGCTCCGGTGGTGGTCCACGGTCAACAGGAGTTTGTGGTTGAGAAAGTGCTGGATTCTAGAATATCTAGAGGTCGGTTGCAGTTTCTGGTCCATTGGAAGGGCTATGGTCTGGAAAAACATTCCTGGATTCCAGAAGATGCCTTACATGCTCCCAGGTTGAAGAGGATGTTTTTTCAGGAATTTCCCTTTAAACCAAGCTCTGGGGGTTCTTCAACCCCACGTCCAGGGGGGGGTACTGTCACAAGCCATGACAGCTGCTTGTTTCCCACCGGCTCGGGACCTACACTGACTCAGAATCCGGTTCTGCTGATTACCAAGCACCGGGGGTGCTGCAGAGAGTGACTCATACTCCATATGCTGCTGATTGGCTGCTCCTCCTATTTGTAGCTTCCAGATTCATTCCCCCCTCGCCAGTTATAGAGTTTCCTCCTACAGCTCGGTCTGGCTGTTTCAGCTATCCTCCATGATTTTACCACTCTCTGTCTCCCTCCACGCTGCCTTCCAGGCTTCAGCAGGTAGCTCAATTATTCAAGACTGTTGTTCCACTCTGCTCTGATTGCTGTTAGCTTGCTGTCTGTTTTCACCATCCACATGCTGTGCTCAGTGTATGCAGGCCCAAGCCTTTGGGTCTGTGCTTCCTCTGTATAATCAGCAGCTACAGTTTTCTCAGCCCTACTGTGTGTAATCAAACTGTACATTTACACCTGAACTATTTTCAGCCTGTGTTATCCTGCCCTCCTGGCAGGCAACTCATCTAGCCAAGAAATCCTGCCCTCCTGGCAGGCAACTCATCTAACCAAGTTATCCTGCCCTCCTCACAGGCTGCTCTACAAACCAAGTTTTCCTTGCCTTATCTGGTGAGACACTTTTCCATAGCAGATATCGCATCATGCGTCCGCTAGTTATGGATGATAGGGAGTTATTGAATAGAATGTTTTTACTTGTATTCAGTGTTGTAGCCAGTATTAACCTTTTCTTCAGCGGGAAGCTACACAATGTGACTGTTGGAAGAATGAGCCATACCCCTGATGACACCGTATGAACTGACCAATGACCAGATTGACCAGAAGCAAGAACCAATGAGAACCTGTCAATTTGTCCCTTTGTTAATTCTGAAACCTGTAAGGTATATAGGCTGCGTCCCGATCTCAGTGTACACATCTTCTTGCGATCACAGTCTTCTGGATTGATGACTGTATACTGGGCCCAGTGCGCATGCATATGTATCGGGCTGTACTATTTTAATTGCTTTTTACTCTAATTGTTAAATCTTACATCGTGTTATCCCTTTTACATAAATAACTTTTTGTGCTTTGGAACCACACAATTGGACTGGAAAGCAATTCTTTCTTAAGCGACTTGCAGCACTAAATAGCGACTTATAGGAATCAATACAGGCTAGGGAAAGAAAAGAGGTGGGAAGACATTATTTCTAAGAAATAAACTGAAATTGGCACTGAATACAGTAAGCTATGAGTTGTTTGTGAAACGAGCGAGTCAGTACAAATATTAGCAAGTGTAAATTCTTATAGTGAGCAAACAGAAGCCAATGAAGATTGTCCAGGTGATGCAGACAGCAGTTGCTTGTAGTGTAGATATTGTGAACTTACATTTCTTGATTATACTTTGTCCATATGTTCTTGCTAAAGAATGGTTTAAGGTTAGAGTAGTCTATAGTGTCAGACCCCTTCTGTGTGTCTCTAGTCTATAGTGTCAGCCCCCCTCTGTGTCTCTAGTCTATAGTGTCAGCCCCCCTCTGTGTGTCTCTAGTCTATAGTGTCAGCCCCCCTCTGTGTGTCTCTAGTCTACAGTGTCAGCCCCCCTCTGTGTGTCTCTAGTCTAGTGTCAGACCCCCTGTGTCTCTAGTCTATAGTGTCAGCCCTCCCCTGTGTGTCTCTAGTCTATAGTGTCAGCCCCCCTCTGTGTATCTCTAGTCTATAGTGTCAGCCACCACCTCTGTGTATCTCTAGTCTATAGTGTCAGCCCCCCATCTGTGGGTGTCTAGTCTATAGTGTCAGCCCCCCCTACGTGTTTCTGGTCTTTAGTGTCAGCCCCACTCTGTGTCTCTTGTCTCTAGTATCGGCCCCCCCACCTCTGTGTCTCTAGTCTATAGTGTCAGCCCTGCTCCTTTGTGTGTCTCTAGTCTATAGTGTCAGCACTCCCCCTCTGTGTGTCTCTAATCTATAGTGTCAGCCCCCCTCTGTGTGTCTCTAGTCTATAGTGCCAGCCCCCCTCTGTATGTCTCTAGTCTATAGTGTCAGCCCCCTGTCTGTGTTTCTAGTCTATAGTGCCAGCCCCCCCCCTCTGTGTGTCTCTAGTCTATAGTGTCAGCCCCTCTGTGTGGCACAAGTCTAGTGTGTCAGCCCCCCCCTCTGTGTTTCTAGTCCATGGTGACAGCCCCCCCAATGTGTATCTCTAGTGTGTCTCTAGTTTATAGTGTCAGCCCCCCGTGTGTCTCTAGTTTGTGGTATCAGCCCTCCATCTGTGTCTCTAGTCTATAGTGTCAGCCCCCCCTCTGTGTCTCTAGTCTATAGTGTCAGCCCTGCCCCACTGTGTCTCTCTCTAGTCTATAGTATCAGCCCCACCTGTGTGTCTCTAGTCTGTAGTGTCAGCCCCCCCTCTGTGTGTCTCTAGACTATAGTGTCAGCCCCCCTCTATGTGTCTCTAGTCTATAGTGTCAGCCCCCCCTCTGTGTGTCTCTAGTCTATAGTGTCAGCCACCCTATGTGTGTCTATAGTGTTAGCCCTCCCCATCTGTGTGTCTCTAGTTTATAGTGTCAGCCCTCCCCCTCTGTGTGTCTCTAGTGCACAGGTTCTCAAACTCAGTCCTCAGGACCCCACATAGTGCATGTTTTCCAGGTCTCCTCACAATCACAACTCAAATAATTCGCTCCACCTGTGGATCTTCCAAAATGTGTTAGTGAGTAATGAATACACCTGTGCACCTGCTGGGTGACCTGGAAAATGTGAACTGTGTGGGGTCCTGAGGACAGAGTTTGAGAACCCCTGCTCTGTGTGTCTCTAGTCTATAGTGTCAGCCCCCCTCTCTGGGTCTCTAGTCTATAGTGTGAGCCCCCCTGTTTCTAGTCTATAGTGTCAGCCCACCCCCTCTGTGTGTCTCTAGTTTATAGTGTTAGCCCTCCCCTCTGTGTGTCTCTAGTGAATAGTGTCAGCCCCCCTCTGTGTGCCTCTAGTGAATAGTGTCAGCCCCCCTCTGTGTGTCTCTAGTCTATAGTGTCAGCCCCCCTCTGTGTCTGTAGTCTAGTGTCAGCCCCCCTCTGTGTCTATAGTGTCAGCCCCCCCTCTGTGTGTCTCTTGTCTATAGTGTCAGCCCCCCTCTGTGTCTGTAGTCTATAGTGTCAGCCCCCCTCTGTCTGTAGTCTATAGTGTCAGCCCCCCCTCTGTGTGTCTCTAGTTTATAGTGTCAGCCCCCCATGTGACTCTAGTCTATAATGTCAGCCCCCACCTCTGTGTTTCTAGATTATAGTGGCAGCCCCCCCCCTCTGTGTGATTCTAGTTTATGGTGTCACCCCCCCTCTGTGTGTCTCTGGGCTATAGTGTCAGACCCCCTCTGTGTGTCTCTAGTCTATAGTGTCAGTCCCCCTTCTGTGTGTCTCTAGTCTATAGTGTCAGCCCCCCCACTATGTGTCTCTAGTCTGTAGTGTCAGCCCCCCTCTGTGTATCTCTAATGTGTCTGTAGTCTAGTCTCTAGTTTGTAGTGTCAGCCCCCCTCTGTGTGTCTCTAGTGTATAGTGTCAGCCCCCCCCTGTGTGTCTCTAGTCTATAGTGTCAGCCCCCTCCTCTGTGTGTCTCTAGTTTATAGTGTCAGCCCCCCTCTGTGTGTCTCTAGTTTGTAGTGTCAGCCCCCCTCTGTGTCTCTAGTGTATAGTGTCAGCCACCCCTCTGTGTGTCTCTAGTGTATAGTGTCAGCCCCCTCCTCTGTGTGTCTCTAGTCTATAGTGTCAGCCCCCCACTGTGTGTCTCTAGTCTATAGTGTCAGCCCCCCCACTGTGTGTCTCTAGTCTATAGTGTCAGCCCCCCTCTGTGTCTGTAGTCTATAGTGTCAGCCCCCCCTCTGTGTGTCTCTAGTTTATAGTGTCAGCCCCCCATGTGACTCTAGTCTATAATGTCAGCCCCCACCTCTGTGTTTCTAGATTATAGTGGCAGCCCCCCCCTCTGTGTGTTTCTAGTTTATGGTGTCACCCCCCTCTGTGTGTCTCTAGTCAATAGTGTCAGCCCCCCTCTGTGTATCTCTGGGCTATAGTGTCAGACCCCCTCTGTGTCTCTAGTCTATAGTGTCAGTCCCCCCTCTGTGTGTCTCTAGTCTATAGTGTCATCCCCCCCACTATGTGTCTCTAGTCTATAGTGTCACCCCCCCTCTGTGTGTTTCTAGTTTATAGTGGCAGCCCCCCCTCTGTGTGTTTCTAGTTTATGGTGTCACCCCCCCTCTGTGTGTTTCTAGTTTATGGTGTCACCCCCCCTCTGTGTGTCTCTAGTCAATAGTGTCAGCCCCCCTCTGTGTATCTCTGGGCTATAGTGTCAGCCCCCCTCTGTGTGTCTCTAGTCTATAGTGACAGCCCCCCCACTGTGTGTCTCTAGTCTATAGTGTCAGCCCTCCCCCTGTGTATTTCTAGTTAATAGTGTCGGCCCCTCTGTGTGTCTCTAGTTTATAGTGTCTGCCCCCGTGTGACTCTAGTCTATAGTGTCAGCCCCCCCCTCTGTGTGTTTTTAGTTTATAGTGGCAACCCCCCCTCTGTGTGTTTCTAGTTTATGGTGTCACCCCCCCCCTCTGTGTGTCTCTAGTCTATAGTGTCAGTCCCCCCTCTGTGTGTCTCTAGTCTATAGAGTCAGCCCACCCTGTTTGTCTCTAGTTTATAGTGTGAGCCCCCCCTCTGTGTGTCTCTTGTCTATAGTGTCAGCCCCCCCACTGTGTCTCTAGTCTATAGTATCAGCCCTCTATGTGTCTCTAGTTTATAGTGTTAGCCTACCCTCTGTGTGTCTCTAGTCTATAGTGTCAGCCACTTCCTCTGTGTCTCTAGTCTATAGTGTAAGACACCCCCACTGTGTGTCTCTAGTCTATAGTGTCAGTCCTCCCCCTCTGTGTTTCTAGTTTATAGTGTCAGCCCCCCCTCTGTGTGTCTATAGTCTATAGTGTCAGCCCTCCCCTCTGTGTGTTTCTAGTTTATAGTGTCAGCTCACCATCTGTTGATCTCCATAATCTCAGCCCTTCCCTCCCTGTGTGTTTTCCTTACTTACTTGAATCTCCTCTTACTCCTAATGGTGGTTGAAGGCTCCTCACTGACAGCCTCTCTTCTTAATAATTGGTTATGATCATTCAGAATTATTATCTGATGATCTAGTCATTTATGGGCTGATAAAGAGTAAATCGGACACTACTCTGCGCTGGAAGCAAGCCAATGCGCACAAATGCGTATATATATATAGAAATCACAGGGGCTCTGCACTCACCATAATAATAATAATAATAAACATAATAAACAGTGGGGTTTTAGTTCATGAATTGATCAATGCATTTAAGTTTGCAGCCCATCGTCACGTGACCCCACTTTACTGCAAGTCCCTACTCTATTGCTCTGAATTATAACATGGACATAGCCATCACATTAGTGTTAAACTCAGGGTATGCTATCAAGGTTTAAAGCTCACAGCAACTTTGCTTTTAAACGTGAGACATTTACCAAGCACACCTGTTGCAAAGCACTTAGGAAAACAACTGACACAAATTAACTAGTTAAAAGGGGTGCATGAGAAAATGTGATCACAAAAATGATCAATTATAAAAATTAATCAAAATAAACAAAAAGCACTAATCCACAGCACTCACCATTCCTAGATTTGGGGTGCAACATGGTATGTGACCACATTGTTTAAATAGAAATCACAGGGGCTCTGCACTCACCATAATAACTAATAATAAACATAATAAACAGTGGGGTTTTAGTTCATGAATTGATCAATGCATTTAAGTTTGCAGCCCATCGTCACGTGACCCCACTTTACTGCAAGTCCCTACTCTATTGCTCAGAATTATAACATGGACATAGCCATCACATTAGTGTTAAACTCAGGGTATGCTATCTCACATTTAAAAGCAAAGTTGCTGTGAGCTTTAAACCTGCTGTTTCAACTGTTTACTCATTGTTATAAGATACTTTACAGTAACCTCGTTGTCACTCTTCAAGTCTTCCTGTGAACTTACAATCCAATGAGGTTGTCTCCCAAACAGTATCTCAAATGGGGACAAATTAAGAGGGGGTCTAGGAGTTGTCCTGATTCTATGATGGACTAGCGATAAGGCTTCTGGCCAACCTAATCCAATTTCTGCCATGATCTTACTCAGTTTGTTCTTAATAGTACCGTTTACCCTCTCCACCTTGGCACTGGCTTGCAGTCGATAGGGGGTGTGAGGTCTACTATTAATACACATCAACTTACACATGTTCTGGAAGACATCACCAGTGAATGAGTACACCTACTCACTGCAGAAAGATCAACCAACCCGTGGAGATACAAGGCGGAGTCAAGGCAGATAATGTAGACCTGTCAATTGTGAGTTTGTTCTGGTAGAGTTAAAAATTGCAGTGAGATACCTGAGCTAGGGAAATTTGCAGTCAACTATTCCAGCAATGGAGTGGCGGACTGGTGTTGACTTCCTATTTTCTTCCAGAATTCTCATCATCCTTGTTTTTTTTTCGGATGTCCTGTTTCTGTAACGGAGGACAGATGATGGAGGGAGAGGTTGATGGTGATATCGATGGAGTGGAGTCAGGAGAAGGAGTAATACATTCACAAGGGCGGTATCTGACCAAACTCAGTACAGTAATTGCTAAGAGATCTGTTATCCCAGAAACTCGGAGACAGTGTGAGGGGTTATTTTCTGAGGAATACTGTATGTGTGAGTATTGTGGGTCCCTAATCAATGAGAGATGTCTCCAACGGTGCCAGCCCAAGTATAACCAGTATTGGGGTGGGCATCCTTTAGAGGATTATCATGCCTTGGTAGGCAAAGTCTTAAATCAAACTGAATGTTGGGTGTGCTCGCAAGTGCCTCAGGGACAACATAATGTAGAACTAGTACCACTCCCATTAAATGTCTCTGAGGTCCTTGGATTACATAAGGGGGAAGACGCTGGACGGGAAATGTATTGTGTCCAAGCCTACAAATTTTAAGCTCCACCAGTACAAGGTGGATAGATCCCTGTTATGTTTAAACATCACCAATTCCAATAAACTAGGAAATTGGGAGGTATCCGGGAACAATCAGACAATGACCTTTTCACAGAGAGCTGATAATGCACCAGTAGATGGTGTAGTTATACGTAACATTACCAGTGGAAGATACTTCCAGTATAAGTATACACTTAGTTCTACAAAGGTAATGGCTGGCAGAGTACCAGAAGGGTACTGTGCAGTTATTGTACAACCTAAAACATGTATCAGTCAAATTGGAAAATCTGGGGTAGGATTATTTGTCAGATAATTGTGCCCAATGATAATGATGCATTCTATTCCTTATGTACTCCCAGATGATGTGTATGTGGAAGGAAAGCAAATAAGTGGCTCTCTCCAAGTTCTGAAGGTTTATGTTACCTGGGAAGGGTACTCCCAGAGGTTATGACCCTTACACATGGTGAAATGCCTGGTATCCATAAATACACACCATCCCCATATCTCCATATGCATTATGAACACCATGACAAAAGAGACATGATACCTGGTGAAATACACACAGCCACACAGTTGATTGGTGAAACAACTGGTTTCCCAATTTTGGTAGCACTAGATCCCACCAGGATCGCTCGGGGTACATTAAATTTTAGATACATCCAAGATCTCGCTAAATTAACAGATAATATCACCGAGATGTATGATGAAACGTTCAGGTATACAGGTAAGGAGTTACAGGCTTATAAGAAAGAACTTGTGCAACATAGGCTAGTGTTAAATTATTTAACAGCTGTTACTGGCAGATACTGTGTGCCTCTAGCCACCCAATTTGGTGTCAAGTGTTGCACGTACATCACCAATAACACTAGTGACCCCAAGGAGGTGATAGATCAGAAGATGGATGAAATTCTGCAGCTGAAATGGGAATTTCGAAAGAACCATAATGCTTCACTGGCTGAAGTAGAAAAAAAGGTAGAAGAGTAGTTCTCTTGGTTGAACCCTGTGAAATGGTTCTCTGGTCTAGGAGAGTGGGTCCAGGAACTGGTTGCTATTGTGGGTAAGCTCCTGATCCTCATTCTTAATGCCATCCGAGTAATTGGCTTATGTGTCAGGTGTGTTCCTAATGTCTTGAAGTGTGGAAAATGTATAAGAGCAAACAGAGAAACAGAGATTATGATGGTGGTAAGCAATGCTATTATGGATACCAAGGTCAAGGAAGAACTGTATTACAACCCTGAATTAGAGTGTACAATCAGATGATGAAATATAAAATCGTGTGGTCATGCATAGATGTATTATTAATGTTACTTTTAAACATCCTAGATAATGTAGTTTCAATCCCCCCCAAACTTCCTTTACAGGTTCGATGAGATCCCACATCCCACCAAAGATCCCTATAGATCCGCAGATGGCATATAAGGGTTGTTCTACCCCCTTGAAATGCATTATTAACGGTTCAGTGGCCTACTTGTGTCGCACCATTTATAACCTTGAATAATACATTATTATGCATGACTACAAAAGGTTAAGATCAGAGTGTTATAGCGTATTGTTTGCTATCAAAGGGTGGACTGTCAAAGTCAAATAATTGGTTATGATCGTTTATAATTATTATCTGACAATCTAGTCGTTTATGGGCTGATAAAGAGTAAATCGGACGCCACTCTGCGTCGGAAGCAAGCCGATGCGCACAAGTTTGTATATGTCATTGAAGGTTTAGTCAAGTGTGTGAGAAGCAGGAGTATGTCTGTAACAAGTAATTAAAAATACACAAAGATACTGTGAGTGTTTGCATATATATTGAGAAGCTCCACATACAGATTCAGTATGTCTGTGGCAATTGTAATGTAGCACAGACAGTGATATGCTCAGAGGAAGTGTTAAGAAGTACTGACAATTATATTATAAATAAGCATAAGAAAGCCTTTGTTAAAGTTATCAGACTTCTTGACTATGGCAAAGTCTTTCCCCACCTGTGAGTAGGACAAACTTCATTTTATATGACCTTTTGTATTTAGATTCAGATGGATATATCATCAAAAATACCAGTTACTGAATAAAGATATATATATATATATATTGTGACACAGTTAGGTTAGGGGGTCCCTCTCCTGGGTAGAGGACTCCTTCCTTACACACACACACAGCAGCAGGGAAGCAGCACACCAGTCTGGATGCAAGTACAAGCTGGTCGGCGCCAGTCTTTATTGTACAATATCAGAAACATAAAACATAAATATAAATCCTAGCCCTGTCGGGGCACTAACTTCACAGGTAGTTCCCTCACTACCAGAACCTGGCAGGGCCTAATGCCCTCGCCAGCAACAAAAGCACAGCACAACACTCACAGTTAGGTATCCAAGTGTCTCTGAGCAAACTCCCTGTCTGCTCTCCCAGGTGAGACAATCAGCCCTAAACACACTAGGCTTATATTGGCCACTCTCAGGTGAAAAACTAACAAGCCTGTTACCAGGCTGCGAGAACCAAAACCTGAAGTGGCCGTGGGTGGAGCCCTCCCTCTCCTCTCACCCACAACCCCCAGGTCCCAAACCGGCTTTTCAAAAAGCCAAAACTCAAGCCAGCTACACTGCAGACTTTCTCCTGGGGATTTAAAAAACAAAAGACAGGAATCTGGGACAAATGTACCTGCCACAGACCACTTTACCAGTGATCCTATCACAATATATATATATATATATATAATTTTAATCCATGACACAAACATGCATACACATAGACAATTGCATGTGTATCCACAATGCGAACACATAGACACTCTTATGCTTACAAACATACCCTGTAACTCTTTTAATATGAAAGTGCAAATTAGCAAATGTAAGATAAAATGCACAAACACACAGGACATAATTGTGTTGCTACACTGCAGACTTTCTCCTGGGGATTTAAAACACAAAAGACAGGAATCTGGGACAAATGTACCTGCCACAGACCACTTTACCAGTGATCCTATCACATATCCCCCACCCCCCCTTTGTTTCGACCTGTGGGGCGGAACAACTGAAGCCCCCAAACAATGAATGCGTTGGCCAGCTGGCTTCCTGGCCTGTGTTCCACTGAAAATTTAAAAGTTTGTAACGCCAAGAACCATCTTGTAATTCTCGCATTACTGTCCTTATTTTCAGACATCCACTTCAGAGGGGCATGGTCAGTGATCAATTTGAACTTTCTTCCAACCAAGTAGTACCTGAGAGCCTCTAACGCCCACTTTATGGCCAACGCCTCCTTCTCCACTGTGGCATAGTTTCTCTCATGTACATTCAACTTTCTGCTAAGATAGAAAATAGGGTGTTCCTCACCCTCCTTGTTCTGGGACAGGACCGCTCCTATACCTACTTCTGATGCATCGGTTTGTACTATGAATTCCCTTTCAAAATTAGGAGTCATCAGGACTGGTTGGGAACACAATGCTACTTTCAACTCCTGAAAAGCTTTCTCTGCCTCAGGACTCCATTCTACCATGACTTTTTGTTTGCCTTTGGTCAGGTCAGTCAGTGGGACTGCCATGGTGGCAAAGTTGGGTATAAACCTCCTGTAGTACCCCGTAATTCCCAAGAAGGCTCTCACCTGCTTCTTATTCAGAGGCCATGGCCAGTTTTGTATGGCATCAACTTTATTGAGCTGAGGCTTTATCAGGCCTCTGCCAATGGTGTATCCCAGATATTTTACTTCCTCCATGCCTAGACAACACTTTTTTGAGTTGGCTGTCAAACCTGCCTTATAGATGGAGTCCAACACTGCTTGTACCCTGGGTAAGTGAGACTGCCAATCAGGACTATGAATGACCACGTCATCCAGATAAGCAGCCGCATACCGTCTATGGGGCCTTAGAATCCTGTCCATCATTCTTTGGAAGGTAGCAGGTGCCCCATGTAGCCCGAAGGGCAACATCTTGTACTGAAACAAGCCCTCTGGCGCTGAAAAAGCTGTCTTTTGTTTGGCGCTCTCGGTTAACGGTACTTGCCAATACCCTTTGGTTAGGTCAAGAGTGGTTAAATACCTTGCTGTCCCTAGTCTCTCAATCAGTTCATCCACTCTTGGCATCGGGTAGGCATCGAATTTTGAAACACTGTTCAACTTTCGGAAGTCATTGCAGAAACGCACACTCCCGTCGGGCTTTGGAATCAACACAATGGGACTTGACCATTCACTATGTGATTCTTCAATAACCCCTAACTCTAGCATATTTTTAATTTCTTTCGACACCGATTCTCTTTGTGCTTCTGGTAACCTATACGGCTTTAGATTAACTTTAACCCCTGGGTCAGTGATGATGTCATGTTTAATGACCGAGGTTTTCCCAGGTACGTCAGAGAACAGCACCCTATTTCTAATCAGAAACTCCTTGACCTCTTGTTGTTGAATTGCCGACAGGGTTTTTGCCACTAGCACTTCAGGAACTAAGGGCCCTGGACTTACTGGAGGGTCTCGGACGGCCGACAGTACCATTCTATCTTTCCAGGGCTTTAACAGATTTATAAGGTATATCTGTTCCGGCTTTCTTTTCCCCGGCTGGTAAACTTTGTAATTGACCTGTCCCACTCTTTCTAAGATTTCAAAGGGCCCTTACCATTTAGCCAAAAGTTTATTTTCCACAGTGGGAACCAATACTAACACTCTGTCCCCAGGAGCAAAGCTGCGTAACCGAGCATTGCGGTTGTATACCCTCTGCTGTGCCTGTTGAGCCTGTTCCAGGTGCTCTCTCACTATCGGCACTACCGCAGCAATTCTCTCCTGCATTTGAGAAACATACTCAATCACCGTTTTGTAATGACTAGACTGCCCCTCCCATGTCTCTTTGGCAATGTCTAGTAACCCCCTTGGGTGTCTCCCATACAACAAGTCGAAGGGTGAAAACCCGGTGGAGGACTGGGGAACTTCTCTTATGGCCAACAATAAATAAGGCAATAAGTAGTCCCAATCCCTACCATCCTTGTCGATCACTTTCCTAAGCATGTGTTTTAACGTCTTGTTAAACCTCTCGACCAGCCCATCGGTTTGGGGGTGATAAACCGAAGTTCTTAACTGTTCGATTTTGAACAGGCGGCATAACTCTTTCATGACTTTGGACATAAACGGTGTACCCTGGTCAGTTAGTATCTCCTTAGGTATACCCAGCCTGCTAAAGACATGAACTAGCTCTCTGGCAATGGTCTTGGTTGACGTATTGTGCAACGGGATCGCTTCCGGGTACCTGGTAGCGTAATCCATTATGACCAGAATATACTGGTGTCCGCTGGCAGACTTCATTAAGGGTCCAACCAAATCCATCGCTATTCTTTCAAACGGCACCTCTATGATAGGCAATGGAACTAGTGGACCCTTAAAATGTGGCCTGGGAGCATGATACTGACACTCAGGGCAGGATGCACAAAAGTCAGATACCTCTTTATGAAGCCCGGGCCAGAAAAACCTCTGCATTATTCACTCAGTGGTTTTCTCTACCCCTAGATGGCCTGCCGTTATATGACCATGGGCCAGATCCAACACTGTTCTTCTGTAGGCTTTGGGAACTATTAGTTGTTCCACAACATCTTCCCCCTTCTTAGTCACCTGATATAACAAATCCTGCCACATTGCCATGTGGGGATAGGACAAAGGACTATCAGGGTCTACGGGTTTACCATTAACTACTTTTACATTCTCCCTGGCTTTTAGCAAAGTAGGGTCATTCAACTGCTCCACGGCAAAGACCTCTCTTCTGACCTCTAAATCAGGCAGACGATCACCTGGCCCAACAACACTTCCCACCTCAATGGGAGGCACATCAGTTGGCGGGCCACCGTCACGCTCCGCATTCTCTAGTTCGCCAATCATAGTAGAAAAAGGGAATAACTCTGAGTCAGAAGAAACTCCCTCCTCCACTACATC
Source organism: Taudactylus pleione (assembly GCA_031769625.1). Lineage (NCBI taxonomy): Eukaryota > Metazoa > Chordata > Amphibia > Anura > Myobatrachidae > Taudactylus > Taudactylus pleione. The sequence continues at coordinate 825,681 of JAUIMM010001433.1, read as the reverse complement.
GACAACCTTCTCAAATGGATCGGGGTTGTTCACCTCTGGAACAAAACGGCTTTCCCACAACTTCCAGAAGTGAGCAAAGTCTCTCCCCAATATTGCATCGTACATCAGACCATGTACCAAACCTACAGAAACTATAGCAGAACCACATGGTGTCTCGATGTTCACCTTGGCAGTAACATAATATCGAGTATCCCCATGTATGCAGGTCACACCAACAGTTTTCCCCTCACGCCGCAAGGAGTTCACCAGCTCAACTTTTATAAGTGTCACCAAGCTACCAGAGTCTAACAGTGCCTCTACTCGGTTGCCATCTACAGTGAGTACACACATGTGCTTATCAGTCACAGCCTGCCAGTCAGCTGTACAGGCTATCTGTGCAAAGAAAGACCCCCTGCGGTAGACATGAGCAGTATCACATTGCATAGGTTCAGTTGTAAGTGCACAATTAGCGGTAATATGGCCGAAGCCACCACATCAGAAACACTGAGTCATATTAATGTCTAGTCGTTTATGGGGCAAGAACCTTCCCGGCCTGGCAGGCCTGTCTCCAGGTTCTACACCCTCAGTCTTAGGTACATTCCACCGCCCAGCACCCTTCTCCCCTGGAACAGTTTTACCAGTGTCTGTGGGAGTTTGCCGGTGTGCCATCGGGGCTCGGTGGGGCATACTCATCAGCTCCTCAGCCGCCATGTACCTCTCCACCAGCTCGACCAACTGGTCCACGGACTTAGGGTCTGCATGGCTCACCCACTTACGCAGAGTCACAGGTAATGATCGTAGGTACCGGTCCATCACGACCCTTTCCATGATCTGTGGTCCCGTCAGCGTCTCGGGCTGTAGCCATTTTGAGGACAGATGGACGAGGTCATGCATCTGTGAACGTGGAGGCTTGTCCATATGGAACTCCCAGCGGTGGACCCGTTGGGCACGAACAAAGGTGGTGACTCCCAAGCGAGTTAGGATCTCCTGTTTTAGTTTTTTATAGTCCTTGGCATCAGCCAGGCATAAGTCAAAATAGGCCTTTTGTGGCTCCCCAGATAAAAAAGGTGCCACCAGACTTGCCCACTGCTCCTTGGGCCGACTCTCCCTTTCGGCCGTTCTTTCAAATGCGGTGAGATAGGCCTCCACATCATCGCCCGAAGTCATCTTCTGGAGGAAGTGACTGGCTCGTACAGAGTGAGTGGTGGTGGGAGGACCAGTACCAACATCTCTGGGCCGGGCGATCAGGTGCTGTACCACCTCTTTTATGGCCTGGCTGTTTTCCGCTAAGGCCCGGCGGCTTTCCTCGATGGCAACCTGTTGTTGCCCCTGGGCTGTCTCCAAGGCCGACAGTTGCACCCTGGTGGATTCCTGCAGAGCCCTGGAAGATTCCTGCTGAGCTCTGGTAGATTCCTGCTGAGCTGCTGTAGCTTGGAGCAGGGCTTTAATAATGTCCTCCTGGGGTGTAGGTTGGAAGCTGAACCTTGCCTCTCTGAGCATGGGCTGACGCCTCCTCTATGGGACTCCAAGGACACAGCGTTATTTCCACACTCACAAATTGGGTGTCTGTCCCTTTAATTTTTAAATGGAAAGTTTTCCTCTTGCTGCAACTTCAGTGTGTGTGGGTGCCCGCATTCTCCACCATATTGTGACACAGTTAGGTTAGGGGGTCCCTCTCCTGGGTAGAGGACTCCTTCCTTACACACACACACAGCAGAAGGGAAGCAGCACACCAGTCTGGATGCAATTACAAGCTGGTCGGCGCCAGTCTTTATTGTACAATGTCAGAAACATAAAACATAAATATAAATCCTAGCCCTGTCGGGGCACTAACTTCACAGGTAGTTCCCTCACTACCAGAACCTGGCAGGGCCTAATGCCCTCGCCAGCAACAAAAGCACAGCACAACACTCACAGTTAGGTATCCAAGTGTCTCTGAGCAAACTCCCTGTCTGCTCTCCCAGGTGAGACAATCAGCCCTAAACACACTAGGCTTATATTGGCCACTCTCAGGTGAAAAACTAACAAGCCTGTTACCAGGCTGCGAGAACCAAAACCTGGAGTGGCCGTGGGTGGAGCCCTCCCTCTCCTCTCACCCACAACCCCCAGGTCCCAAACCGGCTTTTCAAAAAGCCAAAACTCAAGCCTGCTACACTGCAGACTTTCTCCTGGGGATTTAAAAAACAAAAGACAGGAATCTGGGACAAATGTACCTGCCACAGACCACTTTACCAGTGATCCTATCACAATATATATATATATATATATATATAATTTTAATCCATGACACAAACATGCATACACATAGACAATTGCATGTGTATCCACAATGCGAACACATAGACGCTCTTATGCTTACAAACATACCCTGTAACTCTTTTAATATGAAAGTGCAAATTAGCAAATGTAAGATAAAATGCACAAACACACAGGACATAATTGTGTTGTGCACAATACATACACGCACCGCAACATTTGCGCTGTGCTCAGATGCACAATGCATACTTATATGTATTTCTGTAAATATCTCACTATTACTTATGCAAGCACATATATAGAAAAGGTTTTATTAGACAATCATTATGGTATAAAGTGTGCATATATGATATTTAAGGTATACAACATGGTAGACATGGCATGTTTGGTACTATACTGACACCCTGTTTATTTCCAGATATTCGAATCTATCTGGAAGGGAGTCGCATCTTGCATTCAATGGTTATGGATTATAGGAAATTATTGGTTAGAATGTATACTCTGTATGTTGTGTCTTAAACCAGTTAAAGAAAGACAATGTAATCTCAAGACATTGTTGGAGAATTGGGACATACCCCTAGTGACATCATATGAACTGTCCTATGAACTGAATGAAGGGAATTATGTTTGTCTGTCTACATTGTTATCATCATGATCTGTAGGGTATATAACCTGCGCACCGGTCCCAGTCAGTAGCCATTCTCTTGGATGACCACAGACCTCAGGACTGACGACTGTATACTGGGACCAGTGCGCATGCGTATGTATCAAGCTGTACCTTTTGTATTTAATTGTCTTTGCGCTAATTGTGATCGATCAAAGCGTGTAACTTACTTTTTGTTGCAAAAAGAACTTTTAGTGCTTTGGAACCACAATCAAAGTCTGGAAAGCAATAATTTCTCTCTAGCGATTTAGGGGTATTCAAAGCGTGCTCAGCGCTGATGTCACGCGTGCAGAGTAGGGGAAAAACCATGATCCTATCCGCGGCCCTCATGCCTAATTAATGCAGCAGTGCAGGCACAGGGAGGCCAAGCCTGTCATGGGGGGATGGAAGCAGTCAGAACTGAGTCAGAGCAGCTCCGGCTGGGAAGACTCTCGTGCCCCTCCCCTCTTAATACGGCTCTGCTGCAGGACATTGTGGACCTGCGCTGCCCCATCACTTGTGTGTGTGTGGCATTGTGCAGCTGCAGTTCTGTTGGGTGGGTACACTACTTGGGAGAACTCGCTTATCGGCAGGACGCTCTGCTTGATGTTCTCTATCGTGCAACTGGTGTCGCGCTAAGGGGGCGTGGCCATATATGACAATCGGTCCCACAGAGCAGAGCAAACGGCCTACCGTGAATCTTCCCACTAAAAGTAATGGCCAATCCGCCCCTGATTCCATCCTCGACAAAGTGCGCACGCACACGAAACGTGTTGGAGGCAACTGGTGGTAATCCCCTGCACACCGTACATCCCGGCTGCACGTCCATTCACTCTGCCTGCCTACCGAGAACCCGTTGACATCATCACCATCGGCCATTGACAGCCAGACGCTAACGGCACACGTGGAACAAAGAGCCAGGGCCCAGCTCAAGCAAACAGCTCCCCAACCTTAGCCCGGACTGACTCTCTGGAGAGAAGACGGAGGACCTGGAGCTGCCAGACAGGGTAAGGTAGGGAAAGTTAGTTTCATTTCCACCGCAAGGCACAGTGATTTTGGAACGGAACCCACCAATACCACATCTCCACAAAGGAGCGCTCATTATTTCATTATATAGTTCTATTTAACCTTTTGAGCTGCTGCACATATCAGAGCGCGGAGTTACCTTCCTTTGACATCTAATGAGGTGTATTAGACGTAAGGGAAAATAACAATATTTGAATGGGTTGTAGCTCAGAAACAGGTGACCGCTAACCCTAATTGGAGTAATGACCAGTGTGGAGAGAACAACACCTATCATTAGCCCTATAGCAAAACTACGACACCACGTTGCTAGGCTTGCTTGAAGGTTGGGGTTTCTGACCCTCCTGGGGGACAAAAGTTTAAGCAATCCCCTCTACGCTTAATGTAGGGAAAGGTGGGTTTTATTTTAGGCACGTCAGTAGGCTGCTTAGGTTTGGCACTAGAGGGGGGAGTTAGGGTAAGGAACCTAAGGGTGGCGAGTGGTAGGGAGAAGGGATGTTTGGAATACTTACCTACACTGATGGGAAATCAGGTGTCAGACATTTCAGTGTTTGGTTAATCACACCTATTCCTATTTGAACACTAGATCTGCCAAACTGCACTTACTCTATGAAACTTTTTTGATTGTCCAGCGGGTGATCTGTCCATCAGGGGTGCTCCCCCCAAGTGCAAAAAACACATTTATTTCTGTGTTTGTGAATTGTGTGGGCTGTAGCTGCACATGCATCAACAAAGTAGCAGCGCCAAGCATGCGCATGTGTCATAAGTAAAGGGCCGGCTGGCTCATCTCTTAAAGGGTGGTGTAACCCCCAAAGTGCACTTCAAAAAAAAATAAAAAATTCTTCTTTTCTGTGTTGTGAATTGTGTGCGCTGTAGCCGCACGTCCATCAACAAAGGAGCAGTGCCAAGCGTGCGCCTGTGTCATAAGTCTGTTAAAGGGTGGTGTAACCCCCAAAGTGCGCTCCACAAAAAATAAACAATTCTTTGTTTTCTGTGTTTGTGTATGAAATGTATACGCAGTAGCCGCATGTGCATCAACAAAGGAGCAGCTCCAAGCGTGCGCCTGTGTCTTAAGTCTGTTAAAGAGTAGTGTAACTCCCAAAGTGCACTCCCAAAATTTTTTTTAAATAATTCTTCTTTTCTGTGCTTGTGTGCCTTAGCCGCACGTATATATCAATATAACATAAATGGAGGACAAAACTTTCTCCGATAAAAATAAAATAGGGAAAGATCAAGAACCACTTCCTCCTAGTGCTGAAGCTTCTGCCACTAGTCATGACATAGATGATAAAATGGCATCAACGTCGTCTGCCAAGGTCGATGCCCAATGTCATAGTAGAGGGCATATAAAATCCCAAATGACAAAGTTCAGGAAAATTACCTTAAAAGAAACATTTAAATCATCTGAGGAGAAACGTAAACTTGCCAATATGTCATTTACGACATGGAGTGGCAAGGAATGGCTAAGGTCTTTCCCTATGTTCATGACTAGTGGTTCAGCTTCACATGACGATGGAAGCCCTCCTCCCGTTAAAAAAATCAAATGAGTTAAGTTGGCAAAAGCACAGTGAAGAACTGTGCGTTCTAAGAAGATATCACAAATCCCCAAGGAGAGTCCAAGTGTGGTGGCGGTTGCGATGCCTGACTTTCCCAGCACTGGAGGGAAGAGGTGGCTCTTTCCACCATTTGCATGCCCTCTGCAAGCGCTGGAAGGAGCACCCACAGTCCACTTGCTGATATGCAAATTGAAGATGTCACTGTTGAAATACAACAGGATGAGGATACTGGTGTAGCTGGCGCTGAGGAGGAAGTTGGCAAGGAGGATTCTGATGGTGATGTGGTTTGTTTAAATCAGGCTCCGGGGGAGACAGTTGTTGTCCGTGGGATGACAAAGCCCATCACGGTTATGCCTGGGTAGAAGCCCAAACATTCCACCTCTTTGCTCTGGCAATATTTCTATCCAGATCCGGACAACAACTGTCTTGCCATATGTTCCATATGTAAAGGGGAAATAAGTAGGGGTAGGGACGTTAACCACCTAGGAACATCCTCCCTTATACGTCACCTGCAGCGCATTCATAAAAAGTTACTGTCAAGTTCAGAAACTTTGGCTAAAACCGTAAGCAGTCCAGGGACACCTAAATCCCTTTGTCCTGTTGTATCCAAGCGCCTGCAAACCACACCGTCAATGCCCTTCTCGTCAATTTCCTCCTTAGTCAGGATCGGAAGTAGTCCTGCAGGCCATGTCACTGGCATTGACTGACTCTCCTATCCAGGATTCCTCTGGAGGATCCTGCATTGCTACGCCTACTGCTGCTGCCGCTGCTGTTGCTGCTGGGAGTCGTTCATCATCCCAGAGAGGAAGTAGGAACACCACTACTTTTACTAAACAATTGACCCTCCAACAGTCCTTAGTGAGGAGGATGAAGTAGGACAGCAGTCAACCTGAAGCAAAATGGATAACTGAGGCCTTAACTGCTATGTTGGTGTTAGACATGCGTTCGGTATCCACCATTAGTGCAGTGGGATTTAGACAATTGATGGAGGTAGTGTGTCCCCGGTTCCAAATCCCGTCTAAATTCCACTTCACTAGGCAGGCGATACCGAGACTGTACAGAAACATCAGAAAAAGAGTCCTCAGTGCAGTTGTACCCAATGTCCACTTAACCATGGACATGTGAACAAGTGGAACAGGGCAGACTAAGGACTATATGACTGTGACAGCCCACTGGGTAGATGTATCACCTTATGCAGCAACAGCAGCAACGTCACCAGTAGCAGCATCTCAGAAACACCAGCTCGTTCCAAGGCAGGCTACACTGTGTATCACCGGTTTCAGTAAGAGGCACACCACTGACAACCTCTTAGAGAAACTGAGGTAAATCATCGCCCAGTGGCTTACCCCACATAGACTCTCCTGGGGATTTGTGATATCTGACAACGCCACCTATATTGTGCGGGAATTACATCTGGGCAAATTCCAGCATGTCCCATGTTTTGCTCACACAATAAATTTGGTGGTGCAGAATTTTCTGAAAAACGACAGGGGTGTGCAGGAGACGCTTTGGGTGGCCTGAAAAATTTCTGGTCACTTTCGCCATTCAACGACTGTGTGCCGAAGACTGGAGTGCCAGCACACACTCTTGAACCTGCCCTGCCATCACTTGAAGCAAGAGGTTGTGATGTGGTGGAACTCAACCCTCTATATGCTTCAGAGGATGGAGGAGCAGCAAAAGGCCATTCAAGTCTATACATCCACCTATGACATAGGTAAAGGAGGGGGTATGCACCTGACTCAAGCGCAGCGGAGAATGATTTCCGTGTTGTGCAAGGTTCTCCAGCCCTTCGAACTTGCAACACGTGAAGTCAGTTCAGACACTGCCAGCTTGAGTCAGGTCATTCCCCTCATCAGGCTTTTGCAGATGCAGCTGGAGAAAGTGAAGGAGGAGCTAAGACGAAGCAATTCCACTCGGCATGTGGGACTTGTGGATGAAGCCCTTCATTCGCTTTGCCAGGATTCCAGGGTGGTCAATCTGTTGAAATCAGACCACTAAATTTTGGCCACCATGCTCGATCCTAGGTTTAAAGCCTATGTGGTGTCTCTCTTTCCGGCCGACACAAGCCTGCAGAGGTGCAAAGACCTGCTGGTGAAAACACTGTCAGCTGAAGTGGAATGTGACATGTCATCAGCTCCTTCTTCATTTTCTCCTGCAACTGGGGCTGCCAGGAAACAACTTAGGTATCTTAAGCAACCCGCTGGCGTTGATGCAGGGCAGGCAGGACCAAGTTTGGACATATGGTCCGGACTGAAGGACCTGGCAACAATTTCTGACATGTCTACTGTCACTGCATATGATACTGTCACCATTGACAGAATGGTGGAGGATTACATTGGTGACAGCATCCAAGTAGGCATGTCAGACAGTCCATACCTGTACTGGCAGGAAAAAAAGGCAATTTGGAGGCCCCTGTACAAACTGGCTCTGTTTTACCCGAGTTGCCCCCCCTCCAGTGTGTACTCCAAAAGACTGTTTAGTGCGCCGGGAACCTTGTCAGTGAAAGGCATCAGAGGTTGCTTCCACAAAATGTGGAGAAGATGATGTTCATAAAAATGAATCAACTCTTCCAGGGAGACCAGCCTCCAGAACCTACAGAGGGACCTGTGGTGGTGGATTCCAGCGGGGACGAATTAATACTCTGTGAGGATGAGGATGTACACAACACTGAAAAGGGTGAGGAATCGGTGGATGAGGACGACATCTTGCCTCCGTAGAGCCAGTTTGTGCAGGGACAGATTAATTGCCAGCTTGTTTTGTGGGGGCCCAAGGAACCAATCATTTCAGCCACAGTCGTGTGGCAGACCCTGGCGCTGAAATGATTTGTTTGCTAAAGGGTGCATGTCCTGTTTATACAACATAAGGGTGGGTGGGAGGGCCCAAGGACAATTCCATCTTGCACCTCTTTTTATTTCTTTGCATTATGTACTGTTTGGGGCCTAGTTTTTCAAACTGCCATCCTGTCTGCCACTGCAGTGTTACTCCTAGATGGGCCACGTGTTTGTGCTGCCCATTCGTGTCGCTTAGCATAGTCATCCAGCTACCTCGGTGCAACCTTTTGGACTAAAAACAATATTGTGAGGTGTTCAGAATATACTGGAAATTAGTGGAAATTAATGTTATTGAGATTAATAATAGCATAGGAGCAGAAAAACCCACAGTCTGTGATTTTAGCTGTTTTTATGCTTTTTTAAAAAAAAAACCCAGATCCAAAACACAAAACCCAGAACCCAAAATACGGAAAGGTTGTTTTGCCAAAACCAATCCAGATCCAAGACACGAAGAAAGATCCAGATCCAAAACACAAAAAGTGGCCGGTGCACACCCCTACTTGTAAGTTAATTGCAGTGTTGAAAATCCTGAAGCGATGGCTCCATATGATATATATATTATGCATTTTCGACTGTGCGTCTAGCCCTGTATAGTCTATAATTAAAAATGCGCTTTTCTTTAGAGTAGACAGTTCTCTTTGAGTAAAGGGCTTCATCAAGTTTTCATGCAAGGCAAAAGCCTCGTCAGCCACAAACACATAATTTAGATTATGCTTGCACTGAGAGACGGGTGGTAAGTGCAGCTGGCCTGATATGAATCTTTCATAAAAGACTGTGTCCTTGAATGAGTCCCCATCGGAGGGACGTCTGTTTTTCCCTACATCAACATAAAGGAATTTGTAATTGGCATTTACTACCACCATCATGACAATGCTGAAAAAACCTTTATAATTCTAAAATAGAGAACCAGAGTGGGCTGGTGGTATGATCCGGACACATGTTTGCCGTCGACAGCCCCTCTACAATCCGGAAAATTCCACCTCAAAGCAAATTCCTCTGTGACAGTCTGCCATTCTTCAATGGAAGACGGGAACTAGAAAAGAAAAAAAATAAAAGAAAAAAATGTACATTTATGTATTTGAGAAAAAAAAAACAATTGACCTACCGTGTTTCCCCGATAATAAGACACTATTATTTTTTTTTTGGTTCAAAAAAACATCATAGGGCTTATTTTCGGGGTAGGTCTTATATTAATTATCATTGACAGCAGTGCCCCTTATGCAGGCCACCCCCTTGCAGGCCCCCTTGTAGAAGTGCCCCTTATGCAGGCCACCCCCTTGCAGGCCCCCTTTTAGAAGTGCCCCTTATGCAGGCCACCCCCTTGCAGGCCCCCTTGTAAAAGTGACCCTTATGCAGGCCCCCCCCTTGCAGGCCCCCCTGTAGCAGTGTCCCTTATTGCAGTGCACTTACCTGACTCGCCGCCGTCCGGGATGTCGCTCTCACTTGCGCGCTGACTGGATCTAACATGATACAGCAGGCACGGCCGCACAGGATCCTCAGCGCGCGGGTGACGTTATGACGTCACCCTCGCACTGCATGACTGGCAACGCTGGTCTCTGCAGCGTTCCCAGCTCAAAATGAGATTCAGGTAGGTCTTATTTTCGGGGTAGGGCTTAATTTGGACCGGGTTACAAAATTAAGGGTAGGGTTTATTATCGGGGTAGGTCTGATTATCGGGGAAACACGGACACCCAAATATTTCTTTAGGTAAGGTAAATTACATTTAAGAAAAGATTTTAGAATGGTGCAACAGCCAAAATAATGTACACAACATATTACAGAAAAGGAGCATGCACCGGGGCACATACAGCTGCATATTAGAAAATGACTGACGTAGGGGGGGAGCTGGGGGGTACATAGAGCAGCATAATACATAATGGCAGACGTAAAGGGGGGCCATTTAGATACCGGGATTAGGAATCTGCATAAATTTTAATGTCATTTAGCACAATACACATGACTGCAGATTAAATATAAGGGTTTCACAGCAGCCTCAATAATGTACGCAACATACTACAGAAAGGGGGCGTAAAAAGGGGGCACATACAGCAGCATATTACAAAATGACCGACGTAGGGGGGAAAGCTGGTGGGCACATAGAGCAGCATAATACATAATGGCAGATGTAACGGGGGGCCATATAGATACCGGGATTAGGAATCTGCATAAACCATGTCATTTAGCACAATACACATGACTGCAGATTAAATATAAGGGTCCCACAGCAGCATAAATAATGTACATAAAATATTACAAAGAAGGGGCATACAAGGGGGGCACATACTACAAGCATATTACATAATAAAAATTAGCTGATTATACAGATGTTTCCCACCTTATGGGTAATCATATGAACACGTTATTACAGTGAAGGAGTATACCGAAGTGTACAGTAATGTATAACATTTATAGTCTATTTCAAATTAGTAAATACTGTACCTTGAAATATTGAGGCTTCAGGACAGTGAATATCGCCCGACATGTCTCCGGAATTATGCGCCCCAAAGCCTGGGCGGAAATAAGGCTGCCAAACTTCAAATCCTCATAGGATCGGCCAGTTGCCAAGAACCTTAGGGTAGCAACCAGCCTCTTCTCAGTAGGTATGGCTCTACGAAACTTGGTAACCAGGCGCTGGATGAGGGGTGTCACCAAACGCAACAATTCACTAAAGGTGACATCATCCATGCGCATAAAATTATGAAAATCATCCAGGTTGTTCTCGCGGATTTCAGCAAGCAGTGGCATGTGTGACAGAGAATCCCTCTGCAGCAACCAGTCCTTGGTCCAGCACGAGTGAACCCATCTCCTCCTCCTCTCAGCTCTCTCCCTATCCAACCAAACACTGCGACTCCTGCATATACAGTTATCACACGGTAGCAATAGTAATCCATGATGATCAGACAATAAACGCAGTTTGTAATAGGCAAGCCAGAAAACAAACCAAAGCAGTTATCTCAGCAACGACATTCAGCCAGTATACATCAAACAAAACTAGCCACAAAGAACAAATGCAGAGTTTTAAAATGGCTGCCCACGAAAGACCCACAGACAGAGTAGAATGAGCGGTGACCAAGGGCGGCACAGGCAGACCCTCCTGAGTGTAGTCATGTGAAGCCATCTAGCCAAAGTTTGTTTATTGGCTGGCCATCCCTTCTTGTGGAAACCATAAAGTACAAACAAGGAGTTTAATTTTCAAAGGGAACTGGTACGATCCACATAAATCCTGAGAGCACATACCACATCCAAAAGAGGCCTCACCGACCGAGAGGTCTGGGGAGTTAAAGGCCGGCACAATAATTTCTTCATTATTATGAAAACTAGAGACCACTTTAGGAAGGAACCCAGGGTGAGTTCGAAGCACTGCCCTGTCCCTGTGAAAAACTAGAAATGGGGAACAACAGGAGAGAGCCCCCAAATCAGAAAGCAATGGCCAGAAGAAACACAGTCTTCGCAGTAAGCCATTTGAGGTCCACTGAGCCCAGTGGTTCAAAGGGAGGGCTCTGAAGGGCCCTAAGGACAACAGCCAAATCCCAAGGCGCTACAGGAGGGACAAAGGGAGGCTGGATATGCAGGACCCCCTGCAAGAAACTGCGGATGTCAGGAAGAGGAGCAATCCTTTGCTGAAATCACACTGAAAGGGCCAAGATATGGACCTTCAGTGTAGCAAGGCGGAGACCAAGGTCCAAACCCACCTGCAGGAATGCCAAAACTCTGGATATCCTGAACACCTGGGGGATCATAACTTTTTGGATGGCAACATTCAAAGCATGGTGTTAACCACAGAGCCAGAAACACTCTTGGACCTTAGGAGGGACGGCAGATGACCCAGATCTGGGTAAAGGCAAGGACCCTGGTCCAGACATTGAGGCAACAGCCGCGGAGTGTCGATGGAGAGACTCCGAAGATCTGAGTATCATGGATGTCGGGGCCATGCTGGAGCCACCAGCAGGACTGTGCCTACCTCTTGTTTGAATTTTCAAAGAACACGAGGAAGAAGAGAGATTGGAGGAAACAGGTACACAAACTGGAAGGTCCACCTGACTGACAGAGCGTCCACCAAGAGAGCTTCATTGTCTCTTGTCCTGGACTGTGGCAGCTTGTGAATCCAACAGCACTCCCAGATGGCGCATCCTTTGAGACAGAATCAGTGAGGACTTCTTCCAGTTGATCAACCACCCGTGTACCTGAAACACAAATATTGTTAGCTGCAGGTGGTGGTGAATGACCTCTGGAGACCCTGCTAGCAGTAAAGAGGTCATCCAGGCATGGTAACTGGTGGATCCCCTGCAGCCGCAGATCGGCTGTCATTACCGCCATGACCTTTGTAAACACCTGGAGGTGCAGTTGCAAGGCCAAACGGTAGAGCCTGAAACTGGAAATGCTGTTGTGACACAGCTAACCTGAGAAAACATTGGTGAGTTGAAGTAATTGGAATATGCAGGTATGCATCCTGGATATCCAGAGACACCATAAAATCCCCAGGTTCCATAGCCAGTATAACTGAGCATAGGGTTTCCATCTTGAACTTGGGTACGCTGAGAAATTTGTTCAGGGACCTGAGATTGAGAATAGGACAATAAGAACCGTTTGCCTTATGGACTAGAAAGAGGCTGGAACAATACCTTGTTCCCCTTTGGGACATCGGGACCGGTACAATAACTCCTGCCTGCAGCATGGATTGTACCACCTGTTGAATAGCCAAAGCCTGGTCTGCATTTTTCGGAAGCCCTGTGCAAAATAATTGATGAGGAAGCCTTCTGCGGAAGGAGACGGTGTACCCCAGGGAGGCCACTTCTCTCACCCAGGAATCCATGGTAGTCTGACACCAGTGCTGGGTGAACTGAATAAGTCAGCCTCCCACCTTGGGGACCCCCAGGAGGAAGCCCATCCTGTCAAGCGGAGGGCTTGTCACCAGGTTTGGCAGCCAGATGTCTGGTACTCCAAGGCTGCTTTTTAGGCCTGGCAGATTTCTTGGCAGTGGATGGCCTGGAAAAGGACTGAGTTCTAGCCTTATCTGGGGCCCGATAGGTCCGAAAGGACGGAGTCTGAGCCCCTGAAGAAGCTAGAGACGAAGGTAGACAAGCCGACTTAGCTGCTGCTAAGGTATTCATGATCTTGTACAAATCAGGGCCATCAAGACTTTACCATCATAAGGCAAACATTCCAATCCCTTCTTGGATTCCGCATCAGCTCTCCAAGAATGGAGCCACAGAGAGCGGCGAACCACAATGGCCACCAAAAGAAACCCTGGCATTTAGTAGGCCAATATCCAAAGCTGCCTCATTTATATAGGTAGCAGAATCTCGGAGATTTCCTACCAGATTCAGCTGTTCACTGGTAGCATTAGAGGCTAAGGATGTTTCAAGGTTATTAGCCCAACATTCCATTGCCTGAGCCACCCAGCAAATGGCCATAGCTGGTCTGCATGCAGCCTCCGAAACGGAATAAACAGATTTAAGGCATACCTCTACCTTCCTATCTGTAACATCCTTCAGGAACGACATGGAAGGCACAGGAAGCGTTGCGCTTCTTACCAAGCGCGTGACATGAGAATCCACCACCAGTGGAGTCTCCCATTTGGAAAAATAATTCTCAGCAAAAGGGTAAGCAGAGACTAGATGCTTCTGCAGTTGATACTGCTTTCCAGGAGTTTTCCAAGCTACTTCAAAGTGATTCACCAATTGGTCAGACAATGGGAATGTAGCCTGTGTCACCTTTTCTTCCATGAAATATGCATGCCTAGATTTAGGCGCAAGAGGCTCATACTCCTCAATGATTAGAGCTGCCTTTACAGCTTGTATTAGCCCTGGAATATATATTTTAGAGTTGAACCCTGCCTCCAGAGGAGACTCATCCAGAAGCAGTCCATCATCAGATGACACATGATCATCATCATCCCATACAGTAGATTGCGACGATAGCAAGACCCTTTTAGCTGGCTGCTGATAGGTGAATCATTCTGACGTACCTCAGTCGCACCCTGCAATACACCAGGAACTGTATTAACCCATTGAGGGGGCAACACCTGTGAAGGTGTAGGTGGTTGCAGCAGGTTTTGCACTGGCAAAAGGTACTGTTATTGAAAACTGAACTGTGGACACAGGGCTGCCATCAGAAATGGTGGGGCCCGGTACTGACAAATTAGGCAGGGCCCCCCTCGCCCTGCGATATTGGGCAGAAGTGGGCAGAGCTATGGATGTGGGTGGAGCTACTTTGGGGGTGAGAGACAGGGAGGGCTGAACCTATTGGGGGCACAGATTAATCGTTCGTAAATTCTGTTATATTATTTGCTGTGCTGACATTTTTATTTGCATGTTTTTAATTCAATATATCTAAGCACAAGATGCTTTGTGTGTGTGTGTATGTATATATATATATATATATAAAACATACATACACAAACAAACAGAGCCGTAACTAGACTTTTTGGTGGTGCTTAGCTATATTAAATTAAAAGAATGGAAGTGACAGCACAGCAAGTAATATAACAGCACTACCCACATTTATGTGTGTGATTTTATATATATTTATACACACACACTATATATATATATATATATATATATATATATAGTATACACACACTATATATATACTGTGTGTATATATATATATATATATATATATATATACATACATACACTGTATGTATATATATATATATATATATATATTTATATATAAATACTGTATATAATACATAAAGTAGGCACTCCCTCCCTACAACAGAGCCCAAACTTACCTGGACACTCTGCCATCTTCGTGACTCTGGGAGCTCAGAGGACAACCAGCGCAGAGTGATGTGCGGTACCGCCTGTCACTGGTGGAATGCACCAGCATCTGCCAGAGAAGAAGAGTCTCGGTGGCATTTAATACATGGAGCCGGTCGCAAGCCAATCACAACTCGTTGAACGGCAGCCAACCAAACAGCAGCTGCCACTGCTGATTGGCTGGATGTTGTTCCATGAGCTGTGATTGGCTCGCGGAACTGCAGCCAATCAACAGCGGCTGCTGCTGATTGGCTGGCTGCCGTTCCTCGAGCTGCTGTGATTGGCTTGCGGCCGGCTCTATGTACTAAATGCCACCAAGTCTCTTTAGTTCTTTGGCTGCCCCCGGTGCATTCCAGCAGTGATGTGCAGTACCGCACATCACTGCATTTCACACCACCGCTACCCGGGCCCCCTCTCTCTCCGGGCCCGGAGTCCCCGCAGTCCCCCCCCAGATGGCGGCCCTGTGTGGACACATAGGAGGGCCTGCTAAATGCCCCACAATGGTTGTTAGTGCTTTTGCAAAGCACTCCCATGGCGGCTCCTGTTGAGCGACAGAAGCCTCAGAAGGACTCGGGGCAGTGTAACACTGGAAACATAACTCCTCAGAGGCTATGTCCCCTGCCCCTAACACTTGTGTACGTTTTCTACAGAGCAGTTTAATAGGGGCTAAATTAGTCATATCACTCTCACTGCCAGACATAGTGAAGAGGATCACTTAATAACTGAGACTGCATCAGAGACTGCATCTCAGCTTGTGACTTATGCCACACCCACACAACACCAGTGCTATGGCCCATAATAGGTACAGGGATAGCAAAAAAGAATGAGTTTTTAGCAAAGAAAACAGACTGCGCTAGCATACAGTTGCAAACAAATACAGAAAACGACAATATATGCACTTAATGGCACTTCCTTAAGTCAACTACAAAGACTTATGGCCAAATGTAATAGGGTGAGAGTTTAGAAAATGTGAGAGTTTTCTCACACTTTTTAAACTCGGCCAATGTCAGAGTCTGAGAACATGCAAACTCGCATGTTTTTCAGACTCAGAAAACTATCAAGATTTAAACTCTCGTCCAGATGTTTTCCCATTTTGAAGATACAACTCGACCAATGTAATAGTTTGAGGGTTTACTGCTAAACTCACATTTTCTAAACGCCCACCCTATTACATTTGGCCCCTTGCGTCTAGTAGGTCAAAGTGCTACATACACTGACCACCAAAAATAGGAGAGGTATGTAGGGGGACCCGTACTCTGCACCGCCTGTCGAGATTAGTGACACACAGCCAGGAAAATGACCATCGAAGAACTCATGGGGAGGTGGAGCCGGAAGCAGGAAGCTATCACAGATCAAGCCAGACCGCACTGGAAAGGCATGCTGAGTAGCGTCCGGCCACAGTCTAGGGATCCTCAGGGGTCCCTGCTAGCCAAGACCCCTGAGAGACACGGATCAGTACCAGCATCTCAGCACCAGTGGGGTGATGATGTGGCAGTGCGAACTTCCACTGGACTGTTCGCGCTGACCGCAATTATAAAAAACTTCACATTTTCAGGGGCTGTTAGCAACAGCCCCACTGTGATACAGTGACCTGACTCTGGCCGGGTACCAAACGAAATTTAGGAGCCTCTGGCCCGGGGATGGGGTATAGAGGGAGGCCCCGTTGCATTAAAAAATTTGACTGCGTGGTGCCCAGATGTCTTCACCATCACCTATACCCAAGGTTTCCTGTGGACCTTCTATGGACCCTGAAGTAGAAATTTTATTACACAAGGAGAGTCATTGGATAGATGATTTGGGCACTTTAGCACCCAAAGGGCTTAATGAGTCATTGGGTCTTCAGTGTTTCTTATAGCCTGAGATAGCTTTCTCTGACATTTACTACTTATTGTCTTCCTATTTGTGTTATTTTTGAAGTCTTTGTCTTCCTCCCCATCCACACCAATCTGTCTTCCTCAATCCCTACTGCTGTGTGGTCTCCGAACTATGGTAGTCTGTGTTCTCTCATCCGCACCAATCTGTCTTTCTCCATCTGCACCGCCCTGCATCCGTGCCACTCTGTTTCCTTCTGCATCACTGCCTTCCCCTAAGCCATGCTGCTGTCTTCCTTTGCTCTGTGGCACTCTTTCTTCCTCCATCTGCACCTCTGTCCCTCCCAACTGTTCAACTCTGTCTCCTCCCCCCACTCCCACTACTCTGTCTTCCTACCCATCCACACTAATCTGTCTTCCCCAATCCCTACTGTTGTGTGCTCCTATTTGTGCTAGTCTTTATTCCCTTATCTGCACCAATCTGTCTTTGCCCATCTGCACTGCAGCTTTCCCATGCCGCTCTCTACCCTCATCCACGTCGCTGTCCCCCCAAACCGTGCCACTCTGTTTCCTCCCATCTGCAACACTGTTTTCCACCCATCTGCATTACTTTGGCTACCCCCCCTCTGTACTGCTTAACCGTCCCTCTTCTGCACACCTTTGTGTCTCACCTATAAACGCTGCTGTGTCCCCTCTCCCCATCCACACCATTTTTATCCCATCTGCACAGCTCTATTTTCTGCTTTGACCGCATTTGCATAGAGTGCATGTGTGTATTCCAAAGGGCACACAATTCTGTGAATTAGCAGCTCCACCATTTTGTGAGCGACAACAATCTCATTCTGTGAGAGTGCTGAATCTGCAGTTAACCGCAGGGTGTGATGGCATACCATATCTGTATTGCTCAAGGAACACATCCATTAAGGCGTCAGCATTAATGATCGTAATTTCATTGCTTTTTGGAGTTTGAGTGGCAGAAAATTAATAGGTTTTGTGAATGTCTAAACAGCCTTAATGGGACATGTGAAACCGTAAGGTTTTTTGTCTATGGAATTTCATAGCTTTTTTAAAATGTATTAACTATCAGGGTTTGAAAGAGCAAACCAGGCCACCTGCAGGGGAGAAGGGCAACAAAATGGTACACTAACGCAGGTGGAAGAGGGGACAGCACACAGAAGGTTGGTTTGGGAGGTGCAGAATGGGAGAAGGCTGTAGGTGTGTGGGGTAGCGGCAGCAGCGGTGGTGCAGAGCATTGGCAGCGGTGCAGTGCAAATGGGGCATCAGTGGGTGAAAGAGGGCTCACTGGTAGAGCGTATGCACCTGAGAAAATCAAATCAATAAGCCACACATGGACGAATGCAGCAGTGAGATCCATCTACGCATCTATGCTAAAAATTGAATGTGTAAAAAAAAAAAAAAAGAAGAGGCGTAGCCCCGCCACCACAGAGGACAACCAGCTCCGGGCTTTGGAGCCCCAGTACTGGTTGTGCTAAATACAGGGGGCAAATGACATAGGGGTCCCCCGTATTAAGCACAACTAGCACCAGGCATTTCAGAACCAGTCCTGGTTGCCAAAATACGGGGGACAAATGATGTAGGGGTCCCCCCATACTTAGCGCAACCAGCACTGGGCTGAGCCAGTCCTAGTTCTGTAAATACAGGAGGAAGAAATGCGTAGGCCCCCAGAACCAGCACCAGACCCTTTCTAGCAGGGGGGTGATGCCACAGTCAGGGGAGACCTTTCACCAGGCCCCCAGCCGAAGCATCACCCCTGACTGCTAGTCAGTCCAGGCCGGAGATCCCTGGGGAGTTGGGGACCCCCCATTAAAGGGGTCCACCTCTCCAGGGCACCCCAGGCCCAGACTGATAGCTCGGGGCTATCCCCAGCACCCCTGGCCGGTAGGTGCTGGGTTGATTTATGTTGTGTGGTGCATATGAATACATATTGTCTTTTGCAGTAGTACTGCAGTTCCCACGATGCATCCCCCGCATACTGGCACATGGAGAACCACAAGTACCAGCAGGCAGGGCACTAAGGGCCGGTATGCAATTGGGAAGCCGACTGCCTAAATACCGGCAGCAGGCTTCCCGACTGTCATATCCTGGCAAGTGTGAAATGCCGGGTGTGTAGATGTAGACGCCCGGCATTTCCCCAACGCTGGGAGACCGGCGCCCGGCATCCCGATCGTAGGGATGCCGGGCGCTGCGAGCGGACAGCCACAGGGGGGAGGGTTTAGGTTTAGGGCTCCCGGGGGGGACTTAGGGTTAGGCACCCCCGGGGGGGACTTAGGGTTAGGCAGCGGGGGAAGGGGGTGGTTAGGGTTAGGCACTTGGGGGGGAGGTTAGAGTAAGGCACCCCTAAGGAGGGTTAGGGGGGTTAGGTTAGTAGATACTCACCTATCCACGATCGGGATTTCCAGCGCTGTCGGGCTTCCGCTGCTCGGAACTCTGCTGATGTCGTGCTGCCGCTGCCGGGAATCGAACCGCCATGCGGGCCGGCGGTATTTCATACTGATTCCCTAAGGGCCTGCTGGTACCTATAGTACCCCTGCAAAAGAAATATTAAAATAAAACAGATAGACACCGTTTTTTTTAATATTTTATTTAGCGGAGCCTTCATCTGGGGGGCGGCAGCCTTAAGCTCTTTAACATGGCTGCCGCTCCCCCAGGACTCCCTAAACCAATTCTAAAAAGCCCAATAAAAAAAGCCCAATTTATGGGGGTGTCTCTTTGTCCTCACTGTCTACTTGCCAACTTCCTTTATTCCCCCTCTTCTCTAACCTAAATATTTTAGTATATGCACAGCCTTATCTGCCAATATTGCTTTTCTCCCTCTACACCAGCCTCCATATTTTTACCTCCTCCCTCTTTTCATACCTCATTCCCTTGCCAGTCTTCAGCTGGGTACACTTGCCGATGTGTGTGTCCAGCGATGCGACACCCGACCACGCAATATATATCGGGCGGTCAATATATACTGCATGATGCAGTGACCAAACGTCCAATATGTTGGGCACCGGCTCTATCCACGACCTCGATGGACGACCCGCAGGAGTGCGCATGGTCACGCATAGTGGGTACACACTGGCCGATTTGGACGATATGACAGCCCAATCTGCAGGATCAGGCAACATATCGTCTAGTGTGTACCCACCTTTTCTTTACCTGACTCTTCTTCTTTGCATTTCTTTCACCCCTCTTCTTTACCTCCTTCATTCATGTCACCTGTCTAATTCCATTATCCCCTCTATTTAACAGCCTCAGTAATTTTAACTTACCCCCATGTACCTGCCTCATTTCTGTCATCTAGTTTACCTCTCCTTCATGCCTACCCCCTCCAACTTCACCTTGTCCACTGGTTACTGCCGTCTATTCCCCAGACACAACCTCCCCCCCCCTCCCTTACACACACACATTTACTTACCTCCAGGGGTGCTCAAAAATTAGCAACCTTAAAAAAAACAAGCCCAAAAACAAGCAACTTGCAAAAAAAAACAAGCAATTTGCAAAAATAACAAGCCCAATTCTGCTTGTTATAAGCTGACTTGGCAACTATGACGCCAATTTGCGCTGGTTTAAATATTTAAGTATTTAAGCCAGCCGAGGGGGCGGGGCAATGACGTAGCAAGCAGTGATTGGCTCATGGCGGCCATCTTTGAATTTCAAAAATGGCGCAGAGGCGCCATTTTTGAAATGGGCACGCTCGGTTCTCACCATTGAGTTCAATGGTGAGAACCGCTCATTGGCTGAGAGGCGGAAGGCTAGCCTCTCTCAGCCAATGAGCGCTCCGCACCGGGATTTCTGGACTGAAATCCAGCAGCGGAGCTGTCATTCGGGTAGTAGTCTTCTTAGAGAACACTACTAATGTTCATTTTTTTTTTTTTGCCAAGACCCAGGATTTGCCTACTTTGGAACAAAGAGGACAGATCCACGCATAGGAGGAGGTGAGTATGACATTTTTTTATTACAGGTAATCCACTGGATTGTCTGCTGGAGAAGAGGACAGATTGGCTTCGGGGATACTAGGTGAGTATGTGAGATAGTGTATGCATGTTTGAGTACATGTGTTTGTGCATGTATGTTTTAATAAAATTATATTTTTCAACAGTGCATGTGTTGTGTTTTTTTAATATTGCTTTTGTTGTGGAACTACAGCTACCAGCACGACCGTAATGCCCCGCATGCTGATACTTGTGGTTCTCCAAGTATCATCATGCAGGGGAGGCTTGCTGGGAACTGTAGTTCCACAGCAAAAGACAATATTTTAAATGTAATTGCACAACATTTTACATTATCAACCCGGCACCCACCGCCCAAGGGTGTCGGGGATAGCCCCGGGCTATCAGCCTGGGCCTAGGTTGCCCTGGAGAGGGGGTCCCCTTAATTGAGGAGGTCCCCAACTCCCCTGGGATCCCCAGGCAGGGCTGACTAGCAGTCAGGGGTGATGCTGCGGCTAGGGGGCGTTGTAAAACGGCTCCCATTGCTGTGGCATCACCCCCCGCTAGAAAGGGTCTGGTGCTGGTTCTGGGAAATACAGGGGGGGCCTATGCATTTTTCCCCCCTGTATTTCCAGAACCAGGACCGGCTCAGAGCCCAGTGCTGGTTGCGCTGAATACAGGGACCCCTACTTTAATTTGTCCCCCCATATTTTGGCAACCAGGACTGGTTCTGAAAAGCCTGGTGCTGGTTGTGCTTCAGAAAGGGGACCCCTACGTCATTTGTCCCCTATATTTAGCACATCCAGTACCGTGGCTCCAAAGCTAAGTCCGGGGCTGGTTGTATTTTTGGGGGTGGGGCCATGCAATGTTTTTAGTTTTTTTTTTTTTAAACAGTCCTGGTTGTGCTTAAATGCAGGAAAAAAATGACATAGGGGTCCCCCATATTTAAGCACAACCCGCATCGGGCTAGTCAGAACCAGCCCTGCTGGCCAAAATAAGGGGGACAAATGACGTAGGGGTCCCCTGTAAGTTTCGCAACCAGCACTGGGCTCTAATCCGGTCCTGCTTCTGGAAATACAGGGGAAAAATATGAGTAGGGTCCCCTGTATTCTCCAGAACCAGCACCTGACTATTTCTAACGGAGGGCTGATGCCACAGCCAGGGGAGCCCTTTCACTGGGCCCCCCAGCCGCAGCAGCAACCCTAACTGCTAGTCAGTCCAGGCCGGGAATCTGTTAGGAGCTTGGGAACCCCCCAATAAAGGGGTCCCCCTCCTCAGGGCACCCCAGGCCTAGGCAGATAGCACGGGGCTATCCCCAGCACCCCTGGGTGGTGGGTGCCAATTGATTGTGTGATGTAGTGCACTTTAAAGAATATTTTCTTTTGCAGGTGAACTATAGGTCCCAGCACACCTCCCTTCATGCTGGTACTTGGAAAACCACAAGTACCAGCATGCTGGGCATTACGGGCCCACAGTTGCCTGTAAAAAAAAAATATTAAAATAACACAACACTTCAATATTGTAATATTTTATTTTACAGGTCTTCATCTGGGGGACGGCGGCCTTTAAGCTCTCTTACATGGCCGCCACCACGCCAGGGCTTAGGCATCTATGCCTGGTGGACGCCAACCCACAAGAGCTCCGGCGACTTCACCTGGTGGGCGCAAACCCGCCAGGGCTTCAGCGTTTTCGCCTGGCAGATGTCAACCTGCCAGGGCTTCGGCGTATTCACCTAGTGGGCACCAACCCACCAGGACTTCGGCGTCTTCACCTAGTGGGCGGCAGCCTGGGTCAGCGCTTTTTCATGGCTGCCTCCCACTAGGACTTCCGGCATCTTCGTCTGGTGGGCGCCAACCCACCAGGGCTTCGATGTCTTCACCTAGTGGGCGGCAGCCTGTTAGCTTTTTCATGGCTGCCTCCCACTAGGACTTCTGGTGTCTTCGCCTGGCGGGCGCCAACCCACCAGTGCTTCAACATCTTCACCTAGTGGGCGGCAGCCTGTCACCTCTTTTTCATGGCTGCCTACCACTAGGACTTCCGGTGTCTTCGCCAGGCGGGCACCAACCCGCCAGGGCTTCAGCATCTTTGCCTAGTGGGTGGCAGCCTGTTTTAGCTTTTTTACATGGCCACCGCCCACCAGGAGTTCTGGTGTCTTCGCCTGGTGGGTGACAGCCTGTCAGCTCATTTCATGGTTGCCGCCCACTAGGACTTCTGGTGTCTTCACCTGGCGGGCGCCAACCTGCCAGGGCTTCGATGTCTTCACCCAGTGGGCGGCTGTCTCCCACTAGAACTTCCGGCATCTTCGCCAGGCAGGCGCCAACCTGCCAGGGCTTCGGCATCTTTGCCTAGTGGGCGGCAGCCTGTGTTAGCTCTTTTACATGGTCACCACCCACTAGGGCTTTTAGTGTCTTTGCCTGGTGGGCGTCAACCCACCAGAGCTTTGGCGTCTTTGCCTGGTGGGCGCCAACCCGCCAGGGCTTCGGCGTCTTCACCTGGTGGGCACCCTCCCACCAGAGCTTCTGGCGTCTTCTCCTAGGGGGTGGCTGCCACCTCCCCAGGGCGTGGTCCTCTTCAGGTGCCGCCGCCTCCAATGACATCGCGAGTCGTGATTGGTTCGCGATGGATGCAAGCCAATCACGGCACACGACGTCATCGTCGGCGGCACCCAGCAGCTGCGGGACTGACGCCTGTTCGGGTGTCGCCCGTACTCGGCAGAATGGCTGGTGGGGACTGGATCCTCTCGGATCCAGGCCCGCCGCCAACTCCCACACTGCCTCCGGACCCTCTGCTGCCGCTGGGTCCCGTCGACACCCGCGATCCGCCACCAGCACCCACGACCCGCCGCCACTGATGTCCCCACCGCCACCTGTGTTCTGGCCGCTGCTACCATTTGCATTTTCCAGCGCCGCTATCGCCCACAAACGACGCCCATCTTTGTGAAGCCACAGTGAGAACACCTGCTGGAGGCTCCTACTGAGGCTGCGCAATAAGTTGAAACTTCCTATCTTTATAATAGCGCATTCTTGAGGTAATAGTTTAAAAACTGTAACTTTCTAATTTACCTGAACCTCAATAGCACGTACCCTGGCACAATAGCTACCTAAAAAAGAAAACCCAAGTCTAAATTCACCACCTACCCTGAATTTTGCCTTCCCAAATAACCCCCATAGGCTACAGCAGAAAAGTGGTCCCAATTGAGAATATCAGAAAAATGTGACAGTTGGAGCTTTAGATTACTCCCAAATCCTCACTTTGTTTTTTCCCTGAAAGTTGGCATGCAGCACCCAGTGACCGTTCTACCCGGCCATGCCAAATTTCAGATCCATATCTCTAATAGCTTTTGAGGTGTATCCCCTTGAACACCCTGCCCCCCTTCGGAATTCTCTGTGGATATTTTAGATGCAGCCTTAATATATTAATAATATTATATATATATATATATATATGTGTATACACACCTACATACACTGTATATATCCAGATAAATAGTTGTGGCAGAGAAACTCAGGTGTCACAGCCCAAGGTGCTGAAACATGGTCCAGAACTCAGGAAAACCCACTATTACAAGCTTACAACCTGGCTGTAGTCTAAGAGAGGTTAGTGGGGGAACTCCATCGCTAAGTGCAGAATCTGGGTTTCCATGGAAGTTACACCCTGCACACTGCAGAGAGAAACGTCCCTATTTTGCAGAGCTAGAGAGAGTGGTCAGTGCTCCTGATGCCAGCAAGTAGCCAGGCTATAGTCAGGCCTGTGGAAATCTAGGTAGCATTAGGGAGTCTGTGCTCAGCAAGGTGAATAATGGGACCTGGGTAACGGTGTTACTATAAAGATACCAACAAGTTGAACACTGTATGTGGCTGTGAAATAATAAAGACCACACTTACCTTGCTAAACTGAGAGTGTTTGTGCTCCTTTCCACTAAAGTGGCGCCTAACATAGGGCCCTCTGCTAGCTGCTGACCAGCATAATAGAGACCCCATAGCCAGGACAGTGTGCATTATTGAGTGGTAAAGGGTTGCTGTCCCTCTAAAAAGGTATTTGTTTTTCTGCAGAATCTGTGTTAACAAATCGGTGGGGCAGCCTGTGTTGTGTAGAGGAATTGTAAAAGTCTTAAAGGGGAAATGTTTTTTTTTCCCCTTTGTTTTCCCCTTCCTTTGGTCTCTAGTTGAAAATATACTAGGGTGACTTTTTCTGGTGATATATACTGAATGCTTATGGTATTACTCAGTGCTCCAAGTGAGAATTTAGAGGTGGGGGTAAGGAGTTTTGAATCTCTCCCCCATACCCCCCCCTTCAAGCCCTGCTTCTATATCACCCGATGCACCTCTCATCCCCCACATTTCTCCCTGCCTGCTCCCCTCTTTCACACCCTGCCCTCTCACTAACAGATCCCCTCTCACTCCCTACAATACTAACTGCCTGCATCAGACTGTCTGCCCCTCTCTCACACCCTCCCCTCTCTCTAATTCCCTCTGACCTGTGCTTGAATGGAGCCAGCGGGAGGGTGGGAGCATCCAGTTCAAGTTGTGCTGCAGTTTACAATCAGGAATGGACCTGGCTCACTTACACGGACCGGATCAGCCTGACAATAAAAAACAAAAGAGGAGGCTTTTAAATCTAGTACTGGCTGTGAGCCAATGAGAAGCTGCCACTTGGCAGCTTCTCATTAGCTGGCGACCCGAGAATGGCTGACGGCCAGTGCTGTAGTTTACTAATACTGTAGCCCAGGACCCGATACTCCAGCCCCGGATACATGTCAACGCTTCCGCCGATCGAGATGTGTCCCAGCGGGACACATCTCTATACAATGCCACTGCTGTTCTAGTGCTGGGATCCCATACTGGATCCCAGGGCTGGTACACTCTTTTGTCTTTAGTGAGGCTAAAATTAAATGGGGCCAGGAAGTGGCGGTATGTTATACTGCCGTATGCCGCCCACTGGTATTACTGCTATATATGGTTAAAGATGCTAAGTTTAAATTTACCAGCAGTTCTCACATAAGTATGGAAGAAATTCTGTGATCTCTTACTAATTAAGCCATGGGTCAGCAGGCGCAGTAGGCACAGATGCAAATGCATATAAGCAAATGTCTGCTATGGCCCAGGCTCAGCTGGAATGTAACCAGCTCCTTAAAACAGAGTGGAAATAAAGTGGGTTAGGAATTCACCCTTTCCAAAAGATGACGCCAGCTGCTGATATAGAATGTTATTTTCTTACTTTTGAGAGCACTGCCACCTGCCTGAAATGGCTGGTAGAAGAATGGGCCAAGAGACTGGCCTGGTATTTAACAGGAGAACCGCAAAAGGCTTATCTGGAACTACCGGAGCAGCAGGCAAAATCATATTCCCACTTGAAAGCCGCCGTTTTAGCCAGAAGTGGGGTGACGGGACCAGCAAAAGGTCAAAGTTTTCATGATTGGCATTTTGATCCTGATGCCTCTGTACAATCCCAGCTGGTCGAGTTAGCCTGCGCTGTACGGTCGTGGTTGTGACCCGAAACAATCACAGCTTTGCAAATCACAAAGATAATAGCTATTGACTATTGTGTACAGAGCTTTGAACGAGGCCTAAAATGGTGGACTCTGCCGGCAGACGACCAGAGTTATGAGGTTTTGGCTCAGGCCATTGAAGGATATTTGGCCTTAGATAAAATGGCAAAACCTTCAGACCAAGGGCCCAAAACCATGGCACGCACACACATGAAGGTACCTGCCGAAGTACTGATACGGACGGGAACCACTCTCTGTTATGAGTGTGGAGAAGTGAGACATATGCGATGGGACTGTCCTAACTGTACTAAGCCAATGGAGTGTGGAATAGGCAAAGTAGGCCAGACGACTCGTAGTTTGTATGTGGGCCTCAACGCCCCGGGGAGACTACTCTATTTCGAGTTGTGGTGCAAATTGGGGATCAAGACATATGGGGACTGGTGGACACTGGAAGTGAGCTATCACTGATCTCGGCCGACCTGGTACCCCCAGGAGCCACCCAGGACCTACCGCCTGTGAAAGTTGTGTGCGTACATGTAGCAGTGGAAGAGTTCTCCGTAAGATTCCCACTGAGTTGGCAAGGATGGGAAGTAAAATTGGTAGCTGCCATGGTCACCATATCCTGTTTTTGGTTGAGACTTCCCGTTGCCAAGGGAGATATTTTAATTTCCGGGTGGTGACGTGGTCCCCAGTTATTGAAACAACAGAGAAGCAACCTCCCTTCCAATACAGAGTTTTCCTGGACATAGGGAACTGTCATCAGAACAGACCCCCAGTTCAGAACTCCAGGAAGCGACAGGCAACGAGGGGATCTCTGTTCCGGATTGTCCGGGAATGCCATTATCAGACTTTGGACGTGACCAATTGAATGACAATAATATGTTGAATGCCTTTAACAATGTTTCAGAGATAAATGGGCATATAAAGTGTCCCCTACCCCCTGAGGGAACACCTTACTTTGCTTTGAAGGGTAACTTGTTGAAATGGGTAGCATACTTGCGGGGTAATAAAGTGTATAAGTTGTTAGTGTCCCAGGCACATGTAGGGCTAGTTCTTCAGGTGGCTCATACTCAGCTTATGGGGAGGCCATTTGGGGGAAGAGAAGATCCTGCAAAGAGTAGTACAGCGGTTCTTTTGGTCAGGGATCGTGGCAGTGGTTCAAAAGTATTGTTGCGAGTACCTGTCAGCCAAAGAACCAGTCCCCGTCCACATTTGCATGCACCCTTTGTTTCCCTGCCTGTCATTTCTGTTCCCTTTAAACAGATGGAATGGACATAGTAGGGCGACCAGGATACACTCTATATGTCAAAGCTTATGGATATGTGCAAATTGTTAGAAGTGAAGAAACGAATAACTTCGGTGTATCACCCACAGACAGATGGCCTGGTTGAGAGGTTCAGCCACACCCTGAAACAGATGATATGGCGGGCTGTAACCCAAGACAAGCGAGACTGAAATCTACTGCTCCCATATTTAATGTTTGTTATCAATAATCTATGGGGTTTAGTTCATTTGAACTTTTGTTTGTTAGGCTGCCTTTGAGGTATCCTCAATCTGTTAAAGGAGGGTTGGGAGGGGCAGTCGGCCTCAGAACCCAATGTAGTGCAGTTCGCATTACAACTCTAATATATACGCCAAATAGAGCATCACCTGCAACAGAACATACACCTCGCCCAAAGTCATCAAAAAAAATATTATGACAAAACAGCAGTTAATCGATTATTCAAGCTGGGTGACAAAATACTAGCATTAGTACGTACACAGGAAAGCAATCTGTATGCCCACTGGCAGGGACCGCATGAAGTAAGAGAAGTGGTCGGGCCTGTAAATTACAAGATCCTACAAGAAGGAAGATGAAAACAAGAGCAAATGTATCATATTGACTTGCTAAAACCCTGGAAGGAGGAAACAATCCATATCTCCAACATAGCCGTGAAGAGTCTTGGCTGTCCTGTGGCTCTAGAATAGACTCTGGGCAAAATGTAATAGGGCAAGAGTTTAGAAAATGTTATAGTTTAGCAGTAAACTCTCACACTTTCTAAACTCGACCAATGTCCGAGAACATGCAAACTCATGTTTTTAGACTAACAAAACTCACGATTGAAACTCTCATCCAGATGTTTTCCCATTTTGAAGATACAACTCTACCAATGTAAGTTTACTGCTAAACTCTAACATTTTTCAAAAATCTCACCCTATTTATATTTGTCTCCAAGTCAATGGCTCCAGGCTGAAGAACTAGTCAGAAATAATCAGGATGTATTCTCCCCACTTCCAGGTCGGACACAGGTTAAAAAGCATGATAACATGACTCCCCCAGGGATTAAGGTGAAACTGCAACCTTATCGAATACCTGCAGCAAAGAGAGCAGCGTCAAAAACTCTAGGACATGTTGAAACTGGGTGTTATCGAAGAAACCAATAGCGACTGGAATAATCCATTTGTGCTTGTACCCAAACCATCGGGCGCTCTGAGGTTCTGCAATGATTTCAGCATCTCCTGTCCCATGCCCCGAATTGATGAGTTGGTGGAACATCATCTCACCAAGGGTCATTATTTGACAACTTTAGACCTAACAAAAGGGTATTGACAAATTCCGTTAACAGAGCAGGCGAAGGCAAACCCGATGGTATATTTCCATATTGAGTACTACTTTTCGGTCTTCATGGGACCCCAGACACCATCCAGAGGGCTATGGATAGGGTATTAAGACCTCACCGTGGTTACGCTGTTGCATATCTCAACACTATCGTCTTACTCAAATCTAGGAGGACCACCGTACCAAAATAAATGGACGAGGACAAGTGAAATCTCAGACCAACAAAGTGGAGGCCATGCTCATTTGGCCTAAACTGGTTTATAAAACCCAGCTACGGACCTTTCTAGGCTTAGTGGGCTATTATCGAAGATTCATTTCCCATTTCGCGACCAGATCTGCGGCTTTGACCGAATGCCTGAAGAAAAATAACCCAGACAAAATTATCTGGTCACAAGTGGTAGAAGTTGTGTGGAACGATTTAAAAGAAGCCTTGTGTTCAGCACGAGTCTTACAGGCAGCAGACTTCAAGAAACAGTTAATTTACAGACAGATACTTGAGGGCTGGCGTGTACTTGGCTGAAGTGCAGCCTTGTGGCCAAGTTGCAGCCTTGAAGGCTGAGGTGTACTTGGCTGAGATGTGGCCTTGTGGCCGAGTTGCAGCTTTGAGGGCTGACGTGTACTTGGCTTTGGTGCGGTCGAGTTGCAGCCTTGAGGGCTGGTGTACTTGGCTGTGGTGCGGCCAAGTTGCAGCCTTGAGGGCTGACGTGTACTTGGCTGAGATGTGGCCTTGTGGCCGAGTTGCAGCTTTGAGGGCTGACGTGTACTTGGCTTTGGTGCGGTCGAGTTGCAGCCTTGAGGGCTGATGTGTACTTGGCTGTGGTGCAGCCTTGAGGGCTGATGTGTACTTGGCTGTGGTGCGGCCTTGTGGCCGAGTTGCAGCCTTGAGGGCTGATGTGTACTGAGACAGTAGTGAGAGTCTTAAGCAGAACTGTGGCCTTACGGCTGTGATACGGCTGAGACTGCCATGATGTTGGTAACAAAAAGTCCACTCAGACGCTGCCGTGCGGCTGAGACTGGTGAGAAGTAAATAACTAAAGTCCACTTAGACGCAGCAATGCAGCTGAAACTGCTGAGATATTAGAAACAAAAGTTCACATAGATGCTACAGTGTGGTTGAAACTGCTGGGATGTTATTTAACAGTGAAATGATCAGACACCGCAATGCAATGGAGATAGCCGTGATGGTAAATGGCGAGGTTTCCTCAGACGCTGTAGTCAACTGGGATACACGCTGGACAGGAGAAACTGGAACACAACACAAGTATGAATTCCACACACAGGAACCGGAAGACACGTACTGAACGCTACAGCTGGCACCACAGCAGAGAACCAGCAGGAGTAAATAGGAGAAGGATCCAATAGGAGGGCAGACCTCACGGAGAAGCATCCCGATGTCCTTGTCTCCTAGCAACCGTGACATTTATTGTCCTGAAGATCTTTTTGGGACAGGATGGTGCCAACTCCTACTTCTGAAGCATTCACCTCAACAATAAATGGGAGACCCGGATTGAGATTACACAGGACAGGAGCAGTGGTGAAGGCTGACTTCAGAGAATTAAAAGCCTGAACATAAGTGGGCCAATTAGCTGTGTCAGCCCCATTTTTAGTCAACGCCACAATATGTGCCACAATGGCACCTATTAAAAAGGATTTGATGAACCTCCTATAATAGTTAGAAAAGCAGAGAAAGCATTGGATAGCTTTAAGTGTGGTAGGTTGAACCCGGTCTAAGATGGCTTTGACTTTATTCGGGTCCATAGAAAATCCCTGGGAGATGACATATCCCAAAAAGCAGACTTCCTTGACATCAATCTCACACTTCTCGAGCTTCTGTAATACCTGTCTGGTTCTCCAGGAGCTTCTTTAATACCTGTCTGAAATGCTGATGTTCCGGAACACCATGACAAAAACTCCTAGGAACTCTCGGAGGGCGTCATTGATGAGATCTTGAAAGAGTCCAAAGGGCATGACAAGGTACTCATAGCGGTCAGAATGAGTATTGAAGGCTGTTTTACACTCGTCTCCTTCTTTAATCTGGATCAGATTATAGGCCCCCTGGAGATCTATTTCAGAATTGTTAACTATGATCTGATCTCATTTAATCCATGATAATCAATGCATGGTCGAAGAGACCTATCTTTCTTCTGTACGAAGAAGAATCCAGCTCCAACGGGAGACCTGAAAAGTCAGATGAATCCCTTTTGTAAGCCTTCTTGGATGTAATCCTGCATAGATTCTGGGAGTAACAAAGCATATAACCTGCCTTTGGGTAACTTGGCTCCAGATAGAAGCTCAATAGCACAGTCATAAGGACGATGAGATGGAAGAAAATCGGCTTTTCTTTTGCAGACGACCTTGGAAAGATCATGATAAGGAGCAGGTATAGCTGAAGAGGAATCTGGTTGGGTGGTAAGGACACTTCGTACAGGAAAGGTAAGACATTTTGAAGAACATGTGGAACCCCAATGAAGGATCTCACCAGTCTGCCAGTTAACAGCTGGATTATGGTTCCTAAACAAAGGCAACCCCAGGATTATAGGAGCCAGACGACAATGGATTAGGATAAATTATATGTTTTCTGAGTGTAGGGCTCCAATGGAAAGTTGAACAGGTGAAGAATGGAAACCAGCAAGTCCACTGGACATAGGACTGCCATCTAAACAATTGATGGAAATGCGATGAGGTAAAAGTTCAGAGGACAAACCTAAAGAATTAAAGGAGATGTCCATAAAGTTATCTGCCAAACCACTATCCAAGAAGGCGGTAGTGGAAACCTCTACACCAGGAATTTTAATTACTGTGGGAATAAGGATTGAATTACTGGGAGACCCAAAGGCCTGGCCTAGATGTAGCTTCCCCTGTACATCTAGACCTTGCCTTTTCCAGACTTGATTGGGCAAGCATCGGCTGTATGTCCCTTACCACCACAATAGAGACACAAACCTATAGACCATCTCCTGTGTTTTTCCTCTGACGACAGACGGAATGCTCCTAACTGCATAGGTTCTTCTTGTTCAGAAGACAATACTCAAAGGAGAGCGGGGTGAAGTAGTAGGAAGTTCTTTTTCCAGTCTACGTTCCTTAAGTCGTCGGTCAACATGGATAGCCAATTACATTAGTTAATCCAGACTTTTGGGAAGGAGTGCTGAACAAGGATGTCTTTAATCTGATCTGACAGAACCAGGCGAAATTGACTGCAGAGCGTCGGGTTATTCCATCCAGTCCACTGACCACTTGCAAAATTCTGTGCAGTAGTCTTCAGCTGCTTTCCGTCCTTGTCTTAATGATCAAAGAATAGCTTCAGCCATAGCTGCCTTATCTGGATCATCATATATAGTAGAAGACCAAGGACTTTTAAAAAGGCATCAATGGAGTGGAGTGCAGTATGGGTAGTGG
Source organism: Taudactylus pleione (assembly GCA_031769625.1). NCBI lineage: Eukaryota > Metazoa > Chordata > Amphibia > Anura > Myobatrachidae > Taudactylus > Taudactylus pleione. The sequence goes on along the minus strand of JAUIMM010001433.1, from coordinate 793,391 downwards.
GCAACCCGAACACCCAGTTTTGAGGGTCACCATGAAGTAGGGATATGATAATACCCACGTGTTGGGTTTCTGAACCGGAGGATAAGGGACAATTGATAAATAAAGTTTGCAACTCTCCCGGAAATTAACAAAATCTTTACAATTCCCAGAGAAGCGATTAGGAAGGCATATTTTTGGCTCCCTGATAGTAGCTTGAGCAGAGGAGGAATGAGAATCCTCAACCCCGAGAGAAAAAGTTCTTGAACCTTTTGAGTTATGGCTTGTATCTAGGCAGCAAGGATTTGCGCGAGATTCTGAGTGGGATCCATGACTGTCACCATTTGGGCTGGCTATAATGTTATGATCCCCTGAGAAACTCTTTCTAATACAAGCTAGGAGCAGTCTCAGGAGACTAGGGGGTTGTGACAGTGAGGTTTCAGAATATGGAATCATTGATGAGCTGACAAGTTCTTGGCTGAGATGTGGCCTTGCGGCCAAGTTGCAACCTTGAGGGCTGATGTGTACTTGGCTGAGGTGCAGCCTTGTGGCAGAGTTGCAGCCTTGAGGGCTGATGTGTACTGCGTCTTAAGCAGAACTGTGGCCTTACAGCGGTGACTGCTGTGAGGTTGGTAACAAAGAGTCCACTCAAATGCTGCAGTGCAGCTGAGACTGTTGAGAAGTAAATAACTAAAGTCCACTTAGACGCAGCAATGCAGCTGAGACTGCTGAGATACTAGTAACAAAAGTTCACTCAGACGCAGCAGTGCGGCGAAACTGCCGGGATGTTGACAGTGAAATGATCAGACACCGCAGTGCAGCGGAGATAGCCGTAATGGTAAATGGCAAAGGTCTGCTCAGATGCTGTAGTGTGGCTGAGTCAACTGGGATACACGCTGGACAGGAGAAACTGGAACACAACGTGAGGATGAATTCCACACACAGGAACCGGAAGACACGTACTGAGCGCTATAGCCAGCACCGCAGCAGAAAACCAGCAAGAGTAAGTAGGAGAAGGATCCAATAGGAGCGAGGCGGAGCAGTCCAGAGGAAGACCTCATGGAGAAGCATTCTGGTGTCCTCGTCTCCTAGCAACCAACGGATGAGGACCGCTTGGAGCACAGGTGTTCAACAAAATGCAACGGCGACTTGTAACAATCACTTTTCGGTTCAATGTAGGCCTGGCAAAATGCATGCAAATGCAGATGCTTTGTCAAGACGGAATGCTAGGTTGACACAAGCGGGACCGTATATGGTGAAGCTGGGGGGTGGGGGGAGAATGCTGAAGTAGGTATTTCTCCAAAACCTGTTGATGAGGTTGGGCGGAAAGGAAAATGGGTGAATTTCCCTGAGATACTAGTAGCTTCACCAGGTGGTCAGAAGCTTAGGGGGAAGATGGGTGGCAGAGAAACTCAGGTGCCACAGCTCAAAGTGCTAAAACGTGGTCCAGAACCCAGAAAAACCCACTATTACAGGCTTACAACCAGGGTATAGTTTCAGAGAGGTTAGTGGAGGGGGTGGGTTATACCCTGCACATTACAGAGATAAACTTGCCTATTATCAGGATGCCAGGAAGTGGCTAGTCGATAGTCAGGCCTGTGGAAAACTAGGGTAGCGTTAGGGAGTCTGTGCTGAGTAAGGTGAACAACGGAGACCTGGGCAACTGTGTGACCAATAAAGATACCTACAGGTTGAACACTATGTGACTGAGAGAATAATGACCACTATTACCTTGCAAAACTGTCGTTGTTTGTGTTCCTTTCCACTAACGTGGCTCACAATATATATTAGTCTTCCTAATCTGAATGGTATAGGATATAAAGTGGTATATAAGAAGGCAATGCTTCATTAATGAGCATAAAAAAGCTCCTTGGGAAGGAGCTTGTGCTGGTGGCCAGAACCCTTGTTGCAGAGAAGCTGGGGACCCGGCAAATAGTGCCCCCTTGGCTGGCATCCCTCATGAGTGCCATCCTAGACAAGAAGTAGCTACACCCCTGGAAAATAATTAAGATGGGGGATATAATTACAGGTGTGGAAATGTATTTTCTAATACGTGTGACTTATATAGCGCACATATATTCTGCAGTGCTTTCTAGAGAATATTTGGCCATTCACATCAGTCCCTGCCCCAGTGGAGTTTACAATAAATATTCCTATCACATTTTTGTCAGAAGCCAATTAATCTACTGGTATATTTTTGGATTGTGGGAGGAAACCGGAGCACCCGAAGAAAACCCATGCAAGCACAGAATACACAAGCTCCACAGTTAGGGCTGTGAAGGGAATCAAACTGAAGACCTCAGTGCTGCCCACAGGAAATAAGTTAGGTTGACTCCTTGCTTCTATGTCTCGCTCATGGAAGATATGAAATGTTATGACTGGTATTAAGCATCTCTTAACACACTTTGGTAATACTCAGCTTTGGGAATAGAGTATAATATAGCAAGTAACTGTTAATCTGGACAAACAATGCGAGGGGTGCAAATTATTTTTGTTTGCATGCAGAGTAAATACTGGTTGCTTTTGCATGTCACAAATATTGGGCAGCTTTATTTATACACTCAATTTAGATTTCAGTTTGGACACACCCCTCCCAAAGCTAAATCTCTGCACATTGCAGTTACTTGCTATATATCTTACTCTATTCCCAAAGCTGAATCAGGTCCTAAAAATCTGCAGATATTCTAGCTCAATTCCATGAGTATTACACTGCTCTCTAGAAATCCACTCCTGATGAGGCGGTGTTTCAGTCTCACGTTCATGTTCTTTCTGCTGACATCTTTGCAGGAAGATATCTGCCTTGCCCTTTCAAAAAGCCCCCGAACCAGACAGCCTGTCTGACGATTACTATAAAAAACAAAAATATTGCCCTACTCTGTTAGAACTGTTCCAGACCATTCATAGATGTACCCCTCACAGCCCCATATTCACCAAGGCTTAAACCACTTTACTCCTTAAAGCTGGCAAAGACCCACAATTATCCGCTTATTGCTTCATCACTCTCCTAAACACTGATTTCAAACTTCTCTACAAAATTATGGTGACAAGATTACAATCCATTTTGCCACAACTACTTACTGATCATCAGCTTTGTCCATTGTAGGCATTCCATAAACTGGATTTGGACTGCTATTGCTGCAGTGACTGCCTCTACTCAACAGACTGCTTTTAAGCCCGAATGCTCATAAGGCATTTGATATGGTTCTGTGGCATCACCTTTTTGCAGTTCTTGAGTCCAGGGCTTTTGCGACAGTTGTCATTAACTTAATTTGTTACTTATGAGGTACTCATACCACCTTTATCTTATTAAATGGACTTGAGGGGGATATGATTTTCATGGAACATAACATCCTCATATTTCCAACCCTCGTTCGTCACCCCAGTTAATTCTTGATAAACTTAATTCTTTTGGTCCTCTGACAGGATTCATTGTCAAGACCGTGTTGCAATGGTTTTAGATAAACGTTAAAAGGTGCCCAACATGGGAAGGTACCTACTCTTTACAGTGGGTCTCAGAAAACCTTACATAATTAGGTCCTCCAACTACCTAAAAATCTTTCTAAACAAAATCATAATCTGATTAATGGAAAGGCTGGCAACACCTTATATATTGGTTTCCTATAGAAAGCTATTGTATTCGTTCAAATTTGTACCCCTTATTTTGAACAACTTTCTATTTCATAGCTTTATATGGAAGAAGGGTAGGGCAGAGGGAAATTATTCCAAACTAAAGCCAATGGGGGCATCAATTTCCCAGACATTTTGGCATACAATCAGGCAGCAATTCTAAGACACCTTAGGGACTGGTTACATGGCACTGATATGTATGCAAATACCTCTCTCGAGATGAATTTCCTCACTTCCACTGATGTTGTGTGTTTTTATCACCAGGAGGCACCCTATGGCCTACAGGATAATCCACTGCTATGGACAACTAGAAAACTTTAGCACATATTGTGTACTGTGACCAGTCTTAAGAACATTTTGAATTTGTCACCTGCATTCATGTGTTTTTTTATTCATGTGTATTTAAACACATTTTCTTATATACATGATTTGCTATCTGTTGTAGGTACTCTTTATATACATCACCTTCAAATGTATTGTGTATTTAAACCGTCTTATTTTATTAAATTGTTTATTGTAATCTGAATGTGCTCCCACAGACACCCACAGTACAGCACTCTTTCACATTTGTAAATAACATTTATTTAGTGCATTAATCTGCCCTCCTTTTTCTCCCAGTTATTGTGCTACGAATGCATAGTATTTTTAAGATGAGTACTAGCTTGGTTGACGTTAACAGTTATAATAAAGCTAAAAGTAAATAACTGCAAAACAAAATTACACATTTTAAAAATAAGATTTATTTGACCAGTGCTTTTATGGCAAATCCATCACAGAGGAGACCAAGAAAATAGCAAAATGTAAGTGAACGTTCTTTATAGCTCCATACAAGTAATTTTTCTTCTGTTTAAGTGCAGCAGTTCTGTTCATTGTAAACATTTCAATCCCATTTTAGGGAAAGGCAGAGACACAAAATATTGGTAAGTCTCAAAAAAATAAGAAGGAAACAACACTTCAGAATAACAAATAAAATATAATGTTCTTTCATAGGCAAGGGATCAGTACCTTACAGATTAATTTCTTATTTAAGCTAAAATGAAAGATGTCCTCTTGTAAAATATGAATAATAAAACACTGACAAATATGTGTAATAGTTCTATACACATTGCATATATACAGAATGTAAAGCTGCAATTCCAGACAACTATGGGATTTATTTGTGTTCACCAGTTTTAAGTGACTGTAAAGGGGACCAATCAGAAACAGCAAATTGTGTGATATCGGCTTGAATTGTAACGTCGTATTGGATCTCACTTGCATTTCCCTTCAGTATTACAGTTCTGGATTACAGCAGGGGCTGTGAGACTAGCCACTGTGACTAGCATAGCGCCCTGGAAAGAGTGAATTTTTCACACTACCTGGGAGTGCTGTTTTGAGGAACTTGCAGTACATTTATATTTGCTATTCAACTTCATGATTCTGTACATCCTTTGATGCGTTAATACACAGGTTCTCAAACTCGGTCCTCAGGACCCCAAACAGTGCATGTTTTCCAGGTCTCCTCACAGAATCAGAAGAGATATTAGCTCCACCAGTGGATCTTTTAAAATGTGTCAGTAAGTAATGAATACACCTGTGCACCTGCTGGATGACTTGCAAAACGTGAATGGTGTGGGGTCCTGAGGACCGAGTTTGAGAACCACTGCGTTAATAGAATACTGCAACATCAATACGGGAAAAGTAATTCCTATTATCTATTTAATAAAATATAAGTGATGGTCAACTCTTAAATATTTAATTGAGAGTGAACTCCTTATATGCAGACAGAAAAGATTGGGTAGAATTAAGTAACATAAAATAAACACAAAGCTTTACCTACTGATGCTTTGTGTCGGGGCAGGAGTCTATTAAGGTCCAATGCTCCTCCCCATCGTACTTCCCATTCATGCAGATGAAAACTTCATAATGGAGGACATGACAAACCTAATAAAAGCCACATAAGCAGGTTTGTTGATGTGCAAAATCAACAAAGCAATAGTAAAAAAAAATTCGGTTTAACTCATTTAATTTAAGAAAAGAAAGGGTAGGGTTAGCTATGAAACAGTAATATTTACTGCTTCAATTGTGAAGATGCCATATATATTAATGCATATATTCTTAAATTTAGGCCTGGGGAATGTTGTGAAGGGCCATACTACCTTATAATATATTTCATTGTGGCCATGTAGCACATTTAAAGCATTAATTTCACTATTGATGTTTTAGTGGGAGCTGTCATGCTAGACATGTCTACCACATAAGTCACAACACAGAATACATTCCTGTAGACTGCAGGAAATTTCAAACTATATTAAACAACGTTTGCAATAGCTGCTTAGTGTAAAAGAAACAAATTCTTTTTACATTTTTCATTATCACGATCAATTAGTCAACTCAATTTATAATTTTGCGCCTACAGAACTGGTGAAAGAACAGAACAAAACTATCATATGGTAAGATTTATTCTAAGAATAAAAACAAACAAAATTGTATGCAAATTACCATCTATATAAAACAGAAAAATTAAGTGTATATAGTAAGCATAAATATATCTATAAATTGTTTTATAGTCTCTTTAGTTCTGCAAACTCATATTTGCTATTGGAGCATATTGCATTTTAAATTTTCTTTGCATGTGTTACATCATGATTGCTGAAATATAAGAGTTTTATAATCTTCAAATTTTAAGTGCTCGATTGAGCAACACCACTATTATTGGGGCACTGATTCATGAAGGGCACTGATTCACAGACACAACAGGCAAAGCTCCTAGTAGCACAAATGTCATTAGATAGTGCAGATTGTTGCATATGTATGACATTTATTTGATAATTGAGACACACCTCCCCTCCCCCCCTCCTCACGTAGGAGGGTAAAAAGTATCCAACACTATCACATCCCTCACAACCCAAAGACCTTATCTGTCCTGATATATTTTTCTTCTTTCCTTAAATAACCACAAATATTAGACATCAAGGGAACATCAAGAAAATTTCTTTAACGGCTACTTCCAAAATAATGTGCGACACAGACCATTGTGTACGGACAGTGGAAGGAGAACTGTACTTGTGTAGGTGAGAGGCAACTGGGGGTGGGGGACACATGCAGCCACAGTTAGGTTCCATATAAATAACTCCCAAGTAAAGGAAATATATATAGAGATGTATATATGCAAGTCACTCAGATCCACAGTCTGATAGGCACTTGTATGAAAGGTGGGAGATTAAAATAGGTCCCTCCACCATCATCTTCACAGCGGCAAAACACCTTTGGAATAGTTTCTTTAAGATTCCATTTCATCTGAGTCTAGTGGAGGAGGCTCAAAGCAAAGTACTTCGTCATATGTTAGACCTGTGCAGGGAAGCATCGGAAGAGACTAATTATACATGCACACATTTTATTAAAGAATCATAACTCCCATCATATTCACATAAATCCTTCTGTATTTTGGAAACATACAACTTTTTTCGAATCCTTAAAATAATAAATTTAACCAGCACATGGCCCACTTTGATTTTCACCATTTGCAAAACATGAGGGGTAACATACAACTCTATCAAGACAAAACTTGGTTTACAATACATGCTTTGAGGATTTCTTATGTTATTAAAGTCTGGGCAGGCAAAATTAGATCTCATGTAATGGCTTAGGATAGTTTTATAGCTGGATATATAAAATGTATTCACATCCTTTGCTATTTTTGCACATTTTTTTTCATGGAATCACAATTTGTTTGGGAATTCTTACTACAGATCAATAGAAAACACACAAACTCTAAAACAACAAGTATTCTCTTAACTACAATTAAAGGTTTAGGTAGTATAAAGGCCCCCATACATCAGGCGACCGATCTTGTGATCGGAAACGCCGACCATCGATGTTCTGTGATCCATCGCAGGTTCTGTGAAATTCTACATGTTAAATTTCATCGATGTGCCAATTGCGATCATTTTTTGATCGTGATCGGCATATTTGTGAAATCCAACATTTTGGATTTCACCGATCCTGCGATCCCGGGTTGTAGGAACGCAGTGATCCGTCGCTGATGTATGGGGGCCTGAAGGATACCACAAACCCCTAGATGACACAATGAATTATTGGAATTAGCATTGGTATATTGGACCAATAAAGGCTATAAATACAGGTAGAAATAATAACATAATACAGTACTTAATTCCAATAATGAGCAAAAAAGGAATATATCATACTGCCAAGTAAAAATTGTAGCTCGTTAGAACATAAATAATGTTTATTCTTTATTTATAATCGTGCCATAAAAAGTCAGTAGTACCATACAGGGAAATTACAATAGAACACACAAATACAGAAAGTTCAAACAGACACTATGGGCCATATTCAATTTGGAGCGAAAAGTCAGTTTCGGCGATAATTTATCTCTAATGACGTAATTTTCACTTATCCCCATATTCAATTTCAAAGACTTTTCGCAGATGCGAAAAGACTGTTAAAAAAAACGGGGATAAGTTTTCACCAATGTTTAGATGGCGAAAAAAAAATGCAGAATTGTGGTTTTGGGGTGCAGAATAAAAAAAAAAAAAAAAATAGCCTGCAGCCTTTGGAATGTCCCCTTAATGTAATCTGTGTCAAAAAATGTTAAAAAAAAATTCCTTAGGACACCCCAAAAAAGGTACTTTCATTTTGGGGGCAAAAACAATAAAAATGTTGGGGAACAAACTTTTCCATTTCCATTTATGCACCTGCTGTGGCTTTTTAAAAACCACAATTACCTTGAGCAGGCCAAATCGGGGGTACCCATAGTGATCCCCCATGACAGACCATCTTTTGGGGGGTGACAGGCTGATTTCCCCAAAACTGGCAGGACTTTACGATACTTACCTTTCCGCCGGGTCCCGTTTTAGCTGGATCCTAATTGAATACGGGGATAAGCAGGCACGCACCCGATATTTTATCCCTGGAAAAAACATCGATGATGACGAAAAGTCCGACCTCGGACTTTTTGCCTCAAATTGAATATGGCCCTATAAATAGGGGAATGGGGGGAAACACACAGTGAGACTTCTATACAACTGAGCAACAGATAATAATAGCAGACGATGACCCAGTGCTCTGGAAGGGAAGACAGGCCAAATCACAATTGAGTAATAGTGCACTGGAGACGAGGACAGTACAGGGTGTGATTCTAGTTAGTGGAGGGCACTGTCTGTGACAGCTTACAGCATGAATATTGGAACTATTCCAGCAATAACTCAGCTGATATTCTCTCAGGATAATATATTTGCGATTTTTTGTGGAAACGCAGTGACGGCAATATGCAAATGCTAGATTCAGCCTACCTATTATGTTCTAGCATGCACCGGATAGTGCAAGCCCTGAGACGACCACTTTCAATTACAGTGAACAATCCACCATCACCACCCACCACCAGCTTATGGCGATGCAGTGTCTCCTTCTGAACATGGCCTCTGTGGCTGCAGCTCAGCATTTGGGAACACAGCCATGTTCACTGATACCCACGTGATACTCTAACACGCCCATGAGACAGCCTTTTTTTGCATTCACTCCAGGCCACCTCACAGACACTGCCCAAGAATGGCCAAGGTTTTTGCCTTTCCAGTTCTAATGCCAGTGCCTTGTGCTCAAAAAATATATTTTTTTCTGAATTACTGTAATGAAGGAAACATAGTAAGTTTTCTTTCTTGATTAAAAAAAAAAAAATGTGAATCATAGGAGAGGGTTTCAATATTTTTTTTCATACACACTGTATAATTTCTTCTACAAAATTACATATGTAAAGAAAGGGTAGGACAGAGGGAGCCAAGCAAAGGTCAATTTGAAGAACTGGTGATAAAATATCCAATTTTTAGTAATTTTAAAATTGTTCAGCACTTGGGATGGTTTAGGTTCTGGGCTGGGGGTGGGTGGCACGCTGCCAGTTTACTCCGGAGCCGTTTCAGAAGTTTTATGTTCATTTCAATGGGTCAACACAAGGTTTTATGGATCACTGAAATTAATGTCATTTTTACAATATTTCTAATAAAATAACATGTTAAAAAGTAAACGGAAAAGCAAGAAAATTTATATTTAATAGTCTAGAATGTTGCAGCAAGGAATTCCTGTTTTGGGGCCAATTTCCAAAAACTTTGATTGTTTTAAAAAAAATCAAAAAAAAATCAAGTTTAATAGATTCGCTCATAACAAAAAGTGTAATTTATCCCCAATTTTTACTTGAACAATTACAGTAAGTGCAGGCTTAAAACAATAACAATTTAGCACAAGATATATTATTTTGTAGATACTTACTTTTCCACTCTTCAATATCCAGCTCACGGCTCTCAAAGCTTTGGTCATAAGGCTCAGCTACAGGTTCATCATCTGGGTCATGGTACTGAGCAAAATAGGGATGAGCTAAAGCCTCTGTTGCAGTAATCCTCTTGTCAGTATCCAAAACAAGCATTTTTTCTAGTAGGTCTACAGCTGAGGAAACATGATGGAAAGGGAAAATGTGTGGGGACATTCATGAATCTGATGAAGATTGTTTATTATTGAAAAGCTGCAAATACAAATTGACAAATAGTAAGTGAGGAAGTATGAGAAGCAGCGAGAGAAAATATATCAAAGTGTTATAGTAATTTTGCGGTTTTACGTAAAAAAGGGACTATTCACTTTTGGACAATCTTTTGAAAAAATAAATAAATAAAAGAAATCATCATCATCAGAACCTCTTCAGTAAGTAAGGACTTCAAATCCTCCACCAGAATCCTGTTGTCTGAACCAGCTCACCAGGCTGGAGGGCACAATCCATCTATACCCATTTATAAACATTGTAACAGATTGTAATACTCTCCCCTCCTTGCAACAAATGAAGAAAATTTTATAAGATTCAATAGGAATTTGAGGGATGAACCACCTATATACTGAGCACCTTTATAACTCACTCTTTAAAGCATAGGATGAGGGAAAAAAAATGAAAGAATGAAAAAAATAAAATAAAATAAAAGAAATAACAGGAAAACCTCTAAACAAATAAACTTGACTTAATGACGTAATGATGTTAACTAACCTTGAGGATTGGCACCAAGGAAAACATCTTCAAAATTCATCTTCGGCATATATGGCAGTGACTGGATATAACTCCGGGCCTGACATGGGCAGAGAAGAGAAAGATCAATGGGAAACAGTTGTTGTAAACTACAGTAATAGCATCTGACAGATAACACAGATTATCTTCTTACAATGGCACCTGTGAAGGGGTGGGATATATTAGACAACAAATGAACAGTCAGTTCTTTAAGTAGATGTGTTGGAAGCAGGAAAAATGGTAAAGCATAAGGATCTGAGCGACTTTGACAAGGGTCAAATTATGATGACTAGATGACTGGGTCAGAGCATCTCCAAAACAGTATGCAGTGGTTATTACCAACCAAAAGTAGTGGAAGTAAGGAGACCGGTGAACCAGCAACTGGGTATTGGGTGTCCAAGGCTCACTGAAGCACGTGGGGAGCGAAGGCTAGCCTGTTTGAACTGATCCCACAGAAGAGCTACCGTAGCACAAATTGCTGAAAAAGTTAATGCTTGCTACTGTATGATAGAAAGCGATCAGAACACACAGTGCATCGCAGACTGCTTTGTATGGGGCTGCGTAGCCACAGACCGGTCAGAGTGCCCATACTAACCAGACCACCACCGAAAGCGCCTACAATGGAGTCAGAACTGGACCATGGAGCAAGCAAAAAAGGTGGCCTGGTGTGAGGAATCACTTTTTCCTTTTATATCCCGTGGACAGCCGTGTGTGGGTGCGTCGTTTATCTGGGAAAAAGATGGCAGCAGGATGCAATACGGGAAGCAAGCAAGCGGATGGAGATAGTTTGATGGGCAATGTTCTGCTGGGAAACTTTGGGTCCAGGACATTAATGTGGATGTTTTTTTGACACATGCCACCTACCTAAACATTGTTGCAAACTTTCTTGGCAACAGTATTCCCTGATGGCAGTGCCTCTTTCAGCAAAAACTGTCCTACACTGCAAAAACTGTTCAGGAATGGTTTGAGGAACAGAGTAGAAGGTGATAACTTGGCCTCCAAATTCCCCAGATCTCAATCCGATCGAGCATCTATGGGACGTGCTGGAAAAACAAGACCAAGCCATGGAGGCTCCACCACGCAATTTACAGGACTTAAAGGATCTGCTGCTAATCACACTTGGTACTAGATATTACAGGACACCTTTTGAGGTCTTGTGGAGTCCATGATTCGCCGGGTCAGAACTGTTTTGGCGGCATGAGGAGGACCTACACAATATTAGGCAGGTAATTTTAATATTATGGCTGATGGGTGTATATAGACATATACACACATTAATATCTGACATTTAAGTAATTGCAGATTGTTAGGATATGTGTGAGATAGAACAATAAAAACTAACTGTTAGAGGCAGTTTTTCTAATTGCACTTTAATATATTTTAGACCTGGTGCTTCAAATTCCAGAAAACCCTCATTTGGAAAAATCTAACACGCACTTTAATAAAAAAAAAAAAAAGTCAATACTCATATGCTACAAGTATCTTCAGCACTACTTCCTATTTCAAAACCAAATGAGTTGTGCCATCACGTGAACATAAAACTTTTCACTTAAAGGACCACAAGACCTAATACGTTGTTATCACATTTAGGAGAGTTAATGATAATATTTCTATATAAATTATATGTGGAAGATTCATGAGCTTATCAGAATTAAGAAAGGTGCGATCGTGAGGAAGAATTTTCCTACTCTCAGCAGACATGTCAGGACATTGGGCCTGATTCAGAAATGTACACTAAAGCCACCGTGGTTGCAAATTTGTACGCATCGGCAATGTGGAAATATGCAAATGCCACAGCCGTCTGGATTTGTATTGAGATGCCCACCAGCGACTTCGTAAATCCAAGTGACTGCATTATCAGTTGTTGACCCTTTGATTGGCCTTTTAAATAACCCTATGGTCGCATTGAATGGCCGTTGTAACCGAGATGCCGGAGCTATTTTTATTGCCAATAAGGATCGCAGGGTGAGACAAGCCCCGAAAATGGTCAAGACATGCCTATGTTTATGTCACCACCCCCCGTTGCTGCCCACAAATGATACCTACCTGTCAATCACTTTGCATATACATAATCGTCACATTATTATGACCACCAGCTAATAGCCAGAGTAACCCCCGTGTGCAGCACAGACAGCAGCTAGACGGGCTGGGAGTGACTCAATAAAGGTGCTGGTAGGTTGGAACAGGTATCTGGAGCTATGCTGACTGCAGTGCATCCCACAGCTGCTGGAGGGTGCATGGTGGAGTAGCCATATAGCGAAAACAATGATCGAGGTGGTCCCACAGATGCTCTTTTGGGTTCAAGTCCAGTGAATTAGGGGGTCAGGGAAGTACTTGGAAGTCTTGGTCGTGCTCGTCCAACCACTGTCGGACATTTCTAGCAGTGTGACATGTCTCATTGTCTTACTGGAAGATCCCATCTGCCTCAGGGAAGACAATCAGCATGTAGGGGTGTACATGCTCTGCAAGGATGGATGCATAACCAAATCATTGAGGGTGCCTTCCACATGGAAGAGTGGGCCCAGAGATTGCCATGAAAACATTTCCCACACCATAACGCTGCCTCTACCAGCTTGTGTTCCTCCTGTAATGGTTGCAATCTGTTTGCTCTCTGGTTTCTCGTCTGACACGCCAACGTCCATCCGTTCGATGAAGCAGAAAACACGACTCATCAGAAAAGGCAAACCTTTCTCCAATCAGCGGAAGTCCAAATCCGATACAGGCGTGAACATTTAAGCCTTTTCCGCCA